>CM075071.1:50206114-52606114 GCA_037428765.1 Rubia yunnanensis
GTTGGTCTTGGTTTGTACCCAGTTTCGAAAAAAAAGTTTAATTGGTCCGGGTATATAAAACGCAAAAAAGGGGACCCTTTTTATCCTGTCCAAAAATAGTAAAGAATGCACATTTGCTTGAAAGAGTTCACAAATAATAAGTTTCCGTCTTTGAGCACGTATAGAACCTTTAATTATTCCTCTTCGGAAATCTGATTGTTGCGAATATCGGATCAAAGCAACCTCGTTTCGTTGATCCGTGGTATTGGAATTTGTATTAGTACGATCGGTGGTGTCCTTGTTAGCATTAAAAATTACTACACGCTTCGCTCTTCTTGACCTAATTTGATGATCGATGGCCATGTTTTCTTGATATTCTCCTGATTGTTGTTCTAATTCGGTTATTAAGTTGTATGACCATCGAGGGAGTTTTTTGCTGATTTTATTATTATCTTTTGCTGATTCTTTTTGACCATTTGAGTGTCTTTGAGTAACATTAAATAACAATTTTTTTTTCTTTTTCAAAATCTATTTTGTTTTGTTCTTGATCTGAAAATAAGGAAAGACTTTTCAAAGTTAAGTTTGATTTTTGTTCTATATCAAATTCACCAGCTAAAGGTAAAAATTTGTAAATTTCTGTTGATAATTCTTTTTTATCAAACAGACCCCCTTTCTGTTGAAATTCTTGGTAATCAGTAAGAATACTATGAATCCGATTTATACCAACTGTCTTTATTAAATTTTCTATCGAATTTTTAGAGGGTAAAAACATTTCTTTGATTCTTCCGCGATAGGCCCCCTTCAAGAGGGGATCATACATTTTTGGCAAATATTTACTTTTAGTATCGTCATTACAAAATCTCGTTTTTATGTCGAGTATATTCAGAAAAAGAAATTCCTTGTCTAGAGCTTCAATTCGATTTTGAAACTCCTTGTTTAAATTATTTCGTTTTTTGTTGTTCGTATAAACCCAATGCTTGTCAAACTCATTAGAGGAAGTTTTATCTAGTGTGGACAGAGATAGTTTTCTTTGTATCATTTCCCAAAAAGTTGACAAACTGGGTAAGTATGTAAAAGATATTCTTTGTTTTCCATCATTTTTGCATGCCTCAAAGAAATATTGAGAGATTTCTTTTCGTACAGCTTTGTTAAATCGATTATTTTTTATGTAACGAAATGGGCGATTCCATCGTTTATAATCGAAAAGAATAGTTACAAGAGGTTTTTCAAAATGGAAGAGTTCCCTTGTTTCAGCAGTTTTTTTATCTTTTAATTTGGAATTTTCTTGATTCCCATTCATAGTCAGATAAGAATCCATATATATATATATATATATATATATATATATATATATATATATATTTTTCCGTTTGTGAAAAGTTTCTTGGGAAGGGTTTGAGTTCTTCATGCCCTTTCTGAATTTCATACATTTTGAGCATACTTTTCGATGATCTTCCGGCTAGTCTCAACTTTGCAGTGGGGGTGGACGCTGGGAAGGCGTCAAAGGAAGGAGGGTGACACTGAGATTCCAAATTCTGAAGTCGAATTTTTTTTTATGATGGTCAGATTTTTGGGGGGGGGGGGGGGGGGGGTTGGGCATTCTAATATTTTATTAAGTACTCGTCCTCGACTGTAGCCTTTAGTTTTTTTTAGTTTGGAGCCTACCTTATAAAGTACATTAATCATGGTATATGACCTATTTTACTCAATGAAAATAATTATGGATCCATTTTTTTCAGCTGTAAATATATTTATATTGACATTTCATTTATATATGGGAATTAGGGCATACAAATGTTCTAAGGAAAAATCAGCAAAATATACAATCATCGCCAATGTAACCCTCAAATAATTGAAAATTCAAAAACCAGATTGACGTAATTGATGTAAGTGCCAATATAACCCTTTGGTGGAAATTCTGGCGTTGACCTTGACATTCCAACAGTTGACCACTTGGGAAATGACTAAAATGCCCCTTGGGCCAAAAGCTGGATTTGTGTTGACAATTATACCCTTACCCACCACCGTCACGTCACTCCACTGTGCTCCACCACTACTCTGTCCGTCCATCGTTGTTCTACCACTGCTCCATCTGTCCATCGTTGCTCCACCGTGCTTCACTGCTGCTATCTCTATCCATCCATCTCCACCGTTGCTATCGTTTTCGCGCTCCACCGCTTCTATCTCCGCCCACAACCACCATCTCCCCTTCCTCCTCCATTGGGCCCGCCACCTAAACCTACCACCCCGTGAGAACCTCGCTTGATCCTTCGTCGATTTGAAAACTTCCTCATATGATCTCATTATCCTCCTCCGTTTAGAAAACTCCCTCGCCCAATCTTCACATCCTCTACCGCCGAGCCTGCCACCTAAACCCACCATCCCTCATGAACCATCTGATTTGAACCCCTCCCCCTCACCACCTAAACTCGCCACCCATCAGAAACCTAGCCTCACCGCCTTGCCACAACCACCGCCCCCATTACCCTAGTTCCTTCACAACCAACAGTGTTGCCTCCTCTATTGCCTACCCTGCCACAATCACCGCCACCGTTCATGTTCCCGCTGATTTGAAGCTTTTATCGACGTTAGAGAAGAAGAAGATGGGTTGGCAACTAGGGGTTTGGGGTCAAGTACTCAATGCCAGAGCCTTCTCCTCACACGTCATAGGTTTCACCACTAGCTGATTGGCTTTATTGTTGTAGGGGGCGGTGTGGTCAGAGGTGGACAATGTTGGTGAGGGCGGACAGGCAACGAAGAATATGTTAAGGAAGAAGAAGTTGAGGGTGAACGAGTTAAGGTAAAACAGGTGAGGGTGCCATAGTCATTTCACCAAATTTCAACCAAAATTTGCCAGAATGGGTAGTTTGCACTTTCACTGATTATCTAGGGTTATATTAGCACTTTCGAACATTGAAAGGTTATATTGACACTTATGTCAATTATGTAGCGCTATAAAAGCCCATTTCCTCTTAATTCATTCAGTGAAAAAATTGAGCCTCTTACTGAATTATTATTTTTAGCTTATAAATTAAAACATATGTGTGTGTTTTCTAGTTATTAAATAAAAATCTGTTTTCATTAAGGATATTTTGACTTATTTTACTTTTCCTTGTAGGAAAGATTATAGATGATAATTTCTTTTTTCTTGTAGTTAAAGTTTAGATTGTAACTCTATATATTGTGATCTTTGGTGATGAATAAACTCAACATTTCAAATTTACAATATTTTATAGGGGTTGATTTGGTACGATAACCATCATTTTTAACTAATATCACGTACCATACCAACAATATCGGTATATTATTTGTGATAACCATCATTGTACCCAACACCTGGCATACCAACACATTGGTATACACAAAAGTAGGTTGGTATCAGTACGGTATGGTATAATACCATCAAATATAAGTTATAATAAATTAATTATTTGCGCATAAACAAATTGAAAATAATTAATATTTTCTATTGTATAATATTAAGTTTGGAAGAATTAAATATTCTCTAATCAAAGTAAGATAACATTAAATTAAGAACTATAATAAGTAAAGAAGGTCTCCGACTAACAGTCTACCAATCATAAAAAATCTCATTTCAATATCTTTTAAGGTCAAATTATAATTACATATACATTACGATTCATTTTATAAGTTTTCCAAAATTATGGAACCTCGTTGCAATATAAAAACAAACATCATATTACCTCATTAGTTACATCAATTATTAAATTCCCCCGTCTAACGATCAGTTGGTCTAAAAACATGACTTTGTGTATAAGTAATTTTTAATAAATAAAAGAGAATTATTATTTTAATCGTAAGGTTTAGAACAAAAATATCAGTTGTCAAGAAATCTAATAAATTTTTTTTTAAAACTTTTACCAATATCCAACGTATTGGAACCAAAATATAAATTACATAGTATTTAAATTATTGATTTGGTTCTAATAGTAACGAATGACAAGGTCTTAACTAAATACAACTTCCAATTTCACATAATTTTCATTATATTTTTAGAGAAAGTCTCAGGAAAGGCGGCATTTCCATAAGCTTATGGACAGTCCTCAGGGGTTTTTGCTTTAAATGTTGTAATTTTTTATAAAATTTAAATATTATATTTTATAAGTTAAAACAAGTAATAATATGTATTTGGAGGTGAAAATATAAAAATATATGATATAAAGAAGTGTTTTCAAAAATTCTAAATTTTGAATGTATTTTAACAAATGCGGTGTATGGTGGTCTGTCCATAAGCTTATGGACAGACCGTCTGTCAGGAGACCCACTCATATTTTTAATATATAAATGTGTGTACGGTACGATAATACCATGATAATATTTTCTCAATACCATTACCATACCATCACAAATGTGTAGTACGGTAATACCATACCACATCATCGGTTACCATTATTTTCGGTACAAATGGTACGTGGTTCGGTTGGTAGGTTTGTTGGTACGGTAATTTGGTTCAAAATGTTAGCCCTAATATTTTACATGGTATAAAAAACAAAATACTAAAATTCTTCCAAAACCCTAAATGTTTCCACCGCGTTTGTCAACTTCTTTTCCACTGTTGCATCGCCTGTAGCTGATGCCGAGAAGCTCCATCATGTTGGAAATTCCGACCACAATCATGTTTGACTCCTAACGATTATGGCGAAGATGTTGCCACTGCCCTAGATGTTGGAGCAGTGCTGCTGCTAGAATCCTAATCGCCAGTTATACTCAATTATCGTCTCCTGCATACGCCGATACCTGGGCCGTCCTGGCCAACATTTATCGGAAATTTTTGGCCCCATTTTGTCCAATGCATAATGAAGTATGGTAACAAATATGTTTTCTAAACTACAAAACCATTCCAACAATATGTCAAGTATGTTTTATTTACTTTGAATTCTTGACACTGGAACTTCATATATATCACATGACCGGCGCCAAAGATCTTTTTCATGATATATTTTTTTTGAATCTATTGATGTGATTTTGTGTAATAGATCTACAGCTACTCTTGTGCAACATGGTAATCTTTGTTTTCGGAAAATAGTTCTTTCTTATGTTTTATTTATTCCAGAATTAAGTTACAATTTGTTGTGTTTTGCCAAGTTACACGCTGCTTTAAAATGTCTAATTTTTCTTACCTATATATTATGTGTATTACCAGATACTAGTTCAAGAAAAGTGATCGTCGTGGGTGAAAAACAATGTGGGTATTGGTGGTGTGTATTGGTTTCATGCTGGCATCTTTGACACTCATTGTCTTTAGTGTTTCTACACCTCTTTGTTCATCTAGTTTATTGCATCGACGATGTAGACATTTATCTATGTTGATGGTGTCTTCTAATCTTGATCTTAAAATTAGTTATTCAATAAAAATGTCACTTGCTCCATTTTTCATCAAGCAAAGCAGTCTACATATAGTTTTCCTTTGCGTTCTTTTAGAACTAGACTGTTATTGGAATTAATCCATTGTGATGTTTGAGAGTCTTATAGCTCACCATCTTCCTGTGGAGCTTTTTAATTCTTAAAACTATTGTTGATGATTCTTCTCAGGTTGTCTAGGTATATTTGTTAGTTGTTAAGTCTAGTGTAGTTACCATTATGAAGGAATTTTGTGCTCCTTTTCGAACAAAGTTCAGCCATCCAGTTCAATGTGTACGGGCTAATAATTGAACTAAATTCTTTCTTGTTCGATCATTTTTTTCCAAGGCTGGAATCTTGTTTAAAACATCTTGTATTGAGATGACACAGAAAAATAGTCATGTTGAGTACAATCATTGCCATCTACTCAATATTGCTCGTGCTCTTCGATTCCAAGCTCATTTCTAATTTACTTTTGGGATGCATTCTCACAGTTGCTTATCTGATCGATAAAATACCAACTCCTTTGCTCAACAGATTCAAGATTTATCAAATGCTTCGAAGTCTCATGCCAAACTATGGGCTCTTCAGAGTTTTTGGGTTTTTATGTATCTCTTCTCAACTTCCTCGAAAGCGTGATAAGTTTGCATCCCGCAATTCGAAGTGTATCTTTCTTAGCTATCCTACTAGAAAGAAAGGTTGGCGTGTTTATGATCTTGAGTCCTAAACTGTATTTGATATTCGTGATGTTATTTTCTATAAAGACAATTGTCCATTTGTGCCAGTTTTTTAGTGTGATTTAGTCACCTATCACTACTAGAAAACAAGTACAAACACACCGGTAATAATATGAGTAAGGAATACCGGTGTAGAAGTACACAATTGCACCGGTAAAACTAATGTTTACCATATTACCGGTGCCTATGAATACATACGCACCTGTGTAAGGTCTACCGGAGTAGGTTTTCGTATTTTTTGCACTGGTTAAATGTATAGAGATGGTAATGATAGGTGCTAATGTATACTATTGCACGCACCGGTAACAAATTTACCGGTGTATGAACATGGTGAACTAGTCTGAATTTGGCGCCAAAAATATAATTCCTTAAACCGGTTATACATTCTATCGGTGTGTGGAAAAAATTGTAGGCAAATGGAAGAAATTTTACACCGGTACCGTATAATACTGGTGTATATAAGCCCAATTGTTTTTTTAAAAAAATATACGCACCGATATATGTCTATATACCGGTGTATAAAGGTGCATTTAATGCTCACCTACCACTTTTTTCTGGCAGGTTAAAAATGAGAATTTTGGGAGAATGAGTTCATTAATGGGAGGTTTTTGGTTGATGAAGGCATTGAATGATCTTCTATGAATACCCTTGAAGGTATAATTTTTAAAAATATATTTATTAATATTAATGATCTCATTATTGGTTTTGATTTGTAGACATATATATCTTGTGTGTTTAATCATTTGATGGTGATTGAGGTAGAATTGTTGATATTAGTTTGTGGTTTGTTTTCAAGGTTGTTGTAGTTATAATACTATGGCTATTGATTGTTATATTGTAGGATATTTTATGAATGTGGTAATTGTAATGTGGAAATTGGTGTGCATTAATGATCTTGCACGATTTGGATGTGGTCCTAACATTCTATTGTAATTAATGTGTTGAAGTTTGATTGTTGGACATTTGTTGAAATGTAGAGTTGTATTGTGCCATCGAGAGACGTAAGCATGTGTATGCCAAGGTTAGTAGGGTGAGCGGTGAATATGTTGTCTTCGTTGATGAGTTTTTGGACCATGCTTTTAGCCGTGAGAAGCAAATATTATATCCTTGTTGTGATTGTAGAAATCAAAATTGTACTGATAGCAAGAACATGTTGAAACTCCATTTCCGAAAGATTATATGGTGTGGACGTTTCATGGGGAAAAATCACCATCGGAGGTGATAGTTGATTGTGTTTTTGGGATGCTAAATTGGATGACATGTGTGAGGAGGTAGTTAATGAATTTAGAGGGAGGCCCAAGGTTTTGGCTAACTTTCTAGATGAGAATGATAGACCATTGTATCCCGGTTGCAAGAAGAAAGACACGACCATGTCATGTTTGATGGAGTTGTTTAATTTGAAAAGTCTTGGTTCATGGAGTGATACTAGCGAATAAATTGCTTAATTTTTTGAATAAGAAGCTTCCATCCGGTAATGGGGTGCCAGACAACCTTTACGAAGCTAAGAGAATTTTGTGTCCGATGGGAATGGAGTATGAAAAGATACATGCTTGTCCGAATGATTATGTCTTATATAGAGGTGACCTAAAGGATAAGATTATTTTCTAGTATGTTATGTGCCACATTACAAGAAAAGGAGAAACGTGGTTGTCGGTAGAGAGCATGTTATGTCGGTGAAGAGGTAGGTGCCCACAAAATGTATGTGATACCTTCCAATTATTCCGAGGCTGAGAAGGTTGTTTAAGAATGCTAAGGATGCAAAGAACTTGACATGGTACATGGATAGGGAAGGTTGTAAAGATGATGATATGATTTGACACCCGACTGATGCGGGCTATTGGAAGAAAATTGGTAAGATGTATTCAAAGTTTTCATCCAAACCTAGAAATTTAAGAATGACTTTGTGTACTGATGGTATTAACCTGTTCGGTAATATGTCCTCAAAACACATTTCGTGGCCGGTTATGCTTGCCATTTACAATCTCCCCACATACTTGTGCGTGAGGAGGAAATATGTGTTGATGCCCATCATGATTTCAGGGCCCAAACAGCCTGGAAATGACATAGACACTTATCTTGCCCCTTTGATAGAAGATTTGAAGGTGATATGGTCGGCTGGCACCTTACTGTTTGATGGTTTTTGTGGTGAAGAGTTTACCTTGAAGCCGATGCTTTTTTGTACCATAAATGATTTTTCGGCATATGGCAACCTTTCCAGGTATTTAGTCAATGGTCATAAGGCTTTCCCTATTTGTGAGGATGAGACCGATTACCATCAGTTGAAAAATGGGTGTAAGACTGTTTGCTTGGATCACCAAAAATTCCTCCTGTTGAAGAACAAGTTACGAGATAACACGGTTGCATTCATTGGTGGGAGGGAGAGGAGAAAGACACCTAAACCATTGACTGGTGTAGCTATTAATAGCAAGGTAAAGAAATTGAATGTTGTTCTTGGTAAGAAGTTATCAAAGGGTGATGGACTGTGGAAGAAAAGGTTCATTTTCTTTTATTTTCCGTACTGGGAGAATCAGGAGGTTCACCATTGTTTGGATGTCATGCATATCGAAAAGAATGTTTGTGAGACTTTGATTGGCATGCTACTAAACATTCTCGGGAAGACTAAGGATATCTTAAATACGAGGAAAGATTTAGTGGACCTTGGTATTCTGTTGGATCTAGCACCGGGGGCTAGAGGTAAGAAAACGTATTTGTCTCCCGCTCCTTACAATCTTAGTTACTGAGAGGAGATCAGTGTGTGAGAGCATCCAAGGAATGAAGGTACCGTCCGCTTACTCCTCTAATGTTAGTCGGTTTGTGAATGATGAATTGCGTCTTAATGCTTTGAAATCGCACGACTGTCATGTCCTTATGCAACAAATTTTGCCCATTGCAATTCAAGGTTGTTTGGATGAGGAAGTTAGATTTTCGATTATGCGCTTGTGTTTCTTCTACAACTCGATATGTAGGAAAAATCTAAGCAGGCAACAACTAGATGAATTGGAGTGGGAAGTGGTTGTTTTTTTATGCCATATGGAGAAGTACCTTCCCCCATCATTCTATAATATCATGGTGCACCACGTGGTACAATTGGTTAGGGAGATACGTATATGCGGGCCTATTGGAATGCATTGGATGTACCCATTTGAGCATTACATGGCTGTTTTTGTTCATAATCGTAGTTGGCCCGATACCTCGATTGTTCAAAGGTATGTCACTGAGGAGATCATCGAGTACTGTACATCGAGCTAGGTTAGAAAAACAGAGGTTGGTGTTCCCAGTGGACCACACTACAGAAGTCAGAATGGGATACCACGGTCTAAGGGTGCGCTTCATACACTCTTGAACGCTGAGTTGATGACAGTTCACCTGTATGTTTTACGTAATAGTAGTAAGGGCGCAATATGTGTTCAAGAGCATGTTTCCATGTTGGAAGAGATTCATCCAGACTGGCCCTCGAATAAAATATAGGTAGAGCATTCTTCAAGGTTTGTTAACTAGTTTTACAAGTGTTGCAATGTGGAAGGGATGTCCAATAAGCTACGGGCGTTTACAAGGACACCAAACTGCACCCTATGACGATACCATGGTTATGACATTAATGGTTTCAGTTTCTCAACATTGGAGAAGAATGAGAAGATCATGATGCAAAACAATGGTGTTTATATTGAATTTGAATCCATGTGGCAGGCAAGCAAGAGAGATAAACATCATGTTGTTGTTGTGATGCCTTTCTATGGGGTGATTGAGGAAATTTGGGAGTTGGATTATGTAGAATTCAAAGTTGTTGTGTTCAAGTGCTGTTGGGTGGAACATGGTTCCGGTGTTGTAGTCGAAAAGCATATGGGCTTTATGTTGGTCGATTTGAAATGTGTAGGATACGAAGATGACAAATTCGTTTTAGCTACCCAGGCACGACAGTTTTTTCATATCAGGACCCTTCAAATGATAAGTTCCATGTGGTGCTTCATGGGAAGAAGTTTTACTTTGAAGAGAAACTTGATCACCCAGTTGTAATTGATAGTCCAGAGTTTCCATCAGTATTTCTTAGTTTGGGGGGATGTAGGGGGAGCCGTGGTGGGATGGCATTCTCATGGTGTTGGATTGATGAGAGCGGTGAAATAGTGGATGGTGGCAATGTGTTTAAGCGGACGACATAGATAGTAATTTCCACACAGTTGGATTTCCTACTAATGTTTTGTATAATCACTACCACAGAGACCGACCTCTAGCACCGGTTTTTTAGCACCGGTTTTTAAAATCGGTGCTAATAATTTAATAGCTCCGGTTTTTTAATTTTTAACACCGGTTTTCAAAGGTTTTCAAAACCAGTTTTAATTTAACACTAGTTTTTAAATTTTAACACTGGTTTTTTAAAAATCAGTGCAAAATTTTACAATAGCACCGGTTTTGGAAACAATTAGCAGAAAATTTTATTTTTCCCGCCAAAGAAATAGCCAAAAAAATTTAAAAAACCGGTGCTAAATATTTGTAAAATTTTATCTTCCCGCCAAAAAATTCAAAATAGTACCGGTTGTAGTAAAAAATAGCACCGGTTTTGAAAACCGGTGCTATAAATTAAAACTTAGCACCGGTTTTTTGTAAAATTTAGCACCGGTTTTTTAAAAAATAGCACCATTTTTTATAAACCGGTGCTAAAAATTTAATTGTTTTCCCGCCAATGAAATAGCCCAAAATTTTAAAATAGCACCGGTTTTGGAAAATTTAGCACCGCTTTTGGAAGAAAATAACACCGGTTTAAAATTTTCCCGCCAAAGAAATCGGCAAAAAAAATTTCCCACCAAAGAAATGGCCAAATATTTTTAAAATAGCATCGGTTTTGGAAGAAAATAGCACCGGTTTAAACCGGTGCTAAAAACTTTTAAAAGTTTCCCGCCAAAAAAATTCCCCCCCCAAAGAAATGCCAAAAACTTCTAAATATTTTTCAAATTTTTTTAAATTTCATTATTTCCACTCAAAGAATTCGAAAAATTCGCTAAAAATTTCAAATAATCTTCCCAGACATTTCATGAGCAGGGAGCAGCTGGGCAGCCGCTCTAAGCTAATTTTTTTCAACTTTCAAAATCGTTCACTTCTTTTGTTGACTTTGACTAATGACTAAGTTAAGTTAAATTAATCAATGACCAACCTTCACTGACCTCATATATACAAATAAGAATAAAATTTGTTTACATTAAATAATTAACGTTCAACCCTTAATTGATTTAGTATACTCCCTCCGTCCCGGATTAAATGGCACAAGATCAAAGATTCAGTCAAACTAAGAAAACTTTGACTACATATTTGAATAAATATATAAAAAATCATGAAAACTTTACTTGACTTTCAACATATAAACACTAATAAGTGGGTCTCCTGACAGGCGGCCTATCCATAAGCTTATGGACATGCCACTTATTTCTTACCTTATACACTGCATTTCTTAAATTCCATACAAAATTTAAAAATTTTGAAATTTTGTTAGATTATATATTTTTATATTTTCACCTTCAAATACATATTATTACTTGTTTTAACTTATAAAATACAATATTTAAATTTTATAAAAAAATTACAACATTTTAGCCAAGTATCTCTGAGGACTGTCCATAAGCTCATGGAAAGGCCGCCCTTCCTGAGACTTTCCCAACACTAATAACTAGGCTAACTTTGACTAATCAACGGTCAAACTATACTTGACTAATCAACGGTCAAACTATACTTGACTTTCAATATATAAACACTAATAATAAAGTTGACTTTAACTAATTAACGGTCAAAATTTATTTGAATTAGTATATAATAAATACTAATAAAAATGTTTGCATTGTCTAATTAACAGTTAAACCTTACTTGACTTTCTATATATAAAAACTAGTGACTAAGCTGACTTTAACTAATCAATGGTCAAACTTTATTTGACTTTCAATATATAAACACTAATAACAAAGTTGACTTTAACTAATCAATGGTAATTTATTTGAATTAGTATATAATAAATACTAATAAAAATGTTTGACTTTGTCTAATTAACGGTTAAACCTTACTTGACTTTCTATATATAAAAACTAGTGACTAAGCTGACTTTAACTAATCAACGGTCAAACTTTACTTGACTTTCAATATATAAACACTAATAACAAAGTTGACTTTAACTAATCAATGGTCAAGCCTTACTTTAACTAGTATATAATAAATTAAAAGGACTTGGGTGAAACGGTCTCACCCAAAATTATGGTGAGACTGAGGTCTATATTAAAATAAGAAAAGGGGTAGGGGCTTCTATGTAATTATATTAGAATAATAATACATCTGTCTTCCCCAATTCACCAACCGTTCTCTATTCGTTCTCTGCTCTTCCTCCATTTTTCCTCCGCCGCTTCTTCTCCGCAGCTCCGCTCCACCTTCGTTTTCTCTTCCACGGTCCACCCCACTCCAATCTGCTCAGATATGCTCTTCTGTGCTCTGATTTGCTCCATCCATTGCTTCACTCCTCTAAGGTTCGTCTCTTTACTAGTTTTTTTCTCATTTTCTAATTTTAATCTTTGATTGCGGTCTCAACGTGGTGATTCCGACATATTTTTACTGTTTAATTGATTTTTTATTGTTACTTGCAGGTCCTTGCTCGTTCTCGAACTGAACGAGTTGAGATATGCTCCGACCTGTTCAGATATGCTCCGCTATGTTGCTCCCCTCTGCTCCGATTTGCTACGCTCTGTTGCTTCACTATGCTATGAAATCCTAGGTCCATCACTTTACTTGTTTTTTTTCTCGTTTTAATCTTTTATTTGCGGTCTCGACGTGATGATTCCATCATCTTTTCACCGTTTAATTGATTTTTTTATTGTGATTAGCAGGTCCTTGCTCGTTGTCGAGCTGAACGGGTTGAGGAGGATCCTCTACCACTGGCGTTGCCACCCTCTGCTAAAGGAGCCTTTAAATCTAGCATTGGTGAGTCTCTAAAGCTCACTGTAATTTACTTCTTCATTTCTCCATTTTCAGTTTGATGTCTGCCGATTTCAATTGCATTTGTGATGTTTAAGCGTTTGATGTTACTGAGCTATAGTAGATAAATTCTATATATTTCCGTTAGTTTATTGTTTTAAGTACTGTTTTCTATTCTATAAGTACTGTTTTTGCTGTGTTTGCGTTTTAAATCAATCGTGAAAAGTTAAATTGTGTAACTTAAGTTCGGAAAGAGGGAGTATGATGATTAAAAAAATTGGAATACTCAGTGATTGAACTGATAAGTGTTTGAATGTGACTTCCGGCTGATTTTACTAAATATATGCTCTTCTGTTGTTCTATTATAAAAAAGAGAAGCGAGTATTTGGTGCTATTACGCAAATATTTTCAACTCATTTGTTCCATTTGTTGATTTGTTGAAGATCTGTTAAGCTTAATTTGATATAATATTTACTCAAGAAATCTCAGCCATTGCTTATCTATGATAATAAATACTAATTAAATTAAATATATATAATAATAAATAAATTTCAAAACTACAAAACTAAATTTATAAGTAAATATAAGTGGGAGGACTAATCTATAAATTTTAAAAAATTACCCCAAACATCTTAACATTAAATCGATCAAATAGACAAAAGACTGATATTCAAGTGTTTTATAATCCATATTCATTATAAACAAGTTTAATAAATTAGTTCGTTTAAATTTCTTATAAATTTTTAAAACAAGTATATATATTCTTATAAATTCTTATTGGCATGAACGTAAATGGAAAGCATTGACTATAATCAATAAATATCCATATCTAAACTACAGTGCTCTTAGTAATCACAGTGATAAGGTGCACGAATAATTGATTCTTCAACAGTAAACTTTCACTAGACTAAAGCATTCCTCAAATAATGGACATTTTCCTCTGCTCTCAAAAATTAACAAACTACAATGGACTCAGAAGAGATTACTTGGTGAAGAGATGAAGACGGTGAGATTAATTACTTGGTGAAGAGATGAAGACGGTAATATATAAATATCATACCATCTAAATGTTAGACTAATCATGAAAATTTTCGTTTTAATAACTATTAGGGTCAAATTATAATTATTTATACATTACCATACATTTTAAAAGTTATAAGAAATTTGTTGCAATAAATAAAAACAAATATCAAATCAACTTATTAGTTATATCAATTATAAAATAACCTTGTATAATGATTAAAATGTCTAAAACAAGACGCTGTGTTAATTTAATAGTGGAATTTTTGTTTCACCCTCTAAATGTATTTAAATTACTTATATAAATAGAAGAGAAAGAAATCATAAAAATATATTATAAACACATTCATCATGTATGGAAAAGGTAAAAACATAAGTCAAATTAATAGGGTAATAATAATAAAAAGGATTTGAAATCAAACGGTAATAAATAATCCCCAGTCACAAAATACTCCTCAAATTAAATAATGTAATAATAAATGGAAATTTTTTTGGAAAATACCGTCTTTCCATTATTCCGTAGGCTTATGGAAAAACAGGATCTAATTACAATAATACAAAGTAAAATGTCTTAGTTGCAATATCAAAATTTTATTATGCAACGTGTAGTAGTTATAAAGTTTATAACCCGATTCATTCAACCCATATATTTTATCTTCATTTCTTCTAATTTTCATTTTATATCATAATATTTCCATGACTTATGGAAAGACCGTCTTTCAAGGGACAGACTCATAATAAATTCAACAAAAAAAGAAGATAATAATAATCAATAGTGGAAGAAAAGATGGAAAATGGAGTGTGAAGGATGAAGTCGCAGGAGGTGAAATGAATCAAAGCAAGGCAGCAAGGCCTTACTACATTAGTCCCACATCGAAAGTGGTGGAGACTTTGTCTTAGATTTCAACTATAAATACTAGGGAACTCCTCAATTCTTTCAAGGCAAAGCATTAGATGCAATTGGGCCATAAATGACAAATTACTTGGCCTTGAATTTTTGGGCTATAATTGTTAATTTAAAGTTAAAATTTTAACATGCTTGTGTGTTTTTTAGTTTGGCCCATAATTGTTGTGGGCCAAAAAATTGATTGAATTGAATTCAATTTGATTAAGATTGGAAACAATTCAGTTGAATTCAGTTTCAAACCAAATTCAAATTTTGAATTTGGTTTGGATAATTTGAATAATTCGGGTTGGATTTGGTTTTTAATTTTTTAGGAAAAAACTGAATAACTTGAATCGAATACATCGAAAATCGAATAAATTGAATCGACGCCCACCCCTACTATATACATTAATGTGGAAATAAATTATTAATTTTGTGAAGTTGATTTTATTATTAAATTAATGTAGAATAAAATTGTTAATTTTGAGTCTTTTTCCCTTTCTCTGAAAGCGGCAGCGCGCTGCAGCTTTCAGAGGAAGGGATTTTTTTCAACGTCATAAATAAATTAGCATCAGTTCAAAAACTGGTGCTAATAAAAACAACCGGTGCTAAATTAGCACCGGTTGAAAAACTGGTGCAAACAAAAAAAATCGGTGCTTATTTAGCACCGGTTGAAAACCGGTGCTAACAAAAGAAAAACCGGTGCTAATTTAGCACCGGTTGAAAATCGGTGCTAAGAAAAGAAAAACCGGTGCTAATTTAGCACCAGTTGAAAAACCGGTGCTAACATAGCACCGGTTGAAAAATCGGTGCTAACATAGCACCGGTTGAAAAACCGGTGATAACAAAAAAACCGGTTCTAGTTTAGCACCGGTTGAAAAAAAACCTTACTTAGGCATCGGTTTTTTTTACGAAAAAATTGGTGCTAGAACATAAAAAACCTGGTGCTAGAGGTGGGTTGCTGTGGTAGTGAATGCCCATCCCTTTATGTTGTGAATTAGTGTGGCATGAATGTGGACTGCTCTTTGTTTTGTAATTGCTTGTTATGATCTGTACTTCCATCAGAATGTATTCGTACTGAATGGATGAAAACTTATTAGTATTAATGGTTTACAGTTTTTTAAAGACATTTACACCAGTAAAAGAGTAAAATACCAGTGTAGGAAAATAAAGTAGATGCTCTGCTTCTTACATACGCACCGGTATATATACTGGTGCTGGATACTTAGAAAAATTTTAAGTATTTTAGTCTCGGGTCCCAAAATTAAATTTTTTGGCTTTTAAAGCAGTCTAAAGTAGCTGCGTTTGGACATAACTTACACCGGTATGGTTCACATATGCATCGGTATACATACCAATGCTGGATACATAGAAAAAATTTCACAATTTTTGTCTCGGGTCTCAAAATGCATTTTTTTACATTTAAAGCAGCCTCAAGCAGCTGCTTTTTGACATTAGTTAAACTGGTATTGATAACATACGCACCGGTATGTATAACGGTGCTGGATACTTAGAAACATTTCCAGACTTTTTGCCTCGGGTCAAAAAATATAATTTTTTTTACAATTAAAGCAGCCTGAAGCAGCTATTTTTTCCTTTCCCTTACACAGGTATGCCGTAATTACCAGTGTAAAAAAAATTAAATTGTCCTTAAATTCAAAGCAGCAACACATTTTCATAAACCATTTTTTGCATCTCTCACCCTATATCATTTCCCTCAAAAGCTTGGAAATCCAACAACTAAGTCGATAGAATCAGTTAAATCACTTTAATTCCTTTTCTATATGATTAACTAACCTTGGAAACTCAACTACATTGATTGACCATTTGTTATCATGAATAACTTGACTTGCATGCAAGGTGTTTTATAAAATGTTTCAATGTACTTTTTAGGAAATGACACCTAAATCCAATTTGAAAAGGACACATCAATCATTGACCCGCCTTCAAACGTGGTCATTAATTGTAGCTAATTAACCTGGGCGGAGGGCTTTGTGGAAAGGTCAAAGATAAAATTTATATTCTACACCCGTTCTCACTACTATGCTACCAATGGTGTAGTTAGCAGTAAGCTCTGGGTATGTCCAAAAAGATGCTAGGGCCTAAGTATCAATGAAAACACAACCTCATACAGGTCGTCAATCCGTAGAGTGATAGGAATAACTAGTAAATGCAAACATGGGGGGGTTGGATTTTTAGATTAACAACTACAAAACATAAAAGTAAACAGAACAATTAATCTATAAAGCTAAGCACTTAGGGAACCATTGTCAGACATTAATGATTTAATGCTTTGATCCTTGATTCATTCACATGTAAGATTTACAAAACAACCAACTAGAGTGTTCACAACATGTGGTGTGGCCGATGACATATACTTCCTCGTACCTGTCATGTCAGGTGCACTCGCAACCCTCCATCGATATCGTCATTGTAATTAAGGGAGTAAAACAAGGTCCAACCATTGTTGTCGGCCTGTTTATCCCCCATGCGATTACGTTCCGGGCTTCCACCACAAATACACTATTTCCCAAATGGTCCTATCAATTAGGCCAAGGGTCATCTATGCCACTAGGATCTATTACAACCCTATCTTGCTACTATGCATTATCTCCACACGTAACCTCTCAGACTACTTTACATAATCAGCTTAAACTGGTGTGATGGCAAATAAGTCATGGCATTACTCGGGTATCCCATGTACACACTTACGCAGTATTCCCTTACCCATTCTAACATCCAGATCTCCCTTCCCAAGGGGGCATCAATATTTGCTCCATAAATGAATATAGCCCAAAGTGTGTGCTCAATGTGGTTTACTATTCATGCAATTCAAACATTCAAAAATAGTCACAATAATATCATGAACACAAATACTAGGATGAATCTAATGAATCTCACATAAGCATATAAATCAAAGAATGCCTACAATTTATCCCCAAGCTATGAAACTACTCCATAGATATGGAATTCAAATATGGAATTGAATTCCACATAATAGGATCAAAGAAACAATAAAAAGAAAGAAAACAAAATGAGAGAGTGTTTATCTCTCTAGAGTTTCTCTCCTAATAGTCTAAAAATGAAATAAACTCCCCTACCTCTTTAACCTAGTAGACTAAGTCTATATTTAACGGAGAAGGGGATTGGGCCTAAAAATAGGCCTGAAATAGGCCAAAAATGACTAAACCCTAGTTCACCTTCCGCCCGACGCGGGTCGTCGCGGCTCATGGTGCGTACTTCTGTGCGGGCTGCACGGTCTGAAGCAGGCTATGTCCCTTCATCCGGTGTGGGAAGTTGGATCTTGCAACCCATGGAATTTGGCACAAGCCGCACCATGCCCTTGTGCTGAACACTGTTTGAACGGGATGAATCCTTTGGCGCGGGTCGTTGGTGCTGTGATGAGCGGCACATGTTGACTCGTTTGTGCCCTGGCCGGCTGAACTTCTTTCCTTCGCTACGGGTGAACCGTTAGTCCAATTTAAGAGTTTTAGTAGTCAATTTTATAGTGATCAAGAAGAAGAATCCAATAAAATTAGCTTTGAATTCTAATTCTTCTTGGATCATTCTCAGAATTTAGCACGACTCATCGGATCACGATTTACTGTTTCTTCATTGGTCGCCTTGAACTCCAATGCCGCCTATCTTTGGCTCCAATCTCCTTCTACCATGCATTGATATTCGTGGCCTTCATCTACTACCATTTTAGAGGTGAATAGCCTTCGATATCTTCTACCGTTCTTGGGAACAGCCTTCTATATCTTCTATCGCTCTTACGAACGGCCTTCACATAGAATGTAACCAAAAAGTACCCATGGGCGACCTACTAAAGATGATCACAAGGAAGATCTAGGAGCCCATGGATACAAAATGTCCATTAGTATTAATTAAGTCTACAAAATGCAGGATTTAGACAAGAAAACCAAACATGACCGTCTAAACCCCTTGTCACGTAAACTCAACTAATACTAGCAATCCACAAAATAAAAACAAGCTTAAAACTATGCCGAATGCAACGGTCAATACACGCAAAATGAAGCACATCAGACTCTCCATACTTAACCCTTTACTCATCCTCGAGTAAACAAAGATAAGAAAAAGAATTAAGAAAAAATGTAGCGTGCATAAATAAGTTAACCGAGGCATCCAACTTATTCCTAGATTACCCTGTTTCCCCCAAAAAGAGTAAGAATCTCACAACTCTCACACTCCCCGAAGAACATAAGCAATCTAACCATCCAAAAGTAAAATGTGGAAAAAGGTAAGCTAAAAGGATAAGTGGTAAGCTAGCTTACTTTTCCCAAAATGATCCCAAAGCAATCAAAGAGTCTTCTCCTAAAAACAATCCGCCAAGAAAATCCAAAAGTCATTGACTTGGTTGTAACATAAGGATAATTTGTGATTCTCAACCTAGTTACAACCAAGAAGTCAAGTGTATCTTCAACCTATTTTTTGTTTTCTCTCAATTTCTCTCATTTTTCCCAGGAGCCCTTTCGAGTTTTCATCCTAGCTTTAACACACAAAGGGTACTCACTTAACTCTCTAATGAATAGGATGGAGAACAAGTGCCTCTGTACGTTAAAGACATTATCGGTAGAAAGAAAATGGTCACACATGGGTTGCGGAAAACACCTCATCGTCAGGATGCCCAACATGGTACTATGGATCGCGTGAGAGTGTGCGAGCCAGTCTACCGTTCTAGGGTGGGATTCCCCTTGGCAGACCACAAGTTCAATAACGTTGGAAAGGCCTTGAATAACATCGTGGATTGGCCTGAGTCTTTGATAGGCAAGGAAGACAAGCAACCAAGTGGCATCGAGGAGGAGGATGCAGGCATGGCGTTGGACAATGAGAATGAGGAGGTTATAATTCTCTCCACCGACGATGAGGCACATTATTGTAACACCTAAACTTTCATTTTGCAAAAATTCCAGTGTCATGTGCATCTTTATGAATTTGTGTAATAGGGTGATACTAAGAAGAGATCCCACTCGAGCACTAATTACCGGCCATCGGCGAGACAAAAATTCTAGAAGCTACCAAAACAGGTGCTTCACTGAATTGCAAAAATTTGTTGTTCATTACCTACGATTGTCAATCTCTACATATTCAAGTGAGCATTTCGTGTATTTTTTTCCTCCAACGATTTTCAACAGACGGTACCTGACAAATTGGCCCATTATGAGGAGTTTCATCTAGGAAGCCAGTACAGCTGATGAGGCCATTTTATGCGGTTATATTAGGGTTTTTAGGATTGGATTTTGTATAATTTTGTGCTCTACATGTGGCATTCTGCCTTGAAATCATTTAAGGAGGGATAAAAGCAACTTTGACGTTTTTATCACTTTTTAGATGATTTTGTGTGACAAGGTGATTTGTTTGAAGAATTTGAAGATTTGAAGACTTTGAAAGATATCTTTGAAGATTTGAAGACTTACACTTGGGCTTTTTGAAGATTTGAAGAAGTGAAGAGGTGAAGAAAGGAGAGCAAAGCAACGGGTGAAGGATGGTCCAGGGTTTTCATAATTTTCCGAGAAGAATCAGCCTTGAAGAGTGGTACCATTGGATTCCTCTTCTCGAGCACTATAAAATAGACTACAAGAACTCCCGAAACGGATCAACGGTTCACCCGGAGGAAGCAAAACAAAACAGGGCTGGAGTTTACTGATCTGGTCGCGACTCGCGATGGAACTGGTCGTGAGTCGCGACGACAGCGTGAATTCAGCCCTGCAGAGCGTTTTTCTCCCCTTTTTCTCCCCCTATAAATACCTCTTCACCCCTTCTTCTCCACAGTTTCCAAGCCCGCCTTTGGGGCTCCAAAACCCTACTTTTCACCATTTTCTTCCATTTCTTCTTCTTTCTTTGTAGATTGTTGTTCTATGTTATGGGTTTTGTTTATCTAGGGTAGTTTTTATCTTGGGAGCAAAGGATTGAAGCTTCCACTTCTATGTAGCAAGAATCATTTTATCTATCTATTTGGTGTTTTTGCTGTTGTGCATTTATTATGCTTTGAATGTTAATTGTTGATTTCATTGATGTTGTTGAAAGCTTGAGCATATGAAATACTTGTATGAATTGCTAGCTAGGGTTTGGGGGATTTGGGTTGATTTCCCCCCTTTTCTTGTTAGGAATGTATGAGTATGATTTAGAGCTTTTGATTGTGTTGATGGATTGATAATGTGCTAGATGAATGTGATTGATGTTGAACTCTTCGTCATGTTCGTTTGTGTATAAACGAGAGAGTTATATGCTCTTGGATGAATGTGCATTGCACGTTCATCCAATCTCGTGTAATTGCATGAATTGGTTAAATGCTTAGTCACGGTGTAGTGGTCATAAGTATTGCCAAGTTGTTGGTCCTTCGTGATTAAATGCCATCAATGGGATACTCCTAGCAATAGGGGAGTCATTGGTGAGGTTTGACAAGAGATGTCGAATTCACTCTTGCAAACTACGAACTAAGAAGGATGGAAGATTTATCTTCACAACAAGTAGTTGAAGTATTGAATAGATGATTTTAATTCATCCTTGAAGCATTTGTTATTTAGCATTTATGTATTCTTGATGGTGTGTTTCACTTCATTTGTGCCATGAGTTGTTTGAGCATAGGGAGTGCTTGTATGATTGAATTGGTTAGGTGTTTAGAACGTGACGAATTCCGTAGCTCCTTTGCATGAAAATCTACGAGCATGAACTTAGAACTTCTTGTGCATAATGTGTTGTGATTCTTGCTAGATGGGTATGTTGATGTTGAGTCATGTAATGCTATATGATAGAATGAGTGAATGGTTCAATGACCTACATTAGATTTGGAAGTGGATATCCCTTGCCCCCAAGGCTTTTTATCTTTGTAGTTTTAAAACCCCTTTTTCTTAGTTTTGTTTGATGATTAGCATAGTCACTTGACTTTGCATAGTCACTTGACTTTGCTAGTTATCTTGTCTTTTTACTTTCGTAACTTAGGAAAACCAACCAACCAACCCCCCCCCCCCCCATTTACATGCTTTTATATGTATGTATATATGTCTACTCCTAGCCTAATATCAACCTTTTGTGCTTAAATGCTTAGGAAGATCCCTCTTCTTCGTGGACGACCCCGACTTACCGCTATCTACCTAGTTGTAGAAAGTAAGCAAAAAGGGCTTATAAATTATCTTCGAATAGGGTGTGATGACTGCCCGCTATCAATAGCTATCCTAGAAATTATAAAGAAAAAGGACTACATGTTCTTCCCAGTTTTCAACCATCGACCTTTGCACACAATTAAACCAGTGGTGTGGGAATAGATAGTCTAGTCGAGTTTGAGAGGAGGCTCGGGAACATGCATTCGATTACCTAGATCGATAATGCACATGTAGGTGTGTGGATGGGGTGAGTTTCAAACCTTACGACTTTATTTGTATTTTTAATCAATTAGGACTTCATTTTTAATATCGTTACCTGTATGGGAACCTCTGGGAGAAAATCAAGGAAAATAATGCAAGCCGAGTCCAATTCTGCCCTTGCAACTGTGGAAACTTATCCAACTTCGTGATACGAATTAGGCTTATTTATTTATTTTTATTTATTAGGATTTTTAGAAGATAACACTATACTCTTTTTCCCATTGGGTTTTTTAATGAGGTAGTGTGATCATTTATTTTATTTTAGAATAAGGCCCATTAATTCTGCCATGCTGGCCTTTGAAGAATTAATGTTTCAGTCATGCATTTATTTTTAGTGTTTAGAATATTTAGTTATGATTTGATTAGAATTAGATTTGGTAAGATTAGATAAGCCAATATTCATTCAGGATTTATCTTGAAGAATATAGCCATTTATTTTAGGTAGTTCAGTTAAATATGGTTTTAGCTTCTTAAAGCTACCATAATCCTTTTCAGTTTCATATTTGTATTTGTTTGAAGACCATACCTATGTACTATAAATAGGGGTGGTATTCAACATTATTTTTACCTTACAACCTTTCATCAATCAAATATACAACCTTTTGAGTTCATACTCTTTGCTTGCGAGCTAATCCATTGTTGCTTAACCCCGAGGGCTAGTTAAGTATCAATAAACCTTGTAATCTGATCCTGAGGGCTAGTTAGAGAGCAAGTCGAAGTTAGGCGTACCCCGAGGGCTAGACTCCTGAATTTCGTGCGACATTGAAGGGTTTGCGAGTTCCCTTGTTTTGTCAAAGATCTTAATTCCGCAATCCAGATTCTTCGCAAGGGGATTCATATCACTTCGAGCATGAGGTCGAACAATGTTTCAACCTTCTCTAGGAAACAATGAAGGAAATGGATGTTGAGTTCTACATTGTTTCCTGCATTAGAATGAAAGTTTTTTCCCTGTTTTAACATTTACATTTCAAGCCACTTCCATTTCTGTAATTAATTACCCTAATTTTTCGACAGCGATCATTGGTACCTCATCATTATCCGTCCCAGAACGGAAGAGGTTTTCATGCTAGACACATTGTCGAGGGGTATCAAACCAACAAACTTGATCGAACTCATGGTTATTTTCAGGTATTACAATCAATCAAATAATAAGTCCTAGTTTTGTAATATACTAGAAGAAGTAACCATTTTCATTTACTTTCTTGACATGCTTGCATGCGTATACCAAAGGGAGAAGAGAAAGACAAAGGCAGAATCCGACTACACTTGGAAAATCAAGAACATTAAGGTAAGTCATTATGTCATTTCATCCTCATCATTTATTAGGTTAAAATTGGTAATGACATATACCATTCCTATGCAGTACCGAACCCATAATGGTTCATTGCAACGTGGGTACTCCGTCATGCACTTCATGGAAGAATTGTTTAATCATTCAGAGACAAACAATATCCTGGAGGTAAAGATTACATCTGAAAATTATTTTTTCAAAATTTCTATTACACACAACATTCTTCACTAACATTCTAAGTTTCAAATTGATAGATCTTCCTAGAGGGCCAAGGGTCGTACCATATGTATGAAATTCAAGTTGTTGCAGAAAGATGGTGCGGGGCTTGGCTGAATAAGTACCAGCAACATGCAAACACTTCGTTACAACTTCTCGATGATAAAAATGACATAATAAGTTGATAATTGATTTTGTGGTTGATCATATTAGAATAGGGTTTTTTGTTTTTGGTCATACTGAGTTTGTGGTTTTTCAGTTTATTTCCAATCATGGTGAAGATACATTTTCTTTTCATCGTTACAATAAATTCTTGTGTTTTCCGATCAATATTGTCATAGGTGTTTGAAGTTTCTTACAATTTCCTAGGTTTTAAATTTATAATAGTTTGGATTCAAGTATTTCTGGCTGTCATTGCCTCGAAAATGATCTGGGTGGAAACACCGGAAAAAAAATTCGACATTGCAAATTTCATTTAGCTCATACACCAACATAACTACTAAATACCAGTGTAAAAAATTAACCAAAATAAACTAATATATTTAATACTAGAAAAATAAATTACACTGGTAATGCTCATAATTATTATGTACCGGTATGTTCATGATACCTGTGTAAATTTTGATACCGGTTCATAAATTTAATACCGGTGTAAAAATATGCTATATTTTACACGACGCCTTTTAACCTACCGGTGCAAATATATTGTGCCCCCTAACTTTTTGAACATTCAGCACTAGCATTTAAATTTCTGTATAGGGTTGCTTCACATTTGTGCACCGGTTGTGAATACTGGTGCATATAACATTTATACACCAGTATATATTACCGGTGCAAATGACATACCTTTTTTACACAGCTATACTTACGCACCGGTATTTTTGGGGGAAAAAATACCAGTACGATTGGGGTGTTTTACCAGTGCTATTGCCCATGTCCCCCAATAGTGTATGTCTCAGATGTCGCACTGTCTCTTATTGTTTTTACGAGCTACCGGTTGACTCTTCTGCACTGCCTTCGAGTGGTTTTCCATGATGTTCACTACCTATTGAACCATATTCATCGTCGCTACCCCCTCCGCTTTGGAGGTCGAGGTCCAAATGCCTCTTCCCAAAGTTTATCACAACATGCAAGTTTTGCTTGCCTCTTGCTCATTTGATAGATTATGTTGGTTAGTAAGCCCCTGTGTTACCCTAACACCTAAGATTAGGTAGAGAATGCGTGTCAATTCGACATGACACGCGATACGACACATGACACACATCAAAATTTGACAAATTTGACCGAGTTGCGTATCAGTCGACGAATTTGAAAACAGATGTGGGTGTTAGAAGAAGGAGAAACAAATGCCTTTGAAAGTGTGAAAACTTATCTACTTATCTTAATAATTAATTGGTTTGTTTCTAGATTCTAGGTAATTAAGTAAAAATAATGAATTTGGACGCAAAATATGTTCAAATTCATTAGTTTGACTTAACTTCCTAAAATCTAAAAATAAATCAATGTATTGAAAAAAAAAGATAAGCGTCTAAATGGATAAAATTCCTTGGCACACAAACATAAAATAATAAAATGTAGGCGGGTCGGAATATATTTTACGATACTTTATATGGGACACGTGTTGAAAAAAATAGCCAAGGCACTTAATTGACCGAGTCGATGTTTCGATTAAAATATCTAATTCAAGTATCGCCGTATCCGATCCCTACTCAGACACGACACTTATAATGAATCTAGGTAACATAGGTAAACTCCCCCTTGTTTCGTCCACCCCCATCGTCTGTTGCACTGTCCTCAAGTACTCTCTATCCTATATTTTGTTATGATTCTTGTAATAATTTTATGGTTCACAATCTATTTTTAAGCTGCAGTTAAAGATGATTCTGACCCTGCCACTCATTATGAGGCTTCCCGACCGTCATGAGCATTGGTGCACTTCCATTGGGGATAAAATCAATGCTCTTGAAATAAATAAGACTTGGACAATTTCCCCTCTCCTTCCAGGCAAGACTGCAAATGGTAGTATGTGTATCTTTCGCACCTTATACAAATTCGTTGGTTGTATTCAGCGTCATAAAGATCGTTAGTTGTTCTTGGATCACTATCACAAGAACCCCCTTTAACACCAATTTTTTTATATTTTAGTATCGATTTATTTTTTGCAAAAAAATCGATACCTAAATAACCGTTGCTAATTTAGCACCGGTTGAAAAAAAAATCGGTGCTAAATCCCAACTTTTAGCACCGGTTTTGTAGTTAGCACCGGTTTTTAAACCGGTGCAAAAATGTCCCGATATAGCACCGGTTTTTCTTGTTAGCACCGGTCGAAAAATCGGTGCTAAAATATTTACGACGAATAAAAAAAATCCCTTCCTCTGAAAGCGGCAGTGCGCTGCAGCTTTCAGAGGAAGGGAAAAAAACCTGAAACAGAGGAAGCGGCAGCACGCTGCAGCTTTCAGAGGAAGAGAAAAAGACCTAAAACTAACAATTTAATAGGACATCAATTTAATAATAAAATTAACTTCACAAAATTGATAATATAGAAATAAAACCAAGAAAAAATTATGATACAAAACTAATAATCAATGACACTAAACATTGCGTGGGAGACCTTGGAGAGGAATCAATCTCACCATGTCAGAAGCTTATTCAATAGATCACGGGAAACCATGCCAGAAGCTTATACCAAAAGCTTATACCTGAATATAGACGTTCATATCAGTATATCAACCTTCAGTACTTAACGAGGCTACATAACTCAATTTGATTCAGTCACACATCAACATTCGGTAAAGTAAAGCACAAATAATCCACCAAGATAAACACATATCTATCATATTCTTCCTATGCTGATTCATAACATTAATGAAATGAATGTAACAATCTTACTCACATAAATCATATGCTACAAAGCAAAAAAAGGTTTAAAGTCAAATACAACATTAAAATGCCAAAGTGAAACATATCATCAAGCATCAACAGAAATTTCATTTGAGTGGGACTCAAAATATTTTTTCTTTTCCCTCAAAAGTCATCATTTAACTCATAGCATTCATAACAAATGGGCTAACAACCATGCATTTCACATGATATGACAAAGTTCATACAGTTGAAGGTGCATAGTATGTAAGATATGTAATGAAAGTCTGTTTCACCTAAAGTCTCTACTTTTACGCCAAGTTGTTTAATGTTTGGTGTTGAAACACGAAATAAAAACACAGTGCACACACAACTTGTTTACGCAGTTCGGTGCAATTACACCTACATCTGCGGGGCCTTGCCCAGATCAGAAACCATTCACTAGAAAGCAGTCTTTAGTACAAGAAGCTTAACTTAAATACTAATCCATTGCTAACCTACAGAGTGAATGTTGCGAGATCCCCTCACTGCCGATCCTACGTCGTTGAACCCTCACGATCAACACGTCTCCCTGGATCTCCTCCTCCCGAGGAATTAAGGCTTCCTTGTTTTTGATCTTTACGAACTTGGTCGGATGAATAAACACTCCTCCAAACACCACAGGCAGATCGCTCCAAACTTCTCACGTAGAGATGAATTCTTGGTCGTTTAATTGATTGCGTTGTATCTTCTTGTATTTATATCCATCGCAATCCTGCCTTCTGTCAACCTCTTTCCTTGTCTAACTCTACCATAAATAGACTTCTAAACTAAGGAAAGATCTAATTCTAATCTGGTATTTAAATGGACAATCCTTCATCAATAGGACTTGTACCATAAATAAACTACTTAATCAATTCCTAACTATTACAGGAATATTCGTTTACCAGAATTAGATTGCCACGAAATAAGATAATAATCTTCACAATATTCTGATTTGATCGCATAAATATGCTCCATAAATCGTGAACAAAATCCTGCGTTCGGACAAAACCTGGATAGCGGTGTTAAAACACCAGATCACCAGAATTCACAATATGCCATAAATAAATCCAACTCCCGAGGACTCTACAATCTCCCCCTTGGCATATTGGTGAATTCAACAGCACAAATAACATAGACAACCAGATAGCACAATTCCCCAAATATTCAGACCGAACATAAAGCAATCAGAATCAATTCAGAATCATTCAAAATCAAAATCATTTAAGTTTCTCCCCCTGAATTCAGTAATATGTCAAGAAACCAAGAAAACCAAAAAAAACAGTTATTCCAAACTTTCATCTGACTCCTCTGATCCAACACTGTCCGAAGCACCAGCATCTGACCCATTTGCATCCTGAGTTGCTGCCAACAAATCTCCTCGTTCAGCTTCCAAAGCAGCCAACTCCCCCTGAATTTTTACTATAGCTGCCTGATGACGCCCAAGAAGTTCTTGACATGCTGCTGCTCTTGCCTGAATAGCTCTTAACCGAGCTGCACCTGCAACCGAGCATTCTATTGCTGGAGGCGTCCAGGGTAGATCCTTCACAATGCGACCACTCAAGGTTCTGAGGGTCGGCCGTAAAGCTTGGGTAGATATCACTTCATCAGATTCCCTTGCGACAGCACCCCCTTTTTGCAGGACCATTGAGATGACACAGGGATGTACTAGGGCTTCCTTCCTAGTCTTTCGGGCACAGTCTATAACATCATTGAATACCAACCTTCCCAAATTAACCCTATGCCTCGCTCCCAGACTATAGAGAAGTGTAGCCATTTCTTTGGTAACACTTGTATTGTTAACCGAAGGGATCCAGTTGTGAACGGCTACCATGTACAGGCAATAATATCTGGAGGTTAGATTTGATGCAGGTATCTGCTGTCTGCCAGTCAGTGGCCAAGTGCTTTCCACCCCTCCTGTTAACTCCACTGCCACTTCATCATAGTTTTCTGGCATTCGGTGTTGGAACACCGCCTGGACATTCCTGGTAGTGCCACGCTGCAGACATCGATTCACAGCCTCGGGGGAGAATTCAAAAATTTCCCCACGTACGTATACTCTATGAAACCAAGAGGAATCTTCACTTTCACAATCCTCCTTCAGATTTTCGTAAAACTCCATCACCATCTGCTTATTGTACTCAGCAAAGCACGTGGCAGCTTTAAGTACTTTGAGGTATTGTAGGAAATCAGTGAACCCACACTCTCTGTACTTCTCGGCATCGGCTGGCCTTTCTGCCAGTATTTTTCTTCCACTGATGAACTCCATTTTCTCTTGACTGGTCTCATCATAAAACTCAAAGCAGATAGCCTTACTAACCTCAGGAGCAGGTAGTGTCCGAGACTCCATTTGTTCAGCTGATCTCTTCAGTCGATCTGCCCGCAACTTCTTCAATTTCTGTCCAATTAGCTCATCACTTGCAGCCATACTCTTGTTTCTGCACCGCTTTGACCGTCAAACCTTTTTGGATGCAGAGGCCACATCTCATCTGGTCTTCTTGGACAACTGAGGGGTAGGTATTTCCCCAAACTCAGGTGGTGTTTCAACACCCACCTCTGTACTCTTCCTCTTAAGTCCACGGGTTTTTCTGGCTTCTGGAGGTGTTTCAACACCAATACCAAGACCCTCAGGGGTGTGCTCCCTCTCAGCAGAGCTCACAGATGGTGTTGGAACACCAGTATCAGGCATATCAGTGCCCCCTAATCCTTCCACAGCAATATCCTCACTGCTCACAGGAGCATCCTCATAACCTGTCCCACTTTCAATAACTCCCCCTGCACATACTTCCTCTTCTTCACTGTCACTAATCTCCACCACTGGAATGGGTAACTGTCTCAACCGTTCTTGAAACTGAAATACAGACTCATCAAAGATTTCCATCTCTTTGCCACTTGCTTTGGCAAAGTCAGTAGATTTAACTACTTTAACCCAGGGTTGTACAACAGCATTATCACCTAGGCTTTTAATAACAGGCCTGTGCAGAGACCCTATTCTCGTGTAGATAGTGAAGTACTTATCTATTTCCTCTCCTACTTTATACTGTTCTCCAAAATCTACTCCAACCAACGTGGCATTAAACTTACTAATGTCACAGATTTCTCCAATTCCACCGGTTAGCAACTCCTTTAGATTAAATCCATTTACCTTTCCACACAAATTCTTATATTTTCGAAGATCTACATAATCTCTATTCTGGACCATCCACTCAATAAATTCAAGAGCAGAGCAGAAGTAAATTCCATCGAAAACGAAAGACTGATCAAACCTTGGCTTAGGTTGTCGACCTTTTATTCCACCCCACAATGTCAGTCTCTGTTCTCGACCTCCACAGAGCTCATCCAGGTCTGCATCGGAGTCGAGCTCTTCAATTCTCGGATTTTCAGGCACTCGCACATTGACAGAATCTCTGACCAATTTCTTGAACGTAGAACTCGCCATTGTCAAGAAGCTGTTGGTTGAGCTACGAAAATATGAGGGTTTCTGCAAACTTCAGGTTGCTCAAAAACAATACTTGCGGGAGCTCTGTTTGGGAAGATGAACAGTTGAAGAATTTGAGTTTGTGTGGGAATCAACCACTTGTCACTTTCACTTACCTTTTTCGAAAACCGTAAAGCCACTCTACTTTTTCTTCTTTCACAATACCACATGCGCAATTTTAGGCCCAGTATAACCTTTTGGCCCAAAGTTAATCCTTCTGGTCTTCTTCCACTATATTCCCCCGGTGTTTAAACACCACTTCTCATATTTTTAGTATTTTCGATATTTCCTTTTTTTTCACTGTATTTAAAAGAAAACATAACAGTAAATAATACTACAACAAGGAAAAATCAGAGTACCTTACATTCGACAGACACCCAAGTGCTGTCTGAGGCCTTCAAAAGTCTCACCATCCAGAGGTTTTGTAAAGATATCAGCCAGTTGTTCTGCTGTTGGTACATACTGGACTACGACCTCTCCTTTTTCAACCAAGTCCCTAATAAAGTGATGTCGAATATCGATGTGCTTTGTCCTCGAGTGTTGCACAGGATTCCTGGAAATATCAATGGCGCTTTTATTATCACATAGAACTGTCAGACTCACATCATTAAACCCATAATCTCTCATTATCTGCTTCATCCATAATAACTGCGCACAACAACTCCCGGCAGCTAAGTATTCAGCTTTAGCCATGGACAATGATATAGAATTCTGCTTTTTTACTGTACCAACTAACAAGATTTGATCCAGCAAAGAAGCATCCACCAGTGGTACTCTTACGATCATCGGCATTCCCGGCCCAGTCAGAATCACTAAAACCTACCAACTGCGACTCCTTGTTTCGAGAAAACCATACTCCATACTCCACTGTTCCACTTATATACCGAATAATCCTCTTCACGGCTGACAGATGTGACTCCTTTGGATTAGCTTGATAGCGAGCACAAATACCAACACTCAGACAGATGTCTGGTCTGCTTGCAGTTAAGTACAACAGACTGCCAATCATACTCCTGTACAATTTTTGATCAACACTTTGACCCAGTTCATCTTTTGTAAGCTTGTCGGTGGTAGCCATGGGAGTGCGTACTGCCTTTGCACTTGTAAGTCCGAATCTCTTGATCAAGTTTTCAGCATATTTCTGTTGATTGATGAAAATACCATTCTTCTCTTGAGTAACCTGTAATCCCAGAAAGTATGACAATTTTCCTACCATGCTCATTTCGAACTCCTGAGTCATTAAGTCAACAAACTCCTTCACCAATACTGAAGAGGTAGATCCAAAGACAATATCATCCACATAAATTTGTGCGATGAGAATATTTGTCCCTCTACGCAGCACGAATAGTGTACGGTTCACTCCCCCTCGACGATATCCTTTCTGAATCAGAAAGGTTGTCAGTCGCTCATACCATGCACGAGGTGCCTGCTTGAGTCCGTACAGTGCTTTATTCAATCGATATACATGGTCAGGAAAGTGTGGATCTTCAAATCCCTTAGGCTGTTCTACATAAACTTCCTCCTTTACTAGGCCATTCAGGAAAGCACTTTTGACATCCATCTGATGAAGATTAAAATCCAGAATACATGATATTGCCAACATCAGTCTGATCGACTCTAATCTGGCTACAGGTGCAAAAGTTTCATCAAAGTCAACCCCTTCAACTTGAGTGTGCCCTTGAGCTACTAATCGCGCTTTATTCCTTGTGACGTTACCCTCCGCATCAGATTTGTTCTTAAAGATCCACTTGGTTCCGATCACATTCACATTATCCGGTCGGGGGGTAAGATACCAAACATTGTTTCTCTCGAATTGCTGCAGTTCTTCTTGCATTGCCGAAACCCAATATTCATCGAGAAGAGCGTCTTTGTAATTTTTTGGCTCAGTGAGAGAGATGAAACAAGATAGTCCTGCCAATTCTCTGTAATTTACCCGTGGTTGATCCCTTAATTGCATGTGTCTAGTCGGATGCTGTTCTGATTCATGAGTTCCAGCTTCCGGAGTTTCAACACCAGTTGACGATGCTGGTGTTTCAACACCAGTAGGAGTCACTGGTTCAAAGGCATCATTTTCACCGACAGTGTCGTCCTCTGAATCATCAACCACCACATTGATAGACTCCATGACCGTACCAGAACGTTGATTAAGCACTCAGTAAGCTCGACTGGTAGGAGAATAACCTAAGAATATACCGATATCACTTCTAGATTTAAATTTAGCTAAGGGCTCCCGGTCCTTCAGAATATAACACTTACTGCTAAAGACATGAAAATACGACACATCTGGTTTCTTCCCCTTCCAAATCTCATATGGTGTCTTTTCGGTAAACGGACGCAGATATACTCTGTTGATGGTGTAGCATGCAGTGTGTACCGCCTCAGCCCAGTATCTAGCATTAATTTTTCTTTCGGCTAACATTGCTCGTGCCATTCCCTGCAGTGTTCGATTCTTTCTCTCCACAATACCATTTTGTTGAGGAGTTGTATGTCAAGTGTCTCGCAGATGTTATGAAACGTAGAATTTTCAAACTCTTTTCCATGGTCACTCCTGATACGTGCAATTCTGACTTGAGTGGTTCCTTTTTCAACATGTAGTTTGTGCGCCAAGTTCTTGAATACCCCAGCAGCTTCTGACTTCTCTTTTAAAAATGATACCCACGTATACCTCGAGAAGTCGTCTACACAGACAAAAATATACTTCTTTCCTGCCACACTCGGAGTATTGACTGGCCCCATCAAGTCCATATGTAGTAGCTCCAGAAGTCTTGACGTTGAAACATCATGTACGGCATGGTGTGGTATCCGGGTTTGCTTTCATTCTTTACATGACCCACAGACTATCTCCTTGTTATCACTGATCTCGGGAATACCTCTGACTGCCTTCAATCTGGAAATACGAGCTAAGGATTTGTAATTTATGTGTCCCAATTTTCTGTGCCACATTGTACTGAGTTCATTTTTTGAGTTGAAGCATGTGACATCTTGGTCGAGCAAATAACAATTATCCATTGATCTAGAACCAGTGAATGCTTCAGTACCATGGTTGACTACACACTTCTCTTTGTCGAAAAACACCGTCATTTCAGACCTTCCACCAGTAATACATCTTGGAACACAGGAAGCCCTTTAATGACTAACTCACCTTTGCCGATTATTCTACTTCGCTTCCCATCACCAAATCTAACATGTCCACCAAATCCAGGTTTGAATTTTTGAAGAAATTCAGGTATTCCAGTCATATGCCTTGAGCACGCACTATCAAAATACCAGGAGTTTCCTGTATGTGCCCCAAAACAAATGAAACTTGAAAAACAAACATCTTGAGATTTTCGAACCCATACTTGGTTTACTGATCGATGGATGTGATTAGGATTTTGATTGACACGTGTGTTCAGAAATCCAGTTCTGTATCCTCCAGTGTTAAGCCGATGCCTTGACTTATATTCTGGCATGGTGTTGAAATACCGATCTGCTGTGTTGACAGACAGTGTCCTAAGCAGCTTAAAACACCTGTTCCTGACATGCCCTTGAGCTCCACAGTATCCACATCGTCTGATCCTATTGATAGGACAATTTTTCTTGATTATGCTTGGAGCTGGTACACCTTGATCTGCCTCGTTTTTTAACACATTCACTGTCCTTTCATAACCAATTCCATATTTGGTCGTCTGTCCCATTCGTAGACAGTCTTCGAGCTTAGCTTTCCCTGTATTGAGACGTCTAATAGCTTGTTCTACTGCCTCTGCTTGTTGCACCACTTCAGTAAATTCCTTCTTAAACTTATTCAGTTCTCCAAATGCCTCTTCCTTTTCAAGTTCATTCACTTTAACTTTCTCACTCAGTCTCTTGTTCTCAAACTTGAGCTCTTTGTTTTCATCAACCACTTTTAACCACATCTTGTACATCTCCATGCTTTCCTTGCGAATGCCATCATCACTAATGATTCTAGTCTCTTCATCTGAGCTACTACTATCTTCTTCATTCAGCATACCGAGACCGTCCGTAATAGAGTCTTCTAACTCCACCATTGACACACCAAAAGCAACATGATTTATATACTCTTCTCCATCCTTAACATAATCTCCTCCGTCATCATCACTCCAGGTTGTAGCATACGATTTTCCTTGCCTTTTAAGCGTATTGGCTCACTCAGCTTGTATGTGTCCAAAACCTTCACATTCTCTGCACTGGATTTTCCTGTTCAGATTCAGATTTGTCAATTTAATCTTTGGTGTTTCAACACCAGTTGCTTGACCGAATCTTGGAGTGGAGTTGGCGTTAGGATTTTTGCTCCCACTTGACTTATCTTGAGATTTCCTGCCCATCTTCTTCATAAATCTGGAGAAGTTTCTGGTAATGTTCGCAATTTCATCGGAATCTTCATTATCCGTAAGATCATCTGCCTTTCCAGAGTTTGTGCTTGAAAAAGCCATCTCTTTCTTTCCCGTTTTTGTTTCCAACATCTCCATCTCATAAGATTCCAGAGATCCCATAAGCTCATCAAGAGTCATTGTCCCAATCCTTCCATTTTCATTAATTGTTGTGACCTTCATATTGAACCGTGGAGGTAACGCCCTCAACACTTTCCTGACAAGTTTTTGATCTTTGTACTTTTTGCCAAACTGAAACGCTTTGTTTGCAATATCTCGGACTCGTCCATTAAACTTGGAAATAGTCTCATCTTCACGCATCTTCAATTCTTCAAATTTTGACGTATAATATTGCAACTTTGATTCCCTAACAGAGCTTGTCCTCTCATGATATGTTTGTAACACATCCCATGCTTCCTTTGCAGTCTCACAATTTGAAATCATCTTAAATTGATCTTCATCCACTGCTGTGAAGATGGCATTCAAAGCCTTTGAGTTGGACACGTGTGCTTTATGCTCATCGGGAGAAAATTTAGAGAATGGTTTGGCCGTCGATGAGCTTGATCCTGTAGTTCGTCACTTGAAGGTGGAGTGTACTGATTTATGACATAGTTCCAGGCTTGATCATCTAGTGCTCCAATGAACACTTTCGTACGTGCCTTCCAATAAGCATAATTACCTTGTTCCAGCAACGGTGGTCGCGTGACTGAAGCCCCCTCCTTTGGTGCCATGGTGAAACCTGATCTCACTCTCCCTGTATAGGGGTCAGCAAGTGCCTTACTCTGATACCAATTGAAAGTCTGTTTCACCTAAAGTCTCTACTTTTACGCCAAGTTGTTTAATGTTTGGTGTTGAAACACGAAATAAAAACACAGTGCACACACAACTTGTTTACGCAGTTCGGTGCAATTACACCTACATCTGCGGGGCCTTGCCCAGATCAGAAACCATTCACTAGAAAGCAGTCTTTAGTACAAGAAGCTTAACTTAAATACTAATCCATTGCTAACCTACAGAGTGAATGTTGCGAGATCCCCTCACTGCCGATCCTACGTCGTTGAACCCTCACGATCAACACGTCTCCCTGGATCTCCTCCTCCCGAGGAATTAAGGCTTCCTTGTTTCTGATCTTTACGAACTTGGTCAGATGAATAAACACTTGATGTGTCCATTTTAGATGGTTATTTTAGGATTTTTAGGATTAGGTTTTGTGCAATTTTGTGCTCTACATGTGGCATTTTGCCTTGAAATCATCTAAGGAGGGATAAAGGCAGCTTTGACGTTTTTATCACTTTTTAGATGATTTTGTGTGACAAGGTGATTTGTTTGAAGACTTTGAAGATTTTAAGACTTTGAAGATTTATCTTTGAAGATTTGAAGATTTGAAGACCTTTACATTTGAGCTTTGTGAAGATTTGAAGAAGTGAAGAGATGAAGAAAGGAGAGCAAAGCAACGGACGAATGATGATCCAGGGTTCTCAGAATTTTCCGAGAAGAATCAGCCCTCAAGAGTGACACCATTAGATTCCTCTTCTCGAGCACTATAAAATCGACTACAAGAACTCCCAAAACGGATCAACGGTTCACCCGGAGGAAGCAAAACAAAACAGGGCTGGATTTCACTGCTGGTCGCGACTCGCGATGGAACTGGTCGCGACTCGCGACGACAGCACGAATCCAGCTCTGCATCAGCATTTTTTCTCCCCTTTTTCTTCCACTATAAATACCTCTTCACCCCTTCTTCTCCACAGTTTTTGGCCCCTGTTTTGGGCCAAAACCCTAGGTTTTATCTTCTCGTTTTCTTAGTTTTTATGTCTTTTGTTGTTCTAGAGTAGTTTTTGTACTTGGGAGCAAGGATTGAAGCTTCCATTTCTATGTAGTAAGGAGCATTTATATCTATCTATTTGGTGTTTTTGCTATTGTGCTTTTATTGTGCTTTGAATGTTAATTGTTGATGCCATTGATATTGTTGAAAGCTTGAATGAAATACTTGTATGAATTGCTAGCTAGGGTTTGGGGGATTTGGGTTAATTTCCCCCCTTTTCTTGTTAGGAATGTATGAGTATGATTTAGGGCTTTTGATTGTGTTGATGGATTGATAATGTGCTAGACGAATGTGATTGATGTCGAACTCTTCGTCATGTTCGTTTGTGTAGCAAACGAGAGAGTTATATGCTCTTGGATGAATGTGCGTTGCACGTTCATCCAATCTCGTGTAATTGCATGAATTGGTTAAATGCTTAGTCACGGTGTAGTGGTCATAAGCATTGCCAAGCTTGTTGGTTCTTCGTGATTAAATGCCACCAATGATACCTTGAGTCGTGGTCGCGACAACGGGAGTCATTGGTGAGGTTTGACGAGAGATGTCGAACTCACTCTTGCAAACTACGAACTAAGAAGGATAGGAGTTTAGTCTCCACAACGAGTAGTTGAAGTATTGAATAGATGATTTTAACTCATCCTTGAAGCATTTGTTATTTAGCATTTGTGTATTCGTGATGGTGTGTTTCACTTCATTTGTGCCATGAGTTGTTTGAGCATAGGGAGTGCTTGTATGATTGAATTGGTTAGGTGTTAGGAACGTGACGAATTCCGTAGCTCCTTTGCATGAAAATCTATGAGCATGAACTTAGAACTTCTTGTGCATAACGTGTTGTGATTCTTGCTAGATGGGTATGTTGATGTTGAGTCATGTAATGCTGTATGATAGAATGAGTGAATGATTCAATGACCTACATTAGATTTGGAAGTGGATATCCTTTGCCCCCAAGGCTCTTTATCTTTGTAGTTTAAAACCCCTTTTCCTTAGTTTTGTTTGACGATTAGCATAGTCACTTGACCTTGCTAGTTATCTTGTCTTTTTACTTTCGTAACTTAGGAAAACCAACCAACCAACCCCCCCATTTACATGCTTTTATGTGTGTGTATATATCTACTCCTAGCCTAATATCAACCATTGTGTGCTTAGACGCTTAGGAAGATCCCTCTTCTCCTTGGACGACCCCGATTTGCCGCTATCTGCCTAGTTGTAGAAAGTAAGCAAAAAGGGCTTATAAATTATCTTTTGCACGGAGGGAGCGACGACCGCTCGCCTGTCAAAATGGCGCCGTTGCCGGGGAAGAGGCGTTTATTTTTAAGTATTTAGGTGTATTTGGTTGTGTATTGGCTAGTTGTTTTTATTTTCCACTACTTGGTGGTTGTTTTTGTTCGGAGTAGGTATTGCTTGAGTTCTTGGTAATTTATTTTATCGAGAATCCTTGCACTATAATTCCGAACTTTTGAAAAAAAATAAAAATTAATGGAGCGTCTCACCTTGAGGGAACTCATGATGAGAAGAGAGGCTCAACAAGCAAGGTTTTGTAGGATGTGTCGTTCCGACCATCCTACCGAATCTTGCCCTTTGTTGTGGGAAAAACACGATGACCGAGAAAGAACCCTTGGTTTTCAAAACCATGGGTACTATGCAAAGTGCTATCAAGAGGTTGGAGATGTTGGTTTTCAAGGGCAAGAAGCTCATGAATGCTATCCATACCACGACTCTTACAATCCGGAATGGAGTGGTAGTCCGGATTGGTGGTATGAGAATGAGCCAGAGAACCAACACTACGAGCAACCTAGTTGGCCATCACCACCCTATACCATACCCCAAAACCAAGCCCAACAAGGAAGTTCAAGTTTGACACGTGAGGATGTCTTAAATACCATAGCAAACTTGAACTCCTTTACTAGGGAGGAGCCGGATACCCAGCTCTCCTCTAGTGTTGAGGCCATTGAGGGGCATGCGAGGAACATATTAGAGGTATTGGCCCGCATAGAAGCTCGTGATTCTGAAAATACACCATCCCAACTTGAACTCGGTGACTCGGTGAGTGAGGTCACCAATAAAAATGATTTTGAGTTTGAAAGGGATGAGGAGTTGGTTGTAGAGGATAGAAAAATGGAGGAAGAGGTGATAGTGCTACATCCATTAGCATCGTCACCCCTTCTCCCACCTAGTGAACCAACTCCACCATTTTTGGAAGTCTTGAGGGAAACGAGAGAGGAGCCGAAAGATTATCCCAAGCTCCCTAACCACTCAATTCCCTTTGAACCATCTCCACCTCCACAAAACTTTCCTCTTGAAAGTTTTGTACCCCCACCTCTCGACTTTTGGAAGCTCATGGTGAAGGGGTTCAAGCCTTCACCATACAGATAACATTAGGGTCGTGCTGACGACCTTAAAAATACGGAGCTTCGTCGTGCCGACGACGTTAAATAAATTTGGCATTTCTTTTAGTTTTTGTTTCTTAGTTTGTGTTTCTTAGTTTGTTTTTGTTGTTGTTTTCTTTTGTTCTTTTTATGGCATGTTTTTCTGTGATTTTGTAGCAACATGAAGTGCATTGCAATGAAGGAGATGAAGGAACGAGATCAATGAGCGAGGGAAGAAAGCTTGGACAGTTGGTAAGAAAACGAAAAAAAATTTTAAGCCTGGGATACCCTGCCGTCGCGAGTCGCGATGAGCTTCGTCACGAGTCGTGACGAACAGGGGAGAAAAATCCACTCCCAGCACCAACTTTCCACGAGTCGCGATGACCTCGCAATGCTCGTCGCGAGTTGCAATGAGATTCGTCGCGAGTCGCGACGAGCTCAGAATTTTTGGGCTCTCGGAACCAACTTTCCGCGAGTCGCGACAGACTCGCGATAGGCCATCGCGAGTCGCGACGAAGAGGTCGCGAGTCGCGACGTGATCAGAAAATTTTTCCAAAAATTATGCTCCCGGCCTCTACTTTTCGCGAGTCGCGATGAGCTTCGTCGCGAGTCGCAATGAAGTCCGTCGCGAGTCGCGACCACTTCAGTCGCGAGTCGCGATGAAAATTCCAAGTTTTCATTTGATCTTAAACATTGCATGATTCTTCCTTCTTCTCCAACCAACACTCCCAAGAACCACCACATCTCCACTCATTCTCAACCATCCTACATATATTGGCATATGAACATTCTTGCATCTTTATAGTACATTTGTTGATTGTAGTATGCCGACTACATCATTGTGATCGTAAGTGCATATCCTATAATGATGCTTGTATACATGTCAATATATGTTGGATATTTTTCATGATTATTCTTATAGTGTTGGTTGAGTGTGATTTGGTTGTTCTTTGAAAATACTATGGTTATTAACTCTTGATGCTAAACCTAGTATTACATATCCTTATGTACTTGTGAGTTTAATGTGTTCTTCGTGGTGTTAGTCTTGATCAAATGGCGCCATGGAGACAATGCTTTTCTCGAGGGGTGAGTTCTTCTACGGCATCTTTGCTCACCCGTCCGGTTCCGACACCTATTTCGGGACCATACAAGTGCTTGGATTGCGCCATATCACCGGCGAATTGCGGAGACACGGGTGTCATTCTACCCCCTTACCTTGATTTTTATTGTTCTTGCCTTATATGTTTTCATTGAGGGCATTGTAATGTTTTAAGTGTGGGGAGGGGTTAGAGGATTCACATGCATGCTAGATAGTTTTGGAATGCTTTTTGCTACTTTTCATTGGAAAAAACATGAGAAAAAAAATATAGAAAAACAAAAAAAATAGAAAAAAAATAGACAAACAAAAAGAAAAAAAATAGAAAAAGAAAACCCGCTAAGTTGAAAACCCGAGAGGGCAACTTAGGCAACATTGGGGGCCCGGATAGGTCGAAAACCCGAAAGGGCGGCCTAGGCAAAAATGAGAGGCTAAAATGTGCGGAAAAAGGTGAGATGTGAGCTAAAGAAACATGATGTGTGGCTAGGATGAAAACTCGAAAGAGCTGCTAGGCAAAATGAGAGAAAAGGAGAGAAAAAGAAAAATTCTAAGATTTCACTCATTTGCCGGCATTGGAGTCATAAGGTTGCGGTTGTCACATGGATGGATCGGGTAGCTCAACATCTATAGACCTCTTGGGATTGGGTAGCTTAGTGGGTTAGGAAACGAAGTGTGGTTATGAAATTCCTTATCTCTTTCTACTTCGTTTTTGGTTGATATATTGGCATTAGGTGAAGCATGTGTTTGAACCTCTTATATGGCTTTAGCTTCATTTTATGTCATTGGATTTTGGTGGATATATTGGCATTAGGTGAAGTATGTGCTTAAACCTCTTAAATGGTTTTAACTTCATCTTGTGTCATTGGACTTTGGGAATATCAATTCTGGGCTTTGAAATATTTTTATGGGTAGTGAATTGATAAGTGGTAGGTTTGGTTAGATTTAGGATTGGGGATGTGTGTGTGAAAAATTCTCATGTGAGCTTTTATTTTGGGATTTATGATATTGAGAGTTTTTGTGAGGCTTTGTTTGGGGGATTAGTTTAGGATATGGCCATATGAATTCCTCCGTGTGCTTGGATCTTTTCTTACTCGAGGGCGAGTAAGGTTTAAGTGTGGGGAGGTTTGATGAGGCCATTTTATGTGGTTATTTTAGGGTTTTTAGGATGTGGATACGTCGTTTCCTCCGTGTGCTTGAATCTTTTCTTACTCGAGGGCGAGTAAGGTTTAAGTGTGGGGAGGTTTGATGTGTCCATTTTAGATGGTTATTTTAGGCTTTTTAGGATTAGGTTTTGTGCAATTTTGTGCTCTACATGTGGCATTTTGCCTTGAAATCATCTAAGGAGGGATAAAGGCGGCTTTGACGTTTTTATCACTTTTTAGATGATTTTGTGTGACAAGGTGATTTGTTTGATGACTTTGAAGATTTGAAGACTTTGAAGATTTATCTTTGAAGATTTGAAGATTTGAAGACCTTTACATTTGAGCTTTGTGAAGATTTGAAGAAGTGAAGAGATGAAGAAAGGAGAGCAAAGCAACGGATGAATGATGATCCAGGGTTCTCAGAATTTTCCGAGAAGAATCAGCCCTCAAGAGTGGCACCATTAGATTCCTCTTCTCGAGCACTATAAAATTGACTACAAGAACTCCCGAAACGGATCAACGGTTCACCCGGAGGAAGCAAAACAAAACAGGGCTGGATTTCACTGCTGGTCGCGACTCGCGATGGAACTGGCCGCGAGTCGCGACGACAGCACGAATCCAGCTCTACAGCAGCGTTTTTTCTCCCCTTTTTCTTCCACTATAAATACCTCTTCACCCCTTCTTCTCCACAGTTTTTGGCCCCTGTTTTGGGCCAAAACCCTAGGTTTTATCTTCTTGTTTTCTTAGTTTTTATGTCTTTTGTTGTTCTAGAGTAGTTTTGGTACTTGGGAGCAAGGATTGAAGCTTCCATTTCTATGTAGTAAGGAGCATTTATATCTATCTATTTGGTGTTTTTTCTATTGTGCTTTTATTGTGCTTTGAATGTTAATTGTTGATGCCATTGATATTGTTGAAAGCTTGAATGAAATACTTGTATGAATTGCTAGCTAGGGTTTGGGGGATTTGGGTTAATTTCCCCCCTTTTCTTGTTAGGAATGTATGAGTATGATTTAGGGATTTTGATTGTGTTGATGGATTGATAATGTGCTAGACGAATGTGATTGATGTCGAACTCTTCGTCATATTCGTTTGTGTAGCAAACGAGAGAGTTATATGCTCTTGGATGAATGTGCGTTGCACGTTCATCCAATCTCGTGTAATTGCATGAATTGGTTAAATGCTTAGTCACGGTGTAGTGGTCATAAGCATTGCCAAGCTTGTTGGTTCTTCGTGATTAAATGCCACCAATGATACCTTGAGTCGTGGTCGCGACAACGGGAGTCATTGGTGAGGTTTGACGAGAGATGTCGAACTCACTCTTGCAAACTACGAACTAAGAAGGATAGGAGTTTAGTCTCCACAACGAGTAGTTGAAGTATTGAATAGATGATTTTAACTCATCCTTGAAGCATTTGTTATTTAGCATTTGTGTATTCGTGATGGTGTGTTTCACTTCATTTGTGCCATGAGTTGTTTGAGCATAGGGAGTGCTTGTATGATTGAATTGGTTAGGTGTTAGGAACGTGACGAATTCCGTAGCTCCTTTGCATGAAAATCTATGAGCATGAACTTAGAACTTCTTGTGCATAACGTGTTGTGATTCTTGCTAGATGGGTATGTTGATGTTGAGTCATGTAATGCTGTATGATAGAATGAGTGAATGATTCAATGACCTACATTAGATTTGGAAGTGGATATCCTTTGCCCCCAAGGCTCTTTATCTTTGTAGTTTAAAACCCCTTTTCTTTAGTTTTGTTTGACGATTAGCATAGTCACTTGACCTTGCTAGTTATCTTGTCTTTTTACTTTCGTAACTTAGGAAAACCAACCAACCAACCCCCCCATTTACATGCTTTTATGTGTGTGTATATATCTACTCCTAGCCTAATATCAACCATTGTGTGCTTAGACGCTTAGGAAGATCCCTCTTCTCCTTGGACGACCCCGATTTGCCGCTATCTACCTAGTTGTAGAAAGTAAGCAAAAAGGGCTTATAAATTATCTTTTGCACGGAGGGCGCGACGACCGCTCGCCTGTCAACACTCCTCCAAACACCACAGGCAGATCGCTCCAAACTTCTCACGTAGAGATGAATTCTTGGTCGCTTAATTGATTGCGTTGTATCTTCTTGTATTTATATCCATCGTAATCCTGCCTTCTGTCAACCTCTTTCCTTGTCTAACTGTACCATAAATAGACTTCTAAACTAAGGAAAGATCTAATTCTAATCTGGTATTTAAATGGACAATCCTTCATCAATAGGACTTGTACCATAAATAAACTACTTAATCAATTCCTAACTATTACAGGAATATTCGTTTACCAGAATTAGATTGCCACGAAATAAGATAATAATCTTCACAATATTCTGATTTGATCGCATAAATATACTCCATAATATGCTCCATAAATCGTGAACAAAATCCTGCGTTCGGACAAAACCTGGATAGCGGTGTTAAAACACCAGATCACCAGAATTCGCAATATGCCATAAATAAATCCAACTCCCGAGGACTCTACATGTAAGATTGGCCAAGTGAATTCACCCTATGCCACATTAGTTCTCAAAGACTAGAAGATAGGTGCAATAGTGAATCAAATAATGCATAATAGATCTAGTAATGGAGTAAATTTACATCCATCAAAATTAAATCACAGAAATTAAACATGCAAACCTGTCGAACATCAGGGTTCTCATCATTATAGGCTTCCAACAGGAAAAGAAGATATACCTCAGGCTAATTTGAACACTAAATTGAACTAATCAGAACACATAAATTTTCAATAAAAAATGCAAGCAGTAGGGTAAAATTGATGCAAGATGTTTCGTCAATTGATGCAAGTGTTACTCCCTCTATCCGAACTTAAGTTACACAATTTAACTTTTCACATTTGATTTAAAACGTAAACACAGCAAAAACAGCAAACACATAAAAAAACAGAGAGAAGAGAACTTTTGATTATGTGCATCAATGATTTTTCAGAACAAATACCTAGTTAAAGTCAACTTAGTCACTAGTATTTATATATAGAAAGTCAAGTAAACCTGGGAATGAACTTAAAAGTACCAGAACCATATAGGCGCGATTCTACTATCATCTAGAATGACAATATACCTATTCTTTGCATAAATGCCAAACAAAACAGAAGCCAATTTGCAGTAACAATTTGAAACCATCTATATAATATAATTCATCAATGGTCACAAAAAATAGTATTAAAATCAGAAGAGAACATACGTTAGGGGACCAAAAGAAGAAAATGGGCAAAATTCATGGGAAAAACAAAGAAACTCAAAACAGTTTCAAGCAAACATCATTTCAACAGTGATACATCATCTTATAAAATTATGATTAAGGGGAAAATTTGGAGCATCATTTCATACATCAGTTATATCCAAGGCAAGAACCATATACATTATACAGTATAATCAAACTACAAATGAAGAGTAAAAGTGCTAAACCTTCGGTACTGACTCTGTAATCAAGCTAGTTTCAAGTCCCCCACCGCAATGTTTATGGTTCAACGTCCCCACATTCATCTTCTTCTTCCCCTGCAATTCAAGCATTTTTTCTCTATCAGACAAAACATCAAACACTTGGAGAGCAATCATAAGAAAATCCCAGCACTCCCATTTCAGGATTTTACAGTCGACAACTACGTAACACCACACAACCTTTACAGAGGTAAATGAAAATAGCCTAGCATCTCTAACACCCCAGAAATCACAAGAAAATGAGCAAAATTCAAAAATATAAAACCCTAGGAAAATCACCCCCCCAAACCCAGATTTTACCCCTAAATCTTAAAGAGGGAGTAAGAGAAACTAAATACATGAAATCAGAGAGCAAAAATGAGACAGGCTCGAGGAAAAAATACCGAGTTCTTGCCATTTATGGCGAAGCCCTGTTTTACGGCAGTCGGCACCGCCGAACCTTCGTTGCCAGCAATCGACTGATGACGTTCGTCTCAGACGGGGGGATAATGACGACGGAGAGGAGACCTACAAGAAGTGGCAACAATCGACAGATATATTAGCGAACAGTGGGTCTGTGCATCGAAGGAAAAAGGGACAAGCCTTTAAGCAGGAAGACAAGTTACCGCGAGATCGCCTCCCTCACCGGAGCCGATGCCGGCACCAACTCCCCTTTCAGATGATGCGTGGTTGGTGGCTGATTGGCGGAGAAAAACCAGAGGAAGCAGAGGGACAGTAGGTTTGATCGAATGAAATTAGGGAAGGGAGAAGGAAGACTGAGTATATGAAAATAAGACTTGGGGTTTGGGCCAAAGTTATGGGTTTCAGCCCATTAAAGTTTTCATTAACTAAAATCAAATAAAGTTTGACATTTAATTAGTTAAAGTCAACTTAGTTATTAGTGTTTATATATTGAAAGTCATGTAAGGGTTGACTGTTGATTAGACAAAGTCAAACATTTTTATTAGTAAATATTATGATATACTAATTCAAATATAAGTTTCACCATTAAATTGTTAAAGTCAACTTTGTTATTAGTGTATATATATTGAAAGTCAAGTAAGAGTTGACCGTCGATTAGTTAAAGTCAACTTTGTTATTTGTATTTGTATGTAGAAAGTCAAGTAGGGGTTGACCGTGGATTAGTTAAAGCCAACTTTGTTATTTGTATTTTTATGTAGAAAGACAAGTAAGGGTTGACCGTGGATTAGTTAAAGTGAACTTAGTTATTAGTGTTTATATATTGAAAGTCAAGTAAAGTTTGACCGTTGATTAGAGAAAGTCAACCTAGTTATTAGTGTTTATATATTGAAAGTCAAGTAAAGTTTGACCGTTGATTAGACAAAGTCAACCTAGTTATTAGTGTTTATATATTGAAAGTTGAGTAAAGTTTGACCGTTGATTAGTTAAAGTCAGCTTCGTCACTAGTGTTTATATATAGAGAGAGTCAAGTAAAGTTTGACTGTTGATTGGTTAAAGTCAATTTAGTCACTAGTATATATATAGAAAGTCAAGTAAGCTTTGACTATTGATTAGACAAAGTCAAACATTTTTATTAGTATTTATTATATACTAATTCAAATAAAGTTTGACCATTAATTAGTTAAAGTCAACTTTGTTATTAGTGTTTATTTATTGAAAGGCAAGTAAGGTTTGACCGTTGATTAGACAAAGTCAAACATTTTTATTTGTATTTATTATATACTAATTAAAGTAAGGTTTGACCATTAATTAGTCAAAGTCAACTTAGTTATTAGTGTATATATATTGAAAGTCGAGTAAAATTTTATCGCTGATTAGTTAAAGTCATCTTAGTCACTAGTCGAAGGTAATGGTAAATAAAAAGAAACCGTGAGAGTCTACGGGAGTGGGAACATTGTCCCACTCCCGTGATACAATGAAACCTACTAAACTACCCCTGATCTAGATGGTACAATCAGGTGACCCAAAAAATGCCGTGGGAATGTACGGGAGTGTGGACATTGGCCCACTCCCTTAATACATGTTACCTAAAATACTACCCCTGATCTAGATGTTACAACCAGGTGGCGAAAAGAAACTAGTCTCGTTGTGATGACCGGGGCCTGTGGAAACCATCCATGGAAAAATATTACAACCCATCGTGGTGACCGGGGCCTGTATAAGCCATCCCTGAAAAACAGAGGCGCATGAGAACAAACTCACTAGCCTCCTCGCTCAATGTTACATCCATGCTACCGGTGGTGTGAACCGGCTCTTGCGCCGTGGTTTGCTCCCCACGGGTGTCTTCAAATCCGAGAGGGGTCTCGACCTTCCAATGAATGAAGTAGAATGACCTGTCCTCCTAAAAGGGCTTGCACACCGCTTCTACCATGTACACCTCTAAGATGAAGATAAGGAGGTGTTATTGGCCTTCAATAACAGTCTCTGGATGAGGGCCGAGGCTTTCTCTTTGGGGTTGGGAACAGTTTGGCCGTAGTCCGTTGTGCTCCCAAGTGTTCCCCGCGGATAGACCTCCTAGGGATAAGAGACCGGGCATGACTTCTACCGCGCACGCCCCGCGTAATGATTTTGTAACCGTTCTTTCCACTTTAGGGAAATGGACAGCCTGATGCCATTTTACACTTTTCAGTGCAGTGCAGGCAAATAGCGCAACCGTTAATTCTAAGTGATACCTAGCAAGGGGTTAATTAATTTGCGTACGTAGAATTAATTTACCCTCTACCCGACCTATATGGCCATGCTGCTTCCATGGGAAATCCTTTCAGCCATATGGAGAGAAGCTGCTGCGATTTTGTTTGCGGACCCCTTCAAGGGTAAAACCCCTTCGAGGGCAGAGCCCCTTTGAGGGCAAAACCCTTTCGAGGGCAGAGCCCCTTCAAGGGCAGAGCCCCTTCAAGGGTATGATCCCTTCGAGGGCACAACCCCTTCGAGGGTATAACCCCTTCAAGAGCATATCCCCTTCGAGGGTATAACCCCTTCGAAGGCAGAGCTCCTTCGAGGGTATAACACATTCGAGGGCAGTGCCCCTTCGAGGGTATAACCCCTTCGATACCTCAAGCATTCGAATGCCCCCTGGAGCACTCGAACACCTCCATCACTCGAATGCCTCCCTCGAGTACTCGAATACCTCGGACACTCGAATGCCCCCTCGAACCACCATTCTGACTACCTACCCTCGAGGCCCTCGAAATACTGTTCGAGAGTCATTCTAGCCTTTCCTCTAACCATCCGTGAACCCTCGAACATACTTCAGCCCTCGACCATCCCTCAACCCTCGAACAACCCGTCAACCCTCAAACCACCTGCTTCTCCAACCACCCTTGGACCCTCGAACCATCCTTCAGCCCTCGAACCATCCCCCAGCCCTCGAACCAATCCTCAGCCCTCGAACCACCTACCCCTCCCTAACCACCCTTCAGCCCTCGAGACTGCCAGTTGTTAGCTGACTTGCCGAACTGCGTATTTCCGGTATCGTTGAGTCACCGGAGTCTGGGCAAAGTAGAAAACCACCAATTACGAGAATCAGCTCTTCCATTCATCTTCTTCCCGAGATTTTTATGAAATTGAAGAATACGAGTAACCTATTGGGTATGTTCTCTTTTATGATTCCGATGAAAACAAACCACCATGGCCGGCCGCCGGGGACAAATGGCTAGATCCAACCAACGCATAGTGGAACTTCTCTTTACATCTGTCTTGAATCAGAGCATCCCAAAGGTATGTGCCTCATGTAACAATAACATTCCAATATGCCAAAATGAAGATCTCCTTATGAATGTTCATGAGTGAATAGAGACAACTCCGTGTTCTAGGCATAGAGCATAACTTGTTGGTCTAAATGCCAACTAGACCAGGCCTAGCACAGCCGGACAATGAGCACATGCGCGGCTGGGAGTTTACCGGGATCTGTGCACTGGCAGGGCCGGAGGGGATGACCGGGGTTTGATCACTTGCCAGGCCGGAAGTTTCCCAGGTTTTGGACACACGCGAGGCTGGAAGGTGACCGAGTTCTGAGCACTAGCGAGGCCGGATGACTAGTCTGGGGTTTGTACACAAGCTAGGCCGGTCGGGTGTCTGGGATTTGAGCATAAAATTTGCCTGCATCAACTGAAAACTCTATGTTTAGAACCCAACATTAATCTCATTCCCATATGAACCTCATTTTACCTATCCGCAATCCACCTAATGTAGCTTTTAGAGCTGTTCAGATTCTCCCTAACCATAAATCCAGCCCAGATTTTCCACGCAGAACTCCCTAAGAATCCATACTTATGTGTACATGAGGCAGTAAAATAGATCAGAATTTTGGCATAAAAGAGCATAGCATTTGGTCAAAGGTTGCAAACAAAACCAGCAAAACAGGTTTACTAGAATGAGAGCACCCAAATGCTATAAATTTTGTATGCCTAAAATTCATCACAATTCTGCATTCAACATGAACCATTCCTTACAGAGTTCCACAGCAGTCACAGTAATGCACCTATTCCACACAGATTTAACATACAAATCCACACCTTTCACAGCCATCCGCACAAAATAGAGTTCTATACTAATTACATCCTAAGACAAGAAAGCAGCGCTCTATACTCTGTTTCAAACAAACAGAGTTCCCTGTATTTCATACCAGAACAACAGATACATACAGATTTTCACATAGATTCGCACATAAATACACTGAAATTTGCATCTCAACCCGTACATAAATCCACACAATTCATACAACAAATTCACACAAAATCGACACCATTCGCACCAATTTGCACAAATCCTCATAAGTTCCAAGAGTAAACTTACTTGGGACAATGGACGGCGTTTGCCAAACTATCCTCGTCAGCAACCCAGAATTGAGGACCAGGCTTCAACCCTAGATTGCATCGAATTCGGGTCTGGGTCGGATTCCCATTCGGGAGTCTTCCTCCATGTTCAGAGAAGGACAACCTCCTCCTTGGGTCGCCAAATCCTTCGCCAACTTCCTCCGTGGTGTTCGTGAGTGTTCCTCCGTAAAAGTAGAATTCCCAATTTCAAGATTGAAGAACAGATCTGTGAAATTGACTTCCTCTAAGATGCGCCTTGTATGGGTCTTCAAAATCTGAGATCGGAAGGCCTATCTTACTCTAAAATCCAAGCGAAATTTTGAGAAGAGAAATTTCGCGAGAAACCCAGATTCGGGCTTCGATCCTTCAAGAACAGTGACATACCATATATCAAAAGATTCCCGGCAAGGAACCCAACCTTGATGTCGAGTCCCTCGCTGGAAGAGAAGAGCCGCAGAGGAGAAGCCCGGCGAAAATGAACTACGATGAACAGTAGCAGGGCTGCGCCCTATCTTCCGGTTAGTCACTAGTCGAAAGTAATGGTAAATAAAAAGAAATCGTGAGAGTCTACGGGAGTGGGAACATTGTCCCACTCCCGTTATACAATGAAACCTACTAAACTACCCTTGATCTAGATGGTACAATCAGGTGGCCCCAAAAGATGCCTTGGGAATGTACGAGAGTGGGGACATTGGCCCACTCCTTTAATACATGTTACCTAAAATACTACCCCTGATCTAAATGTTGCAACCAGGTGACCAAAAGAAGCTAGTCCCATCGTGATGACCGGGGCCTGTAGGAACCATCCATGGAAAATATTACAACCCATCGTGGTGACCGGGGCCTGTATGAGCCATCCCTTCAACAGAGTCCCGTCGTGGTGACCAGGGCCTGTATGAGCCATCCCTTTAACAGAGTCTCGTCGTGGTGACCGGGGCCTGTATAAGCCATCCCTGAAAAAATAGAGTGGTAGGAGAACAAACTCACTAGCCTCCTCGCCCCATGTTACATCCATGCTACCGGTGGTGTGAACCGGCTCTTGCGCTGTGGTTTGCTCCCCACGGGTGTCTTCAACTCCGAGAGTGGTCTCGGTCTTCCAATGAATGAAGTAGTATAACCCGTCCTCCTAAAAGGGCTTGCACACCGCTTCTACCATGTACACCTCTAAGATGAAGATAAAGAGGTGTTATTGGCCTTCGATAATGGTCTCTGGATGAGGGCCGAGGCTTTCTCTGTGGGGTTGGGAGCAGTTTGACTGTAGTCCGTTGTGCTCCCAAGTGTTCCCCACGGATAGACCTCCTAGGCATAAGAGACCGGGCATGACTTCTACCGCGCACGCCCCGCGTAACATTTTTGTAACCGTTCTTTCCATTTTAGGTAAATGGACAGCCTGATGCCATTTTACACTTTTCAGTGCAGCACAGGAAAATAGCGCAAACCGTTAATTCCAAGTGATACCTAGAAAGGGGTTAATTAATATGCGTACGCAGAATTAATTTACCCCCTACCCGACCTACATGGCCATGCTGCTACCGTGGGAAATCCTTTCAGCCATATGGAGAGAAGCTGCTGCGATGATTTTTTTTGCCTCGAGGGTACTTTATGAGTCCCCCCTCGAAAACAGAGAACTAGAACACCTTCAGCCCTCGAATGCCCCCCACGAGAACTCGAAAGCTTACAACAGTCGAATGGCCACCTCGAGTACTCGAGCACCACCTGCATCACCTCGAGGACAAAGCACTCGAACACCTTCAGCCCTCGAATTCCCCCCACGGCGCACTCAAAAGCTTCCAACACTTGAATTTCCCCCTCGAGAACTCGAGCACCACCAGCACCACCTCGAGGACAGAGCACTAGAACACCTTCAGCCCTCGAATGCCCCCAATGAGCACTCGAAAGCTTCCAACACTCGAATGGCCCCCTCGAGTACTCGATTACCACCAGCACTTTGTACGCCTTGAGCACTCGAATATCCAACATTACCGGACCGTATTTTCCGGTACTGTTGAGTCACCGAAAACTGGGAAAAATTGAGAGAACCACCAATTACAAGCATCTGCACTTCCGTTCCTCTTTTTTCGGGGATTCTTATGAAACTGAGGAGTAAGGCCAACAAATTGGGAATACCACTCTTGATGATTACGATTAAAACGATCCACCATGGCAACCAAATGGCTAGGTCCAACCATCACACAGTGAAACATCTCATAACATCTATGATGAATCTGAATAGCCCCAAAGTATGTGCCTCCTCCACCCATAGCTTTCTAGTGCACCCAGAATGAAGATCACCGTATGAATGTTCATGAGTGAGAAAAATTTAAATTCGTGTTTTCAGCATAGAGCATTTAAGTTCCAACTAGTTTAGGTAAAACAAGGCCGGGTGGTGTCCGGGTTGTGAACACAAGCGAGGCTGAGAGTTTACCGGGTTCTGAGCACAAGTAAGGCCGGGAAAGGTACCTGGTTCTGTTCACTTGCGAGGCCGGAGGTTTCCCAGGATTTGAACACACGCTTAGCCGGAAGGTGGCCGGGTTCTGGGCACTAGCAAGGCCGGATGGCCAGTTTGGGATATGAACACGAGCTAGGCCGGTCGGGTGCCCAGGGTTTGAACACAAGTTCATCTAAATAATTTAGGGTAGCCTGTTGGTATAAGCTCCAATTTAAATTTGAGTAAACAAGGTCGAGCATTTTCTGGGTTCTGAGCACGAGCAAGGCTGGGTGGATTACCGGGAGCAAGGCCGGGCAGGCAGGCCTGGTTTTGATCACTTGCAAGGCCGGAGGTTTCCCAGGTTTTGAACACAAGCAAGGCCGGAAGGTGACCGGGATTTGGGCACTAGCAAGGCCGGGGGACAAGGCCGGGGTTTGGACACAAGCTAGGCCGGTCGGGCTCGAGGTTTGAGCACAAGTTTACCCGAATCGATTAGAACTGACCCAAGTGTTAAAAATTTCCATGCTTGAGACCCTTCATTAATATTAATCTCCTATGAACATCATATTTACAGGCCACTAACCCACACAGATTCTCATAAACAGCCCAATTCTTCCTACTAAAACCATCCCAGCATGCGACGACAATCCACACACTCTACAAAATTAAATATGCAAAGCTTCTCTTGTTCCAAGTAAAAGTTCTCAAAACAGAGTACCACAGCAATCCACACGGGTTTAGCGTAAGAACTACTTTCCACAGGAGCCTCACCAAAAACAGATTTCTGTACAAATTGCATTAAATGAAATCGAAGACAGCCTCTCTCTCAAGTTCGTCCACAGAATTCCTCCTCACAAATTTGCAAAACAAATCCGCAGAAAATCCGCACAAGAAATTCATCCAAAAAAGTCCGCAAAAATTCGCACAATAAAATCCGCACAAAATTCATCATACAAATCCACACCAGATTTAGGGAACAAAACTTACATGAGGTTCGCCAAGCTCTCGTCTCCAGTGACCCAGATTGAGGACCGGAGTCTTCAACCCAAGTTGGCAGTGGGTTTGGTTCTGGGTCGGGTTCCCAGTCGGAAGTTATCTTCGTCCAAGTTCGAAGAAGCACGACCTCCTCCAGAGTACGCCGGAGCCATCACCATCTTTTCTGGGATGTGCCTTGTTTTGGAGCTATCAAGAGTAAAAACCAACTCTTTTCCCAAAATTACGAACTACTCTTTTCCCAAAGTCTTCAACCCAAAATTACGAGCTACAAACTTTAGCGAGAAACCCAGTTCCAGTTTTTTTTTTACTTCCAAGAATGAGAAATACTTCAAATTGGAGGACCTATTATACATTTAGAGATTCCCGGCGAATGTCAGGCTCCTCGCTGGAGAAGAAGAGCTATGGAAGAGGAATCCAGTGAAAACCTAACACGATGAACAGTGCAGGGTTGCACCCTATTTTCGCCTCAAAGCTCTTTCCTCTCAGCTTCTAGCTTATCCTCCGCTTAGTCACTAGTCGAAGGTAATGGTAAATAAAAAGAAACCGTGGTAGTGTATGGGAGTGGGAACATTATCCCACTCCCTTAATACATGTTACCTAAAAAAAACTACCCCTGATCTGAATATTGCAACCAGGTGACCAAAAGAAACTATTCCCGTTGTGATGACCGGGGCCTGTGGAAATCATCCATGAAAAGTATTACAACCGGCTCTTGCAACCGACCAAAAGAAACTCTTGCTACCGGTGGTGTGAACCGGCTCTTGCACCGTGGTTTGCTCCCCATGGGTGTCTTCAAATCTGAGAGTGGTACTCAGTCTTCCAATCCGAGAGTGGTACTCGATCTTCCAATGAATGAAGTAGTATGACCTGTCCTCCTAAAAGGGCTTTGCACATCGCTTCTACCATGTACACCTCTAAGATGAAGATAAAGAGGTGTTATTGGCCTTCGATAACGGTCTCTGGATGAGGGCCGAGGCTTTCTCTGTGGGGTTGGGAGCAGTTTAACCGTAGTCCGTTGTGCTCCCAAGTGTTCCCCACGGATAGACCTCCTAAGCATAAGAGACCAGGCATGGCTTCTACCGTGCACGCCCCGCGTAATGGTTTTGTAACCGTTCTTTCCATTTTAGGCAAATGGACAACCTGATGCTATTTTGCACTTTTCAGTGCAGCGCAGGCAAATAGCGCAAACCGTCAATTCCAAGTGATACCTAGCAAGGGGTTAATTGATATGCGTACACATAATTAATTTACCCCCTACCCGACCTTCGTGGCCATGCTAAAACCGTGGAGAATCCTATCCACCATACGGAGGGAAGCTGCTGCAAAAATATATAATTGTTTTCCAATAGTAGCTATCCTTCGAGGGAACTTCAGAATCCCCTCTCGAGGACAGAGCACTCGAACACCTTCAGCCCTTGAATGGCCCCCCACGAGCACTCGAAAGCTTCCAAAACTCGAATGCCCCCTCGAGTGCTCGAGCACCAACCATCTTGAGGACAGAGCCGACTAACACCTTCAGCCCTCGAATGCCCCCACACGTGCACTCGATAGCTTCCAACACTCGAATGGCCCCGTCGAGTACTCGAGCTTCACTAGCACTCGTATGCCTTGAGCACTCGAATACGTCAAAACCTTCACGACTCCACCAGGGGACGAGCACCCTGTAGCACTCGAATGCCCTCCTCGAGGACAAAGCACTCGAACACCTTCATCCCTCGAATGCCCCCCAGCAGCACTCGAAAGCTTCAACACTCGAATGCCCCCCTCGAGTACTCGAGCACCAACCATCTTGAGGACAGAGCAGACGAACACCTTCAACCTTCAAATGCCCCCACACGAGCACTCGAAAGCTTCCAACACTCACACATTGCCCCCACGAGTACTCGAGCTCCACCAGCACTCGTATGCCTTGAGCACTCGAATACTTCAAACCTTCACGACTCCACCAGAGGACGAGCACCCTGTAGCACTCGAAACCCCCCCCCCCCCCCTCAAGGTCTCAGACACCTACGGCACTCGAGTATCCTCCTCGAGAACTCGAGACCTACCAGTACTATTCATCCTCAAACCACCGCTCGAGTACTCGAATATCCACCCCTCGAGAGGATCCTCTCAAACAGGTTATCCTCGAGACATCTCGGAATGACTGGTCATCGAAACCCCTCGATCAACTGGACCTTGGGACCTCTCGAACATCTGGCCCCCCAAGACCCAAAAAATATTTACCGTTTTCAAAATTAATTATTATTTTTACTTCTGGCCCTCGAGACCTCATGAATCTCTGGAGCTCTGGACCTCCCAAACCGCTGGCCCTCAAGTTATAACAAACCCGTGGCACTCGAGACCTCTCAAAGCCCTGGCACTTGAGGTCTGTTGAACCGCTGGCCCTCGGGACCTCGTAAACCTCTGGCCCTCGAGTCCTGGCGAACCTCTAGCCCTCAAGACCTCTCGAACCGCTGGTCTTTGAGACCTCTCGAACTGCTGGTCTTTGAGATCTCTTGAACCAGTGGCCCTCGAGATCTCTCGAACCAGTGGCCCTCGAGACTTCTCGAAACACTGGTCCTCGAGACCTCTTGAAATACTGGCCCTCGAGACCTCTTAAAACACTGGCCCTCGAGTCCTCTCGAAGAACTAGCCCTCGATGCCTAATGCACCTCCGGTCCTCGAGACCTGATGAGACCTCTCAAGACCTCATGAGCCTCTGGAGCTCGGTACCTCTCGGATCGGTGACCCTTGAGGCCTCTCGAACCGGTGGGCCTCGATACCTGATGAATTGATGGCCCTCGATACATCTTGAATCGGTTGCTCTCGAAGCCTCTCGAACTAGACGAATGGCCCTCGAGTTCTCTCGAACAACCGGTCTGTGGGACCTGTCGAACAACTGGCCCTCGAGGCCTGAAGTGAATTTTAAAATTGTTTCCTCCTTCGTGCCACCAGGTGGATGCCCGCATCTGTTTGTACCTGCAAAATAAATATTTACCTCTCTGGTGCTTTATCGATGGTGTCCCCTAAGCTTACATGCAGGAAAGTTTAGGAAAAAAGAATGGACTTCCTCATTTTTTTACGTTTGTTTGTGAAGGATCCCTGTCTAGAACAGCAGTTCGTGCGGGAATAATCTGTTGAGGATGAGGTAACAGTCATTTTGGATAAGCTTGAAAACCCTTGCCGAGTCCGGGCGGAGACCCTTTTTGAGAACTCAGTTCCTTTCACTCCATATGTAGTACATTGAGGTTGTCAGCGCCAGTGGCCCCATCTTTTTTTTCAATTTCGACCCTCTTACCTGTCTTCTGATCCATTTTTCTGAGGCTGCAATGGAGGTGGTAGCTTGGGTCAATCCAATCCAGTTTCGCACTCTCTCCCATATTGGTTTGACGAAATCACAGTTGAAAAACAAGTGATCGTGTGACTCTGCTTCGGAGCGACATAGGCAGCAGATGTCGTCTGGGGGTTCGTCAGCTCCTCCATGGTATCTGTCCTTGGTTTGAAGACGACCAAGCGATGCAAGCCATGTAATGAATGAGAACTGGGGTAGTATCGAGCCATTCCAGATTGATTTGAAGAATCTTGGTCTTGGGAGGGTGGATATGTCATACAGATGTGGGTAAGTGAACCTGTGCAAATAATCATGAGCCATTGCCGTGAATTTTCCCGATCCTGTCCAAACCGCCAGTAAGTCGATGAGTGTTTCCCTTGAGCCTCCACACATGATTAACAGGTTGTCCCGTATTTGGCACAGATTCATGAAGTAGAGTGAGAACTTCTTCGAGATTCTGCCGCACGGAGCCCTTGTGTACACATTCCATATGTTGCTCGTGCTTAGGAACTGTGAATGGACCCATTTGATCCAGAGTGACTCCTTTTTTGAGTGTATGTCCCATAGTTGCTGTGCGAGGACGGCCATATTCCAAGTCTTGAAGTCCCAAATTCCCAAACCCCCATTACTCCTCGGGGTGCAAAGCCTTTTCCAGGAAACCTTTTTTTGCTTCTTTTCACCCCACAGGAAGTGTTTACATTTTTGTTCCAGAGAGTCCATAATGTTTCCCTGGATGATGAAGTGCTGTATCCAAAATCCAACAACCCCCTGTACCACAGATTTTATGAGTTCCAGTTTCCCCACATAAGATAATGTATGACCTTTGAATCTTGCAATTTCCTTGTCTACGCTGTCAAGAAGCGTTTGAAACTGGGAGACCTTTAGTTTACTGGAATCTAACGGGATACCTAAGAACCTGACCGGAAAAGTAGCCCATGGAATTCCGTGAAGCTTAAGTCCTCCTTTATATCCACTCCGAAGAATTTTGACTTTGCGGCGTTGATGGCTAGGCATGAGGTATGCTGGAAATTGTTTAGAGCGGACATGATGGTATGGACAGAGTTCTGGTCTGCTTTCGAGAAGAGAATTAGGTCATCCGCGAATGCCAGGTGGGTGATTTTTAGGTGTTCACATCTCGGGTGGTATGAGAACTGAGAGGTTTCTGCCCTGTTTTTCAGTAACCTGGAAAGATATTCCATGCAAATGACAAAAAGTTGGGGAGAGAGGGGGTCGCCTTGTCGGAATCCCCTTTTGGCTTTGAAGAAATCACACAATTTGCCATTTATCGCAATGGAGAACATCGATGTTGTGACGCATTCCATAATTCTATCAACCCACTTTTGCGGGAAACCCAGGCCATTGAGTACCTCCCGTATGAAGTCCTAGGAAACTGTGTCGAATGCCTTTGCGAGGTCTACCATAATCATACAGTGGGGAGAGGATCGTGATAGTCCATAACCCCGCACGAGCTCTTGAGCCATCATGACATTATCAGAAAGTTTCCTTCCTTTTACGAATGCTGCCTGACAGGGGTCGATAAGGCCGGGGAGGAGAGGGTCGATTCTGTTGGCGATGACTTTGGAGATAATCTTGTAAATGATATTGCAGCAGGAGATAGGTCTAAAGTCAGCCATCCTTAGGTTGTCTTCTTTCTTGGGAATAAGTGTAACAGTGGTATGATTTAGCCTTTTTAGCAGTTCACCAGTGCGGAAGAATTCCAAGACCGATTCTGTGACATCCTGTCCCACGATCTCCCATTGACTCTTGAAAAAAGCTGTTGTGAAGCTATCTGGGCTCGGAGCTTTGTCATCGGACATGGAGAAGATGGCTAACTTGATTTCATGCCTTTCGATATCTTGGCTCAGTGTGGCTCTCTCCAAGTCGGTAAGCAAGGGGCCTGAACTGATTATACCTGGATCGATTGGTGCACGTGGTACATCTGACTCGAATAAACCCTTATAAAATTCCAAAAATAGTGCTCCCTTTTTCTCACTGGATGTGACTAATCTTTCTTCTACGTCCAGAATTGCCGGGACTCCCCGCCCTTTCTGTTGGCTACCAAGCCGTGAAAGAAACTTGTGCCCTTATCCGCCAAAGTGAAAAAGTTTATTCTTCCCTTTTGTGTTAGGAATTTCAACTCCACCGTGTAGAAGATCAGGGCTGTTTTCTTTAGAACAGTCAGTGGTGTATCAGTTCCTGTGATGCGTTCCCCGGCATTCAAATTTTCAACGCATTCGCATACTCCATATCTGCTCTTTTTTCCTTTTCTGATATGTGGTGGAAGTCCCTTTTCCCCAGCTCTTTGAGGGGTTTCTTTAATCTTTGCAGTTTGCGGCATAGAACATACTGTCTGAACCCTTGAACTGCTGGTGACCAGTGGTCATGAACAACCTGCTTACACCTCGGATGTGCATTCCACATATTTTGATACCTAAAAGGTCTGTTCAACTGCTCATTTTCTTGTGCTAGAGCTATTACAAAAGGTAGGTGGTCAGAGAGGGCTGATCCAGGGAGAAAGGTGGTACGGCAGGAATCTTCATCCTATTTGTGGTTCAGTAGGACGCGGTCCAGTTTGTGCCTAATTGTGAAGTCCGCATTGTGCCATTTTAGATGATCCCCAATTGATGGGGCATCCCTCAGACCACAGGTGGTACAGGCTTCATGAAATTCTCTCATTTGCTAGACCCCGGGGGATGTGTTGCCCATATGATCATTTACACTAAGGATGGCGTTAAAGTCTCCAAGAACCATCCAAGGTGAGTCAAGGTTCGCACCGTATCACTTCAGTTCTGCCCAAAGGGGTAATCTGTATAGTCTTCCCACACTGTTTCCATACGTGTAGGTGCAAAGAAAATGCACATTCAGTGATAGGTGTCGTACTCTGAGATGGATCAGCTGCGCCATTTTGCCCATTGTCTCGACATGAAACTTTTTGGGGTCCCAAACAACAAGAATTCTTTAATTAGGTGCCGATTCAAAATTGTGGGTGTATCTCCAACCTTTAAGACTCCTCATGAAGTTGTTCAGTGTTTGTTCAATTGCCTTTGTTTCCAGAATACATAACAAACCGACATTATTTTCGGAGATGATGTTCTTCGTCCATCTCCTTTTTGCTGGGGCGCCAAGGCCCCGTATGTTTATGCAGGCTGCATTCATTGGGGGGCGAAGGTCCCTTCTGGCCTCGGACCGCCGCCTTTACTGCTGTCATTTGAAGAGGAACTCTTTGCTGCTTCCGCCACTCTTTGGTAAGTCTTTGTTGATGGGTTGAGTAGCATGTAAGAGGATCTGGTTCTGCCACTGCTCTTGAACATATGTTTCTCAACTGTGTTCTTTCCTTTTGGTGCCGGAGGTCTTCCTGCCCTAGGGGGGTTGCTCCTTCTTCTTGCCTCCGGATGGAGTATGCTGTCCGGTATGCTTCCTGCAACATTTATCGGTCTGTCTGCATCGCCGAAAGCCAGAGGAACTACCAAGCCGGCATCCTCACTGAGACGGGGATGGGTGCTCGGTGGTGTGGGATCAGCTATTTCCTTCCCTCGGTCCATCTCCATGGCTACCTCTGTGTCTTCGCACTTTTCGTTTTCCGAGTTTACTTCTTGTTCCGTGATGCAAGGTCCTGGGTGTACTGGTTTTGAACCCAAAACTGTGTCGTCATTTGTACTGGAGAGCTCTCCGTCTGGGTTTTTTCCATCATTCACCTGTGTGTGCAGAACGCTTTCGTCGAAGTTTACAGGCCGGTTTTTTTTCCATGCGCTCCTGAAAAACCATGTCCCTGGCCCTGAAGAATTCATCGCAACCTTCAAAGAGATGTGTATTTTCTTCGCAGTTTGGGCACCACGGTTTGCAGTAGTCATACAGTATCCTTTGGGAGTGGGTAGTTCCATCCGGCATATGGAATTTTACCATTTCTTTGAGCTGTTTGGAGGTGTCGATGAGAACCAGGATCCTGGCGTAGTAGCCCACGAGATCACGAGTTCCATTGTCCATGAGGACGGGTTCACCAAGGGTGGAGGCTATTTTCTCGAGGGTTTTTTGTGCCAGCATGACTTTGGTAGGTAGTTCATGCCGATCCAGATTGGTTTCTTGGCCATGATACACATATCGTACTTCCCAGACTCAGATATAGGAACAATAAACTTTTTACCGTGGAGGAAATGGTTCGGACCCTGTAGTACCCTGTCCCTGTCCCTGTCCTTCGCTGTTTTGAATCCGAATTTTAGGTACCCATTTGTCATTGTCTGAACTCAGCATTGGACATTCCACTTTGCCATGAGCAATTTCCAGACAGCATATATACCTGGGAAAGAACCTGGGAAGATGCCTAAAAAACCATAGAACACCCGTACTTGCTCCTTGTTAACTTCTTCCTCTGAGAGGACAAAATCCACATCTTGGTCTGTGATAATATCTACTTTGTTCAAGGTGATATCTTCGTCATCCCACTGCCTTTTTCTCTCAGGTCGCGGTTCATGCCATTCTCTAGACTTCAAGGTCTTTTCCACTTGGTCATTCTGGCCCAGATGATTTGCCGATTTGGTGGTAGGGGTTGTTATGGGAGATTGGTCCATGTTTTCCCGGTCACAGTGACAGTAAGAGAAGACAAGAGGGGTTAGGAACACAATCCGACTAACGTATCAGATACACAAGGGAGACTAACTTATCTCCCACACAAAATTCTACTTCAAAAACAACAGAAATTCCGAGTACTATCCCGGCAGCAGGGGATTAATACTTCTTCAGATAATATACTTCTTCAGATAATATGTCAGATATTACTCAAACAAATTACTACGACAGGAATGCAAAGATATACACAATACAAATGCTCAACAGATGATAACTTTTCAGTGCTCGAACAGGGAATGAACGAATTCAGAGCCAAGTGACAAAGAAGAACCTGTTTTCGGGAACCCTCGCAATGTCGGCGGAGAGACAAATGAAAAACCCATGAACTGGAAGTGATTATGCTCGGAATCCGATGGGGAATCTGAGTAATCTCGCCTCAGGCCTGGATTTACCGCTTGATCGGACAAAAATGCTCCCTTGGATCGTGGGAGAAGGATGCTCCTTAGTCACTAGTGTTTCTATGCAGAGAGAGAGTCAAGTAAAGTTTGACCGTTGATTAGTTAAAGTCAACTTAGTCAGTGGTATTTATATATAGAAAGTCAAGTAACTTTTGACCGTTGATTAGACAAAGTCAAACATTTTTATTAGTTTTTATTATACACTAATTCAAATAAAGTTTGACCACTAATTAGTGTTTATATATTGAAAGTCAAGAAAAGTCACGATTGTTTATATATATATATATATATATTCAAATATGTAGTCAAAATTTTTCTTAGTTTGACTGAATCTTTGATCTTGTGCAATTTAATCCGGGACGGAGGGAGTATACTAAATCAATTAAGGGTTGAATGTTAATTAGTTAATGTAAACACATTTTATTCTTATTTGTATATATGAGGTCAGTAAAGGTTGATCGTTGATTAATTTAACTTAACTTAGGCATTACTTAAAGTCAACAAAAGAAGTGAACGATTTTGAAAGTTAAAAAAAATAGCTTAGAGCGGCTGCACGGCTGCTCCTCGCTCGTGAAATTTCTGCGAAGATTATTTGAAATTTTTGGCAAATTTTTTGAATTCATTGGCGGAAATAATGAACTTTAAAAAATTTCGTCAAATATTTAGAAGTTTTTAGCGATTTCTTTGGGGGGGGGGGATTTTTTTGGCTGGAAAAATTTTAAATTTTAAAAGTTTTTAGCACCGGTTTAATCCTGTGCAATTTTCTTCCAAAATCGTTGCTATTTTTTCATTTTTAGCACCGGTTTTTAAAACCGGCGCTAATTTTTCCAAAACCGGTGCTATTTTAAAATTTTGTCCTATTTCTTTGGCGGGAAAATGAGTATTGAAAAATTTAGCACCGGTTTTTAAAAACCGGTGCTATTTTTTAAAAGAACCGGTGCTATTTTTTTTACAAAAAACCAGTGCTACTTTAAAAATTGTTCACGATTTCTTTGGCGGGAAATTTTTTTTGGGGATTTCTTTGGCGGGAAAATTTAAAAAGTTTAAAATTTTTTTAGCACCGGTTTAAACCGGTGCTATTTTTTCCAAAACCGGTGTTATTTTAAAATATTTGGCCTATTTCTTTGGCGGGAAAATGAGTATTGAAAATTTAGCACTGATTTTTAAAAACCAATGCATTTTTTTACAAAAAACCGGTGCTACTTAAAAAAATTTGGCGACTTCTTTGGCGGAATTTTTTTTTGGGATTTCTTTGGCGGGAAAATTTAAAAATTTTAGCACCGGTTTAAACCGGTGCTATTTTCTTCCAAAATCGGTGCTATTTTTTCATTTTTAGCATCGGTTTTAAAAACCGGTGCTATTTTTTCCAGACCGGTGCTATTTTAAAATTTTGGGCTATTTCTTTGGCGAGAAAATGAGTATTGAAAATATTTAGCACCGGTTTTAAAAACCGGTGCTATTTTTAAAAAAATCAGTGCTATTTATTAATTTTCGCGCCGATTTTTAAAATCGGTACTATTTTGAATTTTTAGCACCGATTTTTAAAACCGATGCTATGTTTTACAAAAATCGATGCTATTTTGAATTTTTTGGTGGGAAGATAGAATTTTACAAATATTTAGCACCAATTTTTAAAAACCGGTGCTAATATTTCCAAAACCGGTGCTATTTTAAAATTTTTGGCTATTTCTTTGACGGGAAAAATGAAATTTTCAAATTTTTAGCACCGGTTTTTAAAAACCGGTGCTAATGTTTTCCAAAACCGGTGCTATTGTAAAATTTAGCACCAGTTTTTAAAAAATTAGTGTTAAAATTAAAAAAACTGGTGTTAAATTAACACTGATTTTAAAAACTGGTGTTGAAATTTTAAAAAACCGGTGCTATTAGATTTTTAGGACCGATTTTGAAAACCGGTGCTAAAAAATTGATGCTAGAGGGGGTCTCTGTGGTAGTGGATTGAAGGTACCGGCTTTACTGAAACATTACAACGCGTTGCTAATATGTGCTCAGTTCACATATTTTTGTTTGTTGCTATTATCAAGGGTTGGGAACTTCATCAAATGGACGTTCACAGCGCCTTTTTACATGATGATTTTTAGGGATGAGGTTTACATGTGATCACATATTGGTTATATTATTTCATCTCCAGGCCTAGATTGCAAGTTATAGAAATCATTGTATGTTCTTTATTAGACTCATCGTAGTTGGTTTGCTAAACTTGTTACAGCTTTACACATGTTTTGTTTTGTATAGAGCAAGGTTGATTATTCCTTATTATCATTTACTTATGATTGTATCTCTCTGCATGTTCTCGTTTATGTTGATGGTTTGATTATTTTTGGCATTGCATTTGTGATCCTATTTGAGTTCAACTTATATTTAAGTGTTTTTTCACATGAAGGATTCGAGCCAAGGTCTTTTCTTTCTGCTCAGAGTTATTCACAACTAACTGCTTATTGTGATTCTAATTAAGCGTCATGTCCTCTTCGGTGTTGACCGTGACTGGATATTTGGAAGTACTGGGTAGTTACCTGTCTTGTGGAAGACAAAGAAGCAACCGACAGTTTCTCATTCGCCCACGGAGGCTGAGTCTTGTGTTATAGCTCTTTCCTGTGGTGAACTGCTATGAATGAAATATCTTCTTTCTTAATTGGGAATTGGTCATTCTTCTCTGATGCATCTATTTTAATTTGCGATAGTTAAGAAACTACATACAATGCAGCAAATCTGATGTTTAATGAGCATACTAAACATATTGAGATTGATTGCTATCTTTGTGATCTTATTCAATCTGAATTAGTAATATTCTATGTTGAGAATGAAATTTTAGAAAACTTCAAATAGCAGGTGCTATAAATAATTTTGCAAGTAAAAAAAATGCAGATTAAGTCAATTTTTATGTTTTCATAGACCAAAAAATGCCCGTGGGTACTGGATGCTGTTTCTGTAGAGCTGCCAATCTCTGACCCGAACCGAGAACCCGACCTGAACCGATACGAACGAATCAATCCGAAATCCGATCTGATCCGAGAAATATTCACCCGAATTCGACCTGACACGACCACACTCAACCCGAAACCCGATTTTGACCCAAGAAATATTGACCTGTACCCGAACCCTACCCGATCGAATTCAACCCAAAACCCGAATATGACCCGATAATCTGGACCCGAACCCGACCTGAATATGAACCAGAATATGACCCGATAATCTAGACCTGAACCTGACCTGAATACGAACCCGAATATGACCCGATAATCTGGACCCGAACTCGACCTGAATACGAACCCGAGATCAACCCGAACCCGATTTAACACGAACCTAATTCAACCCGATAAATCAACTATATAACCCTGCATGTAATCAACCCAAAACAGATGCAGTTATAAAGTCAATTAACATTTAATATGGAACCAAGTCAAGTTGGTTGTGCATCAAACTAATAACAAATGGGGTTTTTTTCCATATGATTACTAGTACGTAAAGTCAATTCATAACAAATATGAATACACAATGTTAAGTTAAAAATGCACACGACTAAATATATAAATCTAATGAATAATTGTCAAATAAAGAGAATTTCGATCTAATGTTTATAACCCGATTCATTCAACCCAAAAAAATTATCTTCATTTCTTCTAATTTGTATTTTAAACCATAATATTTCCATGACTTATGAAAAGACCGTCTTTCAAGAGATAGACTCATAATAAATTCAACAAAAAAAAGTAATAAAATTGAAATTTTTGAAATGAATTTCGCATGTGAAGGCGTGAAGCCTGAAGGAAGAGCCAAGGCAATGGCAAAGCATTACTACACATTTAGTCCCACATCGGCAAAAGGAAGGAGACTTAGCCTATCTTATAATTATAAATACTCACTCCTCCTCTTTTTCACAGCAAAGCATCAGCCTTTAGATGCAATTGGCAATTGCCAATTGGGCCTTAAGTGATTAACCATTTGGCTTTGAATTATTAAATCGTAATTATTTTAAAATTTTGATATATTTATGCACTTTTTGGTTTGGTCCATAATTATTGTGGGTAAAAAATTCAATTGAAGAATAAATTTGGTTTATTCAGATGAATTCGGTTTTAAACCGAAATCGAATTTTGAATTCGGTTCGGATAATTTGGATTATTTGACTTGTTTGGGTCGGATTCGGTTCTTAATTTTTAAGGGAAAAAACCGAAAAATCCGAATTGAATAGACCGAAAATTGAATAAATCAACCTGATGCCCACCCCTAGTTGTAACAATAGTATTATTGAAATATAACCTAAATGAATCCAAATTTAATTGGGTGACATAAAACCTGATCTAAAACTAACCAACCCAAAATATATCTGAATTCAATATGAAACATTATAAAAAATAATTGACATAATCAGACACGAACGAAACTTCAGTACAAAAAATGACACGACAATAACCCGATCCAATCCAACCCGACAATATTCTGACCCGACCCGATCTAATCCAAGTATAAAAAATACACGACACTAACCCGACCCGATATTAACTCAACCCGACACGACCCAATCCGAGAAAAAAATTGACACATTTTCAACCCGACACGATAAGTACCCAATCCAACCCGACCCGACACGATAAATGAAATCAACACGATTCAACCTGACATGTTTCAACACGACACGTTTCCAACCCGATACGATAAATGAAATCAACACGATTCAACCCGACACGTTTCAACACGACACGTTTCAAACCCAATACGAATGTGACACGATAACCCAAATTGACACCGCTATGTTTCTGGCATCTTGTGTTGGACGCTGACTGCTCACTTGCTCAGTGACTACATCAATTATTGGAAACAGACAAGGGCTTCAGGCTTGGATATAGTTCATTACTCATGTGTTGTACATCCTTCTATCGTTTAATTGTTACACATTATTTTATAGCACAAACTTTTAAAAACTAATCATTGTACTATCTCCGTTTTGTTTTATTTGGTAACATAACCTTATGTGTTTGACTTTAGATGATTAAAATGAGTAGCTTAAAATGAGTAGATTAAAATGAGTAGCTTAAAATGAGTAGATGAAGTTGAGTTTGGTGAAAAAAAAGTAAAATGATAGATGAAATTAAATAAATCTTGTCAAACAATAAAAGTATGTCAAATTTATAGAAACAACTAAAAATGAACAGTTATTATACTGTATCCCTGATGTACCAAACATATGCATTGTATATATAGTAAATGTGCATTTTAGTTCTATTATTTGTGCATTATGATATTTATATAGTAATCCCACCAAATAGTAAAAATGCATATTAATGCAAAGAAGAATGCACATTTATATATTACAAAATAAACAAAATATTGTTGGGGATATAATGCCCATGGTACCCTAGAGGTACCGCATAGTTTGCCTAAAATAAAAGTGTGTTAAACCCAAAAGATGAAGCGAACATGGACAAAAATAAAATTGAAATAGGAAAGAATTATTAAAAAAATCTTAAATTATACTACTCCCTCAATCTCAGCTATTTTTACAATTGTCACTATTTATTTAGTCAAACTTTGTTACTTAGAAAAGTAAAATTCAAGTAATGCATAAATTAATATATTATATATCATTAGAATTGTGTTAACATCTATTTTTATAATATTATTTTTTCATCATTTTTAAAATGAAAAGTCTTGGAAAAGACCGTCTTTCCATATGTTTATGGAAAAATGAAGTTTCATTAGAATAATAAAATGTATAAGGTTTTAGTTGTAATATTAAAAATTTATTATGCAACGTGTAGTAGTTATAAAGTTTATAACCCGATTCATGCAATCCAAAAATTTTATCTTCATTTCTTCTAATTTGCACATTAAACCTTGATCTTTCCATGACTTATGGAAAGATCGTCTTTCAATTGACGGACTCTTTTTAAAACTATATAATTAAATATATTAATGATTAAAATTAGTTCTAATCAATTTTAAAATTATCAAAATTTATAAAAATATCTGGGACAGAAGTAGCATGATTGAAGTGTTTCAAAATAAAAGAAATTAAAATTAAAATGCGTCCAAATAACTAAACTGAAAGGGATACTTGGAGTATGTTGACCGTTCAATGGCTGCATCAATTATTGGCAACGACAAGGGCTTGCGATGGCATGTTCTTGAAATGTCGTTTGTCTAAATAAATACTCCAAAAATATTACTCCAAAAAGGTGAGGGATTTTTTTTTTCCATTGGATTATTTAATGAGTTAAGAGGGTGTGAAAGTGGGGTTGGATCATTACTTTTGGGATTGATGAGTTAGTTTGGTCTAAAAATACAAATAAAGAGGGGTCAATTCAATTAAAATAATGGGCAAAGTTTGCTAAATAAGGAAATAAAGTATATAGTGTAAATTTAGTTGGAACGTTCCAAATATAAAAAAGTGTAAATAAAATTGGGACGGAGGGAGTCATATAATTCGTAGACATGTACTCACTCTCTCTAACAAGTTCATAACATACTCCCACTGTTTCGTTGAGGTTGACACTTTTTTTGGGGTCATTTTTATAGGTTTGATGCACTTAGTTTTTGGAAAAAAATTTCAATTTCATCTACTCAATCTACTTTTTCCTTCTAAACTCAATTTCATGCTTTTATTTCATTTACCAAAATTCAAACACCTAAAGCTATGATGTGAAATCCAATGAAACGGAGGTAGTAATATTTTGGATAAAGTATGTTTTTAATCCTATATTTTGGTCGAAAGTGTCCATATAATCCTGTAAAATTTGAAAGTGTCAATCTAGCCCCGGATTTCGTTGACCAATTTGGCAGAAAATCAATAAATGACAATTATACCCATGCTTTAAAATTTTGGAAAATAAAAGGATAGAAAATGTTATTTTGGAGCTTCTTTCACCTCATCGTCGTCGACGCCGAAGAACCAATTTCGCCGCTGAGAACCAATTTCGCCGCTGAGAACCAATTTCTCTCCTTCACCGACTTGGTTCTTGCTACCACAACCACTAATGCCTCTCTTTTGGTTCTCGCCACCATAGCCCCGGTCAGTGCCAACTTGGTTCTCGCTACCGTAGCTCATGTCGCGCCACCACCGCCCATCTCCTCCCCTTCTTCTCTCCCTGTCGCCACACAACCCATTCCCGTCATCCACCACATCCCCCATCGCGCACCACCACTGCCCCTCTCCTCCCCCTTATTCTCTCCTCACCACCACGCAGCCCACCGATTATCTCCTTAACTCTCTCCCCACTCTCCAACCCATGACCACAAAATTTGAAAATGGATTCGAATAACCCTGTTCGACTGCAGTTCTCGCCGGTGACTTTGATTCGAGCGGATGACCTGGATTCGACGTAACTCGCGAATGGGACTCGCCGGAGGTTCTCGCAGGTGCTCAAAGAAGAAGATAAATATTAGGGGCGGAATGAGGCACATGGTTATTTTTGTCTTTTTAGATAGGTCAACGCCTGAATTCATTCAGTCCATGCCGGAATAGTGCAATTTGGGTACACCTGCACAATTGCTCAAAATCTTAAGGTTAGTTTAACATATTTAGATTTTACAGGGTTATATTGGCACTTTAAACCAAAACATAGGGTTAAAAACACACTTTACCTTAATATTTTCTTACATTTCATAACACTATAAATGGAAACATATAAAAATAATCCTATTATTTTGTGAAAGTACCAATCTAATCATGTAAAATCTGAAAGTGTGAAATTAACCCTAAGATTCTGAACACTTATGCCGATATACCCAAATTACACTTTTCCAGCGTTGACCTAATCTGAAAAGTCAAAAATACCCTGGACTTAATACTGAAATTTCATGATCATTCTATCCTTTTTTTGGTGTCTGCACAATGGATTCTCTTATGGATTCTTATAAGGATGACGATATTTCCATCTCCAGTGATCCACTATCTTGGCCCCATTCCTTCACTATCGTTCACTGCGGCACCTCTGCAACCCTATCTCCGATGAGCCAATATCTCTACCTCATTCCTTCATCGTCGTTGACAGCGGCACCTCTGTAACCCTTATCTCCGCCGAGCCATTATCTCCGCCCCATTCCTCCACCACCGTTGATAGCGGTGCCTCTGCAACCCCTCATCTTGACAAGGAAGACCACCGATATCCAACAATTTCTCGTAATACAAAATCTTCGACGAGAAAGGGAATCCCCAAATTAATTGTCCTAGCTCCTCTAATTTCACAAAACCATCTGACACCGAAGATAGTGAAGGATACGAGGACCCCCTGCCAAAGAAACATCCACTATCTTGACCACATTCCTCCACCGTCATTGATGGCGGCGCGCCTCTGCAACCCCTCCTCTTGAAAAAGAACACACGACGACATCCGATGATTTCTCGTCCAACGAAATATCCAACGATAACCAGAAACCCTAAATTAATCATCCTAGCTCCCCCAATTTCACAAAACCCTCTGACACCGAAGATGGTGAAAAGTACAAGGATCCCCCCACCCCCACCCCCCGCCGAAGAAATAACGTCAAATTTCTTTGTTACCATTATCGTCTCTGTAACTTACTCCCCCTGTCCACACAACTCACTTACTCCCTTTGTCCCTTTATATGCGTCTTAGTTCACTATTCCTCAATAATATTGTTTGGATTTTAAAATTTTTAACAAGTATATAAATGTGCAAATTTTCGTGTGAGATATTCCGACATTCATTGTAACACATATTTTAGAATAAAAATTTTCTATGATTTATTATTATACATGATTTAAGATATTAAAATTAAAAAATCATGATTGAATAGTGAGAAAAAAGGAATTGAGACACAATTAGAGGGACGGGGGAGTACATGAATTGTAGTATTTGAGAGCAATGAAACACTCGAATCTTGTTCCAACATGACCTATATATTCGATCAAACACTTACAATCACTACAAGAAAAATGACCTATTACTTCGCCCCCTTTGTCTCAATTTTTTGGCTTAGGTCAAATAACCTAAGAAAAAGGTTATTTTACCTCGTTTATTTTTAAAAACTAAGTAAAAAGTATTATTTACTTTGGTTAAAAAACCAAGGTAGAAGTATTGGTTTTTCCTTGGTTTAAAAAAATTGAGGTAAAAATTATGAAATGACCGACGTCGCACGCCTTTCTCGCTTACCGACGTGGGTTGTTACTGTGATCGACGTTGCATGACCCTCTCGCAGACATGAATGACCGACATCGCACGCCCTTCTTGCTTACTAATGCCAAATTTCTTTTGTGACCGACGTTGCACGAGCCTCTAGCAAACATGAAAAGACCGAATTCGCACGTCTTTCTCACTTACCGACGTTGGTTGTTTTTGTGCTTGACATCGCATGACCCTCTCTCAGACGTGAATGACCAACATCACGTGCCTTACTCGCTTACCGGTGTCATTTTTTTGGTGACCGACGTCGCACGACCCTCTCGCGAACATAAAATGACCAACGTCGCATGCCTTTCTCGCTTACCGACGTCGGTTGTTTATGTGACCGACGTCGCACGACCCTCTCGCAGGGCCATATTCCTACTCATGCCATATTCACTTCCACCCTTTTTTATTAATCTTATTCTTTTATTTATATACCACTTATTCATAATTATATAAAATAAGTAGTATATAAAATTTTATTGGTGAAAAATAAAATTTAATTATTGATATTCGATTGACCTACGACTCAAACTCTACATTCAATTTATTTTATTTAAAAATAAAAACATAAAGTAATATTTTAAAATATAGTAACAAATTCTTTAAAATTTTTTAAAAAATAGAGTATCATAAAAAAATTATAAAATTATATTTTAGTTTTGTTAAAAATAAATTATATTATTAATACATATATATATATATTCACTTATTTCAAATCATGCATGACAAACATGATTTAAATGTTAAATCTAGTTAGCAGGTTAAATTTGGTTTCTATGTTAAATTTAGTTAAGAAATATGTCATTATTTTTTATAGAGTTTCTCTTGAAAGATGGTATTTCCATAAGCCATGGAAAGACCAAGGTTTAAAGTGAAAATTAGAATAAATGAAGATAAAATTTTTGGGTTGCAAGAATTGGGTTATAAACTTTATAACTACTACACGTTGCGTAATAAAGTTTTAATATTGCTACTAAGACTTTTTACCTTTTATTATTCTAATAAAACTCCATATTTCCAAAAGCTTATGGAAAAACAATCTTTTCCAAGACGTTGCCTTTCTGATATGCAGCAGGTATGACGGATAAATATTTGCGAGAAAGGTGATCCGTAGATGGATATATGGATGAAGAGATGAGGATGAAATGCATTAAGATAAGAAGATAAATATGGGAGTGGATGTTAAATATCTATGAGAAGGGCCGACAGCCAAACAAAAATTGATGTTCGCTAGGATGAAATGCATTAAAAAAAAGAAGGTAAATAGGAAAATTGATGTTAAATATTCCTCAGTTAGCATAATAAACGAAGAAAAGTATAAATAGGAGGATGAATACAACATTAGATATGGTACATCATATGAGTTGATGTGGCTAATTCCACGGTCAACCCTTACTTGACCTTTCATACATAAACAAATAACTAAGGTTTGACCTTAACTAATTAATGGTCAACTCTTATTTGACTTTCCATACATAAACACTAATGAAAATGTTTGATCTTGACTAATCAACTATTAAACCTTACTTGACTTTACATAAATAAATACTAATAACTAAGGCCTGACCTTAATTAATCAACGGTCAACCCTTATTCAACTTTCCATACATAAACACTAATGAAAATTTTTGACCTTGAGAAATCAACTATCAACCCTTAACATTCCATACATAAACACTAATGAAATAGTTATAACTTAAGTAATCAATGATCTACCCATACTTGAGTTTCCATACATATATACTAATGAAATATTTTGACCTGAACTAATTAACGATCTGCCATTACTTGACTTTCTATATATGAATGCTAGTAAAATGATTTATCCTTAACTAATGAACGATACTCTTATTTGACGTTCCACACTAATGAAAAGGTTTTATCTTGACTAATCAACGATTGACCATTACTTGACTTTACATAAATAAACACTAATAACTAAGGTTTGACCTTAATTAATCAACGGTCAACCCTTATTCAACTTTCCATACATAAACACTAATGAAAAATTTTGACCTTGAGAAATCAACTATCAACCCTTACTTAACATTCCATACATAAACACTAATGAAATATTTATAACTTAAGTAATCAATGATCTACCCATACTTGAGTTTCCATACATATATACTAATGAAATAGTTTGACCTGAACTAATTAACGATCTGCCGTTACTTGACTTTCTATATATAAATGCTAGTAAAATGATTTATCCTTAACTAATGAACGATACTCTTATTTGACGTTCCACACTAATGAAAAGGTTTTATCTTGACTAATCAACGATTGACCATTACTTGACTTTACATAAATAAACACTAATAACTAAGGTTTGACCTTAATTAATCAACGATCAACCCTTATTTGAATTTCCATACATAAACACTAATGAAAAGGATTGACCTTGAGGAATCAACTATCAACCCCTTGACATGCCATACTAAACACTAACGAAATGGTTAAGACTTAAATAATCAATGGTGAACTCTTACTTGACTTCCATACATAAAAACTAATGAAAAAGTTTGACCTTAACTAATTAATAGTCAACCATTACTTGACTTTCCATATATGAACGCTGATAAAATGATTTGTCCTTAACTAATGAACGTATAACACTTATTTGACTTTCCATATTTGAGTGCTAATAATTGATTTAACATTGACTAATGAACAATGAACTCTTACTTGACTTTCTGTATATGAACACTAATGAAATGGTTTGACTTTAACTAATCATTGGTGAACCCTTACTTGACTTTCCTTATATAAATACTAACGAAACCTTAACTAATGAGTGCTCAACTCTTAATTGACTTTCCATGTATGAACACTAATGAAATATTTCCACATATATGTGTGTGTGTGTGTGAGTGTGTGTAATAATAATAATTTTTAGGGTAAAATGCATTCATCCCCCCTCTAGTTCCTTGGTTAGTGCACATATACCCCCCAGTTTTTCAAAAGTGCACATGTACCCTTGGATTAGTTGCCCCTCCTACCTGAGTCAAGCGTTGACCTATTATTTTCCAGTTCCACTATTGAAATGAAATAACCTTCACTTCATTTTGACAAAAGCTAAGGAACATTTTACCGTCCATTGAAGTGGGGCCCGCCCTTCATCAACATCGATATAAAAAATGTTGTGTCAAAATTGTAAGTAAAAAAACAATGCGATCTGGACTAGGATTCAAATCTCTTCATCCGCAACTTGGCCGGGCGAGATTTAGTTCCTATTTCCAACCTTAATTCTAGCGAATTTCTCTTGTCTGTGTTGCATTACTTGAACGGATTCAAGATATGGGGCAAAATATGAAATTATTGATTCAATATCAAAATATCATTTATTTACAGTTTTCTTAGTTTAGTATTTTTAGTAGGATAACACTACACTCTTTTTTCCATTGGGTTTTTTAATGAGGTTGTGTGATCATATATTTTATTTTAGAATAAGGCCCATTAATTCAGCCATGTTGGCCTTGGAAGAATTAATGTTTCGGTCATGCATTTATTTAGTGTTTAGAATATTCAATTCTGATTTGATTAGAATTAGATTTGGTAAGATTAGATAAGGCAATATTCATTCAAGATTTGTCTTGAAGAATATAGTCATTTATTTTAGGTAGTCTAGTTAAATATGGTTTTAGCTTCTTAAATCTGCCATAATCCTTTTCAGTTTCTTGTTTGTATTTTTGAAGAGCATGCCTATGCATTATAAAGAGAGGTGGCTTTCAACATTATTGATACCTTACACTTTTCATCAATCAAATATACAACCTTTTGAGTTCATACTCTTTGCTTGCAAGCTATTCCATCGTTGCTTAACCCTGAGGGCTAGTTAAGTATCAATAAACCTTGTAATCTGATCCCGAGGGCTAGTTAGAGAGCAAGTCAAAATTGAGTGTACCCCGAGGGCTAGACCTTGAATTTCGTGCAGCAATTAAGGGTTTGCGAGTTCCCTTGTTTTGTCAAAGATCTTAATTCCGCAATCCAGATTCTTCGCAAGGGGATTCATATCAATTAGTTTCTATTTTTTGGTTTTTTTAGGGGCAACACAATCATTTCCTTTTGAGATCGATAATGACCAAAGTTGACCAATTTTCCAGGTGTTACTAGAGGTACAAATGCACTTTCAAAAAAAATTGGGGGGGGGGGGGGAGGGGAGTATATGTGCACAAAACAAGGAACTGGGGGCATAAATGCACTTTTTTCCTTCTAATTTTTAAGATTTTATTATTGACCTAGTATTTCAAAATTTGAATTTTAAATAAAATTTTAATGCAAAATTTTAATCTCAAAACTTTGTAAATATACATTCAAAGGGCTTATTTCAGCCCAATACAAAATCAACCCAGACCTAAACCAAAACCACACCAGTACTAATAGCCAAACCCTAACACTAGTTATACCCTAACCCTAATCAAACCCAATTCTTCTCCTTTTCCTTCTTCTCACACCGGCCGAATCCTCCTCCTAATTCTCAGACCGGTTCCTCCTACTCAGACCAACTCCACCTTTCCCTCCTTCGATTCCATCGCCTCTACCTTCTCCCCCTTCAATTCAGGTGACCCCACTGCACGAGCAAGCTCCTGTGTTGAATCGATGCCACCGCGTTCGACACCAACGTCGTTTGATGCAAAGGTTTAATAACAATGGCGCTCTACGCCACCGCCGACCTTCGTTCAACAACACTGCGTACGATGCCAAATGTTTTGATGCCCAAACCCCTCTGCCACTCTCCGCCTTGGTTCCGTCATGGTTGCATTGCCGCTGTTCCTTGGCTCCACCTTGCTCCGCTTATGTAGAATTTTCTTTACCCATGGCCACCTCCTTATATGTTTATTTATCTTTTGTAATCTTATTGAGTTATTCTCTTTATAGCTCCAATGTAGTTGACTTGTGTTTTGTTATTTTATTTGAATTTAATTAAATTTGTGCTATTGAAATTTGATTTTTTTTTATTAGTTTTGTGCTGCTGTTTTGCAAAGTTGGGCTTGTGAATTGAGACGTGAGATCCGGCCGGAAACTCTTGTTGGCTATGAACTATTGAAAGCAGAATTGACATCGATTATGCTTTTCATAGTTTTTTTTTTAAAATTCTGGAAATACACCGTGTGATGTCGCACCAACCTCATCCTTTTTTTTACTGCGGTTTAATTTTTTAAAACTTGGAAATATGATAAGTTACCTCACACATGTCTCACCCTTCTTTTTTTACTACGGTTAAATTAGGTGCGACGTTGCTCCACCTTCGTCCATCACACTTTTACCTCGGTTATTTGTTATAAAAAATGAGGCAAAAAATACTTTTTACCTCAATTATGAACCGCAATAAAAAAAATACACGTTTTACTATGCCCATATTAACCTCAGTTTTTATGTCTGAAAAATCGAGGTAAAAGCCCCTGGAGAACTGAGGAAGGTGTTGATTCTTGTAGTGAATTCTATGTTAACAACCTTCACAATGAATTATTTCACCGAAACGACTAACGGTAAACTTTGACTGTAAGATATAATAATTTGTTAACGATCAACGTCCATGTTAGCCACCTTGTGACTAAAGGTGTTAAGGAAGTGAATCAGGAAGAGTGAGAAAAAAGAAAAAAAAATTATGTATTCCATTTTTTTATCTGAAAGATTTTTTTTTATGAAGTTGTGATAAACATATAAAATTGTAAAATATATTTCTTTTGGTGAAAATTATTCAGTATTCCTGGGTTCCTTACTTATTGTATTCCTTGAGTGTACTATAACATTTCAAACACATGATAACATACATTCTTTAAAATGGATATAGTGAGGTTATATGTATAACTTTTTAAAATATGCAAGACTTTATTATTGGAGGTTTAGTGTGTAATGTATCTCAAGATATTGCATACATATCTTTCTTTGCTTTATAGTTATCACTAGTGTGCGAATGCTCATTAATGGGACCATCGTGCGACATTTTCCAGTTCCGTGCTTAGAACTGTTGTCCTTCATATGTTCAAATTTCATATATGGAGTCAGCAAGATGACCAATCATTGGCCGACTAGGGGACCCATTAGATGGTGGTTAAATTTAAACCACAGTTTAATGGTATATAACTTACGATGCTTAAAAACCATCGTTTATTGTATATAAACACGAGGTTTAATTTAAACTTTCGTCCTATTACACTTCCCAATTTTGGATCTTGTGTTAGACTCGAGTCTCAAAATTGGATGTTGAAAGACTTGTGTTGAAATTTGAAGAAATGAGTTACATGCTTATTAATATTGTGCGTGCAGCCATGGGTATGGTTTCCAAGGGGGTGTGTTTCATTTCTTATGTAGAATTTGAAACAACTCCCTTTGAAACATGATTATATTCAATACACATATTCCTTTTACCATCTTTTTAAACCCAACACAAACAAATTATCCAACTCTGTACCAATTTTGTACACCCTATCTTCATTGACTATTTACACCAAGAAAGAAGTTATGGAGACACCATTTGAAAGAATCCTGAGTGAGATTGTTGTTTCTATTCTCGGAAGATTTGCGACACGTTCATTGTTGAACATCCAAAGTGCAAAACTATGGTATGTTTTCGTTTGTGTTAAACATAACATTTGTTTCCTCTTCTTGTAGGTTCGATTGTGGTTCACTTATGTTATTTTACGTATGATTAGCCGTCGTAGGTTTAATGATCTTTCCACCAAAGACTTGATACATCAACATTGTTGTTGGAAAATTTTGCGGTTGTTAAAAAGTCTGATGTGAACAATCGATTCACAAACTTTGTGAATACATGTATTCAGTGCGAAAATCGGAAGTATTGTACATGAAGAGAGTGGTGAGTTTGCATGTGTTAGATTTAGTGCAGTAATACTTGCTGTAACTTATTCTTCTATTTTTATTTGTTTTTAGATTAATTATGTTTGGTGAGAAAATCCAGCCATTGCCGTTGCTTTCATTGAACCAGCTTCCAGGAATTGGCATATATGAGCATATTACGTGTTTGAGATATTTCAACTCTTTTTTGGAAAGAGAACAGAAGGCATCAGGATTCTAAATTTTGATGCTTCTGAAAATTTAGGAATCTTTCCATGAAACTCCCTGATTATCGACAACCATTGCTCAAAATTTTGAGGGTGATTCGGATTTAAACACTACCACGGAGATCCCCCTTTAACACTAGTTTTTTTTGTTCTAGCACCGGTTTTTTCGTTAAAAAAAATCGGTGCCTAAGTAACCGTGCTAATTTAGCACCGGTTTTTTCAATCGGTGCTAATTTAGCACCGATTTTTTTTATAGCACCGGTTTTTTTGTTAGCACTGGTTTTTCAACCGGTGCTAATTTAGCACCGGTTTTTTTATAGAACGGTGCTAATTTTAGCACCGGTTTTTTTTGTTAGCACCGGTTTTTAAACCAGTGCTAAATTATTACGACGATTTTAAAAAAATCCCTTCCTCTGAAAGTGGCTGCGCACTGCCGCTTTCAGAGGAAGGGAAAAAGACCCAAAATTTTCAATTTATTAGGAAATTAATATAATAATAAAATCAACTTCACAAACTTGATAAATAGAAATAAAATCGAAAAAAGTTATGATACAAAATTAATAATCAATGGGACTAAACATAACTATCACAAACATAACTATCTACGGAACTAAACATAAGTTTAGATCTAAATAAACATGGAGAAAGTCAAGGTGACTTTGAGAAATGTTCCTATGCCAACACAAACCTTGACAGATGTAGTAATGCTTTTGAATGCTATGAATGAGTACCTGGTGCAATTGGTCAAAATCAGCAATGCCTTAGGGTAGCAAAATGTGCAAAGCAAAGTATCAAGTTAACACGTCTCATGTCATAAATATAGGTAAAAGATTGGATCTCAAGATCAGATCCAGATTTTATTAGTGCATGATCCCTTTAATTATCAGCCTAATGGAACATCAATTGATTCTCTTTTCAACTAAAAGTGATGAGAACAACAATAAGTTTCTTCATAATAATGCTCTAAACCAACAAACAGAACAGAGAATCCAACTGATCATACAAAAATTAAACAGATTGAACCAAGATTGTTATCACTAAAGAAACCAACAACCAACAATTATTATATTTACATTTGAGCAATGTGAAAAAAATTTGAAACCTACTCACTCACACGCAACACCTTCCACTTAGGTGGCTCCTCCAAGACTTCCTCCAAAACTGCACCATCAGTGGAAACATGTATATTTGAAAATAGAATACGCTTAAATGGCTCATATGCTACCCAAAGATTATCACAAGGAGAAATTAATTTTCAATACCAAAATATATACCAGGTATCGACATGAAGAACTAGCATGTGTAAAGCAAAAGATCTCGACATATAGCGACATTTTTATCCAAAAAGATTCTCATAACTTAATGCCAAAATTTTCAAGCTAACCTCCATCCCACAATCATCAACTACCCATTCTTTAAACTCTATTGTAAGTGAAGGCCATAAGGTACATTACACCACATCAAATCGAAACTCTCATTCATCTGTCATTTACTCAGGCAAACCCAAAAACCAACAGTACAACCATTTATATCTTTCATTTGCATTAAAAATCAAAGAAAATGTATGTATTCATACAAAAGGAAGATTGACAAGCTATCTAAGTACTATCATAGGAAAACTTCTATAAAGTTCACACAAATACCTGGTTTTCGGGATCAGCAACTACATACTGCTTCAGAAGTCGGTCACCAAATGCTCGAGACACAGCAAGGACTCCTCCAACCCTCCAAGTTCCTGACAAATAACAACACAATATTCAGGAAGAATAAATATGCCAAACATGTTGTGGAAAACCAGTGAACATCCTTACCTGCCCACATCACAAAACACCCAGCATCCTCAATGCGTTGACGTTCATCAGTTTGGTCTGGCTTGTGATCTCGCGACACAACAATGGCTACAAAACCATGTAATAAACATTATTTGAAATAATAGCATCAGGTATGCAGTTTTTGTAACTATTAGATAAACCATCAAGTTGGCAGAATGGCACTTTTACAAGCTTATATTTTCTGTTAAGACTTTAAGCAACTTATGTAATATACTTACATAGTTAACAACCATAAGAGTGTTAATCATAGAAAACAATCTTAGGCCACTTTTATGGTAATAGCAATAACAAGTCATTGAATTTATGGAAATTAAAAACACCATGGAACCTTAAATGAAGATGGTGATGAATCTAAATTTAATTTCTCAAATACCCAAAACATCAAATAGCAGAAATGGGGCTCCTTCTCCGACGGAACCCTCCAGTGGAACATCAAATAGCGAAACCCTCCAGTGGTTGTGGGGCTCCTTCTCCGACAGAAGAATCCTCCAGCGACAATAGCAGAACCCTCTAGCAAAAATAGGTCATAAGAACCCTCTACTAGCGGGGCTCCTCCAGCGGTGGCGGAACCCTCCAGTGATGGCGTAACCCTCCGGCGGCAGCGGAACCTTAGGTTCTGTGCATCGAAGGAAAAAGGGACAAGGTTTGAGCGGTAAGACAAGTGGGAAGATCCTCTCCCTCACCGGCGCCAGCGCCATCTCCCCTTCCTTCAACTTCTTCAGGTGATGCGTGGTCGGTGGCTGATCGGCGGAGAAAGCCAGAGGAGGCAGAGGGACGGTGGGGTGTGGGTTCGATCGAATCAAATTGGGGCAAGGGAGAAGGAAGGCTAAGTATATGAAAATAGGACATGGGGTTTGGGCCAAAATTATGGGTTTGAGCCCATTAAAGTTTTCATTAGCTAAAATCAAATAAAGTTTGACCGTTAATTAGTTAAAGTCAACTTAGTTATTAATGTTTATATATTGAAAGTCAACTTTGTTATTAGTGTTTATATATTGAAAGTCAAGTAAGGATTGATCGTGGATTAGTTAAAGTCAACTTAGTTATTAGTGTTTATATATTGAAAGTCAAGTAGGGGTTGACTGTCGATTAGTTAAAGTCAACTTTGTTTTTTGTCTTTGTATGTAGAAAACCAAGTAAGGGTTGACCGTGGATTAGTTAAAGCCAACTTTGTTATTAATATTTTTATGAAGAAAGCCAAGTAAGGGTTGACAGTTAATTGGTTAAAGTCAACTTAGTTATTAGTGTTTATATATTGAAAGTCAAGCATAGTTTGACCGTTGATTAGTCAAAGTTAGCATGGTTATTAGTATTTATATATTGAAAGTTAAGTATTGTTTGACCATTGATTAGTCAAAGTCAACTTAGTTATTAGTGTTTATATATTTAAAGTCAAGTAAGGTTTGACCATTGATTAGTCAAAGTCAACCTAGTTATTAGTTTTTATATATTGAAAGTCAAGTAAGGTTTGACCATTAATTAGTCAAAGTCAACTTAGTTATTAGCGTTTATATATTTAAAGTCATGTAAGGTTTGACTATTGATTAGTCAAAGTCAATCTAGTTATTAGTGTTTATATGTTGAAAGTCAAGTAAGGTTTGACCGTTGATTATACAAAGTTAAACATTTTTATTTATATTTATTATATACTAATTAAAGTAAGGTTTGACCATTAATTAGTTAAAGTCAACTTTTTTATTAGTGTTTATATATTGAAAGTCAAGTAAGGTTTAACCGTTGATTAGTTAAAGTTAGCTTAGTCACTAGTGTTTATATGTAGAAAGTCAAGTAAGGTTTGACCGTATATTAGACAAAGTCAAACATTTTTATTAGAATTTATTATATACTAATTCAAATAAAGTTTGACCGTTAATTAGTTAAAGTCAACTTTGTTATTAGTGTTTATATATTGAAAGTCAAACATAGTTTGACCATTGATTAGTAAAAGTTAGCCTAGTTATTAGTGTTTATATATTGAAAGTCCATTATAGTTTGACCGTCGATTAGTCAAAGTTAGCCTAGTTATTAGTGTTTATATATTGAAAGTCAAGTAAAGTTTTGAAAGTTTTAAAAGAAGTGAATGATTTTGAAAGTTTAAAAAAAATAGTTAGAGCAGTTGCGCAGCTGCTCCCAGTTCATGAAATTTCTGGGAAGATTATTTGAAATTTTTTGAATTCTTTGGCTAAAATAATGAAAACTTTTTTAAAAAATTGGCGATTGTTTTGGATGGAAATTTTGGTGCTTTGGCGGGAAAAATTTTGGCGATTTCTTTCGGTGCTATTTTAAAACATTTGGCGATTTCTTTGGCGGAAAATTTTTTTTGGCAATTTCTTTGGCGGGAATTTTCGGCGATTTCTTTCGGTGCTATTTTTAAAATTTTGGCGATTTGTTTGGCGGAAAATTTTTTTTGGCTAGAAAATTTTATAAATTAAAAATATTTTAGGACCGGTTTAAACCAGTGCTATTTTCTTCCAAAACCGGTGCTAACTTTTCCAAAACCGGTGCTATTTTAAAATTTTGGGCTATTTCTTTTGCGGGAAAATGAGTATTGAAAATTTTTAGCACCGATTTTTAAAAGCTGGTGATATTTTTTAAAAACCCGGTGCTATTTTTTAATTTTAGCACCGGTTTAAACCGGTGCTATTTTCTAATTTCTAGCACCGGTTTTAAAAACCGGTGCTAATTTTTCCAAAAACTGGTACTATTTAAAATTTTAGGCTATTTCTTTGGCGGGAAATTTAATTTCAAAAATTTTTAGAAAAATCGGTGCTAAATTTTAAATTTTTTGGTGATTCCTTTGGCGGGAATTTTTTTTGCCAATTTCTTTGGCGGGAATAACTTAAAAATTTTAAAATATTTAGCACCGGTTTAAACTGGTGCTATTTTCTTCCAAAACCGGTGCTATTTTTAAATTTTTAGCACCGGTTGGAAAATATCGGTGCTAATTTTCCCAAAACCGGTGCTATTTAAAATTTCTGACTATTTCTTTGGCAGGAAAATGAATTTTGAAAATTTTTAGCACCGATTTTATAAAATCGATGCTATTGTTTACAAAAATCGCTGCTAAATTTTAATTTTTTTGGCAATTTCCTTGCTGGGAATAATTTTAAAATTTTTAGCACCGGTTTAAACCGGTGCTATTTTCTTCCAAAATCGGTGCTATTATTTAATTTTTAGCACCGGTTGAAAAAATCGGTGCTAATTTTTCCAAAATCGGTGCTATTAAAATTTTTTTGGCTATTTCTTTTGCGGGAAAATGAATTTTGAAAACTTTTAGCACCGGTTTTACAAAACCGGTGCTAAGTTTTAATATTTAGCACTGGTTTTTAAAACCGGTGCTATTTTTTTACAAAAACTGGTGCTATTTTCTTATTTTTAGCACCGGTTTTTAAAACCGGTGCTATTTTAAAATTTTGGCTATTTCTTTGGTGGAAAATGAAATTTTCTAATTTTTGCACCGGTTTTTAAAAACCGGTGCTAATTTTTTCCGAATCCGGTGCTATTGTAAAATTTATCTCCGGTTTTTTTTAAAATCGGTGCTACTTTTTTCCGAAACTGGTGCTATTGTAAAATTTATCTCCGGTTTTTTAAAAATCGGTGTTAAAATTAAAAAATTGGTGTTAAATTAACACCAGTTTTAAAAACCGGTGTTAAAATTTTTAAAAACCGGTGCTATGAGATTTTTAGCACCTGTTTCAAAAACCGGTGTTAAAATTTAATAAAACTGGTGCTATGATATTTTTAGCACCGGTTTTAAAAACCAGTGCTAAAGGTGGATCTCTGTGATAGTGAAAATGGAACGCTATGTAAATGTCGCCGTCCAATTTATCGTACTGCAAATCACAGAATTAGAAGATTCGATAGGGATAACGAATATGAGGAAACTGATTGTGCCGCTTGTTCCCATGAAGTAGAAATTGCTCCAATGTGTGAATATTTGAATCTAGACAAGAAGTAACCTCTTGTAATATTGTAATAGTGTACTCTCTCCATCCTAGGTCAAATGTCATAGAATCTTTTTCATGGTTATCAAGAAACATGTTTGACCGTTAATATGTTTAGTTGCGTATAATAACGGAAAATAAAAATTTGATATTTAGAAACTATTTACTAAGATGAATCCAACAATATCTGATTATATTATTGCTTATATATTGGTTTAAATATGTGGTCAAAGTTGGCTAGTGAATAGTTTCAAATAGCAAAGTGTGAAGTTGAAGTTGGGACAGAGGAAGTAGGTGTTTTGAAAATAAATAAGTTAATATTAGTTTGTTTCTAATTATATTGCTCTACATAATCGAATTTGGATGCAGATGCGATGATATGATTTAGTATGCAAAATTGTCTATGAGGGTTTCGATATTGAAAAAATAATAATCTAACTCATTTGGTTATGTCTGAAGAATTATCTGATTCAGAAACACTCACGAATTCCTTTTTTTTAATGAATATATTATTCCATTCTGCAAAGATTACAACCCGAAAGGTTGGGTGAAATCAGAAGTTTAGGAAGTAAGTTCTAATCTTATAGCCTTTACGATTTTGAGACCCTACGATGTTTGATTTTTTAAATTAGTTTTGCGAATAATTTAATCACAGTTTCAAACCTGAATTGGTGTGGAATGTGCGGGTACTTTGCAAAAGATTTGATTATATGCATTTTTGGGTAATTTATAGAGACCTAATAATAATTTTGTTAGTTTTTTGGAAACCCTATCATAACCTTGATCCCCTGATACATTTTCAAATAAAATAATATGATCACGTTGCTAGCCCCTGTCTTGAAACAATTGACGAGACTTTATGTCAAATCACAACCGATCGGATTTCAGCCATCGAAAGCATAATTTATTGAAGGGTAAAGTATACTTCTAACCCTAACTTTAGACTAAAAGTGGCAATATAACCGTTTAAAATGAGAAAGTGTCAAAATAACCTTAACTTTATGACGAATTGTGCAGTTATAACCCTTTGTGCTAATTTTTGCGTTGACTGAAGAAATTACGCATTGACCAAACCTAAAAGGTCAAAAATACCCTTGCTACATAAGTTGAAAATTCTTTTCCCTTTTAACCCCACCTCGCCTTCCCATTCTCTCCGCTCGCCACCACTTCCCTCCCGTCGCTGCTCCTCTTGCTACCTCCATGTATCATAATATTCTGCTTCGGGAGTAGTGTTGTTCTGGGATCTGCCAATGTCGGTTGGCGGCGGAGAGGATAACTCAGAGCTAGAGATGGTCCTCTACTGCGAGGAATTTGGGAAAAAGTAATTATAAATGGAGAAGATTTGAGATCTGTAAGGCCCATCTGAAGATGTTATTTCCGGTGTTGCTTTTCTTGCAGCATTATTAGCTCTGCCATTAATACTAACGCTAAAGATGTTGGACAATTATGGAGAATAAGGGTTGGGAGAAGGGCTAGAAGCTAAGAAAACGGTGAAAGCAATGAAGAGGAAGATAAAGCCATACGGCAAAATGGGTATTTATGTACTATTTTTTAAAATCCAGGGGTAAAATGGCCATTTCATGAAATTTCAGGCAAACTTCCCATTGACAGTTGAATTCAACTATACTCAGGGTTAGATTGACACATATACATCATAAAGTTAGGATTATTTTGACACTTTCTCATTTTGCAGGGTTATATTGGCACTTTCAATCTGAAGTTATGGTCATTTTAATGCTTTTCTCTTTATTGAAAAAGTGGCTGAAAATATTCCTTAATCGATAAAATATATGGCCCAACAAATCATTACACACTGTCGGGATACATTCCAAAATTGAAATTACAACAGATTCTTTTTTTTTTGAGTAATCAAAGTAACATTTACTTCCACAACACCTACGTATTGAACACAAATCTCGATATCGAAACATTTGACATAACGTGCATGTTCTGATATCAGAACAAAATTGAACTTTAAGTCGGTGGTCAATGCATGGCGGATGACCACTGCTCAACCTCCCAGCAAGAATTGCAGATCTATTTAAACTTCCCCTCCCCCATTGCACCCTCAAAACCTAACCCTCCCACTCTACTGAACAATTATTCTTCCCCTATTACAAAGTTTCTTCCCCACATCGAACCACTAATTTGATTACATGGATTCATCACAAAGGGAGGACATTCAAAATCATTTCAAAGGTATTTTGTCATATCATTAGATTTCAAATCTAAAAAGGAGATTCGATCGGGTAAGTTGTTAATGAACACGATGTAACGTTAATTGAATGGAGCAACCTATGTTACATCTTCAAATGCCGTTGATTTACTTTGCAATAAATTTTCATTGTTACATCTTATATGAAAATTTAGGTTTTTGCATGAAACACTAGACCATCGTTCTTGCTCAGTCCATTGTTCAAAGTATGAAATGAATTTTCCCAGGCTTGAGTAGGTGGAATTCATTCCATACAAAAATTCAGTTACAAAAAACCCAGCGATGGAATACAAGATAGCTCCCACCTAAGTTGTCGTTGGGAACAATGGGATTATGAGAACAAGAAATGGAATGTGAAGTACGTTTTTATTCGTGCAAATGTGAGACGGCCATCTCTCCGCGACTTAGTGTTTTTAATATATAACTTTAATTTTAAGAATCCTCTTATTTTTTTGTTATATGTTAGGTCTGCCCGGGAACCAAGGTTGCAAGATAATGGCAGCACAATTTGGTCGCTCTAAGCTCGCTTCGAAGTTTATGGAACATGATAAAATTATCCACAGTAGGTTGGAGGATGACTTCCTCACCATGCCCATTTGCTTTTGTTCATTTTCAATACTCATGTTATGTAGTTTATTGCGAATTCAATGCTAAGGGTGTTTTTTTGTATATAAATTCTTATCACTAGCGTTTCATGTAGATACTGTTTTTTATTTTGTTTGGTTGTAATGTACAAAGTGTTATAGAAATGATTTTTCTACTGAGATGAACATGTGCTCGTAGCCATGTCATTGTAGACGAACACCACTTCTAATTCGTAAATTGGAAAAATGACTACAATTTCCGATAGTTGAACTAATACTGTAACTAACCTCAGACCGATATTTCATGTGTACCTTTTAAAAGGAAACTGACCTAAGTTCCAATTTCGCTACAAGTACTACCACACCGAACAAACATATTACCCTTCCGAGCTTTGTAACCCTCATTCCCAATTGAAGGGTGTTATTGTGCAAAAAGCGTTGTGGTATTCACTATAACACGGCAGTTACACAATGTCATGCATTGTGGTACGCCAAACAACGGCGGTTCCAGGGATTACGTCTCATAACTGTCGTCCTATGGCCTCTTTAACCGATATTGTAGACTCAATTCCTGCACTAGTGTATACTAATGTGTGATACATGCGTGCATCTTAATAAAATGACAATGTTTTGAACTATGAATTACTGAAAATACCCTATAGGCTAAAGTTTGTTAGCAATGATTTTGAATAACAGTTGATTAAAAAAATTATCTAGAAATAATTTTTGTCTGTTAACCCGAATAACCGCTAATAGTTTTAAATGAGCACCGGTTCTACCTTAAACCGGTATCAAAGTTTTTGTTGCACATTATTTCTATTTCGGAGAAAGTTTCATCATTTGATGATTAAAATTGGTAACACTGGTGTTACGGAATTGGAATTGGATTTGGAATTGGATTTGTATTCTTACCATAATTGTAGATGTAATTGTATTCTGTTACCTTATCCTAGCTTGTATAGGTATCCTGTACTACTATATAATGTATTATGAATTCATGAATACAACACAACATTATTACCCTTATTTTCTACATGGTATCAGAGCCTAAAATTCTAAAACCTGAATAGAAAATTTTCCGCTGCATTAAAACCTGTCGTCGACGTTCATGTGCCGCTGATCTCGACGCCACGCGCCAACCACCGCCACGCACCGATAGCCGTTTGCCGCCGTCCAACGTCCGATGATCGCTGCTCGCCCTCACGCGCTGCTCGCCCTCACGCGCTGCTCGCCCTCACGCGCTGCCGCTTACTCTGCGTCGGTGTGTCCTGTGCTCCTGATTTGTACCTGATTTTTACAATATGTCTGGCTCTGAAGATCAGCCTCGTTCTGCTACTCTGAAGATTCAGGATATGAGTGGTTATGATGTGATTACAGCTTTACTTGAGCAGCTGCAATTACAATCTGGCCCTAGTACTACTTTACCGATTGGTCGTGTGTCGACTGATCCTTACTTCATTGGTCCTGGCGATGGTCCAGGTTTACAACTTGTACCGACCATGCTAAAAGGTCAAGAAAATTACATTGAATGGTCTGATGCGATTTGTCACGCATTCCTAGCCAAGCACAAGATTGGGTTCATTGATGGATCCATTACAAAACCCCAGGATGATCATCCTGATGCTGCTGTTTGGCCTGAGGTTAATGCTACTCTTGTCTCCTGGATCTTGCAAACCCTGGATCCGGTGTTGAGATCTTCTACAAGATCGTTTTCCACAGTCAATGATTTGTGGGATGATCTGAAGGCACGCTTTATTCTCGCCGATGGTATGAAGCTTTTGCAGATACAAGAAGCCATTTAAGGTTGCAGGTAAAATGGTCAGCCCATCGACATCTACTTTGCCAAACTAAAGAAGTAGTTTGCAGATTATCACTGCATGCGACCTCCCCTGGTTTGTACCTGTGAAGATTGCAAGGCATTATGTCAGTGCAATTTTGCTGTAAAAGTCTTCCAAGAGAGAGAGAAGGATTTGATTTACCAATTCATCTCTGGTCTCGACGAAGGTTTTCACACCTTGCGATCACATATCATGAGCATTGAGCCACTGCCATCTGTCATGAAGGTGTATGCCTTTATGGCTCAGGAGGAGAATCATAGAGCTATCATTCGAGCTCGTGAGCCTTCTTCTAACTCCATGGTGTATGTTGCACGACGTTCATCACCTGCAAGTTGTTCGCCAGTTGTTCTCTCTGCAGCCGATCGCAAGAATCTTGTTTGTACCCATTGTCGTCGCAAGGGTCATTATAAAGATACCTGTTTCCAGATACACGGTGTACCAGATTGGTTCAATAAGAGCAAGAAATCGGCACCACCTTCCCGACCATTGGTCAACGTTGGTCAAACAGGTGGCACCACCGATCTCCCGCTCCTACCGCCGTTCACAGGAGCCGCCTTGTCGCCACCTAGTCTGGCAGCAGCGGCCTCCTCTGGTGTACCTACACGCTCCGATTTTGGCCCTGCTCTGTCTGATGAACAATGGAGCATGACCATGAACTTGTTTAATCAGCTTCATTCTCTTAGTAGCGATGAGTCTGGTAAGCATACTTTACCATGGATACTCGATTTGGGAGCCTCTTATCATATGACCGGTGACAAAGGTTCTCTTTCTAATCTTACTACTACTATTGATGTTGTGAATATTTTTCTGCCTGATGGCTCGATGTTCTCTGCTACTCAATATGGATCTATTTATTTTGATGGTTTTATACTGCCACATGTGTTATATATCCCTACATTGCGATGCAACTTACTGTCATGCTCTAGATTGTTATCTACCCTAAATTGTCCAGTTTTGTTTGCTGAAAATTATTGCATTTTACAGACAATCATTACGAGGAGAGTGATTGGCGTGGGTGAACAGAAATGGGGGGATGTTTTGGCTTCGTCTGCTGGATGCTCGTGTTCGTAGTCCTGTCCTGCAGTCTCTTCCTATAGTTGCTTCATTGTTTTCTTCCGATTTATGGCATCAGCATTTTGGTCATCCATCTTCCACGGCGTTGTCTTCTATTTCTCCTAGCATTAATAAACATTATGTCCCTTATCTATATGTTATAGAGCAAAACAGACTAGACATAGTTTTCAATTAAGTACTACTAATGCTACTGCATTATTTCAATTAATTCATTGTGATGTTTGGGAACCTTATAAAACACCATCTTCTAGTGGTGCTTTTTATTTCTTGACAATAGTAGATGATTATTCCCGAGCTGTTTGGGTTTATTTGTTAGTAGCTAAATCTGAAGTAGCTTCTAGATTTTTAGAATTTAGTGCCTTAGTCAAGAACCAGTGGGGAACAACAATTCAACGAGTTCGGGCCGATAACGGCACTGAATTTTTGCCTCTCCTGACTCACTTTACTGCATCTGGGATCATTTTTGAGACATCTATGGTTGATACTCTGCAACAGAATGACCGAGTTGAAAGAAAGAATCGTCATTTACTCAATGTGGCACGAGCTTTACGGTTTCAAGCCAATCTTCCTATTGAATTTTGGGGAGAATGTGTTCTTACTGCTGCCTACCTGATCAACCGAACACCGACTCAGCTTCTCAACGGTCGTACTCCCTTTGAGTTAGTCTATGGCCAGTCGCCAAATTACTCTTCTTTACGGGTTTTTGGATGCTTGTGTTTTGCTGCTCATGTTCCCAGATATCGTGACAAGTTTGCACCAAGAAGTCAACGGTGTTTGTTCCTTGGTTATCCTGCCGGAAAGAAAGGTTATCGTCTTCTCGACTTGGACTCTTGAGTAATCTTTAATACTCGGGATGCTAATTTCTTTGAAGACCAGTTCCCGTACTCTGCAACTCAGCAACCTGCTTCATCCGATGAACCTGGAGGCGCCACCACAACACCGCCAGATTCCTCCTCCTTCTCGCCAGAGCCACGGAGATTTTCCAATCCGCCTTCCGACACCGATCAACCGCTACCGATCAACGTTGGTCTTCCACCGTCCACCGGTGGACAACTGACGTTGGCTGCTCTTTTACCGATCGCCCTCGGCCAGTCAACGTCGGCCAGTCAACGCCGGCCGGTCAACTCCGGTCAATGCCAGTGATTCACCGCTGGCCGGTGCCGACCAACTCCCGGTGGTCATCTCCGATGACATGACGCCGGCATCCATCGGTCGTGCTCCACCGCCCGACGCAGGTTCCTCCATGCCGGCCGTGGCCGACCTACCTACGCCATCCGTCGCCGGTACTTCTTCGCTAGTTGCCATCGATCCAACATCTACCAGATAGGGTGTTCGATCTCGTCGTCCACCGTCATATTTGGCAGATTATGATTGTGATGATTATGCTTGTGCTCTTGTTACTGAAGACCCCCCCCTTCGACTATGTTCCCTTATGCATCATCACTTTGCTCAGGTGTTCTCTACCCTCTTACTGATTATGTAAATTGTGATAATTTTTCTAGTATGCATTCTAGATTTTTGGGTGCTGTAACTTCTAATGCAGATCCCACTACTTACTCAGAGGCTTCCCGTCATTCTTATTGGCGAGATGCTATGGTTGAGGAACTTACTGCCCTAGAGCAAAATTAGACATGGACTTTGTCTCCTTAGCCCACGCATAAGAAGGCTATAGGATGCAAATGGGTTTACCGAATGAAGTTTCGTTCTGATGGTACTATTGAACATCACAAGTCGCGTCTAGTGGTTCTTGGAAATCGCCAGGTCGAAGGAATTGATTACACTGAGACTTTTGCTCCGGTTGCGAAGATGAGTTATGCTCAATTGTTCTTATCTGTTGCTATTATACGTGGTTGGGAACTACATCAGATGGATGTTCATAATGCCTTCCTGCATAGTGATTTACATGAGGAAGTGTTCATGCGTCCTCCGCTTGGCTATGCAGTTCCGCACGGTCAGGTTTGTCGCCTTCATAAATCTCTATATGGTCTTCGCCAGGCTCCTCAAAATTGGTTTGCTAAACTGGCTCAGGCTTTACGGACATTTGGTTTTGTTCAAAGTAAGGCAGATTACTCTTTATTTGTCTATTCCCGTGGATCAGATTCTTTACATGTTCTGGTTTATGTGGATGATTTGGTCATTGCTGGTAGTTCTTCTTCGCTCATCTCTGAGTTCAAGATATACTTGGGTTCTTGTTTTCACATGAAGGACCTTGGTTTGTTTAAGTATTTCTTAGGCATAGAGATTGCTAAAAGACCGGACGGGATGTTTCTCTCGCAAAGGAAATATGCTTTTGACATCCTATCTGATACAGGTTTATCTGCTTCTATACCAATTGATTTTCCAATGGAGCAACAACATGATTTGGCACGTGTTGAAGGTCCAGCCTACCATGACCCGGAGCGGTATCGCCGCTTGGTTGGGCGCCTGATATATCTGACTATTACCCGTTCTGAACTTAGTTATTAAGTTCATACTCTTGCACAATTCATGAAGTCTCCTTGTGTTCCTCATTGGCAAGCTGCGGTTCGTGTGTTGCACTACCTGAAGAGTCATCCTGGTTAAGGTTTATTTCTTTCTTCCCGTAGTGCTCTACAATTGACTGCTTATTGTGATTCGAATTGGGTCGCCTGTCCAATTACTAGGCGTTCCTTATCTGGTTATTTTGTTATGATTGGTGATTCTCCGGTTTCCTGGAAGACTAAGAAGCAACCTACTGTTTCTCGGTCTTCTGCTGAAGCAGAGTATCGTGCTATGGCAGTTACCTGCTGTGAGTTATTATGGCTTCGGTCCTTACTGAAGGACTTAGGGGTTTCGCACTCTTTTCCTATGCAATTGTTTTGTGACAGTCAATCTGCTCTCCACATAGTGGCCAACCCGGTTGTTCATGAACGTACTAAGCACATTGAAGTTGATTGTCATTTTGTCCGAGATCTTGTACAATCTGGTGCTATTGTTACTCAACATATCCGTACGATAGACCAACATGCGGATTTGTTCACAAAAGCTCTCGGACGTAACCAGTTCCATTACTTAATTGGCAAGTTGGGCATTTCCGATCCTCATGCTCCAACTTGAGGAGGAGTGTTACGAAATTGGAATTGGATTTGGAATTGGATTTGTATTCTTACCATAATTATAGATATAATTGTATTCTGTTACCTTTTCCTAGCTTGTATAGGTATCATGTACTATTATATAATATATCCTGAATTCATGAATACAACACAACATTATTACCCTTATTTTCTACCACTGGCATGTTTAAACCTATGTAATATTCCACTGCTAACTTGATTTGGTTGATGGCTGATATGGCCAGCAGCAGTTCTTAAAAACACATTGTTGTACTCACACTTAATATCCAGCTACCAATTTTTTTAGCAGGTAAAAAGTTGGAACTTTTAGTTCTTGGGTTCATTAATGGTATTTGGGGGAGAAATAAAATATTCAAGGCACTCCACTGAAGACAGTAAAGAAAATATAGTTTTTACATAGAATTATTGATGAATGAAACTTCGGCAAATAGTGGTGCAAGTAATAGGTTTTCTAAAGGGTAAAATACTTATATGATCCTATGTTTTGAAGGTTTGTGTTGATATGACCCTGTAAAGTTGGAAAGTGTTATTGTAGCCCTGTGTCTTGCATCAAAAGTGCCGATATAACCCTATGACACTATTCTGGCATTGACTTGGTATTTTCCGACATTGACCATAACTAAAAAGACTAAAATAACCCTAGCGTAAAACTAAAAATGTAAAGACAAAATTACCCCTGGCTCTTCTTCTTTTCTAAACACAGTCACTGCTCCGCCACCTCCACCGCTGTCGGTGCAGATGAAAATGAACCATCACTAGACAATAATCAGGAGTATACCAGATCTGGCAAGCAAACTGGAGTCCGCCACCACCATCGTTGCCTCACCTCGCCGCCTCACCACCTCCGCTACCCCAAGAAACCCTAGCACCAGTGAATACTCCCTCTGAAGCTCGATGCCACCCATCTCAAACTAGCTACTGCTGCTAGAATGCCACTTCTCAAACTAGCTACAACTGCTCGAACACCACCTCTCGAACGCTACCTCTCGAACCACCTTCGTCGGTGTAGGTTCACCACTGCCACCACTCGAACTAGCAACTGTTGCTCGAACGCCACTTCTCGAATGCCACCTCTCGAACGTAACTCTCGAACGTAACTCTCGAACGTCACCTCTCGAACCACCTACATCGTCGCAGCTTCGCCACTGCCACCACTCATCCCAACCACCGCCACCACCACCGCTCAACCCTAATCTCGCCACCACTCGGCCCAACCACCACCACCACCACCCCTCACCCTATCCTCCGCTGAATCGGGCCAACTCAAACAAAAACCCAAAAACCTAAACTTAAATGTAATCAAACTTCCCGGCTAAACTGAAATGAAATCGGGCGGCATTGGGCTTGTTGCGGAATCGGGCTTGCAGCTGCCATCTCCGCTGTGGAGGCTTAGAATTGGGATCGCTGTTGTGCCTTGGCCACCGTCTCCGTCGTATCGCTAGGTGGAGCGGAGGTTAGGTGGAGCAGAGTTGTGTGAAGTTAGGTGGAGCTGTGGAGCGGAGGTGGCGGCGGCGGAGCAGAGGAAAGAAACCCTCTTTGGCAACTAAAAACCAGAACAAAAAATGTGCTCACTTGATCCTAACACGACAAAGAATAAGGAAATACATGAATGAGGACTAATTGTCCTTTCACTTGTTCTAAATTTTTATTTTTTTAAAACAAGTGTATAATAGTCATTTCATGTATTTTCGGTCAAATTCAGGCCTTCAGGGTCATATTAGCACATTCTAGCAAAACACAGGGTTACAATAGCACTTTCCAACTTCACAGGGTCATATTAGCACAAACAACCAAAACATAGGGTTATATGAGCACTTTACTCTTTTCTAAACTTATTGTGTTAATGGTAGGGTGTGCCGTAAAGGATATTGCATGGATATTTTTTTTATTGTATGAGACATTGGATGAAGTATGTACCAAGTGGTTTTTGCAGACACACATACATATGTGTGTGTGCGTGCCCGTGAAGATTATAAATGTAATTTTAATTAATATGGTGTTACTGGATTAATGTTTGGGATTAGGTTGTAATTCTATAACTAATATTATTGTCACACCTCATATTGTGTAGAAATGTATTGGGTGAATGAGAGGCATAAACAAGTAATTATATAACAATATTAGTATGATTAGTGAGGACTTCGTTGCATTTGTTGATGAGTTTCATGAACGTGCATTTGATCATGAAAAGAGGGTCCTTTATCCGTGTTTAGATTGTAAAATTTGGAATCGTACTAATGATAAAGGATTTTTGGAAACCCCACTTGTAGAAAATAAATTTTTCTAGAGATTACTTGGTGCATATTTTTCACGGGAAAAAGCTCCTCCAGCAACAGCATTGAGCAGTAATTAGCTTGATACCAATGATGGAAATTTGGATGACACGTGTGAGAATGTTTTGGATATATTTTAAGGAGAAGGACAATCCCTCGCATCCCGGTTGGAAGAAGAAGGAAATTGTCGTGTCTTGATGGAAGTGTTCAACATAAAAGCAATTGATTCGCACAATAACACTAGCATTAAGAAGTTGTTTAAATTTATGCATGACAATCTTCTTAAAGTGAATGGTGTGCCAGATAAATTGTTTGATTTGAAGAGGATTCTATGTCCAATGAGATTGGAGTATAGAAAAATACACGATTGCCCTAAGGATTGCATGTTGTAAATGGGTGATTTGAAGGACGATGCAATGCCCAGTTTGTCATGTTTGACAATAAAAATAAAATTCTATATTTGGTGCTACAGTAACTCGATGCAAGTAAATGTGTCATCTTCTTTATTTTTTAAAAAAAAATTGGAAAAATAGTGCATGCTCTTCTTGCGTTATACACTCCTTTTTTCCCAAAATCATAATCCAAAAACCCTAAAGAAAGGATGTTTCTTCGTATCGCATCAATCAATTATACTTTGGAAAAGAAATAAGAAGTTTAAAAATTGGACGCATCAGAATAGATGGTAAATAAATCTACACACAACAATGAAATATCTCATCACCACCATTAATTGTAAACACATCATACAGCATCTACAAATGATAAATAACCGAAAAGGTAAAATTTCTTATCCATCAATTATAAAAAATATATATTTATATAGCCACAAATTTTTTTATCAAATATTATTTAGTTTAAGAAATTGATAGCTCAATGGATATCATGTAAAATAAATATAATATATTGTGTGTTAGTCAATTTTTATTAGATATTTTTTTAATTTAAATAAAAATATTGAAGATAGAGTTAGATAAAGTAAATTTTGATTTTAAACATAAACTCAAATTACATAGTAATATATTATTCTAGGTATTTTTTTTAGATAAATTATTTTGTGATTATTGATGTGGTAATCTGGTTAGGCAGAACCTTTGTTGCTCACCATGCGAGCCTTCTTTCCTGCAAAGTCAAGCCCGGAAGTGATTTTGGAAGAAATGCTCCGACAATCAAGTCAGTCACTCTCTCAAGAAATAGAATTTCTTATGATAGTTATACTTCCCTTAACTCTTCCATAGCCTGTTGTGTTTATAGGCTAACTTAGTTGTGGTTCCTTGCTTTGAGGGATTGAGATTGTGGGTATACCACGACCACCACGTTCTGCGTTTGTGGCCTTCATGCTCGTTGCTTGTTCCGTATATTTTGGCTCGCATATTTTGTCACGAACCAAAGATCTGCATTTAACTGATCCTCGTCTTGGGCTAAAACATGTTCGTTTCGTTGTGGGATGATATTGGGCTGGGCCTAGTGGCCATCAGCCTCTTGATCGTTGAGCCATATATACACCATAAGGCCCCCCTAGCCATGAAGACTAAAAGAAACGGAGTAATGGCATGGCCTATGGTTTAAATGCAAACATATGTTGTATGTCTACAGGCTGTTCATTATTTAATATCGTGTTCATCTGCCTTGCGAAGTGACGTTAGCTTCATGGCTATATCTCTATCTTTGATTTTCCCTCAAATTTGAATATATGAACTCCTCGTGGTAAGGCTATATTTGCACTAATTTTGTTTCAAAATCCTGAGATTCGGTCTGCATTCTTCTGATTTCTAGTCCGCATTTTCCTAACATTTGTTTTTGTTTTACCTCTTAAATGAGGAATTTGAAACGAATAGTTAAACATTGCCCTCAATCAGTGTGATGTCTTTTCATCTACCGCCGCCGTCTAAATATAAGCAAAAGGTACTTTTCTTTTTGTGTCAGATTGACATCGTTACGTTTCTCTTAAATGGTTACCTTCCTGGATCTTGCCATTTATTGTTGATACTTAAGTATCTTTTATCATTTTTGTTTCTAAAATTATACTCTGGTTCCTGTGATTTCCTCCTCTTTGAGCATCCCTAGGTTTTCTACGTATTCCACCTTCATCCTCGTCATGAGTAAGTTTATTTCTTAATTCAATCTCCAATTCATTTGCAACATATTCTGAATTTTATATATTGGGGTTGCTCTCATTTTGTAGTAATTTTGGTGGTTGTGTCTAACTATTTTTCAGTCACCTTCTCCGGCTTGTCTTCTGTGAAACTTTGTTCAACCATTTTTGTGTCTGCGGTATTCTAACCCTAGTTATGGTTTTTTACTTCCAACTCTAGGATCATATGTCTTCCTCTAACCGTATTAAGTCTCCCGTAGAAGATGCTCCCTCCGACGGGGATTCCAGTCATGCCACTAGATCTTCCCTCGTACGAAATATTCTGAGTGGTTCATATGCAAATGATTTAAAGAACTATTTCCCGTTCCATACCACTTTGAAATTTTGCTCGCTTTCAAAATCTGAATGCATTCGCACTCCTCCACCTGGTTATATTTCCTGTAATTTAGCCTACTTAAACTTTGGGCTTTATTTCCCTCCAAGGGCATCCCTATTATAATGGGGTTTCTTCGAGTTTGTGAAAAAGCACATGTTTCCTTCACTCTCGAGTTTTTTTACAACTTCCATCACTTCCAAAAAGTGAAAAATATTGTAGATGAATTTACTTTTTATCCTGTGATTCCTGGGGTTGAGCTTGTAAGCGTTTTCTTCAGTAATATTAGTGATTTACGTACCAGATACTTTTTAATAAAAGCAAAACGAGCTCCTGAAGATGATGTTCCCTCTTCGAACTACAAGGTTCCTAAGTCTAAACTTCCTGGTTTGAGTGTCTGTTTCACTGAAAAGACGGAGATCGTGGCCACGCTTTGTGTGCATACACAACATTTCGCCACATTGGCTCTGGTGCTGAAGGTGTTTTGATTGCTTTTGTTTGATATGTTTGACCTTTGGTCTTTCATATTTTGTTAAAACTATTATTCTTTTCATTTTTTTCATGTGTTTGTTTTGATCTATGATGTTCGTTCTATTTCAGATATGGACTTAACTAAAGGTGAGGTTGACCCATCGCTCTTTGAAGGCGAAGATGAGGAGATAGACGAGGCTGTTGCATAGGTCGATAATGTTGCTGTGGTAACATCGCGCCTCAGGGTGCGAATACTACGAACCCTAGTGATAAGGGTAAATGTACTGAGGCAGGGGAGACAAGTGGTCATCGCTCCCTTATCGTGCAAAAGGAGAAGAAGAATAAGAGGATTAGGGGTAGTGGGCCTGCCAGACAGTTTGTTCCCCCTTTTAAAAGGGGCGTGTTAACCAAAATGGTTCACAGATGGTACCGCGAACTGAGAATCCATTGGCGGAGGGGATGATCGCTGACATCCTTTCTAATCTTTCTCTACCTGACACTCTGGCCACGGTAAGTCTGCAACTGAACATTAATAGTCTTCATTGTATCCTGATCTTCTTGTTTGTAAAATGGTGAATAACTTCGTTCTATGTGTTTCTCTCTTATAAGGTCGGTGAAGGCCTTTAGATTTCAAGTGAGCGGCTGTCTACACGTTCTCCTATTGATGAGTCACTAATGGAGAAGTACAAAGCATAGGGAATCAAAATTGCAACACTAGAGAGTTCACTTAAAGCCGCTGAGGAGAGGGCAAAGACTTCTGAGGAAAGGGCGAGAGCAGCTGAGGAGTGCGCTAGGCTTGCACGGGTGGATGTGACTTAGCTTTGATCTGAGTTAAAGAAAATGCTCACCAATGGGCATGCATCACCTCAATACCCTAAAGTGCTGGTAGATTGACTTTGCAAGACAAAGCCGTTCTATAAATTTTTTAAGGATATTTCCAAAAATGCCTACACTGTTAGGTATTGCGAGACTGTGAAGAATTAACGCGAGTGGAATCCCGTTGTTGAGATTAAGAGTCTGCCTCCTCCAAAGAAGTGCACTGCTACTCTGGAAAAGAAGAAAGCAATTCTCAACAAAGCCTTTATCCAGAAGACTGTTAACGGGGGACGTTCCTATGCATTGATCTCACATCTTGGTACGCTTAATACAACTGTGAAAGATAGCCAGGATGCTCTGCGTGATTTACGTAGGATTTTAGGTGAGCAGAACAGTCTTATTCATCGACAACAATTGAACATGGCGAAAATGCTCCGCCAACAAGTAGAAGCTAGAGATTATGGCATGAATAAGACTCGCGAGGCCCATAAAAAAATGTTGATTATTGATAAGAAATGAGAAAAAGCAGGATGTGTGTGATCACTTATGAACTTTTGCTCTTGGTTGGCAGGCAAAGTTCAATGAGCAGTTTGTTATGAACACACAGCTATGAAGTGACAATGAGGAGCTTTGAACTGAGTGCACCCAACTTGATAAATATGTTTATCAACTTAAGAAGGCTTGTGTTGAATACAAAGACAAACTTCAAGCTTTCTCCTCGTCCTCCCAAAGAGCTATTGGTCATGGAGATGTTACCAGGGAAATTGGTGGGCAGAGGATTAACTTGTCTGAGTCTGTTTGGTTGCACATCAAGTCCCTAGAAAAGGAAATACAGGACTTGAGAGCTGAGATGAAAAGGTATGAAGAAATCATCAATGTTATAAGTATTCAATTAGATCGAGTGGAGTTTGGCCCTATCAATGACTTCAAGGTGTACTATGGTAAACATCTTGAGCATATGGAGTAGAGAGGTTTCATACGCTATCCTTCCTATCTAGACATGAAATAGAATTAAGAGAACTTTATTTAATAAGGAAAAGGCCGCTGAGGAGAAACGTTGTAGGGCCGAGCATTCCCATCACGAAGTTGAGCATGGTCACCTCTGTGATGGGGCGTCATCTTCTAGATCTTCGCGAGTCGTGAGGCATAGATAGATTTCCTTGAAGGACTTACCCTTCCTTGTAATAAACTCATATATGACTTCGCAAATTTTACATTTACGTTATTGTAGGATTATCTATCATCCGTCCTTTTTAATTATGTGAATTTTTGTTGGGGAAGTCAAAATTTGCGGAGCTGCCAAATTTATTACTTGCTTTAGTTGTAGCTTTGTAGGCATATCCTTTTTGTAGCAAGGCTTATTGCTTGCTTTCTAATGTGCAAAGCTGCAAGATCTATTGCTTGCTTTTGTCACTATTTTAGAGGCATGTTTGCCTAACAACAAGATCCACAACTTGTGATTATATATATGGCGATGTTACAAGATCTAAAGCTTGTAAGGATCACGAGTTGTGCAAGATCTATAGCTTGCAATTGTTTGATTTATGAAGGTGCAATATCCAAACCTTGCAAGAATCGGTATCTATGCAAGATCTATGGCTTGCAATTGTTTTATTTACAAATTTGAAAGATCCAAAGCTTGCAAGAATCGGTAGTTGTGTAAGATCTATGGCTTTTAGTTGTTTGATTTACGAAGTTGCAAGATCCAAAGCTTGCAAACATTGTTAGTTGTGTAAGATCCGTGGCTTGTAATTTTTTCTGGCCTTCCTAGCAAACCAAAATGGAACTGATTGCATTCTGCGAGATTGCCAAATACAAGTACAATGTTTCCCCTGGAACAGGTGTCTTCAACGTTGGTAGTGCTTGGAGTTGCCCCTTCAAATTCTCATATGATGTGTGACATTCTAAGCTCCATCTGAACTTCTTAGCTTTCTTTAGTACTTTGAAGAGCGGGAAATGATTTTCCGCTACTTTTGAAACAAACCTACTAAACCTACTAAAATCTGTACTTCCTTGACTTGTTCACGGTTGAGGGAGGTTCACTATAGTTTGGATTTTCTTTGAGCTAGCTTCGATACCTTTTGAGGATACCTTGTACCCCAAAATATTTCCCGCACCTATTCTATCACACATTTCTTGGGGTTGAGCTTCATACATATGGCGCGTAATGTGCCAAACGTTTCTTGCAAGTCTGTGGCGAAGCTACTAACTTTTCTGCTCTTAATAACCATGTCATCAACATGGCTTCCATATTTCATCCTATCTAATTACAAAATGCATTATCAACAACTCTCTGGTACGTGGCCCCTGCATTTTTTAATCCGAATGGCCTTTTTACTTAACAAAACATTCTAAAGCTTGTTATGAAGGTCATTTTCTTTGCATCTTCTGGATTCATTAATATTTGATGATATCCCTTGTATACATCCAGGAACGCTAGGGCTTCATACCCCGCAATTGCTTCTACTAATTGATCAATTTTTGCAAGGGATAACAATCTTTTGGACATGTTTTGTTCTGGTCAGTGAAATCAATACACATTCTTCATCCTATATCCGATTACTTTACCATGACTGGGTTTGCTAGCCATATTGGATATATCACCTCTTTCAGTATCCCAGCTTGGAGAAGTGATGTGGCTTCCTCTTCGATTGCTTTTTGTATATTGCTAGCAAAGCACCGCTGCTTCTGCTTAACTAGTTTGACCAAACTGCTAATATTCAGTGAATGCATAGTGATGCTTGGGTCCACTCCTCCCACATTCTAGACATCCCATGAAAGGTATCCTTGTGGATTCGCAGGATTTCTATGACCCTTGACTTTTCTCTATCTGGAAGATGTTTTCCTATTTTTACACATTTGGAACTATCTTCATCATCTAGGCTAACCAACTCTGTTTCTTCTCCTAGGTCCACTGCTGAATGTAGCTACTCTAGTGATCCTCCATTAGAGATTGTGTTAACCATCTTCACTTTTTCTTCACTTTGTCCTGCCTTCATCACAATAACCATGCATTGCCTTTTCGTTTGTTGGTTTCCTTTTATGGTCGTGATTCCTGCCTGGGTTGGGAATTTCATTACTAAGTTGTAAGGGGACCATATTGCATTTTCTCTGTTCATCCATGGTCTTCCTATGATGGCGTTGAACATACTTAGGGCATCCATGACCACAAAGGCACACAAGATGGTACAATTGTTTCCACTTTCTCCAATGGGGACTGGTAGTTGTATATTTCCCAAAAGCATCCCCGCCCGTCCTGTGAACCCTACTAGTGAAAACGTGTACTTTTTAAGGTTAGATTGCTTGAACCCTAATCTATCGAAGGAGTCTACGAATAATATCTCGACTACACTTCCGTCATCCACGAACACTCTATGTGTGGTGGCATTTCCAATTTTTTTTATAATAACCATGGGATCATTGTGAGGCGAAGCATTTTGTACTGCGTCTTCTTCACTGAATGTGATTATTTCATTGGAGCACAATCTCTTGTCCTCAGGTTCTTGCAGGGGAGAATACCTCTCATTTGCCTTCTAAGCATTTTTGGACAGTGATTCTGTGGAACTGTGTATGGACAAGATGACCTTTTCCGGGGCTTCTTTGTCTGCATCGTAGTTATATTCTATTACGCAGTCATTTTTTTTCCTGGGTGCGTTCGGTATCCCTTGGTTTCTTACTAGGGGGCTCATTGTTTTGGCGGTATCCCCATACTGGCTCCCACTCCCTCTTTCTTATATTGGCTTAAGTAGTCATTCCCCATATTTTCTTCGACCTGTCTTCTTAGGTCCCTGCAATACTCAATGCATGGCAGTGGTCCTTATGAAAGGTACAATAATAAACCCTTGATCATTTTTCCGGTGGTGCTAACATAGGTGTCGGTTCTCAGAATAGCTCCTTGTTTGCTTGCTATATCTCTTTCTTTGTTTTTGTTAGGGGCATATCTTGGAATAGGGTACTTTGCAAACCTACTTCTCTTCCTTTGAGAGGGGCATTTCCTCTTCCTTTCTTCATGAATCCCTTTTGTGATCCTCCCTCATTCACTTCTCGCCTCGCTCACGTTCTATTTTTTAGTTGTTCACTTCCTTCGTTCGCACATGTTGCTCAATCATCTTTTACAGTTGTCTAGGGTTTTCTAGTATGTTCTTTGTTAGTTTTTTTTTGTAAAAATCACCTGAACACATGCCCCCTGTTAATGCTCCTAATAATGATTGGAATGGCAAGTCGCAAACATGCAGACATTCTGCAGCAAATCGATTGTGATACTCTACCAAAACTTTCATCACTTTGCTGTGCTATGTTATTGAGATCTGTAATTGTCTTTGTAAATCTCTATTTCTGATAGAAATGTCCCAAAAATAGGCCAGACAATTGCGCCCAAAATTTGATGCTCCCTTGTGGAAGATTCTCGTACCAAGTGATTATTGCTCCCGAAAGGAAGATGGGAAATGCTTTGCACACTAATTCGATGTTCGCATCACAAAACCTCATGTTGTTCCTGTATGAGTGTAGGAACTCTTTTGGATCTGTGGTTCTATCATAGATTTTTACATACAAAGGGAGTTTGAAATCTTTTGGCATTTTAAAATCCCGCAAATGCGGTGCTAAGGGAGATTTGTCTTTGTCATCTTCTGCCACGATGTCACGCAATTCTTCTTTGTACTTGAGGTCTTGGCACACCTGACTTATCTTATTTTCTGGGTTTTGAGGTTTCTGCTTGAACGTCCTCAAGAAATTATCATAAAGATCTTCTCTGTTCGCTTTTAAGAAGGTCGCGAATGCCCTCCTTTCCTTATCATGGTTACCATTTGGGGATTCTGCAAAGTCAACACCGGAAGTAATTCTGGGAGAAATGCTCTGACGATAAAATTGGTCACTCCCTAAAGCACTGGAATTTCTTATGATAGTTACACTTCCCTTAACTCTTCCAAAGCCTATTGTATTTATAGGCTAACTTAGGTGTGGTTCCTTGCTTTTAGGGATTGATATCGTGGGTATGCCATGACCACCACATTCTGCGTTTGTGGCCTTCATGCTCGTTGCTTGTTTCGTATATGTGAGGACGACACTGTGCCTCTTAAAGATAATATTTATAAGTCCAACTTACGTCTAACAACTAAATAGTAGCTAGTGGTAAAATGAGGTTGTCCACGAGTAAATGGGGGATTTTATCAAGTATTAAAGCGTAGTTAAAAAGCACACAAAGATGTCACTCTTTGTGTGTGGTAACCAAGTTGGGGGGTTTTGAGTTGGAAAACACTACGACTACTTTAACGACTAAATTAACCAACAATTAGGGCAAACAACACAACTAAAAGTACACTAGCACGAAAGATGTAATTAATATGATAACGAGTCTTGGGCGTAATTGGTTTACATTTCTAGTCATCCTTTGATCATAGATTAATTATCCTATTTTTATGCATCAATCACATACTGTGGAGAACTTGTCAACACCTTTCGAGTGTTGACATTTCTCACCTCTCCTCGGTTATAGTTAGAGTGAGCGATCAGCGCCACTCAATAATCCTTATCCTCGGGTCACCCTAGACGATCGGCAACATAGACTTCCCTCAAAATAGCAATATACACGGAGAACCAACATGATTTCCACAATGTCCTACAAGCGAGAAGCACATAGATAGCCCAAGTATATTTACTAACAACGACTACGAGAATCAGCCTTCATGCTAATTGTTATTAGTTGGCTACATTGATAATTAAACAAAACTCATCTAACTTCATCCTAAGTCAAAGAAACTCCATCAATCAACAATCATAATTAGTTGTCACTCCTACTTATAACCTAGCATTGACCGACAACAATCACGTTGAATAAAAGTCAAAGTCTTCCAAGTTTGACCAAAAACCTAGCACATAATCAATCCACAATCATCAACTAGTTGATCATCCTAGTCTAAATCCTGCATCAATCATACAAGAAAGCACCAAATATACTAGATAATCAAAGGACAAAATAGGATAAATAGAATCTCACAAATTCATAATAGAAATGCTTACCAATTGCTCCCAAGAGTATATTTAGCCTCAATTATGAAAACCCATAACAAAACAACAAGAATCCATGGAAGAAATTAAACAACTAATAAGAGATGAGTGAAAACTAGGATTTTTATATCTAGGGTTAGGTAGAATTGAATGAGGAAGAATGAGATAAGATTTGGAGTATTTATAGTACAAAATTAGTCAAAAAGGGGACAAGATCCATTGCAGGCCCACAACGGGACCATGGCTGTGGCACGAGGCTGGGACACGAGCGCACAGGCACGGTCTTTCATGCTGGATGCACGGTCACAGGCTGGGAGTTACTTCCTCGGTTTGCTCCCCTGTGCGTAGATGCACGGTTAACCGCTTAGGTCGTGCGGTCTCGAGGTAGGATTAGGTGGCTACGAGCGGTCGTGCGCTAGGACCTTGCTTTACAGTCTCATTTCTACCGCACAGGCGTGCGGCTAAGGGCGCTGGCCGCGCCCGGTCTTTTTCACCCAGCCGGTCGGCCGACTGGTCTTTTCGTCAGTCGGCTGGCCTTCGTTCTTTGCATCCGGACTTTCTTCTACCACACATCTTTCGTGACATTCAATCTTCTACCATTCTTGCGAATGACCTTCGCCAATTCAATCTGAAGTGCTTATGAATCATCTACAAGTTAAGCTTGCAAAAATTAATTTAGATGCTCGTAAGGACCAAAAATCCATTAGACTATAAATAGTGTTACAAAATGAAGGATTTAGATATGAAAAATGAAAACGGTCATCTAAATTCCTTATTATGTAAACCTATCCAAATATAGCAATCTTCCAACAAAAAGCTACAAAATAGATGTTAAATGCTCTAGAAAATACATACATTTGACATCCTATCAGTATATTTTGCCTCGCATATTTTGTCACGAGCCAAAGCTCTGCATTTAACCGTTTCATTGTGGGATTACATTGGGTTGGGCCTAGTGGTCATCAACCTCTTGATCGCTGGGCCATATATACACCATTTATAAACTTAATATTTAGTAAAAATGGATTTAATCTCTTCATTACTCGAATTCTACCTAATATAATTTTAATAATAAAATAGTTAAATATTATTTTAATAATATATATTTTCTAATATTATAAAACTAATAATTGTCACATCATGTACAAGTTTGATTTAATTAATTAATTGGTGACCAAAATTCTACAGAGCGTCACTGTCAAACCAACTGTATTCACGTAATATCAAAATTCCATTTAAAATTTTACCCATCTAAACTATATCAGATAAAATTAGCTAAACGTGCCATCTTCATTCTTTTTCATTTTTTTTCTTTTATTCTAGTACATAAAACGTTTAAACTAAATAAGAAAAATAAGTTAGAGGTCCTCTTCATTGACGTTCCAAAAAAAGAAAAAGGGAATAGAGGACGCATTCACTCCCCAAATGTTACCGGGTATAATATTCGCCCAATTTTCATTCGGATCAGATTTTTCCAACCCCAAAAAAGAAAGAACTCCACGATAAAAGAACAAATATATGAAGGGAGGATGGTACTAGACAAATGTACGTGGTATCTACCTATCGTTCCAAGGCTAAATAGTTTGTTTTGGAAATGTAACGATGCAAAAATATGAGGTGGCATTGAGATAGGGAAACATGGAACGATGACATGATCCGTCAACCATTATGGGAGGAATTGAAGTCTTTTGGTGTTAATCTGAATTCTTCTTGGATGGTTCTTGGTGATTTTAATGCTATCCTTAGTGTTGATGATCATTATGGAGCTACTGTCCCTAGCTTGTATCCGATGAAGGAGTTTCAGGATGTTTGTGTAAAGTGTGGATTAAGGGATGCGCCTTCCATAGGTGAGCACTTAACATGGCATAGTGCTGATTGGAAAATTTGGAGGAAGCTGGATAGGGTGCTCTTAAATCACAGATGGGATGGTGATGCTTGTCGTACAACTTTTCTACCAATCTCGGCTCAATCCGACCACTCTCCCATGGTGGTTGATATGTCACAAGAGATTGATGGAAAGGGTAGGCCTTTTCGATTTCAAAACATGTAGTTAGGTCATCCTAATTGTGGGCAAATAGTGGAGGATTATTGGAACCCGTCGGTTTAGGGGACTAAGCAATTTTCGGTGACCAGAAAATTATTTCGGATGAAACACCCATTGAAGGAATTGGGTATACTTGATTTTAACCATGTGTCCAAAAAGGCCAAGTTTGCAGATTCGGAGTACAACAAAGCTTTTGATGAATTTGATGCTAAGATTGCTTCGGATAATGATGTTGCGGCATTGCGAAGTTTAAAGAAGAATGCTATGTTGTATCATTGCGGAATCATCTTTTCTTGCTCAAAAGGGAAGGATTAATCATATTACTTTGGCAGATAAGGGATCTAAGTATGTTCATACTATGATCTCGGCAAGAAAATGAGGAGGTATCCCAGCAATTATTGATAGTGACAATCGGATTGTAACTTCAAATAGTCGAAAGGGAGAGCTATTTGCACATTTTTATAAAGGCTTGTTCAGCACAAAGAGGGATAGAGTACCTATTGATCCGAGTATTATTGGTGAAGGTAACAACCTCACGGATGTGGATAGGGCCTATCTAAACCAGGAAGTTGCGAACATTGAAGTTAAACAAGCTTTATATGCAATGGCAGATGATAAGTCCCTGGGTCCAGATGGTTATATAGCTGGTTTCTTTAAGAAGCAGTGGGGCATTGTGGGTGAGGAAGTGACAGCTGCGGTGTTGGAGTTCTTTCAGACAGGTGATCTCTTGGCCCAGCTTAATCATACTTCGGTTGCTCTGATACCGAAGAAGCCTGATAATCTAAAAGTAAGTGACTTTAGACCAATAGCGTGCTGCAATGTGGTTTATAAAGTTATCACAAAAATTATTGCGAACAGGCTAGAAGGAATTCTGCCAGGGATCATTGACCCTTGTCAGGGTGCATTCGTGAAGGGTAGAAATATCTCGGATAATGTAATGCTAGCTCAGGAGTTTGTTCGGGGATATGGTAGGGTTCGGAATTCTCCACGATGCATGATTATGGTGGATCTACAGAAAGCTTTCGACACAGTCTCTTGGGAGTTCTTGGAAGAAGTCTTACTTGGCCTTGGATTTCCGGAAAGACTGACAGATAGAGTCATGACATGTGTTCGCACTTCTTCATTCTCGATTGCAGTTAATGGTAAACTGTGTGATCACTTTCAGGGGCAAAGAGGAATTCATCAAGGAGATCCATTGTCGCCTCTCCTGTTTGTGATCTGCATGGAGTATTTCTCGAGATTGTTGAAAAGGAGAACGGATTCTAGACACTTCACCTTTCATCCGAGATGTGAGTCGTTAAGGATCACGCACTTGGCCTTTGCGGATGACCTTATGCCCTTCTCTAAGGCGAACACGAGTTTAGTGCACATACTCATGGATGCCTTGAACGAGTTTGAGCGCACTTCGGGATTGGGCATTAATGCTGTAAAATCAAAGTTCTTTGGAGTCGGCATAAAGGAGGATTTGAGTTTCACGGGTATTCCTTGGGCGACATTCCCTGTTCGGTATCTAGGTGTGCCATTGGATTCCAGCAAGTTAAAGGTGACGCAGTTTGGTACTTTACTAGGGAAAGTTGATTCGGAAATAGCAAAATGGAAGGGCCATCTCTTTCCTATACAGGCAAATTGGAGCTTGTGAGATCAATTGTGGGAGGTATTGCAGGATTCTGGATACAGAATTTTGTTATTCAATCTGCGGTTTTTGATGCTTTGGAACAAAAATGCAAACGCTTCTTATGGGGAGGCAAATACAAGAACAAAGTGGCGTGGAAAAAGTTGTGCGCTCCTAAATCTTTTAGGGGTCTTGGCTTGCGAGACTTTGGTACTTGGAATCGTGCTTCAATGGTGCAGAGATTATGTGATCTTCATATGAAGAGGGATAGTTTGTGGGTAAAGTGGATCCATTCGTTCTACCTTCGGGATGGCGACTTCTGGGACATAAATCCCAGGATCCAAAATGGAAGATTGGGCAAAAGGTATTCGAGTTACTTTGGTGACTTATGTAAGATCTGAGATGAGTTATGTGGTATGTTTTAAGGAGATGTGAGAGAGGTTCAATACCATCTTGGTCTTTGGGCGAATTCAGGAAAATTCACGAGCAAAGCTTATGTTTTCATGCATCGCCATCAATATCTGAGGTTATATGAGGGAAGTGGCCGCAATTGTGAGAAGGTTTTCAATAGCATCTGGAGAGGTTTTGTACCGCCAAAGTTCTCTTTTATTGCATGGCTTGCATCAATTGGAAGGCTCTATACTAAAGACAAAATCCGTACTGAGGGAGTGGATAGTTTGGATAAAATTTGTTCTTTATGCCACCTAGAGGTTGAGACTAATGAGCATTTATTTTTTAAATGCAAATTTTTGGAGGTGGTGTGGGGTCGAATAAGGAATTGGATGGGACTAAGGAGAAGAACAAATTTGATATCAAGTTCAATGAATTGGGTTAAAAGGCAAGTTAAGGGATCCAAAGTTCGCAAGAAATTCGGTGTCCTAGTCTTGATAACTACAATTTATCATATTTGGAGAGAGCGTAATAATGTTGTTATGGATGGCGCCTCCCCTAGTTCCGATCGAGTGGTCAAGTTAATTATGAAGGATTGTTACATGGTGATGAATAGGCTATTCCCGGATGAACACTTGTTTTAGTACCTCGGATGGAGTGGCTGATGGAAGGGTGTTGGGTGGTGCTAGTTGTTGTACACTGGGTGCTGCATGTTGCAGGCGATGGGACTGGGTGCCTGGCGCTGTGTACTGGGTGCCAGACGCTGCACTGGACTGACAAACGTAGCAATGGATCTCGGCAACTGGGCAACTAGCATGGAGAGGCTTTCCTGGGGACTGGGCGCTGGATCTGGGCATCATGACCAGGCGCTGCTTGGTGCTATATCCCGGGCCAAGTTGGAGTTGTTGGAGCTCGATGGAGTCAAGGTTTATTTAAGGTTTTTCTCGGATTTCTTCTGGCAATAGCAACTCGGAATTCAGGTTGAGGCAATAAGTTTAAGAGTATGGATTTACACTCTAATGCTCTTCTCCTAAGCCAATATTTTACTTATGAATTAACAGTTATTTATGCGCTCTATGCTCGCGCTACACTCTGTGTTAAATTAGCATAAAGCAATCCATTTGCTCAAAATGGAGTGGGCGATTACATAATCGTCACGCTTGATGCACGCGGTACAAGTGTATCCATTCTCACATCTTCAGGAGGTTGATTTGACTGGGATTACAAAGGTTGGAAGCACTGCCTCATTTAATCTTTGCCCACCAAATCACTCTCGGCGCCAACAAGAGAATTCTTGAAGGCCAATAACATTCCTCTATCTCCACCTTAGGGATGTACATGGTAGAAGCAGATATTCATTCGTGCCAATAAGGTGCAATTCGGATCATCGGCTTCATTTTTTATGCGACATCCAAGACCCGAGACGGACTCTCGGCTGCATTAGGATATTCAAACCACTTGACGTTGGATTTTAGTACCTTCATCAACATTCCGGCGACGACATTAGTTCAAGACCCGAGTCTCACAATTCTCGGCTGCATTATGGAATTCAAATGAAGATGGCCCCATTTGTTAGGGGTAGAAGCGGATTATTTGTTTATGGGTAGTGAGTTTGTTCTCACCTCATTTTTCTTGTGTTTTATAGCCTGTGTTTTTCCAGGTTGTTTTGGTCTCCCTTTGCTCGATCATCTTGCTGGACTAAAGGGGGGGAGTGTTATCCTTTGGACTTTCACTCCAAAATTCCCCCTCCCCCCTCCCTCTCCCTCGAATTTGCTCCTTCGGTTACCTACGTAACCTAAGGTTGGATGATGTTTTGTATTTGGTAGGGCTCTTTTTGGGCTCTACCGTGGGTTCCACCGTCTATACTATTTACCTATTTACGTCGAACCAGTTGAAGAAATTCAATGAGGTGCACTTGAATTTTTCCGAGATTCTCATAATTTGAGGCTAGCTTCTTGTACTGATTGTATAAATTCTTTAAGCAACATGTCTTCCAAACATAATTCGTGGCCAATGATGGTAGCAATTCTTCCCCCTTATATTTGCATGAAGATGAAATACATAATTATGTCACTAATGATATCTCTTCCAAAATAGTCTAAAAATATTGATACTTCTTTGGGCTCTGGATAGAAGATTTGCAAAAGTTATAGAGATCAATTGGTGTTACGAAGTATAATATCAGACTTCTACTAAACACGGTTATATCGGATCAGATAAGACACTTTTACTATTCCTTCTTTGGCCCTACCCTCCAATTTCCATCAATAGAAGGTGGTTCTAAGAATAGCCTTTGAAAAACACAAACGAAGGCAGTTAAAAACTACCTTTAAAAAGACGAGAAAACTGCATTTAAATAGTTTCCAAGTTTGAAAACTATGTCTTAGCTTCCAAAAAAACTGCCAGAAACCAATCGGTTTCTGGCAGCAAACATCAAGCCAGAACAGAATAATCACTCAAATTGATCCAACTTTCTTCTATTAAAAAGAAAAGAACTGCAAAAATAAGCAATCTCCGGCGAGAAAAAAGAACAGCAAAAAAAAGCAATCTCCAGTGGAGGCGCGCGACAAAGGGCTGAATTGGCGTGTTATCGTTCCATCTTCGGTGGAGGCACGCAAACCTTCACGTCGAATGGCGGGGGTGCACGAACGGCGGTGTCCAATGAACGGCGAGCTGAGCGGCGAATCTTTCAATCCGGCGGAGCTTCCAATCGGAGGCGAGCTCCAATCTAGTGGAGCTTCACAGCGAACTAAGGATCCAATCAGAGGCGAGTTCACGACGGAGCTTCTCGGCGCAGCAGAGGTTGGAGGTTGGACAAAGGACATGGTGGTGGCGATGGAGGTAGGAGATGGTGACGGCGATGGAGTGAGGGTGGCGACGTGAGGAGTGAGGGTGGCGACGTGAGGAGTGAGGGTGGCGACGTGAGGAGTGAGGGTGGTGATGTTAGGACGATGGCGGTGTTATTAGGGTGGCGGAGGGATTAGGCTGGTGGAGGGTGGGAGAGAGAATAATAAGCTAGGGTTTCAGCAGAGTGAATTGGCCTTCAAATTTTTCTAAGTGCTAGTTTTATATTGGGCCAAAAGGCAGAGCCCGTTAAAGACGATTCTAATTGGAACTGCCTTTAAATTTAATAGCTGACCTAGGAAATAGTTTTCGAACTTGGAAACGCTTCCGTACCTAAATTATAGGGGGTTTAAAAGGCGGAACTACCTTAATTAATTCGAACCGCCTTTAAAATGAAAAAAGTGACCTAAGAGCTATTTCTAAACTCGAAAATAGCTTCTGAGCTCAATTAAAGGCGGTTCTTGGCAGATTTTTAAAAACCGCCTTCCGTTGTCGCCTTTAGTAGAAGCCTCTCCACTAGTGTATTGACAAAGTCTTGTATAGACCGTTTTATAGCGAGACCAAGGATTACTATATAATATAATGAAGTTTAATTAGACATGGGGATTCAAATGTAATTTAGAGAAGAAAAAAGTGTTTTTATAACCCTACCTAGTTAACATAAGTGCCAATATAGCCTTTCAATATTCAAAAGAGCCAATATAATCCTATATAGTTAGTGGAAGTGCCAATATAACCCTGTAAGTTTTAAGGATGTGCTGATATAACCCTACAAACATTAGAAATGTGCTGATATAACCCTACAAACGTTAGGAATGTGCTGATATAACCCAATAAGATTGCATAATGTGCTGATATAGCCCTACCTAATTTCAGTGAACTATGGCGGTCCGGCGAACTATGAGGGTAAAAATGTCCACCTAATTTCAGAGTTAGCCCAAAGGGTATTTTGGTTAATTTACATAGAGTCAACACTGGAAAATTGAGGTCAATGCCAGAAATGGGGTCTGAGGGTTATATTGGCACTTTCATTAACTAGTTAGGGTTAATTTGTACTAAAAATTATCTTAGGGTTATATTGGCACTTACTCAAGTAGATAGAGTTATATTGGCACTTATCCTTAAATGTTTGGAGAATAAGGAGGGATCTAGGTGCAAATACCACTTTTTAGGGGGTGATGGGTACAAATAATTGAAAAAAAATCAATGATTCCGGGTCATAAAAATCTCGCGGGTCAAGAATCCGAGTCGGAAAAATTTGTTGATCAATTTTTCTACCCATTTTTGCACAATTTAAATATCATATTTGATGTTTCATTTCCGTTTGATGTTTCAATCAAACATTGTGATGAAACCAGAAGTATTGTTTTTACTAAAATCATGTGTTTTAAAGTTAAATCTTGTGTTTATTTGTTAAATTTAATGCTGGTTAGTGACATTTTATTATTAGAATTTTAATTTTTAATTTATACATTCATTTTTATCAATAGATTAGTTTTCAGCATGATATTTTAAACGTTAATATGAATGTTTTTTTACGAATATTAGATTCTTATCTAAATTATGCGTTGATGTTTCAATTGTGTGATTTGGTTTTTCAAATTTTAATATTGATTTTTTTTTCTGATATAAGTGTCACCTTTTGGTGCACACTTTGATGTTTTAAAATTCGCCCATGTATTCATTTGATGTTAAATTACTTTTATTTGATATATATATATATATATTATATTTAATTAATTAATTTCTAAATATTCTTATTCTAAGTGCATTTTATTTGATGTATTAACTATGCATTCTTAGTGTTTTAATTTGATGCTTGATTATTTACACTGGATGCTTAGATTTTATTGTTTTTATTTGACATTTAACCATTTTATTTTTTCATTTTTTCATTTAACGTTTGAATATGTACATTTCATGTGTAATGGTTTTCTTTAATTTTTAACGATTTTTAATTTTGATGTGCATTTTAATGTTTGAGAAAGTCTCAGAAAAGACGGCCTTTCCATAAACTTATGGACAGTCTACTGTACTTTTTACCTTAAATGTTGTAAATTTTTATAAAATTTAGATATTTTATTTTAAAAGTTAAAACAAGTAATATTGTGTATTTGAATGTGAAAATATAAAAATAAATAATATTTTTTTTAAAAAAAAAGTAGTATTTAAATTAACAATGCAATGCATAATGTAAAAAATACGTGGACTGTCCACAAGTTTATGGATAGACTGCCTGTCAGGAGACCCACTCATGATGTTTTAACTATTGGGTAAGTCTCAGGAAATGCGGCATATCCATAAGCGTATGGACATGCCATGGACTATTTTAAAAAATGGGGTTCAGTTTGTAATTAAATAAAATTTGGGTACTGGAGAAAATATCTCCTAAACCCTTTCTTCTTCCTCATTATTTATCTCCACCAGATTCATTCGTTGGAGTCAGAAACTTCTCTAGTATTTGCATATGTTTCTCTGTTGGAGACGCCGGCATCTTAGATGCAGGAATCTTCTCTGCTCTTTCCTCCTGTTTCAAAAAACAATGGCTACTTCCTAACGTTCTACTCCCGCGTCTGTAAAGTTTACTGAAGTAAAAGAATGGAAAAACGTGAACAGAAGAAGCAGAGCATATCATTCATGCTTTTGCAGCTGGAAAATTATTTTGCCAAAATCAGTACTAAATGAGCTGGAGTGCGTGGTTTATAGCAGACCAACACAAAACTGCATCACCAATAAGAAGCGTACATGTGGACTAATTTTCAACAGAAAACAAAACAAAATAAAACGACAACTAAGGCTGTGTTTGGTTTTCAAATTTAAACTTGGCGCCATCTTTCACCCGCCAGTTTTGTTACCTTCTTCAAGCTGAGAATTCGATAGCTGAGAATCCGATATAGTTGTCACCCCCTCCTCAAGATCAACTTTGGGGGACAAAAAGCTGAGCTTGAAAAGATTAGCACGGAATGAGGCCGGAGGCAAAATCTTGGTCAAAAGTCAGCAAGTTGCAGCCGAGAAGAGACAAAGGATGGAAGCAGAAATCCTTCATGATAGTAGTATCTAACCAAATGACAATCAATGTTCAGGTGTTTGGTACGTTCATGGAAGACAGGGTTGGCTGTGATGTGTAGAGCAACTTGATTATCACAAAACAAAGGAATGAGTAAGTGAACCTGAAGATGAAGATCTCGAGCCAAATAACTGATCCATTTGAGTTCACATGAAGTTATGGATAAACTTTTGTATTCAGCCTCAGCCGAAGATTTGGAGACATTGGATTGCTTGTTGGATTTCCATGAGATCGAAGTTGATCCCATAAAAATAGTATATCCAGTGACAGATCGTCTGGTAACCTTGCAAGTGGCCTAGACTGCATCACAGTAGGCATGAAGCCTAAGATCATTGTCAGTGGCATAGAAAAGACCATGATCTGGATGATGGTGAAGATACTTGACTATATGCAAGGCTCCTGTGAGATGGTGATGAGTAGGGGACTGTACAAACTGACTTAATTGATGCACAGCAAAAGTGACATCAGGTCTGCTGTAGTTGAGGTAGAGCAATCTGCCAATTAGTCTTCTATACACACTTGGATCATGTAGGAAGGGGGAAGATTCATCATGAACAATCCAAGTGGTAGGAAATGAGGTGGAAACAGGTTTGCACTGTGTCAGTCCACAATCTGCAACAATATCTGAAATATACTTGCTATGATGTAGATGAAGTCCTGTAGCAGATATATGTAGCTCCAAGCCAGGAAATAGTGTGCAACTCCAAGATCTTTAATAATGAATTTCTTATGCAAATAAATCTTGATCTCAGATATAGCATCCAAAGAGGTTCCCATAATCAGAACATCATCAACATAAACCACCAGAGCTAGGACATAGGTGGAGCTGAATTTGATAAAGAGATAGTCATCATGATGAGATTGAGTGAAATTCTGAGATAGAAGATGCTGCGTAAACTCCTTGTTCCATTGTCTAAAGGCCTGTTTCAAACCATAAAGACTTTTGGTCAGCTTACATACTAGTGAAGAATCAGAAACAGTGTAATCATCTGGAAACTTCATATAAACTTCTTCATCCAAATGGCCATGAAGGAATGCATTGTTGATGTCCAACTGATGAATGTGCCATCTGGAAGCAGATGATAGGGAAAGTAGCATTCTGATAGTGACTGCTTTAGCAACTGGGGAAAAAACTTCAAAGAAGTCAATTCCTTCAATTTGACTGTATCCTTTTGCAACTAACCTTGCCTTGTGCTTGGCAAGGGAACCATCTGCATTGAACTTTATCCTATATACCTGCTTGGATCCAATAGCTTTCTTTCCAAGAGGCAAGTGAACCAGATCCCAAGTATGATTCTTCTCCAAAGTAACTAGTTCATTATCCATAACTTTGATCCATTTAGGTGATTGCTTTTCTTGATGATAAGTAAATAATTCTGGAACCTGTGAAGAATTACAAGCAGTATGTAAAGTGATAATAGACTGATGGAGGACATGTTGAAGAGAAGAGGATAATGCACAATCTTTAGACCAGACAGGAGGCTTGATGACTCTAGTGCTGTGTCATAGATGTGCATCAGATTGAGGGGAAGGAATATCAGAATGGAGTTGATTTGGGAAATTAGGTACCTATGATTCAGAAAGAGATGAAGAATTTTCTGAATCTAAGTGAGGAAAAGGAAAGGAAAATTGAGTAGGGTCAGAATAAGGAAAGACAGACTTATAAAAAACTACATCTCTGGAAGTGATAATTCTATGATTATGAAGATCAAACAGCTTGTAAGCCTTCTGCCCTATGGGATAACCAATAAAAATACATGGGAAAGCCCTTTCAGTGAACTTATCTTTGTGAGGTGAAGTGTTTGTGGCATAGGCTAGGCGGCCAAAAGATCTGAGATTATAAATATCTTGACTGAGGTTAAAAAGAAGTTGATAAGGTGAAAGCCAGGAGAGAGTTGCAGAAGGCAATCTATTGATAAGGTAGGTAGTTGTGAGTATTGCATCACCCCGAAGAAATTTTGGTGTATGAGATTGGAACATGAGAGCTCTAACCACTTGTAGTAGATGCTGATGTTTTCTCTCAACAACTCCATTTTGTTGTGGAGCATAAAAGCAAGACCTTTGATGCAAAATACCATATTCTGAGAATAGTTTTTCACATTCATAACTTACAAATTCACTTTCATTATCTGATCTTAGAAATTTTACAGAAGCATCAAAATGGTTTTTGATCATAATCAGAAAGTTTTTCAGCAGAAATGGCACTTGATCTTTGGTTTTAAGAAGATAGGTCCATGTACATCTGGTAAAATCATCTACTATTGTCAAAAAGTATTTGCAATTTTTAGTTGAGGTTACTATGTATGGTCCCCAAAGATCAACATGTAACAAAGTGAAAGAAGAAGATGTGAAAGAGGTACTAGGTCTAAAAGATAATCTATGTTGTTTAGCCATAGGACAAATAGAACAGATATTATCATCCGGAAGTTCTTTGATTACATCAAAATGCCTTAGTACATCAGAAGAGGGATGTCCTAATCTATAATGCCAAGACTTGAAAGACACGGCAGAATGAGTAGCTGCTGCACTAAAGACAGGAGATTTTGAAACTGTTTGAGAGTAAGCTGACTGAATTATTTGATGAACGACTTCTGTTTGAAAAGACTGAGGATCAAGTATGTATAGACCATTGGTTTCCTTGATTACTGCCAAGACTTTCTTAGTCGTGAGGTCCTGCAGCAAGCAATGATTTGATGAGAATATGAATGAAACTGGCATTGACCTAGACAACTTATTTACAGAAAGAATGTTGTATTTTAAGTCTGGAATATGCAGACAATCAAGCAAGATAACTATTTTAGTGTATTTTAGTGTATATCCTGATAGCCCCCGTGGTGGCAACTCCAGAGAAGGGCGGTCGCAAATCAAATGGAGAGCAGTGCTGGTATTCCTCACCGCCATTACAATGTGGCCTCCGGCCTCGGCCAATTGGCGAGCGATTTCACGACCAATGCTGCTAATGGAGCCAGTGACTATAAAGGTCTGATCACATGAAATCGGTCGATCTGAGTACTTACTGGTATAGTGACCACGTGCGAAGTTGTTGGTAGCATCATCCTTGTCGGAGATGAGCTGCTCAGGGTGGAAGAGCAAGTTCGGCGCCACCACCGCCAACTGCATCTGGGATTCTGCCTGCTCGTCGGAGTAGCCACATAAGAGTTTGGTATGGATTGACTATTACCGATATTTGCAATCAGACCTGCGGATTTTGTTTGATTTTGGTTAATTGAAAATTGACCCCTGGCCTGTCAGGAGATCAACTCTTAACTATTTTGTTTGATGTGTATTTTAGTGTATTTTAGTGTATTTTTTTTATCCCTTAACTATTTTAATTTGATGTGTATTTTTTATGTTATTTTATATTTTAATCTAGTATATTATTAGTGTTTATTTGATGTTTTAGTATTATTATTTGATAACTAATTATTTTGATTTTGATTTGTTATTGTATAGTAATATAAAATTAATGCGTATTTAGTATGGAATTGGGCTGAATGGTGCAATTGGGCTGACAAAGACTAAAATTTTGAATCCAAAATCTGAGCATGTCGTCTTCTTCGTCTCCTTTCTTATGACAGCAAGCCGTCTTCCTCAATCCAATTAGCAAATGCAGATGACTTGCTGCGCTGCATTGACCCACCGAACGACGATCGATTTCTGTCCCATTTCTCCACCCCTCACTTCCGAACGGCCATTGGAGACACCTATAGTGTCAGAATCGCGTCGAAACTCAGGGCTCTAAGCTCCCGAAAGTTCCGCTATCGTAATCCAACGTTTCGAATCTCCGGCGACCAAGCAATTGAAGTCAGGAAAATGGTAGATTCGTTGATTAGGCGACAAAACGGCAGCGGCGTGGAGACGGTCGACGATAACGGCGGAAACGAAAGCTTCTAATATTTTTGTCAAATTACACATGGTCCCTAAGTTTTAAATACTATATGATTAGAAAAGACCCCCAAAAATAACTATTTATATGTAAATCCCCAAATTTGAAAAGTTACTATTTTATATTTTCAATATTTGTGTTTTGCCCTTAGTCTCGCAATGAGACTATTTTGCAGGAAACGAACTCCATAATATTTACTGGGGAGTTGAATTAATTTCAGGGTAATATCATTTTGCACAATAAATGATTTTTCATCCTATGAAAATATTTTCAATCATGTAGTGAAGGGAACAAGTCACAAGGCATGTCCCATGTGCGAGAAGCCTACATATATCAAGCAGCTAACGAATGAGAAAAGAGGATTGGAAAAAAAGTGTAGGATTTTGGTGGCTGCGACAGAGACGAGAGGAGAGTGCTTCAGGGAGTTTTGATCGTATTGAAATAACCATTTTCTAACTCAACTTAGAGTTGATATCTGATATGAATTTCCTTGTGAAAACTCTAGATTGCAAAATTTTAGATTTTTAACTAAACGAGAGATTTCGCACGCCCTAGTATAGCCGCACGAATTGATCAAAATTAACCATCGGGATCTTGAACAACTCGAGATTTATGAAGCTAACTAGCCCGCATGATTAGTTCACAAATCAAAGGTATTGGTACTTAATTAACTCGCGGGATTAAGCAACAATGAAGGACGCTCGCAAGCAAAGAGTGTGAACACAAAAGTCTGAATATATGATTGATAAAAGTATGTGTAAACATCTCGGACAACCCCTATATTTATAGGGTGAAATCTCGGCCTAAACCCTAATCACAAACTAACCGAATCAACTTATGGCAATTTTAAGAAGCTAAAGTCATATCTAACTAGAATACCTAAAATAACCTAAATGTGGGCGAATTCTTCCAAGCTAAGCCTTGGTTGGATATTGCCTTATCTAATCTTTCCAAATCTAATTCTAATCAAATCAGAACTGAATATTCTAAACCCTAAAATAAAGTATAGCCAAAATTAAACTCTTCTAGCGCCAACATGGCTAAGTTAATCGGCTTTATTCTAAAATAAAATAAATTACAAATGATCTCACTACCTCACAAAAAAAAACCAGAAGAAAAAAGACCATAGTGTTATCCGCCTAAAACCCTAATTTAATAATAAATTAAGAAATCCTAATTCGTATAAATATCCATAGCTAATTTTTTCCCTATGTTTTCGCATTAAAAAAAGAGAAAAGTGCATATATAACCCTATATAATTGACGAAAATGCAGATATAACCCTGTGCTAATTGAAAGTGAAAATATAACCCTATATGTTCAGGTTATGTGCAAATATAACCTTTTCAGCCAGTTGGAGGCCAAAATATGCTAAAATGGCCGATTTACCCCTGTTAGTTTTATTTAAAAAAACTGCAAAAACTGCCATTTATCAATTGACGATATTACCCCCATGGTCATTAATACCCCTTTCGTGTCTTCCATTCCCGCCCTAACTGAAACCTCTCGTCTTCACATCCTTCACATCGTGAAACCAACCCAAACCCAAACATGCTCTATCTGTTCAACTCATTCCCGCCGCCCCTAGCTAATCTCTAGTCGCATTCCGGCGACGATGTAGGACACCCACCGAGTTCGACGAAGTGAGCACAGTTTTGGATGTCGAAGTTCAAAGAAAACCCATATTTTCTAGAGTGAAACCCTCGAAAATGGTAAGCCTTCCTAAAATCAGTGGGAATTTGTAGATTATTGCTGTTTAGAATCCCATTTTGTGTATTTTGTAATGTTTTTAGCCTTTGAATATAGAAAGACTGCATATTCCTTAAGAAACGAGGGTTTTTAAACCTTTTCTCAATTTTGTTGTGCATTATCCGGATTGATGATTTGAATATGTTTAGTGTATTGCATGTGGTTGTTGTTGTGCTCTATTTCTACACCTAGGGTTTAAAATGTTGAAGGGGGTTAAGTTGTTGCAAGGATACTATGTTTAGTGTTGTGTGGCTATTTTGGTGCTCTTGCTTAAGGGTTTCATGATGTATATTTTGTTTGGTATTGTGTTAGAATGTATGTTGAATGTGTTAAAATGGTATTATTGTGGATGGTGTTGAATGTGTTTGTGATATATCACGTGTTGTGATTGTTCTTCGGGGGTGTGTGATAATTTTGAATGATTGTTAGATAATTGTCATATTGTTGTGTACATGGAGTGGGTGGTTTGGTCCAAGTTGGTGAACTATATTTAGGATTATATTTACTGTATTCGATGAAAATCTGGTGAAGTTATGTATCCAAATGATGAATGTTCAATGTTTCTGTGATGATACCGAACATGGATATCAGGCCTTGTTGTTGTGTAAACAAACTTTGATAGCAAGTTTGGTGGGTCTGCTCTTATAATTTATGTCCTGTAGTGCATATATAACCCTGAATATTTATTATATGTGCATATATAACCCTGAATGTTTATTATATGTGCATATATAACCCTGTTTGTTTATGATATATACATGTATAACCCTATTTGTTTCTAATATGTGCATATATAACCCTGATTGTTTATGATATGTGCATAAATAACCCTCAAAATTTAATATAGGTGCAATTATACCCCTGAATGTTTCCTCTATGTGCATATATAGTCATGTGTTTATCTTATATGTTCAAATATTTGTATTTTTAATTGTGGATATGTTTTTCAATGCTGTAGGATGAAGTGTACGCAATTTTCCTCTGTCACGGTACCCGTTGGAAGATGCTTGATGGTATTGATCCCGATAAATACTCCCTTGTGGTCTTGAAATCCGATTTCGCAGAGCATTTCTTTGGTGATGCTGAGGCATGGAAAACTGTGGAATTGAAGCTGAGTTATGATGATGATAGGGTCATCCTACAATCAGAAGAGGATGTCACATTCATGTTTGTTTTTAGTTGTGGTGGAACGAATTTGGAGGTATATTGTGAGGTCGTTAACCCTCCAAAAGGTTGTTCTCGGGGCAAGACTAGCAAAATGGAAAATATGAAGACTGACAACAAAGAAGGTGGTAAAGCTGTGGCCGAGACATTGATGGAAGAACACAGCTCTGAAGATGAAGATTATGTGCAACCCAAACATGAAGAAGAGCTTTCAGACCAGGACCGGGACTGGTATAATCAGTACACTGAGGCAGGTTCTGAGATTGAGTTGGATGAGGATGGTTGTAGTGACACAGCGCAAGATTTGGATGAATTTTTGGACACTAACTTGGAGGATAATCCTATGAAGAACTGCACCGACAAGGAGAAGTTTGATATCAAACATGGGGAAAAATTAAATTTTTCAAAGGGATGGATTTTCAGACCCAAAAATATTTTAAGGATCCATTGCTCGACTACTTGGTACAGGAGAGCTTTGTGCTGAAACATGTGAAGAGCGAGAAGAGTAGAGTTACAATAATTTGTGCGGCTCATAATTGTGGATGGAGGCTCCATAGCTAGACACTCCCCAATGACCATACTCATAGAATTAAAGGTGCCATACGGATGGATAATGAATAGGCTTGTTAAAATGCTTCAGGCTGATCGGCAGGTGTCCAATGAGGTGTTGATGGAACACCTGAAATCTTTTGGTGTTCAGCCAAGCCGTTACAAGTTAATGAGAGCAAGGAAATTGGTCTAATTAATGGCAGATGGTAGCCACGGTGAATCATTCATAGCCCTTCCACAGTATTGCGAAGAGGTGCAGAAGAGCAACTCAACCAGTCAAGCGATGATGCGGTACGGCTCGGGCCAACTAGTGCCATTTGTGAAAAGTCTCTTTATTGGATTTCTGGTTGGTTGCAAGCCATTTCTGGGGTTTGATGACTGCCATCTTAAGGGCCGGTACGGGGGGGGGGGGGGGGGTTTGCTTAGTGCAATTGCCAAAGACCTGGATGATGGCATTCCCCCCCCCCCCTCGCTTTTGCTTATGTGGAGTCCGAATCCAAAGAAAGTTGGCTATTTTTCTTCAAAAAAATGGAGTTTTTCTTGGGAAGATTTGTAGAAAACAAACCGTGGACATTCATGCCTGTCTGGAAGAATGCAAGTTATGTTATCCCTTTTACTTTAGAGTTGGAATTTTGTGGTTTATGGTTGATCTGTGTGAATAGGGATTAGTGACTGTTCTAGTTTAGGATTTGTAAGGATAAATTGTGCAGATTGTCTTGTTTGTTTGTGCAGTAGGTGAGTTGGAATTTTGTATTTTATGGTTTCGTACACTGTCAGGAATTTGTGAAGATATAACCTTGACTGTTTTAATTATGTGCATATATAGCCCTGTGCATATTATTTATGTGCAAATATAACCCTGGCTATTTTAATTATGTGCATATATAACCATGACTGAATTTATTGTGTGCACATATAACCCTGTCGTATTTAATTATGCGCTAGATATAACCCTATATGATTTAAAACTTTTCTATTTTACCCAACAGGACTTATGCACTTTTTGTTCTTGTAAAGCAGAGCCTTGATAAGGTGATTGATGAGATTGTGCCTCACGCTACATAGATGAGATGCAGCCGTCACATCTATGCCAATTTCCATTGAAAGCAACCTGCGGATATTTTCAAGAAGTTGTTTTGGAAAGCTGTTATGGTATTAAAAAAAGGATTTCACAATAGCAATGGAGCAGAAGAAGGAATTAAATGAAGGATTTCACAATAAAAATGTACTTAAATAACCTTGGTGAAGATTTGTGGGCTAGATACACTTTCTCGACCGCTTTTGAAGTGTGACAACATAACTAACAATTTAGCAGAGTCTTTCAACAATTGGGTTAGAGGGTTGAGAAACTAGCCCATACTTACGTTGGGAAAGGGGTTACGAAAGAAGTTAATGGCAAGGTTGGATGAGCGTTACAAGAAGTATGTTGCCTAGGATAGTGTAATGTGTCCACAGACTGAAGAAATGCTGAAGCTTGTTTCAAAACAGTCTCGCCAAGTTACCTTCACTCCTTGCTCAAATAAAAATTTTGAAGTAGTACATGGTGATTGTCATTGCAGGGTGAGGCTTGATAGGCGGTCATGGGACTGTGGTGTTTGGGATCACACTGGGGTACCATGTAGACATACGGTTGTGATACTTTTGCACAAAATACACCCCCTCCACGAATCATGTGATCCCATGTCATACAAAGAAACATTTTTCAAAGCCTACTCCCACATGATCGAGCATTTATCTCACAAGGCGTTCTGGATAAAAAGCAAGATTGCTCAACCATGCCAGCCTCCAGAATTACATCGTCAGAATGGGAGACCAAAGACGAAGATAATAAAAGAGGATTGGGAGGGAGAGGGCAGTAAGAAGAAAAAGGAAGTGTAAAAAATGTGGAGAATATGGTCACAATATAAGGGGATGGCAAGGTGGACCCACGATTCCTAGGTCAGTTCTCCATAACTCCGTGAAAGTTGAGACTAAAGTGTCTTGGGCTAAAATCGAAGGTAAAGTCTTGGTAAACACGGTAGTTTCATAACATTACATAAAGATAGTGTCTAATTAAAATAATAAAAGGTAAAAGATCTTAGTTGTAATATTAAAAAAATATTTTTATTTATTCTAATTTACACTTTAAATATTAGTTTTTTCATGACTTATGGAAAGACTTTCTTTCAAGAGCGGATAAATTATTTCAATTTATTTCCTGACGGCAAAAATTAAAACCAGAATCTGGGATTACTATTAAAGCTTAAAACACGCAATCCCATAAGAGCAAGTTCACGACATTATGCATAATGACGATTTTGGTTAAATATAGAGATTTTCTTCAATTTTGAGTTCCAACGGGTTCTGCATCTCGTTCTCTAAAATAGAGATTGGGAGAAAGAGGATGTTTCATTCTCTACATCGGTAGAGGGAGAGAGAGAGTAATGTGGAGAATTAAATAATTAATGCTAGCATAATCAATCACCTTTATTTAAAGAGTCTCTCTTGAAAAGCGATTTTTTTCATAAGTCATGGAAATACCAAGATTCAAATTGTAACTTAGAATAAATGAAGATAAAATTTTTGGGTTGTATGAATCGGGTTATAAACTTTATAACTACTCCACGTTGTATAATAAAATTTTAATATTGCAACTAAGACATTTTACCTTTTATTATTCTAATTAAACCTCATTTTTCCATAAGGTTATGGAAAGACTGTCTTTCACAAAATTTTGCCTTATTTAAAACATAATTTCCTTATGTGTCAAAAACACTAAAAGAAATTAACTCTAACATAATCAATAACCTATGTAAAATATAGTTTCCTTATATATGTCAAAAAAGATTAAAAATCACATAAATTAAGATGTGTTTTCCTTATCCCCTAGCACCCTATAATAGATATTGTTTGTTTTTTGTCTGTCAATCGAGGGTATTTGAGTAATTATTTAACTTCCTTACCTTGCAAAAACAACACCGTTTTGCTAACTTACTGTTTGTTCACCTTCTTCATTGCACAATTCTTTCCTCTTCTTTCGCACAATTCTTTCCTCCACTTCTTGTGCCTCACCGTTTCAACCTCTCCACCACATTCCCTCGTGCTCGTACCATTTTGCCCAATCACGTGGCCGTACCGTTCTGCCCAATCACATCTACGTCGATCGGCTATTCCCCTTATCTCCTCCAAACCCAAGGCCGACCTCTGTTTCTTCCACGGCTATTCTCATTGTCTCCTCCTCACCCAACATTGACCTCTCTGCCATTATCTCCTCCACTACCATTGCCATTTTTGATGCAGATTTTTTTTGGTTTGAATACTGGTTTTATTTGTATGTTTTGCTTCTCGAATTTACATTAATTATCTCAATGAGTGGATCGGTTGTGTGGGTGATAATTTTTAAGTTGGTCTTGCAGACTAAAATTTTAAGTTGGTCTTGCAGACTAATCTTCCTGAGTATCAAGGTCCAGAGAAGATTGTTATCAGAAGATACAGTTATTTCGCTGGTTACGGGATCGAATTTTTTAGAAGTACAAGGGGGTTTTCATCACTCCTCTTCCAAAGAAGAGTACAATAGGTATATTTTGACTCTCTGCTCTGTGCTCATAATTGCTACTACAAGAAGAGGACTTAGATGTCTCAGGTGAGGAATATTTTTCCCATTATTTCAAAATTTCCTTTGGTATGTTTTATTCATTAATTCTTGTAATTTCATATGCGGCAATAAAGAAGATAACTGCCACTTTAGATGATCCTTTCACCCAGTTTTTGGAGCCTGAAAAGTTCAAGAGTTTGAGGGTATGTTTTGTTTGCTTTTTGGTCATTTTGCTATTGCAACTCCAGATGTGAGTAAACACTAAATAGTTGATGGGATTAATTTGTGTTATTTAACGTCATCAGGTTGCTTGACTCATTACTGTGTTGTTTACTCGTGTTTTCTAGGTTTACATGTTCGCTGAAGATATAAAGGCCAAGGGCAATAAGCTCAAAATATCTATGAATTGAATCTACATCTGTTACTAAATTTATACATGATCATTTTGTTTTCTACTTGTGTTTGGACCACTGAACCTCATCAATGGTTCCTCGTATATTGAACATAAGACCATTTTGAATTGCTCATGTTATTTTTTCAGATTCAGTTAAGGTTTGCTGGTTTCAAACTTGAATTGATTTTGGCATTTAGCTCTGTTTCTAGCAAGTAAAGAGATAGTGGTTGCATTTTTTTTATATTTTGAGCCTGGACCCGTGAGAGGTAGTTCGACTGTCATAGCTTTTGCTAAGAATCCTGACAGCTATCTCATTGAGCTCAGTCAGCGCCAATCTACTCCTGAACCACTCTGTCAAGTTATGTTACGTGTGGGTGATCTAGATCGCTTTGTTCAGTTCTATGAGAAAGTATTTGTGACATAATGTGCCACTTCTTAGTCAGCTAATATCTAAATTTCTTGGTTGGATTGCATGTAGCATCTAAAATGTTCTGTGTTTTATTTGAATTGAATTGTAAAGTCATGAAAATGATATAGGATGAGAATGTAGGTCGGCTTATGTCTGAAATGCTAAGATTTGGGCTAAATTTTTTAAGATAGTGTACCACTATGTAGCTGAGCCTTGATAGCGAGCACTGTTAAGTAGTGGGATGTTTTATTGGAGGAGTCTCATTTCAGTCAAGAAAAGTGTGCCTTATGAAAGCCAAATCTGATGTGAAAAGAGGTCTTTAAGTTTTGGCTAGTATATTGGAAACTGGTGGGAGTTATAAAAGTAGCAATAGAGAGGAAAAAGACAGGGTTCGAGTGGAGAGTTTCGAGTAGAGAGGGTTCGAGTGGAGAGTTTTGAGTAGAGAGGGTTCGAGTGGAGAGTTTTGAGTGGAGAGGGTTCGAGTGGTACTAGGTTTGAGTGGAGAGGGTTTGAATGGTACTGGGTTCGAGTGGTACTGGGTTCAAGTGGACTGGGTTCGAGTGCTACTGGGTTTGAGGGGAGAGTTTTGAGTGGTACTGGGTTCAAGTGGAGAGGTTTGAGTCAAGGTAGATGGTTGATATTCGAGGGGTGGATGGTTTGGGTGGTGGCGAGGCGGATGGTTGATGGTTCGAGGGGTGATGCCTTGAGGAGGATGGTTGATAGTTCCAAGACCTCAAGGGTTAATGAATCGATGGAGAGGTCCGAGTGGTACTTGGTTCGAGTGGTAATGGTTCGAGTAAAGAGGTTCGAGTAGTACCGGGTTCGAGTGGAGAGGGTTCGAAAAGAGGATTCAATGGAAAGGTTTGAGTGGTGAGGGTTCGAGTAGAGGTTAGAGTGAAGAGGTTTGAGTTGAGGGGTGATGCCTCGAGGTTCAAGTGGTAGGGAGGCCTCGAGGCGAATGGTTGATGTTTGAGAGGTGGATGTTTTGAGTGGTGGCGTGGTGGATGTTCAAGAACTGATGGTTCGAGGGGTGATGGTTCCAGGAATGGATGGTTGGTGTTCGAAGGATAGGTGGTTCAAATGGTGGTGTCGTGGATGGTTCGAGGGGTATATGTCTCGAGTGGATCATGGTTCGATGGTTCGACACTCTCAGTGGTATAATCTCTCGAGGGGTGGTGTACCCTCGAGGGCTGGTGTACTCTAAAGGAGTGGATGTGTGACCTCTTGAGGGGTGGTGTACCCTTGAGGGCTGGTACACCTCTCTCGAGACGTTGATGGCGTACCCTCGAGGGGTGGAACGTGTACTCTCTCCAGTGGTGGATGGTTTACCCTCTTGAGAGGTAGATGGTGTACCCTCGAAGGGTGGTTAACAAAATTCTTGAGGGGTGGATAATACTCTCTCCAGTGGTGGATGGTATACTCCTCTCGAGGGGTGAATAGTACTCTCTCCAATGGTGGATGGTACTTTGTGTTGTTTAACATCATCATAACAATGATTTTCCGGCCCTTAGAGTACACCATTCACCCCTTTAGAGTACACCAACCCTCGAGGGTACACTACCCCATGAGAGAGTATACCACTGAGAGCATCGAATCATCCACATTAGCTCTCGAACCATGACCCACTCGAGGCATGTACCCCTCGAACCATCCACGACACCACCATTCGAACCACCTATCCATCGAACACCAACCATTCATTCATGGAACCATCACCCCTCGAACCATCAGTTCTTAAACATCCACCACGCCATCACTCGGACCATCCACCTCTTGAACATCAACCATTCGCCTCGAGGTCTCCCTCACCACTCTAACCATCCACCATTTGAACATTAATCATCCGCCTTGAGAGGTGTTGATTCGAGGCATCTCCACTCGATTCATTAACCCTCAAGGCCTTGGAACCATCAACCATCCCCCTCGAGGCATCACCCCTCGACTCAAACCTCTACTCCAATCCTCACCACTCGAACTAGTACCACTCGAACTCTTTCCATTCGAATCCTCTATTCGAACCCTCTCCACTGGAACTAGTACCACTCGAACTCTTTCCATTCGAATCCTCTATTCGAACCCTCTCCACTCGAACCTCACCACTCGAACCTCACCACTCGAACCCTCTCCACTCAAACCTAGTACCACTCGAACCTCTTTACTCAAACCCAGTACCACTCGGACCTCTCCATCGATTCATTAACCCTCGAGGCCCTAGAACCATCAACCATCCTCCTTAAGGCATCACCCCTCGATCCATCAACCATCCACCTCGCCACCACTCAAACCATCCACCCCTCGAACATCAACCATCAGCCTCGACTCAAACCTCTCCACTCAAACTCAGTACCACTCGAACCTCTCCGCTCGAACCCAGTACCACTCAAACCCTCTCTACTCGAACCCTCTCCACTCGAACCTAGTACCACTCAAACACTCTCCACTCGAAACTCTCCACTCGAACCCTCTCTACTCGAACTCAGTACAACTCGAACCTCTCATCTCGAATCTCGACTCAAACTCTCTCCACACCCTCACCACCCAAACTCTCTCCACTCAAACCTCACCTCACCACCCAAACTCTCTTCACTCGAACCACGTACCACTCGAATCCATCCACTCAAACCCTCTCCACTTGAACACAGTACCACCCGAACCCTCTTAACTCAAACCCTGTACCACTCGAATCCAGTACTACTCAAACCCTCTCCACTTGAATTCAGTACTACTTGAACCCTCTCCACTCGAACTCTCACCACTCGGACTAGTACCACTCAAACCCAGTCCACTCGAACCCTCTCTACTCGAACCCAGTACCACTCGATTCCTCTCCACTCAAACCCAGTACCACTCGAACCTTCTCCACTCGAAACTCTCCACACCCTCTCTACTCGAACCCAGTACCACTCGAACCTCTCCACTCGAAACTCTCCACACCCTCTCTACTCGAACCCAGTACCACTCGAACCTCTCCACTCGAATCTCGACTCGAACTCTCTCCACTCGAACCCTCACCACTAGAACTCTCTCCACTCGAACCCTCACCACCCAAACCCTCTTCACTCAAACCCAGTACCACTCGAACCTCTCCACTTGAACCCAGTACCACTCGAACCCTCTTCACTAGAACCCAGTACCACTCGAATCCAGTACTAATCGAACCCTCTCCACTTGAATCCAGTACCACTCGAACCCTCTCCGCTCGAACCCATTACCACTTGAACCCTCTCCAGTCGAACCTCTCTACTCACGTAACAATTTCCTTACTTTACGAGCTATATTTTTTGTATGATTTGATAAGTTGATTGATTAATGTTAGTTGGATCTATAAAGATAAATTCTTAAACCAATATGCTATACAAATGTCTTTTTAATAAGCTAATAGTGCTTTCTTTATTGTTACATAGTCAAAAACTCAAGAGGAAGAAATAAAAATGTCCAACTTAATTTGATGTCAAGCCTTGAAAGTGAAGATGAACTTATAAGTAAAGATGAAGAGTAATCAAACTCAAAGACAAGAAGGATGACATAAGTTTCAAAATTTATCCATTATCGAGGATGATCCTTATTCTGTTATATTTCTCTATTTCTCTATTCCGTTTTAGTTTATTGTTTTGAGTTTAATTTGAATCATATTTATCTTTTTAATTTTAGTTTCCTTTTTTTTAGTGAATAATGATATACATATTTTTTTTACTAACAGAATGATGAGATATGTATTGATTGCATTAGTTAGAGAATAAATTTCCTCTTAATTACTATATTGTTTACCTTTTTATCATTCTTTTAAATTAATCAATTACTACTTGATTTATTTGAGAAATTCATACACGGATTATTATAATAAAAATAAAAGATAATATTTCATATTAGACTGACTAACAAAGTTTATTTATTCTAATTTACACTTTAAATCTTGGTCTTTCCATACCTTATGGGAAGACCGTCTTTCAAGAGATTAACTCATTATATTTAGAATTTAATTTTAGTTTATACTTAATCTCTGAAATCTAAAAACAAATTTTATTCAATTTAATTTTTTTATCAAAAATACCGCGCAACACGCGGTGGGACTCCAACTAATATTATATAAAATAATTATGCAAAATGGAGAATCTGTTGGTATTGAATGGAAAAATATATAAAGAACATAAGTTTTATTTCTGCAATTTATAGAAGCTTATAAAGAATCTTTTGGACCTGCGCTAACAAGCTAATTTTTCAAGAACCGCATATATGTAGTGAATATTGTCGAAACGGAAAGTTCTCCAAACAGATGTAACATACTGTTTTTGTTGAACAGCAAATTAATGCAAAGATACACTAACATGTATTCAAGGTACTATTTTCAAGGTACTATCTCTGCGGCGGTGGCGCTGATGGCAGCGCTAGGCAAAGATCGGTGTCGGAAGCCTCGTCAGGCAATAGCTGGTCCAGCGGCAAGGTGGCATCCGATGTTGGCGGAGGTGATGCCGGCGTATGGTGGAGAATATATCATCAAACCAAGTGTCGATTTGTGATTGTGCAACCTTAACAGGTACGGATGACACAATAAACGGAAACCGATCTTCATAAAAATTAGCATCTCTACTATTGAAGAATGTGCGTGATTCCAAATTGTTAGAGGGTAAACCTCCATAATGAGGTGTGTGTTGTACTCCACATAATATAGGCAGTACAAGGGTACTAAGAGAAAGAATAAACCCTAGCTAAACCCAACTAATACAGATTGGGCTCAAGGCCCAGTACTACTCTCTAACACCCCCCCTCAAGCTAAGCGTCGGATTAACTGAGACGCAAAGCTTGGAACGAAAAAACTCAAATAAAGGCTTTGGAAGACCTTTGGTGAAGATGTCGGCCAACTGCAACGAAGTGGGAACATGACTAACACGAAGCTTAGCTGAAGCAACCAACTCCCGAACAAAATGATAGTCGATGTCGATGTGCTTGGCTCGTTTATGAGCCATTGGATTCTCAGCTAAGAAAATAGCACTGTTGTTGTCACATAACAACAATGGCGGACCTTCAAGCGGAAACTGTAGGTCTTGAAGAAGATGACAGAGCCAGACAACCTCCGCAGCTGTATTGGCAAGGGCACGGTACTCAGACTCCGAACTCGAGCGAGATACTGTAGGCTGTTTCTTAGCACACCAAGATACCAAGTTACCTCCTAGAAACACCGCATAGCCATAAGTCGATTGCCGAGTCTCCAGACAGCGGGCCCAATCAGCATCTGAGTAAGCACAAATATCAGCACAAAGAGTGGAAGAACCTCCTGAGCGAAATGTGAGACCATGATGAGGTGTGCCAGCCACATAACGAAGAATCCGGGTAACCGCAACAAAGTGATCCTCACGAGGGTCCTGGAGGTATTGACTCACCGAATTCACCGCAAAAGCAAGATCAGGGCGAGTAATGGTCAGGTACTGAAGTGCACCAACCAAAGACCGATAGAGAGTCGGATTACCGAATGGTGCACTGGTGCTGCTGTGAAGCTGCGAAAGTGGTACAAATGGAGTGGTAACCGGAGAAGCATCAGTCATGCCTGCTCGACGAAGTATATCCCTAGCATACTTGGCCTGTCCAAGAAAGAGGCCAGATGAAGTAGCAGACACCTCAAGGCCCAGAAAATAGGTCAAGTACCCCAAATCCTTGATGGAAAACTCTTGATTTGTCCGAGCGATAAACTGACGAATTGCTCCTGCATCATTACCAGTAAGAATGATGTCATCCACGTAGACCAACAAGTATAACAGAGTAGAACCCCGAGAGAAGACAAACAGCGACGTGTCAGAAGAACTACACTGAAATCCAAGTCGTCGAAGATAAGAACTGAACCGATCAAACCAGGTGCGAGGAGCCTGTTTGAGTCCATAAATGGCCTTCTGCAGACGACAAACATAGTCAGGGCGAGCTGAATCCTTATAGCCAACAGGCTGAGCCATATAAACCGGAGTGTCAAGAGCACCATAGAGAAAAGCATTCTTGACATCAAGCTGATGCAGAGGCCACCGTCTCAAAGTAGCAATGGCAATGACTGTGTGCACCGTAGCAGCTTTAACCACCGGACTGAAGGTGTGATCAAAGTCAAAACCTGGAATCTGAGAGTACCCCTGAGCAACTAGGCGAGCCTTGTAGCGATCAATGCTCCCATCAGCCCGATACTTGACCCGAAATACCCATTTGGAGCCCACTATGTTGGCACCCAAGGGTCGAGGCACCAACTCCCATGTCTTCTGATGTCGAAGAGCATCCATTTCCCCATCCATAGCACGCACCCATTTCGGGTCCTTGAGAGCTGCATGATAGTCCCGAGGCTCAGAATGATCTATAACCTGAGCGAGAAGACCGGTAGTGATAAAATCTGGGCGAGAAATTACACGGCGAGTACCATCCTGATTCCTGGTAATCATCTGATGCGTGCGGTGAGGAGGAGAATCTGAGGCAAACGCAGAGTATGAACTAGAGCCAGAGGAAGCCAAAGAACCTGATGACGGTGAAATGGGGAAGGCGGCGGCGATAAAAGAACAGGCAACACCGGTGGAGAAGCAGCGGAAGTAGCTGGAGGTGAGGAATGATCATCTGATGAGCAAATGGAGCAAGGCCGAGAAGACGGTGGTGCAGCTGACGAAGGCTTAGCTGTTGCAGCTAACGAAGGCCCATCAGGAGCCATTGACGAAGGCTCAGCTAGTGCAGCTGCAGGCTCAAAAAACGTAGATACCTCCAGATCCGAAATGGAGCGACCACTCCCAGAAGAAGAGACATAGGGGAATAAAGATTCATCAAACTGGGCATGACGAGAGACATAGATGCGCCCAGTAGTGGGGTCGAGGCACTGGAAACCCTTGTAACGAGGGCTATAACCAATAAAAACACATGGAATAGAGCGAGGTGCAAACTTATCAGCAGCAATGGCACGCAAACATGGATACACACGACAACCAAAAGGATGAAACAGTGTATAATCTGGAACAGTCCCAAAAACAACCTCGAACGGTGATTTACCACCAAGAACCGAACTAGGGAGACGGTTGATTATGTAGACCGCTGAAGAAAATGCTTCTACCCAGTAAGCATTCGGTACTGATGAGTGAAACAACATAGAAAGTCCAGTCTCTGTAATGTGACGATGTTTACGCTCAGCCCGACCATTCTGAGCAGGCGTATAGGGAGCTGACATCTGATGATGGATACCACAAGATACAAAGTGTGCCTGCAAGCGATGATTAGTAAACTCCGTACCACCATCAGTCTGAAAAACCTTGACTTTCGCAGAAAACTGGGTCTCAACAAACTTCTGAAACCGAAGGAAGGTGTCATAAAAGTCCAACTTTTGCCGTAGCGGAAAAAACCATGTAAACCGGGAAAAGTCGTCTATGAAGACAGCATAGTAGGAAAAGCCCAATGGGGATGCAGCATAGGCTGGAGCTGGTCCCCATAGATCACAATGTACTTTATCCAGTAAGCATGTAGCCCTCTTATCACTAGGGCAGAAGGGTAAACGAGTGCTCTTAACAATTTGACAAGAAGAGCAACTAACAGGTGCCGGTAAAGGGAAAGTGGCAGAAATGTGGCCCTGTCTGCTCAACAACTGAACTGTGTCATAGGACACATGACCAAGCCGAGAATGCCAAAGCTCAAATGGGGCTCGGAGCTTTCCAGAGCGTAAATCGCTCAAAAAACAAGAATCACCAGTATCCAGATAATAGAGACCTGCAATATGTCGGCCTTTACCAACTATCTTCCCTGTAGGTTTATGCTCAATAGTAAAAATGTCATCATCAAAAGTCACCCGAACGGGGAAATCACCGGTAAGTTTACTAATAGACAACAAATTCCTAGTAAGACCAGGAACCACCAAAACACCGTGAACAGAAAAACCCAAAAGATGACACTGGCCAATATGAGAAATAGGCAACGACTGAACATTTCCAACAAAAACAGCATTAGAACCACGATAGGGTTGTACCTGATTAAGAGAACTAGGAGTGGCAGTCATATGAGATGAGGCGCCTGAATCAACAATCCACTGATTCGAAGAATAATAGCAATTAGAACCAGTCAAATGAGCCTGCGATAAAACTTTGTCCGCAATCCAACTAGTGGAACGATCTTCTCGAGACAAATGAGCCGAATAAGCCATAATAAAATCTATATCACAAAATCGGACAGCACCACACACATACCAAATCCAATATTACCAAACGAATGAATAATGCTCCATGCACCAACAATAATCAATACCAAGACTAGTCAAATAAGACAACTTCTGTGCATTCATGTTCACATAATCAACACCAATAAAGCCACGTGTGCATTCCAAGAGAAAAAGACAGCTGTTGGACAAAGTTAAAAGTTGGAGAAGATACCACAACGGTGCGCAAAGAGCGAGCAGGAAAACACGCGCGTGGGCCTGAGGAGCACGTGGCAACACGCGCAGGCTGCTTCTTTGGCGCGTGACAACACGCGCACGCGTGAATCTAGTTTGAGAGCAGGAGTTTGACGATTGCTGCTCCTCTGCAGACGGTGACGGTTACGGCTTCTCTGCAGACGAAAGATCTAGCGATAATTCACCAGAAAATGAAGCCCGTACTCGACTGGCTAGGGCGGAGATGTAGCGCCGATTCACTAGAAAATGGAGATGCAGCACCGATACGGACAGCGGCTGGAGCTTGGCTCTGATACCATGTTAGAGGGTAAACCTCCATAATGAGGTGTGTGTTGTATTCCACATAATATAGGCAGTACAAGGGTACTAAGAGAAAGAATAAACCCTAGCTAAACCCAACTAATACAGATTGGGCTCAAGGCCCAGTACTACTCTCTAACACAAATCACAAAGGCAATAGCCTTTCTTTCTAGCAGGATACCCGAGAAAAAAAAATGCATCGTCGACTTCTTGGAGCAAACTTCTCACGATATCTGGGAATGTATGAGGCAAAACATAAGCAACCAAAGACTCTCAAAAGCTTGTAGGTTGGAATGCATCCGTAGAGTAACTCGAATGGTATACATCCACTAAGTTGCTTCGTTGGTGTCCGGTTAATCAGATATGCGGTAGTAAGAACACATCCTCCCCAAAAATCAATTGGCAGATTAGCTTGAAAGCACAAAGCACGAGCCACATTTAACAAATGACGATGCTTGCGCTATACACATCCATTCTGCTGCGGCGTATCAACCATACAAATCTCAAAGATGATGCCGGATTCAACAGAGTAAGATCTCAAAGGAAAAAATTATGTACCATTATCAGCACGGACACGGCAAATGGTGTCCCCAAACTGAGTCTTGATAAAAGAACAAAATTCTATAAATACAGAAGCTATATCTGATTTAGCCACCAATAAATAAACCCAAACAACTTGAAAATAATCATCAACTATGGTTAAAAAATAAAATGCATCACTAGAAGATGGTGAGCTATAAGTCCCCCAAACATCACAATGTATTAATTCAAATAAAGAACTAGCATTCGAAAAACTCAAAGGAAAACAATGTCTAGTCTATTTTGCTTTATGACACACAAAGCATGGAACAAAAGTATTATTTGTGCTAAAATCAAGAATTGAAACAGAAGACAACACCGCAGAGGATGAATGCCAAAGACGTTAACAAAGCTAGACATTTTAAGGCAGATGGTAGCCTAGAGTATGATAATAAATGACATTGCAAGGTAGGTAAGTAAACCACATGAGTGAGAGTAGCATCTCTAAAAAGTATAGAAACATAATGTGTACCAGACGACACAGATTCATCAGGTAGTAGAACATTCACAGAATCGATATTAGGTGTAATATCAATAAGAGAACCCTTATCACTGGTCATGTGATATAAGGCTCCCGAATTAATAATCCAAGGTAAAGTAGGCTTACCTTACCCATGGTCAGAGATAGAGTTGAACTGATTAAATGAATGCGGGGCCATACTCAATTGCTCATCAGACAGAGCAGGACCAAAATTGGAACGAGCAGGGGTACCGGAAGATGTGCCCACCGTAAATCCTAGCAGTGACACCATGGCATCGGTAAACGGTGGTTGAGGTTGGCATGTCGCGGTGGCACCGACGGCTGGACATCAATTTCGATGGCGACTGGCTGAGCAGGCACTGTTTTCTTCGTGGCGTTGGCTTTGTCCCTCATCTCCATGAATCATTCTGGACAGCCTGTGAGCTTGAAATAAGTATCATTGTCGTGATCCTTGCGATGAAAATGCGAACATATGAGATTCTTGCGTTCAGCTGCAGTGAGAACTCCAGGCTTAGGACCTGAAGGTGGTGGGTGACAAGCAGCATATGCCAGGGAATCAGTTGAAGATTCACGAGACTGAATGATAGTGTTGTGATTCTCCTCCTAAGCCGCCAGGGCATACACATGCATGATAGATGGCAGTGGATATTGAGTCATAACATTGGATCGCAAGGTGTTCTAGCCTTCATCTAAGCAGAGGAGAAATTGATAAATCAATTCTTTCACTCGATCATGGGAAAAAAGCAACAGTATAATTGCATGTGCACAATAGTTTCCAAGCTTCTCAGGAACAAACCTGAAGAGGCTGAACAGAGTTCTAGTCATCATGTTGTTTCTTGAGTTTGCCGAAGTAAATGGCAATAGGCTGACCATTCTGCTGACAGTTCTGAATATCATCACGTATCTGCAAATTTTTTGGACTATTACCAAGAGAAAAATGTCCAGCAAGATCATCCCACAGCTTCTTAGCAGTGGAAAATTTAGTCGTAGTAGATCACAAAGCTAGATCAACAGTCTGCAAGATCCAGCAAACAAGAGGATCATTCACCACAGGCAATTCATCAAAATCAGGATCACCAACCGAGGGTTTAGTAATGGTTTCATCAATGAAACCAATCTTCTTTTTAGCAAGCAAAACACAAGAAATTACAGTAGTCCATTCAAGGCAATTTTCTCCACATTTCAGTACAATGAGACAGATGACCAAACTGGGACCATCAGAAGGGCTGAGGTAGTATGGAGAGTTCAAAGATCAACCATGAGGTGCAGAAGACCCAGTGCCAGTTTGAAATTGCAAATGCTTAGGTAAAGTTGCAATAACATCGGAGGCATTGAGATTATATAGCTTATTGGCCTCAGCTTCGATGGTGATGCAAGCAATTGGGTCCCAGTTCAATCGGGTCCCTGTGGAATCGGGTCCAGAATCAGAGGTAGGATTCGATATCAAAGCATATTGGCGACAAAAGTAGATCAACAGTAGATGATACGGTGGCGCATGGAGTTAACGGTGGCGATGAGTAGATTTGGGCGGTGGCGCATGGACATCACTCGCAGACAGATAAGATAGTGAACAAATCGAACAAATTGCGGCAACCATAAAGGTGGCTGCGATGATTGGCAAAAGGTAATCGGTGGGAAGCAGTCGTCGGTGAACGGCGGTGTGCGGTTAACGTGCGGCTTGACGATGGTGTCTCTTGCGGAAAATGGAAATGGGATTATTTAGGGTTTAGGTTTTAGGATTATATGATCGGATACCATGTAGAAAATAATAGAGTAATGTTGTGATTGCATTTATGATCTTAGGTATATTATATAGTGTTACAAAAGACCTAAACAGAAAAGGAAAATGATATTACTCTAAATACATGTAATATTCACATAATATTTCTTTTTCTCAATACACTACTAGAAAATACCACCATAGGCACTGGTATTTCATCGCATTAGCACCGGTATTTCGAGTCCTTGAGATACTGATGCCTAAGTGACCCGGTGCAAGAATGTAGTTTCATAGGAACATATAAGTGGTACCAGTGTTAGTGGAATTCTAGCACCGGTACCACTTATTGGTGCCTATGAAACTACATTCTTGCACTGGATCACTTAAACATCGTTATTTCAATGGCCCAAAATACCGGTGCCTATGCGGTGAAATACCAGTGCTAGTAAATAGGTGATTGATAAAAAAAAATCAAGCCAGTGAGAATAAATTCATCGGCCAAAATATGAAACTCAGAAATTCATAAAGAACAATAGGACGAACAAAACACTCGCAAAAAATCCAAAAGTTCATGTAAAGAACTGGAAAATTCATAACCACCAAAAAGTTCATTATATATATATGTATATATATATATCTGAAAATAACAGCCCTCAATTCATGAAACAAACTAGAGCTAAACATAAATTGACAACATCAATTATCATAAAAACTAGAACCTAATCTCCATAAACCCTAGATAACAACAACGAGCTAGAACCGTGAAGGTGAGGTCAGACGCAGGAGATGAGGTGTGGTCAAACGCGGTGGTGGCGCTGAGAGCTGAGGTGCGATGGATCTGAGCTGAACATGGCATTTTTTGTGGAGCTCGGAGGGAGATGGTATTGGGCCTGGTCAGGGAGATGACATCGGGGATGGTGCACAGCTGGGAGGGCGGAGAGGGGGTCATCATCATCGGCATCGAAGCCTTCAAAGTGGAGTTGGGCACCGGCACCGGAGGTGAGGGAGAGGTGGTGGAGAAGGAGGGAGAGGTGGTGAAGTGAGGGTTATTTGGAGAGGAGGGTTTTATATGATTAGGGTTTGGGTGCTATAATTTAAGCCAAGTTAGGCTTTTTTTAACACCGTGGCACCGGTATTCATACGGGTGCTAATGGTGATCATACATGTGCTAATACTTCAAAATGAAGAAAAACTATTCTAAGTGCCTAGCACCAGTATGAAAATGGGTGCCTATGGTGATCATACTGGTGCTATGTACTTCAAACGCAATTGCGTTATGCTGCTTTAAATGGGAGTTTCAATTTTTTTCTTCCTGAGAGAAAAGGGAAGAAAAATATTCTAAGTACTTAGCATCGGTAGTCTGACTGGTGCCTATCATGGTGCTATATGTGCTCATAAAAATCCCTCACAAATATTTGACGAAAGTTCAAAATTTTCATTTTCCCAGTACACAGTTGCACCAGTATGACTGAAAAACAATGTCGGTGCTAGTATATTTTGCCCTCTAAGTTAACTTTTCCATGTTTACATTTATGTCCATGAGAATAAATTTGGAGGCAAATCAAAAAATTGGAGAAACTAAAACGCAATTAATTAAGAGACAATTACGTTATTAAAAATTGGGCCAATGGGTGAACAGAAGAGTTTTTCACATAATTCTTGGAAAATTACATTGTGGCCCAAAATTGCGTTACCTCATTATCCATTGCTCCAAAATACATAATTTTTTTTATTCTTGTCTAAATATAAAAATATAAAATAAATATTTTTTTTGGTAAATATTGAAAAGCACTAGTATGTGCTGTAGAGTAACTTATGGTTGATTATTTTGAAGTTACAAAGTGAAATCGGAAAGGACTATGGATATATTTTTGTGCTCGATTTTGATAAATAATCCCTTACAAACATGGAAAATACAATGGGGGTATATTTATTTATTTTGGGTTAAAAACCCGGAGGTGGGGGATATGTATTAAGGTTCCCCAATCCTTTAAAATAAAAGTGAAATATAGAGGTTTGTAGCCATCATGGTGGCTGAGGCAACAAAATTTCCTCCAAAATGTTAGAAAAAAAACACCTAAAAAACTAGAGTTTGAGTAACTATGGACTGAAATATGGAAATTGTGTCAGCAGATGCATTTCCAAAAATAGAAGTCTCCACACCAGCGTGTTAATTTCTACCTTTGGTCAGGCATCTACTGACTGTCTAAGTGAGCTTGAGGTCCCGTGAGGAGGACTTCCCTGATTAGTCTTGTTCAGAATCTGGATAATCTTCATTTCACTAGAACTGAGTGTGTAGTGTACAACATAGGTGTGGCGGCAGATGACTTGGTAATGCCAAAATGATTTAGCAAATCTGAGTGTGCAGCCCAATCTTGGAGTGCCGTTTGAAAATTTCAGCATGTCTTGTTTATTGTTTCCACCTAGGTTAGCAAACAAAGAAAATACATCAGCAGTATCAATCATCATCATAAGCATGTCTATGTACTCGAATATATGGAGTTTTAGTCCTCTCTAGGTAAATAATTCCTCTAATGTTAGTCGAGAGATCAGATAGACACCATTCGGTTTCTGAAAGTAGAGAGGAATTAAGCTTGGCACTCTCATCAGCAGACGTGTTACACTCTTTGAAAACATGTTTCAGTATAGCCCCATTTAGCAAACTGTGGATTTGGAAAGCAAGGGTGTAGAGAGATCATCTTGCCTTCATAGGTGTGTTAATCATTGTAATAGCTAGGAGAGAATCAGATTCAATTGTGATTTTGCAAATAGATGTAGGAAAAGAGAGACATGCAAAATGAATGGCTTATTTCAGCTTCAAGGGGAGAGGTTACAGTGATATTTGATATCTTGATTAAAATGGGGTAGCCATCACTGTCTCTAGCTATGAGACTAAGGGTTGGTTTAGAAACAGACCAGGTTGCATCCACATTGAGCTTAATTCTATTTAGTTCACGTCTTTCCCAATGCATAATGGTTAGGGAAGGTTTTGCGGGAGGTCTAAAATGTGGGACTGAAGCTGTGATAGAAAACCTCAGATCAGGTGGTTCATTAGAGAAAATAGGTTTTTCCAAGAGGGATTGAAATATTGTTTCTCTTACTTCCTTGGTAATTTGAGGAATGGAAAACTTTTTATTTTAAAAAAGAAAAGCATTTCTAGCTTTCCACAGGCACCAGCAAACCAGTTGTGGTAGGATATTGCAAATCAGCTTATGGGTTTTTGGTAGGCCATTATTGTTCCAGTAGGACAAAAATCTTCCTGTTAGATTACTAGAATTCTGATTAAAATGGGTTATGAGGTCTACAGTATCATTCCATACTGCAATAGCAATCTGACAAGAGTTAAAAAAGTGGTCCAGGGAATCTAATTGGTTGCAAGCAGGACATTTAGAGGCAAGGCTAAAACCAGATTTATTTAGGACATCATCAAAAGTCAAAAAAAGAATTGAGCATCTTCCAGGTAAAGATTGAAATTTTTTTCCGCAGTCTGAAGTTCCAAATCTTTTTAGTGGCTGGGAAATTACCTTATATATAAGTGAGTGTCCTGTATGCTAACCTAAAAGTGAAAGATACATTCTCTTCAGGGTTCCATATCAATCTGTCTTACCTATCCTCATTGATTAATGCTCCCTATAGAAAAACGAGAGTATCATTTTCCAAATAGAAGCTAATCTGAGACATAGTAGAGTGTCTATTATCAATGAATTGTGCTACTGTGCATGAGGGGGGAATTGAGGATATGTCAGGACAGACATAGTTAATTAATGGTCCATGTGGGCACCAATTTGAGGTTCAAAAATTGCAGAGACCTTGGCCATGTATAACTATAGAGTTATTTTCAACAAAAAGATTAACGGAGCAGATTCTTTTCCATGTTTGTGATTTTTTGTAAGAATCTGGTAGTGCCCAGATTAGCTTAGACCACATAGTTATGCCATGTTGGCACTTCCACCATAATTTTAGGAAGTATGCATCAACTATTGCTTGTATTGATCTAAAACCTAATCCATTTTGAGGTCTAGGTGGACACAGATATGACCATTTTTTCCACACTTTGTTCAGCTTTCCTTCTCTCTCACCCCAAAAGAATCTGGACATTCTCTTTTCCAGGGATTTGATTATCTGTTTAGGGGGCTTAAGAACAGTCCATATGTGTTGTGGAATAGAGTGTATGCATGATTGAATAAGAGTCATTTTTCCTCCTTTACTCAGCCGTTTGTTCTTCCAGTTCATCAATTTTTTATCTATGAGTTCAAGCAAAGGTTGGAAATGAATATATAGGGATCTTCCTGTAAAAATTGAGTAACCTTGGTATTTAAAAGGAAACTGTCCTTTTTTCATGCCTAAGATGGACCTAATCTAATTATTTTTTCCAACTGTAGCCTTTTTGCTTAGGTAAAAATTAGATTTTTCATAGTTAATTTTTTGTTCTGAGGTAAGTTCAAATATTTCTAAAAAGGCTTTGATCCTAATTAGGTTAGTCTTAGATGTCTTCATAAACATTATAGTATCATCTGCATAGCTCAAATGCGAAACTGGTGTTATGCCTTGTGGAAGTTGGTAATATTTCAGTTTGTTGTTCATGAAAACAAAAGAAAGGCTTCTAGAAAAAGCTTCAGAGAATAAGTTGAAAAGAAAGGGAGAGAGAGGATCACCTTGTTTGATACCTCGGATAGCTTTGAAAAAGCCAACTGGATTACCATTCATAAGAATTGAAAAATGAGCATGAGAAAGATTTTTCATGATTGCACTCACAAAATTAACAAGAAAACCATATTTGAGAGGATGCTTTTTAATAATTCCCGCCAACCCTATTAAAAGCCTTTCTAAGGTCTAATTTGAGGATACAGTTTTGTGTTCTATGTTTTTTATCAAGAAATCTTACCATTTCATGAAGATAAAGAATATTATTAGATATATCCCTGTTTTTCATGAAAGCAGTTTGATTAGGTGATATCAAATTGTCCATGAAAGGTTTAAGCCTTTCCATGAGAACCTTAGAAAATATTCTTTTAGCTACATTTTATAAACTAATTGGTCTGTGGTCATCAAAAGATGTTGGGGTTGGTTTTTTTTGGTATTAAAGCAATCCAAGTGCTTGTAATACCTCTAGGCATGTCAGTGCCTAAAAGAAAATCATTAACGGCAGATATTAAATCTTCTTTGATGAAATCCCATAATTTAATGTAGAAATTACTTGAGTAGCCATCAGGACCAGGGCTACTATTTTTATTTAGGCCCATTACTACTGTTATAAGTTCTTCTTTTGAAACTGGTTTTGAAAGCTGAAAATTATCTTGGTCATAGATAATACTAGGAATTTGACTAAGAAAGAGTGGGTAGTATGTGTTATTAGCTTGGAGGTTGGGTTCAGATAGAAGGTCTGTGTAGTAAGCAACAACCTCATCTTGAATGTCGTGGTGGTTGTTATGCTATTGACCCTGTCTATTTTTAATTTTGGATATATGTAACCTGCTATTTTTTTCTTCTACAGTTTTATGGAAAAACTGTGTATTATCATCTCCAAACTTAATCCAATTGGTTCTTGATTTTTGCTTCTAGAATTTTTCTTTTTCTTTGAATGCTCTAATCAGCAAAGCCCTATTTTCATTTAACTTGATTAGATATGTTTGAGAATGCATAGAATCATATTTAATTTCCTGTAATCTGAGATTCTCTTCAGTTGTGAGTACATTGGAGTTAATATTTCCAAATGATTCTTTATTCCAGGCCTTAATTACTTTTTTTAGCCTAACTAATTTAAGGTACAGTTCTAGCATTTATGATTGAGGAAGTGGGGTGGACCATTTAATCCTGATTATGTTTATAAACTCAGGTCTGCTGAACCAGGTATTTATAAACCTAAAAGGCTTAGGGAAAGAGGGTGTTAGGGTTGAGATCTGTAAGTATAGGGGGGCAGTGGTTAGATGACTGCCTGTTTAGGATTTGAATAGAAGAGGCTGGGAATTTTGTACTCCATTGTAAAGTACAGAGTCCTCTACCTAAGGGTAGCATCACGTTCGAGCGAATTTCAACTTGGAGTTATGAGTAAAGCTTTTACTTTTTGCACTTAGGTCCTTACAAGAAAGTTGGAGTCGTCGAATCACAAAATTGGCGGAACCAAAACAATTCAATAATATAGGATTGCAACTCTGCAATTTTGGTATGTATGGGTGAACGGAAGAGTCTTGAAAGTCAACATTGATTAATTCTATAAATTCTTATGAATTACACAGTGGCCCAACATTGTGTTACCACATGACCCATTGCTCCAAAAGACATGATTTTCATTATTTTTGCTTAAATATAGAAATATATCATAAATAATTTTTTGGTGAAATATTGAAAAGCGCTAGTATATGTTCTATAGTAACTTATGCATTGTTGATTACTTGGAAGTTACAAAGTGAAATCGGAAAGGATTATGGATATGTTTTTGTAATCGATTTTGATAAATATTTCCATACAAACATGGAAAATACAATGGGGTGTATAGGGTAGCATCACGTTCGAGCGATTTTCAATTTGGAGTTATGAGTAAAGTTTTAACTTTTTGCACTTAGGTCACTCAAAGAAAGTTGGAATCGTCGAATCACGAAATTGGCAGAACTAAAATGCAATTCAATAATATACGATTGCAACTTTGCAATTTGGGTATGTATGGGCATATGGAAGCATTTTGAAAGTCAACATTGATTACTTCTACACAGTCTTGAAAATCACAATGTGGCCCAAAATTGTGTTACCTTATTATCCATTACTCCAAATACAAGATTTTTGTTATTTTTGACCAAATATAGAATATTAAATAAATGAATTTTGGGGTGAAATGTAGGAAATTGCTAGTCCATGTTCTTGAGTAACTCATACCATAAACTCATTTTCAAGAGTAACTCATACAATAAACTCATTTTTCAAAAAACTTCTATGAGCACCAATATTATTATTTCTCAACATACCGGTGCTAGCTATTTTCCCACAAAAATTTTATTCGCCAAAATTAATATTCCGGTCATAGGCATCGGTATTAGCACTGGTACATGTCATTCATCCAAAACTGGTGCTGGGAAATATTGAATTAGGATATTTTTTTCTTCAAATGCACTAGTTTCTGACACCGGTATTCAGTGTAACGATGCTAAATATTTTCATAGGCACCGATTTTTTGTATACCTGTGTTGAATTTATTGTAGGCACCAGTATTTTGATTTTCTAGCACCGGTAATACTATCATACTCATGACCGTAGACCAGTTTTCCAATAGTGGTACTTCGAGAATTGATAGTTTACGACAAGTTAATGATTCATCATACTTTCTCTCCCCTATAACTTACTGATATTTTTGGTTTTTTCCATCCTAGAGTGTTTTAGGTCCAAACTAGAGCTGTCAGTCTCTGACTCGAACCGAGAACCCGACCTGGACCGACACGATCGAATCAACCCAAAATTCAATCTAATCCAAGAAATATTGACCCAAACCCAACCTGACACGATCACACTCAACCCGAAACCCAATTTGACCCGAGAAATATTGACCCGTACCCGAACCCGACACGACCAAATTCAACCCGAAACCCAAATATGACCCAATAATTTGGACCCGAACCCGACCTGAATACGAACCCGAGATCAACCCAAACCCGATTTAACACGAACCCTATTTAACATGAACCCGATTTAACACGAACCTGATTTAACACGAACCTAATTCAACCCGATAAATCAACTATATGACCCTGCATGTAATCAACTCAAAACAGATGTAGTTATAAAAATGCAATTAACATTTAATATGGAACCTAGTCAAGTTGGTTATGCGTCAAAATAATAACAAATGGGGTTTTTTAGCCATATGATTACTAGTACGTAGAGTGAATTCATAACAAATGTGAATACACAAGGTTAATTTAAAAATGCACACGACTAAATTTATAAATCTAATGAATAATAGTCAAATAAAGAGAGATGTCTCATTAAAATTACGATTTTGAATTAGTAATTATAGAGAGTCGACTAAATATAAATTTCAAAAATCAGTTTGAAAAGTATTATAAAAATAATATTTAATAAATTATCACAAAATCTTGTTATAAACCGAGTCATTGTTCGATGAGGGTATTTCATAATTAGTGGGACTAATAAGAATAGGCAAAGTCTTGGGAAAGACGGTATTTCCATAAGCTTATGGGAAAGACAGAGTTTATTTAGAATAATAAAAGATAAAAGGTCTTAGTTGCAATATTAAAAATTTATTGTACAACACGTAGTAGTTATAAAAATTATAACCCGATTTATACAACCCGAAAACTTTATCTTCATTTCTTCTAATTTGCACTTTAAACCTTGGTCTTTCCATACCTTGGTATTTCCATCTTTCAAGAGACTGACTCATAAGAATATTTGATATTTAATTTTATTCAGTGAGATATATATAATTATGATAACCTTTAAAATGAGCTCGACATATAAATAATTAGTTTTTAAATAATTTGAATGAAATATTATAAAAATAATTATTTTTATTGTATTTAATATGTAACGATTTCTAAATAAACTAATTATTTTTTCACTTCATTACTTCATTACTCGTGGGTAAAAATTACTGCTATGAGTAATTGTTTCTACGTGCGATATTTTGACGATTTAGGTGCGAAACACGCACTTCTTTTCTCCTCCACTCTTCTCATCCTCCCTGTCACAATACTCTGTCAATAACGGTCACTGGTCGCCGGTAATGGCGTTGCCGACGCCAAATCCCTCCACAGATATGGGCAACGCTGCCAACAAAAGCTTTATCCAAGCCCTTACTGTTAAACCACCCTCGCTTTTCACTAACCTACCCGACACCCCCAACCTACATCCTGTTACTGAGTATAAGGGTAAGATCGCTTTTATCCTCCCTCATGAGGAAGGTGAATGGCTGGCATCCCATTATCAGAACGCATTGGTTGGAAAGGTCAACAGAGGAAAACCATCCATGGAGCTTCTTCTCTCTACTTTTAAATCTACCGGGTTTTAATTTAAATTTCAATTAGGCTCTATTGATTATCGTTATGTGCTCATTAGGTTTTAGGATCACGAGGACTATCAGAGGTGCTGGATGAAGGGGCAATGGATGATTCAGGGAGCAGTCATGAAAGTCCAGAAATGGTCACCTGATTTTTCTCCAACTGCCGAATCCTCTATTGTTCCAGTGTGGGTAACGATCCATAAGCTCCCTTTGCATTTTTATAACACCTCGGCCATTATTGGAATGAGTAGTCAGATAGGTAGATACTTAAAAATGGATGCTGCAACATCTGCTCTGACTAGACCTTCAGCAATTAAAGTTTGTGTTGAAGTAGATCTGCTATCTCAACTTCCATCATCTATTGTGGTAGGAATAGGTAACAAAGTTGCAGACTACCCCATAGAATATGAGGAACTGCCATCTTATTGCACTCACTGCAGGATAATAGGTCACCACCAGGATAACTGCAACTTCCTGCATCCCGAGCTAAAGAAGAAGTATATGGAAACAAAGGCAATAAATGGTAAAAAGGAAATTAGGAACCCTGAACAAGTAGTCTCACTGAAACAATTAGATTCTGTACCCAAAGCAACAGTTAATGTAGAAGGTTCCTCGGCCTTAACTGTGTCCCAAAAGGAACTAGATTTCCAAACCCAAAGAAATAACTCAGGCCCCCATCAGGAAAATAACTTCAATTTTTTCACCATTAGCCACAAGAAAAGACCTGATTTCTATTCCTTGGATGACATATCAAAACCTATCACTGCTACCTTTTGGAGAAAAAAGAACAAACAACCAGAAGCATCCCTAATGGTTGATGCACCTATAACAAACACTGTATCCATATCTAATGCATTTCAAACATTAGATGTTTTTAATGAAGATGAACAGGAGGCAGATGAACAGGACGGAGAAGCTATGGAGGTTTTCCACAAATCTCTAGAATCTCACGAGATAGGGGTCCATTTAACAACAATCGACAAGCCTGCAATCACACCAGAGGGTCCATACACGCCTGGAAATAAACAAGATGGACGACACTCAGATCCAGTTTCCATCTCAGCAACCAAATCCCAGCTATACTGGAAATAGCCCAGATTGAAGAACAAACTGAGGCACTAGCCCCTATAGAACAGTACCCAAAGGTTGACAAAAGCGCTCGGACTAAGGTAAGTCCCCCTAAATCTAAATACACTTTGGATAGTACTGACAAAGGAGAGGACACTGTTAGCATTAATAGTAAGGCTTCCACTACAAAACTTAGGAAACTTAGATCCTCACACAAAGAAACCCCGTCAGGTTTTAAATGATTAAATACACAATCATAGGAAACATACTAGTTTGGAATGTCCAAGGATATGGAACTTCAATGGATAGATTAAAAGCACTTAAGAGGTCTCACAAGGTTGATATTCTTTGTCTGATTGAACCTTGGCATGATAAACAACATATTAATACTTTAATGCATGACCTAGGTTATAACTCTGCACTCACGGCCCAATATGCAAAAATCTGGATTCTATGGAATCAATCCTTTAATGTAATTAGTGTCAATGAATCAGATCAATTTTTACAAGCTAGGATCACATATTTATCTACATCACAGAACTGGAACTGTTTTTTCATATATGCTAGTGTTCATAGACAAATGAGGGAAATTCTATGGAATGACCTGAGAAATCCATCCACTGAACCCTCCATATATATTGGTGATTTTAACACGGTAGCCTCTATTTCCGAATATAAAGGAAGGAAATCAACCCCAAATAAAAGCATGAAACATTTTAACGATTTCATTAATAACCTGGATTTGCATGAAATTACAACGGTTGGCAACACTTTTACTTGGTGCAATAATCGAGTCAGGGACAAATGTAAGGATATCACTTTTCAAAGATTAGATATGGGGCTAAGTAATCTAGATTGGTTAGATTTATTCCCTAACAGTTCTATTCAGGTTTTAAATCGAATGACATCTGATCACTCTCCTTTATTATTGTCTATACAATCTGCTGAAGAAATGGCTCCTAGACCATTTAGATATCAGCAAATGGGGGCTATTAGACAAGATTTTCATGAACTAGTAGTTAAAAACTGGAATTTACTAGCTCCTCTTCGAGGAATGTTCAGGTTAGTTTTTAAACTCAAGAGACTTAAGCTTGAAATTAAAGAATGGAATAAGAATAGTTTCGGGAATGTTAATCTAAACTTGATCCAAGCTGAGGCTAGAGTTAGTGAATTGGAAATAATTTTTCAACATTCGCAACATGAGCTAGATCTATCCGAACTCAACAAGTCAAAAGACTTACTAATCAGAGCTCAAAAAGAAAAAAACATTTTCTTAAAGCAAAAGGCTAAGTTAAAATGGCTTAAGTACGGAGATGCTAATACTAGCTATTTTCATCACACCATTAGGGAAAGTAGAGCTAGAGCAAGAATAAGTAAAATCAAAGATTGCTTAGGGAACCGGATTTCAGATCCGCAATTGATTAAAGAAGAAGGAGTACGATTCTATAAGGATTTATTAAATGAGGATTCCACTCCCAAATCAGGATCTTACTTTAATTATTTTCTACTGGAAATACCTAAAGTAATTACTGAAGAGCAAAATAATCTCCTTCTCCAACAGTTCACAATCCAGGAACTAAAGCATGCCGTATTTGATTTAAACAAATCTAATGCCCCGGGCTCAGATGGTTTCTCTGGCGATTTCTATACCACCTTTTGGGAAACCATTAAATATTACTTGTTAGATGCTGCAAATGATTTTCAAAGCAATGGAAACATCCCAAAGGCTATTTCTAGCACCTGGCTAACCCTAATCCCAAAAAAAACCAATCCCTACCTCCTTCTCTGATTTTAGACCAATTAGTCTATCTAACTTTGTTAATAAGGTGTTTTCAAAAATGATAATGGAAAGGATCAAACCATTAATGCCTACCCTCATTTCTCCTGAACAAAGTGCATTTATTAAGGGCAGAAACATCACAGATAATGTAATACAAATGCAGGAGATGACCAGAATTTTGAACAGAAAATCAAAGGCTCATAATTTGATTGTTAAACTTGATATGCAAAAGGCCTTTGACAGAGTCTCTTGGTCTTTCTTAAATTCCATACTTCTTCATTTCGGTTTTCATGGAAACTTTGTTAAAACCATCATGCATAATATAGCTGCAGCCAATTTCTCTGTTTTAATTAATGGAGTAACCTCAGGATTCTTTGCATCTTCTAGAGGCATAAAACAAGGTGATCCCCTCTCACCTTTTCTGTATAATCTGCTCTCTGAGGCATTCTCTAGAGGTTTAAAGAAATTATTTAGTATTGGATATCTCCAAAATTTTAGTCTGCCTCACTCTTGCTCACCTGTATCTCACTTGATGTACGCTGACGACACCACAGTCTTTCTCAATTCTAAACCAACAAACTTGAAAAGGTTTAAACGTTTTTTAATCGCATATGAGCAGACCACTGGACAAAAGGTTAACTTTGTGAAATCTGAATTTTATGTCTCTCATAGAACTCCATCACAGATCATCCTCTCCATTAAGAGGTTACTTAGAATGGAAAAAGGTTCTTTTCCCTTCAAATATTTGGGAGTTCCTATTTTTTCAGGTCGGAATTTACAGGTTCACTATAAACCGTTACTTGAAAGAATGGAGAAAGCAATCAAGAATTGGAAGAATAGATGGCTCACCACTGCTGGTAAGATTGTACTCATTAACCATTGCTTTATTTCAATCCCAACGCACATATTTGCTGTTCTGAGGCCCCCAAAGATAGTGTTAAGAAACGTGCAGAAAATTGCTTCCAATATTTTTTGGGGAACTGCTGACAATATTGATAGGAAAAAATGGCGGTCCTGGAAGAACATGAGTTTACCTATAGATGAAAATGGCATAGGTTTTAGAGATTTAAAAGCTATTGTAGATGCTTTTTCTTGTAAACTGTGGTGGAAATTGCAGCATAATAAACATCAATGGACTTCCCTAATTTGGTCACTCCCTAATTCCTACAAAAAATCACACACTTGGAATAGAATGTGCCACATCACAGCTAGGGCTAATAGATTTACTAAGGTTCTCTATGGTTTAGGAGATTGCTCCTTCTGGAATTCTAACTGGACAGGAGAGGGAGCTCTTTTCTATAAATGGCCTGATGGGAGAACTATCCCCTTCGAGGATATCTCTCTTAGGTTTTTTATACATAACAAAGCTCATCTCCTACCACAACTGGAGCCATATTTGGCTACCAATTTATATGATATATTGCAGGTAGCAGAGCTGGAGTATTCTCACGAGGATAGATTGGTTTGGATCCCAAGTGCTGATGGTATGTTTACAATACGGTCAGCATATAACAATTTCAGGCAGAAAAAAGAAAAATTAGACATTTCAGTAAGGTATGGTCTACTTTTATCCCTAAGAAAATGTCAGTTTTACTGTGGAGAGCAATGAATGGGATTCTCCCCTTTGATAATATATTAGCCAGGTTAGGCTTTCGACTAGCTTCAAAATGCCCATTATGCATGAACCATACAGATAACTTAGATCATTTTTTCAATTCGTGTCCCTCTTCAAATGCTGTTTGGAATAGAGTCTGTGACCTTCTACATTTACAGCACTCTTTTTTCGAAAACCTGAAGAGTAGAGTTGATTTCTTCTTGTCTTTCAAAGCTGAATCAAAGATTCATTCTAACATCACCATTGCAGCCCTTCTTGCCACAATGTGGATCCTGTGGATCAAAAGGAACAAAATCATTTATGATAATGAATCTTTCTCCACTGCTGCTTGTATAAATGACATTCAAATCATCATTTATGATATCTTCTCTGTGCACCATCTATATGGAAAAATTGACAAGCATAGGTATTGGATTGAGTCAAATATTATCCCACACATTTTTCAAAAGAGGAAGAAATTTTTAACTGCTGTAGCATAGAAGAAGCCACTCTAGGATACAAGATTAACACAGATGCAACATGGAAATTGGGCGGCTCTTCCTCTTCGGCTGTAGTAGTCAGAAATTGGACTGGAAATGTCGTATTAATGAGAACTAAAACGTTCCAATCTCCTTCCCCTTTACATGTTGAATTACTCTCTATTCAATATGCATATGACATATGTTCAGAAATGAATATGGATACATGTGAGATGGAATCTGACTGTTTGGTTGCTGTTAAGGGTATTCATAATCCCATGAGTTCCCCTTGGAGAACTTTTTCTATCTGCAACTCACTTAGCTCTAAACATCTCAAATATCCAATTCGACACATTCATAGGGAGGCTAATTGTTCTGCTGACTATCTTGCAAAATATGCCCTAGAAAATAATCTCCAAGGAGATATAGACATTCTGTCTGCTCCTCCCTTCCTCAGAGGACTTTTATCACTTGATCGAATTGATCTACCCATTATTAGAATTGGTTCTTGATCCTCTGAATACTTGACCGAGATACATACTCATATTAACAACCTGCATGCCACTTCTTAGAATGGAAACTACTTTCGCTATGTTTTTGTCTGCTTCAGGTTATCACAAACAAGAAGCTGGTTTGGCCAGATACTGAGGACCATCCTACTCCTGCTCCTGGATTCTAACATCAATCTCTAGCTCCGACCTACCACTGAACCCTTCACATGGATTCGGATATCAATGCAATGCCGCTCATCCACCAATTCGGATACTCATGTCCACCAGTTTTGACCGACTGACTTCTAACAAATAGCTTTGGTTTACCGGTTGTATTCTAGAGCTATTCCCATCGTGTTTTTAAATTTGGATGGTGTTGCCTGGCCGGAGGGAATAATTAACACAGGGGGTGGAGATTATTCTCTCTGGAATCGCAACTACCTACATCCAATCCACTACTTTAGTCTTATATCTAGGTTTCAACTAAACACACTGTTGCCATAATGTATATCTTGCTATTCAGGTTTGGGGACTCTTTATAAAATATCCCCCACCTAAGGGTGTTCTAAATTTTTTAAAAAATATATATAACTAAACTTCATAATTGTAAATAAAGTTATTTTTTTAATTAAATGTAAGACACAAAAATACTTAAAAGTAATCCTAATTTTTTAATTAATAATGTCGCGCAATGAGCGGTGGGACTTTACTAGTTTTTTATTTAAAAAATTAGAATCAAAATATTTATTACAACACAAAATTGCACTAAAGTATTTTAAAAAGTGAATTGAATTCGATGAATACTCAACACTGCTATTCAACTAAGATAGTAGGCACAAAAGCATCTCTAACATATTTATGGAAAGTTACGCTACGACCCAAAAAAATGTTACGACATTATCCTTCTCTCAAAATTACACAATTTTTGTTATTCTTGCATAAATATAGAAATAGAAAACAAATGTTTTTTTGATGAAATGCTGAAAAACGCTAGTACATGTTCTAGAGTAAATTTTTTTAAATGTAAGCACCCGAGGGTGAGGGTTGATATATTGGTACCCCAAGCCAAAATGAGCGAGCCAGAAACATCATTGTATTTTGTACAAAGGGCAAAAAAATTGCCTCCAAAAGAATGATCAGATACTATTATTTATAAGTCTATATATATGCGAAATCTAGGGCAAGTAGTTGCACTTCCAAAGTAATGGACCTCCACATCAAGTGTTAGTTCAGTACTTTGACCAGGCAACTACCAATCAGTGAAATCAGTAATTGAAACTGTTAATTGGTTTGAGCTAGTAAGTCTGCGGTCGGTCAAAAGTCCCTTCGAGCACACGGAGGTCCCTTCGAGCGTACGGTTGTCCCCTCGAGCACACGGATGACCCCTCGAGCACATGGATGACCCCTCGAGCACACGGATGTCCCCTCGAGCACACGAATGTCCCCTCAAGCACACAGATGACCCCTCAAGCACACGGAAGACCCCTCGTGCACACGGTTGTCATCCTCGAACACGGGGATGACCCCTCGAGCACACAGATGACCCCTCAGCACACGGATGTCCCCTCGAGCACACAGATGTCCTCTCGAGCACACGGGTTACCCCTCGAGCGCACGGGTGTCCCCTCGAGTACACGGATGACCCCTCGAGCACACGGATGTCCAGTCGGAACAAGCAAATGCCCATTCGATGGCACGGAAGTCCCATCGAGCAGTCGCCAGTTCCCTCAAGCACACGAGTGTCCATACGAATAGTTCCTTCGAGCACACGGAAGTCCCCGCGAGCACTCGGACGTCCCTTCGAGCACTCGGACGTCCCTTCGAGCACTCGGACGTCCCTTCGAGCACTCGGACGTCCCTTCGAGCACTCGGACGTCCCTTCGAGCACTCGGACGTCCCTTCGAGCAGTCGAAGATCCCATCGAGCAGTCGGTAGTTCCCTCGTGCACACAATTGTCCCCTCGAGTACACGAGTGTCCTCTTGAGCACACGAATGTCACCTCAAGCACACGAATGTTCCCTCAAGCACACCAATGTCCCGTCGAGCAGTTGACAGTCCCCTCAAGTACACTAATGTCCCCTCGAGCACACGAATAGGTGTGGGACCTATAATAAGCCAAATTTCACAAAAACATCAGCAGTATCTATCCTATATAAAGGCCATGAGTCCAATGTGAAGAGTCCTCTAAAATGTATATGATTATTGCAACATATGCAGCATACTATCAAGATACATCTCTAATCCAAGGAATTCCACATCTATCTAGATAAAGGAGTCATTTAAGAAAAGGAGGGGCTAAATTCAGTTCTAGGTCACCATCAAAGTTGTTATGTAAAGCAAATTTGGCAAGGAAATCAGCTGCATTATTAGCCTCTCTAGGAGTGTGTTAGATTGGGTGTATATGATGCTTTAAATTTAGAGATTGGCAAGTAGAGAAATTCCTCCATGGTGAGGTAGTTGGGTTTTGAATACCATGTACTGCAATTAAACAGTCAGATTCCACCTCACATCTGTTTAAATCCAAATCTGAACATAACTCATATCCACATTGGATGGCTATCAATTTTGCCTGTAAAGGTGATGGGGAATGAAAAGATTTTGCCCTCATTTTAACCACTTTCCCTTCACAATTCCTAACTATCACAGCTAGAGTAGAACAACCCCCTCTAATCCATGTTGCATCTGTATTTATCTTGTATCCGGTCAGGGGTTTCTACCATTTCACTGCAGTAAAAGATTTCCTTTTCTTTTGTTGAATATGAGGTATAATGTTAGCCTACGTCCAGTATCTGTTCTTGTCTAGATTACCTATCAAAAGATTCACTGAGAAAATTTGATAGATCATGCCTTTTATTTCATGGATACACGCATCTTGGGAGAAGGATTCATTATCAAACAAATTTTATTCCTTCTAATCCATAGAATCCAGATTGTTACAAGAAGAGCAGCAGTGGTAATATTGGACTGAATACTGGATTCTGCCTTAAAAGAGAGATAAAATTCAACTCTGCTTTTCAATGTTGGAAAATAGATTTGTTGGATCTTTAAAAAGTTTGTTACACAGTTCCAGATAGCAGTAGATGAGGTGCAAGAGTTGAAAAAGTTATCTAAAGAGTCACTGTGATTCTGACACAGAGGGTATTTAGATGCTAAATAGAAACCTAACCTTCTTAAAATGTTGTCAAAAGGAAGTAATCCATTCAATGCTCTCCATAAAAGAACTGACATTTTTTTGGGAATAAAAGAGGACCATACCTTTTGAAAATGAAGGATCTTCGGCTTTCTCTGTCTGAGAATATTGTATGATGGCTTGATGGAGAAAATTCCATTTGTAGCTGGCATCCAGATGAGCCTATCCTCATGTATATATTCCAATTTAGCTTCCTACAAAAGATAACAAAAATTGGTCGCCAAAAATGGCTCTAGTTGAGGGAGGATAGATGCTTTGTTGTTAATAAATGACCTAAGTGAGATGTCCACAAAGGGGATGTCTCTTCCTTGAGGCCATTTATAAAACAAAGCTCCTTCTCCTGTCCAGTTAGCGTTCCAAAAGGAGCAATCACCGATTCCATGTATTACTCTGGAGTTGCACAGATTCTGGACCATGTATGAGAGGTTTTGTAAGACTTAGGGAGTGACCATAAGAGTGAGGTCCATTGTGTGGAATTGAGTTGCAGTTTCCACCACAATTTACATGAAAAAGCATCAACAGTGGCCTTTAAATCCCTAAAACCTATTCCATTTTCTTCGATAGGTACACTCATATTTTTCCAAGATCTCCATTTTTTCTTATCCCAATTATCTGAATTCCCCCAAAATAAGCTAGAGGCCATTTTCTCCATTTTTTTCAAAACTATTTTTGGTGGACACAAAACTGCAAAAATATGAGTTGGAATTGAGAGAAGACAGTGATTTATCAGAATAATTTTACCTGCAGTAGAGAGCCATCTGTTCTTCCAATTATGGATTGATTTTTCCATTCTTTCCAGTAATGGTTGGTAGTGTACCTGCAGATTTCTACCAGAGAATATAGGTACTCCCAGATATTTAAAAGGGAAAGATCCTTTTTCCATTCCCAGAATCCTTTTTACGGAGTGAACTGTAGAAACATTGGTCCTGTGGGATACAAAAAAATCTGATTTTGAGAAATTGACCTTTTGTCCTGAGGTTTGTTCATAAGCAAGCAGGAAATTTTTGAACCTCTTCATGTTTCTAGGGTTAGTATTACAGAAAACTGCTGTGTCATCCGCATACATTAAATGTGAAACCGGGGCACAAGTCTTAGGAAGACAAAAATTTTGAAGATACCCTGTGCTAAAAAGTTTCTTTAATCCTCTGGAAAAAGCTTCAGAAAGCAGATTATAAAGAAATGGTGAAAGAGGATCGCCTTGTTTAATGCCCCTAGAAGATGCAAAAAAACCTGAAGTAGCTCCATTGATTAGAACAAAAAAATTTGCAGCGGATATGTTATGCATAATAAGTTTGACAAATTTCCCGTGAAAGCCAAAATGGAGAAGAATGGAGTTCAGGAATGGCCATGAGACTCTACAAAAGCCTTTTGCATATCTAGTTTAACTATTAAATTAGGAACTTTTTATTTTCTAGACAACATCCTGGTCATCTCTTGCATTTGAAGGATATTATCAGTGATTTCCCTGCCTTTAATGAAAGCACTCAGCTCAGGAGAGATTAGGTTGTGCATTAGTGGTTTAATCCTTTCCATAAGAATTTTTGAGAAGACTTTATTGACAAAATTGGATAAACTAATAGGTCTGAAATCTGAGAAAGAAATTGGTATTGGTTTTTTGGGAATTAGAGTGAGCCAGGTGCTTGTGATAGCCTTAGGAATAATGCCACCGCTTATAAAATCATTTGCTGCCTCCAGAAGGTCATCTTTAATAGTTTCCCAGAAGAATGTGAAGAAATGACCAGAGAAACCATCAGATCCCGGAGCACCTGATTTATTTAAATCAAAGACAGCAAATTCCAGTTCATGTATATTGAAAGATTCAAGCAGGAGTTGATTTTGTTGATCAGTAATCAGGGGAGGAATTTCCCCTAAAAATTTTTCAGATAAGTTCCTATTTTTTGAGGAGCATCCTCATTAAGGAGTTCCTTAAAAAATCTAACTCCTTCATCTTTAATCAGCTGTGGGTCAGTAATCCTGTTCCCATTTCCATCTTTGATTTTACTGATTTTAGATCTAGCTCTCTTTTCCCTGATGGTGTGGTGAAAATAACTTGTGTTTGCATCCCCCTGTTTAAGCCAATTTAACCTTGCCTTCTGTTTTAAAATTTTTTTTTCTTTTTGGGATCTAAGAAGTAAGGCTTTGGACTTATTGAGATCAGCTAAGTCAGACTCTGCTTGGGACTGTTGAAATTTTATTTCTAGGTCACTGACTTTTGCTTCAGCTTCAACCAGGTTTTGATTGACATTTCCGAAAGTATTTTTGTTCCAAACTTTAATGTCAATCTTAAGTCTCTTAAGCTTATGCACTAATCTGTACATTCCTCTAGAGGGTGACGGTAAATTCCAGTTTTTTCCACTAAATTGTAGAAGTCTTGTCTATTTGACCACATTTCTTGGTATCTAAAAGGCCTAGGAACCATTTCTTCAGAAGATTGAATGGACAGCAATAATGGAGAGTGGTTAGAAGTCAATCTATTAAGTACCTGAATTGAGCTGTTTGGAAAGAGTTCCAACCAGTCCAAGTTGCTTATGCCCCTGTCTAATCTCTGAAACATAAGGTCCTTACATTTATTCTTGAATCTATTATTACACCATGTAAAAGAATTTCCTACAGTGGGGATGTCATGCAAGTCCAGATTATTAATGAAGGCATTAAAATCTTTCATGCTTCTTGGGGGGTGGCTTTCCTTCCTTTATACTCAGATACGGAGACCACAGTATTGAAGTCTCCGATGTATATAGAAGGTTCTGGAGGGGGGTTTTTTAAATCATTCCAAAGAGCTTCCCTCGATTGTCTATTAACACTAGCATATATAAAATAGCAGTTCCAACTGACAGATGAGTAGATTTCTGTAATTCTATCCTGCAGGAATTGATCTGACTCTTTTAAACTGATTACATTAAAAGCATGGCTCCAGAAGATCCATATTTTAGCATTTTCAGCAGGTAGAGCATTTTTGAAGCCTAAATCATGCATCAGAGTGTTTATTTTCTTTTTTTCATGTCAAGGCTCTATCAAACAGAGAATAGCAATCTTGTGAGACAACATAAGAGATTTTATTCTATCCAAAGATGTTCCGTAGCCTCTAACATTCCAAACTAACATGTTTCCTATTATGTTGTATTTAATCATTTAAAGCAGGTGGTGGTTGCTTTCTGTGAGGATCTAAGGTTTCTTGTTTTAACAGTAGTGGCTTTACTATTATTTGATTGTTTATCCTGATTCTTATCAAGTTTATCTGAACCTGAAATTGGTATTGGTTTGTGTATGCTAACCTTTGACTGTGAGCTTTGATCTACCTTTGTGTTCTGATCAGTTGAGGGTCGTGCTCCCTTCTTTACCACTGTAGGAGCTGGCTGAGGTTGCTGTTTCGGCCCCTGTGTCAGCCCAGCATCTATGATGATCAGTGGATGATGGATGATGCCAGCATCTGGGTTGACAGGTGTATTTGTTGCTAAAGTACTGGGGAGCTCTGTGTGACTGGTATGGGGGCTGATTTCTTCAATGGTGTGAAGGTCTGTTGTGTCTGTAATCTTGTCATTTGTTTTATGGGGTACCACTCCTTCTTGAGATTCCAGTGTTTCATGGAATATTTCTGCTGCTTCCACCTCATCATCTCCCTCATTTAAAGCTTCTAAGGTCTGAAAGGCATTTGAAATCTTGACAGTTTTTCTGTTGTTTGGGATTCCTGGATGGATACTGACTCAACCGGGTGTTTTTTCTTTCTCCAAATAGTGGCGGTGATAGGCTTAGAGATGTCATCCAGTGAATAAAAGGAACCGATTCTTTTCTTATGAATACCAGGGAAAGCTTGTACAAAACTATTTTTCAGATGAAGGCATGTCTTACTTTGTTGTAATTGACACCCTTCTTCCTTCTGAGAGGCTGATAGGCCTGAGGGTTCTGCAACATCTAAGTCCAGTGTAGGCTGGGAATCTAAGGCATGAAAGGGTTCCACCTGATTTGTGGCTTTGCTTTCCTTTTTTCCATTTATTTTGGGGTTCAAAAGATGCTTTTTCCTCTGTTCTGGGTGCAAGAAATTACACGTAGCATGACTGTGACCAATTATCCTACACTGAGTACAGTATGAAGGCAGTTCATCATATTCAATAGGGTACTCAGCTACTTTGCTACCTATTCCAACCACTATGGTAGATGGCAACTGAGACATAAGGTCAACCTCAACACACACTTTGATTGCAGATGGCCTAGTCAGTGCACTAGTTGCTGCGTCCATTTTAAGGAATCTACCTATCTGACTACTCATACCTATGATTGCGAATGTATTATAGAAATGAATAGGGAGTTTATGGATTGTTACCCAAGCTGGAACAACAGATGATTCTGCTACAGGGGAGAAGTCCGGTGACCATTTTTGATTACTTAGAAGTTGATTACTTAGAAGTTGATTTCTAGTGTAATTTAAAGTTGATTACTTAGAAGTAAGAAAGAGAAATAGAAAAAGATTACGGATATGTTCTTGTGCCCAGTTGTAGATAAATATTTAGTTACGGACTTGAAAAATACAATGGGGGTGTATAGGGTACAATCACGTTTGAGCGGATTTCAATTTGGAGTTACGAGTAAAGTTTTTGCTTTTTGCACTTAGGTCCCTCCAAGAAAGTTGGAATTGTTGAATCATGAAATTGGCAACACTAAAAAGCAATTCAATAATGTACTATTGCAACTTTGCGATTTGGGCATATACGGGTGAACATAAAGGCCTTGAAAGTCAACATTGAATACTTCTACACAGTCTTGAAAAATTACACTGTGGCCCAAAATTGTGCTACCCATAATTCGTTGCTCCAAAATACATTATTTTTTGTTATTCTTGTCTAAATATAGAAATATTAAATAAATTAATTTTTTGAGGAAATATTGGAAAGCGCTAATACGTGTTATAGTGTAATATAAAGTTGATTACATAAAAGTAAGAAAGGAAAATTGAAAATGATTACGGATATATTTTTATGCTCGATTGTTGATAAATATTTTGTTACATACTTGGAAAATAGAATGGAGGTCTATAGGGTAGCATCACTTTCGAGCGGATTTTAATTTAGAGTTACGAGTCAAGTTTTTACATTTTGCAAGTTACAACGAAACAATTCTTGATAATAGTGCAGTTGTAACAATAGTATTATTAAATATAACCTAAACCAACCCAAATTTAATCGGGTGACATAATAACCCGATATAAAATGAACCAACCCAAAATATATTTGAATTCAATATGAAACATTATAAAAAAATAACTGACATAATCAGACCCGAACAAAACTTCAGTACAAAAAATGACACGAGAATAACCCGATCCAATCCAACCCGACAATATTCTGACCTGATCCGACCTAATCCGAGTATAAAAATTACACGATAGTAACCCGACCCGATATTAACTCAACCCGACACGACCCAATCCGAGAAAAAAACTGACACGTTTTCAACCCGACACGATAGGTACCCAACCCAACCTAATCCTACACGACAAATGAAATCAACACGATTCAACCCGACATGTTTCAACATGATACATTTCTAACCCGATACGAATGTGACACGATAAGCCGAATTGACACCTCTAGTCCAAACTGTTTGTATCCTCTAATTCCAATCTTCCCTTGGAATACCATTTTTGTATCCGTTTTGAATGAACGAAATAAAAAAAGTGACCCATTTTATGACTTGATTAGTTTTGTGTTGTATCCTATTTTATGATTTGGATGAAAAATATTGCTCCATATGTGGCCACTTTCGCTTTGAAACACATGTACGTGGGTAATTGTGAAAGAGAGGAAGTCATTCACGGAGTATCTCTTGAAGACAAGGGACGTTTTGAAAACATGACATAACTATAATTGGCCCTAGCAAGAGCGTCTAGAAGAAAGTAATCGACAGTTTAGCTTCCAAAATTCAGAGACTATATTCACAAGGTCAACTTACTAAACAGAAACCACATGCTTGATGCCAGAAACAGCCATCACTTCCCAGTGAAGGTCGAAAGCTACAAAGAAATGCATATCTTTCGCTCTATTTATACAGCTATAGCAAAGTCCTGATTCAAGCAAAAGAAAAAGCTCTTCCTAACTGTACCATGGAAATACATTCATGTCTTCTTCAAACTCCTCTTTTTCTCTCAGCTCTCATTTTTCTATTCTGTTGTTTCTTCCGGAAATATCAGAGACGGGGGATTGGCAATGACAGCTCCCTGCCAACTAACTGGCCAGTTTTCGGGATGTTACCGGCTCTCCTGCGAAACGCTTGCCGGGCTCAGGACTACGGGACCGAGGTCCTGACCGAAAGCGGGGGAACCTTCAAGTTCAAAGGGCTCTGGTTTTCCGATCATGACATGATCTTCACTTGTGATCCTGCCAACATCCATTATATCCTCACAAAGAACTTTTCAAACTATCCCAAGGGCCCTGAGTATCGCAAAATCTTCGATATCTTTGGAGATGGGATCTTCAATGCCGATTCTGAGCTATGGAGGATTCACAGGAAGGTCACTCTCTCGGTCATGCACAATCCTGATTTCCAGAAGCTCTTGGAGAACAGTGTCTTGGAGAAACTAGAGAAAGGGCTGTTTCCGGTCCTGGAGAATTCGATGGACCGCGGAGAATCAATTGATTTGCAGGATTTGTTTCAGAGGTTCGCTTTCGACAACATTTCCAGGCTGGTTTTGGACTACGACCCCAACAGCCTGTCCCTGGATTTACCAAACATCCCGTGCGAGAAGGCGTTGAATGATACCATCGAAGCCCTGTTGCAGAGGCACATATGGCCTGAAATCTGTTGGAAGCTCCAAAGATGGCTCAATGTCGGGAAAGAGAGGAAGCTCAGCAAGGCCTGGAGAGATTTTGATGAGTTCATATACCCCTGCATCCAGCGAAACAAGCAACGTGATAACTTCCGTGGATTCGATGGCTTCACTGCGTTCGCTAAGGCTTACCAAAGTTCCATTTCAGCAAAAATCACAGATGTATTCCTCAGGAATGCAGCTCTCAACTTAATGCTTGCTGGAAGAGACACAACCAGTACGACTCTCTCTTGGTTTTTCTTCCTTGTAGCTAAAAACCCTAGTGTGGAAGCGAAGATTCTGGACGAGATTGGGGATCATGATAAAAGTGTATTTAGCATGGATCAGGCCCAGAAGCTGGTTTATCTCCATGGTGCTCTGTGCGAAACTCTCAGGCTGTATCCTCCAGTGGCCCTGGAACACAAAGCTCCGACAAAGCAAGATGATCTGCCTAGTGGGATGTCCATCAACCCCGATACGAAGGTGATTCTGTTCTTCTACTCTATGGCTAGGATGGAGTCCATATGGGGACCAGATTGCTTTGAGTTTAAGCCTGAAAGATGGATCTTGAAGAACGGGAGGATCAGGCATGAACCGTCGTTCAAGTTCCCGGCGTTTAATGCAGGGCCAAGGTTGTGTCTAGGGAAGGAGATGTCTTTCGTTCAGATGAAAATGGTTGCAGCCTCAATCCTTTGCAATTATAGGGTGCAATTGTTGGATGGTCATCCGGTGTTCCCGAGTGACTCCATCGTCATACAAATGAAACATGGTTTGAAGGTCATGATTTCTAGGAGAATTTAAGATCATGAGTTTGCTCGATCTCTGTGTTTGCACTTGGTAAGTGTTTGTACGATTAATAAGGAGATTTGTTGTTTTCGTTGCTCTAACTACAGTGATGCGCATGTGTATGAACGAATGTGAGCGTAAGCCGTGGCGGAACCCGGGTCATAAACTAAGAGATGATTCTTTAAAAACAAATGTAAATATACTCCATAACATAATTAACACTTTAAAATTGGAAGTACAATATAAAATCAAAGTGAACCATCAAAGTAAAAGTAAACTATAATAAAATGATATAAAGTCCTCCTTCAACATTAATTTTCTAGAATTTTAAATTTATCATCATAGAAATAGGTAAAATTTTGGTGAACGTCGTTTCACTCACTAAAATAATCTGCAAACTCTATAGATGAGATTAGTACAGTAGCAAGCAGAGCCGATCTCACGAGAAACGGAGCAAAAACTATAATAAAATTCCTACTAATATAGAATAATTTTGGTGTAGCCACCACGCCTTAATTTTTATATTTATCTAACAACTAATAATGCAACTAACTAATATAAAATATGAAATAATAATGCAAACAAAAAATATATAAAAATCTATAAAATATATGAATAAGGTAATCGGCTCGGAATAACTCACATTAGTTAAACATCGATCATATGCGCAAAGATAAATCAATTCATATGCATCTATCAGTTATAGGAAAGTAGATACGCTTAATCTCCCCAATTCTTTCATAGTTTATCGACAATTAATCAATTATAATTAAAAAATTATAATTAACTAATTGTTTCTCTTACCAAGATGCCCTCGGAAAGTATTCGCTGAACCAGATGCACACTTCGATAGCATTAAGAATGAAAAGAACCCGATATAGCAATTACCAAAGTAAAAGAAAATAGTAACGCACACTTAATTATTCCCCATCTTGCTATTATAGTCTTAGCTAGTTAGCTGCTTTTCACAAGAAATCGCTACTTACTAACTCTTTCCAACGATTACGTATTGGTGGAATTAGATAACATTATCCCAATAATATTCAAGTTGATCAGGCTTAAATATACCAAGAATAAAATAAACCAAGAACAATCAAGAACACATAAGAATTAATTATAAAATAATTAGGCCTCTCGATTAATAAACTAATGCTTGTTATTCCATGCCGATATATAAATTAGCTACCCATAATAATTAAACTGAACAAATAAATAATACAAAAACTGAACATAATTATAATATAATAAAATACTAAATACAAATTAAGAAATCGAACCAGACTAGGAGGAATTCGATCTCTTTGCATGCAAAACAATGTGAATAAGAATTGATGTGCCTAATGTAAATAATTCTTCAAACCAAGCAATACAACCATGGAGTCGCCGAGTTTTACTGATAAAAACTTTGGTGACTAAATCTTGTATGAAGGAAGAAAAAAAAGTTCTCCCTGTATGCGTGCATATGCGTGTGTGTATATACACATGATTTACAATCCCAAGCCCATTCGGATTCTTCTTCCGAAAGAAGGAAATAAAATATTCTAATTCTATTTAACTAATTCCTAAAATTAAGGAATTTCAAATGGAAAGAGATAATACAATCCTTATCAATATGGGAAGTGAATATCTTTATTTTCTTCAAATTCACATCTCTTCAATAATTCACTTTTCACCCCATAACTTCAGCAATTCTTCTTTTGCCTCTTTTCCTTCATCCCTGGAAAAATGTCTTATAAAATAAGAACATTTTTCCATTGGAGCACATCGCCTCATTAAAAACCTTAACCTCCAGTGGGAAAAAATCGCTGGTTAAGGGAAAAAGAGTACAATGTATAGCTCCCTTTCCATTCTTCGCAATCCATGAATGCCTGCACCAAAAACTCCTAAAAATGAAAATGATATCTCAATAAAAATCATAATAATCCCACAAAATATGAACACAATATAACACATATCAAATTTGTATATTCACACACACATATATATATACATATATATATATATATATATAATGTTCACTTTTATTTTTGTGGAGTTAATATTTGTTAAATAAATTATAAAATCTCATTAATATAAGTATGCTAGAATAATGTCATGTAAAATTTTATTAGATTTTTATTAGTTACTATATGTTTTAAAATGTCAAATTATTAATATTTTTTACACAAAATTAAAGATATAGTGATTGACGAGGATTTAACTCACAATATATTTTAAATTAAAAGAATATACTCCCTATGTTTCATTGGATGCGATACACTTTTCTCTTTTTTTTTTTGTTACTTTTGTAAATTTGGCATACTTTCCTTTTTTGGTAATATTGATTCATTTTCATCCACTCATTCTACTTTTTTTTCTTTCTAAATTCAATTTCATCCACTCATTTCATTCACCTAAGTTCAAGCACATCATGCTAGTGTGCCACATCCGATGAAACAGATGTAGTAATACATCTTGATATTCAATTTTAGTTTTGAAGAAACGCATGTTGTAACATGTTTGGCCATATTTACTATAATATTTAATTAAGTACTAATAAAATAAGTAGCAAAAAGTAAAAATGAATAAAATTGTATAGTAAATAATTACATACCTTATAATCAAACTAATAAATAACTAAGTGTACAACAATGCTTCAGGCTACAGTTGTACGACAACTATCCTACATTTAAGGCAAAAAGCAAGGCATAATTAAGTAGAAAGCGAGACGGACTTTTTAAGAATTTATTTCTCAAACGAAACGACGATGTGTAGGTAAGTTTTAAAACAAAACAAAAAAGAAAAAGATGAGAAGAAAATCTACCACTTCTGCAATTTTCAAAGTAAGTTGGAAGAACAGAACAGGGAGAAGCGGAACCCTTACTACTACCTTCGGGCTGGCAACTCAGGTAGGGCAGGAGCCCTACTACGCATAACAGTAGGTCAGCCCCTGAGCGTAAGGTCATGTTTCCTCTGTCTCCTGTGTGTGTCATCAAATTCAGTTCTAGGATAATGTAAACAAAATCTCAATATCACTTGCAAGTCAAGTTGAGTCCTTTTCTGAAGAAATGGTTTTTTTGGTAATATGCAAATATAACCCTATATGTCGAAAAAAATGCAGATATATCCCTCGGTTGTTTTTTAGTGCAAAAACAACCCTGACTATTGAATGAAAATGCAAACATAACCATCCGACCGTGATTCTGGCGTTGACTAACCAATTCCGGCCATTGACTCACTTGAAGAGACTAAAATACCCTTCTACCTTAAGCCTTAAATGAGAAGGACAATTCTGCCCTTATTAACGTGGGCCCCATAAAAAACAATATCAAAACTTCCTTTCATTTCAAAAAAAATCTACACGTTCATTTGTTCTCCTGTCAGCATTGATAAACCCAGGTGGTCGTGTCGCCATGTTCTGCCTCCACTTCGCCGCTGTGGTTCCCTAATCTTCTTCCCCCATCTTTTTCCCATCAAATCAGTGTCAATAGTGCAGGCATCCCTTCCCGGAGATTCAAATCATCTGTCATCTACTGAAGGTAACCAATTCTTCACTTGAACCCTAGGTTTGAATTTGGGGAAAATTGATTTTCCTATTTCCGACAATTAAACTGCTGTAGATACGTTTGTTATTGGTGTTTAGAGTGTTGTTTTAAGGAAGTTGTTATTTATATTCTTGCCCAGGGATTAGAATGGTTTCGTCGGGCTACACTCCAAATCTTGTGCATTGCGAAGGATTCGAATGCCTGGTTTATAAGAAGGGAATGATTGTTTGTGTGTCTTGATTAGCAAACAATCCAGGGAGATCTTATTATCGATGCCTTCACAGTCATGGATTTTAGGGTTGGGTTGTGCCTGATATGTTTGACTCGGGAAAGAGGCAGTACTAGTAGTTCGATGCCACAACATGAGTTTCGTAGTAGAGGTCCAAGAGGTAGTACAGCTGGCCATGTTAAGGTCGAAGAAGGTGTGGTTGTGCCAAGTGAAGGTAATGTTGCACCGCAAAATGGCTGCAACTGCTCATTCATCCTTAAGGCATTAATCATATTGAATTTGGTTTTTCTTGACCATATTCTCGCTAGGGTTGCTAGGAAAGTGAATGTTGGTGGCTTCAATTAGCTCTTGCCTTGGAGAAAACATGTAGTTGTTGTATTGGTGTGTATTCCGTCTAATGTTTGTGTAATTTAACCTGGTTTAGACATGTCAAATGTTTGTCTTCATTTTATGTGAGGTGCAAAATTACTTGAACTTGTTGGCTGATGTATGAATTTGTTTGATCGTTTGTTATAGTTGTAATGAAATACATATTGTCATTCAGTGACATATATTAGTACTGATTTAACCCCACTAAAATCATAGACGTGCACATATAACCCCACGTAATTCATTAAATTGCATATATAACCTCCTATTAATGTTATTAAGTGCATATATAACCCCACCTAATTCATTGATGTACAAATATAACCCTACTTATATAGTACAAATCCTGATATAACCCTTGGTTAAGTTATGTTGTTTATGCGAACAAAAATGATCCGACCACCATTAATTATTACCAACACTTGTTTAGTAGATAATTTGAAAAACATTTCGAACAACAAACATCACACTACATTAATATAGGTTCAAATGTTTGGACCACACCAAATATATAGTGTGCCACATAGTTCCTATAAACGTCTGCTAAAGGCAGCAAAGGTCGCAAAATAGGAAAAAGAAGGTGCACAAATGAAACAGTAATTTGTCATGGTTGAAGACATAAATTAGACACAAAAGATGGTGATGATAAGGTCAAGTGCGGGCAGCTGGTGGTGGTTGTGACACACTTCTTCTTGGACTTGATGTTTCACTCTCTGGATAGAGTGTGGCAGGAAGAGGTGGGTGTGAGCTAGAACGTGGGACATCAACATTGGGTGTGGTGTTTATCAACAGAGCCAAAGTTGTGCCGAGCAACCTCGCAGTCCTCTCACTGCATAGAAAATTCCTTCCCCAAATTCCATTGCGGGTAGCCTCCACTTTAGTGCAAACATAGGGAACTCAGTTGGTGGTGGGGGTCTCGATAGCTAAAAATAATAGGTGATGCACATATAGCTAGTTGAACAAATTGCAGATATAACCTGACATACTATGAAGATGCGTAGATATAATCCTACATAATATGAATATGTGCATATATAACCCTACTTTATTGAATTCAGTGCATTTCTTACTCGCGTAATGAAATTACCTGCAAGTCTAATGGATCCAGATGGTTGACGGTTTCAATAACAGTGTTACCCGACAATGTGTGAAATACGGCTAGTCCTACTCCTCCAATTGGATGGGGGAAATCCTAAGCATGGTAAAATTGAAGAAATGATTTTTAATGTTCTAAGTATGATCCATAGACATTATTTGACAAAGAAATATAATGAGGGTAAATCAGAATACCTTAGCACTAAACTGGCATGGTAAATGTGCTCGAGTCCCAGTACTTGGTGTTGGACCCTCATTTTTTTTCTAGTGTCCACTTTCACTAATACATGGTCCCGTTTACCGGATCCTGGACCAAGTACGAATCTTGTTCCTCTAGGAAGCTCTGCCACCACAATCTCCCCCACAACCTGGTTCTCAACCAAAGGTTGTTCTTCCAAAACATTGTCTCTCACAACCTGGACTAAAACCTCAACCATGGGTTGTTCCATCACCACCGGTGTCTCCTCCAAAATAACCTGCACTAGAATCCCCTTCAAGTTATGGACATTGGATGCAATAGCCCCTTCTTGGATGTTGAACTGTTTCTCCACGACATCTAGTGTTTCTAGCATTAGCATTCCACCTTTATCGTTACCCTGCAACTCATCTTGTACCTGAGAATGGGTGCCAGTTAGGATTTTAATCCAACAATTAGACCATGCATTATTTTGATTTAAAAAATAGTGTCTTACTTCATTCACAGTAGCATCCTCTCGTATGTTACGCCTCGCCTTTTGCTTAATTCTCCTGGTATGCTTTATTTTCTTCACATTTTTTTGTTGTGGCTCTGGTTGAGCAATTTCATTCTCCACTTGTTGAATGATTGGCATCACATCCATTATCTACAATTGAATATTGGCATATTACTAAGATGACTTGATAATAAACACATTAAGTGCCGAGAAGACCCTAAAGTTTACCTTTTTTCCATTCAAACTAAGTGGTGGGAATTGCATCTCCATATCAAATTGCATCTCCGTATCATCAACTGATTTATCCTATAGTTCATAATAATAATAGTTTTAGTAATTACTAATTTCAGATAGTTCAGATACAGCCCTACATAATATCAATTTGTTCAGATACAACCCTACATAATGTTATTAAGTTCAGATATAACCCTACATAATTTCAGATAGTTCAGATAAAATCCTACATAATTTAAGTTAGTTCAGATATAACCCTAAAAAATTCTAGTCAGTGTATATACAACTCATGGATTACCTCGACAGCCTGGTTACAATCTATTGGAGCCTCGTCCCTGTTCTGAATTTGAACTTCTAGATCACCACCTTCTTGGACCAATACGATAAAATTTTAGTTGGGGGTAGACACAAAATTATCAGAAACTAACAATATTGTGCCAAAAATACCTCTTCGACTGTAATTGCTGGATCATGTTGTGCTGCATCATCACCCGCCTTTTCCTGCAATGAACAAATGGACATTACGTACGATTAGAAATTGAAAGAGCTTAGTCATGTACTCAATCAATACGTATATTAACTAATTCTACCTTTCGCTGATTTTTTGAACTAGCAGATGTTTCCCTCGCTTTGATGCCTCACTGGAATTTGAACCCTTTGCAGCCCTTGTCCATTTAGGTGGTTGCTCAGAAACGTGTCTGGCCACTGGTCTGCCTCTCTTGATTCCAGTATGTGAAGTGGCTTGCGAAGTGCCCTGTGTAGTGGCCCGTGAATTCACATCCACTCCATGCAGAAGATTTACAAAGGATTAACAAGTTGTCATGAATTTGACAAATGATTTGTCTAATTAATAATGAACAAATAAAATACTCCTCATGTCCCACTTCTTTTTGCACAATTGTTTTTGCATACTTTCAAAGACACATGTTTAATCGTTAATATCTTTACCTACATATAATAATGGTAAATAAAAATTTAATATTTAAAAACTACTTGTTCCAACGATTTGAACAATATCATATACAATAATGTTGTTATTCATATATCTATTCAAATATGCGATAAAGCTTTGATAGAGAATAGTGTGTAAAAAGAAATTGTGCAAAAAGAAGTGGAACTGAGGGAGTAGCTAACATGTTCAAAATACCTGGGATGCTGCAGCAGATTTAGCTTTTTCAGCTGCCTTTCTTTCTTAGTCGTGGGCTAGGAGACATGTGTTGCAAACTATTTTTAATATAGATGTATTTAAATTAATTTAATTAAATTATATATTTAGTATTATATAAATTATTAAATTTGAACTTAATTTATTTAAGTTTTTGTTTCAGTACAAGATGATCTTGACAAGTAAACAAAATATCAATGATCATATATTAACCACTACCTCTAATTGAATGTCATTGTTGTGCTTGGTATATAATTTAAAGAGAAAGTAGGAAAGACTGAGGTTCCGTAATTTTATGTACAATCCACGGTGACTTTTACTTTAAATATTGTATTTTTTAAATAAAATTTAAATATTGTATTTTTAAAGTTAAACAAATAATAATATGTATTTGGATGTGAAAATATAAAATATATAATATACAAAAATATTTTCTTAATTTCTAAATTTAGTACTCCCTCTGTTTCATTGGATGTGACACACTTTCATTTTTTTGGTTGTTTTTGTAAATTTGGCACAATTTCCTTTTGTGGTAAGATTCCTTCAGTTTTATCCACTCATTTTACTTTTTCTTTTCAAAATTCAATTGCATCCACTCTATTCATTCACCTAAATCCAAACACATAAACCTATGGTGCCGCATCCAATGAAACGAAGGTTGAATGTAATTTAACAAATACAGTGTATGTGGTAAAATAAATGGTATGTCTATAAGATTATGGACATACTGTCTGTCAGGAGACTCACTCTAAATTAAATGGACTATTCATCTCTTCATTTCTTCCAAACAAAACTAATTTTATTTTAATTTTTGACAATATATGTGCTTGGTATGACCTAGAATATGTGATATATGCAAGTTCTTACAAATATTTCTGGTATTTAATTTAAAATTTATCTTTAACCATGATATATTTACAAATTATATCATGTTTTGAAAACACACGAAATCAATTTGTTTGAGATATTAACACAAGACTCATTTTTATTATTTGAGAAATAATTAATTCTCTAAGGGTACCTTTTTCCTCTCAATAAATTAATCTAGATTAAAGTATAATTGACACTATTTTATTTAGAGCAAAGCCAAAGTCTTGGGAAAGATGGTCTTTCCATAGGTTTATGGAAAGATGGGGTTTAATTAGGATAATAAAAGGTAAAAGGTCTAAGTGGCAATATTAAAAATTTATTATACAACGTGTAGTAGTAATAAAGTTTATAACCCGATTCATACAACCCAAAAATTTTATCTTCATTTCTTCTAATTTACACTTTAGACATTAGTATTTCCATAACTTATGGAAATAACGTCTTTCAAGAGACGAGCTCTAGAGCAAATGAATTCGGTGGCCCCCTTAATGATCAAAATCGTCCACCTTTGGTCCTTTATTTTTTTCCGAACACTTTTGGCCCTTCAATGAGCAAATGAGTTGGTTCTTTACATAGTTAAGGGGGCCAAAAGTGTTCAAAAAAAAATCATAACTCAACAGTTCTACAAGTTGAAGGGTCAATAATGTTGAAAAAAAATTGAAGGGTCAAAAGGGGATGATCATAAGGAGTCATTAGAATTATTTGCTCTTTTATTTATATTTTAAAAATATAAATCTATTTCCACCAAATCACATTGTTCCAAATCTATAGAGAATGAAGATTGATCTAGGAATGCCATTTCTTCTTCTTATAGCTAGACTTTGTAAAGATATCAACTATGGAAAACATATATTTATACAACACGGTTTTCCGGATGATTAGTAAATTTTAAACACGATCTCTTCTAACGGTCAAACCAATCATGATAAACTTCGTTTCAATAACTTTTAGGGTTAAATTATAATTATTTATATATTACTATTCCTTTTCAAAGTTATAAGAAGTTTGTTGCAATAAATAAAAACAAATATCAAATCACCTTATTAGTTACATCAATTATAAATTGATCCCGTCTAATTGTTAATCGATCTAAAATAATACTTTGTACATCTCAATTTTGGAAAAATATATATATAGCAAAAACAGAGTATTTTATTCCAACACGGAAAATCTTATAAGTACACAACTGCCTCTTTAATCAATAAACAACTTATGCGTCCCATGTCTGCCATTGGTTAATTAACTAAGCATTAACGCAAGAGTGGGTCTCCTGACAGGCGGCATGTCCATAATCTTATGGACAGGCGGCATGTCCATAATCTTATGGACATGCCACTTATTTCTTACCTTATACATTGCATTTCTTAAATTACATATAAAATTTAAAATTTTTGAAAATATTTTTATATATCATATATTTTTATATTTTCACCTTCAAATACATAATATTACTCGTTTTAACTTATAAAATGTAATATTTAAATTTTATAAAAAATTACAAAATTTAAGGCAAATGCCCCTAAGAACTGTCCTTAATCTTATGGAAAGACCGTCTTTTCTGAAACTTTCCCACGCAATTATCAGCAGGAGAAATGACTAATATATTAACAATGTGACAGATAACAAAATTGATGCTTAACGATGTCATTTTATTCTTGTAACTTTTGATTTCTTTTAAACGATGGCAAGTCCGTGGTTTTGGCTCCTTTGATCAAAAGGATAATTCCCCTCATCTAACTAAACTACAATTTTTGTTACTACTAATTTTTTATATTATTCTGTATTGGCTTTACTTTCACCAAAATTTTGTGTTAATCATTTTTGAGCATTCAAATTATGGAGTCGTTGGAGAGTATGGACCTTTATATAAACTTCATCACCTAAGCATGTGGTTTGCATGCAAATTTTATGTGCAAATTATAAATTTTGCACGCAATCTATACGCTTAGGTGATGCAAGAATGCTTTTAGAACACCATCCCACCAATGTTGGTTATGACTCACTATAACTACATCAATATCATTAATATTTTTTTAATATAAGTTTGGAACTATAATGTTATATTACATTTATTAATGTTAGAATTTTTGCAACGGTCCCGTGTACCAATCAATAACGGTGTGGTTAATTGCTTTTATTAATTTGTTCAAAAATGCTTATGTATTGCTAACAACTATGTTTTTATTACATACATGATCCTATTTTATTCAACGACTTGAAGACATATTGGCCGGATCTAAAGAAGGGAAACCACGCTCAGTTTTGGCAGGATGAATGGAATAGGCATGGGAAATGCTCAATAGCCCGTTACAAAGAGATGGAATACTTCAATGTCATGCTGGACTTGATAAAATCGTTTTCCCTTGGTAACAAACCCAGCTCCGTTCAATTATATCCAGGAAGCTCGATTACTTTCGCCACACTTAATGTCGTTGTGGCTTCTCTGTTTGGAGGAAGGATGCCGAGTTTTCTATGCGACAATAATTGCAATCTCATGGAGATAAAGGTGTGCTACGATATCCAACTGATGATAATTGATTGCCCTCTCACACAGAAGCCAAGTCTTGGAAAACCTTATCTCCGTTCTGCCAGATGTTCACGTCTTCCGTGCTCCCAAGGAATACATTACATGCCTTAGTATTTAGTTAGTCCTATGTATTAGAGTGATGACACATTCATCACCGAAAAACTGCAATGATATAAATATCTACAGTTCTTCCCTTTTGTGATCTCTTGTTGCAGTCTTCATAAATTTTGCAAGTAGGGTTTTTGTTGTCTTCCTAGGTGATGATTACAACAAAAAATACCTTTACACACATTAATAATTGTTAGAATAAAGTATTTGGAACAACAAATGAGCTTTGATTCTAACTGTAGTTAGTGAAGGTGTTAGCATAGGTATAAATGTAGTTATAGATAATTATTCATTAAAAATATAAAATATAAAAATAAATAACTAAATGTCTTATTATCCATTCATATTCATTACCCACATATGGATGTGTATGAATATATATAGTAAACTCCATCACCCAAGCGTGTGGTTTACGTGCAATTTTATATGCAAATTATAAAATTTTGCACGCAAAATATAAGCTTAGGTGATGCAAGAATGCTTTTAGAACACCATCTCATCAATGTTGGTTATGACTCACTATAACTACATCAATATCATTATTTTTTAATATAAGCTTGGAACTATAATGTTATATTACATTTATTAATGTAATTAATAACTCATCTATCCCTATATTAATTTGGACATAAATTATGTTATGTTGAGATTGAATGACATCACAACACTATATTTAAAGTGTTGGTATACATAACTATACTAACACAAATTTTATTGATAGTATCTTGCTATCTTACCTAGTGTCATAATAGAATCCCATAGCAACATTTGTACAAAAAATGTAATAAAATATACTCCCTCCGTCCCAATTAAGTTGGCGCGTTTGCTTTGGCTCGCTCTTTTATGCAAGCTGATGTGGCAAAGAATAATTTTGAAAAAGTATGGATATTTTGGAAAAGGGTGTGGACCTAGTCTGAAAGTTGTTAAAATTAAAAAAGGACATCGTGATAATATAACAACATAATATTTGCTATTTTGGGTAGTTTTTTAAGTATGATATTTTTGTTGGGACGAATGAAAAAGGAAATTGCGCTTTATTGGAATGGAGAGAGTATGTTGGGATAGATCCATTTTGTTGTATTGTGAGAATGCTTTACTTAAGTAATCAAATTAGTTAAACGTGTAATTATAAGGACACGTATAATCTTTTTTCTAAATTGAAACCATCGCATATAAGGTTTGGAGGGTGTCCTTCCCTTTTCATTAATCTCATATGTTGCCAAAAGTTGAATTTTTGAAAGCTGAATTCGTGGAAGTTGACTTCTTGAATTTTGGTTAGTTTCGGTCAGTAGTCACAACAATTACCAACTCCTATTACCAAAATCTCGGTCGAAAATGAAAAACATCAACATGAGAAAATAAAAACACTACAAAAATCGATTCATATCACCAAAAAAAACTACAAAACCTTAACTCATCAATTAAATCTCACCTGAATAATGAAAAACATCAACATAACACAATAAAAGCTACAAACATTAACAAAATACTACAGTACCTCAAGAATAAAAATTCTTCAAAACAAAAAAGGACCTAGAAGGATTTAAATTCATGTCTCTAACCTCAAAGGTTAGAGTTATAACCACTACACCAATTACTCTCACGTGGCATACATTCAGTCAAATGATATTAAACCTCAAAATGTAAATAAAGAACATATTTTCTTCAAAATAAATGTCATAGCTAGATTCGAACTCTAGACCTCCAACCTCAACAACAGGAGCACAAACCACCAAACCAAACTGACTTTGATGATAATAAACTCAGTTAAGTAATTATTAAATCACAACAAATCTTTGAAAAAGTGAAGCACACTATTAAACTGCACATCTCATGAGCAGAAGCTCAGCCGTCCTCCACCGTCTGTCGCATCCACTGCCGCCTGTCGCATCCACTGCCGTCTGCTACCGTTCACCGTCGTCGCCAGTGCATGTTTAAAAATGCGCATCATCTTCCTTATGGACGCGCGTGGTACTGACGCGCCTGACGAAAAAACAAAGCAACGTCATGCCTCACCTCACCGCCGCCTCGTATCGCCGTCATGATAGCCTCACAAACTTTAGCAGCCATCGTCGTCTCGCTCCATCGCAAACTTGCTGTGGATGCGCCACACTGCTCCGACGTCCTCCGTTTCTCATCGATCTCGCCAATCAGGGGCAGTTGCAGAGAATTGCCAGTTGCCGATGAGGAGTGGAAGAACAAGAAGAATCACCGGTTGCAGCGCGATTGGAGTCGGCAGTGGTTGCCGATCGAAGCGGAAGAAGAAAGTGAATCGCCGATCAAGAGCAGTTGCAGAGAATTGCTGGCAGAGCGGTGGCCTAAGAGCGGAATGGTGGCGTTAAGCCGTGGAACGACAGCGGTTGGATGGGGTTACAGATTTCCGATCGGAGGAGGAGAATTTCGATTGGTGGCTAAAAAAAATGAAAATTCTGAATATTTTTGTGATATTTATAGTATTTTGATATTCACAAGATAAGTCCCTAGATTTATCAGCCTATTTTTTTTAAAAAAAACCCCATCCCAAATAAAACTTCTTATAATTGCACAATAATCTCCGACCTAATGTTTATGTTGCATAAAGTAAGAGTTTGTGCTATATTATATCCAGAATACATTTACCCTAATCATCACGGTTTTATGACTTACACGATCAATCTAATAATCCTTTTTTCATCTTGTTATTTGGAGGGTTACTATCATTAACAATTATCTTCTACCTGATTAATTCAGAAAGTAAACTAAATAAACAATCGTCTCTAAGTTCATCATGCCAGGTACAGTTTTATAAAAGAATGAAACTAAAATAAATCAAACAGGCCACCTTATTTGAACTGATACAAGGTTACAAGAATCATCAAATTGAGAAGCACGGTAATGGCAGCCGATGATGGCTTGTTGCCATGTGCAAAGCTAATCGGAAGCATAGTAGGAACAGAGCATTCCTCCCCATTGAAGAAAACTTTAGTTGGGTACCCATCTCCCCGAGCTACCTGAATTCCAGGGGTCTTCTTCTTCTTGAACATGATCACAGATTGCTGCGAACCCGGAACTGGTGGATTTTTCCGGGGATTTCCTTCTTGATGTTGTGCATTCAGGTAGTTCAAACCCAATAGACCGGAGAAAAAGACAGTGTTTTTGGAATCAGGGAGAACAGTTCCGTTGAATGAGTATACTGCTTCCAGGCCCGGCACGGCCTTTTCGAGCTCAACAGCTGCGGACCAGTCGACAATGGCTGTTTTTCCCCAGTTGAAGAGGGTGACTCTCGCTGTCCATCCATCTTTCGAGTCGGAGAGCAGGTGCCAGTTGATGCTAACTCCACAGTTGTCCCCGCAGGGAAGAGGGTTTGGTACTTTTTCGCGGCGCAAGTCCGCGAATTTGAGAGTCTTCTCAGTCCGGTTGTCAAATGGGACGAGGAGGAGCTCTGATGGGAGCAGGAGTGGTGGCGCAGAGGCGTTACAGGTGGATTGTGCTTCGGAGCAGCCACAGGCACAGGTGTTGCATGGAACCACGGATTCGTTGAAGAATGAGGAAAAGGAAACGCAGCAGCTAGGGTTCTTCTTTGTCGTATTAGTTTCTTGTTGTTTTACGAAGTTGCATACGATCTGCCAGCTCGCTATGGCGGAGATATCTGAAGACAGGCCTTGATTGTTGGGGAAAAGCGCGGGCGCAACACGAATTGGTTGCCCGCACACGTATTCAGGCCCCGTTGTGGCGTTGATTCTCCAGTTGTGAGGAGGATTGATGGCGCTCGGGTTCAAATCAGGAGCCATTTTGTACACTTGCATCCTGAATGCTGATTTCGACCTCATTGGGTCAAGCATTGTTGGCAGAATGGTTCCGTTTCTACAGCAAAACGGAACCAATCCGAGGTTTGAATCATTGGTTTTATAGCGAGGGAGGTCGATGATTGTCGGCCTTCTCTCGCAGTTCAATGCTTTGGAGAAATCCAGGTCCTGGTAGTGCTGGCTCTGTGGTCCGAAAATGCAATCTCCTGTGTTGAGAAGTGTAGGATAAGCGCCTCGCATCGCATAAATGAATTCGCCTCTCATCCATTCCCAGCTTAGCTGCCAATAGTCTAATCTGGCCATTGGGTCCTGGTTTGATATAGCCACCTGTGCCCAGTAATTTGATTCAGAAGAACTCACCACATCATATGTTATGCTCAGATCGCCATCTTGAAGCCGCGAAATGTCATCTGTGGTTGCATTTGGTGCATTCAAGTCCCTGGTGCAGCACACTTTCTTCACATTGTTGCCTGACAAAAACCTTGGGGTATTAGTCATCATGGTTCATGGTTCATGAAGACAATAGAAGACAGTACATATTTCAGAGAAAAAAGAAGGCGGCGGCAATGACAAAAACTAGGCCGGCCCAAGCAATTTCAATGATAACAATTTGGTTTTTAGAATTTCCATGTCCTAAAGGTTTCTTTACGGGACTTAGTGATTAACTTATAATAGTTTTTTGTGTTTGGTAAATTGCTAAAAAATATTTATTTTAGAAGTATAAAGATTTTTTGGGGTGTTGCTTTATCACGTTATGTATTTTGCTTACTTACACCCTAATACGTATACATACATATAGTACTAATTTTAACTTTTAAAATTAAAACAAAATCAAACTCCTCCCTTTCCCCTGTTGTGCCACCACGGCAGCACCGCTACCGCCACCACCGCCGCCACCTCATCACCCCCAGCTGCTACCTCATCATCCAAGCCAAGCCCTCATCCCCGCCTTCTCATTTCCCCGGCAGAAACCCTAAATTACCCATATCCGACCACAGAAACCCAACCCCCCATTCTCCTTAATCGGCCAGCGCACCACTGTCGTCCCCAGCCATGAGAACGACGACGAGAACCAAAGGCGCAAAGCGACAAGAACGACGACGGGAACCGGGTCGGGCCAGAGCAACTAGAACCGAGTGACAAGTTTGGGGCGACGAGAACGGGGCGACAGAACGGGCAACGAGACCTGGGTTGGGCCAGGGCAACAAGAACCGACCAACGAGAATCAGGTCGAGCCAGGGCGACGAGAACATGGCGATGGAATGGGCAACGAGAACGACGATGGAATGGGGCGACGAGAATGGTGACAGAATGGGAGCTGGGAATGGGGATGGCGGGGGCGGGGACGGGGATAGGTGGGACGGGGACGGAGAAATCGGGGATGACACCGGGGATGGAGATGGAGATGGCAGGGACGGGGAGGGAAATCTGAAACGCTGGGGATGATGGGGGTGAACGGCCGAGGATGGCAGACCGGGGATGACGCCTGAGAATGGGGAGAGAGGCCGGAGATGACGCCGACGGAACCCTACCATCGCCAACCTCTGCCGCCGGCGAACCCTACCACCGTCGAACATTAGGTTTTCAATTATTTATTATTTATTTACTTTTATTGTTTAAATTAAATTAAAAATACACATTAATATTTCAGTAGTACAAATACAGGGCGTGTTTAAGTAAAATACAAGGTGTAATATAGCAATTCACAATTTTTGGAGCAAAATCAGCTGGTTTTCCCCAACTTTGAAAATAAGTCAGAAATGAGGTTTGATTAAAAGCACTACTCCACACACGAAACACACAAGCAAAAGCTCTATTTCTAATGATTTCTTCCCCGTCCAAAGATTATTGACCTATTTACTTTTCAAATTCAAACTTGGTGAACTTTGACCTTAAATATAAATTTATATATATATATAATAAAAATATCATGTGAGATATTGTTAGATTCATCTTAACATCTATTTTTCTAAATATTAATTTTATATGCAAAAATATTATACGTAACTAGAGATATTAACGGTCAAACATGATCATTGAATACTATGAAAAAGTAAATATGCCAATAATTATGGGACGGAGTACTTGAGTATTACAAATGTAGCACTTTTTTGTCACAAAGGAAACAAGAAGATCGAGCCTAAAAACTACCGAACACATCACATATTCAGAGAGCATGTACCATTAATTCTTAAGAAGCGTTACCTTGGATCATGTTATCCCCGGAACACGAGAATCCATGATTAACAAGGCTGAGATTAGACGGCAAGGGATTGTTCTCCGGCGCAACACCATATTCAGTTCCGGCCAAATCAACCATAGCCATCATCTGACCAAAATCCCCACCGGTTTCAACCGCCGTCTTAAGATCAGTAACCGGTGATCCCGAAAAAACGGTACCATTGCTGACATCCCCTGGCAGGAAGTTGCCGTCGGATAGCACTGCATTAGATGCAGAAACCAAGAACTCCCGGTGCTGAAACCCCACAAAAACCTTCCAATTCTTGAGGTTCTCAAGGCCAGCATTTAGGACAGTGAAGTTGGCCTCAAACCTGTAGGGCTGCCCTTCAGGGTCAGATGGCACTAGGGTAGGTAGTAGTTGGCGCCCTCCCTTGTAAGCATAGGTGATCACTACGCCATTGCATGAATCATTAGGAGCTTCTGATTGTGGTTGAGCATGAGAAAATGATGCAGAAAATGAAATACTGATTGCTACAAAAAGGAATGTGAGAATTGATGTACTCATTCCTGTACTCTTGATATGAACTGATCAACATGAAGAAGTGTGAAAATGATTGGTTTTAATGGACGATTTTGGTTTGAGAATTCTTTGCATTCTTTAGTCGGCCGGCTTTCAGTTTCTTTACATTTCCCTTTCCTGTTGACCGCTTCATAGACTCACACATATTTGATCTGGTTTTGTCCGTTTCCATTTGGAACAAATTGGCAGACCATACCATATACCGGATCCACGGGTATCATGAATGTGTAATGTGAATATTTATATTTTGTATTTTAATATTATTATTTGTGCATTCAATATTTATACAGTAATTAATCACACTTAAATTATAATAATATGTAATTTTATTTAAGCGAATGCTCATTCTTATAATTTGAAATACACGAAATACTTTTACAAATACGATAAATATGATAGCCTAGGATACCATATAATTTGCATTGGAGAAATATCCAAATGGTACGAGGACAAAATATGACCAGAAGCTATGTCAAACACTCTCACTAATTAGTAACTTTTTTACCTTCTACTTATTGGTTCAATTTCGAACATGAATCTTCACTGTAATTAAATCGATTATCAGTGATCTGAAATGAGATTAGATTTGATGGTGAATCTCTCAATGAACTGATGGAATCTAATGCCATCAAGGTGCACTAAACCTTGAGAAATACATCATGTAGATGAATTAAAACCAGAAGAGAAGGCAGAAGTCCATAATAAAGCTGAAAATTCCTCAGTAATAGGTTCATCCTTTTCTTTTATAATTAATAAGGGATTATTCATGGTTTTCTCCGCCTTTATAACAAAACTTAACTTAATAAAGAGAAGCAGAAAATCATTCAAACCATTCAATCCTAACTGTTCACCCCTCACATATATACCAAAGGGATAAGTGCCAATATAACTCTATCTAATTGAATAAGTGTCAATATAACCCTATGATAATTTTTAGTACAAATATAACCCTAACTAGTTAATGAAAGTGCCAATATAACCCCCAGATCCCATTTCCGGCATTGACCTCAATTTTTCACCGTTGACTCTATGTAAATTGACCAAAATACCCTTTGGACTAATTCTGAAGTTAGGTGGATAATTTTACCCTCATAGTTCGCCGGACCGCCATAGTTCACTGAAATTAAGTAGGGTTATATCAGCACAGTATGTAATCTTATTGGGTTATATCAGCATAGTATGCAATCTTATTGGGTTATATCAGCACAGTATGCAATCTTATTGGGTTATATCAGCACAGTATGCAATCTTATCAGCACATTCCTAATATTTGTTGGGTTATATTAGCACATTTCTAATGTTTGTAGGGTTATATCAGCACATCCTTAAAAATTATAGGGTTATATTGGCACTTTTGAATATTGAAAGGTTATATTGACACTTATATCAACTAGGTAGGGTTATAAAAACACTTTTTTCTATACCAAATCATTCAATCCTAATAATATGATAGATCAGGTCCCTTTGAAAACAGGGTAATTCGTGTCTGGGTAATTCATTCAATATATATATATATGGCGGGGGTTGATTTATTAGTTAAAAAAAATTCTTAATTTTTCCCTTTGCGAAGGGGGCTAATAATTTTTAAAAATATATTTTACCACCCGAAGTCCCCGTTGTGGTGGCATTTGCAATCTAACTGATTGACCATTGTTCACCGAGGTGTGCCAATAAAAAAGATCCCGGAATTGGTTCCGGGGAAAAGACTCTAACGCCCAAATCAGTCACTTCTTTTTTTAGAATCAAGCCTTTTCAGTCTTGTTGCACTTACATGTTTTCTTGTCCTCTAAGTACCTTTCATAGTTTATTACAAATGTGGCTCTGCTTTATCCGGCTTTGCCATCGTGTGTCTGATCGTGGTTTTGAGAAAGGCGGTTCGTGGTTGACACTTGATCATGGTCTCTGCTTTTCTCGGTTCGTGGGTTAACTTGGCTTGTCCTGAGTCCATTTGCCTTTATTCGCATTGCTGGTTAGCATCAAGCCCATTTGTGGTTTTGGCCTGCCACCTAGCATTTGGGCTAGGTATACACCACCTATAATTTTTGTCTTGGTGGGGACTGGAGCACCCTGCAGCCCCCTTGTGGTTCCGTAAAATTTTCTACACTGGAGCGGTAAAATCACTCTTACATAATTGTGGTAAAATGTTCTTGGATGTCAATATGAGTCGCGATAAGAACGTTTTCCTTAAAGATTAGTTTGACCATATTACAACCTTGGGTTACACAAATTCCCTTCGAGGATAAAAACTATCTCGATGGGAGTTTTCGTAACCCAAGGAGGATAAAAACTATCGAGAAACTCTCTTGTTTTAGGAATGAATCAAGGGAATACTTTTAATTAACTGTGTTTTTGGTTGCTACGTATGTCTTAGAAATTATGAGAATTTCACTTCTATTTACCATGCATGTGTACTCATGTATTTATAAGGAAAAAATATCATGAAATGATGCCGCAGTTCATCATTTTACGAAAAGCCATGTAGTTATAATTCTGAAACGATATATCTTTCCAGATAAGTTCACTGAGTTAGACATGTTGCAACACCGTGTCCAATATATCATTCTTAATTGATCCCCGTCCTTTCAATCAAGGAATTAGGCATTACACACCACCACCATCAGAATTATGATAAACTCTGAAATGATACTTCATTTCACACTCTAGGATAAATACAATTTTAATACGTATCCTAAAATTTGTAAACTCGTAGAGAGTTTATACACCATCGAACTTGTAATAAGGTCTAAAGTTCACAATTACTCGAATCCAATTATACTTAAATAGCTTGTGTTTCATAAAACACCAACAACCCCCCCCCCCATTTAAGTATTATCTTTTGGAAAATCCAACAACCAAACCAAACAAGTTCATAAATGAAAATATCTTGAATATTGAATTTTCACCTTAGTGAATTACACATTCTAAATATTCGAGAATCAGGGTGTCTCAAAAGATTGAACTCTTCAAACCATTTGAACACTTGAAGATAATCCACACATAAGTTCAAATACAATTCAAAAGATAAAAACCGACACTATACAAGCCATATGTGTCTCTATCCATTCATGAGTGCATACAAAGCCAAGCATGAGCTTATTGAAGCGGCTACATTTCACACTTTATAAAGGTGAATCTCTTTTATTATACACCTGTAAATGTACTTTTTCAAAGGACCCATTAAGATGTTAAAACTTCAACCTAATTCCATGCAGGTCCAAACATAGTACCATCAGGATATGAAATCATATGTTTCAATCTCAAACAATAGGTCTTCCACATTGAATTTTACTCCAAAATTATATTAGAGCAAACTTGGGCATCCCATTATCAAAGATTTTAATAGTTTTTAAATCCATCCCATCACCGACTTGTTTGTTAAGTCCCAAAAATAATTACTTCATCAATTGTTCTGCTAGATGGTGTTAAAATCTTACAAAATCAACTAAAATCACAAAATGAGTTATTAACTCATGAATCAGCGCTGCCTAATTGACTTATACCACAACCGAATTTCATATGCCAAATTTGTAATCATTCCGCCTCTTTACTAGCAGTACAAGCATTACAAAATTTCACATGCATAATTCCACAACCATTTCGCCCGTTTATCAGCATAATATCAGTTACGGTTTCTACTAATTTTAATTGCACATCTTCCCGATTAAGGAATGATTACCTTACTTTAATACTCTCGTTTCCTTTCATTTTTCAAGAGCCAACACATCCATATTATGAAATTCCATATTATTGTGTTCTGATTCATTTTTCAAGATTCAACACATCCGTATTACAAAATTCTAGAATACCATGTTCTAAATCATAAACATATAAACAAATTTTATAATATGTATGTATATATATTGGTGTATACCTAGCCCATAACTGATACCATTGGGCTGTAAGGCCAACCCAAAGAACAAACAAACATAAAGCTGAAGAATCGATAAAGTCGAAGCCTGGTCGGAAGCAGGCAATCAAGAACCAACAAAAGAGGAGACACGATCAAAGACACGATGAGGAAGTTTAGCCACGAACCAGAGTTGTAGGGATTGTGGTACAACCCACATTCTCAGATGAGAGAAATACGGAGCCATGATAGTGGACCCTTATAAATACAACAAGAGTAACTCTCAACAAGGTAAGTGTAACTATCATAAGAAATTCATGTTCTTGAGAGAGTGACTGACTTGATTGTTAGAGCATTTCTCCCAGAATCACTTCCGGGCTTGACTTTACAGAAAAGAAGGCTCGCGGAGTGAGCATCAAAGGTTCTACCTGATCGGACCACCACATCACATACACACACACACACATATGTATATTCTTCATTTCATTTATTTGAAAATAAAAATTTTCAAGATTATAGTGACTATATTGAATATTCATCCTTAGACTTTTTAGAAAATACACTGCCATGTAATTTATAAAAAATATCTATCATCGTCATAATGCTTCGGCTAAGCCGCCCTAGCAAATTAGTACTTTTCTCATTTTCTAATTGTTTTGCATATGCAATTAATTCCTTGTTTCGTTGAATGCGTACTACTCTGTTATAGAAGCAAGGAAAGTACCATTTCATAATTTGTTTTGACAAAATATAATAGAGTAATAAATAATTATGCCCTTCAAAATTGACAACAGGGCTGATCCAATGTATTTTAAGGGCCGAAAATTTTTTTTTGGCCTTTTTATTAATAAAATCATACAAAAAATGTTTAATGGGAACTGGAATCTAGCAAAGTGCAATGTTATGAGGGTTGACCCATGCTTATTTTATTTTAATTAAAGTGTTAAAAATGATATAAAATAAGTGGGTGGGTGTGTTTGGGGGGAGGGGGTATTTTTGGAAAATTCAATCATGTGTTGTATGATCCTGGTAAACAGTTTGTGCTCTAATTATCACATATTTTTCTCATTCCTTGCACATTAAGAATAATTGTTACTTTGATATATCTAATGAAAAAGTTTGGCCATAAAAAGAAGAAGTAATACATGTGTACGAAATACTCACAAAACTCCTTCACAAATTTGGTGTACCTGCACTTTATTTTTTATAACTCCTTGCACTTTTAGAGGAAAAATCATCAATTATATAATCAACATTAATAGGTTTCAAAATAATTTTTTCTATGCTCAATATTCCAAATGCATTTAACCCATCTTGAGTCATAATTGTACGTAAATAAGATTTTATCAACTTTAGTTTTGAAAAAAAATCTTTTACATATGCCACGGCAATAGGCACAGTTAGTAATATTATATAAGCAATCAAAACATCTAGAAACATATCCATCATTTTTTACAAATTCTAAAATTTTAAAAGTATCCCATGGTTTTCCAACTTTATGTGATGTTCAGGTAGCGCTACTTGCAATATTTGTAATTCTAACAACATACATTTTGCATCAATATCACAATTATAACCATGTGTCAAAGAAGTTTGAAAAAGAAGTTGAAATATTGATTTGAAAAGGCAACAACGTGTGATTAAAAATTGCTAGGGTTTCTTTAAAAAAAAGAGAGACAAGGTTAGTATTTTATAGTGAGACATTCTTCACATGTTGATTTAAAAATAACCCAAAGAAAAGGCCCAATTTAGTTTTAAAAATGGGTAATGTTTTTCAAAATTTAAAAGAAAAAATCATTGAATATAATGTTAAAATATGAAAATGACCCATAATGAATAAAAATAGTCCCAACCCACTTTTTTTGGGCTCTTTAACACATTTCAGCATTTAAAAGAACAAAAAAATAACCCAAATACAATAGTCAATATTAGGCCCCTTCAAATATTAGGCTTCTTTGGGGTGGCCCTAACTACATAGGGCTGGAGCTAGATTAGCAATGTTTGTCTATTTTCACTTAGGCTGATAATTGCCCAACGATAAACACAACTGATGTCATCCAATTATCGAGGGTAACCAAAGGCTTAGCGGTACAACTCAAACATCAATAAGGCCTAGTATGACAGATATCGATTACATGTCTTGGACTAATCAGTAGGCATCGAACGCACAATGACAGGTTGACGTCGGTTGTGAACTAGAAATTTCGATAAGTCCATTTTGCTACTTGAAAATAACCATATGTTGGATTGGTTTATTCAACCATTTTCTAACACCTCCTTATTTACATCAACCAAAACACATGATCTAACATGATATAGACTTCATAGAAGTCAATGCATAAACTATAACACGATGTAGTAATTAACAGACGCTAAAAAAAATTAAAGTGTTAATATTTTGTAACAAAACAACATTAAGATCAAATCTAGAATATCTAAAACTTTCAAAATATCATTTCAATCCAAATAAATTATTCATTTCTATCTTTGGATCAGTCTTCGTTGTGCTATCATTATCTTGGTAACTTGCCCACCCTCCTTAGCATGTGAGTCCCTCGACCATTTTTTGTGTGCGACAGGTTGCTGAGTTTGCGCTCTGGAGACTAACTCCTCACTTTCAGTGGAGCATGAAGAATCGCTTGACTCTTCAATCCCCAAATTTACCATTACCCTGACCATGTCGCGCCGCTACCCGAATGTCGTATGTTTCATTGCCAACTCCTCATCAAGGATCCTACCCCACACTGTCCTTACAGGTATAGTTGCAGATATACAAACCATAAAAAAATGTTTGAGCTTTAGAAAATTTATGAAAACTCATGAAATAGATGAATCAAATTTAAATAATTTAAATACCTCGCAAACTAGTAAGGGGTTGGCTAACTGTTGTCGGCTTTGCATCAGTAGGTGCAGGAGCCCAATACATAACCCACTGGCCATTATCCCACCCCTAATGCTCCTTTGCAAAGTACTATTTATTGCAGTAATTGGAAGAATAATTGTAGTGGATTTAAGCGGCACATTCTGCTAGTGGAGTATTTTGATGATGAGGTTTCTGTACAGGAGTTTTCTACTCCTCTTGCTTGCAGCAATCTTACTGGCCTCGACCTGGGGTCATTAATACAAACGAAACAGTGCAATCAATTAACGCAAGCGGAGGCACTAGTCCAGTGGGATGGTCAAAGATAAGATTTATATTCTGCTATGCTATCAAAGGGTAATAAGCGGCAAGCCCTGGGTTTGTCCACGAAGATGCTAGGGTTCAAGTAAAAGTCAAAACATAGCCTCGTGCGGGTCGTCAATCAACATGAGTGAAAGGAATAACTACTAATGTAAACATGCAAAGTGCGGGGGGGGGGGGGGGGTTGGTATTTTCAACTAACAACTACAAGAATAAAATAAACAAACAAGTAAACTAGTTACACTAGACACTTGAGACTAATTTAGAAACATGATAGTTCTAATGCTTCAATTCTCGATTCATTCACATATAGACATACACAAGACCTATCAGTGTGTTCAAAACACGTGGTGTGGCCGATGGAATATACTTCCCCAACCATGTCACAGTGGGTGTGCTCTCAGCCCTCCATCGACACCGCCATCGTAATTAGGGGAGCAGACAAGGTCTGACCATTGTTGTGGTTCTGTTTCACACTCGTGCAATTATAGTAAGGCTTCCACCATGAATGCACTAATTCACAGTGGTTCTCTATACGCAAGGCCTTAGGTTGATAGGCACCTTATCTATGATACTAGGGTTTCAACACAACACCTAACTTGCTACTATCAACTATCTCTACCCGTAAACTATCAGAAAATGGTTAAGTAATCAGCTAAGACTAGTGCAATGGTATGCGGATTAGGGTTACCTCGAATCTCCTGTGCACACACTCACACAAATCGTTCCCCTCCACCCATTCAAACATTCAGGTTTCTCTTCCCAATGTGGCATCAATAAGTGCACCATTCATGAACATAGCCCAAAGTGTGTGCTCATATGTGGTGTAGTGTACATGCATTTTTCACATTCAAGAACAATCACAAGAATAATAATAAACACAAAGATAGATGGAATTTAAGAAAGCTCATAATGCATCAAAAGCTACATATGTGCCAATATGACCCAAGCTTAGATCTACTCTACAAAGGTTAGATCCATGGAAAATATTGGGTAAGATGCCATGGATCTAAGAAAATAAAATGAAAAGAAAAATAAAGTACAAAGATAAAAGAGAAGGAATGAGAAGAAGAACTCTCATTTTCCTTCTATTTAACTAGAGAGAAAACTAATCTACATTATGCCTACTTCTATTCTACTTAGAGTTTAGTAGAAGACTAAGGCTTCTATGTGTAGTAGTAGGAGACTTGGCCTAAAGATAAGCCCCAAACATAGCAAAACCTTAGTTACCATTTCCCTCTACCCACTGAACATTTATCGAATAAATGGCTCAAATTCGTGAGCCTTCTGGAACCAATTATAGTGCGTTGGATAGAGCACAAAAAAGCAGAGATTTTGATATATAGTAGAGAGAAATCAGATGAAATTGAGAGAGTTATGGCCAAAACGGTCAGTCGCCAGGGTTTCACGGATGCCACGGTCCGTGAATATTCAAGCACGGGGCACCAGATCTAGCATGGTCCGTGAACATTCATCGGCGGACTGTGAGATCTAGCGCGGTCTGAGAAACTTGCCTTGTGTTATGGCCCATCGTGGTTTTTACGAACTGCGACCAGCATGGGGGGCCTTTGCTCAGAAATTCTCACAGTCCGTGAAGGTTTTCAATGGCCAGCTTCATACTTAGCCAAAATCTTTACATCTTCATCTTCATGCTCCACGGCCCGGCTCTTTTGTCACGGCCCACCACTGATGCCTCGCGAATGTCTTGTGCCAGCCTTAACGGATTCTCTTGTGTCCCTCATGTAGTGTGGACCGTGGGCATTTTCACAGGCTGCTGGTGTTTCCTGTAATGCGAGCTGCTACGAGCCGCTGGTCCTTCGTCGGCTGAACTTTGTTTGCATGCCACGGGTGAACCGTTGGTCCGAATTGGGAGTTCTAGTAGTTGATTTTTTGGCACTCAAGAAGAACAATCCAATGGAACCAGCATTGAAGGCTAATTCTTTCTAGATCATTCTTGAGCTAAGACAACACTCCTCAGACCATGATTCACTGTTTTCACCTTTTGTCATCTTGAACTTCGAAGCTGCCTATCCTTGGCTTCAATCTCCTTCTACCACGCATTCATGCTTGTGGCCTTCATCTACTACCATTTAGTGCGATTAACGTTCAAATCTTCTACTGTAAAAAGCAAGCGGCCTTTGAAAAAATTTAATGTAACAAATAGCATTCATGGGTGACCTACTAAAGGTACTTATAATAAAGACCAAGGAGCTCGTGAACATGATATGTCAATAATCACTAATTAAATATTCAAAATGTGAGATTTAGAATAGAAAATTGAACATGGTTGTCTAAACCCCTTATCATGTAAACTCAACTAATGTTTCCAAACCGCCAACCAAATGTAATTAAAAACTACATCAAATGCATTGGTTAAAGCATGCATATGGGGCAGATCAGACTTCCCACACTTAAACCTTTACTCGTCCTCAAGTAAATAAAATTAAAGAAAAAGGTTCAAGCGACATGAAGCATGCGAAAATAGTCAATGCATCCAACTTATTCCCAAGCTACCCTAATTCCCCCAAGAAGATGAAAATCTCACAACTCGAACACTCCCCAAAGTTCCTAAGGCAACCAAACCACCCAAAGCAAGTAAATTTGTATGGAAAAAGGTAAGTGGCAAAAGATCGGAATAAAACCAAGCTTACTTTCCCCGGAGAATTTCCAAAAGCAATCAAATAGTAATCCTCAAGTAAAAACTATCCACCAACGATATCCAAAAGCCGTCGACTTGCTTGCAACAAATGGATAAAACTATATTCTTGACCTGGTTGCAAACGAGGAGTCCAATGTATTGTCAACCTAGTTTCTTGTTTTTTTTCATTTTTCTCTCAATTTCTCTCATTTTTCCTAGGCACTCTTTCATGTTTTCACCTAGAGTTATCCCAGAAAATGTGCTCATCTCTCACCTTTTTCCACACGGCCTCTCATTTTTGCCTATATTCGTAAGTCTAGCCGGGTCAAGCCTCTCACTTTTACCTAGGCCTTTCGACCGATCTGGACTTTTCCTAATGTTACCCAAGTTACCCTTTCGGGTATTCAACTTGTTCAGGTTTTTAAAAAATCATTTTTCAATATTTTCAAAATGCTCTTGGAAGAGCTATTAGCTACATAAAAACAACTAAATATCGTAAGTTCTATCCAATCCCCTAGACTCCCCCACACTTAATGCTTGCATTATCCTCAATGCATATACAAACTCAAAGAACACATGTCAAGGGAAAGAAATAGGAAAACACTTATAATGAAAAATGAACACTAAAAACTACCCTTGATGGCACAATCGTGGAATGTAAAGAACAAACTACCATCACCCCAATATACTATCCATATTCTCTAAACATTAATGACCAATCCAACTACTAGCATGCACCACAAATCGAATGAAGAAATGAATACCAATGGATAGTTACCTCTTAGGTTTCGATGTGTGTGTCTCAAGGGTTTTGAGGGTAGGTGGATTTTGGGTGGTATTTGGCGGTGGTTGGGTGGTGGTAGGGAAGAAATGGTGATTGGGTGGTGTAGGAAAGTATGTGAGCTCCATGGATTGTGCACGTCTACACACCCCCGTGAACTTGGGGTTTGGTTCTCCTTCTTGTCCACCATTTTGAGCGTCATAAACCATGTACGTCTACATGGTCCATGAGTTGGACTCCCCATTTGCTCACTTTTCTCCAAGAACCATATGTTTCCTACAAAACAAACATGCACACCAAGTGTAATAGGGTCCCAAAAACAAAAAGAAGCTACAAATAGGATAGACTAAATTATGTTTTGGTCCCTAACATACGATCTTATACCATCTTTTTGTCCTTGATACCAATACCGCTTCCTTTCAGTACCCAACAGATTCAAAATAATTTTTTTGGTCCCTAAGGTGGTTTCAGTAGACTAAATTGTTTTATGGTCCCTAACATATAATCTTATACCATCTTTTGGTCCCCAAAATCACTTGAAAACAACCTCAAAATCACCTTGGGGACCAAATAAATCATTTTGGATTTGTTAGTTACTAAACAAATGCGGTATTGGCCTTATGGACCAATAGATGGTATTACATCATATGTTCGGGACCAAAAAAACAAATTAGTCAATAGGAAATCACACCAAAAATAGCAAACTAATCTAATTTTTTCAAAGCTCGGGTTGCCTCCCAAGAAGCTCAGTATTTGTAAGGTCTTTGGCACGACCCTAATATTATCCATATGGTGCAGGTTTTTACCCTATCACCATTGGCAACCAAACATGGAAAGGTGGGGGTAAGAATCTTCCAAGGAAGATATAATAGAGGAGGACTTAACCTTAGAGGGAATTTGTGGTTTGGAAACTTGGCATATTCAATTGGCTTCCCTATGGTTTCCTCTAAGCCTTCGAAAAATGTGGGAAGAGGTTCTATTGGTGGAGGTAGGGGTGCAAGTAAGTAATATGGAAAATTAAGTATAATCACACATTTCTAAACTTCTTCACTCTCAACAAACCATTCCTCATCCGTTTTAGATTCATCTACCAAAATTTCACTTTCAACTAAGGTTGGTTCATTTTTGGAATATTGGGTTTCAAGTTGGCTCACCCTATTCATCAAATTAAGCACTTTCCCTTCAAATTTCTCAATGCTTGAGAATAGTTGAATTCCTAAATCGCTAATTTCTCTAAGCACTTGTGATTGGATTAAATCACTACTCTTAGTCACATTAGCTATAGCTTGCAAAATTCAACACAATTCAATTTGGGAACATATCCTAGGGATTGGTGGTTATGGGGCAATGGGTAAGTTCGTGAAATCCCACTATCTAACCCAAAGTGTTAGTTTCCCGATGCATCTCCATATCACAAATTTGAGTTACCACTAAACCTAGAATTTAGAGAGTGTGGAATGGGTAACAATCTTGATCCCAATGACCTTGGGAACCAACAACTTCTACTTCTCTCTCATTTTTGCTCATCCAAGAGCAAGACTCCATAGAGTGGTCGGAATGACATATCCTACAAAATCTCACTCTCTAAGCCATTATTCTCTCATAATCACTCAACCTTGGGCAAAACTCTATAGGATGATCACAATGACACACCCTATAAAGTGCCCTCCATTGAGTGCCCTCCATTGAGTACTTTCCCACTTTTTTATTCTTTTCTATTAAGCACCAACAAAGAAAAAACAAAAATATCAAAATCGTAGTGCAAAAGTCCTTGGTTTGCACCAAGAATTCAAGCAATACATACTCTGGAAAACAAAAAAAAAGATAAAAATAAAAGCATTACTAACTACTGACTAACACGCTATGCTTAACTAATACTTGAACTAAAAAGCACCTCAGGCAACGACGCCAATATTTGACCCGCCTCGACTCGGGGTGGTTAATACAATCATAGTAGCGCAATTAATTAACCCGAGCTGAGGCTCTAGTCTCATGGGATGGTTAAATATAAGATTTATATTCTACACCCATTCTCACAGCTAATGCTACCAAAGGGTAGTAAGCGGCAAGCTCTGGGTTTGTCAACAGAGATGATGGGGTTCAAGTAAAGTCAAAACAAGGCCTCGTGTGGGTTGTCAATATGAACGAGTGAAAATATTAGCTACTAATTTAAACATGCAAACTGGGGGGTTTGTTCTTTGCAACTTACAACTTCAAGTATAAAATAAAAAAAAACAAGTAAACTATTTATACTAGGCACTTGCGACTAATTTAGCAATATGGTAATTCTAATGCTTCAATCTTTGATTCATTCACATATAGACATACAAAAGACCTATCAGTATGTTCACAACACGTAGTGTGGCTGATGGCATACACTTCCCCATACCTGTCACAGTGTGTGAACTGACAACCCTCCACTGACACTGCCATCATAATTAGGGAAGCACAACAAGGTCTGGCCATTGTTGTGGTTCTAATTCTCCCATGTGCTATTACGTCCCAGGCTTCCACTATAAATGCACTAATTCCCAGTGGTCCTCTATATGCTAGGTCTTTGGTTCATAAGCACCTTATCCGCGATACTAGGATTTCAATAAAACACCTAGCTTGCTACTATCAACTATCTCTACCTGTAACCTATCTGAAAATGGTTAAGTAATCAGTTAACACTGGTGTGATGGTATACGAAATAGGGTTACCTCGAATCTCCCGTGCACACACTCACGCAGAATCGTTCCCCTCCGCCCATTCAAACATCCCGGTTTCTCTTCCCAATGGGGCATCAGTAAGTGCACCATACATGAACATAGCCCAAAGTGTGTGCTTAAATGTGGTTTAATGTTCATGAATTTGTCACATTCAAGAACAATCACAATAATATCATAAACACAAAGATAGATGGAATTTAAGAAATCTCATAAAGAATCAAATGCTAAACATGTGCCAAATATGTCCCAAGCTTAGATCTACTCTACAAAGGTTAGATTCATGAAAAATATTGGGTTAGATTCCATGGATCCAATAAAATAAAATGAAAAGAAAAATAAAGTACAAAGATAAAAGAAAAGGAATGAGAAGAAGAATTCTCCTCTTTCTTTTATCTAACAAGAGAGAAAAACTAATCAACATTATGCCTACTTCTATTCTACTTAGAGTTTGGTAGAAGGCTAAGGCTCATAAATACAGTAGTAAGAGATTGGACCTAAAGATAGGCCCAAAAGAGGCCAAACTTACTAAAACCCTAGTCACCATTTCCCTCTAGCCGCTGAACCTTCCTCCAAATAAAATGCTCAAATCCATGAACCTTCTGGATTTGAATTATATTGGTTTGGATAGAGCACAGAAAGACAAAGATTTTTATATAGGGTAGAGGGAAATCGAATGAAAATTGAGAGAGTTTTAGCCAAAACGGTCAGCCACCACGGTTTCACGGACCGACATTAATGCCACGGTCCGTGAACATTCAAGCAAGGGGCCCCAGATCTGGCACGGCCCATGAACATTCATCGGTGGACTATGGGATCTGGCGTGGTCTGTGAAGCTTGCCTCGTGCCACAAATAATTGTGGGTTTCACAGCCCGCTACCGGCATGGGGTCTTTGCCTAGAACATTTGTCACGACCCATGGTGGTTTTCACATACCGCGACTAGCATGAGGGCCTTTGCTAAGAAATTCTCACTGTTCATGAAGGTTTTCACAAACCGACATCATACTTACCCAAAATTTTCACATCTTCATCTTCATGCTTCACGGGCCGGCTCTTTTGTCACGGCCCAACGCTGATGCCTCGTGAATGTCTTGTGCTAGCATTCACAGACTCTCTTGTGTCCCTTGTGTAGTGTAGACTGTGGGCATTTTTATGGGCCGCTGGTGCTTTGTGTATTACGGGCTGTCACGGGCAGCTGGTCCTTCGTCGGCTGAACTTTGTTTGCTTGCCACGGGTGAATCGTTAGTCCAAATCGAGAGTTCTAGAAGTCAATTTTGTGGTACTCAAGAGGATGAATCCAATGGAACCAGCCTTGAAGGCTAATTCTTTCTGGATCATTCTTGGACTAAGGCATCACTTCTCGGACAACGAGTCACCATTTTCGCCTTTTACCATCTTGAACTTTGAAGCTGCCTATCCTTGGCTTCAATCTCATTCTACCACGCATTGATGCTCGTAGCCATTATCTACTACTATTCAATGAGAATGGCCTTTAAATCTTCAACAGTTAAAAGCAAACGGTCTTTGCAAGAATGTAATATAACAAATAACATTCACGGGTGACTTACTAAAGGTACTTATAATGAAGACCAAGGAACTCGTGAACACGATATGTCAATAATAACTAATTAAATATACAAAACGTGGGATTTAGAATAGAAAACCGAACATGGTTGTCTAAACCACTTGTCATGTAAACTCAACTAATGTTGCCATACCACCAACCAAAAGTAAATAAAAACTACATCAAATGCATTGGTTAAAACATGCATAATGGAGAAGATCAGACTCCCCACACTTAAACTTTTACTCTTCCTCGAGTAAATAAAATCAAAGAAAATGGTTCAAGCGACATGAAGCATGCAAAAATAGCCAATGCATACAACTTATTCCCAAGCTATCCTAGTTTCCCCAAGAAGATGAAATCTCACAACTCTCACACTCCCCAAAGTTCCTAAGGCAACCAAACCACCCAAAACAAGTAAATTTGTATAAAAAAGGTAAGTGACAAAAGATCGGAATAAAGCCAAGCTTACTTTCCCAAAAGAAGCCCCAAAAGCAATCAAATAGTAATCCTCAAGTAAAAACAATCCACCAATGAAATTCAAAAGCCGTCGACTTGCTTGCAACATAGGGATAAATCTACATTCTTGACCTGGTTGCAAACAAAGAGTCCAATGTATCGGGAACCGAGTTTCATTTTTAATTTTTCTTTTTTTCTCTCAATTTCTCTCATTTTGCCTAGGCGCTCTTTTGGGTTTTTTCATAGCGTTATCCAACAAAGCATGCTCACCTCTCACCTTTTTCCACGCGGCCTCTTATTTCTGCCTAGACTCGTAAGTCTAGCCGGGTCAAGTCTTTCACTTTTACCTAGGTCTTTCGATCTATCTGGGATTTTCCTAATGTTACCCAAGTTGCCCTTGCGGGTTTTTGACTTGTCCAGGTCTATTTTTTTTTCATTTTTCAAAAATTTCAAAATGCTCTTGGAAGAGCTATTAGCTACATAAAAACAACTAAATATCATAAGTTCTATCCAATCCCCTAGACTCCTCACACTTAATGCTTGCATTATCCTCAATGCATATACAAAATCAAAAAACACATGTCAAGGGAAAGAAATAGGAAAGCACTTATAATGAAAAATGAACACTAAAAACTACCCTTGATGGCATAATCATGGAATGTAAAGAACAAACTACCATCACCCCAATATACTACCCATAACCTCTGAACATGAAATACCAATCAAACAACTATCATGCACCACGAATCGAATGAAGAATTGAATACCAATGGAGAGTTACCTTTTAGGTCTCGATGTGTGTCTCAAGGGTTTTGAGGGTAGGTGGGTTCTGGGTGGTATTTGGTGGTGGTTGGGTGGTGGTAGGGAAGAAATGGTGATTGGGTGTTGTAGGAAAGTATGTGAGCTCCATGGGTCGTGCAAGTCTATACGCCCCATGAACTTGGGGTTTGATTCTCCTCTTTGTCAATGAGTTGGACTCCCTGTTTGCTCACCTTTCTCCAAGAACCATATGTTTCCTACAAAACAAACGTGCACATCAAGTATAATAGTGTCCCAAAAATAAAAGGAAATCTACAAATAGGAAAACACATCAAAAATAGCAAACTAATCTATTTTTTCAAAGCTCGGGTTGCCTCCCAAGAAGCTCTGTGTTTTTAAGGTCATCGCTACAACCCTAATGTTATCCATATGGTGTGGGTTTGTACCTCATCACCATGGACAACCAAACATGGAAAGGTGGGGGGCAAGAATCTTCCAAGAGGAATATATAGTAGATGAGAAGCCAACCTTAGAAGGAATAGGTGGTTTGGAAGCTTAGAATATTCAATTGGCTTCCCTATGGTTTCCTCTAAGGTTTCAAAAAATGTGGGAGTAGTTTCTATAGGTGAAGGTAGGGGTACAAGTGAGTAATATGGAAAATTAAGTATAATCACCCCTTCCTCGAATTCTTTACTCTCAACAAACTATTCTCCATTCCCTTTAGATTCATCTACCAAAATTTCACATTCAAATAGGGATGGTTCATTTTCGGAATATTGTGTTTCAAGTTGGCTCACCCTATTCATCAAATTAAGCACTTGCCCTTCAACTTTCTCAATACTTGAGAATATTTGAGTTCCCAAATCGCTAATCTCGCTAAGCACTTGTGATTGGAGTAAATCACTACTCTTGGTTACATTAGCTATAGCTTGCAAAATTTTCACACAATTCGATTTGGGAACCAATCCTAGGGATTGGTTTTGGGGCATTGGTTAATTTGGTGAGAATCCAACTATCTAACCCAAAGTGTTGGTTTCCGATGCATCTCCATACCACGAATTTGAGTTACCACTAAACCTCAAAATTAGAGAGTCGTGGTATGGGTAACAATCTTGATCCCATCGGCCATGGGAACCAAAAACTCATAGCTCTCTCTCATTTTTGCTCATCCAAGAGCAAGACTCCATAGGGTGGTCACAATGATATATCCTACAAAATCTCACTCTCTGAGCCATTTTTCTCCCATAGTCGCTCCACCTTGGGAAAAAATCTATAGGATGATCACAATGACACACCCTAAAAAATATCCTCCATTAAATGCTTTCCCACATTTTATTTTTTTCTATTAAGTACCAACAAAGAAAACACACAAAATTTGGAATCGTAGTGCAAAAGTCCTCCGTTTGCACCAAGAACTCAAGAATACCTACTCTGGAAAGCAAAAACAAAAAAAATATAAAAGCATTACTAACTACTCACTAACGTGATATGCTTAACTAATTCTTGAACTGAAAAGCACCCCCGACAACGGCGCCAAAATTTGACCTGCCTCGACTTGGGGTCGTTAATACAATTGTACAGTGCAATCAATTAACTCGAGCCGAGGCTCTAGTCCCATGTGATGGTCAAAGATAAGATTTATATTCTGCACTCATTCTCGCTGCTAATGCAACCAAAGGGTAGTAAGTGGCAATCCCTGGGTTTGTCCACAGATATTCTAAGGTTCAAGTAAAAGTCAAAACACAGACTCGTGCGGGTCATCAATCCGCACGAGTGAAAGGAATAGATAATAATGTAAACATGCAAACTGGGAGGGGGGTTTGGTATTTTCAACGACAACTACAAGCATTAAAAAAAGAGTAAACTAGGCACTTGGGACTTATTTAGCAACATAGTAGTTCTAGTGCTTCAATGTTCAATTCATTCACATATAGACATACAAAAGACCTATCAGTGTGTTCACAACACGTGGTGTGGGTGATGGTATACATTTCCCCATCCCAGTCACGGTGGGTGCGCTCGCAACCCTCCATCAAACCGCCGTCGTAATTAGGAGAGTACAACAAGGTCTGGCCGTTGTTGTGGTTCTATTTCTCCCCTGTGCTCTTACATCCCGAGTTTCCACCACAAATGCACTAATTCCTAGTGGTCCTCCATACATGAGGAATTAGGTTCATAGGCATTTTATCTGTGATACTAGGGTTTCAACACAACACTTAGCTTGCTGCTATCAACTATCTCTACATGTAACCTATCATAAAATTGTTAAGTAATTAGCAAGACTGGTGCGATGGTATACCGATTAGGGTTACCTCAAATCTCCCGTGCACACACTCACGCATAATCGTTCCCCTCCATCCATTCAAACATCCAGGTTTCTCTTCCCAAGGGGGCATCAATAAGAGCACCATACATGTACATAGCCTAAAGTGTGTGCTCATATGTGATGTAGTGTTCGTGCATTTGTCACATTAAAAAAATCACAATAATATCATAAACACGAAAATAAATGGAATTTAAGGAATCTCATAAAGCATCAAAAGCTACATATGTGCCAAATATGTCCCAAGCTCAGATCTACTCTACAAAGGTTAGATCCATGAGAAATATTGGGTTAGATGCCATTGATCTAAGAAAAAAATTAAAAGAAAAAGAAAGTACAAAGATAAAAGAGAAAGAAGGAGAAGAAGAACTCTCTTCTTCCTTCTATCTAACTAGAGAGAAAAACTAATCTGCATTATGCCTACTTCTATTCTAGTTAGGGTTTAGTAGAAGGCTAAGTCTCTTATATATATTAGTAGGAGATTGGGCCTAAAGATAGGCCAAACATAGCAAAACCCTAGTCACCTTTTCCATCTAGCCGCTGAACATTTCTCGAATAAACCGCTCAAATCCGTGAATCTTCTAGAGCCAAATTATAAATTGTTGGATAAAGCTTGGAAAGACAAAGATTGTTGGTAGAGGGAAATCAATAAATTGTTGGTAGAGGGAAATCAGATGAAAATTGAGAGAGTTATGGCCAAAACGGTCAGCCGCCATGGTTTCACAGACCGGCACTGATGCCACGATCCGTGAATATTCAAGTACGGGGCACCAGATTTGGTACGGTCTGTGAACATTCATTGGAAGACTGTGAGATCTGGAGCATTCTGTGAAGCTTTCCTTGTGCCACGGACCGTCGTGGTTTTCACAGACCGCTACCAGCATGGGGTCTTTGCTCAGAACATTTGTCACGACCCGTGGTGGTTTTCATGGACTGCGACTAGCATAGGGGCCCTATCTCAGAAATTCTCACGGTCTGTGAAGTTTTTCATGCACTGGCTTCATACTTAGTGAAAATATTCACATCTTCATCTTCATGATTCACGGTCGGACTCTTTTGTCACAGCCCAGCGCTAATGCCTCGTGAATGTCTTGTGCCAGCCTTCACAGATTCGCTTGTGTCCATCATGTAGTTCAGACTATGGGCATTTTCACGGGCCACTAGTGCTTCGTGTAGTGCTGTCTATCACGGGTCGCTTGTCCTTTGTCGGCTGAACGCCGTTTGCTTGCCATAGGTGAACCGTTAGTCTGAATCGAGAGTTCTAGTAGTCGACTTTGTAGTACTCGAGAAGAAAAATCCAATGGAACCATCCTTGAAGGATTATTATTTTGTGATCACTCTTGGACTATGGCAACACTCCTCGGATAAAGATTTACCATTTTCACCTTTTACCATCTTGAACTTTGAAGCTGCCTTTCCTTGGCTTCAATCTCCTTTTACCACACATTGATGCTCGTGGCCTTCATCTACTACCATTCAATGCGAATGGTCTTCAAATCTTCTACCGTTAAAAGCAAACGACCTTCGTAACAATGTAATGTAACAAATAACATTCATGGGCGACCTACTAAATGTGCTTGTAATGAAGACCAAGGAGCCCGTGAACATGATATATCAATAATCACTAATTAAATATAAAAAGCGTGGGATTTCGAATAGAAAATCGAACATGGTTGTCTAAACCCCTTGTCATGTAAACTCAACTAATGTTGCCAAATCTCCAATCGAAAGTAAATAAAAACTATGTCAAATGCATTGGTTAAAGCATGCATAATGGTGTAGATCACAATCATCACCATCTCATTGATAATTGTGAAACCAGGATTAATCCTCTCTTTCTCGGTAATGTGAAAGAATAGCATGAGATTGTTGATGGTGCACTCTGTAGATTGATCCGCTGAAATTAAGTTTCTGACAATGAGCTCATAAACCATACCCTTCTTCAGTCCAAGGGTACCGATTTTGATTCTCTTGGGATCACCAATGAAAGCCTCGTAATTGTGGAAGTATTTTTCAGCCAGAGGGTTAGTTTATAGGTAGTCGAGGTTGTTTCTCTCTCTTGGACAACTATCCCTGAAATACAACTGACACACTCTGGCTATCATCTTCAAGATCATGCACCCAATGACCTAATTGATGGTCTCAGGACTGACAATGAACTGCTTGCTCACTTTAGTCTCGTAGTCACTGTTGTCGAGGAGGTTAAAGTTCGATTAAAATTGCAAGATCTCTTCTTGATACATTTGGAAATTGAGGCACGGTAGGTTTTGCATATCATATGTCCACGTCTCCATAAAGAAGTCCAAGTGCTCAGTCACTACCAAGCATTGTTAATCCCCTTGTCTGAGTTAAGGTTGAACATGTCATGGTTCCCTTGGCGGATAACCTTGGACTTGTCAAAGGTGGGCCTAGATCTCGCCTTCTTCTTCGAAACTTACTTCGGTTCGGTGGCCGGGATGGCCCGGACTCATCCAAGGACTCATGCCTAAGTCTCAATCTAAGGGTTTTCATTCTCGGCATTTTCCTACAAAATAAATTAATTCATATTAAATCAACGGAAATTCAACACAATTTACAAAAAACCAAATTTAATTCATTGTGAATTAAGAAAAAGTTGCAGTATTCACAATAAACCACCACGATTAACAATAAACCACTAATAAATTCCCACAATACATTCACACAGTTGAATATATATATATATATATATATATATATATATATATGTATATATGTGTGTGAAGAGAGAGACACACACAATACATTTGCACATATTAAAATAATTCAACACATACACCTTAAATTAACCATCACAAATGCTAAATTAGAAACTAACTACAATATTTCAAATTCATATATTCAACACAATTCACAACAACAGTCGCACAAATAAAATAATACACAACATTTTATAATCAATGAATGTGTGAATTGATCACAACAAACCAACAATTGCACCAATTAATATTTCACAAAAAAAAGACTAAATTGTTTTTCTTTGTCCCCAAGACCAATACCACGTCCTTTCAGTACCCAATAAATTCAAAACGATTTGTTTGGTCTCCAAACTAGATTCCGGGTGGTTTTCAGGTAGACTAAATTATTTTTTTGGTCTCTAACATATGACCTTATACCATCTATTGGTCCCCAAAACTACCTGAAAACTGCCTTTAGGACCAAACAAATCATTTTGAATTTGTAGGGTACTGAAAGGACGTTTTGGTCTCTTCAATCAAAAGATGTATAAGATAATATGTTAGGGACCAAAAAATAATTTAGTAAAAAAAAACCCAATTCACAATTAACCAACATGGCCGTTGTTAAATTGAATATTAAAAAATTCACAATAAATATATAATTGCAAAAATTAGGATATTTACTGAGAAATTGCTATGTTTGTGGCTACAGTTGCCACAAACAGCAACTTGATACGGAGGACGCATTACGAAAATGTGTCATCTCATTTTCTAATTTTTTTTGTCAATTCTCGGTCAAAAATGTCAAACGACGGAGAGGGGTGATGCCACGTGGCGAGGACGCATTTCCGTAATGCGTCCTCCACGGAAATTTAAATTTTTTTTATATAAATTCTAGTCAAAATACGGTGATGCCACGTGGTCGAATGCAGCCATGCCATGTGGCGAGGATGCATTAACGTAATGCGCCCTCCGTGGAAATTAATTTTTTTTTGTAAAAATTCTGGTAAAAATGAGGTGATGGAGGTGATGCCACGTGGTTGAATGGGGGTGATGCCACGTGGCGAGGATGCATTTCAGTAATGCGTCCTCCGTAGAATTTTTTTCTATTTTAAAAAATCTGGTCAAACATGGCGGTCGAATTGTGCGCCGCCACGTGGCGAGGCCGCATTGCCGTAATGCGTCCTCCGTGGAATTTTTTTTAAAATTTGGTCAAAGTCAAACATGGCGGTCGAATCGTGCTCTGCCACGTGGAGAGGACGCACTTTCGTATGCGTCCTCCAAATTGCTTAAATGCACCCGAATTGCTCCACTTCCAACATTGTTCATCTTCTTCCTCCACCATTTCTCAATTTTCTCCTTCTGTTAGCCTCCATTCCGCCAGTGTCTTGCCATCCCGGGAATTCCTCTCCACTCTTCTCCGGCATTGCTCTACTGGCGTTCCCCCATTTTCATCTGCAGTTCGAATTTTTTACAAGATCCGGTATGGTTCCCCATTTTTCGCTCAATTTTTGTTTGGGTTTTTGTTATTTAATACTGAATTCGTAATGGGATTTCGGTTGTAGAGATCGGATTCATACTGAATTGGACGTCATTGACCCGACGTTGACCACGTTGACCGCATCGACCCGACGTTGACTATCGCTGACTACCTTTGTCACTTTCTCCGTAAGTCTCAGACTCCCACCCACTCTGTTATCCATTTTCTTGTAGTTAATTGCACCCTAAATAATTATACGAACGTGTTCCAAAATTATGAGTGTATTGTCATGGACAGTCAGTTGTTGCCTTTTGGGTTGAATTATAATCTGTTGAGATCCCAGAGTAATTTAGTTGTATGTGTATGATTGTGTTGTCTGATTGTGTGTACTTTTAATGATTAAGTTTGGTCGGTTGCGTGTAATGATCCTGTGTGACTCAGTGAAGTAATTATATGAATTGTTTAGTGATTGATGTACTGGGCTTGTAGGAAAAGTAATGACATTTGAGGATACTGTGAACAAGAATGTGGAATGAGAAAGAAATGAAAGTGATGAGCAGTTGATACGAATTAGGTTTATTTATTTATATTTATTTATTAGGATTTTTAAAAGATAACACTATAGTCAACCCTATTAGATAACATTATTTATTAGTGTTTAGGCTTCATGTAACAAATAGTCAACCCTTAATCAACCATATACATATATAAGCACTAATAACTAGGTTTTAACTTTAAGTAATCAATAACCAACCCTTAAATGGTCCTATTTATATATAAGCACAAATAACTAAGACTTGGCTTTAAAAAAATCAACAGTCAACCCTTATCAGCCATATATAAGCACTAACAACAAGGTTTTGACTTAAACAAACAACGACCAACCCTTAAATGATCCTATATTCTATAAAAATTAACATAAGTAACTAGGGATTGAATTTAACAAATCATCGGTCAATCCTTAATCAGCCATATATATAAGCACTTATTAGTATGTTTACTATATTTAATAATTTTGCATGCTATTTAGGGTTATATCATTTACGTACTTGTAGTTGTTTGAATTAATCTTAAATACCACATCCTCCCTCTTGTATGAGGGTACACTTGGTGACACTTGTGTTTGTTGTTTGCATCGTAAGCTATCCTTTAAACCCATTTTTCCTATGGACGACCCTAACTTACTTATATCTATTGTTTAATAGTTTATAGTAAAGGGTAGAAATACATAAATTCTATCTTTGATTTGTGCACCAGTTTTAATGGCACCGATGTGCATGTCAACCAACTAGCCCCCTTTCCCGGCCATAGCTGGAAAACCAGCATGAGAGCCCGAAAGACTTCACCCCGACATTTTATGTTCTGACCGATCGAACTCTCCGGGAAAAAATGAGGACTAAGGGAGGAGTCAGTACCAGGAAGGGAAGGAATAAACGGGAAAAAGACAAGAGGAAAACCACCTTATTTGGCTGAGGAGCATCTCTCAGATTAATAGACAGCAACTTCTCCGGCAAAAGAACGACGAATCAGGTGGATAAATCTCTCACTATCGGCAATAGGCCCATTATTCTCTCGGGTTGTGCTTTGCTTTTTTTTCAAGAATATTACCAGAATTTTGCTATGAATCCACGAGTTTCCCCAAAAAAAGGGGAGGCAGGGACAAGAAGAGAAGTGAGCATGACTAAATAAACTTCATGTGAAAGTATGAAGCGTATGCAAGATGAAACCTTTGGTGCACTCATTTTATATCACCCCGAGGAAGCCAAACGGTGCCTTGAGAAGTGGAACCATCAATACCCACTTTAAAAAGCAGGAAAATAATGACAGCTATAACTCGAGGACTTTACACTTCCCCAAAATAGTTGATCGTGCATTATCTCAATTAAAAAGGTTGAGCCAGAGTAAATGAGCCATCATGGCGAAAAATCAGTGGTCATTTAACCAACCCATAAGCAGTGACGAATCTAGAATTATTTCTCATTGGGGGGCATATGTACATACAAAATAAGATAAAAATAAGATAAAAATAAGAGAAAAGTGCATATATAACCCTATATAATTGACAACAGTGCAAATATAACTGTGCGCTAATTGAAAATGCAAATATAACCTCATTTATTCAGGTTATGTGCAAATATAACCTTTTTCGGCAATTTGATGTCGGAATTAGGTGAAAAGACGATTTTACCCTGGCCGGTTTATGATTTTAAAAAATTTAAAATTCCAAATGATGTAATGACTATATTACCCTTCTTCTCTTACCAATTTTGCCATTATTCTCTTCTTCCTCCGTTGCTCCTCCATTCTTCTTCCTCCGCCGCTACTCCATTCTTCTTCCCGTCGCACCCTTTTCTTTCTTCCACTACGCCACCCTCTCTCCGGCCACCACAATCACTCCTTCCGTCGCTATCCCTAAATACACCATCGATTTCCCCCAATTTATCAAATTAGGTTTCCAGAATTGAGCGACAATTCCCAGAACGGAAAACAATCAGAACCCAAAGGAGCAACTCGAAGCTCGTATCAATGGCGGCTCACGCATTATCATCACTACCCGTCTCATCATCATCTTCACTACTTCTCCAGAAGCCCACCAATCGATCTTCCTCCAGACTGAACCCGGATAATCAAGCCACTCATTTTCTTGGCCAAAAGCTTTCAATTTTCTTCTCAAGTTCATGTCCCGGTATCGGATGGAAAACCACCCAGATGGTCTGCAAGGGCCATAAAATCGTTTGTAATGGGGGAGTTGGAAGCCAGGAAGCTCAAGTATCCAACTACCGGAACTGAAGCTTTGCTAATGGGAATCCTGGTTGAAGGAACAAGTTTGACTGCAAATTTCTTGAGGGAAAATGGTATCACACTTTTTAAGGTGCGGGATGATATTGTTGAGTTTCTTGGTAAGGCTGATATGTATTTTTTTCAGTCCAGAGCATCCTCCCTTGACCAAACTTGCTCAAAAAGCTCTTGATTGGGCCGTTGAGGAGAAACTGAAGTCAGGGGAAGGTGGTGAAGTGACCGTGGCTCATTTACTTCTTGGAATCTGGGCACAAAAGGAGTCTGCAGGTCATCGATGGAAGGGGAGGGATTGGTGGTGGTGGGAATGGTTAGTGGTGGTGGCGGGGTGAAGGTGATGTGATAGCAGGGGAGGGATTGGTGGTGGTGGTGGCAGGGTGAAGGTGAGGTGATGACAGGGGAGGGATTGGTGGTGGTAGTGTTGGGGTGAAGGTGAGGTGATGGCAAGGGAGGCAGAGGAGGTTCGGTAGTGGTTGGTGGTGGTGAGCCAGGTGGTGGCGGCGGTGCTAGCTGCTGGTGGTTGCTGGTGTTGGTGATGGGGTGAAGGTGAGGTGATAGCAGGGGTGGCTGGTGGTGGTGAGCCAGGTGGTGATTGGGGGGCAATTTTGTCCTTTATATTTTGTAATAGGTTAGAAGGGCAATTTGGTCATTTCCGGTCGGTCAATGGCTGGAAATGGCCAGTCAATGCCAGAATAGTGACTTTAGGGTTATATTTGCACTTATGTGTAATAGATAGGGTTATATTTGCATTAAAAACAATTGAGGGTTATATTTGCACATTCCTCAACATATAGAGTTATATCTGCACCTAAAAACAATTATACTTCCTTTGTTATAAGGCAAAGTCTTGGGAAAGATGGTCTTTCCATAGGCTTATGGAAAGACGGGGTTTAATTCGAATAATAAAATGTAAAAGATTTTAGTTGCAACATTAAAAATTTAGTATACAATATGTAGCAGTTATAAAACTTATAACCCGGTTCATGCAACCCAAAAATTTTATCTTAATTTTTTCTATTTTACACTTTAAACCTTGGTCTTTCCATGACTTATGGAAAGACCGTCTTTCAAGAGAAGCACTCTTGTTCTAATTAAAGTTGCATGTAATTATTTTTTTGGTCAAACCTTTACTCTATATTTCATTAAATATATAAAATTTATGATATTGTATGTGATATTGTTAAATTTTTCATAACATGTATAATTTAAATGTAAACTTTTTATACATTGTTATTATAAATAGTTAAAGATTAAGAGTGATGCATGTTTATCTGAGACTGTGAAAAATTAAAGTTTACACACATAATTATTAAATACTAAAAATCTAAATGAATTTTAATACCAGTTCGAAGAGCGAATGTGAAATATGAATGGTTAGTTTTATATGAATTTTAAAGATTCTAGTATACTTCTGTGGAAAAAAATAAATATACATTAAAATAAACTAAATTGTACAAGTTGACTGATTCATAGGATACAAGTACACCGTACACGAGCGAGATTTGTTGGTTCTCGCTTAAGATCACACCTCCGACACTCTCGTGGCTGTTGATGAGGTTTGGAGTAAAAATCCTCCTCAGATTGATGGCCACACTTCTACTCCACGAATAGGCCACCAAACATCCCATTGGGCCAAAGCCTGAAAGAAAGGTTTTCGAAACCAATTACACCTTTGGTATACACCTGAGTAAAAATCCTCCTCAGATTGATGGCCACACTTCTACTCCACGAATAGGCTGCCAAATATCCCATTGGGCCAAAGCCTGAAAGAAAGGCTATCGAAACCAATTACACCTTTGGTCTACACCTGAGTAAAAATCCTTCTCAGATTGATGGCCACACTTCTACTCCATGATAGGCCGCCAAACATCCCATTGGGCCAAAGCCTGAAAGAAAGGTTTTCGAAACCAATTACACCTTTGGTCTACACCTTTGTTCCAGGTACAATTATGGCACATCGAATATAGGGTAAGATAACTATTCCTACAAGAAAATTAGATCTCTCAGGGATAAATCCATATAAATATCAAAGTATTCATTTATTCTACGCATTCATTTCTTAATTCATAGATTTAAACACTTTTGATTTGACTTTAACATCGGAGTTTCTTCCACCGGCACCCCTGGGAAGTTTGTTTTGCAGGATCAGTGGGAGGTCATTGCCGTGCCTCTTAAGAATTCATGCAAATTAGAAGGTCTTTATTCAGGTTGCAACGGGGCTATGTGCCATGCGAATGGTTAGATCGTAAGGGTCCTGATAGAGGCTAAGCCCAAGAAGGCCATTGGGCTGAAGATGTGGCAGCTCAATTAGGAGAATATTTAATACCCTAACATAATTACCACATTTGTGGGTAATTAAGTGTGATAATTAAGGAGAACGTTATTTAGGACACGTAGTATAAATAAGAGTTACGCATTTACTTATCATTCATCATGTCTTAATCATATTGGGCTCTTAGACTAACTTAGGCATCCGAGTGTTGACCCCTGGAACCCCTAGGGGCAGTTTTATTGCAGGTTAGTTTGAGAAGAACTCAAGCCCATGAACCGGTCGAATGTTCGAGACACATCAAGTGGCATCGTTTGTGGGGACGACTAAGCCGGATCAAGGGTTTTGAGAGTTTATGTCCATAGTTATTTGAAGGAGTGAAAGGTTAAGGTTAATAGATACGAGAGATGGGTCACCGCAAAGGTTAAGAACGGAAAATTTAGGAATAGGAAACGATGCCCGTGTCGAGGACATCAGTATGACTAACCTCCAAATGTCATAAACGAAGTTGCGTACGGAGCCTAATATGGATGCAAACCACGAAGGGGGGCAAACCAAAGTGGCATTTGTTGCAGATACCCTAGCACCAATTTAGAATGATGCATTGTGGCCCTCGAGGATGTCGATAATGATGGGAGAGAAAGAATAGAGAAACCCTGATTCCTTGCTCGAAGGGGTAGCCGATCTGAGGGATGGAAAGTTTACAGATGTTTTGGGAGATTTGTAAATGGAAGCCTATAGCCAGCATGGGAAAGGTAATTAGAATGCGGGGAGGGCAGCCTCGAATCAAGATGTAAAACGAGCAGCTCAGATCCTTGTTGCGGCTAACTATCGACTTAACTCTCCTCCGAGGGATGATAGGGTTACGCACGGAGTATTACCACCCTTGCCTGGAGGAATAACTATGGGATGGGTCTCTCAAAACGCAATAGCCTATCCTTATCACGCATATGCTGGAAAGCTATTGCAAGCTCAACTTCAGCATTCTATTCCTGGTTACTTATAAGGCCCGGTATATTCGTTACCTCCGCTAGCTCCATCTGCTCCTACCCTCGACCTGGTCAGTCCCTGAGCGGCATATGAGATAATGGCCTCTTCTGCCATGCAAGGATACAGAAGTATGAGAATTCAAGGAACAATAATTAGTCAGGGGCTTTACAATCCCTATGCCAACTACCACCACCACCACTAGCATACCCGAGTTTTGGACAACCCTGGATGAACCCCGGATACAGAGCGACTCAACCTCCTTATCTGCCACAGCTGGGTGGTCACGACAGGGGGCTAAACCTGCCGGGGGGGCAACAGGAACCCCCCTCAGATGCAAGTGAATAGTTAAGAAGGGAATTAGCTAGGCTGATCGGACCCTTGGGCCAGGCTGCAGGGTCTCTTTTCAGCTCGGTGATCACCGGGGTTCGATGGTCAGTAGAAGTGAAGCCTCCTGAAGGACACCCCATATACAGTGGTGAGATTGATCCTCAAGAGTTTATCAAGACGTTCCCAAGCTTGATGAGTTCGAGGGATTCCAATGAAAAATTGATATGCAAGCTTGTAGGAAGCTACATGCGAGGAAAAACACATGAATGGTTCAATAAGGTTCTAAGAGGCCCGCTCCAGTCGTACCGAGACTTTAGCGGAGCATTGTTGAGCAAGTACGCACAGAAGAAGAAAATTACCAAAACTCTGTTAGAACTCTATCAGGCGAAGTAAAAGATAGGGGAAAGCACATAAGCCTTATATCATCGGTATGTGGACGAGAGCTTGGGAGTGATAGAAAGAATGGAGAACAAGGTAATCCAAGGATACCTCCAGGGATGCAAGACTTAGAATTACAAGAAGCTGAGTACTAATACCCCCAAGACCTTGCAAAAACTTTAGGTGGTTGTTGAGCAGTACTCGAGAGTAGAGGACGCAACTAGAAGGAAAAGAGATAGCTTTACAGATAAAACAGGAAGAAACGCAGAGCATAGAGGAAAAAAGTCGGTTGAACCCATAAGAACACCATTCGAGAGATACACTCCGTTACCACCAATACTAGGAGGGAGATCTCCTGTGCAGATCTTAAGTATACATGGGGGGTTTTTCTGAGCACCCCTACCCTTGCAGAGTTTGCACAGCTCGGTAGTGGTCAGGAGGGCAACAAATTGGTACCGTGATCATCACAGGGATTATGTCTATGACACAGACTATTGCATGTAGTTGAGGATGGAGATCGATAGGTGTGAGCAGGAACGATGATTTCGAGGGCAAGGACATAGGAATCAGGCTGCAACCTCGAGGCCTTGAGTGAACCAATGACAACCTTACAGAAGGAAAAATCAAAACAACGAGGAGAGAGAAGATAGAAGACCTTGAGAACAGGTGGTTCGAGACAGAGGACAGAAAGGAAGGCGTGAAAGTCCTCAGGTACAACATGGGGGAAATCAAGATAACCAAAACAGGGAAAACCCAACCGTGCAAAGGTAATTAATTTCATCAATGGCATGGTGGGAGAGAGATGTTCTAATGTTGTGATAAGAGCAGAGGCTAGAAGGGTCCTTGCGGAAGAGCCCAGTCACAAGAGGTTTCGACCGGACGAGATGGTCACTTTCTTGGAAGCGGATGTTGTACTAGACCAAACACTTTATGCTGATCCTATGGTAATTTCAGCCATTTTTTTGAATGTATTTGATAAAAAGGGTATTCACGGATGACATAAGTGGGGTAGAAGTGATGTTTGCTGTGTGTTTTGATCAGTTGGATATAAGGTGTGACAACTTGAAAAATTCAGCTTCTCCTTTATCCAGATTCACGGGAAACTTGTTATTCCCCATAGGAGAGATAACCCTGCCCGTTTGCGTAGTGGATGGCAACAAAGGGGTGACTATCAGGTGTACATTTGTTTTTGTGGATGCCCATTCCCCTTTTAATGTGATTTTAGGAAGGCCATGGATGTGCCAGGCTCGGGCGGTCTGGTCACCCTATCACCTGATGATGAAGTTCCCAACTGAAAAGGGGGTAACTTCCATTCGAGGAGATCAAACCATGGCTCAAAAATGTAACCTTATGGTGGTACGAGAAGCGAGAAGGCAAAGAGATGTAGCAACGGTACACGCAGATGTGGGATTGGCTGATACAATAAAGATGCCTATTCGGGATATGAGATCAGTAGCTGTGGGGAAGCTAATTCCCGAAGATGTCAAGGAGAGACTGAGAGACTTATTGGGAGAGTATGGAGACGTGTTCTCGTAGGATACTTCTAGCCTAACGGGAGTCCCTTCGAGTCTCACACTGCATAGGCTGAACATTAACCCCTTGATTAAGCCAGTTAAGCAGAAGAGAAGAGTGTTTTCTCCCGAAAGAGCTGAAGCAATTAAAGAAGAGGTGTAGAGGTTGTTGAGGGCATATGTCATCGAGGAGGTTTTCTACCTAGAGTGGATTGCTAACCTAGTCATGGTTCCAAAGCATGATGAGGCCTAGAGAATGTGTATAGACTTTACCAATTTAATTTAATGTTGCCCCAGAGATAGCTACCCATTGCCACCAATCGATAAATTAGTGGAAGCTATCACTGGATATCAGATTCTGGCATTCTTTGACGCACATAAGGGGTATCACCAAATACTCATGGCCGAGTAAGACAAGGAAAAAACATCGTTTATTACAAATGTAGGCATGTACTGCTATAAGAAGATGCCCTTTGGCTTAAAAAAATGCCGGGGCTACTTACTAGAGGCTAGTTGATAAATTGTTCAGGGGGCAGACAAGGAAGAACATGGAAATATATGTGGATGACATAGTTGTTCTTAAAAAACCTGGAGGAAACATTTAGTAGGCTTCGAGGGGCTAATTTGAAGTTGAACCCGTCTAAGTGTGTTATTGATGTGGGGCGGGGATGTTCCTCGGATTCATGGTCTCAGAGAAGGGTATTGATGTATACCCGTAAAAGATTGAAGCTTTGAAGATAATGAAAACCCCACAATCGATAAATGATGTACAAAAGCTTACAGGGTCTCTAGCAGCATTGAGTAGGTTCTTATAGAAGGGGGCGGAGAAGCACCTACCCTTCTTCATTGTCCTTCAAAGAGCAAAGAAATTTGAGTGGAATGGCAAATGTGATGAGGTATTCAAGCAGCTGAAGGAACACTAGGGGACACTACCTACCTTGATGAAACCAGACAAGGATGATATGCTATACTTATACATTTTTGCGTCGTCATTGGCAATTCGTGCAACCCCAGTAAAAGAGAAAAAAAGGTTCAGCATCAAATTTACATTGTCATTCGCGCCATGTAGGGGTCGGAGACGAGGTATACTGCCCTCCAGAGGTTGATTCTAGCCCTCGTACATGCAGCTCAAAGATTGAAACCCTACTTTCAGGGACACAAAATAGTGGTGCTCACGAACAACCCCATTCAACAGATTCTGCTGAAGCAAGATATTTTAGGAAGAATGATGAAGTGGGAAGTGGAATTAAGAGATCATGATATCCAATATCAATCTCGAGTTGCGATTAAGGGTTAGATGCTGGCAGGCTTCATAGTGGAAACTACAGAGCCTCTCGAGATGTGTTTGGATCTCATGTGAAAGGTGGGAGCGACCCAAAAGGAGGTATGGAAGTTGTGTGTGGATGGTTAGTCACATTCAGGAGGAAATGGAGCCAGGGTTCTGTTAACCAACCCCAATGGTAGATATTACCCTTATGCGTTGAACTTTACATTCAAAGCAACTAACAATGAGGCGGAGTATGAAGTACTAATCACTGGATTGTGCCTTGCAAGAGAGCTGCAGGTGGAGGAACTGGAGGTTTTCAATTACTCTCAGACCGTGATTCAGCTGGTGAATGGGGAATACAAGGCCAGAAAGCGTAACATGCAAAGATACTTCAAGGTAGTGAAGAACCTGTTAAAAACTTTTAAATATTACACTTTGATGCAGGTTTCGAGGGAAAGCAATCATAAAGAAGATGCTCTAAAAAAGCTTGCTTCTTCGAATTTGGGAATCATATCCCACAAGTAACTACTCATGGAAGCTTTGAGCAAACAAAGTTTCGAAGAACCTGTGGTTTTGCCAGTGGAAGCGGAAGACCCCTGGATCACTGTTTGTGTTATATTTTCGAGAGGGTGTCCTGCTAGAAAATGAAGTGGATGCCAAAAAGATAAGGTTGAAAGCCCCAATGTATGTGTTGCATGAAGAAGTGTTATATAAAAGAGGTCATTTAAAGCTATTGCTTTGATGCATTAACACTCGTGAGGTTGATTATCTCATAAGGGAAGTCTATGAACGGGTATGTAGCAGCCACTAGGCAGCCAGATTTGTGGCGAGGAGACTTATTCGAACAGGATTTTATTGGCCGACAATGTTCAAGGATACGAATCGATATATCCAGGCTTGCCACCAGTGTCAGAGACATACCACTATAACACATGTTCCCTAGGAAGAGATGAGAAGTATCTACAGTATGTGGCCATTTGATAAGTGGGGGATCGATCTGGTGGGCCATTTACCAGAAGCGCTAGAAAAATTCAAATACCTAATAGTGGTCGTTGATTATTTCACGAAGTGGGTAGAGGCTGAGCCCCTGACTAACATAAAAGGAAAAAAAATCATTTTTTTTCTGCTGGAAGAATATTGTGTACTGTTTTGGAATCCCAAGGATGATCATTACGGATAATGGAACACAGTTTGCTCAGGATCCCTTCAAGAAGTGGTGTGAGGAATGTCAGATTAAGCAAAAGGTGACATCAGTTTACCACCCCCAAGCCAATGTCCAATTGGAAGTGACCAACAGAACAATATTAAATGGAATGCAAGCATGCCTCAAGGGGGCGGAAGGTAATTGGATATGGGAATTACCCAATGTGTTATTGGCGTATTAGACAGCTGAGTCTTCCACTACTAGTGAAATTTCTTATAGCCTAGTATATGGCTCGGAGGTAGTAATCCCTGCAGAAATAGGTTTTCCTATCCCAAGGATGATGGATGCTGCAGATGAGACAAGCAATCAGCAGAACCGATGTCTGGATTTGGATATGGTGGAGGAAAAGAGAGAGCTAGCTTCTTTATATGAGGCTAAAGTCAAATAATGAGTTAGAAGACACCATGACATAAGGGTAAAAATGGTGTTGTTTAATCTCGGGGACTTGGTAATAAGGAAAAACAAGAAAAGCAAAAAGGAACCTGAAGGGAAGTTAGCTGCAAATTGGGAAGGACCCTATAGGGTGATCGAATTGCACCCATGAGAAAGCTATGTTCTTGAAGAGATGAATGGGGTTTAAGTGATGAGGAGTTGGAACATCACCAACCTGAGAAAGTATTACCAGCTATGATGAGTGGGTTGCTTTTAAGCAACACTCTAGCTGATGTTCGAGCGGGTTGTTCTTAAGTGGCGCTCTAGATGATATTTCCAGCTATGGCTGATGTTCGAGCGAATTGCTCTTAAGCGGAGCTCTAGACGGTATTTTCAGCTGTGGCTGATGTTCGAGTGGCTTTCTCTTAACTGGCACTCTAGATAATGTACGAGTGGTTTGTTCTTAAGTGGCACTCTAGATGATATACGAGTGGTTTGCTCTTAAGCGGCACTCTAGATGTTGTTCGAGTGGTATGCTCTTAAGTGGCACTCTAGATGATGTTCGAGTGGTTTTCTCTTAAACAGCACTCTGGATGATGTTTAAGTGGTTTGCTCTTAAACGACACTCTAGATGATGTTCGAGTGGTTTGCTTTTAAGCGGAACTCTAGATGATGTGGAGTGGTTTACTCTTAAGCGGCACTCTAGTTGATGTTCGAGCAAGTTGCTCTTAAGCGGCACTCTAGATGATATTTTAAGCTATGACCAAGGTTCTGGTGGTATGCTTTTAAGCTACATTCATGGGATACTTTTGTAATCTTGGAATGATGAACTAGTGGACAAAATTGGGGGATGTAGGTGCAAACACCGAACCTGGGTAAATTGCTTGTGTATCTGAACTTTTTAATTTCTACTCAACAAAGATATTCATGTACTATATTTTCCTAAGGAAGTTGTACGTGGCACTCATATTCGAGGGGTAAAATGTTTGAGGAAGTATAGGCATGACCAACGTGAATCTTGTTACAATCTGTTAACCTCACTGACGCCAATAACAAGGGTTCGAGAAACCCGATATGCATTTTCTAAGAGTAAGTAAAACAGGCTATTTATCAAACTTCATCAATAAATAGAAGTACAATTTTGATACTAAAAAGTACATGAATTTATTCGTCTAAATGTATTAATCTAAATGGAGGAAACCCCGCCGGAAACAAATATTCTATTGAAGGAGCTAGCCCCCCACCTTTGCTTCTATATCTTCGAGCTCTTCAAGCTTTATACCAGCGGCTCTTCGAATATCCTTCATCCGTTCTTCCACAGGATATTCAGAAGGATCCAGGGGAGCAATGGTCTTTCATCGCTTCTTTGTTCAAGGTTTGAATGGCCCTTCGAAGAGGACCCAATGCTCTTACAACGTTTTTTGGAGGATCCCTTGGTAGCTTTGCTCGAGAGGGAAAGATGCTTATCGGCTTCTTTCATGGTAGCTTCTTTAGTGGACCTCGCTAACTATCTTCCAAGCGAGCAATTCCTCTTCAAGGCTAGTTATTTTGCTCTGAGCCACTAGATGTTGCTCGAAAAGTAACTTCCTTTGGGCCACTAGCCTGCGATATTTTCCCATGCAACCAATTAGGCGCCCTTCAACTTCTGGAAGCCTAGTTGCAGTAGCAATGCATGACTTCAAAGAACCAAACTTTAAATATATTTTTTGCATCAACTCTTCAAAGTCTTTATCTGTGGGATCACGACCTTCGACCACCTCCAAGGAATATGTACCATTATATTCTTTGCTCAGGAAATCCCTAACAAACCCCTTGAAGGTTGGATGATCTATAGACTTCCACAGCTTCATCTCAACTTCGAGCTGGTGGAGCTTGTCCTTCAAATATTCTTTCTCTCTATTACAATTAGATAAATCCCGAGTAGATTTTAATTTCTATTTGTGTGTCTCACTCAAAATCTTTTTTGAGCGCTCGAAAGCACCTCACAAGCGCCTTCTAACACTCTCTTCAATGAGTTAGACTACAAAAAGAGAACAGAGGCAAAATTAATAAATAAGTCACCAAAATGGCAAAAGATATTCTTATATTGATTTTTTAAAAAAAGAGTAACAACTGGGGCCCCTAATTGGCAAAGTTACAATCAAGGACAAACCCTAGAATCATCCTCTTTTGAAGTGGATGCAGTCATTTATTCCACTCGATCGGCTGCTCAGTTCTGCTCAGGAGAGGCGTATGTGGCCTCTGGAAGGGGGATCGCCCGAATCCCCTCAGGAGTGAAGAACTGCCCTTTGGACTTAATGAAATCTATCAGGGAAAAGAAAAGGTCATCGTTCTTGATTGCCTCATCCCAATTTGCATCCAGAGTGGCTTCGAGCTTTGGGTTGACTAGATTGTCCACTTTCTTCAGACGGGAGGCGGACACTTGAGGCTTCAGGAATTCCTTGGCTTATTCATTACAGCCGAGATGCTTAGCCACCCCAAGAGATCCAAAAATAGTTGAAGCAGCTTAGAGCTATTCAAAACTTTTCTTTTAAATGCCTCGGGCAGTTGAACCTGCGAGGCTGGATCCTAAGCTGCCAGAACCCTCTGCTCGAAGGTATCCTTCTCCATTGTTCATTGATGCCTCTTGGCATCAACATTCAGCCTCTCCTCTTCAAGATTTTTTTTGTTTTTCCTTGAGTGCCCTATTCTTCTTCTCGAGCACTCTCTTCAAATCAAAAATTTCAGCATCCTTTTTGCTGAGATTTTCTTCGAGAGAGCCATGGCCAAAAGTACAAGCAAAGGCAAAAGCTGCCATCTTCTCAGTGGCCTTATGGAAAAGTCTAGAGACCGAGAAAAAATCGTTAAACTTAAATCAATACTAGGGAAAATGACACTAAACTAAATTTTTCAAAGGAATAGATAAAAACCTCAGGGTTAGAGACCATCCTCGACAGATGATGCTCAATGCGAGACATGGACACCGCATCACTCGAAGGGGGTGCCTATTGTTGATTGGTGTTCTCACCACTGCGTGCTCCTATTAACGGTGTTGGGGAGATGTTTCCAACATTGCTGTCTTCTGCACTCGTCTTTTGGCCAACATTTCTAGTACGTGGAGGCTGTCCATTAGCAATGGTCGAAGTAGGCCTTCCACCACCTACAGTGAGAGAGGAGACCTAACCTAAGGGAATGAAGGCCTGATTTGAGGGAGTAATAGTCCCATTAGGAGGACCCTGACCCTGGTTTGTGGGCCTCTATTTCCTTAAGCCGTTAGCGAGACCCCTGAAAAAAAACAAAAAGAGAGACCATCATTAAAAGTACACTCAATGATACAACAGACATGAGAAAAATAATTCTATTAAGGCACCTTCGGAAGCTTCGAAGTGCCTAAAATCACTAACGAGGGTCTCATGAGGAGAGTCTTCTTTGGGGCTCTCAAGTTCTCTTCTCCTCTTCCTGATATTCTTCTAGAGTATTTTATACGCATACTTCTCGTAGATTTCGGGAAGGAATGTAAAGTTGCCAATCCGGGAATTAGGATTGTTGAAGCGGCTGTAGTCAAGGGAGCTGGACAACAACTTTTGCCTTGGAAATATAAATAGTTATCTTAAGACACAATTGCTTTTATGTGTTCTGACAACACGTTGTTTGGGAAACAGTGATACGCGCAGTTGTACGGCATGCGCACACCTTTTGGAATCCTAACATTGAGAGTTGATTGGAAAACTAGGTTTCCTCTCTCGAAGGCAAAAGCAATGAAGTGCAAGGTTCAATACGAGTCCTAGAACTGTCCCTTACATTCGAGACCTCGAAGAATCTTTGTATCGTTCCATCCTTCTGAGGTCGAGAACCTGCAAGGCACACAGAGTATAGATACAAGGTACTCAAGGTACACAGAGTATAAATACAAGGTACACATTTACTTATCATTCATTATGTCTTAATCATATTGGACTCTTGGGCTAAATTAGGCATCGGAGTGCTGAGTCCTGGAACCCCCGGGAACAGTTTTATCGCAGGTTAGTTCGAGAGGAACTCAAACTCACGAACCGGTCGGTTGTTTGTGATGCATCAGGCCCTAGGCTTAGTCATCATCAAATATGTACACATGCTCAATTTCAAATCCGCCTGCTTCTTTCTTATCATCAAAGCAGCACTTCTAGTCATCATAAAATATAAATATTGCATAATTTTGATTGTTAAACTTCCAAAATCAGGTTCTTTTTTTTTCTAGGATTTTTTTCTAGCATTGTTTTTTCATTTTTTTCTTTTTCATTTTCAATTTTTTTCTAGGCAAACAACACCCTTTTTATTTTCCAGCACTAGAAGTTTCATTTTCACCCCATTTCCCTCATCCTCTAACATATAAGTCATAGAGTATCAACCCAAAATTCAAAGATACCATCTCAACAACTTCAAGAACAATAGCAATGCACACCTCATCAAATGCGAACAATTAATTCATCATATCTCAAGAGCATGCATACATGGGACGAGAGAGAAAAAACAATAGGCTATGACAAAATTACTATTTAGTAACTCATATCAAAGAAAATGCCAAGCTCAAAGTGTTTCACTAGGGGTTGATGTAAATGGTATGCAAATTTGAGTTATGTGGTTCATAGCCTAGTGCCTTTATCACTTTTACACAAACTAATCAGGTATTGCCAAGTTCTCTCAGAATAAAGATTGATGTAGAGACTGCTGTACTCCGACTCAAGACCTCATTAATAGGCTATATATTCATTTTACCTCATCCTTTTTCGTCATCCCAAGTATCATTTTGACCAATTTCATTCAACTTTTCAAAAATTCATACCAAGAAATTTCAAAGTGTATCAAATACAAAGTTTATTAATAGAAAAATACAACCAACAAGGTCAATTCGTCTCAAGGATGGTTTCAGTGCTTGATACTTCTTCTTGTGAGTGCATTGAACATGAGAATTCTTGAATTTCTCATCACTTAACCCTTGATCATATACCTCGTTTGGACATGTAGCTAATGGAATTTCCATCTTATCCTGCAAAATTTTAGTCTCAAGAGAATCTTGGACAAGAAGGTCAATTTTATCGATGGCATACACATTCTCAAAGGGGCAGTTTGGTTCATGTGTCCTTGCCCTCGAAATCATCCTTCCCGTTCCCACCTATCGATCTACATCCTCTACTGCATGCAATCGTTTGTGTCATGACCATAATCCCTATAATGATCACAATACCAATTTGTTGCCCTTCGGCCCACTATCGAGTTGTACAAACCCTTCAAGGGTGGGGATGCTTGGAACAACCCTTACTTAAGCTCTGTGTAGGAGATCTCTCTCCTAGCGTTGGTGGTAACAGAGTGTATCTATCGAATGGTGTTCTTATGGGTTCGACTGGCCCTTTTCCTCTATGCTATGCATTTCTTCCCATTTTCTCCGTAAGACTATCTCTTTACCTTCTAGTTGTCTCCTCTACCCTCAAGTACTGCTCTACAACCTCCTGAAGTTTTTGCAAGGTTTTTGGGGGTGTCAGTACTTAGCTTCTTGTATAATTCTAAGTCTTGCATCCCTAGTAGGTATCCCTAGATTACCTCGTTCTCCATTCTTCTATCACTCCCAAGCTCTCATCTACATACCAATGATAGAAGGCTTCTGTGCTTTCCCTTGTCTTTTGCTTCGTCTAATAGAGTTCTAATAGATTTTTGGTAAACTTCTTCTTCCGTGCGTACCAGCTCAAAATGTTGTGCTGATTTGGTACGATTGGAGCGAGCCTCTTGGCAACTTATTGAACCACTCCTGTGCTTTTCCTTGCATGTAGCTTCCGACCAGCTTGCATGTCAATTTCTCATCAAAATACCTCTAACTCATCAAGCCCGGGAACGTCTAGATGAACTCTGGAGGGTCAGTCTCACCACTGTATGTGGGAATTCCTTCTGGAGGCTTCACTTCTATAGGCCATCGAACCCGGTGATCATCGAACTGAAAGGAGACCCTGCAGCCTGACCCAAGGGTCCGATCAACCTATCCAATTCCCTTCTTAAAGATTCACTTACATCCGAGGGGGGTTCTTGTTGCCCCCTTGGCAGGTTCAACCCCCTATCATTACCGCCCATCAGTGGCAAATACGGAGGTCGAGTCGCTCCGTATCCGGGGTTCATCCAAGGCTGCCCGAAACTCGAGTATGTTGGTGGTGGTGGTGGTTGGACATAAGGATTGCTAAGCCCTTGACTAATCATCATTTCTTGAATTTCCATACTTCCGTATCCTTGCATGGAAGAAGAGGTCATCATTTCATATGCTGCTCTTGGACCGGCCAGGATGAGGGTAGGAGCAGATAAGGCTGGCGGAGGTAACGAATTTACTGGGCCTTGTGAGTAACCAGGAATAGAACGCCGAGGCCTAGTTTGCAATGGCTCTCCAGCATATGCGTGATAAGGATGGGCTATTGCAGGTTGAGAGGCCCGTCCCATAGTTATTCCTCCAGGCAAGGGTGGTAGTACTCCGTGCGTGACCCTGACATCCCTCGGAGGAGGGGTAACTCAATAGCCGGCCGCATCCAAGACTTGAGCTGGTTGTTTTACATTTTGATTCGGGGCCACCCTCACCGCATTCTGATTTCCTTGCCCGTGCTGGCCATAGGCTATCTCCCAAAACATCTGTAAACCTTCCATCCCTCGGATCGGCTACCCCTTCGAGCGAGGAGTCAAGGTTTCTTTGTTCTTGCTCTCCCGTTATTACCAATATCCTTGAGGGCCCCGACGAATCATTCTGAATTGGTGGTAGGGTATCTGCAACAAATGCCACTGAGGTTTGCCCCCATTTGTGGTTTGCAACCGTAACAGGCTCCGCGCATGACACCGTTATGACGTTTGGAGGTTAGCCATACCGATGTCCTCTACATGGGCGTCACTTCCTACTCATGAATTCTCCGTTCTTAACCTTTGCGGAGATCCAGCCCCCGTACCTATCAACCTTAACCTTTCACTCCTTCGAATGATCGTGGACATAAACTCTCAAAACCCTTAATCCGGCTTAGTCGTCCACACAGTCGGTGCCACTTGATGCATCTCGAACAACCAACTGATTCGTGGGCTTGAGTTCTTCTCGAATTAACCTACAATGAAACTGTCCATGGGGGGTTCAGGGGTCAGCACTCTGATGCCTAAGTTAGTCCAAGAGTCCAATATGATTAAGATAGAATTAATGATAAGTAAATGTGCATCTCTTATGCTCTGTGTCCTAAATAATGTTATCTTTAATTATTGGCCTTAATTACCCACGAATGTAGTAATTAAGTTAGGGTATTAAATATTCTCCTAACTAGACCACCACATATTCAGCCCGATGACCTTCTTGGTCTTAACCTCTATCAATTATTTAGTTAGGTATATTAATAGTTTTAGTTTCCAAAAATTTTTATTTACTTTCTAATTCCGGTAGAAAATTTTGAGAAAGTAGGGTTTGTGGATATAAAAGCATCCGCACCGCACGCAGGGGACGGACGGATCCTCTTATGTGTCAAGTTTAGTTTCGTTTGATTAATTCAGAGGAGCCGCAGGTCTTCTTGGCATTAATTTGTCGATCCTTTAGATTTGTGCGCAGCATTCTTACACAGGATTTCATTACATAATTTTGGCGACTTGCATAATTGTGTGCGCAGCTCTGAATATTCAACACGGTTTGTTTAATCTCTTTTCGTTATCAGTTTATATGTTTTGTTTTAATATTACTTAATTGTTTAGTTTATTTATTACGAGTGATAGAATGATTTGCCGTAATTAATTGTATTATTGATATCTGAATATATAGAGAGTACAATAGAGGTAGAATAAGGAAAGAACTCTAACTAGAATAAATCATAATCTAATCAGGAGTCTGATTAAGTCTAACACCCCCCCTCAAGCGAAGCGTCGGATGCTCTCCGACGCACAGCTTGGACCTGAAGAACTCGAACAGCGGACGAGAGAGCCCCTTGGTGAAAATGTCTGCAATTTGAAGAGAAGTTGGAACATGAGCAACGCGCAGCTTTCCGGATGTCACCAACTCACGAACAAAATGGTAGTCGATGTCGATGTGCTTCGCCCGCTTGTGCGCCACTGGATTCTGAGCCAAGAAGATAGCACTACTATTGTCACATAACAACCGTGGAGAACCAGAAAGTGGAACCCAAAGATCACGAAGCAAATGAGTGAGCCAAACCACTTCTGAGGCAGTGTTGGCGAGAGCATGGTATTCAGACTCAGTGATAAAGCGAGAAATAGTGGGTTGTTTCTTGGCACTCCAAGAAACCAGATTCCCACCAAGAAAAACCGCATAACCATAAGTGGACCGACGAGTCTCCAGACAACGAGCCCAATCAGCATCAGAGTATCCTAGCACATCAGGAGTACTAGCAGAACAAAACTGGAGACCAAAATGAAGAGTGCCACGAACATACCGCAAAATCCGAGTCACAGCAGCAAAATGGTCATCTCTGGGATCCTGAAGATACTGACTCACCGTGTTGACCGAAAATGCCAAATCCGGGCGAGAGATGGTGAGATACTGGAGAGCACCAACAAGAGAACGATAAAGTGTAGGATCCCGAAATGGAGGACTGGTAGAGCTGTGAAGCTGAGAACCAGCAACAAATGGAGTAGAAACAGGTGCCGCATCAGACATACTTGCCCGATTCAAAATATCCCAAGCATACTTTGCTTGGCCAAGCAGTAATCCTGAGGAGGTAGGCGAAACTTCAAAACCAAGAAAGTAATGAAGAGCACCAAGATCCTTGATCGCAAACTCTCTGTGTGTCCGATCAATGAACTGGCGAAGAAGAGTTGAGTCATTACCTGTAAGAATGATATCGTCCACATACACAAGTAGGTACAGTAACGACGACCCTCTCGAAAGGACAAACAAAGAAGTATCAGCTGAGCTGCACTGAAAACCAAGCTGTGTTAGATAACTGCTGAAACGTTGGAACCAAGCCCGGGGAGCCTGCTTAAGACAATAAACGGCCTTTCGCAAACGACAAACATAGTCTGGATGGACAGAATCCTGATAACCAACGGGCTGCTTCATGTAGACCAGAACATCAAGAACACCATTAAGGAAAGCGTTCTTGACATCCAACTGATGAAGTGGCCAGGAACGCATGGTGGCTATGGCGAGAACCGTTCTAACAGTGGAGGCTTTGACCATAGGACTGAAAGTGTGGTCAAAATCAAAACCCAGAATCTGCGAGAAACCCTGCACCACAAGTCTAGCTTTGTGACGCTCAAGAGTGCCATCTGGTAGATACTTGACCCTATAGACCTATTTGGAGCCAACAATGTTGACATTTGAAGGTCGAGACACCAAATCCCAAGTGTGCTGACTACGAAAAGCGGCCATCTCATCATCCATGGCTGAAACCCAGGCTGGATCCTGAAGGGCAGAGCGATAATCAGTGGGCTCTGTCTGAGAGAGGAGTGTGGCAATGAGACCATGAGCAATAATATCCAAATAATCCCGGTGTTGAATGGCACCAGTAGAAGACCGAGTGGCCATCCGATGAGTACGAAGCGGGGGCAGCGAAGATGGAGGAGTCGAACCAGCTGATGACACCGAGGAAGATCGAGATGCGTTGACCGGAGAGTGGCCGTTGGAATTCACCGAAGAAATAATAGCTGATAAAGGCTGAGACGTGGTGGCTGAGACGGGGGCCGGTGGCTGAGACGGTAGCTGAGGAGTGATGGCCAGCAACTGAGGTATGGTGGGTGTTGGCCGAGGAGCCGGGTCCAGGTCAACCGTCCAGATGGAAGATGGTGGTGAAGGAGGGGCAACTGGAACAGGCACAGAAACAGGTGTGGTGGCCCCAATCGATGAAGTAACAGTTCCATCAAAAAATGATGAAATCTTCAGATCTGAAATTGAACGACTGTCCGTGGAAGATAAGACATAAGGGAAGAAAGTTTCATCAAAACGAACATGGAGATATATATATATATATATATATATATATATATATATGCGCCCAGAAGTCTGGTCGAGACACTGGAAGCCCTTGTGACGAGGCCTGTAGCCAATAAAGACACAGGGAATGGATCGGGGGTGCAAACTTATCAGTAACAGTGGCACGCAGACATGGAAATGCACGACAACCAAATGGGTGAAAGAGGGTATAGTCAGGCACATGACAAAAAAAACCTCAAAAGGTGATTTTCCACTCAGAACTGAACTAGGCAGACGGTTAATAATGTAAACCGCAGAGGAGAAAGCTTCCACCCAATAACAGTGCGGCACAGAAGAGTGAAAAAGCATGGCAAGACCAGTCTCTGTGATGTGACGATGCTTCCGCTCAGCCTGGCCATTCTGAGCAGGTGTATAGGGCGAGGATATCTGATGATGAATGCCACATGATATGAGATGAGCCTGAAGTCGGTGATTAGTAAACTCGGTGCCACCATCGGTCTGAAAATTTTTAACCCTAGCTGAAAACTGATTCTCAACGAATTTCTGAAACTGGATAAAAGTGTCATAGAAATCCGACTTATGCCACATCGGAAGAAACCATGTGAATCGTGAAAAATCATCAATGAAAATGGAATAATAAGAGAAACCACCGACAGATAAAATAGGAGATGGTCCCCACAAATCACAATGTACTTTATCCAATAAACCAGTAGCGCGTTTGTCACTAGCGGAAAAGGGCAAACGGCTACTCTTGGCCATCTGACAAGGAGAGCAACTGACAGGTGCAGGCATAGCAGAAGTGACAGAAATAAGGCCCCGTCGATTCAATAACTGAGCAGTATCATGAGACACATGACTGAGGCGAGAGTGCCACTGCTCAAAAGAAGCATGAAGCTTTGTAGAGCGTAGTTCGCCTAAAAAACTAGAATCACCAGTCTCAAGAAAATAAAGACCAGACCTATGACGGCCTTTACCAATTATCGCCCCTGTAAGCTTGGTTTTCTTCTTCTCCGGTGAAGGAGCCGCCGTTAGAGGACGCCGGAGGAGGAGGCCACAGCTGGAGGACGCCGGAGGAGGAGACCGCCGCTGGAGGACGCCGGAGGAGGAAGCCGCCGCTGGAGGATGCCGGAGATGGAGGAAGACTCCGCTGGAAAAAGATGAAATTTTTCCCGGAAAATTGAGACTTGAGAGGACGCCGGAGGATGCCGGAATTTGACCGGAACTTCGCCGGAAAAGAGAGAAGGAGAGAGGCGCTGAATTAAAATTTAGGGGTTAGGATCAGAACTTGCTCTGATACCATGATAGAATGATTTGCCGTAATTAATTGTATTATTGATATCTGAATATATAGAGAGTACAATAGAGGTAGAATAAGGAAAGAACTCTAATCAAAATAAATCACAATCTAATCAGGAGTCTGATTAAGTCTAACAACGAGTAACTAATTCATATATTGGCATGAAATAACGAGCATTAGTTTATGAATTGTGAACCCTAATTGTTTTATAATTAATTTATTTTTTCTTGATTGTTCTTCGTTTGATTTATTCTTAATGTGTTTAAATCTGGCGAACTTGAATATTATTTTGATATTACTATCTAATTCCACCAATATGTAATCGTTGGAAAGGGTTAGTAAGTAGTGAATTCTTGTGGAAGCTATATAGATAACTAGAAGACTGTAACCACAAGATGTGGAACAATTAAGTGTGTGTTACTACTTGCGAATACTAGGGTAATTGCTATATCAGGTTCTTTTTATTCTTAATGCTATCAAGGTGTGTATCTGGTTCAACGAATACTTTCTGGGGGCATCTTGGTAAGAGAAACAACTGGTTAATTATAATTGGTCAATTGCCGATAAAGTAAAAAAATTGGGGAGGTTAAGCGTACCTACTTTCCTATAACTGATTGATACATATGAATTGATTTATATTTGCGCCGATGATCGATATTTAACTAAAGTGAGCTATTCTGACCCGATTACATTTATCATATATTTTCTAGATTTATTTAATATTTGTTAGTTTGCATTTTAATTCATATTTTTATATTTTTTAGTTTGCATTATTAGTTAGAAAAATCTTTAATTGAGGCGTGGTGGCTACACCAAAAGAGTTAAATATTAGTAGGTATTTTTATTATAGTTATTGCTATGCTCCTCGTGAGATCAATTCTGCTTACTACTGTGCTAATCTCATTTAGAGTTTGCAGATTATTTTTGTGAGTGAAACGACGTTCACCAATTAAATAGCTGAATTGTTTGGTGAAATGTTGGAAAACGCTAGTATATGTTCTAGAGTAACTTAGAGTTAGTTCCATAGGAGTAAGAAAGGGAAATCAGAAAAATTACAAATATATTCTTGTGCATGTTTTTTTTAGAAATACTATGTTACAATCTTGGAAAATACAATGGGGGTGTATAGGGTAGTATCACGTTCGAGCGGATTTCAATTTGGAGTTACGAGTAATCTTTTTACTTTTTGCACTTAGGTCTCTCGAAGAAAGTTGGAGTTGTCGAGTCACGAAATTGACAACATCAAAATGCAATTAAATAATATAGGGATAAGTGCCAATATAACCTTATCTACTTGAGTAAGTGCCAATATAACCCTATGATAATTTTTAGTGCAAATATAACCCTAACTAGTTAATGAAAGTGCCAATATGACCCTCGGATCTCATTTCCGGCATTGACCTCAATTTTCCAGCGTTGACTCTATGTAAATTGACCAAAATACCATTTTGGGCTAACTCTGAAATTAGGTGGACAATTTTACCCTCATAGTTCGCCGGACCGCCATAGTTCACTGAAATTATGTAGGGTTATATCAGCACATTATGCAATCTTGTTGGGTTATATCAGCACATTCCTAATGTTTGTAGGGTTATATCAGCACATTTCTAATATTTTTAGGGTTATATCAGCACATCCTTAAAACTTGTAGGGTAATATTGGCACTTTTACTAACTATATAGGGTTATATTGGTACTTATGTCAACTGGGTAGGGTTATAAAAGCAATTTTTTCAATAATATACAACTACAAATTTGTAATTTGGGCATGTATGGGTGAAAGAAAGGGCCTCCAAAGTCAACATTGATTGCTTATACACAATCTTGAAAAATTATACTATGGCTCAAAATTGTGTTACCCTATAATCCATTGCTCCAAAATACTTGATTTTGGTTCTTCTTACATAAATATAAAAATATTAATGAAATCTTGGAAAGCGCTAGTATATGTTTTAGAGTAACTTGTTGGTTACATTGAAGTAAGAAAGGGAAATCGGAAAAAATTACAAATATATTCTTATGCATGTTTTTTTTTGACAAATACTATATTATGGAATTGAAAAATACATTTGGGGTGTTAAGGGTAGCATCACGTTCGAGCAGATTTCAAGTTGGAGTTACGAGTAAAATTTTTACTTTTTGCACTTAGGTCCCTCCTAGAAAGTTGGAGTTGTCGAGTCATGAAATTGGCAACACCAAAATGCAATTCAATAATATACAGTTACAATTTTGCAATTTGGGCATGTATGGGTGAACGAAAGAAGTCAACATTGATTACTTCTACAGAATCTTGAAAAATTACACTATGACCCAAAATTGTGTTACCCTATTTTCCATTGCTCTACAATACATGATTTTTTTTATTTTTGCATAAATATAAAAATATTAAATAGATTAATTTTCTGGTGAAATTTTGGAAAACGCTAGTACTTGTTTTAGAATAACTTAAAGTTGGTTACATATAAGTAGGAAAGGGATTAGCCACATGTCAAATGACATGTCACCCCTGTAATTAGCCACATGTCAAATGACATGTCACCCCTGTAATTAGCCACATGTCAAATGACATGTCACCCCTGTAATTAGCCACATGTCAAATGAAATAAATTAAATGTAGTGTTTGAGTCATATGTGATTGAAGTCGAATGTTAATAAATAAACTCTATTTTTACAGAATAAAATTGTATATACCACTTATTGATAAAGTTTATTCGGTGAAAAAATTTATACAACTTATTTTATATAATTATGAATAAGTTGTACATAAAATTTTATTTGGTGAGAAAATAAAGTTTATTTATTTACATTCAACTTCGATCATGTATTATTCAAACTGTACATTTAATATATTTCATTTGAAAATATACCATAAAGTCATAGTTAAAAGCATAGTTATAAAATATTTTAAAATTTAAAAGAAATTAAGTTGTATAAAAAAATTTAAAAAATATGTTTTAGTTTTGTTAAAAATAAAATTACATAATTAATTATTTAAAGGGATAAGTGTCAATATAACCCTATCTACTTGAGTGAGTGTCAATATAACCCTATGATAATTTTTTAGTTCAAATATAACCCTAACTAGTTAATGAAAGTGCCAATATAACCCTCAGACCCCATTTCAGGCATTGACCTCAATTTTTCAGCATTGACTCTATGTAAATTGACCAAAATAACCTTTGGGCTAACTCTGAAATTGAGTGGACAATTTTACCCTCATAGTTAGCCGAAACGCCATAGTTCGTTGAAATTAGGTAGGGTTATATCAACACATTATACAATTTTATTGGGTTATATCAGCACATTCCTAATGTTTGTAGGGTTATATCAGTACATTTCTAATGTTTGTTGGGTATATCAGCACATCCTTAAAACTTATAGGGTTATATTGGCACTTTCACTAACTATATAGGGTTATATTGGTACTTTCGAATATTGAAAGGTTATATTGCCACTTATGTCAACTAGGTAGGTTTATAAAAGCATTTTTTCTTATTTAAATCATACATCGGAAAGGTATTATCTGTTATTCATATACTTATAAGTACCATGCCCACGAGAGTGATGTGCAATGTTGGTCACAAAAACAAGCAACATCGGTAAGCGAGAAATGCATGCGATGTCGGTCAATCATATTTGCAAGAGCGACGTGCGACATCCGTCACAAAAATAACCGACATTGGTAAGCCAGACTTGCATGCAACATAGGTCATTCGTGTCTCCGAGAGTGACGTGTAATTTTGGTCACAAAAACAACCGGTACAGGTAAGCTAGACATGCATACATCGTTGGTCATTTGTGTCAGGTATAGGTATGTGTGGCATTGGTCACAAAAACAACCGACGTAGGTAAGCCACACATGCGTGCGACGTCGGTCATTTATGTTTGGGATAGATACGTGCAACGTCGGTCACAAAAACAACCGACGTAGGTAAGCCGGACATGCGTGTGACGTCGAATATGTCAGACTTTTTACCTAGGTTTTTTTTACCAAGGTAAAAAAAATTTACTTCGAAAAAAAAATAACCAAGGTAAAAGAGCTTTTTACTTCCATTTTTTGGGGCTAAGAAAAAAAACCGAGGTAAAAGGGGCGAAGTAATAGGTCATTTTTTTGGTAGTGAGACCTGAGTTGGCCCTAAAGGTGCCCGATGAGGGATAGAGATTGAGAAGTATGAAATCTCACGATTCACACTGTTTGATTCAAGAATTTCTCCTGGTTGCAATTAGATCCATCTTGCCAACTCACGCCAGGAAGTGCATTACTCGGTTGTGTCACTTCTTCAAGGAAATTTATTGTAAAGAGATCAAGTGCCAAAAATTAGAGGAACTACAGGAGGAAATAGTTATCGTGTTGTGCGAGTTTGAGATGTATTTCCCCTCCTTATTCTTTGACATCATGATGCACTTGTTGGTTCATGTTGTACGATAAATATTGATTTGTGGTCCTGTTTATCTTCGATGGATGTATACTTTCGAGAGGTATATGAAGATATTCAAGGGTTATTTGAAAAATCAGTTTCACCCAGATGCTAGTATTGTCCAGAGATATATGACAGAGGAGGCGGTAGAATACTTCATGAAATTCTTGAAGAATGAATAGCTGGTTTGTGTGCCAAAATTGCATTATGGAGATAGAGTAGGGGGGAAAAGGTGTGCGAAAAGGAACAATTTAGATATTAACCAATGATGATTTGATGAAAGTACACTTATATGTCTTGCGCAATTCAGATGTGGTTCTCCCTACGTGGATGTGCACATGTTCTCTATCAAAGAGAGGCACCCCGGTTGGTTGAAGAAACATGTACTTGTAACACTTTCACTGATTGGTTATGACAAACTATAGTTTAAGATAGTCACTGTGACACCTTAAACTGGTTAGCCTTCATGCCTTCTGCTACGGCGATTTCTTTCACTAGCTATGACATGAATGGGTTTACCTTCTCATCCATTTAATGGGACATACACACCTCAACACAAAATAGTGGCGTTAGTATAGTTGCGGAAGCATTACAGTCAGCAACTCAAAGGATAAGAATCCGGTCTACGGGAACATGTCGTACTATGGTGTGATTGAGGAAATTTGGGAACTGGTCTACACAAGTTTCAAGGTTCAAAGTTTCAAATGCAAATGGGTTGACAACAGTGTGGGTGTACCGACGATGAGCTAGGTTTTAGAGTCATCGACTTGAGCAAGACACGTTCTACTGGCGATCCTTACATCCTTGCGTCATAGGCTATACAAGTGTTTTATGTTGATGATTCTTGCAATTCTAGTAGATCAGTGGTCATTGAAGAGAAAAGTTAATTTGTGGGGAGGTTAGTCCATCTTCATTGTCAGAGATTATTCCACATACACCACCAAACTCCAATGATGTCGTCCAAGAAGAGATAATTAGGGTGGAGTTGGCATTGAGGAGAGACCACAAGGAACTCGTGTGGACTAAAAGATATCCAAAATCGAAGAAGAAGAAGACATAAATTAGATTCAAAAATCATTTTTACTAACGTTATGTAGATTTTATTTCTTTATTTTTATTCTTATATAATTGGAAACCATCTGGCATTCCAATTTTGAATTGAAGAACATAATTAATGGTTTTGGGGATGTATAGTCGACAACAAACAACATGTCGTTAAACAAAACAGCAAGAACAAGCACCCGTTTGCGACATTGTATATGTGCCTCATGTTCATGAAAAGCAGAGTTGGGGACATCAGTTACAATTTTGGTATGGTAGTCGATTGAAGACAATGCATAACTCCACAAAAATTAATTAATTCTTGTGAGCTTGCAGCTATTCCTGTAAGACATTGTTTCAATTGAGTACTATTTTAAGACGAATGTGCAACGTCGCATACTACAAACAGAGGTTCAATTGACAGCTAAAAAATTCTAACCAAAACTCGGAATGTAAAACATACAAGAAAATCATTACAAGTTCACAATTGCCGATAAAATATTAATGAAACACCTAGCATGAAACATTGTATTGCACCAAATGCAAAAGGATTACATAAACAAATTCTAGCGTACGCTCACTACCACAATAATTATCCAAACTATTACACGACATTAACAACATTCATTACACCATCCAGTAAAACGTAAAATGATCAATGCTGGTCTTCGGCCATCTTGGGTACCTGATTATCCCCCGTCTCACTGCCCTGAGAGTAACCCTCCTCCTCACCCTCACTATACCTTGACTTGTCATTGGAACCCAACTCATCTTCATTCGTGGCCAGTACATTATTATTTTTGTTCCTGGCCTCCACTTGATCTTAATTTTCCATTGACCCCTGTGTAGCAGTTCCAGGTCATAGAAGGGCCCTCAGTCTTGCCAATTGGCCATCATCCTCTGTTAGTTTTGCTCTAAATGCAGCGTATTAGCCTTCATCTCTTCCATGCCCTTCAAGAGAATGCTCCAGACACTGCATTTCAGCCTGATGCTATAAAAATAATGTCCAATTCTATATAATTAGTTTTGATAAACTTTAGTTACGAAATAAAAAACTATTACCAATTTTCATGCCGGAAGTGGATGGGCTAGGATGCCCTGCTGCGGTGGCTAATTGAGTTCCCTCTTGCTCGAGGGTGGCTGTTGAATCAAGATCACCCTTGGAGATATTGCGATCAACCCACACCCCACCTTCCAGTGCCAATGCTTTTGCCCAAAATAGTTTGCATCATAGCACCATAGGGCGATCTTCTGCGCAGATTGGATGGGAACACTCTGTTTCTCCATGAGGCCAGTTATTACATTGCCGTATAGGAGGGTCCTTCTCTTATAAACCACAGCCACTATGTGCATCTCCTGGATGATAGTATAATTGGGGTCAGCAATATGTTTCTTACATATGTGCTAGTAGAGGACATCATTGTTAATTGTGGGCTCGAAAGAATGATCAGCTGTGATGAGGCAGTGGCAGATGCGCTAGTACTTCATCCTCTCCTCGAGCTTGAGAACATCAATCATGATGGCCATTGGTTTGAAATTGTTGTTTCCCACTTTCAAATTAAGGTATTTTTCCACCGTCTGATTGGGATCGAGTACCCCTGACTCATCATTTTTATCTACCGTATTAGGCCAATTGTCATGCCAGTAGACTTAGAGTCTTTCAACTGGGTTTTTCATATCTTTACCAATTGTACACTCAATAGCCTCGCTGACCACCTCACTTGTCAATACCATATTGACGCCGCTAACTCGGGTTTTGTACTTCCCGATACTGATACAAGTGAGTTATATTAGAACTCTTGGTCTCATTCTCATACGTGGGCTTGTCCAAGAAAATTAGGCTCTCCATCCCCGACGGTTTGAAGGCATCGAGGAATACATCAAGGTGGAGTCGATGCACATCATCGGGCTTCATGCACCTGACCTCCTTCAGCCCCCTCTTCCTGATCACATTGTAAGTTTCTTGTTTTCCTCCTCAATAAACCTTTTGTAGTAAAAAAATTGGTGGTGGATGGGCATCCTTCTCCCTCTTCGCCTGAGAGGTACTGGCCTCGCTACCCTTAACCCCTAACCTTTTGGCTGTACTCTTGACTAGCATCTGCTCGACAAGGTTTAAAACATTGATTAGTCTAATGTGATGAAATAATTAGATGAATATAATTGCATGATTGTTCTCACTGGCATGTCAATAACCATTCGACTGACCATATTTACTACTGCGAGGTCGGACATTTATGACAGTTGAATGTGAGACATTACAAAGCATGTCAAATTGGCGGAATGGTTAGTAACATTTAGCCGATGGTCAAAAACATCAAAAATCCTATCATACAAGGCCATAACTCCCTAAATACGATGCATATATGTAGAAAATTGAAATTGACCCCATCACATCTACCCTATTTCATCCAAGCACAGAAGAACATTATCAAACACTAATAAAATAGCCCTAAGACCTAATCAATCACATAGATCTCAAACAAAGCTTGCAAATTGGACTAAGCTACAAATTTCAACAAACAATAAACTCAAACAATAATCCTAAACAACTAAAACAATAGACCAAATTAAAAATTCAACCTCGTCTAGGGTTTGGATGAATTTGGATGTCTCCTTCGGTGTTGTTGATTTTTTTATGAAAAAAGAATGATGGAGAGCTTGGGGTTTTAAATGTGCGGTGGTTGGATTGGGTGATTTTGTGGTGGATTTTGGAAAGAGGGGAGGTTTGAATATGCAAGGTCGAGTTTGGGAATGCGGTGGGTTGGAGATTCTACCCTTTAAGTACTCCGACTTTACGATGTTGTTTAACTCATGTATGCAAGGTCGACTTTACGATGTTGTTTAACTCATGTATGCAAGGTCGACTTTACGATGTTGTTTAACGGGTTACTAGGCCAAATGATACAACCAACCCAATTGTCAATACATTTTGGGCTTGGTCAATTGTGGGTTAAATAAACTTCACACGAGCTCGCATTTTCAACATCGACCTCATTGGCTTTATGACGACGACGAAGCGAATTTGCATATTACAATTGACCGAATACAAGTTTTGGCCCAAATTCATTAAAACAATAGCCTTAATGCCAAGCCCAGAGTAATTTACTAGTTAAATAAAGATAATAAAAATATTAAATGATAGAATAAAGGGTATCATCAATTTAATCTCGAACAGTTGTTCATTAACCCCGAACTATTGTTGTCAGGGTCCATGATTGATACTCGTAGCAAAAACACTATGGAAGTAGTAAAACAAAACATGTTATAGTTTAGAAGTATATACTATAACACTTCTTTCTCAAAGTCTCGAGGAACAGGGTCCGTTATAGTCTCGATGTATTACAACTAACACCACTTTCTCAAACTGTTACTCGATAACATGGTTCAAGGAGCATGAAAACCAAATGTGAGAAGTTGTACTGGTATACTTTGCCTAAATGAAAATGATCGGCTTTTTCTGGCCCTAAACACATCTTAACCATCGAATGTGTAATAATACTTGTTCTTACAATTTCTTTAGTAATACTTTTGGTCTTTTCTCCATGCATAACGGGATTACCTGTTGTAATTGTTACAACTGATATCTACTTTTTTTTTTAATAACATCAGTTGTACAAGCCTCTTAACAACCTTACTGATTTACAACTATGAAAAACATTATCATCCAATAGTATTGATTGTTCTTGAGGATCATGGGAGAACCCTTTGTAATTACTATAGCTAACATCAAGTAGTTTATTATAAGATATGTTATGCCAGTCCCTACACAATCTCGGTAAATGAACCATCAATGTTCAAAACATTAATCATGTAAGAGGATTGGATGTTTTTAGGCTTAACGATAATTCCCTGTTCAATAGGTATAACTGACATTATTGTCTTGAATAAAATTAACTATAACAATCCCTAAACACATCCAATAATATTGAATAAGTAATGTTCATCCTAATATGGGCATAATTGGATTGATGTCTTAAACGATGGTTGGATGCATATGGCCATCAAAATGTATATGATAACGCCTGTGATAGGGTTCCGTATTTTACTTGTGGGCTAAAATTTTAACAAAAATCACTTTCATTCGTGAAAAAATGTATCTATACACCTCTAATAACATCGACTATGACTAATTATGAAAAATATTTAATTTCTATAATATAACTGATTATGAATATGCTAGACATACCCTAGTTGTCGACATTGCTTGTAGCCTCGCATGTACCGAGGAAATGGGCAAGACATAGCGGCGTCGTACATGTTTCTAAAATGGGCCATTTGGTCCATAAAAGGCCCAATATATAAATTCCAACCCACATAGTCGATAAAATCACTCTAACTTCGACTAACCCGAGACTTGACTGAACAGATTGCAAGGTCGTACATTAATATCGGATGGGCCTATTGGGCCGATTTTGACCCACGCGAAGACTTAAAATAAATGATGAAGGCATGTCGCATTAACCTTGCAATGTCGCATGCATGGAGGGAGAATACAAGTATGCACCATACTTAGCAAAGAAGGCCCAAAATCTTTGAAAGAGCATTTATTGCCAAAACGGCGCCATCCATCCTCCAAGAACCAAATTCCATCATCCTCACTTCCTTTCTCCTCCAAGCTATCAAGCACAAAAAGGAATCACAACCATCTCCCAATTAGATGCTTATTGGAGAAACTAGGGAAAATGTAGAGGTCATCAAAGTTGGGGAATCTATGAATCAAAATTGTGGTAAGGTTTCATCTTTCACACCAATAATACATAATCATATATTGTTCATTTTACATTCTTTGACATTGAATGTTGAATGAGGGTTTGTTGTTGTTTTGTGTCTTAGTTATCATCTATTTTGTTATATGGCCAATACATGAAGAGTTGTGTGGTGTTACTTTGAAGATTACATTTTTGATAGTGTATTGTGTGTACCACTTGTTGAAGTTTTCAAATGGTGGTTATTTGATATGGAAATGACATGAAATACATAATTTTTATCATTTCTTTTAATCATATGAACATCATTATCATATTAGATGTATATAGTGTGTCACTGAATGGATGATATAGTGTTGTTTGTGGAAATATCCTTGATTATTTGCATCTTCCAATCATTATTTAGTGTGCTTGATTAAGTTAGTGTTGTGGATGACATAATGTTGTGTGATTTATTACCTTTCTTTTTAGGTCGTGGAGTGGTAATCCACGATAAGAGGAAATGGCCCAAAGGAGGGAGTGAAGGAAATGGATTGAAAAGATGTAAGCAAGATCAGGGTAGGTCTATTTGCAAGAAATTAATAGACATGGTGGACAAAGGTATGAAATGTCTAATGAAATTTGACCACATCAGAAATGCGATAGGAGAAGATAGAAATTGATGGTCCAATAACCTAGGATTGATAGCTAGGACAGAGGTTGAAATTTTTTTGTAGGAGTCATGGCCTCCGATTGATGATTCTTACAAGGAAAAGCTGTGGAAGGCCCTTGAATTAGCCGTTGAAAGTGATTGTGAAGACATGGAAAAGTTGAAGACTAGAACAATAAGCCGCATCGGTGAGAGATGGAGAGATTTCAAAGCCAAATTGGAAAGGGATTACGTTTTTGGGAAGAAGAAAAATTGCAACCCAAGGATTAAGCATCCATTTATAAGTGAATCGAGTTGGAAGGGCTTTGTTGCAAGAAAACTGGCAGATGAAGCATCGGTAAGAAATGAACATTCACACTGCTTCAAGTTTATACATAGTTGACACATAATTATATTTGTATCCAAAGACATTTTTTGATGAATAGATTAACTCATGCATAACTATATTATAATAAGTACAATCAATTATCTATGTGGTTTTTGATTGTTAATGCTTTATAATTGTACATGTCCTTGTTTTCCTTAAATGTAAGTACTACGAACTGGACATGCGATGTCGCATAGTGGTTTGCGACATTGTGTAACAACAAAGGTTAGGCACTATCTTCAACCGAAAAAAATAGCAATGTCACTTACCGTCCATTCGTATGGTGTGAATTACGTACCGAATAGTGAACGATATCGCACAGAGACAAGGGAATTGTGTTACAATTTCACCTCGTTATTTGTCATATTTATTTTATTAAGATAAGAGCTTGATTCGATAATTTGACAAGGTCTAAGAGCCAAACATGTTGTCATTGCAGAAGGAAACACGATGTTACATACTATGAGTCAAGATGGCTATGCACTAGCCACAAGAGTTATCATGAAGGAAATGTTTGAGGCAAGAGTGGTTGATAAAGTTCAGCATGGGATGATGGATGATGAGGCGAGGATTTCTACGGAATATCTCACACTGGATGAGGTTCCCCAATTTTAAAAGTGGTTAAAAGGATATAAAAAGCTAGGGAAGAAAGGGGGTAAGTTCCACACCAAAGTTGGAGGTGGTTGCCCAACAAATTGTGAGTTTTCAAACTTTTAATTTGATTTAATGTATGTGCGATTGAGATTGATATATGAGATTGATTAATATATGAGATTGATTAATGGTAATTTATAGGAGGACTTAAAAAGAAAACAAGAGTCTGGTTAGTTCATCGGGGTTGGAAACAAGGATATACTAGGAGTAGAGCTTAACAAGGAAGAACATCCGGGCAGGGTTCGGGGAGTTGGCACACACGCTACACATAAGGACATCTTTGTTAAACCCCAATCACTGAAGGTTGATATTGTGTCAAGTAGTCAACAAAGAGATATTGATGGTTTGAAATCCACATTAAGGCAACTTGTAGCTTATGTCTCACAAGAATCGAATGGGAGGAAAATGCCACTTGAATTGGAGAAAATCATTGCATGTTCTAAACCAACAGCCTCAACCACCCCCCGCACTTCTTCTCCGAAAACCTCAACACATAAACAACCGGTGTGTGATAGTAGGCATGTACCACCTTCTCCGACTCCAACAACATCTCTTGCATTTGACTGACTAAGAACAAAGTTAGTAGAGGAAACACAATGGAACAAGGAGATATAAGTATATATTACACTTTTCATATTCAAATTATTTTATACTTTATTTTAAATTAAAGATTCTTTTGTGAAAGATAATTCATTGTGCATTCTTCTTGCCAAACGTTTTGATGGCAAGACACATGTTGTGGTGGAAGGTAAAGTGTACATATCCATACGATTGCATCATCATAAGCCGGTGGCGAAGGAGAAGGTGGTGGTCAATGTCACTAAGAGCCTTGTCGATGGTATAGTTCTTCCAAAATTGAGGCTGTGGGGATATTTATTGAATGACCCCTTCGTTTGGTCTCTATTTTGGACGAGGTGCCCTCGAAAGATGAGGGAGGGCCAGTTTTCACAATTATGTCTCTAGAGTGAAGGCACCTCCATTCAATCCGTCGAAGGATGGATCTCTAAAGAACATCCACACGATTTTGAAAAACCTCCCTCCCTCATCTTTGTATGAAATTACCATGGATGAAGTTGGTATTTTGGGTTACAAGGTAAATACAATGATCTGGAAGGAGGATTTTGAGGCATTATTCAATTTCAATAATGTTCCCCCTCCCGTGATGCAACTACATTGCATGTAAGTATATATGAATCCATGAACCGAACGTCCTTCATTTTTTTAATTATTACATTTCCCATCAATTTATCGAGACTTACTATGTATATAGGCTTTTGCATGTAAAATCAATTTCCCCTTCAAGATCCAACATGAGTATGTGGCGATGGAGGAGCGTTTGGCCTACTTGAGCTCCCGATTGATGAAAAAGGACAATACGATATATATTGCACCTTATTACGAGAGGTGAAACAAATCTACTTCCTTCCTAATAAAATAATGTTTTTATTCTATTATATATTATTGGATTATAATGAATTAATGACAATTTCATTTTCCTAGCAAACATTGGATGGTCGCCGCCTTGTTTATTCCCTCAAGCACAGTGTACTAGTTCGATCCATTACATCAAACGCCCCCGGAGACAATTTCATTTGCAATTGCAAAGGTGATAATGGATCCCTTAAACAACCACCACAAGACATTCCATTGGAAATCCCTAGAGGTTAGAATTCACATCCAAATATAAACATGACATAATTATTGCTATAAGTACATCACTATGTGTTCCTAATCAAATTGTAGGTACTGTTAGCATAAAAAAGAATTGGCCCCATTGCAAAGAGATTACTATTACATGCGCTTTATGATAGATTTCGTAGCGAATGTGAATGAGAATCACTACGACCTAGAAAAGGTATCCTTTATCCACACATTATATTTCAATAATGAATGAAAGGACTACGCTCAACATTTGTATTGATTATGTGATTACTCCATCTTGTAGTATTTTCCCGAGGACAAATTACCATATGCAATTAGGAAATTGAACAAAGTACGTGAAAATTGGGCAATTTTCATGATGGTAACAAATTTGAAGGATTTTGTAATCCCATCTACTATATGAGGAACTATTATTAGGTTTAGTTTTTTGTGCAAGCATCATTCTCTAAAATTCCCATTGATACTTTCCAAGGATATTTTGACACCTTGATATAGATCTCTATCTAGCTATGGAGTATTAATGGTATAGTTCATTTTGTGAGAATTTTGATATCTTTTTTTTTCCATTGAAGGTGTATTATATATAATTCTTTTCTGTATGCATTATGCTTGTTGTAGCTACGTGTCATCTGAATGGCCTTCGTGGCCGGAAACAAATTTTTAATGAAATTTGTATTTTTGTTTATATTACATGTAATGATGTTGCACATGTATATTTACCATTCTGTTCAATCAATTGCAACACGCAAAGTCGCTAGATGTTCTTCACAGCAATGGTACCATGACAAGAATGACGTCGGTGAATACAACCTCGAGGCACCTCGTACATCTTGGAAACAACACCCTCATCGCACCATCGCAAGTGACATCAGTATAGTAAAATGACGTCATGGTATCAACATGCTACGTCATCATCGCACAGGTGTTGACCAGTCGATGTCGGTCATCCAGATGTCACTAGTGCTAATCAAATACGATGAATTTTTATAAGCTGAAGTCGCACCATGTTTGGCTGCCGGCTCAATAATTTCACATTTACCGCAGTTTTTTGCCATAAAATCGGAGTAGTACAAAATAATTATTGTTGTTTGTAACCACATTCAAAAGTTAGAACGTACGATGTCAGTAACAAAAATGAGCAACATCATGTACAGGAGCAGTCAAAGTCGCACATGAATTATGCAACTCCGATCATGGCTTCTGGGTATGTCTTCCACTTCAACATTTCAACCGATATCGCACCATCATCGGTATCCCCGTTGGCTATGGAGTATTTTCCCCTATTTTTCTACCAAAAAATTGAGGTAAAACCTACTTTTTACCTTGGTTTTGAATCGAGGTAAAAAAATATACTTTTTACTCCTCCCACATTTACCTCAGTTTTTTTGGACTAAAAGCTTAAGTAAAAAAATTGCAGAATTGAGGTAAAATGTGTATTCTCTTGTAGTGAAGGGTGGTACCATTGGATTCATCTTCTCAAGCGCTATAAAATCAACTACAAGAACTCCTAAATCGGATCAGCAGTTCACCCATAGCGATACAAAGAAGTTGAAAAGAAAAACCGATGGGCATGCAGTTAGCGAACTTAGCCCTGTGCCCACGCGCCTAAAACAAGGGCCAAATTCAGCCCTCAGAAGCAAAACGGGCACCCCGTACACCTGGCACGCACCCCACTCTACTACACTTTTGGCTTTTCTTGACCAAATTAGACTATAAACAACCCCCCTTCTTCCCCATTTGTCTAAGCCGACTCGGAGCCTCAAAACCCTAGTTTTTCTTCATCATTTCTTAGTTTTTTCACTTCTTCCATAATTTTTGTAGATTTGTTATGGGTTTTAATTATACAGGTTAAATTCATCACTTGGGATCTATTGATTGATGCTTCAAAACCCATGTTGTAAGAACCTCTATTTCACTCTTTCTTAAAGCAATTGTTATTTAGAATTTATTGTGTTCCTAATGTGAATGTCTTCTTCATTTATGATATGGGTTGTTTGAGAATATGAAGTGTTCACCTATATCTGCAGGGTCTGACCCAGTTCAGAATGAATCCACTAACCTAAAAGATACAATACACAATACACCATACAACTATACTTATCTTATCTAATTTTAACACGTGAATTCTACAAACTCCCTTTGCTACCAATCCACCTTGATTAGACTCCATCTCACCTCAAAACTTATTGATGCTGGATCTCGTCCTCTCGAGGAATTAATGTATACAATTATGAACTTGATCAAACAGTTATGATCATGTTGGAACACAGACGAAAACTCTTGAGCACTTCCCGGAATATCGAAAACCTGGATGCTGATTTTCTTCAATAAAAAGCGTAAGTAACTCAGCCAGAATGTCTTCTACTTAAACCCATCGCACGCATTGATTTCTTGTGCGAATATAATTCCTTCTCAACATATTCTGATTACAATCAAATCCCATGGAGATAGGAATTATCAAGTCTAATCTCTTAAAGAAATAAATTAAATATATTTCGTCCAAATCAAACCACATCCTTTTTTTGAAAAGAATATTTATCTCATCAATTCTAATTTCCATAAATCAAAACCAACCACATAAATATAGGAATTGATATATTCTCCAATCACAACTCTTGGATGAAATATTTCCTCATGGATTTTATCTGCAAATTTCTTATATCACCCAGATTTCTTTCTTTGATGTTTCAACACAAACTATTTCATATTTGCATAATTTTCACAAATTTCTAACTAGATAAGTCTTGGATTTATAATCTCCCCCTTTGACATTTTGTGGACCCACTAATCTTTTGGACTTTCAACGCAAAAGCTATGCAAATAGAAAGATCAATATAAATCCACTCTAGATGTAGGAACATGAGCTCAAAAATTTAACTACCCCTAAATTCCTCCGCTCTAAAAACAAAATTATCTCAACATCCATGTTGGAACATCAAATAGTTAGTCAAAAACTAATGGCATCCATAATACGATTCAAACTATGTTGGAACACTAATCCAACAAAATACTAGAAATTTGAGAATTCCAAAATAATTAAAAATAAATCCAAAAATATCCAAATATCCAAAAATCCAAAAGTACTCCCCCTTGAGCCCATAAAACATACAAAAACATAGTATAAAATCAATCAATTCATAGTAGACAATCAAGCTTCATCTGCAACATCCAACTTAGCCAGCTATGCTTCCACTTTAGCAATATGAACTTGAAGAGCAGCAATCTTAGCTTTCACAGTTACCTTCTTGGCTTCCTTATATTTCTTTGATGCTGCAGTAGAGGAAGTTTCAACTTCTGAAGGTGCCCATGGGAGAGAATGTATTTTTTTGGTGGATAAAGTCCTCGAGTTGGCCTTAACTGGATTAGGAGCAAACACATCATCATCTTTAACCTCCACTTTCCCTCCTTTAGCCAGTGATGTGATGATGCAAGGGTGTGGCAAAGAGTTCTTCTTCCGTGAGGACACAACTTGAAACAAAATATTTTCCTAAATAATCCCACCATGATTCATAGGGATCTTCTTTCCAAGGCAATATAATGACTTGGTCATTTCTCTGGTTAAGGCTGATGTATTTGTAGAGGAAATTCAGCAATCAATAGCTATTTGAAACAAACAAAAATACCTGTTGGTTAAGCTGGATATAGCAGTATTCCCTTGTGCGCATGCAAAAAGTGAACATTGGTTAACTCTAAATCCTCAACATTGGAGTCACAAAATCAGGTGTAATCAACCCAAGCACTTTGTTAATCCCGTCAACCAAAAATTTGATCACTTTTCCTCGGTTATAAGCCCAACCATACCACTCTGAGTCCATATCCAAATTTTCTGCCATTACATTGACATAAAATTCCGGAACCAATTTCCTGTTGTACTCCTTGTACACTGTAGCAGCTTGGAAACCCAAATAATCAAGAAGAGTTGTAAAGACACTTCCCCTATAAGATTCTAAATCCAGTGGTCTCTCTTCTAGGATGTTTCTCAAGCTGATGAATTCCCAGTTGTCCTGGAATTTTTCATTAAAGAAGTCTTAGTTCAAAGCATCCTGGCTGAGGGTGTAGGTCTTGAACTTTGACCAGCTTCTTTCTTAATATTCTTCTTCTCCTTCTTCTTTTCAGGCTGAATTGTTTCTACAGTTGCCTCTTCAACCTTTCTCTTTGATCTCCTTGGAAAAGTTTGGAAAAAATCTTCCAGAACTTCATCACTGGTGTAGGCTAGATTCTGCATATTTTTCTCCTTGATTTCCTGTGTTGGAAGATAAGTTCCATCTCCAGCTTCCTCATTTTATTACTGTGTTGGAACATCATCAATCTCAATAACTTCATCAGCTTTCGCATTCTAATGGCCTAATAGTGGAACATCATCCAGGTATAAGTCTTCAGGTTCTACCTCTTCTCTCCCAATCTCCATCTCTAGAGTTAAGATATGGGTTTCTTCAGCTTCAACATGCATCTGAGCAAATTGCTCTTCCTGCGGTGTTGGAACATGGCCAATTCCACCTCCCAACCTCCTCAGGTTCATCAATTTCCATCTCAATAGCATCTCCCCCTGCATCCTCAATTTGCGTTGGAACATCACCAGCATCCCTGACTTCCAAATCTTCATCATCTGAAACAATCTCAATAACAGGTGGAGAAATATTCCTAAGTATCTCAAGCTTCTTGGGAACCTCTGGATCAAATATCTGTAAGGCCTTGAAATCAGATGATCTCACAATGTTAAACCTAGCAGGTCATTCTTCCATCCTTCTTAGTCTAAGCTTTCTCTGACCCCCAAGCCCTTGTATATACACACATACATTTTTCTCCCTCATACTTAATGTAGGCCAACTCAAGCAGTCTAAGATTCAAGTCTTCCATGTATTAAATATCCCCTATTATTCCCTCAAATCATACCCATTAATCATTCCTGACAGGGACTTATAAGCTCTTATATCTATGTTCTCATCATACTTCAGCTACCACTTAATGCAATCATCAAAAGATTTAAACCAATGACCATTAAAGGTAAAGGACTTTTCTCTGAAAAAATTAACTGAGGATGATAAGAAGGCACGTCGTGGCCGCACTGAGGAAACCACCTCTACTCCTGGTTCTAGAATACTGTCAAAGGGTTCCAACATTGAGCTCTCCAAAATAGAATTTTGGGAGAGACGTTGCAGAAATAAGGAACGGAGAAAGAAGATGGAAAGGTAAAATTTTGAAAAAATAATTTACTTTACGTTCTCAATAATTGCACCCCACCTTTTCACTTTCCAATGTAATAATTGCCTCTTTTCATCTTCCAACCGTCAAATCCATCATATCTCCAAAACTCATTAAGTTCCTAAATTCCAACATGCACACTTGTTTCATATTTTTGTACTTTTTCTAATTTCTTTTTCTCTATTTTTTTAATTTATAAACACAAAATAAAAGAAAAGAAATACTACAGCTAAATAAAATCTTAGGGTGAATACCTCAGACACAACTTCCACAATAGACAGAAAATGGTTAATGAATACAAATAATATTTTTAGTTTACCAAGTCAAAACGACGTCGCTCAACCTTTGGTAAAACCGATTGGTTAGCTGAGAAGGGTGTCATGTCACATTGAGTTGTTCAACTATAGAAAACATGACATGCTATGTCGAATAAGGATCGGTAAAACAAATGATAGATCGATGAGCCAGTGATGTCACATTCAAGTAGAGAGAATACAGTAACAATTGCAGAAAACAGGCAAAAAATCAAGGTTCTAAACCAAACAATTGAACCACTCCATAGCTAGAAGATATAAAAACCAAATACTGACACCCCAAAACCATATCTAGCATCCCAATCCATAGAAACTTCAAAACTCAAAAATATTAACAAATTCACACTCTAATCCATATACATAAAAATTTCAAGGATAAATACAAAAAAAAAGTAATGTAACCATATGTGGAAACCATACCTTTGAGAAGATTGGTAGGGGGGACAGTTGAAATTTGAGGGAAAGGTGAAAGTTTGAAGTGATGTATGAAAGGTGGGCTCTAGTTATGTATTTGTAACGAAGCATTGTGCTTCTACCTAGGGCTGTGCTATATCGCATGGAAGTCAAAGTTACTGACACAAGACCGACCTGACAGCGACATCGACTAATGTAAATGTAGACCTCACCATTTTAGCCCACTAACATAGGAATGGCCATGTGTTTGACCATTGCAAGTGTGAGGTTGCATGTAATTCTAGTTTAGTGGCATGTGACCGACGTAGGTTTATCTAAAATTTCCCACTAGCATTTGACCAAAACGAACATAATTGACCTTAATAGTGGGTTATAGTATATAAACTCTGCTAATTTAAATTTATAACTGTCTGTTAACTTTATTAACATTCGGTTCGATCGGAATCAATTTTAACATAGCCGGTGAAATTTTCTGTTTTACAATTAGGTCCCTCTAAGATGGTGGGAGAGGACGAAATGCAAAATTGAAGCTACCCAATAATCCAAATCACATTATCAAAAGTTTGACTGGGGATGGCAAGGGTCCCGTCCGTGAACCAGGATAATCGTCCATCATTTTTGTTAGTATTCCTTTAATACCCTTACTATAAGCGTTATGAGAACAATAATTTTCACCACATAGAATCACATGAACTTTAATATTCTAGGTTTTTTATGAAATTAAAAGATAATAAAATTCCATCCATGAAATTTTAAAAAGCGCTAGTACATTGTCTAGAGTAAATTGTAGATGATTACTTATAAGTATACATGGTTCCATTGGGAAGAACATGTGGAAGTCTCCATGGGATCACGCCCATTTCTTTATGACTAACAGTGATCATAAGTTTGACTGGGGATGACAAGGGTCCCATACACAAACCGAGGTAATCATCCATCAATTTTGTAAGTATTCCATTAATACCTTTACTATACGCATTATGAGAACAATAACTTCCACCACATAAAATCACATGAAATTTAATATTCTATATTTTTTATGAAATTAAAAGCTAATAAAATTCCCTCCATCAAATTTTAAAAAGCGCTTGTACATTGTCTATAGTAAGTTGTAGATGATTACTTATAAGTATACAAGGGTCATTCGTGAAGAACTTGTGGAAATATAGGTGGAATAAGACCAGTTTCTTTATTACTCTCGATTATTTTATGTTCAACTAGGGAGTGACAAAGTTTATTTTCAGGAAGATCGGAATCGAGGCTGAGACAACTGGTGATCCTTATAATTTTAACAGTTGGGTCCCTCTAAGAAAGTGAGAAAAATCAAAATGCAAAATTAGAGGTAACAATTTTTTATTCAAATTTTGACAACAATGTAGTTCAGCTTTCGGCATAAACAGGTCAACGGATGGGACACAATCTTAAAATGGAGTATATTACCCCCAAAAATCAAATTACGTGCCACGCCGCATTTGTGTTGCATAGTACGAAACTAAAACCAAAGATCGACCGATGTCGCTCAATCTGAAATTTCAAGCGGGAACTGAAAATTTCAGCCAATAATTTGAACCCAAAATTCCCCCACCCTATTACAAGTAAATAAATCTTAGTACTAAAACCTATTTACCATCTCCAACAAAAATCCTACAACCCAAACTCTACACCATCCATTCCATTCACAACTTTACAACATTTAAAGATCTCATCAAGTTGCTTCTCTCAATCATCAACATATGTCCAAGGATGGAGCATCTCCGAGTTCAAATTAAGTGAGGTAGTTTTCCATCAATTCCATGTTTATTTAGAAATTATGTGATGATCCTACTATTTGTTTTTTTCATCTTTAATTGAACAAAGATTCTTACATTTCATGAGGTATGATGCTTGAGTTACATGTTATATACTGTTTGTTGTTTTTGTTTCCAAGATAGTGCCATGCTTGTTTTGATTATGAGGAAAGGTGCTTAGATTTGTATGAACATAGTATGAATGTGCGACCTCGGTCACATTACATCGGCCCATGAAAAATGGTACCGAAAAAGGACCGACATCGCATAAAACTCGGGAATGTTGACATGTCTAAGAATGTCCAACGTCACCTATGTGTCGGTCTTTGCAGCCTCATTATTTCACTCGTGCAACGTCGCTTTTAACCAGTTCTGCTACTTTTTTCATCTCGGGTTTAATGTCACCTACGTTTTACAACATTATGTGTATTTCATATGAGGACTGCCCAATTCTAAAATAAATTTTGTTTCCTATGTATTGGTATTAATATGACCAAGGAGAGTCATCGATGGACTTTCAGCATGTAGATAGAATGACTTGTCATTTCACTAGTCGTCCTGACAGTCTTAATGGTGTGCAACGTAGAAAATGGTGGTTTAATACAATTAAGTATTCAATTTCATATTAACCTTATGTATTTCAATATGCTGTAACATGTATTTGTATTATAGGTTATAATTTTATTGGTTTGAACATGTCATTCTTTCTCACATTAATTGAACGACAATTGATTGTGGTATAACGTTTAACCATTTCATGATTTATCGCATTTAAAATAACATGTCATGGCTATCGACTAACGATTAGTTGTGTCATCAAATATTAAATATTATATTATACGAAAAATGAAGTCTAACCGATTCATCCGCGACGTGGTGGAAACCAGTGCACATAAAACACGTGATCGAGGTTGCATAAATCAGCATCATTTTTTTTTGCGATATCAGCCTTTCAAAACCACGTCATATTCGTCAGTGTTCCACATCACCAAGAACACGACGTGGGTTCCCCACAACATGAGATATCACTCTTATTCAGACGAACACCGGTTTGAATAACGTCACACCATTTCATCTCCCATCGACTGCCTTTTTTGCATTGGACGATGTCGCATGCAAGTGGAAGCCAATGTCAATCATAACGATGTTGCAGCTATGGCCTCCTATCGTCATCCTTCTTTCTTTGACCGACATTGCTGGCAAAACCTACCGACATCGGTTTAAAATTGAGGTAAAAGTTACTTTTTACCTATGTTCTGAACCGAGGTTTAAAATGGACTTTTTACTCCAGCTGTATTTACCTCGGCTTTTTCTAGACTAAAAACCGAGGTAAAAAGTCCTGTAGAACTGATTTAAAATGTCCTATTTCTTGTAGTGATTATTAGGATCTTGAATTTCTTGCCTCTTCTGATATTGATCTTACCACTGGCCTGACGAGACTTTGAAGAGTGCTAGTTAAACTAGCAGGTTTCATAGTTTGTACTTTCAACCCAAATCTCTCTTAAAGAGTGTAAGTACAAATATTGTAAAGTCCAGAATTATTTAGTTGGCAATTTGGGGTAATCATGAAAATATAGAATTGTTATGTTATAACATCAAAGAATGAAGGTTTCTAATTTATGGAAGGTTGAGTTGTAATTCGAGATGCTATATTTTGTCCAAGAGGTTTTGTGATTGGAGAATATATCAATTCCTATATTTATGGGATTAGGTTAGATTTATAGAATTAGAATTGGTTTATAATTATCAGGTTATGGTTGAGATATGGGTGAAATATTCTAATTCCTTATTTAAGGGATTAGATTTGGTAATTCTTATCTCCAAGGGATTTGATTTTTTTCAGATTATTTTGTGGAGAAGGAATTCTATACGCACAGAAATTGATGTGTGCATGGGTTTAAATAGAAGACATCCTGACTGAGTTACTCATGGATCAAATTGAGAAAATCTGCATTCTGGTTTTTGAGATTCAGAGAAGTAGCCTAGAGCTTTGTGTATGTGTTCCAACATGATCAAAACCTTTTGACCAAGTTCATAATCATATACCTTAATTCCTTGGGAGGAGGAGATCCATCGTTGACAAGTTTCGAGGTTAGAGGGAGTCTATTCAAGGTGGATCGATAACTAGGGGAGCTAGCAGAATTCACGTGATATAATTGTATGGTGTACTTTGTGGAAAATCTTTGTGATTAGTGGATTCATTATGAACTGGGCCAGTCCCCGCAGATATAGGTGGATTACACCAAACTACGTCACAAAGTCTTGTGTTTTTATTCTTTGCTTTACTACTTGCTTGATCAGGTAGACTATGTTGGAACACCGTAGTAATGATTGATTTAATTAGGTAAAACCAAATTTCAATTGGTATCAGAGCTGAGTCATTTACTCTTGCCTTGGTTATGTCAAGAAAAATGTGATCCAAGTTTACCATGGCGACCAAAGAAGGAGCTTAGATGTCTCAACCTCCACTGCTGGAAGAAACGAACTACAGCTATTGGAAGGCACGCAAGAGAGTTTTTATCAATTCACTTGATGAACTAGCATGACACCTTGTTGAAACAAAATGGAGTCACCCAACTGAGGATGCTGAATCTAGCTCAAAAGAGAAAGAGGGAGAATCAAGCTTGAAGAAACAAGAACTCAAGGAGAAATCAACTTGTACTGCAGACAAACTAAAACCCTCAATGGAAAACTCCAAAACATTAAATGCTATTTTAACAGCAAGAACTGAAATTCAATTCAAACTTATTTTGACTTGTTATCAAGCAAAGAAAGTATAGGATATTATGCAAATAGTGCATGAAGGAACAAGTCGAGTACATAAATCTAAATTGCAAATGTTGGCAAAAAATTTGAATAACTGAAAATGGAGGAGGATGAAACTACTGTTGTGTTTAATGGAAAGCTAAGAGGTATCTCCAACATGGATTATCAACTTGGCAAAACCTATAAGAAGGCCAAATTGGTAAACAAAACCTTATCTCTTCCTCAAAGATTCTCCATGAAAGTTGCTACTATTGAAGAAGCGAGAGATGTGTCTACCATGACATTAGATAAAATAATGGGATCACTGCAAACCTATAAGATGATACACGAACAACCTACAAAGAAGATGCATAAAGAGTTGGCGTTCAAAGCTTTATCATCAAAGAATGATCATGGGGATGATAGTGATGATGGTATTGAAGAACTTGCATATGTCACTAAGAATTATCAAGAATGCTGAAGAAGGTGATGAATAAAAAATTACAAGAGAGATCTGGTGGAAATAGACATCAGGCACAAGAGTTTGGAAATAATTGCAGAATACGAATTGAGCAAAGCAATCGGCAGTTCTTATCCAGGCTGAATGACCTAACACCCGAAGGAAGCAAGGAAGATCATATGTAACCTCATGGAATGAAGATGAAGAAATAGAAGTTGAAGAGGAACTTACCAGCAATTATGTTGCTTTTGAAGCAAAAGTTCATAATCTGGCCGGTATTGTTGATACATGTTCCAACACAACAAAAGACGAAAGACCTCTATGTTCGAACATTGAGAAATCTAGTGTTGATGATTCCTCAATCGATAATGACAGTCGGGAATTGAATGTTGAAGACATCTATGAAGAGTATGAGAAAATGTATAAAATGTGGCTGAAAGTTGTTAATGTGTTCACAACTTTGAAAGCATAGAAAAGCCAACTTGTTGGGAAAAAGAAAGAGTTGTTGAGTCTGGTTGAAAAAATTGAAGATGAGATTGATTAATTGAAACTGAATCTGATTTTGACTACTAAGAGAGCTGAGATAGCTGAAGCTGCAATCATCAAGTTGAATACTGGAAAAGCGAGGCTAGATGATATATTGACTATGGGAAATAATTCTAGAAATAGACAAGGTATAGGTTACAACAAACCGTCCAGCAACACTGCAGATTTCAAAGCACATATACAGGACATGAAGAAAAAAGTGATGAAAACTTGGCAGCGAAAACCTATTTTGTGCTACTTTTACTCCTATCAAAGACATGTATATGAGCAATCACTACCACAGAGACCCCCCTCTAGCATCATTTTTTAGTACCATTAAAAAAAATTTAACACCGATTTTTAAAATCGGTGTTAATTTAACACCATTTTAAAATTTTTAATGCTGGTTTTTAAAAAATTAGTGTTATATTTTTTTATTTTAACACCAATTTTTTAAAAACACGTGTTAAATTTTAAAATAGCACCGATTTTGGAAAAAAACCGGTGCTAAACATTTTAAAAATTCTATCTTTCCGCCAAAAAATTGTCAAAAAATTCAAAATAGCACCGGTTTAAAAATCGGTGCTAATTATTTTAAAAATTCTATCTTCCAGCCAAGAAATTGCCAAAAGTTTTAAAATAGCACCAGTTTTGGAAAATATAGCACCAATTTTTAAAAACTTGTGCTAAACATTTTAAAATAGCACTGATTTTGGAAAAAATAGCACCGGTTTTTAAAAATTGGTGCTAAAAATTTTAAAAATTTATTTTTCCCAGCAAAGAAATCGCCAGTATTTTTAAAAATTCAATCTTCCCACCAAAAGTTTCAAAATATTCGTCAAAATATTTTCTAGTTCAATCTTTTGGCCAAAGAGTTCAAAAAATTCACCAAATATTTTTTAAAAAATATTCGCAACATTTCAAATAATGTTACTTCTTTTGTTGACTTTAACTAATAACTAAATTAAGTTAAATTAATCAACGATCAACCTTTATTGACCTAATATATATATAAATAAGAATAAATATTTTTTACATTAACTAATTAACGACCCTTAATTGATTTAGTATACATAAATACAACTTTTACTAGTCAACGGTTAATCCTTATTTGACTTTCAATATATAAGCACTAGTAACTAGACTGACTTTGACTAATCAATGGTCAAACTATACTTGACTTTCAATATATAACCACTAATAACTAAGTTTACTTTAACTAATAAATGTTCAACCCTTACTTTAGTTTCTATATATAAACACTATTAACTAGGTTGACTTTGACAAATCAATGTCGAACTTTAATTAACTTTCAATTAAACACTAATAATTAAGATGACTTTAGCTAATTAACGGTCAAATTGTACTTCACTTTCTATATGTAAACACTAGTGACTAATCTGAATTTAACTAATCAACGGTCAAACTTTACTCGACTTTCAATATATAAACATTAATAACTAGGTTGACTTTAACTAATTAATGCTCAAACCTTACTTGACTTTCTATATATAAATACTAGTGGCTAAGTTGACTTTAACTAATTAATGGTCAAACTTTACTTGACTCTCTTTCTCTCTATATCTATATATAGAAACACTAGTGACTAAGCTAACTTTAACTAATCAATGGTCAACACTAATAACTAGGTTGACTTTGTCTAATCAACGGTCAAACTTTACTTGACTTTCAATATATAAACACTAATAACTAAGTTTACTTTAACTAATGCACGATCAACCCCTTACTTGGCTTTCTACATGAAAATACTAATGACAAAGTTGACTTTAACTATTCCACGATCAACCCTTTTTTTGGCTTTCTACATACAAATACTAACAACAAAGTTGACTTTAACTAACCGAAGGTTAACCCGTACTTGAATTTCAATATATAAACACTAATAACTAAGTTGACTTTAACTAATCCACGATCAACCCTTGCTTGAATTTCAATATATAAATACTAATAATAAAGTTGACTTTAACTAATTAATGGTCAAACTTTATTTCAATTAGTATATAATAAAGGGAAAGTCTCAGGAAAGACGGCCTTTCCATAAGGTTATGGACAGTCCTCAGGGGCATTTGCCTTAAATATTGTAATTTTTTATAAAATTTAAATATTGCATTTTATAAGTTAAAACAAGCAATAATATGTATTTGAAGGTGAAAATATAAAAATATATGATATAAAAAAATATTTTCAAAAATTTTAAATTTTGTATGTAATTTAAGAAATGCAGTGTATGAGGTAAGAAATAAGTGGACTGTAGCTTATGGATAGGCCGCCTGTCAGGAGACCAACTCTATAATAAATACAAATAAAAATGTTTGACTTTGACTAATCAACAGTCAAAACTTACTTGAGTTTCAATATATAAACACCAATAAATAAGTTGAATTTAAATAATTAACAGTCAAAATTTATTTGAATTAGTTTATATAAATACAAATTTTAAAAATGGTTGAAAAAAGTGAAATGACTATTATACCCCTGTGTAAAAAATAAAAAAGGACACCCTGACCCTCATTTCTTCATTTTTCTTTCTTTGTTTTCCTTGCCTCTTCTCGATGCTGCTCATGGAGGTGGATGTTGGTTGGAGGTGGGGAGTGACAGAGCTATTTTGGGCGACGATGTTTCTAGGGTTCAAGAGGAAGTGGTGGGCAGAGACAGATGAGATTTGGGTATCGATTGGTTTGGGTGACGATGGTTCCACCCAGCAATGGAACGGAGATAAGTCAGTGATGGCGGTGCGATGGTCCGGTGGAACAACTGCAGTCTGGTGCGGTTGAGCAGCGGTGGCGGCAAAGCGATGCGGTTTGAGCGGGGGATAGGGTTTCTGGTGGAGCTAGGAGGTGGAAGAGCTAGGGAGGAGGTAGGGGATGGCGGAGCTAAGGGATGGCGGAGCTAGGGAAGCGGTGGTGCACGATTATTTTTAGTGGCTAGTGGTGTGGGTTTTTGGCAGAACTAGGAGGTGGCAGAGCTAAGGCGGAGGTAGGGGGTGGTGTAGCTAGGGCAGCGACAACAATTTGTATAGATTCACCCTGGATTTGTAAGTCTTATACTACTTGATTTTTATCATTTTGTATAGATTTTATTCCCTGCAATGTCCTGTTAATTGAAACTTCGAAGTGCATGTGTGTTGATGTAGATGTATATATTGTCTAGCTATTTTTCCAAAGCTCTAGATAACCTTCTTTTATATTGTTAGCTTTTTACCTACCTTTTTTTCTTGAAGGGTTGAGAAATTTTAGTTCAGTGACATTTCACAAACATTTTCTTGCTTATCTCTTTAGTTTTGCATTTCATTTTTGGGTTTAAATGTTAGTAGTGTTTGTGCAAATATTAGTGGTTTCCGTCTCGGGATAGAAAAATCCATGCCTCCCTCATTCCATATGAAGAATATTGTTTCCAAAACTGGAAAAGAAAGTTAGAAACATGGTTTATGTGGAGCCAAGAAGATACTACTCAGCTAGGTCAGTTGTAGGACTCTAACTGAGTTTTCTTGAATCAGTGGGTTGTGTTTTCGGTCACTATATATGCCCTGTGTTTCTATAGTCTCATATACTATCTTATTATGTTCCACAAATGCGGCATATTTCTGGCATTGTTATTAGTACTCAACTTGTATAACTATAGCAAAATGTTTAAACTTTCTTAAATTGTACCTAAATAGTGGTGTTTGAACCCTAATGGCAAAGTGGGGGTGGATTGTCCGAGTACGCCATAACGAAGGAGAAGCTGAATGCCATAAGGCCACCTGAAGTATGAGCAGTCGAAGGAGCATGTCTCCCAGTTGTTGCTTATGCTCTCTGTGCTCTTTTCTACCTAAGTACGTTTGTATTTTGAACCAGAATAATGTTTTGTGAGTAAGGATTGATTATTTGTTGACTTCTTTTAGGTCTATGTTGTGTACCGTATTCGTGTGAGATGTGGTGGAAGAAAGAGGCCAGTGCCGAAAGGTTTTTGTATGGAAAGATCACAAACCTGGGTAAATGGTTATTTAAATATAGTTTTCCCACCTCTTCCTTTCAGTTTTAGCTTCTACATTTTCAGGCAATGTATGCCTTTTTAGTTTCTTTTTGCTAAGTAGTGAGTTCCATTATTTTTCCTCAGTGGAAGAGTTAGAAGAAATGCAGTCGTGAATAATTACCTCATGTTTAGGGATGCTATTAACAAACTGATCCTGGAGGGAGCTGCTGCTTAAGGATAAATAGGTGTGCATCACCTTGTGTTTTCTTTTATTGCAATTGAAGTGCATTAGCTGCAGATATTATTTTACCTGATTACAACTCTCACTTGGTAATGGTAGCTACAGTTTAGAGTATGTTGTCTGCTGATGATGCTACTGCGAAATTCTGTATGCTGTGTGTTGAGTACATGTATGTTCTCACTGTAGTGTGGTTTTGTGTTATAGTCTGAAATATGTATGTTGTGTGTTGCAGGTGAACTTAACATCAGATTTGTGAATGCAGTATTTCAAAGACAACCCTGATGACAAGAATCCCCTTTACAACACTAAGAATGGAGTCAACACTCAAGGCTGAAGATTGGACAATGTAGTGATATCTTGGGGGCATGATGAATACACGTATTTGGTACATTTTCTTTAATTTCTTAATGAGTAATTATTTTTGAGTAATTAGTTCAGATCGGGTGAAAAGTTGAGTATTTAGTTTTTTAGCATATGGTATGGTAAGGTATATTTGAGCATTTCTAAATACCATAGATTCAAAATTAGTTGTGTGGCTTAACCTTGTGATTTGATGTATACATGCCACATGATTCAATTACTAGTTCAAGGTAAAGTTATGTTTAGTCTCGTAGATAATTATGTTTGGGATAGTTATGTTTAGTCCCATAGATTATTAATTTTGTATCATGCATTTATTTGGTTTTATTTATATATTATCAATTTTGTGAATTTAATTTTACTATTAAATTAATGTCCTACTAAATTGTTAATTTTGGGTCTTTTTCCCTTCCTCTGGAAGCAGCTGCGCACAGTCGCTTTCTGAGGAAGATATTTTTTTAATCGTTGTAAATATTTTAGCACCGGTTAAAAAACTGGTGCTAACAAGAAAACCGGTGCTAAAATTAGCACCGATTTTCAAAAATCGGTGAAACCTTTTCACCGCGTACTTAAGCACCATTTTTTTGGGTAAAAAAAACTGGTGCTAGAATAAGAAAATACCGATGCTAGAGGGGGATTCCTATGAAAATGAATGCCTCATGGTACTTAAAGATATTATGAATGGACGACAACTATCGGCATGTTCCAACATGGACGAAGCTCTGCAATCAAAATTGGTCAGAAAGGTATGGGTTCCTAAACACACTAATACTTGTCTGGTTGCTCACACTTCACTCGTTGCACACTCTTGAGACTCGTGGTACTTATTTGTTGATGCTCTCGACATATGACTAAAAATCAAGAATATTTGACAGAGATTAAACCATATGATGGCGATTTTATTACATTTGGTGATGGAAAGAAGAGTTCAGTTGTTGGCAAAGGTGAACTGCACATTGAGGGATTTCTAATTTTCACAAGTGTTCTACTTGTAGAAGAATTGACAGCTAATCTATTGATTATTAGTCAGTTGTGTGATGATATTGTGACTGTGAAGTTTCACAAAGACAAAGGTGTTGTAAAATGTGGTGAAGATAAACTACTCTCAGGAATTTGATCTTCAGACAACAGTTACCAGTTGGAACAATATGTGAGGTGTCTAAGCTTTAAAGAATATGAAGGAACTATGTGGCATAGGAAGCTTGGTCATATCAACTACAAAACGTTGGTGAATATTGCAAACTCTAAAGCACTACAAGGTATGCCTACTCTCACTATAAAAAAATGGAATTGTGTGTGGACCATGCCAACAAGGTAAGCAGATTCGATCACTTCAATCACATTTTTAATATATTACTACGTCGAGAAATATTGAGTCATTACACATGGACTTGATGGGTCCAGTCAATACACCTAGTATGCTGGCAAGAAGTATATTTTTGTGTGTTCATAATTTTTCCAGATTCACTTGGGTGACGTTTCTCAAAGAAAAACCAGATACGGTGGATGTTTTCAAAATTTTGGAGATCAAATTACAGACAGAAAAAGGGAGTCATGTTGGGAAGATTGTGAGGATCCATAGTGATCATGGCATAGAATTTGATAACACGTAATTTAGCAATTTCTATGATGAGCTTGGCATTCAGCACAAATTTTCTGCACCTATAACACCTCAACATAATGGCATTGTTGAGAGGAAAAATAGGACTTCATAGGATATCGCGCGAGTTATGTTGGCAGGAAAAGGAATTCATAAGAAATAGTGGGCAGAAACAATCAACACAACGTGCTATACGATTTACAGGGTGTACCTTTGTCTATTCATGAACAAGACATCGTATGAAATATGGAATGGTAGGAAACCTAATGTCTCTTTTTTTCATGTGTTTGGCAGTAAGTGTCACATTTTCAGAGATAGAGAACAGTTGTCCAAGTTTGACAACCGCAGTGATGATGGGATTTTTCTGGGTTATTCTATAAATAGTCATGCATACAGAGTGTACAATCTTCGTACAAATAACCTTATGGAGTCTATTAATGTGTTTTTAATGATTTTGATGAAAACGGGTATTAGGAGAATGAGAATATGAACCAATGTCAGTGTATGTTCCAACACAGAAATTTGACTAATCAGCAAGTCGATGTTGGAACACCAGAATTTTAAGAGAGTCACACTAACCCTAAAGACATCGATGTTGGAACATCAATTCCCAGTTCTCCAGCTCATGTTCCAACATAGGTTGAACCTGAACCTAGTGTCAATCGAAGTTGCACAATACTATGGGTAAACTACAGGGAACTTGAAGGATTACAATGCTTCATCTCTCTTATTGAACCAAAGAATTATAAAGAAGCTATGCTTGATGAATACTGGCTTGCGGCAATGCAAGAAGAACATGCGCAATTTGAAAAAAATGATGTATGGTATCTCACTCCTCGTTCCAAATGAGTAAATGTTATTGGCACCAAGTGGATCTTCAAAAACAAGTCAGATGCTGATGGCGAGATTAATCAAAATAAAGCAAGGCTAGTAGCTCAGTGGTATACTTAAGTAGAAGAAGTTGACTTAGAAGAGATATTTGCACCAATTGCCATGTTAGAATCTATTCGGATTTTACTTGCTATTTCATGTACTATGGACTTTACATTGTAATAGATGGATGTCAAAAGTGTCTTTCTGAATGACATGGTGAATAAAGAAGTCTGTGTCGATCAACCAAAAGGATTTGAAGAGCCTCACTATCCACATCATGTGTATAGACTAAAAAGGGAACTATATGGTCTGAAACAGGCGCCAAGAGCATGGTATGAGCAACTTACTAACTTTTTATTAAGAAAGGTTATCGTTGAAGGGGAGTAGATAGCACCTTATTTGTGTTGGACAGGGCTTAAAAAATTTTAATTGCTCAAATTCATGTAGATGGAATTTTATTTGGATCTACTTCACCATATATGGTACAAGATTTTGTCACTCTAATACAAGATGAATTTGAGATGAACATGGTTGGTGAACTCACCTATTTTCTAGAACTTCAAGTAAAGTAAGAAAAGAATTTAGTGAAAGAATTTGGCCTAAGAAATTCTTGATCAGTTCAAACTCCAATGGAGGGCTACAGATAAATTGGTGAAGGATAAGAAAGGTATTGCAATTGATCAGAAATTGTTTAGGAGTATGATTGGGAGTTTACCGTATCTTACAACCAGTAGACCAGATATATGTTTCAGTGTAGAGGTATGTGCAAGATTTCAGGCTGATCCAAAGGAATCTCACCTGACTGCAGTCAAAAGAATGATTAGTTATGTTAGTGTGACTTCTGAGTATGAAATCTAGTTTTCAAAAAATCAAGACTCACAACTTATTGGCTATGGTGATTCTGATTGGGCTGGTAATGCAGATGATCGCAAAAGTACTACTGGTGGTTGTTTCTTTTTTGTACAAATTTGGCATCTTGGTATAGTAAGAAAGAAAATTTAATTTCTTTATCGTCTGCTAAAGCTGAATATCTTATTCTAGAAATTGTTATGCACAATTAATATGGATGAAACAAATGCTGAAAGACTATGGAATTCATCAAGGGACTCAGAAAATTTTATTTGACAACAAAGGTGCTATTGACATATCAAAGAATCTTGTCCAGCACTCTCGAGCAAAACACATTAATATAAGGTAGCACCTTATTCGAGATCTTATTGAAAGGAATGAAGTTGTGGTTGCGTATGTTCCAACATCGGAGGATTTTGCAGATATCTTTACTAAACCGTTAATTTATGCCACTTTTATGCTCCTCAGGAAACACTTAGGTGTGTGTCAAATTTGAGGTATTTCTTAAAAGCTGTTATTTTTAGCTTTAGTTTCTTTTATTTTTGTGTGTATAGAAATATGGAAAAACACAAAAAATAAATAAAGAATAAAAGTAAAAAAAAATGGATGTGGTGTGTGCATTTTGGAATAGGGAAACTTGGTGTGTTAAGGAAAAGCAACGGATTTGACGGCTGGAAGTTAAAAAGAGGTAATAACTACCTTGGAAAGAGAAAAATGTAAAGCACGGCTATTGATAAAGGAAAGAAGAGAGGAAGAAGAGTCTAAGGCAGCTGAACCAGGCCTTGATGATGTTCCAACATTGGGCCAGCAGATTGAGGAAGAAGCAGGAGCCGATGTTCCAACACAAGAAACTCCCTTTTATGGACCTAGAATATACAAGTGATGAGGTATTGGATGAGTTTGTCTAAACTCTTCCAAGATGATCTAAGAGGAAATTTGATGAGGGTGCATCTAAGTTTGCTTGGACTGAGAAGAAAAGGAAGAAAAGCAAGACTGAAAGTGGCCAAAGTTCAAAGAGAGCTCCATCTGCAAAGGATGCTCTAAATTTAAACTTTTATGATGCAAACTGTCAGGATAGTTAGGATACAATTAGTGGAAGGAACATCATAGCAGAGAGACTAGTGGATTTGGAATCCTATAAGGGAATTGGCTTTATAGCCTTTCTTAATTATCTGGGACATACTACTGCTGCTACTGTGTTCAAGAAATATAATAGGGAGCTAGTGCAGGAGTTTTATGCCAATGTAATGGTAGGAAACTTGGATACAGATTCTGAGTAATATGGCTAGACTTATGTCCGTGGCAAGGTTATCATTTTCTCTGCTGAGAAGATTAATAAAATCCTTGGGTTGACTACACCATACTGTGTTGGTCCTTTTGCTGATGATTTGGAGCTGACGAATGATCAGATTCTGATAGAGATTACAAGAGGCTTAAAGACTAAATTGCCGGAGCAAGGGAATGCAGCTAGGTCTAGCCTGGCCAGCATGTATTTTTTTCTTGTCTAAGATAGCTATAAACTACTGGATTCCATCCACAAATACATTTCCACTAACTAGAGAGATGGCCAAACTGTTATAATGTATTGGGAAGATGATTCCTACAAATCTTGGGTGGATCATTCATGAAAACATTGTATGTCAAGCTGTTTCTTCAAGAAAGAAGAACTCTCTGCCACATCCCTGCATCAATACAACTCTAGTCAAAGCAAGAAAAATAGAGGTTAAAGATAATGATGTGTTTGTATCTACCATTGTGGTTAAAGAAAAGTCTACGACTTCCTCTATAAGGAAGATACATGATCTTCCATTGACAGTCTCTGAAGCTGGTAGCTCCTCGGGTGAAGCAATGAAAAAGGCTAAAGAAGCAAAGAAAGTGGTTGTGAAAGCATAAATTGCTGCACTGCGTGTTCAGCTTGCTGCTTTGGAAACTAAGTTGGCACAGTTAAAAAATAAGAATGGAATCTAATGGTAGCTTCTGATTTTCTATTTTTAAAAAGGTTTATCTCTGGTCTTTGTTTAATTCTTATTTTGGCTTGTTTATGGCCCCAAGGGGGAGTATTTTGGATTTCTGGTTGTGGATTTCCTGTTGGATTTTCTTTAATCTCGGATTTCAGATATTTATTTGGGTCTGTTGGGCTAATGTTCCAACAAGATTTATCTGTTTGATGTTCCAACAAGATTTATCTGTTTGATGTTCCAACATAGATGTTAAAGTATTTTTACTTTGGAGCTGAGGAATTCAGGGGGAATTAAAATTTTAAGCTCATATTCCAACATCCAAAGTGATTTTATCGTGATCATTCTATTTGCATAGTTGTCAATTTGAATGTCCAAAAGGTTAATGAGTCTACAAAATTCCATAGGGGGGATTATTTAATTGCAATTTGTGGTAATTATGAAAATATGGAATTGGTATGTTGTAACATCAAAGAAGGAAAGTTTCCGATATATGGAAGGTTGATTTGTAATCTGGGATGCTATATTTTGTCCAGGAGGTTTTGTGATTGGAGAATATATCAATTCCTATATTTATGGGATTTGATTGGATTTATGGAATTAGAATTGATTTATGATTATCCGGTTATGGTTGGGATATGGATGAAATAATCTAATTCCTTATTTCAAGGGATTGGATTCAATAATTCCTATCTCCAAATGATTTTATTGGTATCGGAATATTTTGTGGAGAAGTAATTCTATATGCACATAAATTGATGCATGCTTGGGTTAAAATAGAAGACATTCTGGCTGAGTTACTCACGGATTAAATTGGAGAAAATCTTTATTCAGGTTTTCGAGATTCACAGAAGTAGCCGAGAGCTTTGTGTATGTGTTCCAACATGATCAAAACCTTTTAATCAAGTTCAGAATCGTATACCTTAATTTTTCAGGAGGAGGAGATCTAACGTCGATGAGTTTTGAGGTCAGAGGGAGTATAATCAAGGTGGATCGGTAGCTAGGGGAGCTGGCAGAATTTACGTGATATAATTGTATGGTGTACTTTGAACTATATCTTTCTGATTAACGGATTCATTCTGCACTAGGACCATGCTCGCAGATATAGGTGGATTACACCAAACTGTGTAACCAATTCATGTGTCTTTATGCTTTGCTTTATTGCTCATTTGGTTAGTTAGGCTATGTTTGAGCACGATAGTAATAATTGAATTAATTAGGCAAAACCAAAATTTAAATATGAACATCACTTAGACTCGAACTCAAACTTGAGTAGAGAGTCAATCTGAGACCCAAGTAACCACTTAAAATCAAACTTGAATTGAGTCAAAAGTTGAACTCGAGTCGAGAGGGTAACTGAAGTCAAGTCAAACGTGAACACAAACGAGAGAGTGTAGCTCGAACTTGAGTCAAGAAATCGATAATACGAAGTCAAAAAAAGTGAACTCAAGTTGTCCGTAAGTCAAGTGCAATTTTATTTAAACTTTACTTGAATATGGGAAAAAATATTCTCGTAGCGTTAGTAAACTCACATTGTATGCTAAAGGGTTGGAAAATCTACACCATAAAAGATAATGGAAATAAATCTTTATATTGAGTTAATCTGGTAAAACCAAATTTCAAATGTGAACATCACCGAGACTCGAACTCAAACTTGAGCAGAGAGTCAAGCCGAGACCCAAGTAACTACTTGAAATCGAACTTGAGTTGAGTCAAAAGTTTTACTCGAGTCGAGAGAGTAACTAGAAGTCAAGTCAAACGTGAACACAAACAAGAGGGTGTAACTCGAACTTGAATCGAGAAGTCGATTTGAATACTAAGTAAAAAAAAAGTGAACTCGAGTTGTCTATAAGTCAAGTGCAATTTTATTTAAACTTGACTTGAATATGGGCAAAAAAAATCTTGTAGCGTTAGTAAACTCACATTGTGTGCTATAAAAAATAATGGATAGAAATCTCTATATTGGATAATAATTGATTCCTCTTACTGGATACTACCTTGATTAGCAATCAAATGAGGGGAATGGTAAATTGAGAGTCGAGTCATCTCTTATTCCTAGAAATGGAAGGAATAAGAAAGACTTTTGGGATAAAAAAAATAGGTCAATACACGAAAGTGTTATGATTTTGATGCGTGGTATTGTCTTCTCTGTCAAGTGATCATACTTTTCATGGAAATAAAGATCATATTTCGATGGTGATATTAAAGTTTTATTGATTCTCTAATGTGTAATATAGACGATCTGTTTGATTTCGTGAAAAGCGAGTTGATATTCTGATGATGATATTTTAGTTTTATTAGATTTCTAATCGGTAATACAGACAATCAGTTTGATTGAAGTGCAATTTTAGATATCTTGGCAAGAGATTAGTTATAGTTAGAGATTGTTTGAGTTGGATAGCCATTAGCTCTTGGCATTTTTTCCACCAATTTTTAATGATTATTTTCAATAAATAAATAAAATTATCTTATTAGAAAGGCTAGGTACGTAAATGCCTCAACCACTCCTTTTGATTTGGTGCTTATCTTGTATACTACTTGATGTTGGATTGTTTTGGACAATTTGGAGTTAAAGCTTAAGATCAAGAATCAAATGAAAACATCTCTTTCAATAGCAGATGAAATATACGGGTGAAATCGTCCATGCATCCTGGTAGTGCTCGTTCCTTTTCATATAAAAAATACGTCTTTCGGTTTGGGGTCCAGAAAACATCCTGATAGAGATTGCTATGAGCTACTTGAGGAATCTTTCTGTGACGAAAGTATACCTAAAATATCGTCAACCATACTACCAACACACGTAGTTAGACCTAATCTTCTCTCAATTAATGAAAACCATAAGCATAAATGCAAAACCAACAAATTTGCAATTACAGATAAAGTAATTTTCAATGATGATTCTGATTAATAATGAAAAATATATATAGTGTCTAAAAAGACTAGATTAAATATAACTCTAGGTCTAGTCAAAATGGAATAAAATATTATCTGATCTTCTACTTGCTTTTTATTAACACCCCCCTCAAGTAAAGCATCAGATGCTCACCAAAGCACAGCTTGGACCTGAAGAACTCGAACAACGGACAAGAAAGCTCCTTGGTGAATATGTCAAAAATCTATAGAGAAGTCGAAAAATGGGCAACTTGCAACTTGCCAGATGTCACTAGCTCAAGAAAAAATGGTAATCAATGTCTATATGCTCTGCATGCTTGTGCTCCACCAGATTCTGAGCCAAGAAGATAGCACTGCTATTGTCGTATAACAGCAAAGGCGAACCAGAAACCGGAACCCGAAGATCACGAAGCAAATGAGTGAGCCAAATCACCTTCGAAGCAGTGTTGGAAAGAGCACAATACTCAGACTCGGTACTAGAGCGAGAAATAATGGGTTATTTCTTGGCACTCCATAAACCAGATTCCCACCCAGATACACCGCATAACTATAAGTGGACCGACGAGTCTCCAGACAGTGGGCCCAGTCAGCATCAGAATATCCTAACACGTCTAGAGTGCTGGCAGAGCGAAAGACAAGACCAAAATGAAGAGTGCCACGAACATAACGCAAGATCCATGTAACTGTAGCAAAATGGTCATCTCTGGGATCCAGATGGTACTGAATCACTATGTTGACCGAGAAAGCCAGATCCGGACAAGTGATGGTGAGATACTAAAATGCCCCAACAAGAGAGCGATAAAGGATAGGATCCCGGTAACAAATGGTGTAGAAACTGGTGCAACATCACTCATACCAGCCCGAGTCAAAATATCCCGAGCACACTTTGCTTAGCCAAGAAGTAACCCTGAGAAAGTAGGAGAAACTTCAAGACCAAGAAAGTAATAAGAGCACAAAGATCCTTGATCACAAACTCTGTATGCGTCCGAGAAATAAACAGACGAAGAAGAGTCGAGTCGTTCCCCGTAAGAATAATGTTGTCCACATACACAATGAGATACAGTAACAACGACCCTCTCGATGGGACAAATAAGGAATTATCAGTTGAGCTACACTGAAAACCAAGCTATGTAAGATAGTTGCTAAACTGTTGGGACCAAGCTCAAGGAGCCTGCTTAAGACAATAATTGGCCTTCCGCATGCGACAAACAAAATTTGGATGAGAAGAATCCTGATAACCAACGGCCTGCTTCGTTTAGACTGGAGTATCTAGAACACCATTATGAAAGGCATTGTTGATATCAAGATGATAAAGTGGCCAAGAACGCATGGTGGCAATCGCGAGAGCTATTCGAACAGTGGAGGCTTTGCCCACAGGTCTGAAAGTATAGTCAAAGTTAAAGTCCAGAATCAGCAAAAATTCCTACGCCACAAGTCTAGCTTTATGGCGCTCAAAAGTACCATCCAATTGATACTTGAGTTGATAGACCCATTTGGAGCCAACGATGTTGGCATCCGAAGGCCGAGGCACCAAGTTCCAAGTGTGTTGACTACAAAGAGCAGCCATCTCATTGTCCATAGCTGAAGCCCAGTCTGGATCCTGAAGGGCCGAGCGATAATCAGTGGGCTCTGTCTGAGAAAGAAGTGCAGCAGTAAGACCATGCTCAAAAATTTCCAAATAATCTTGTCGTTGAATGGCACCAGTAGCTGACCGAGTGGTCGTCCGATGAGAACGAGGCGGTGGTGGCAAGGGTGAAGGAGTCGGACTAGCGGATGACGCCGAAGAAGGCCCAGCTGAGATGACCGAGTAGTAGCCAACAGACAAGGTCGGAGAAGGGGTGGCCGAGACTGGCTGAGGCATGGTGACCGGTGGCTGAGAAGGTAGGACCGGCGGTGGAAAAGCCAGTTCTGGGTCCGTCATGCAAATGATGCATGGCGGCAAGGAGACTATGCTGGAATGGGCACAGGTGTTGCAGAGTCGCCATCAGGATCAATAAAAGCAGAGATATCAAGAGCGGATGCTGGAGAGCCCGAAGTCAAAGAAGTAGCAAATGGAAAGTGTATCTCATCAAATTGAGCATGGCGAGTGATGTAGACTATACCTGTAGAAGAATCTAGACAGCGAGAACCTTTGTACTGTGAATTCATAGCCAATGAAGACACAAGGAATGATGCAGGGAGATAATTTGTGATCCGCATATAGTCAAACAAATGGAAAGACCCGGCACCCGAAAGGATGAAAATTTGAGTAACTAGGGTCACGACCATATAGAAGCCCATAAGGAGAGGAACCATGCAGTACATGAGTAGGTAATCGGTTGATCGTGTATGCAGCTGCAGAAAATGCTTCATCCCAGTAAGAAATAGGCAGATGCAAATGAAAGAGCATAGTAACACCCATCTCGGCGATATGCCTATGTTTGCATTGCATGACCATTCTGTCCCGGAGTGTAAGGACGCGATATCTGATGGTGGATGCACTTAGTGGCAAAATGGGCCTGTAGATGAGTGTTCAGAAACTCTGTACCACCATTACTCTAAAAACCTTAATTTTGGATGAGAATTGACTCTCTACAAATGCCACAAATTGTAAGTATGCATAAAAAAAGTCCGGCTTGCGACGAAGTATATAAAGCTAGGTGAAAGGAGAATAATCATCCAAAAATAAAGCATAGTACAAAAAACCATTCGGCGTAAAAACAGTGGAAGGTCCCCATAAGTCACAATGAATCAAATCCAGCACATGCGTATCACGTTTATAGTTCTCAACAAAAGCTAACCGTTGACCTTTCACCAAGACACACGGGGCGCAGGTAACGGGTTTTGGCAAAAAAGAAGACAATAAAACTAGACTAGACTTCTGTAAACTAGAAATAACTGATATCGGTGCATGACCCAACTGAGTGTGCCAAAGCTCGTTAGATGCCCGCTCTTTATTCTGCTATACATGTGAAAAGAATGCTGCCTCGCCCCTATCCAAAACATAGAAACCACCCTCATTGTACCCTCTGCCCAGGACTACCTTGGAAACTTTGTTCTGAATGACAAAGTTCTGAACATCAAATGTGACAAAAGCATTTAAATCGCTGGTCAATTTACTAATAGACATAAAATTCTTAGTAATATCATGAACAACCAGAACATTATACAGGCATTAATCATCAGAAATCTTAGTATTACCAACATGAGAGATTCGAATAGAAGCACCATTATCAACGGAGACATGAGAATTATCAGAATATGGAGGCTACAGACTCCAAGCCAGTAGCGGAGGATTCCATGACTGGTGGCGCCAGACTCAATATATCAATTAGAAGATCGTGCAGTAGGCTCTAACTGCAGAGATGGCTGAAACGTTTCAGCCAGATAAGTGAAGTCTATACGACGATCGGGACCCTGAGAACTATTCTAAGCAAGCATCATGTAACAAGTCGCAACATAGTAACCAGAATGACCACACCAATTGCATTGCCGCCGAACACGACCAGCCCTAATCGAGAACCGACCACCAGGCCTACCACCTCACCGACCTCTGAAACGGCCACCTCTAGCTACGCATGAGACGTAGGCACCGCCGCCCCTCACCGATGTGTGATCCCATGTGTGACCGGCCGAGGGGTGTTCACCTATCGTGAATGTGGTAGGCCCAGTGGCTGGGGCTGAATGGTCCTGAAAATTTTTCAAAAAAGCTTCGTGATTTTTTCCACGAGATAAAATATTGGCATACAATGGAGTAGGTGAAGAATTAATTAATGGCACAGAAAAATTTTAAACTCAGTTCCAATGGCAGTCAAAAACCAAATAATCTGATGATCATTCGATACAGGGGAACCCATCATAGAAAACTGATAAAGTATTTTCTTAAATTTAAGATGGAGCTCATGAAATGTACCAGTCTTGCGTATACCGTGGGCAGTAGCACAAAGATGAAGGATGGTTGATGCACTGCTGTCGTGATAAATGGACTAAAGATTGTCCCAAATCTCCTTGGAAGTAGTGCAGTCAGGTAAAACCGCCAAAGCCTCTGGCATGAGAGAAGAAAAAAGAAGACTGCACACATGTTGATCTTCATCATCCCAGAGATCATACTCAGACTTGGCCTTGCCTCTATGAGATCGGGCTTGGTGGTGGCGGCACGAATGGGGGTATCGCTGGCGGCCTGAGCGTAGGTGGCAGTAGAGTCTCCGGCTGGAAGAAGAGGAGGAACAGTCGGGTAGGGCTTGGAACCATCAAGAAATCCATACAACTTCTGGGGCTTGAGAACATAGCCAGCTTGGCGCTTCCCCGAAAGATAATTGGATGATGACAGTTTGATAGTCATCGTGTGGTGCAAGGTATTATAGGATATTTCTCTTCAAACAAGATGAGAGAAGAAAAAGTTGCAAAAAGAGAGAGGGGAAGATGGCAAGTCGGAGGCGGCAAGAGGGAGATGAGGGAGTCACGCCAAAAAAAAGGATTTAGAACCAGGTTTGCTCTGATACCATGATAAAGTAATTTCCCATAATAATTCTGAATAATGATTAAGAGTATATATAGAGCACAAAGAATACTAGTCTAAATATAACTGCATGCCTAGTCAACATGGAAGAAAATATTATCTAATCATCTACCTGCTTTATTCTAACATTTACTCTATTGCAATTTGGTCAGTAGTCAGTAGTGTTCAGTGGAGCAAATATTGTTTTATGTTAGTGGTTTTAATATGTTAAGGTGATGGTCCAGCAGAAAATTGACAAGTGTACATAACTACCATAAACCACCTCATTAAAATTAGATGTTAGGTGAAAACCTAACAATTATGTACACTTGTCAATTTTCTACTAGGTCATCACCTTAACATACTAAAATCACTAACATAAAAATTTTCTATTAAGTTGAGTTCAGTTAGAGATTACTATAGATATGTGCATTATATATATGAGAGCCTTATATATATGAGTGCATTATAGTTTTAAATTCTATGAAATTTACCAAAAATAGATAAGTACACAAAATTCATCTACTATCAATGAAATTAAATTCGATTTTTTTATGTTATTAAAATAAATTTTATTTCCAAATAGTTATAATTTCATAAAATTACAAATTATTGTAATACGTGAATATATTTAATTAAATTTGGTTTTACCTAGTTAGTTCAATAATTACTACCGTGTTCCAACATAGTCTATCTAACCAAGTATGCAATAAAGTAAAGCATGAACACATGAGACTTGGTTACGCAGTTCGTTGAAATCCACCTACATATGCGGGACCTGGCTCAGTTCAGAATGAATCCACTAATAAAAAATATACAGTACACCATACAATATACTTATCTTAACTAATTGTAACACGTCAATTCTGCTAGCTCCCTTAGCTACCGATCTGCTTCTGACCTCAAAACTCGCCGACGCTAGATCTCCTCCTCCCGGGGAATTAAGGTATACATTTCTGAACTTGATCAATAGTTTAAGTTCATGTTGGAACACAGACAAATGACTCTAGAGAACTTCTCAAAAGATCTGAAAATCTGAATGCAGATTTTCTTCAATTAAATCTGTAAGCTACACAGTCGTGATGTCCATCAATATATATACCATGAGTAGATTAGAATTCTCCACATTTGTCTTCAAAAGATTCTGTTTCCAAATCTGCTTCTGAAGCATATCAAAATCTCTTAAATAAAGGGATTTTTCTTATCTCAAATATCCCATAATATTTCATAAATCCAATTCCATAATTATAGGGATGTGAATAAATCCAGTATGCTTCAATCACACGCACAATGATATATTGCAAAATTTCCAAACTTCCACAATATCCACCCAATATGCTTCATGCGGATAGCACTTCTAAATCTCAGTTTTCCATATGTTTCATCATGGAAAGGTTTGTACGCATGAAGTCTTATGCGAGTATGATTCTTTCTCCACATAGTATTCTGATTACAATAAAATCCCTTGGAGATCGGAATTACCAAATCTAATCCCTTTAAGTAAGAATTAGATTATCTCGTAGTCAAGCTAGATGCATTAGTGTTCCCTAGAATGGCCACTGAGACTAAAATCTTCTAATAATTTCTGACAAAATCTTATCATCAGTTATTTGCCTCTAATGTAAACTCTGTTGCACCACTCTGAATCTGGATCAATGTTGCCTCCCATTAAGTTTTAATAAAAAATTTCTACAATCTCTCAGTTGTACTCCTTGTAGATTGTCCTTGTGGATTGAAGCAACAGTCTTGAAACCCAAATAGTTCATGTAGGAGATAAATCCAAACTCCTCATCATACTAAACCATAATACCAGAATGAGCCTTCTCTCTGATCTATGCATCTTATCAATCACCATAATGTCTTCAACACCAACTTCCAACATGTCTAACTACACCTCCATTTTTTTGTATTTTTCCAATGTATGTACAAAACTATGTCACACAATGTTTGAAAAAATAATAAATACCTCGAATTCGACAAGCACCTAAGTGTTGTTTAAGGCGCTCAAAAATTGCAGAGTCCAACCAGTTCCATGAAGACTCAAAATTTTCCAATGTTGGAACATAGTCAACTGCTACTTATTTCCTCTCAATCAGTTCTCAAATAAAATAAAGGCTTATATCAACGAACTTTGTCTGAGAATGCTGCACTATATTCTTTGAGATATCAATAGCACTTTTGTTGTCACATACCATTGTTAGAAGCCCTTTGTTAGTTCCATAATCACTCAACATTTGCTTTATAAAAAAAATAATTGTGCACAACAACTTCCACCAATAAAGAAACATCCACATGTGGTGCTTTTACGAACATCTGCATTACTGCCCCAATCAGAATCACTATAACCAACCATATGAGATTCTTGATTCTTAGAATACCATATTGCATATGCAAAAGTCCCACTAACATATCGAAATATCCCTTTGACTGCAGACATGAGAGATTCCTTAGGATTAGCCTGAAATATTGCAAATACTCCCACCATACTTATCTTAAATCCAGCCTGTCTTAAAGTCACAAAATCTTGTACCAAGGTGCGATCTACTCCCCCTCGATGATAACCTTTCTGAATATGATAGGTAGTGAGTCACTCATATTGTTCCATTGGTGCTTGTTTTGATCCATAAAAGCCTTCTTAACCACAGGATTTAGGAAAGCACTCTTTACAACTATTTGATACAGCTTAAAATTCATAGTGCAAGTCATAGCAAGGAGAATGTGAATAGATTCTAACCTGGCCTTTGGTGAAAATGTCACATCAAAATCAACTCATTCAAATTGATTTTAGTCATGAGCAACTTACCTTGCTTTATTATTACTGTGTTCAAATAGCCCAAGTTCTTCTTGCATTGTCGTTATCCAATACTCATCAAGTAGAGTCTCTTTGTAATTCTTGAGTTCAACGAGGGAAAGAAAAAATTTTAGACTAGAAAGATCCCTATAATTAACCCGAGGGATCGATCGAGTCCTTCTTCTGCTTGATTCAGTATGCATTGATGTTACAAAATGGGAGAATTCTAAGGAGGACGGTGTTCCAATATCGCTGAAGTTATAAGAGTCATCAGCTTTATCTGTAAGATCTACCTCATCTGATGTTCCAACATCATTATATCCCTGATCTGAGAAATCATCTTATGTTTGAACATGGTCACCCGTAAGATCTACCTAATCATATTCAACACTCAAGCAATTCACTTCATATTCCAACAAGTAACATTTGTCTAAAACCGAATACCAATAAGCACTTTGTTGTGGTCATGTTTCACTCTGCACTTCTCCTCATGAAATTCCATGGTCATAATACTTAGGAGATTATCCTTTAGATCTTCTATCAACAAAACACTAGTAAAGGTTGGAAATTCCTTTATCCACAGCTCACCTTTTCCAATTATCTCTCTTTTCTTTCCATTGCCAAATGTAAGGAATCCACCATCATAGGGTTTGATGTTTTATAGATACTCTTGAGATCCAGTCATATGTTGAGAATATCCACTATCAAGGTACCACAAGTCCCTAGTGTGTACAATAAGGGAATTGTCAGCAACAAAGCACAATGTAGGGGTTTTAGGGATTCATGCCTTTCTAACCATCCTTAGATGTTGCATTTAATCCATGTTGGAACATGTTGCGAGCTGACATCCATTAATAATATCTCTGAGAAAATTAAAGCAATGATCCTCTGTATGACCCATTAAAGGTTTTTGTGGGCGTGTTTTGACCATTTTTCTCTTCATAACTGGAACCTCTGTTTTGAATACCTCAGTGCTAGTAGATTGTTTTTCGAAGCCTATCCCTTGTCGATTTCAATAACTTTGACCCATGGTGAGAATGTCATCCAATTTTACTTTTCCAGAATTCAATCTTTTAATAGCAGTCTCAGCACCTTCACTCGTTTTGTCATCAAACTCAGATTTAATTCAAACAACTCAGTTTCCCTTCAGATTCGTTCCACTGTGGATGTCATCTCTCTCTCTTCTTCAGCTAAAAGGTTTTTCTCCCTTTTCAAGAGTTTGTTAGCATCAGCAACTTTCAGTCACATTACATACATTTTTTCATAAGCAACATAGACATCCTCATCACTCACAATGTTTTCTTTGTCATCAATAGAGGAGTATTCTTCACATACCTTCTCTGTGTTGGAACATCGGACTTCAGTAATCGAACCATGTTAGAGCATTCAGTACCAAGTTTTGAGCCTCCTTGAAATTTTTCTCCAAAAGCAAAATAATTACTAGACAATTCCTCTTCATGATTCTTCTTTTCTTCATCTTCACTCCATGAGGGTACATATGATTTTCCTTGCATCTTTCGAGTGTTGGCAAATTTAGCCTGGATATCTCCATACCCTTCACATCTCTGCATTGTATCCTTCCTGACTGCCTCAATTTGCCATTTTGATTTCCCGAGGATTGCTGAGTGGTTTGGTCTATCCTTAGTCCATGATTATTTTCAAAGTCTTGAAACCATGATCTGTTCTCATTAAACCTTTCCTAAGAATTATTATTTACCATTTTGTTTAGTATTCATGAGAAATTCTTTGTGATAAAAGCAAGGTCTTCATTTACATCATCGCTATCCTCTTTATGATAGTTTCTTAAGGACGTAGGGATGAGTTTGAACTGATTTTCATCTACTGCAGTAAATATGTTAAATGCTATTGAGTTGGCCAAGCCACCCTTTTTTTCTCAACTAGTGTCCAAGACTCTTTATGCTTAATTACTGGCTCTTTAGAACTAAATTTGCCTCCTTCAAAACTTTCGATAATTGGGGGTTTCCATTTTGTTTCAACATAGTGCTAAGCCAACTCATCCAGTGAATTTATAAACACATGCATGCAAGCCTTCTAGTAGTTGTAATTTGTTCCTTCCAGCAGTGGCAGACGAGGCAAAAAAGCTCATTCTCTGGTCGCCATTGGTAAAACATTATCACACTTTCCTTGTCAAAACTAAGGTAAAATAAGTGTCTTAGCTCTGATACCAATTGAATTTTGTTTTACCTAGTTAGTTCAATAATTACTACAGTGTTCCAACATAGCCTATCTAATCAAGTATGCAATAAAGTAAAGAATGAACACACGAGACTTGGTTACGCAGTTTGATGAAGTCCACCTACATCTGAAGGGCCTAGCCCAGTTTAAAATGAATCCCCAAATAAAAAAGATACAGTACAAAGTACACCATAAAATTTACTTATCTTAACTAATTGTAACATGGGAATTCGGTTAGCTCTCCTAGTTACCGATCCTCCTTGATCAGATTCCCTCCGACCTCAAAACTCGACGACGCTGGATCTCATCATCTCGATGAACTAAGGTATACGATTCTGAACTTGGTCAATAGTTTAAGTTCATGTTAGAACACAGACTAATGTCTCTAGAGAACTTCTCAAAAGATCTACAAATTTGAATGCAGATTTTCTTCAATTAAATATATAAGTTACACAACTGTGATGTCCATCAATATATATACCAAGAGCAGATTAGAATTCTCCACATTTATCTTCAAAAGATTCTATTTCCTAACCATAACTGAACATTCCAATTCTATGATTTTAATCCTATCCCACAAATATAGGAGTTGATATATTCTCTGAATCAAATACAAATGGACAAGACATATACTTCTTGGATTCCATCTTCAACAATTCTGTATATCATCGAAATTTCTTCTTTGATGTTACAAAACAATAATACCATATTTGCATAATTTTACAGAAATTGCCAACTAGATAAATATGGACTTTACAATCTCCCCCTTTGGCATTTTGTGGACCAATCACCTTTTGGTATTTCATCACAAGAGCTTATGCAAATACGAACATCAATCTTAGAAAACCACTCTGGATGTTGGAACATAGAAACATAATATCTCCCACTGAATTTCAGAACTTCCTCAACATCAAGAAATAAGCATGTTTGAACATCAACCCAATGGAGATAATAAAGTCATCCAAGAAATTAAAAACATCCCCCCATGGGACCATAAACATGTCAAACGTAATAGACACAGAAAAACAAATAAAAATATCCAATAAATGCAGCTTCCTCTGAAGAAAATATCTGGCTATGTTGGAACATAGCCATAGCAGAACCATCAAACCTCTTTAGCAGCAGCTATTTGTGCCTCATCTAATCAGGACATTTCTACCTCAATAGCTGTAGTGTTTCAAGAGGGAATTCAACAGTTTACAACAATCTAGATAGACAGAAATACCTGGTAGTCAAGCTAAATGCAGTTGTGTTCCCTTGATGGATATTGAGACTGAAATCCTCCAGTAATTTTTGACAAAATCTATCATCAGTTACTTGTCTCTGATGTAAACTCTGTTGCATCACTCTGAATCTGGATCAATACAATCTCTTGGTTGTACTCATTGTCGATTGAGGCAGCAATCTTGAAATCCAAATAGTTATATAAGCGATAAATCCACACGCCACATCATACCAAACAAGAATACCAGAATGAGCCATCTCTCTGATCTATGCACCTCATCAATCACCATAATGTCTTCAACACCAACTTCCAACATGTCTATCTACAACTCCATTTTTTTTGGTATTTTTCTAATGTATGTACAAAAAAATAAATCATACAAAGTTTGATAAAACAATAAATACCTCAATTTCAACAAACACCTAAGTGTTGTTTAAGGAGCTTAAAAAAATTCAAAGTCCAACCAGTTTCATGAAGACTTAAAAGTTTCCAATTTTGGAACATAATCAAGTACTACTTATTTCCTCTCAATCAGTTCTCGAATAAAATGATGGCTTATATCAATGAGCTTTGTCCAAGAATGTTGTACTGGATTCTTTGAGATGTCAATAGCACTTTTGTTGTCACATAGCACTGTTAGAAGGTTGTCTTTAATTCCATAATCATTCAAATTTTTCTTCATAAAAAATAATTGTGCACAAAACCATTTTACCAATAAAAAACATCCACGTGTGGTGCTTTTACGATCATCTGCATTACCACCCCAATCAGAATCACAATAACCAAACAGATGAGTGTCTTGACTCTTAGAATACCATATAGCATACTCAGAAGTCCCACTAACATATCAAAATATCCTTTTGACTTCAATCATGTGAGATTCCTTTAAATCAGCTTGAAATCTTGAAAATACTCCCACTATACTCATTTTAAATTTAGTCTGTCTTAAAGTCACAAAATCTTGTACCCAGGATTCACGAAAAGCAAGAAATATGCGATCTACTCCCCCTCGATGATAACCTTAATGGAATATGAAAGGTAGTGATTCGCTCATTCCATTCCATTGGTGCTTGTTTTGATCCATACAAAGCCTTCTTAACCATGCCAATTAGGAAAGCACTGTTTACAACTATTTGATACAACATAAAATTCATAATGTAAGAAATAGCAAGGAGAATGTGAATAGATTCTAACCTAGCCTTTGGTGCGAATGTCTCATGAAAATCAAGTCATTCAACCTGAGTGTGGTCATCAACTAACCTTGCTTTATTATCACTGCGTTCAAATAGCCCAAGTTCTTCTTGCATTTCCGCTATCCAATACTCATCAAGTAGAGTCTCTTTGTAATTCTGGGGTTCAACGAGTGAGAGAAAACATTTTAGACCAGTAAGATCCCTATAGTTAAATCGAGGGATCAATCAAGTTTTTTTCAGTATGATTTAGACCGAGCTGATGTAGGAACATGGGAGAGTTCTGGGGAGGACAGTGTTCCAATATAGCTAAAGTTATAAGAGTCATCAGCTTCATTTGTAAGATCTACCCCATCTGATGTTCCAACATCATTACGTCCCCGATCTAAGAAATCATCCGATGTTGGAACATGGTCACCCATAAGATCTACCTCATCATATTCAACACTCAAGCAGTACACTTATTGTTCCAAAAAGTAACATTTTTATGATGACCAAATACCAGTAAGCACTTTGTTGATGCCATGTTTCACTATGCACTTCTCCTTATGAAATTCCACGGTCGTATTATCATCACACAATTGGTTGATGCTTAGGAGATTAGTCTTAGAACTTCTCTCAACAGAACACTAGTAAAGGCTGGAAATCCCTTTATCGACAACTCACCTTTTCCAACTACCCTGCTTTTCTTTCCATCGCCAAATGTAAAAAATCCACCATCAGGTGGAGGTAGGGGTGCATGTAAGTAATTTGGAAAATTAAGCATAATCATCCCTTCCTCGACTTCTTCACTCTCAACAAACCATTCCACATCCCCTTTAGATTCATCTACCAAAATTTCACATTCAACTAGGGATGGTTCATTTTTAGAATATTGGGGTTGAAGTTGGCTCACCCTATTCATCAAATTAAGCACCTGCCCTTTAACTTTCTCAATGCTTCAGAATAGTTGAGTTCCCAAATTGCTAATCTCGCTAAGCACTTGTGATTGGAGTAAATCACAACTCTTGGTCACATTAGCTATAGCTTGCAAAATTTCCACACAATCCGATTTGGGAACCAATCCTAGGGATTGGCTTTGGGGCATTGGGTAAGTTGATGAAATCCAACTATCTAACCCAAAGTGTTGATTTCTCAATGTATTTCCATACCAAAAATTCGAGTTACCACTAAACCTCAAATTTAGAGAGTCGTGGTATGGGTAAATTTTTTTATCCCATTAGCCTTGGGAACCAAAGACTCCTACCTCACTCTCATTTTCGCTCATCCAAGAGCAAGACTCCGTAGGGTGGTCGCAATGACATATCTTGCAAAATCTCACTCTTTGAGTCATTCTTCTCCCATGCTCACTCAACCTTGGGCAACGCTCTATAAGATGATCACAATGACACACCCTACAAAGTGCCCTTCGTTGAGTGCTTTCCCACATTTTTTTCTTTTCTATTAAGAACAAATAAAGAAAACACACAAAACTCATAATCGTAGGGCAAGAGTCCTTGGTTTTCACCAAGAACTCAAGAAATACCTACCTCGGAAAAAAACAAACAAGAAAAAGATAAAAATAATACTAACTAGCCACTAACACGCTATGCTCAACTAATACTTCAACTGAAAAGTATACCCGGCAGCAGCGCCAAAATTTGACCCACCCCAATCTGGGGTCGTTAATACAGTCGCAACAAGCACAATTTTATTAACCCAGGCCTAGGCTCTAGTCCCATGGGATGGTCAAAGATAAGATTTATATTATACATCCATTTCTCGCTGATAAACTACCAAAGGGTAGTAAGCAACAAGCCCTGGGGGGGCATTTGGTATTTCCAACTAACAACTACAAGCATGAAATAAACAAATAAGTAAACTATTTATATTAGGAACATGGGACTAATTTAGCAACATGGTAGTTCTAATGCTTCAATCCTCGATTCATTCACATATAGATATACAAAAGACCTATTGGTGTGTTCACAACAAATGGTGTGGCCGATGGAATACACTTCCACATCCCTGTCACAGTGAGTGCGGTTGCAACCCTCCATTGACACTGCCATAGTAATTAGGGAAGCACAACAAGGTCCAATTGTTGTTGGGGTTCTATTTCTCCCCCGTGCTATTACGTCATGGGCTTCCACCATGAATGCACTAATTTCTAGTGGTCCTCTATACGCGAGGCCTTAGGTTCCTAGACACCTTATCTGTGATACTAGGATTTCAACATAACACCTAGCTTGCTACTATCAACTATCTCTACCTATAACTTATTAGAAAATGGTAGAGAAATTAGCTAAGACTGGTGTGATGGTATGCATATTGGGGTTACCTCAAATCTCCCGTGCACACACTCAAGCAGAATCGTTCCCCTCCACCCATTCAAACATCCAGAATTCTCTTCCCAAAGGGGCATCAATAAGTGCACCATACATGAACATAGCCCAAAGTGTGTGCTCATATGTGGTGCAGTGTTCATGCATTTGTAACATTCAAGAACAATCACAATAATATTGTAAATACAAATATAGATGTAATTTAAGGAATCTCATAAAAAATCGAAAGCTACACATGTGTCAAATATGTCCCAAGCTTAGAAAAATACTCTAAAAAGTATAGATCCATGGAAAATATGGAATTATATCCCATGGATGAAGAAAACAAAAACACAAGAGAAAGAGAAGAAGAAGGAAGAAGAAGAAAAACTTTCATCTTCCTTTTCTCTAAACTACAAAGAGAAAGTAGTCTACATTGTGACTAGATCTATTATAGTTAGGTTTTAGTAGAAGCCTAAGGCTCCTATATATAGTAGTAGGATATTGGGCCTAAATATTAGCTCATAATAGGTGAAATATAGCAAAACCCTAGTCATCATTTCCCTCTAACCGCTGAACCTTTCTCGAAAATCTGCTCAAATTTGTGAATCATATGAATCTTAATTATAGTGCTCTTGATAGATCTAAAGAATATGAAGATTTCAATATATGGTAGAGGGAAATCAGATGAAAATTGAGAGAGTTATGGTCAAAACGGTCTAGCTCTCTCCTTCCATACTTTGCAAAATTTCTTCAACTCTCTCCTTCCAGACTTCATGACCCTGCTCCATTGTCACAGACCAGCGTTGTTGCTTCATGTAGGGCTTATCGTGGGCATCTTCATGGGCCGTTGATGCTTCATGTAGTGCGGGTTGTCACGGGCCGCTAATCCTTCATCGGTTGAACTTTGTTTGCTTGCCAGTCGATTTTGTAGTACTCGAGAAGACAAATCCAATGAAACCATCCTTGAAGGCTAATTCTTCTTGGATCGTTCTAGGAATAAGGCATCACTCCTTAGACCACGATTCACCATTTTCACCTTTGGTCGTCTTGAACTTTGAAGCCAAACATCCTTAGCTTCAATCTCCTTCTACCACGCATTGATGCTCATGGCCTTCATCTACTACCATTCAATGCAAATGGCCTTCAAATCTTCTACTGTTAAAAGCAAACTACCTTCGCAAAAATGTAAGGTAACAAATAGCATTTACAGGAGACCAACTAAAGGTACTTATAATGAGGACCAAGGAGCCCATGATCACGATATGTCAATAATCATAAATTAAGTGTACAAAATGTGGGATTTAGAATAGAAAACCAAACATGGTTGTCTAAACCCTATGTCATGGAAACTCAAAAAATCTTGCCAAACTGCCAGCCAAAAGTAAATAAAAACTACGTCAAATGCATTGGTTAAAGCAAGCATAACAGTGCAGATCACAATGTAATCTATCTAACCAAGTATGCAATAAAGTAAAGCATAAAAACATGATACTTCGTTACATAGTTTGGTGAATTTCACCTATATATGCGGGGTCTAGCCCAGTTAAGAATGAATCCACTAATCTGAAAGATACAGTACAAAGTACACCATACAATTATACTTAGCTTATCTAATTTTAACACGTGAATTCTGCAAGCTCCCTTTTCTACTGACCAGCCTTGATCAGACTCCCTCTGACCTCGAAACTTATCGATGTTGGATCTCCTCCTCTCAAAGAATTAAGGTATACAATTATAAACTTGATCAAATAGCTATGAACATTTTGGAACACAGACGAAAGCTCTTGAGCACTTCTCTAAATATTGAAAACCATGATGCAGATTTTCTTCAATTAAAAGCGTAAATACCTCAGGCAGAATGTCTTCTATTTAAACCCATCATACGCACTGATTTCTTGTGCAAATATAATTCCTTCTCAACATATTCTGATTACAATCAAATCTATTGGAGATACTAATTATCAAATATAATCCCTTAAAGAAAGAAATTAAATATATTTCGTCCATATCAAACCATATCCTTTTTTCGAAAAGAATATTTAACACATCAATTCCAATTTCCATAAATTCAAACAAACTACATAAATATAGGAATTGATATATTCTCCAACACGACTCTTTGATGAAATATTTCCTCTCTGATTTTATCTCCAAGTTCCTTGTATCACCCGAATTTCCTTCTTTGAAGTTTCAACACAAACTATTCCATGTTTGCAAAATTTCCATAAATTTCCAACTAGATAAATCTGCACTTTACAATCTCTCTCTTTGGCATTTTGTGGACCCACTAATCTTTGGGACTTTCAACGCAAAATCTAAGCAAATAGAAAGATCAATATAAATCCACTCTAGATGTTTGAACATGAGCTCAAAATTTAACTCACCCTAAATTCCTCCACTCTAAAAACAAAATCATCTCAGCATCCATGCTAGAATATCAAACAATCAGCCAAAAACTAATGTCATCCATAATACGATTTAAACCATGTTGGAGCACCAATCGAAAAGAATACCAGAAATTTGAGAATTCTAAAATGGTTAACAAGAAATCCAAAAATATCTAGAAATCCAAAAGTACTCCCCCTTGGGCCCATATAACATGCCAAAAAAATATCATAAAATCAATCAATTCATAGTAGACAATCAGGCTTCATCCGTAACATCCAATTGAGCCAACTCTGCTTCCAATTCAGCAGTCTAAACTTAAAGAGTAGCAATCTTAGCTTTCACTATTACCTTCTTGGATTCCTTAGCTTCCTTAGATTTCTTTGTTGCTACAGTAGAGGAAGTTTCAGCTTCTAAGGTTCCCATGGGAGATCATGTATCTTTCTAGTAGAGAAAGTTTTGATTTGGTCTTAAATGGATTAGGATTGAGAAACCATCATCTTTAACTTCCACTTTCCCTCCTTTAGCCAATGGTAAGATGATGAAGGGGTGTGGCTTAAAGTTCTTCTTCCTTGAGAACACAGCTCGAAACACATTATTTTCCAAAATAATCTGGCCATGATTAACAGGGATCTTCTTTCTAATGCAATATAATGACTTGGTCATTTCTCTGGTTAAGGCTGATGTATTTGTAGAGGAAATCCAGAAATTAATAGCAATTTGAAAAGGACAAAAATACCTGTTGCCCAGGCTGGATATAGCAGCATTCCCTTGTGCAAATGCAAAATATGATCATTGGTTAACTCTAAATCCTTAGCATTGGAGTCACAAAATCAGGTGTAGTCAGCCCAAGCACTCTGTTAATCCTGTCAACCGTAAATCTGATTACTTTTCCACACATAAAAGCCTAGCCATACCACTCTAAGGCCACATCCAAATTTTCTGCCATTACATTGGCATAAAATTCATGCACCAATTCCCTGTTGTACTCCTTGTACACCTTAGCAATAATGAAACCCAAATAATCAATAAGGGTTGTAAAGCCACTTCCCTTATAAGATTCTAAATCTAGTGGTCTCTGTGCTAGGATGTTTCTCAAGCTAATGATTTCCTAGCAAGTCTGAGTTCTGTGCATCTTTGGCTAAGGGTGCAAGTCTTAAACTCTAGCCAGTTTCCTTCTTAACCTTCTTCTTCATCTTTTCTGGCTGAATTTTTTCTACAGTTGCCTCTGCAACCTTTCTCTTTGATCTCCTTAGTAAAGTTTAGACAAACTCTTCCAGAACTTCATTACTAGTGTAGGCCAGATTCTGCATATTTTTCTCCTTGATGACCTGTGTTGGAAATAAGTCCTATCTCCATCTTCCTCATTCTGTTTCTGTGTTGGGACATCATCAATCTCAATAACTTTATCAGCTTCTGCATTCTAATGGCCTAATGTTGGAACATGATCCAGGCCTAAGTCTTTGGTTTCTACCTCTTCTCTCCCTATCTCCATCTCCGGGGTTAAGATAGGAGTTTCCTCAGCTTCAACATGCATCTCAGCAGATTGCTCATCCTATGGTGTTGGAACATGGTCAGATCCACCTCCCATGTCATAATATTCTTCAAATCCTGATGTTTGAACATCAATTGTACCAACCTCCTCAGGTTCATCAATTTTATCTCGACAGCATCTCCCCCTACATCTCCAGTCTGTGTTGGAACTTCACCAACATCCCTAACATCCAAATCTTCATCATCTGAAATAATCTCAATAACAGGTGGAGTAATATTCCTAAGTATCTCAAGCTTCTTGGGAACCTCTGGATCAAATAACTGTTACGCCTTAAAATTAGATAATCTCATAATGCTAAACCTAGCAGGCCATTCTTCCATCCTTCTTCGTCTAAGCTTTCTCCAACCCGAAGCCCTTGTATAGACACACGAACATTTTTCTTTCCTATATTTAATGCAAGCCAACTCAGGAAGTCTAGGATTCAAGTCCTCCATGTACTCAATATCCCTTATAATTTCCTTAAGCAGTGACTCAAATCATACCCAGTAAATATTCCTGACAGGGACTTATAAGGTCTTACATCCAAACTCTTATCATACTTCATGTACCACTCAATGCAATCATCAAAAGATTTAAACCAATGACCATTAAAGGTAAAGGACTTTTCTCTAAGAAACTTAACTGGGGGTGATAAGGAGGCACGTCATGGCCGCACTGAGGAAACCATCTCTACTCCTAGTTCTGGAATACCGTCAAAGGGTTCCAACATAGAGCTCTCAATGAGATTCAGCTCCTTCTTAGTCTCACTAAACAATTTCATGAAATCACTGCCCTTCTCCACACCGAGTTTGGTAGCTGAACTTTGATAAACTGGGTGTTGAGAGAGTCCTGAAACTTCTAAACTTCTACTTTGCAGGGTTCTATCACGAGAAAAGTCCAACATGCACACTTATTCCACTTTTTATCACTAAACTTCTATTTTCTCAATAACCGCACCCCACTTTTTATATTTCCAAGGTAATAATTGCCTCTTTTCATCTTTCAACCGTCAAATCTATCATATCTCTACAAATCACTAAGTTCCCAAATTCCAACATGCACACTTCTTCCATATTTTTACTTTTTATGATTTATTTTTTTGTGTTTTTTTATTTATAAACACTAAATAAAATAAAATAAAATAAATACTACAACTAAATAAAAGCTTAAAGTAAATACCTCAACCACGACTTCCACAATAGACAGAAAATGGTTAGCGAATACAAATAATCCATTTTGTTTACCAAGCCAAAACGACATCGCTCAACCTTCGGTAAAACCAATTGGTTAATCGAGAAGGGTAAGACGTCACATTGACTTGGTCAACTACAAAAAAACATGACATGCAACGTCGAACAAGGATCGGTAAAACAGATGAGATCAACAAGCCAGTGATGTCGCATTCAAGTAGAGAGAATACAGTAACAACTGCAGAAAATGGGAAAAAATCAAGGCTCTAAACCAAACAATTGAACCACTCTATAGCTAGAAGACATAAAAACCAAATACCGACACCCCAAAACCATATTCTAGCACTCTAATCCATAGAAACTTCAAAACCTAACACAATTAACACATTCACACTCTAATCCATATACATAAAAATTTCAAGGATAAATACAATAACAAAAATAATGTAACCACATGTGGAAACCATACCTTTGAGAAGATTAGCAGAGGGAACAGTTGAAATTTGAGGGAAAGGTGAAAGTTTGAAGTGATGTATGAGAGGTGGAATCCATTTATATATTTGTTACAAAGCGTTGTGGCCTCTGCCTAAGGTTGTGCAGCGTCACATAGAAGTTGATGTTAGCGACACAAGACCGGCCTGACAGCGATGTTAGCTAATCTAAATTTGGGCCTTGCCATTTCAGCCCATTAGCATAGGAATAGCCATGTGTTTGACTAATGCATGTGCGAGATCGCATGTAATTCTAGTTTAGTGACATGTGACCGATATAAGACCGATGTCAGCTTATCTTAAATTGGGCCTCACCATTTCAGCCCTCTAGCATTTGACCAATATGAACATAATTGACATTAATATTGGGTAATTGTATATTAGATACTGTTAATTAAAATTTATAACTGCCCATTGACTTTATTAATGCTCGATTCGATCGGAATCAATTTTAACATAACCGGTGACCATTCATGTTTTTACAATTAGGTCCATCTAAGATGGTGGGGAAGGGGGAAATGTAAAATTGGAGCTGCCTAAAAATCTAAATCGCATTATCATTAGTTTGACTGGGGATGGCAAGGGTCCTGTATGAACCAGGGTAATCACCCGTCATTTTTGTTAGCATTCCATTAATACCCTTACTATAAGCATTATGAAAACAATAATTTCCACCACATAGAATCACATGAAATTTAATATTCTAGGTTTTTTTATGAAATTAAAAGGTAATAAAATTCCATCCATCAAATTTTAAAAAGCGCTAGTACATTTTCTAGAGTAAATTGTAGATGATTGTCTAAGTATACATGGTTCATTCGGAAAGAACTTGCGGAAGTCTCTGTGGGATCATGCCAGTTTCTTTATCACTAACAGTGATCATAAGTTTGACTGGGGATGGTAAGGGTCCCATACGTAAAACGAGGTAATCGTCCGTCATTTTGGTTAGTATTCCATTAATACACTTACTATAAGCATTATGCAACGATAACTTCCACCACATAGAATCACATTAAATTTAATATTCTAGGTTTTTGTGAAATTAAAAGCTAATAAAATTCCCTCCATCAAATTTTAAAAAGCACTAGTAAATTGTCTAGAGTAAGTTGTAGATGATTACTTATAAGTATACAAGGGTTATTCTTGAAGAATCTGTGGAAATCTATGTGAAATAAGACCAGTTTCTTTATTACTTTCGATTATTATAAGTTCGTCTAGGTAGTGGCAAAGATTATTTTTGGGAAGATCAAAATCAAGGCTGGGACAACCAATGATCTTTTTAATTTTAGCAGTTGGGTCCCTCCAAGAAAGTAAGAGAGGTCAAAATGCAAAATTGGAGGTAACAAATTTTTTAATTAAAATTTGGACAACAATGTAGCTCAACTTTTGGCATAAAAGGGTCGACAGATGGGCCACAATCTTAAAACAGAGTATATTACCCCCGGAAATTAAATTACATGTGACGCAGCATTTATGTCGCATAGTACGAAACTAAAATCGAAGATTGACCAACGTCGCTCAATCTGAAATTTCAAGCGGGGACTGAAAATTTCAACCAATAATTTGAACCCAAATTTTCCCCCCACCCTATTACAAGTAAATAAAACTCAGTACTAACACCCATTTCCCATCTCCAACACAAATCCTACAACCCAAACTCCACACCATCCATTCCATTCATAACTTTATAGGATTTAAAGATCTAATCAAGTTGCTTCTCTCAAACATGAACAAGTGTCCAAGGATGGAGCATCTCCAAGTTCAAATTAAGTGAGGAAGTTTTCCATTAATTCCATGTTCATTTAGAAATTATTTGATGATCCTACTATTTATTTATTTTTCTCATCATTCATTCATCAAAGATTCGTACATTTCATGAGGTATGATGCTTAAGTTACATGTTATATACTGTTTGTTGTTTTTTTCCAAGATAGTGCCATGTTTGTTTCGATTATGAGGAAAGATGCTTAGATTTGTATGAACATAGTTTGAAAGTGCGATTTCGGTCACATTACATCGGCCCATGCAAAATGGTACTGAACAAGGATCGATGTCGCATAAAACTCGGGATTGTTTACATGTATATGAATGCCCGACGTCGCCTATGTGTCGGTCTTTGCGACTTCGTTATTTCACTTGTGCGACGTCGCTTTTAACCAACTCTGCTGGTTGTTCAATATAATTAATTATTCATTTTCATATTAACCTTATGTATTTCAATATGTTGTAACATGTATTTGTATTATATGTTATAGTTTTATGGGTTTGAACATGTTAGTCTTTCCAACATTAATTGAACAATTGATTGTGGCATGATGTTTAACCACTTCATGATTTATCAAATTTAAAATAACATGCCATGGCTATTGACAAACGATTAGTTGTGTCATCAAATATTAAAAATTATAACCCAAGATGTGGTGCAAACCGGTGCACAAATAACACGTGGCCGACGTCGTATAAATCGGTGTTGTTTTTTTTTTGCAATGTCAGCCTTTCAAAACTGCGTCTTATTCGCCAGTGTTCCATGTCAGTAGGAACACGGCATGGATGCCCCACAACGTGCGATATCGCTCTTATTTGGACAAACATCGGTTTGAAAAATGTCACAAAATTTTGTCTCCCATCGACTGCCTTCTTGCATTGGATGATGTCGCATGCAAGTGGAAGCCAATGTTGATCATAACGATGTCACAACTATGGCCTCCTATCATTGGCCTTCTTTCTTTGACCAACATCGATGATAAAACCTACCAATGTCGGTTGAAAAACTAGGTAAAAGTTACTTTTTACCTAGGTTCTGAACCGAGGTATAAAATGTACTTTTTACTTGGCTATATTTACCTCAAATTTTTCTGGACTAAAAATTGAGGAAAAAAGTCCTGCAGAACCGAGGTAAAAGGTCATATTTCTTGTAGTGATTATTAGGATCTTGAGTTTCTTGCCTCTTCTGATATTGATCTTACCATTGACCTGACCTGACTTCTAAGTGTGCTAGTTAAACTGGAAAATTTCATTGTTTGTACTTTTAACCCAAATCTCTCTTAAAGAGTGTAAGTACCAATATTGTAAACTCTAGAATTATTTAGTTGGCAATTTGGGGTAGTTATGCAAATATGGAATTGTTATGCTGTAACATCAAAGAATGAAGGTTTCCGATATATGGAAGGTTGAGTTATAAACTGAGATGCTATATTTTGTCCAGGAGGTTTTGTGATTGGAGAATATATCAATTCCAATATTTATGGGATTTGATTATATTTATAGAATCAGAATTGATTTATGATTATCCAGTTATGGTTGAGATATGGATGCAATATTCTAATTCCTTATTTCAAGGGATTAGATTTGGTAATTTCTATCTCTAAGTAATTTGATTGTTACCATAATTTTTTGTGGAGAAGGAATTCTATACGCACAGAATTTGATATGTGTGTGGGTTTAAATAGAAGACATCCTGACTGAGTTACTCACATATCAAATTGGAGAAAATTTACATTCAGGTTTTTGAGATTCAGAGAAGTAGTTGAGAGCTTTGTTTTCATGTTCAAAACCATTTGATCACATTTAGAATTGTATACCTGGATTCCTTAGAATGAGGAGATCCATCATCAATAAGTTTTGAGATCGGAGGGAGTCTAATCAAGGAGGACCGGTAACTAGGGGAGCTAGTAGAATTCACGTGATATAATTAGATAAGATAAGTATAATTGTAGTATGTACTTTGTACTAAATCTTTCATATTATTGGATTCGATCTAAACTGGGTCAGGCCCAACAGATGTAGGTGGATTGCACCAAACTGTGTAATTAAGTCACGTGTCTTTATGCTTTGCTTTATTGCTTACTTGGTTAGTTATACTATGTTGGAACACTATAGTAATAATTAAATTAATTAGGTAAAAATAAATTTCAATTTGTATCAGATCTGAGTCACTTATTTTTGGCTTGGTTGTGTTAAGAAAAGTGTGATCCGATTTTACCATGGCGGCCAAAGAAGGAGCTTCGATGTCTCAACCTCCACTGCTGGAAGGAATGAACTACAACTATTGGAAGGCATGAATGAGAGTTTTTATCAATTCACTTGATGAACTAGCATGACACTTTTTTGAAATAAAATGGAGTCACCCAACTGAGGATGCTGAATCTAGCCCAAAAGAGAAAGAGGGAGAACCAAGCATGAAAAAATATAAACTCAATGAGAAATCAACTTGGACTCAAGATGAACTGAAGACCTCAATGTAAAACTCCAAAGCATTAAATTCTATTAGTAGTGGATGAAAGTCAATTCAAACACATCTTGACTTGTTATCAAGCAAAGAAAGCATGGGATATTCTACAAACAATTCATGAAGGAACAAGTCAAGTACGTAAGTCTAAATTACAGATGTTGGCCACAAAATTCGAAGAACTGAAAATGGAGGAGTATGAAAATATTGTTGTGCTCAATGGAAAGCTAAGAGGTATCTCCAACATGGCTAATCAACTTAGGGAAAACCTATAAGGAGGCCACATTGGTAAAAAAAAACCTTAAGATCTCTTCCTCAAAGATTCTCCATGAACGTTGTTGCTATTGAGGAAGAAAGAGATGTGTCTATCATGACATATGATAAACTAATGGGATCACTGCAAACATATGAGATGACACAAGAACAACCTCGAAAGAAGATGCATAAAGAATTGTCTTTGAAAGCTTCGTCATCAAAGAACGATCATGAGGATGATAGTGATGATGGTATTGAAGAACTTGCATATATCACTAAGAATTTCTCAATAATGCTAAAGAAGGTAATGGATAAAAAAATCACAAGAGAGATTTGGAGGAAATAGACCTCAGGCACAAGAGTTTGGAAATAATCGTTGAATACGAATGGAACAAAGTAATCAGCAGTTCTTAAGAAATCAGAGTGGTGAGACAAAAAAGCCAAGAAGAATTCAGTACAGAGAATGTGAAGGATACAAACATATCCAGGATGAATGAACTAACACTCGAAAGAAGCAAGGAGGATCATATGTAACCTCATGGAGTGAAGATGAAGAAATAGAAGTTGAAGAGGAACTTACCAGCAGTTATGTTGTTCTTGGAGAAAAAGTTCATAATCTGGCCGGTATTGTTGATACATGTTCCAACACGACAAAAGATGAAAGACCTCTATGTTCCAACATTGAGAAATCTGTTGTTGATGATTCCTCAAGAGATAATGACAGTCAAGAATTAAATGTTAAAGACATCTATGAAGAGTATGAAAAATTGTATAAAATGTGGCTGAAAGTTGTTGACGCTTTAACAGCTTTGAAAACAGAGAAAAACCAACTTGTTGAGAAAAAGAAGGAGTTGTTGAGTCCGGTTGAAAAAATCAAAGATGTTATTGATCAGTTGAAACTGAATCTAAGTTTAACTACTAAGAGAGCTAAGATAGTTGAAGCAGCAATTATCAAGTTGAATACTGGAAAAGCGAAGCTGGATGGTATATTGACTATGGGAAATAATTTTGGAAATAGATAGGGTATAGTTTACAATAAACCATCTAAAAGCACTGCAGATTTCACAGCAGAGTTATAGGACATGATGAAAAAAGTGATGAAAACTCGGCAGCGGAAACCTATTTTGTGCTATCAATGACATATACAGGAGCAATGCCTCAAGCTACTTAGAGACATTAAGAATGGACAATAACTATCGGCATGTTCAAACATGGATGAAGCTCAATAATCAAAATTTGGTCGGAAAGGTATGGGTTCCTAAACACATTAATACTTTTCTGGTTGTTCACACTTTACTCATTACTAGGCACTCGGTCGTGGTACTTTGATAGTGAATGCTCTCGACATATGACTAGAACTCAGGAATATTTGACAAAGATTAAACCATATGATGTCGGTTTTGTTACATTTGGTGATGGAAAGAAGTTTCGAGTTGTTAGCAAAGGTGAACTGAAAATCGAGGGATTTCCAAATTTCACAAGTGTTCTGCTTGTAGAAGACTTGAAAGCTAATCTATTGAGTATTAGTCAGGTGTGCGATGATAATGTGACTGTGGAGTTTCACAAAGACAAATGCATTGTAAAACGTGGTGAAGATAAAGTAATCTCGCGAATTTGATCTTCAGAGAATTTTTACTTGTTGGAACAAAAAGTGAGGTGTCTAAGCTCTAAAGAAGATGAAGGAACTATGTGGCATAGGAAGCTTGGACATTTAAACTACAAAACGTTGGTGAATTATGTGGGGGCCATGCTAAAAAGGTAAACAGATTCGATCACCTTATTCATATGTTCAATATATTACCACGAAGAGAAATATTGAGTCATTACACGTGGACTTGATGGGTCCAGTCAATACACCTAGTATGACTGGCAAGAAGTATATTTTTGTGTGTGTTGATAATTTTTTTAGATACACTTGAGTGTCGTTTCTCAAAGAAAAATCTGCTATGGTGGATGTTTTCTGAAGTTTGGTGATTAAATTACAGATAAAAAAGGGAGTCATGTTGGGAAGATTGTGAGGATCCATAGTGATCATGGTAGAGAATTTGAAAATTCTTAATTCGGCGATTTCTGTGATGAGCTTGGCATTCAGCAAGAATTTTCTGCACCTATAACACCTCAGCAAAATAGCATTGTTGAGAGGAAAATAGGACTCTATTGGAGATGGCACGAGTTATGTTGGTAGATAAAATCATTCATAAGAAATGATGGGCAGAAACAATCAACACAACATGTTATACGATTAACAGGGTGTACCATCGTTCATTCACGAATAAGACATCGTATGAAATATGGAATGGTAGGAAACCTAATGTCTCATATTTTCATGTGTTTGGCAGTAAGTGTTACATTCTCAGAGAAAGAGAACGGTTGGCCAAGTGTGACAGCCGCAGTGATGATGGGATTTTTTTGGGTTATTCTGTGAACACTAGTGCATACAGAGTGTAAAATATTCACACAAATACCCTTATGGAGTTTATTAATGTGATTGTTAATGATTCTGATGACAAGCAGGTATCAGGAGAAGGAGAATATGAACCAATACCAGTTCATGATACAACACAGAACAATCTGACCAATCAATAAGTCGATGTTCGAACACCAGAATTTTCAGGGAGTCCTACTAACCCTGAAGATATCGATGTTGGAACATCAATTCCTAGTTCTCCATCTCGTGTTCCAACATATGTTGAACCTGAACCTACAGGGAACTTGCAAGATTACAATGCTCCATCTCTCTTATTGAACCAAAGAGAAGCTCTGCTTAATGAATACTGGATGGCAGCGATGCAAGAAGAAATTGAATAGTTTGAACAAAATGATGTATAGTATCTCACTCCTCATCCCAAAGGAGTAAATGTTATTGGCACCAAGTGCATTTTCACAAACAAGTCAGATGTTGATGGCCAGATTACTTGAAATAAAGCAAGGCTAGTAGCTCAAAGGTATACTCAAGTAGAAGGAGTTGATTTTGTTGAGACATTCGCACCAGTTTCCATGTTAGAATCTATTCATATTCTACTTTCTATTTTGTGTACTATGGACTTTACATTGTACCAGATGGGCATCAAAAGTGCCTTTCTAAATGGCATGTATAATAAAGAAGTCTATGTCCAACAATCAAAAGTATTTGAAGATCCTCACTATCCACATCATGTGTATAGACTCAAAAAGGAACTATATGGTCTGAAACAGGTGTCAAGAGCATGGTATGAGCAACTTACTAACTTTCTTATTAAGAAAGGTTATCGTCGAGGGTGAGTATACCGCACTTTATTTGTGTTGGACAAGTCATAAAAAATTTTGATTGCTCAAATTTATATAGATAACATTGTATTTGGATCTACTTCAACATCTATGGTACAAGATTTTATCACTCTAATGCAGTATGAATTTGAGATAAGCATGGTTGGCGAACTCACCTATTTTCTAGAACTTCAGGTGAAGTAAGAAAAGAATGGCTTGTTCATCAATCAGAGTAAGTATGCTATGAATTTAGTGAAACAATTTGGCCTAATAAATTCTCGATCAGTACGAACTCCAATGAGGGCTAAATATAAATTAGTGAAGGATAAGAAAGTTATTGCAATTGATCAGAAATTGTATAGGAGTATGATTGGGAGTTTACCGTATCTTACAGCCAGTAGACCAGATATATGTTTCAGTGCAAGATTTTAGGCTGATCCAAAGGAATCTCCCCAGACTGTAGTCAAAAGAATTATTAGATATGTTAGTGGGACTTCTGAGTATGTAATTTGGTATTCTAAAAATTAAGACTCGCAACTTATTGGCTATAGTGATTCCGATTGGGCTGGTAATGTAGATGATCGCAAAAGTACTACTGGTGGTTGTTTCTTTTTGGTACAAATTTTGTATCTCTGTATGGTAAGAAAAAAAATTTAATTTCTTTATCGTTTACTAAAGCTGAATATCTTGATGCTAGAAGTTGTTGTGCACAATTATTATGGAAGACACAAATGTTGAAAGACTATGGAATTCATCAAGGGACACTGAAAATTTTATATGATAAAAAAAGTGCTATTGACATATCAAAGAATCCGGTCCAGAACACTCAAAAAAAACACATTGATATAATGCAGCACTTTATTCGAGGTCTTGTTGAAATGAAGGAAGTTATGGTTGCGTATGTTCCAACATTGGAGCAGTTTACAGATATCTTTACTAAATCTTTGATTTATGCCACTTTTATGCTCCTCAGACAACACTTAGGTATGTGTCAAACTTGAGTTATTTCTTAAAAGCTTTTATTTTAAACTTAAGTTTATTTTATTTTTGTGTGTATAGAAATTCGGAAGAACACAAAAAAAAAGAATAAAAGTACAAAAAGATGGAAGTGGTGTGTACATGTTGGAATATGAAAACTTAGTGAGTTAAGGAAAAGCGATGGATTTGACGGCTGGAAGTTGTACATAGGTAATAATTACCCTGGAAAGAGAAAAAAGGTAAAGCACGGCTATTGAGAAAGGAAAGTATTTTTTTCAAAAGTTAACTTTCTATCATCCTCTCTTATTCCTCTTTTTCGCAACCCATCCCCCTATTTTATTTCCATTTTCTTGATTTTGTGAGATTGTACTCAGATTTCTCGTAAAATCCTATGGCGGAGAGGCAGATGGTATCCAGGACTCTCAGAAACTTGCTTGCAGCATATCATCACTAGAAATCCTCAATATGGAGAAAAGAAAAGATTTCAAGAAGTTGTTTGGATATGTTGATAAGAAGAACAATCTTACTTAGAGCACAATGCAGGAGCGATAGAATGGTGTTCAAGAACCTGGACTTGAAGTTATTACATCAGTTCATCCAGAACAGGCTCCTTCCTCACCAACCCCGGTTTAGTTATTCTGAGAGAAATCCTTTACCTTCAATGGTCAGACTTTCATGCCCTTTGATGATTGCATTAAGTACTATTTGAAGCATAATAAGAGGTTAGACTTAAGGGGTTATAAATCTTTGTTTGGGAGTCCTAATAGTTGTGATCTTAGCCATATGCTTAAAGGGATTATTGGTAATATTCAGCACATGGAAGATTGGAATCCCGGGTTAACTGAATTAGCATATATAGAGTATGAAGGTCAAAAAGTTATGTGTGTATACCACAGCATCTGGGCCGAGGAGACTGAGATTGGGGAGAATGAACAAATGGCTTGAGAGGTTTAGTGTTTTAAGTTCCACTGTATATAAAGCAGTTTAGATTTATTACCGTGAAGTGTATGAGAATTTGAAGAGGCTTTGGAATGTACCCCTGTTGTTATTGTAATATGATCTGGTGATGAAGAGTAGGAAGCTAGGGATGCTAATGATGTTCCAACACAGACAGGGGATGTAGGAGGAGATGTGGTTGAAATTGAGGCTAATGAAGATTATGACATGGGAGGTGAATCTACCCATGTTCAAGCAGAAGATATGGATCTAAGAAAATGAAGATGTTGATGAAGCTAAAGTTGTTCATGATCAGACCCTTGAGATGGAGACAAGGGGAGATGAGTTTGTTGTTGAAGATTATGTACTTGATGATGTTCCAACATCAGATCAACACAATTTTGTGGAAGAAGAGTCTGATGCAGCTGAACGAGGCCTTGATGATGTTCCAACATCGGGCCAGCAGATTGAGGAAGAAGCTAGAACCAATGTTCCAACACAAGAAACCCCATTTGTAGACCTAACATATATAAGTGATAAGGTATTGGATCAGCTTGTCAAACTCTTCCAAGAAGATCTAAGAGGAAATTTGATGAGGGTCTTAGACTGAGAAGAAAAGGAAGAAAATCAAGAATTAAAGTGGCCAGAGTTCAAAGAGAGCTTCTTCTACAAAGGATGCTCTGAATTCAGACTTTTATGATGCAGACTATCAAGATAGCTGGGATACAATTAGTAGAAGAAACATCATAGCAAAGAGACCAGTAGATTTTGAATCGTATAAGGGAAGTGGCTTTACAACCTTTCTTGATTGTCTAGGATATACTACTGCTACAACCTTTTTTAATAAATATAACAGGGACATGGTGCAGGAGTTTTATGCCAATGTAAGGGCAGGAAACTTGGATACATATTCAGAGTGGTATGGCTGGACTCATGTCCGTGGCAAGGTTATTAGTTTCTCTGTTGAGAAGATTAACAAAATCCTTGGGTTGACTACACCAGACTTTGTTAGTCCTTATGTTGAAGATTTGGAGCTGACAAACGATCAGATTGTGACAGAGATTACAGGAGGCTTAGAGACTAAATGGTCAGAGCAAGGGAATGGAACTAGGTCTAGCCTGGCCAGCATTTATTTTTGCTTGTCTCGAATATCTATAAACTGTTGGAATCCATCCACAAATACCTTTCCACTAACTAGAGAGATGGCCAAACTGTTATATTGTGTTGGGAAGATAATTCATGTGAATCATGGGAGGATCATTCAGGAAAACATTTTATTTCAAGATGTGTCTTCAAGAAAGAAGAACTCTCAGCCACATCCCTGCATCATTACAACTCTAGCCAAAGCAGGAAATATAGAGGTTAAAGATAATGATGTGTTTGTTGTTACCACTGCGGTTAAAGCAAATTCCAGGACTTTCTCTATAAGGAAGATACATAGCCTTCCCTGGACAGTCTCTGAAGCTAGTAGCTCCTCGGGTGAAGCAATGAAGAAGGCTAAAGAAGCAAAGAAAGTGGTTGTGAAAGCCAAAATTGATGCACTGTATGCTCAGCTTGCTGCTTTGGAAGCTAAGTTGGCACAGTTGGAAAATGAGAAGGAAGTTTGAAGGATGCTTGTGATTTTCTATTTTTTTATCTTTATCTCTGGTCTTTGTTTAATTTTGACTTTGGCTTGTTTATGGCGGGAGTATTTTGGCTTTCTGGTTGTGGATTTCCCGTTGGATTTTCTTTAATCTAAATTTTTTCATATTTATTTGGGTCTGTTGGGCTGATGTTCCAACATAATTTATTTGTTTGATGTTCCAACATAGATGTTGAGGTATTATTATTTTGGAGTTGAGGAATTCAGGGGGATTTAAAATTTTAAGTTCATATTCCAACATCCATAGTGATTTTATCGTGATCATTCTTTTTGCATAGTTGTCGATCTGAAAGTCCAAAAGATTAATGGGTCTACAAAATGCCAATGGGGGGGGGGGGGTTTTGTAAAGTCCAGAATGATTTAGGTGGCAATTTGTGGTAATTATGAAAATAGTTATACTGTAACATTAAAGAAGGAAGGTTTCCGATATATGGAAGGCTGATTTGTAATCCGGGATGCTATATTTTGTCCAGGAGGTTTCGTGATTGGGGAATATATCAATTCCTATATTTATGGGATTTGATTGGATTAATGGATGATTTATGATTATCCTGCTATGGTTGAGATATGGAAGAAATATTCTAATTCCTTATTTCAAGGGATTAGATTCGTTAATTCCTATCTCCAAAGGATTTGATTGTTATCATAATATTTTGTGGAGAAGTAATTCTATACGCACCAAAATTGATGTGTGTGTACGGTAAAATAGAAGACATTCTGGCTTATTTACTCACGAATTAAATTGGAGAAAATATGCATTCAGGTTTTTGAGATTCAGAGTAGTAGCCGAGAGCTTTGTGTGTGTGTTCCAACATGATCAAAACCTTTCGATCAAGTCCAGGATTGTTTACCTGAATTCCTCGAGAGGAGGAGATCCTACCTCGACGAGTTTTAAGGTCAGATGGAGTGCAATCAAGGCGAATCGGTAGCTAAGGAAGCTGGCATAATCTACGTGATATAATTAGATAAGATAACTATAATTGTATGGTGTACTTTGTACTATATTTTTCTGATTAGTGGATTCATTCTGAACTGGGCCAGGCCCCGCAGATATATGTGGATTACACCAAACTGTGTAACTAAGTTGTGTGTCTTTTATGCTTTGCTTTATTGCTTACTTGGTTAGTTAGCCTATGTTTTAGCACGGTAGTAATAATTGAATTAATTAGGCAAAATCAAATTTTAAATATGAACACCACTTAGACTCGAACTCAAACTTGAGTGGAGAGTCAATTCGAGACCCAAGTAACCACTTAAAATTGAATTTGAGTTGAGTTAAAAGTTGAACTCGAGTCGAGAGGGTAACTGAAGTCAAGTCAAACGTGAACACAAACGAGAGAGTGTAACTCAAACTTGAGTCGAGAAGTCAATAATATTAAGTCAAAAAAAGTGAACTCGAGTTGTATGTAAGTCAGGTGCAATTTTATTTAAACTTTACTTGAATATGAGCAAAACAAATCTTGTAGCGTTAGTAAACTCACATTGTATGCTAAAGGGTTTGAAAATTTTGTGCCATAAAAGATAATGGAAAGAAATCTTTATATTGAGTTAATCTGGTAAAATAAAATTTTCACATATGAATATCACCGAGACTCGAACTCAAACTTAAGTTGAGAGTCAAGCCGAGACCTAAGTAACCACTTGAAATCAAACTTGAGTTGAGTCAAAATTTGAACTCGAATCGAGAGAGTAACTTGAAGTCAAGTCAAACGTGAACACAAACAAGAGGGTGTAACTCGAACTTGAATCAAGAAGTCGATTTGAATACTAAGTCACAAAAAAGTGATCTCGAGTTGTGTGTAAGTCAAGTGCAATTTTCTTTAAACTTGACTTGAATATGGGCAAAAAAATTCTTGTAGCTTTAGTAAACTCACATTGTATGCTAAAGGGTTCGAAAAATTCGCGTCACAGAAGATAATGGAAAGAAATCTCTATATTGGATATTAATTGAATCCTTTTAGTGGATACTACCTTGATTAGTAATCAAATGAGGGGAATGGTTAATTGAGAGTTGAGTCATCTCTTATTCCTAGAAATTGAAGGAATAAGAAAGACTTTTGGGATAAAAAAAATAGGTCAATACACGAAAGTGTTATGATTTTGATGCGTGATATTGTCTTCTCTGTCAAGTGATCATACTTTTCGTGGAAATAAAGATCATATTTCGATGGTGATATTAAAGTTTTATTGATTCTCTAATGTGTAATATAGACGATCTGTTTGATTTCGTGAAAAGCGAGTTGATATTCTGATGATGATATTTTAGTTTTATTAGATTTCTAATCGGTAATACAGACAATCAGTTTGATTGAAGTGCAATTTTGGATATCTTGGCAAGAGATTAGTTATAGTTAAGAGATTGTTTGAGTTGGATAGCCATTAGCTCTTGGCATTTTTTCCACCAATTTTTAATGATTATTTTCAATAAATAAATAAAATTATCTTATTAGAAAGGCTAGGTACGTAAATGCCTCAACCACTCCTTTTGATTTGGTGCTTATATTGTATACTACTTGATGTTGGATTGTTTTGGACAATTTGGAGTTAAAGCTTAGGATCAAGAATCAAATGAAAACATCTCTTTCAATAGCAGATGAAATATACGGGTGAAATCGTTCATGCATCCTGGTAGTGCTCGTTCCTTTTCATATAAAAAATACGTCTTTCGGTTTGGGGTCCAGAAAACATCCTGATAGAGATTGCTATGAGCTACTTGAGGAATCTTTCTGTGACGAAAGTATACCTAAAATATCGTCAACCATACTACCAACACACGTAGTTAGACCTCATCTTCTCTAAATTAATGAAAACCATAAGCATAAATACAAAACCAACAAATTTACATTTACTCTATTGCAATTTGGTCCGTAGTCAGTAGTGTTCAGTGGAGGAGAAATTATACCCACGGGTGTACCCCAGTGGTTGGGAGATGGATGGGTAAGCCAATGATCTCAGGTTCAATACTCGGCAGCGGCAGTGTGGGGAGCTCTTGCTTTGCAAGGCTCCCTTGTGCGCACGGAGTCCATACCAAGCTCATTGGTCCTGGTGCTGGGCTACCGTGATTTACCTCTCATACGTTGGCCGGAGTGTCGGTTAGTATGGGCCGCTGAGGGCAAGCGGATCTTCACCTTTTTGCCAGTGGAGGAGAAATTTTTTTATGTTAGAGATTTAAATATGTTAAGGTGATGTTCCAGTAGAAAATTGATAAGTGTATATAACTACCATAAATCATCTCATTAAAATTGGACGTTGGATGAAAATCTAACAATTATGTATACTTGTCAATTTTCTATTAGCTCATCTTCTTAACATACTAAAATCAATGACATACAAAAATTCTATTAAGTGGAATTCAGTTATAGCTTACTATTGATTTGTGCATTACATATATGAGCGCCTTATATATATGAGTGCATTATAGTTTTAAATTTTTTAAATTTACCAAAAAAATAAATAAGTATACTAAATTCATCTATTATCAATGAAGTTAAATTCGATTTTTATGTATTTGAAAATAACTTTTATTTCCAACTAGTTATAATTTAAGCAAATTACAAATTATTGTAATACGTGAATATATTTAATGAAATTTGGTTTTACCTAGTTAGTTCACTAATTACTACCGTGTTCCAACATAGTCTATCTAACCAAGTACGCAATAAAGTAAAGCATGAACACACGAGACGTGCTTACGCAGTTCGGTGAAATCCACCTATATCTACTGGGGCCTGGCTCAGTTCAGAATTAATCCACTAATCAGAAAGATACAATACAAAGTACATCATACAATATAGTTATCTTAACTAATTGTAACATGTGAATTATGCTAGCTCATAGCTACTGATCCGCCTCTGACCTCGAAACTCGTTGACGCTAGATCTCCTCCTCCCGGGGAATTAAGGTATACGATTCTGAACTTGATCAACAGTTTAAGTTCATGTTGGAACACAGACGAATGACTCTAGAGAACTTCTTAAAAGATCTGAAAATCTGAATGCAGATTTTCCTCAATTGAATCTGTAAGCTAAACAGTCATGATATCCATCAATATATATACCATGAGTAGATTAGAATTCTCCACATTTGTCTTCAAATATTCCGTTTCCAAATCTTCTTCTGAAATATATCCAAATCTCTTAAATAAAGGGATTTTTCTAGTCTCAAATATCCCAAAATATTCCATAAATCAAATTCCATAATTATAGGAATATGAATAAATCCAATATGTTTCAAGCACATGCACAATGATATATTGCAAAATCTCCAAACTACCATAATATCCACACAATATTCTTCCTGCGTATAGCACTTCTAAATCCCACCTTTCCATATGTTTCATCATGGAAAGTTTTGTACGCATGAAGTCTTGCGCGAATATAATTCTTTCTCCACGTAATATTCTTATTGTAATCAAATCACTTTGAGATAGGAATTACCAAATATAATCCCTTTAAGTAAGGAATTAGATTATCTCGTCCAAATCCTAACCATAACTTAATATAACAATTCCATAGCTTTAATCCAATCTCATAAATATAGTAGTTGATATATTCACTGAATCAAATACAACTGGACGAGATATATACTTCTCGAATTCCATCTTCAACCATTTCGTGTATCACCAAAATTCCTTCTTTGATGTTACAACACAATAATACCATATTTGCATAACATTCCACAAATTGCCAACTAGATAAATATGGACTTTACAATCTCTCCCTTAAGCATTTTGTGGACCAATCACCTTTTGGACTTTCATCACAAGAGTTTATGCATACGAACAGCAATCTTAGAAAACCACTCTAGATGTTGGAACATAGAGACATAATATATCCCCCTGAATTTCAGAACTTCCTCCACATCCAGAAATAAGCATGTTGGAACATCAACCCAACGGAGCCAATAAAGTCATCAAAGAAATCCAAAACATCTCCCCCTTGGGACCATAAACATGTCAAACGCAATAGACACAGAAAAATAAATAAAAATATCCAATAAATGCAGCTCCCCGTGAAGCAAATTCTGGCCTATGCTGGAACATAGTCATAGCAGAACCTTCAAACCTCTCCAGGAGCAGCTATATGTGCCTTATCTAATCAGGAAATTTCTTCCTTTAAATTTGTAGTATTTCAAGAGAAAACTCACCAGTTTACAACAATCTAGAATAGACAGAAATACCTGGTAGTGAAGCTAGATGCATTAGCGTTCCCTTGAATGGCCACTGAGACTGAAATCCTCTAGTAATTTCTAACAGAACATGATCACCAGTTACTTTCCTCTGATGTAAAATCTGTTGCACCACCCTTAATCTTGATCAATGTTTCCTCCCATTAAATTTGAATAAAGTTCTTCTACCATCTCTCGATTGTACTCCTTGTAGATTGTGGCAGCAGCCTTGAAACCCAAATAGTCCATGTAGGCGATAAATCCACACTCCTCATCATACTAAACGTGAATACCATAATGAGCCATTTATCCGATCTATGCATCTCATCAATCACCATAATGGCTTAAACACCAACTTCCAACATGTCCAACTACAACTCCATTTTTTTGTATTTTTCCAATATATGTACAAAAAAATATATCACACAAAGTTTGAAAAAAATACCTCAAATTCAACAAACACCTAAGTGTTGTTTGAGGAGCTCAAAAATTGCAGAGTCCCACCAGTTCAATGAAGGCTCAAAAGTTTCAAATGTTGGAACATAGTCAACTACTACTTCTTTCCTCTCAATCAGTTCTCGAATAAAATGAAGGCTTATATCAATGAACTTTGTCTGAGAATGATGCACTGGATTCTTTGAGATGTCAATAGCACTTTTTTTATCACATAGCACTGTTAGAAGCCCTTCTTTAATTCCATAATCACTCAACATTTGCTTCATAAAAAATAATGAGTTAAGTGTTCATATAACCCCATGTTTTGGTGGTTTGTGCTAATATGACCCTGTGAAATTAGAAAGTGCTATTGTAATTCTGTATTTAGCTTGAATGTGCTAATATGACCCTTGAGGCCTGAATTTGGCTGGAAATACATGAAATGACTATTATACCCATGTTTTAAAAAAAATTAGAACAAGCGAAAGGACAATTATGTCCTCATTCATTTATCTCCTTATTCTTTCCGCCACTGTTGAAAAAGAAGCAAAACTATTATTTCCTTCTTCTTTCCTTATTCTCCACTCTTCCTAACCTCCGCTCCGCCGTCGCCGCCACCTCCGCTCCGCCGCTCCACCTTATTTCACACAACACCGCTCCACCTAACCTCCGCTCCGCCTAACTTTGCTCCGTCTAACTTCACACAACTCCGCTCAACCTAACCTTAGCTCCGCCTAACCTCCGCTCTGCTCCACCTAGCGATTCAATAGAGATAGAAGTGGCGAGTCCGACTCCACCGAACGAGATCTCCCTGCCACCATACCACCGCAATAGTGATCGAGTGGGCCATATCGCAGAAGGATCTTTGGACCGTCAAAAATATGGGGTGACATCTCATCGAAGGATTTGGGATTTCTGGAGCATCAATCAGAGAGATTGAACTCTCGCTATTGAGCTCAACGATTCAAAAGGTTAGAGTGCTCTCAGATTTATCGTCGATTTCTAGGTTTGGATTATGTGTGCTGGCTGTTGCGGATTCATTCTTATGGAATCCGAAGGGATGGGTTTTGATTTTTCTTGGCTGGAACTGACCATTTTTTTCAGATTCTGGTCGTCGCCGGTGGCGGAGCAGCGGCGGAGGTGCAGTTGTTATTGGTTGTGGTCTGGCTCATTTTTAGATTCCGGTCGGCAGCGGCGGTGGAGCAGTGGCAGAGGTGGCGGAGTGGCGCCAAAGGTGGCAGAGGTGGCGGAGTGGCTATGGTTATGGAGAAGAAGAAGAACCTCGGGAATTTTAGTCAATAGATTTGTAATTTGAAGGTTAGGGGTTTTTTAGTATTTTTTATATTTGGTCAATGCCAGAAATAAAAAAGTTAACAATGGAATAGTGCCAAAAGGTTATATCGGCACTTCTGATGCAAAACACAGGGCTACAATAGCACTTTTCAACTTCACGTGGTCATATTAGCACAAACCTCCAAAACATAGGGTCATACCAATATTTTTCCCAAAAATAATTGTGCACAACAACTTCCACCAATAAAGAAACATCCACATGTAGTGCTTTTACAATCATCTGCATTACTGCCTAAATTAGAATCACTACAACCAACTAGATAAGAGTCTTGATTCTTAGAATACTGGATAGCATACACAGAAGTCCCACTAACATATCAAAATATCCCTTTGACTGCAGCCGTGTGAGATTCCTTAGGATCAGCCTAAAATATTGCAAATATTCCCACCATAGCCATCTTAAATTCATCTTTTCTTAAAGTCACAAAAACTTGTATCAAGGATTCACGAAAAACAATCAAGTTGCAATCTATTCCCTCTCGATGATAACCTTTCTGAATATGAAAGGTAGTGAGTCGATCATACCATTCTATTGGTGCTTGTTTTGATCCATAAAAAGCCTTCTTAACCACACCATTTAGGAAAGCACTCTTTACAACTATTTAATACAACGTAAAATTCATAGTGCAAGCCATTGCAAGGAGAATGTGAATAGATTCGAACCTGGCCTTTGGTGCAAATTTATCATCAAAATCAACTCATTCAACCTGAGTTTAGTCATGAGCAACTAACCTTGCTTTATTATCATTGCTTTCAAATTACCCAAATTCTCCTTATATTGCCGCTATCCAATACTCATCAAGTAGAGTCTCTTTGTAATTCTTGGGTTCAACGAGCGAGAGAAAACATTTTAGACCAGCAAGATCCCTATAATTAACCCGAGGGATCGATCAAGTCTTTCTTCACCTTGATTCAGCCTGCACTGATATTGTAACATGGGAGAGTTCTGGGGAGGATGGTGTTCCAATATCGCTGAAGTTATAAGAGTCATCAGCTTCATCTGTAAGATCTACCTCATCTGATGTTCCAACATCATTATATCCCTGAGAAATCATTTGATGTTGGAACATGGTCACCTGTAAGATCTACCTCATCATATTCAACACCCAAGCAGTTCATTTTGTTCCAACAAATAACATTTGTCTGATGACCGAATACCAGTAAGCACTTTGTTGTTGCCATGTTTCACTATGCACTTCTTCTAATAAAATTCCACGGTCATATTATCATCACATAGTTGGCTGATACTTAGGAGATTATCCTTTAGATCTTCTCTAAACAGAACACTAGTAAAGGTTGAAAATCCCTTTTATGGACAGCTCATATTTTCCAATTACCTTGCTTTTCTTTCCACTGCCAAATGTAACAAATCCACCATCATAGGGTTTGATGTTTTATAGATACTCTTGAGATTCAGTCATATGTTGAGAACATCCACTATCAAGGAACCACGAATCCCTAGGGTGTACAATAAGGGAAGTGTGAGCAACAAAGCACAATGTAGGGTTTTTAGGGATTTATACCTTTCTAACCATCCTTAGATGCTGCACTTAATCCATATTGGAACATATTGCGGGCTAACGTCCATTCATAATATCTCTGAGAAGCTTAAAGCAATGATCCTCTGTATGACCTTGATAGGTACAGTAACCACACATTAAACCTTTTCTTGGGCGTGCTTTGACCATTTTTCTCTTCATAACTGGAACATCTGTTTTGAATACCTCAGTGTTGGTAGATAGTTTTTCGAAGCCTATCCCTTATCGATTTCTAGAACTCTAACCCATGGTGAGAATGTCAATCAATTTTTCTTTTCCAGAATTCAATCTTTTAATAGCTGACTCAGTAACTTCAGCCTGCTTTGTCATCAAACTCATATTAAATTCCAGCAACTCAATTTCCCTTTGAAGTCATTCCACTAGGGATGTCATCTCTCTTCCTTCTTCAGATAAAAGGTTTTTCTCCCTTTTAAGAGTGTGTTAGCATCAGCAACATTCAGCCACATCCAGCCACATTGCATACATCTTTACAAAAGCAACATAGACATCCTCATCACTCAAAATCTAGTCTTCGCCATCACTCGAGGAGTATTCTTCACATACCTTATCTGTGTTGGAACATCGGATTTCAGCAACTTGAACAATGTTGGAACATTCAGTACCAAATTCTGAGCCTCCTTGAAGTTTTTCTCCGAAAGCAATATAATTACTGGACAATTCCTCTTCATGATTCTTCATTTCAACATCTTCACTCTATGAGGGTACATATGATTTTCCTTACTTTTTCCGAGTGTTGGCACATTCAGCCTAGATATAACAATACCCTTCACATTCTCTGCATTGTATCCCAACTGCCTCAATTCGCCATTTTGATTTCCATTGCTGAGTGGTTTGCTCCATCCTTGGTCCACGATTGTTTCCAATGTCTTGAAACTGTGATATGTTCTCATTAAAGATTTCCTGAGAATTATTATTTACCACTTTGTTTAGCATTCATGAGAAATTCTTTGTGATAAAAGTACGGTATTCATTTACATTATCGCTATCCTTTTCATGATTGTTTCTTGATGAGGTAGAGATGAGTTTGAACTAATTTTCATCTACTACAGTAAATATGGCATTTAATGCTACTGAGTTGGCCAGGCCACCTTTTTTCTCAACTTGTGTCCATGACTCTTTATGCTTAATTACTGGTTCTTTAGAACTAGATTCTCCTCCTTCAAAACTTCCAATAACTGGGGGTTTCCATTCTATTTCAACATAGTGCCAAGACAATTCATCCAGTGAATTTATAAACACCCGCATGCGAGCCTTCCAGTAATTGTAATTTGTTCCTTCCACTAGTGGTGGACGAGGCACGGAAGCTCATTCTATGGTCGTCATTGGTAAAACCGGATCACACTTTCCTTGTCAAAATCAAGGTAAAACAAGTGTCTTAGCTTTGATACCAATTGAAATTTAGTTTTACCTAGTTAGTTCAATAATTACTACAGTGTTCCAACATAGCCTATCTAACCAAGTATGCAGTAAAGTAAAAAATCAACACACGAGACTTGGTTATGCAGTTCGGTGAAATTCACCTACATTTGCAGGGCCTAACCCAGTTCAAAATGAATCCCCTAATCAAAAAGATACAGTAAAAAGTACACTATAAAATATACTTATCTTAAATAATTATAACAACGCAATTCTGCTAGCTCCCTTAGCTACCAATCCGCCTTGATCAGATTTCCTCTGACCTTGAAACTCATCGATTCTGGATCTCATCCTCCCAATGAACTAAGGTATATGATTCTAAACTTAATCAACAATTTAAGATGTTGGAACACAGACGAATGGCTCTAGAGAACTTCTCAAAAGATCTGAAAATCTAAATGCAGATTTTTTTTCAATTAAATCTGTAAGTTACACATCCGTAATGTCCATCAATATATATACCATGAGCGGATTAGAACTCCACATCTATCTCCATTTCCAAATCTGCTTCTGAAGCATATTCAAATTCCTTACATAAAGGGATTTTCCTTATCACAAATATCTCATAATATTCCATAAATCCAATTCCATAATTATATGGATGTGAATAAATCTAATATGTTTCAATCACACGCACAATCATATATTGCAAAATCTCCAAACTTCCATAATGTCCAAGCAATATTCTTCTTGCGGATAGCACTTCTAAATCCCAGCTTTACATATGTTTCATCATGGAAAGTTTTGTACGAATGAAGTCTTGTGCGAATATAATCCCTTATCCACATAATATTCTGATTACAATCAAATCTCTTGGAGATAGAAATTATCAAATCCAACCCCTTTAAGTAAGGAATTAGATTATCTCGTCCAAATCCTAGCCATAACTGAATATTCTAATTCCATAACTTTAATCCAATCCCACAAATATAGGAGTTGATATATTCTTTGAATCAAATACAAATGGACAAGATATATATACTTCTTGGATTCCATCTTCAAGCATTCTTTATATCACCGAAATTCCTTCTATTATAATACAACACAATAACACCATATTTGCATAACTTTTCACAAATTATCAACTAGATAAATATGGACTTTACATTTAAGATTTAAAGTTTTTATATAAAAACAGTGGTTACTACATTACCCAGAATTTGTAGGGATGGAATCAAGTAAGAATAACGCAATTTATGGCTTCCTCATACTCAAACCCGTTGTCGTGATAGAATCTAACAAAATTACACAAGAACCATAGATTACGTAAGAAAGAATTCTGAGAAGAGAAGAGAAATTGAATTGAAAAAGTATGAATACATCCATGATCTTGCTACAAAGAAGGTATCTCTAACTAACATTTTATCCTCTTCGTAAATCACTCATGAATTAGCTTTCTAATTTGAAATTTGGTTTTACCTAGATATATTAATTGTTACTAACATGTTCTAACATAATCTATCTAACCAAGTGTGCAATCAAGTAAAACATATACACACGAGACATGGTTACACAGTTTGGTGAAATTCACCTATATCTGCGGGGTCTGGCCCAGTTCAGAATGAATCCACTAATCGAAAAGATAAAGTACAAAGTACACCATACAATTATTCTTATCTTATCTAATTTGAACACGTGAATTTTGTAAGCTCCCTTTGCTACTGATCCGCCTTGTTCAGACTCTCTCTGACCTGGAAACTTATCGATGTTGGATCTCCTCCTCTCGAGGAATTAAGGTATACAATCATGAACTTGATCAAACAGTTATGATAAATTGGAACGTAGACAAAATCTCTTGAGCACTTCTCAGAATATCGAAAACCTGGATGCAGATTTTCATCAATTAAAAGCGTAAGTAACTCAGTCAGAATGTTTTCTATTTAAACATATCGCATTCGGTGATTTCTTGTGCAACATAATTCCTTCCCAACATTCTGATTACAATCAAATCCCTTAGAGATAGGAATTATCAAATCAAATCCCTTAAAGAAAGAAATTAAATATATTTCGTCCAAATCAAACCATATCCTTTTTATCGAAAAAAATATGTATCACATCAATTCCAATATCCATAAATCCAAACCAACCATATAAATATAGAAATTGGTATATTCTCCAATCACGATTCATTGATGAAATATTTCCTCTCGGGTTTTATCTTGAAATTCCTTATATCCCCCGAATTTCCTTCTTTGGTGTTTAAACACAAACTATTCTATGTTTGCATGATTTCCATAAATTTCCTACTAGATAAATCTGGATTTTATAATCTTTCCCTTTGGCATTTTGTGGACCCACTAATCTTTTGGACTTTCAACGCAAAAACTATGTAAATAGAAAGATTAATATAAAATTCCCTCTAGATGTTGGAACATGAGCTCAAAATTTTAAATCCCTCAAAATTCCTCCGCTCTAAAACAAAATCATCTCAACATCCATGTTTGAACATCAAACAGTCAGCCAAAAACTAATGTCATCCATAATACAATTCAAACCATATTGGAACACCAATCAAGCCGAATACCAGAAACTTGAGAATTCTAAAGTAGTTAACAAGAAATCCAAAAATATCCAGAAATCCAAAAGTTGTCCCCCCTGGCCCCATAAAACATGCCAAAAAATAGCATAAAATCAATCAATTCATAGTAGACAATCAGGCTTCATCCGCAGCATCTAACTGAGCCAGCTCTGCTTCCAATTCAGCAATCTAAACTTGAGGAGCTGCAATCTAAACTTGAGGAGCTGCAATCTTAGCTTTCACAGTAACCTTCTAAGCTTCCTTAGCTTTCTTAGATTTCTTTGTTGCTGCAGTAGAGGAAGTTTCAGCTTCTATAGGTTCCCATGGGAGATCATGAATCTTTCTGATAGAGAAAGTCCTCGAGTTGGCCTTAACTGGATTAGGAGTGTCAAACACATCACCATTTTTAACCTCCACTTTCCCTCCTTTAGCGAATGATGTGATGATGCAGAGGTGTGGCAGAGAGTTCTTCTTCCTTTAGGACACAGCTTGAAACACAATAGTTTCCTAAATAATTCGGCCATGATTCATAGGGAGCTTCTTTCCAATGCAATATAATGACTTGGTCATTTCTCTGGTTAGGCTGATGTATTTGTAGAGGAAATCCAGCAATTAATATATATATATATATATATATATATATATTTGAAACGGACAAAAATACCAACTGGTCAGCCTGGCTATAGTTGCATTCCCTTGTGCGCATGCAAAATGTGATCATTGGTTAACTCTAAATCTCCTGCATTGGAGTCACAAAATTATGTGTAGTCAGCCGTAAATCTGATAATTTTTCCTCGAACATAAGCCCAACCATACCACTCTGAGTCCACATCCAAATTTCTGCGATTACATTGGCATAAAGTTCATGCACCAATTCCCTGTGGTACTTCTTGTACACCGTAGCAGCAGTGAAACCCAAATAATCAAGAAGGGTTGTAAAGCCACTTCCCTTGTAAGACTCTAAACCCAGTGGTCTCCCTGCTAGGATATTTCCCAAGCTGATGATTTACCAATTGTCCTGACATACTTCATTAAAAAGGTCTGAGTTCAGTGTATCTTCGGCTAAGGGTGCAGGTTTTGAACTCTGACCAGCTTCCTTCTTGATCATCTTCTTCTTCTTTTCGGGCTGAATTTTTTCTACAGCTTCCTCTTCAACCTTTCTCTTTGATCTCCTTGGAAAAGTTTAGACAAACTTTTTCAGAACTTCATCACTAGTGTAGGCCAGATTCTGCATATTTTTCTCCTTAATTTCCTGTGTTGTAACATAAGTTCCATCTCCAGCTTCCTCATTATGTTCCTGTGTTGGGACATCATCAATCTCAATAACTTTATCAGCTTCTACATTCTAATGGTCTAATGTTGGAACATCATCCAGGCCTAAGTCTTCAGTTTCTACCTCTTCTCTCCCTATCTCTATCTCTGGGGTTAAGATATGAGTTTCTTCAGCTTCAACATGCATCACAGTAGATTGCTTTTCCTGTGGTGTTGGAACATGGTCAGTTCCACCTCCCATGTCATAATATTCTTCAAATCCTTATGTTTGAACATCAATTGTAGCAACCTCATCAGGTTCATTAATTTCCATCTCAACAGGATCTCCCCCTATATCCTCACTCTGTGTTAGAACATCACCAGCATCCCTGGCTTCCAAATATTCATCATCTGAAACAATCTCAATAATAGGTGGAGAAATATTCCAAAGTATCTCAAACATCTTGGGAACCTCTGGATCAAATATCTGTAAAGCCTTGAAATCAGATGATCTCACAATGCTAAACCTAGCAGGCCATTCTTCCATCCTTCTTAGTGTAAGATTTCTCCAACCCGAAGCCCTTATATAGACACACATACATTTTTCTCCCTCATACTTAATGTAGGCTAACTCAGGCAGTCTAGGATTCAAGTCCTCCATGTACTGAATATCCCCTATGATTCCCTTAAGAAAGTGACTCAAATCATACCAATTAAGCATTCCTGACTGGGACGTATAAGGTCTTACATCTATCCGCTCATCATACTTCATATACCACTCAATGTAATCATCAAAATTTTAAAACCAATCACCATTAAAAGTAAAGGACTTTTCTCTGAAAAAACTTAACTGGGGATGATAAGGAGGCACGTCATGGCCGCACTGAGGAAACCACCTTTACTCCTTGTTCTAGAATACCATCAAAGGGGTTCAACATTGAGCTCTCCATGAGATTTAGCTCCCTCTCAGTCTCTCCAAACAATCTCATGAAATTACTGCTCTTCTCCATGTCGAGTTTGGTAGCTGAACTTTAATAAACTGAGTCTTGAGAGAGTCCTGAAACTTCTGTACTTCTTCTCCATAGGGTTTTATCACGAGAAATCCTGACACAATCACCACAATATCAAGATTGTGGCAAGAATTTTCGGAGAGAGGTTTTGGAAATAAGGAATGGAGAAAGAAGATGGAAAGGTAAAAATTTGAAAAATTATTTACTTTACTTTCTCAATAACCGTACCCCACTTTTTCAAATAAGGAATGGAGAAAGAAGATGGAAAGGTAAAAAAATTTTTAAAAATTTATTTACTTTACACTCTCAATAACTGCACCCCACTTTTTCTTTTTTCCAATGTTACAATTGCCTCTTTTCATCTTCCAACTGTCAAATCCATCATATCTCCACAACTCATTAAGTTCTAGAATTCCAACGTGCACACTTCTTCCATATTTTTGTACTTTTTCTGATTTCTTTTTCTGTGTTTTTTTTAATTTATAAACACAAAATAAAAGAAAATAAATACTACAACTAAATAAAAGCTTAGAGTAAACACCTTAGACACGACACACACCTAAGTGTTTTCTAAGGAGCTCAAAGATTGCAATGTCCAACGGTTTAGTTAAAATATATGCAAACTGCTCAGATGTTAATAGATAGACAACTACCACTTCCTTCCTTTCAACCATATTTTGAATAAAATTGTGTCTTATATCAATGTGCTTAGTTCGAGAATGATGTACTGGATTTTTTTATATATCATTTGCACTTTTGTTGTCACATAACACCTTAAGAGACCCTTCTTATATTTGATAATCGTTCAACATCTGTTTCATCCATAATAATTGTGCACAACAACTTCCAAGAGCAAGATACTCAAATTTAGCAGTTGATAAAGACATCAAATTTTGTTTCTTACAATACCAAGATACCAAATTTGAACCAATAAAGACACATCCACCTGTGGTGCATTTATGATCATCTTCATTACAAGCCCAATCAAAATCACTATAGCTAATTAGATAAGAATCTTGATTCTCAAAATACCCTATACCATACTCAAAAGTCCCACTAACATAAGGAATTATCCTTTTGACTGCAGTCAAGTGAGATTCCTTTGGATCAACCTGAAATCTTGCACATACTCCTATGCTGGAACATATATCTGGTCGACTTGCTATGAGATAAAATAAACTCCAATCATGCTCCGGTACAATTTCTGATAAACTTCAACCCATTTCTTGCCTTTTACCAATTTCTTTGTAGTCCCTATGGTGTTCGTACAGCTCGAGAATTACTCAATCCAAATCTTTTCACCAAATTCAAAGCATACTTACTTTGGTTTATAAACAAGCCATTCTTTTCTTGCTTCACTTGAATACCTAAAAAATATGTGAGTTGTCCAACCATAATCATCTCAAACTCGGCCTGCATCAAAGTTACAAAATCATGTACCATAGATGGTGAAGTAGAGTCAAACACAATATCATCAACATAGATTTGAGCAATCAAAATTTTTTATCATGTGTTGAACAAAAATAAAATGCAATCTACTCCCATCTATGATAACCTTTCTTAATAAGAAAGTTAGTAAGTCGCTCATACCACACCTTTGGTTTTTGTTTAAGAGGATCCTCAAATCCTTTAGGTTGTTCAAAATACACTTCTTCAATAACCACAACATTAAAAAAAACACTTTTGACATCCATCTGGCATAGAGTAAAATTCATAATGCAAGCAATAACAAGTAAAATCAAAATAGATTCTAACATGGCAACTGCTGTGAATGTCTCATCAAAATCAACTCCTTCAAACTGATTATACCCTTGAGCAACCAACCTTACTTTATTTCAAGTAATCTGGCCATCAGCATCTGATTTGTTCTTAAAAATCCACTTGGTGCTAATAACATTTACTCCTTTGGGACAAGGAGTGAGATACCATACATCATTGCGTTCAAACGACCCAAGTTCTTCTTGAATTGTCGAAATCCAGTACTCATCAAGCAGAGCTTCTTCGTAATATTTCGGTTCAATCAGAGAGATGAAACATTGTAATCCTGCAAGTTATTTGTAGTTTACCCGTGTATGAGTTATCTTGATTCTGGGTTCAGGTTGCACCTGTATTGGAGCATGAGATGGTGAAGCGAGAGTGATTGTTTCAACATGATCAAATTCTTCAGGTTCGGTAGGATTATCTTAATACAATGATGTTCCAATATCCACTAGCTGGTCAGGCGGACTATTTTGTGTTGAAACATCGTCTGAGTATGGTTCATCATCTCTTTCACTTGATACTTGTTTATCATCAGATGCATCTACAATGACATTTATAGATTCCATAAGAGTATTTGTATGGATATTTTAAACCCTATAAGCACGATTGTTCACAGAATATCCAAGAAAAATTCCAATATCACTGCAACTATCAAACTTTGCCAGTTGCTCTTTATCTCTGAGGATATAACACTTGCTACCAAACACATGAAAATATGAGACATATGGTTTCTTGCTCTTCTAAATTTCATATGAAGTTTTGCATGTGAATGGAAGAATGTAAATATGATTTATTGTATAACAAGTTGTATTGATGTCTTCTTCCCAACATTTTTTATGAATTCCTTTCCCGACTAACATAACTTTTGCCATTTTCTGTAGTATCCTATTTTTCCTTTCAATGATTCCAATCTACTGAGGAGTGATAGCTGCGGAGAGTTTGTGTTGAATGTCAAGTTCATCACAGAAGTCACTAAACTGGGAGTTTTCTAATTCTCTGTCATGATCACTACAAATTCTTACAACCCTTGCAAATGGATTTCCTTTCTCTGCCTTTAATTTGATCACCAAACTTCTGAAAACATCCACTGTATCAGATTTTTCTTTGAGAAACGCCACCCAAGTGTATCTCAAAAAATCTTCAACTCACACAAAAATATACTTCTTACCAGTCATATTAGGTGTATTGACTGGACCCATCAAGTCCATATGTAATAACTCAAGATTCCTAGACGTGGTGATATACTGAATGATGAATGAGGTGATTTAATTTGTTTACATTGTTGGCATGATCCGTACACAATTCCCTTTTATTAGTAAGAGTAGGCATACTTTGTACTACTTTTGAGTTTGCAATCTTCACCAAGGTTTTGCAATATTCACCAAGGCATGGTCCAAGCTTCCTGTGCCACATAGTTCCTTCATCTTCCTTAGAGCTTAGGCATCTCACTTCTCGTTCCAACACGTAACAGTTGTTTGAAGACCGAATTTCATAGAGTACTTTATATTTACCATGTTTCAGAATGCATTGTCTTTATGAAACTCCATTGTCATATTGTTATTGCACAACTGACTGATACTCAATAAATTAGTCTTCTACAAAAAGAACACTTGTGAAAATTAAAAATCCCCTGATCTGCAGTTCATATTTCCTAACTACTCGACTCTTCTTTCCATAACTAAAAGTAACAAAGCCACAATCATATGATTTAATCTTTTTCTAATAATCCTGAGTTCCAGTCATGTGTTGAGAACATCCACTATCAAAGTACCACACGTCTCTAGAGTGTGCAATAAGAGAAGTCTGAACAACAAGACAAGTTGTAGTGTGCTTTGGAACCCATACATTTCTGACCATTTTTTATCGTTGAACATCGTCCATGTTGGAACATGCTGACAATTGTCATCCATTCATGATGTCTTTGAGTAGCTTAAAGCATTGCTCCTGTATATGTCCTTGATAGGTGCAGTAGTAGCAAACAATTAGTTTTCGATGTCATGTTTTCATCAATTTCCTCTTCATGTATCTTTAATTTGAAGTATGGTGCTACTTGATGGCTTTTTGTAGCCTGTACCTTTTCTGTTTCCAAAATTCTTCCCCATAATCAATATATCATCTAGTTTCTCTTTTCTAGTATTCAACTTGATAATTGCAGCTTCAGCTATCTTAGCTCTCTTAGGCTCTGTTCAGGGCTTATAAGCTGCTTTGCTTATAAGAAAAACATTTTTTAGTGTTTGGTAAAGTGCTAAAAGTAGCTTTATTTGAAAGCATAAGCTATTTTTGGGGGAAAACCAGAAGCTGGTCTCCCTCTGCTTTCAAAATAAGTCAGCTTTTCTTATAATCACAACTTTACCAAACACACTCTTGGTTGTCAGACTTAGATTGAGTTTTAACTATTCAATCCCAGCTTTGAATTTTTCAACCAGATCTAACAACTCCTTCTTCAGCAAGTTGGTTTTTCTCCATTTTCAAAGCTTTATTAGTGTCAAAAACCTACAGCCACATCTTATACATATTTTCATATGCATAGTAGATATCTTCATCATTCACATCCTGACTATCGTTATCACTTGATGATTCGTCAATACTATATTTCTCTGTGTTGGAACATACATATTGTTCTACTTTTTCCATGTTGGAACATGCATCATCAATCTTAGCCAGGTCATGAATCTTTGCTCTAGATGCAACTTAATTGCTGGTAAGTTCCCCTTCTTCTTCCTCTTCTTCATCTTCACTCCATGAGGTTACCTATGATCTTCCTTGCTTCTTTCAAGTGTTAGCAAATTCATCCTAGATGTGTCCATATCCCGCACATTCTCTGCACTAAATCCTTCCAGGCTGCTTTGTTTCACCACTTTGATTTCTTAAGAACTGCTGGTTGGGTCATTCCGTTCGTGTTCCACGATTATTCCCGAACTCTTGTGTCTAAGACCTATTTCAACCATATATTTCTTGTGATTTTTTATTCACCACTTTCTTCGAAACTCTTGAGAAATTCTTAGTGATAAATGCATGTTCTTCAATACCACCATCATTATTACCTTAATGATCATACTTTAATGACGAAGCTTTGAAAGACAACTCTTTTTGCACTTTCTTTGTGGGTTGTTCCAGTGCCATCTCATATGTTTGCAATGGTCCCATCAGTTCATCTAATGTCATGGTGGTCACATCTCTTGCTTTTTCAACAACTACAACTTTCATAGAGAATCCTTGAGGAAGAGTTCTCAAAGTCTTTTTCACCAATTTGGACTCTTTGTAAGTTTTGCCAAGTTGATAAGCCATGTTGGAGATGTCTCTCAGCTTTCCATCAAACACCGCAATAGTCTCATCTTTGACCCACCTCCACTCGGGGTTGTTAAAATAATGAGTAGCTAACTCGAGCGGAGGACGTGAGATCAAATATAAAATTTATATTCTACTTCCAAACTTACTACTAAGCTACCCATGGGGTAGATAATGGCAAGACCGGGTTTGTCCACAGAGATACTATATGTCCAAAAGTCAACTAAACACAGCCACGTCCGAGTTGTCAATATGTCTGTGTGTTAGGAATAGCTAAATATTGCAAAATAGGTTTTTGGGGGGTTTTCAACTAATATCTACAAGCATGTGAGATCAGAGAGAATAAAACTATGTGGACTAGTATTTGGGGGTATTTTTGTAACATGATTGATAAATGACTCTTATCCTCGATTCATTCACATAGAAACATATAAACATATCTTAGGCCTATGTCACATAGTGCAGAGATAGCCAGATATTTCCCTTCGTTTGTCACACAAAGGTACTTACCACCAATACATGAATATCTCACCGTCTCCATAATTAGGGATGCGCTCTAGTCCACCAACACCACAGACCATCCCCGCCATCTCACTCCCAATGCTAACACGCCCCCACTTAGAGAAACAAAGCCCGCCTTAAAGGGCAATGTCTCGCGTAGGACGTAACCGTTAGATATGAAAGTGGGGGCATTACATCCCGGACACTCCAATATGGATATCAATCCCTAGGCGTAGAGAGGCAAGGGAAATGATACCTTGTGATGAATCTAGACTCGGCACAACTCCAGTAGCTACAAACAATCATGCTAATCTATCGGGGTAAGCCAAGGGATTTCCCTCGCCAGGATTTCTCGAATAATCGGCCGCTCGACATATGATTTTTCGCACAACTAGCCAATTAGAATTATGGTTTAACAAATAGAAATGTATTCTCTCGAGGTAACATGAATGCACTCATCTCCCCGGTGTTCTTGAACTACTCCATAATCTAACACTCCCAAGATACCAATGAAGCCTACCACGATATTATACTACTATATATGTATTGATACATCATAATAATGGCATAGCATAAATCTCACAAGAGTGGAAAATATAAATCAAGCACAAATATTCATAGGACATAAAGATAGGAAAAATCTATAGATCTAATAAAGCCAAAATCAATTCATGAATACAAATCCTACCCCAAGCAAATTATTTACTCCCTAAGCAATAGAACCACGGAAAATATTGAGTTTACCATGGATCTAAGAAAATAAGAAGAAGAAAAGAAAAAAGAAGGAAAAGAGAAGAAGTACTTCAGAGAGAGAGAACTCTCCTCTTCCTTCCACCTACCAAGAGAGAGAGAGAAAATCTCCATTATGCCTACTTAGTTCACCCTAGAAGACTAAAGGCTCCTATATATAGTAATAGGGAATTGGGCCTTGAAAAAGGCCAAAAATGCCCTAGCAGCTGCAATTTGCACAGGATGGCTTGTGTGGCGCAGTTCATGCTAGTCGTCATTGGTGAGAGCCGTGTTGGGTGCCTCTAGCACGAGGCATTGGCTGGTGCTCGTTCATGGATTTCTAATCATGCGCGCCCACGTCTTTTGGCATAGATCATTGGATGGGAGTACTTCTTGATCGGTTGAACGGCACGAGCCATTTGAGTTCTTGCATGTCGTCGGGTAAGAGTCATTTTATGAGCAAAATGGTGGCCGGTCGTATAATTCTTTGCATATCGTGGGCTGGTCTTCACATGTTTGGAGTTGAAATGACACGGACCATGTAAAAAGGCATGTTCCATGTCCATACTCGGCCTCACAAAGGATTTGGAACGCCATTGGACGTTTTGTACCAAAGGGTTCGTGCCAAGGGACCGTGGCACGGCCGAAATGGATCATGTCAGCCAAAACAAATCGTATTGGGCGGAACGGTTTGTGCTGATGCCTCCTAGCATGATCCATACATTGGCATGGTCCGTGCTGAAGGTCTCTAGCACGGGGTCGGCCAGTCCTTCTCCTTCTGAAATTTGTTTGCACAGCTACGGATTAACCGTGGATCCATTTTGGGAGTTCTTGTAGTTTATTTTAAAGTGCTCGAGAAGACAAATCCAATGGTACCACTCATAGGTGCTGATTCTTCTTGGATTGTACCCAAAAACTCTATAAAACTCTCGAATCTTAATTCCTCCACTTCTTTTTCTTCCTTCTTTGACCCTTCTGTCTTCCATCATTGTTTTGGCTTATGGCATTTAGTCTTCTACTATCCTTGCGGTTGGCCTTCTAATATCTACTATCACCCTTGTGAGTGGCCGTTTACAAAATTTCGACAAAACACTCACGAGCGACCTACTAGTAAGATCACAAAGGAAGATCTAGGTGCCGGTGAATATAATGTATCCATTAGTTCCAATTAAGTACAAAACTCGGGATTTAGATAAGAAAACCAACAATGGTCATCCAAACCCTTTGTCGTATAAACCTAATTAAACTAGCAATCAACCAAACAAACCTAATAACAAATGTGTTGAATGCATTAGTTAACGCATGCATAATGGTGCAGATCAATCCTCCTCTATCTTCAATTCTTTGAATTTTGTGGCCAACATCTGTAGTTTGAATTCACATACACAAATTTTTCCTTCATGCATTATTTGCAGAATGTCCCATGTTTTCTTTGCCTGATTACATGTTCAGATATGTTTGAACTGACTTTCATGCACAGCCATCAAAATAGTATTTAATACTTTGGAGTTTTCCATTGAAGCTTTCAGTTCATCAGAAGTCCAAGTTGACTTAGCTTTGAGTTTAAGTTTCTTAGTACTTGATTCTCCCTCTTTATCTTTTGAGCTAGATTCTGCATCCTCGGTTGGGTGACTCCATTATGTTTCAACAAAATGCCGCGCTAGTTCATTCACCAAGTTAATAAAAACTCTTGTGCCTACCTTCCAATAGTTGTAGTTCGTTCCTTCTAGCAGTGGTAACCGAGACACCAAAACTCCTTCTTTTGTCGCCATGGTAAAACTAGATTACACTTTCCTTGACAAAACCAAGGTAATAGTAAGTGACTTAGCTCTGATACCAAATGAAATTTGGTTTTACCTAATTATATTAATAGTTATTACCATGTTCCAACATAATCTATCTAACCAAGTATGCAAGAAAGTAAAGCATAAACACATGAGACTTGGTTACGCAGTTCGGTGAAATTCACCTACATCTACGGGGTCTGCCCCAGTTCAGAATGAATCCATTAATCCAAAAGATACAGTACAAAGTACACCATACAATTATACTTATCTTATCTAACTTTAACACGTGAATTCTGCAAGCTCCCCTTGCTACCAATCCGCCTCGATTAGACTCCCTCTGACCTCGAAACTCTTCAACGCTGGATCTCCTCCTCTGAAGTAATTAAGGTATACGATTATGAACTTGATCAAACAGTTATGATCATGTTGGAACACAGATGAAAGCTCTTGAGAACTTCTCGGAATATCGAAAACCGGGATGCAGATTTTCTTCAATTACAAGCGCAAGTAACTCAGCCAGAATGTCTTCTACTTAAACCCATCGCACACATTGATTTCTTGTGTGAATATAAATCCTTGTCCACATAATATTTTGATTACAATCAAATCCCTAGGAATTATAAAATCTAATCCCTTAAAGAAAAGAATTAAATATATTCCTTCCAAATCAAACCATATCCTTTTTCGAAAAGAATTTTAGTACCATCAATTCCAATTTCCATAAATCCAAACCAATCACATAAATATTGAAATTGATATACTCTCTAATCACAACTCTTGGAAGAAATATTGTCTCTCGGATTTTATCTCCAATTTCTTTATATCAACCAAATTTCCTTCTTTGATGTTTCAGAACAAACTATTTCATATTTGCATAATTTCCACAAATTACCAACTAGATAAATTTGGACTTTACATAATTGATTGTGAAGAATTTGTAGCTCCAGTTTCCAGAACCCGACCTCCCTGTACTGAGTTGTTGTTGTCTTTTGTCTTTAATTTCTTGGTTAATTTCCTATTATAACCCTAGTATTCATAATAATCCATTCCCCACAGCTTGAATTATAACACCCGAGCTTTTACAACTAAGAAATCGATGAGCAATGAGAGCAGCATCTTACCATGATGCTTCTTTTATATCACTCTACCATTATGTTACTGGTGGTCCCTCTCTGATTATGAACTTGCATAGTAGAATCTTAAAAAATTGTAGGATTGGTACATATCTAGGATTGGTACATATCTAGGATTGGTACATGGTTAACTGAATGTAGCTTGCTATGTGCTCGGAGTTTGAGCTTGTAAAATACGGACAAAAATAACCTAAGAAGGGTTAAAATACTTGGGTGCAAGTTTCATATCTAGCCTGGCCATCAGAGAATGTTTCTTATATTATTGAGATACACTCAATTCCCAATGATCAAAAGTCTTTCATGTTCTCTTCTTCGTTCTTTTTATTCGCTTTTTTCTCTTCTCCTTGTTCGACGTTCTCCTCATTCTCCACCAGTAACTGTCGTTCTTTATCTGTTCTTTCTCCATTCCAATCTCTTCCTTCTCGCCACTTCCATGGATCCTCCAACAACCCATCCTCTGATCGAACTGCCAATTTCCAATTTCCAATTCGAACGAACGATTTTTATTTTAAATTTTCTTAATTATTATTAGTATGTTCTAACATAGCCTATCTAACCAAGTATGCAATAAAGTAAAGCATTAAAGACACAACACTTGGTTACGCGTTTCGATGAAATCCACCTATATCTGCAGGGTCTGGCCCAGTTCAGAATGAATCCACTAATCAGAACGATTCAGTACAAAGTACACCATACAAAATACTTATCTTTTCTAATCAAACGTGTGAATTCTGCTAGCTCTCCTAACTACCGATTCGCCTTGATCAGACTCCCTCTGACCTCGAAACTTATCGACACTGGATCTCCTCCTCCCGAGGAATTAAGGTATACGATTATGAACTTTGAACAGCAGGTCACGTATGCTGGAACATAGAATTCTGGCTATTTGCAATTCTCTCGAAAGAATGAAAATCTGTGTGCAGATTTTCTCTGTTAAATCCGTGTATTGAATGCAGCTGTGGTGTCCCCTTTTAAAGTCATGAGCATATCGGAACTCTCCATGATTATCTCCATAATATTCCTATTTCTTATCTGCTTCTTGATACATATCCAAATCCCATAAATAAAGGGATTTTCCTTATCACAATATCTCTCATATATTCGATAATCTCAATACCATATTTGTAGGGATTTTTCATAAACCAGCTATGCTTCTTCCAACGCCTATCATATGGCAGAATATTCATATTTCCATAAATCACAAATACCATAATATTCTAACATTTTTCTCGTAAGATTTTCTTAGGGTATTTACAGCTCATTCGCATGTTCCAACATAAAAAGTTTTTTGTTTCCAAATAAGTTCACAAATTGCCAATTAAGATATTCAATTAACACCACTTGACTTTACAATCTCCCCCTTTGGCATTTTGTGGACCCAACCATTTTGGACAGTAGAATCACATTTGAAAAACTTTAAATCAAACACATAAGTCTTCCCAAACTCCACCAATGTTGGAACATAAGCAAACTTACTGAATCTGATATAAAAGAATACCAATCGAATACAAAGATTCAAGAATACCATCAAAATAATAATCAGATTACAGTCATTCAAATTAGAATATCAATTGAATACCAGAATACAGAGTACCATCAAAATAATTATCAGATTACAGTCATTCAAATCACCAAAATATTCTTCCCCTGGGGCCATGAATATGCCAAAGGCAAATAAACCAAAATATTTGAAAGAAACAGAAAACAGGCTCCCCCTGAATATGACACTAGATCTATGTTGGAACATAGATACATCAGAAAATCAACCCCGTTTAGGAGCAGCAGTCTAGGCCTCTAGCTGAGCTTTCTCCCCCTCAAGTTTGGCCTTCTCTGCTTCTAGTGCCGCCATTTGGATGGCTATCGCCCCCAACCTTTCATTCAATACCACTAACTTGGCCTCATTTTTAGCAGTTGCAGAAGTAGAGCCTCAAGGTTCCAAGGAAGATCATGAATGTGCCTCATTCCAAAGGTATTCTTGTTAGGTTGTAGGAACTCTGTATCGATGATCACATCTTTCGCCTTCCCCTTTACCTTGGCACTCTTAGCTAATGCAGAAATTAAGCGGGGATACATAAGAGCATGTTTCACCTTTGGGGCAGTAGCTTGCCTCGCTAGACTCTGATGTATAAACAACCCCAGGTTAACTGATTTCTGTGTTCCAACACAGTACAACAATTTAGCCATTTCTCTAGTCAAGGCAGTAGTAGTGTTGGAGGATGGCATCCAGCAGTTCACCACTACCTGATATAGACCAAAGAATCTAGAAGACGGGCAGGAAGCTTGTGAATATCCAGTCTCAGGCCATGTGGTCGTGTACCCTCCTGAGATTGCCTCCCGAATCTGATCATCCAACACTCCTAGATCATCTAGAAACACTCCCTCAAATTCTGGAGTATGAAGCCCCAAAATCCTATTTATCCTGGAAGCTGAGAAGTCAATAATCCCCCCTCCCTTACATAAACCCTCTCAAACCAAGGGGAATCAGCCTCCAAATTTCCAGCCATCAAATTGGAATACACTTCAATAACCACCTGTCTATTGTACTGAAGTTGTACTATGGCAGCCTTTTTCATTCCAATTAATTCCAAAAATATCTTAAAACCCACTAGCCCTATATGCATCTAGGTCTACAGGTCTCTCAGAGATCACTTTCCTCTCTACAAACACTTCTCCCATCTCTTCACATTTTATATTGAAGTAAGAAAATGACAGTGCTTCACTTACAGAAAGAGGTGGCAGTACTTTCTTCTTGGGAGCAGCTTGAGCTTTCTTGACCTTTTTGGTTGGTGGGAAGCCCTCAGCAGCACCCATCTTTCTCTTACCCCTAGTGGTCTGTAAGAACTCATCTAATAGCTCATCACTGGAGTAGTTCAACTCAGGTTACTCCTGTGTTGGAATATACTCAGTATCTCCAGCCCCTTCTTCTTCAGCAGTCTCTCTGTCCTGCCGTATGTTCCAATACTGATCCTTATCCGGTTCTCCTTATCTTGAATTAGATCCTCCAATCTGATCTCCATCCACATCAATATATGCATCACTAGTTTCATCAAACTGGTCTTCACCTCCCATGTCTTCATCATCAATCTCCATCTCCTCAATATTTTCTGAATCTACTTTCTATGTTGGAACATAGCCAACATTGTCTTCTTCGTCACTGTCAGAAACTTCTATTATTACTGGTTTTCTCAGTTCCTCTATCCTCTGAGCAGCCTTAGAATCATAGAATCCTACCAGCATCTTATGCATAGACTTAACCACTTCCAGTCCTGGTGCCTCATCATCACTTATCTCCATAATTCTAACATAGCTCGGGAAAGGAATAGATGAATAAACATGAAATCTATCCTTCCCTCTGTAAAATTCATATCTCCCCCTCAGAAATTTCACTTCATAATTTTCAATATCCCATAGGATACCAATATCACCGGATACTAGTTCCTTGGCATTCACATTCAAAAGTTCTCCCTATATAGTCTTAAGTTTACGCAAATCCACAGTACTTCTATTGGCTTCAATCAATTCAAAGATATCATCTACAGTATTGAATTCCATTCCAAGAACTTTGAGAGTAGGAGGATCAGGACCTGTTACCTTCTGATAGGGACCCTTCCCTTTGCCTCTGGGATGTTAATTTTGTCCGTCACCACCAGCCTCTTCATTCTCTTCCCTTTACTCAACATTGTCATCCTCCGAAGATTGAGGAGTTTCTTGAGTTTCTTTTTTTACCATGGGAGAATTGGGGCTTGAAGACATTTTTCAGTAGAGATTTGTGCGAAGAAGAAAATCTTGGAAGAGTTTGGCAACAAGAATCTGAAAGAAACCAAGAGGAGTGGGAGAGTGGCTGAAAAGAATGGGATTTGGAGAGATTGAGACGACTTTGAAACCAACAAAAACTTTTCACTTCACTTCCTCGTTTGCCGCAAAAAAATTTATTTTTCCAAGATGTGCAATGATTCTTCTTTTCTCTCTTGTCAACTCAAGACATCAACTCAAGACATACCAACTTCCAATATACCATAACTATGAAGCTTCTATTTTTGTAGAAATTTTTCTTCTTTCTATTTTTTTGTTTTTTCTGATTTTCTGAATAGAAATAAAACAAAATGTTTACAGCTAAATAAAGGCAAGGATTACCTCAAATTTGACAAATATCTAAGTGTTGTCTGAGACTTTCAAAAGTGGTGGTGTCCAGTGGCTTTGTAAAAATATTAGCAAATTGCTCAGATGTTGGAATATATACTACCACAACTTCCTTCCTTTCAACAAGATCTCTAATAAAATGATTCCTTATGTCAATATGCTTAGTTTGAGAGTGATGGACTGGATTTTTTGAAATATCAATAGCACTTGTGATGTCACATAAAATCTTCAAATGGCCTTGATGAATTCCATAGTCGTTCATCATTTGCTTCATCCATAACAATTGTGCACAACAATTTCCAGCAGCAAGATATTCAGCTTCCGCAGTAGACAATGAAATCGAATTTTATTTCTTACTATACCAAGATACTAGGTTCGTACCAATAAAGAAACATCCACCTATAGTGCTCTTTCGATCATCAGTATTACGGGAGAGAAAAAAGGGCGCAGCCCTTCTCCGGACTTCCCGGGGCCGATTTTCTTCCAGTTTCTCTCCTACGATTCAGAGTTTCCGGCGAGGAATCCGACATTAATGTTGGATTCCTCGCCGGCATCTTTCGAGGTATGATTTGCGCTTGAATTTGAAGATTTGATCTTTGGATCTGGAGGTTTTGGGTGAAGATCAGACTTTTCGATCTTGAAGTTGTGGATGGAGCGTAGTTGATGAAGATCTATCATTGTTCCAAGTAAGTTTTAATCTTTCGTTGATAGATCTAATCTGGATGATTGATGAGTGGTTTATTTATGATGAATCTGTGCGGATTTGTATGGAAGATTATTTGGTTATGGTGATAGTCAATGTGGTGTTCATGTTGGATTGAGAGTAGAGATGAATTTGAAGCATGAATTTTTATTAGTATTTGGAAGAGTTCATGGATCTGTTGAGATGACATTATTGTGATCAGATGCGCCACTGTCCATGATTGTGTGCTTTAAATTGGAAATTCGACCGGATTGCTATGTTTCATGCCAAGAATTTAAATTTATTTTCTTGACTGATGAACACTCATGTGGGATTCAAGATTTTGGGTGTTTGAATGTTATTGTTCGATGGGGTTGATGGCTTGGGATTAGTCGGATTCAAGACAGATGTTTGGAGATAATTGGTTTAATTGGAATCATTAACGACGGTAGGCCCAAGGTATTTTTCTCGTTGCTTCAATCTCATGATGATATTCAGATCTAGATGAATGGAGGAGCAGATTTTTTTGTAAATGATGGATTTTGTTGGATGATGATTTTTTCGGATTTCCGATCGGAGGTCGCCGGAAAAATGATTTTCCGGCGATGGAAAAGCATGAAATTGCCTCGGTTCTCTGGCCTTAGACTCGGATTCGTATTTGTTCATGTTTGGGATGCATCTTAAGGCTGGAAAAGAGAATTAAGGAGTGTTGATTGTGTTGTTCTTGCTCGCCGGAAAAGAGCGTTTCCGGCAAGGAGAAAGGTGTTCGGCCGGATTTGCTCGGTTTTGGACGTGGAAGCTCCTTGTTTTTGTTGCTAATTCCGGCCGAAATTGCACAAGGGAAGATGCCCAGATTTTGATAGAATTTTTTGGCAAAATAGTTGCGGATTCCGGCAAAAAATTTCCAGATTCCGGCGGCTCCGGCGCCGGAAAACCGCGAGTCCGATCCGCTTGGGCGCCGCCGGGTCAGAGTACCCGATCAGGAAAAACGGGTCTAAGCAAAACTAGGGTTTTGACCCGGTTTGGATGCGGCGCGGGTCAAACAACCCGCTAAGGGGGGAGGCCGGGTCAGCAAACAAAACCCTAGGCGAATAGGAGCACGGTTTGGGCGGTTAAATTCTTTACGAACCGGGTCAACCTTATGACCCGGTTTTAACCCGGAAAAGGTAGCAAATCAGGAGGCGGCGGCTGTGGCTTAAGTTGAAACCCTAGCGGTACTGGGCCAAGCTGCTGGGCCGAAAGAAGAGCTGCTGGGCCGAGTGTAATATCAAGGCGTTGAGCTGAAAAGTCTTTGCTGCTGGGCCGAAAAGGATAGCTGCTGAGCCGAAATAAATTGCCAAGTTTATGGGCTGATTTCATGGACTCTTGGGCTTATTAAATCATAATATTTCAGCCTATTTCTTGGGCCGAATTTCCTTCATTTTGGGCTCTAATTTGTGGATTATTGTGGAGTTTTGGCCTTCCCTTTGGGCTAAAATTGTATTTGGTGGATAATTGCATATTTTTCACTTGGAGGATGGGAGAGCGTCCTATCTACATTTGGTTGCTTGACCACAGGAGTTGGGCAGTGGGTTAATTAATTAGCGTACGCGAATTTAATTAACCCATTGCTAGTTGTTACTTGGATTTGACGGTTATTACGCGCTCTATGCTCGCGCTACACTTTATTGTGTTAAATTAGCATAAAGCTGTCCATTTGCTCAAAATGGAGTGGGCGATTACAGAATCGCCAGGCTTGACGCACGCCGCATAAGTTGTGTCCGTTCTCCCCATCCTTAGGAGGGCTACTTTTAGAGGGATTCACAAGAGCTATTGGCACGGCCTACGACACTCTTGCCCTCTAAACTAGTCTCGGTTCATATCACGAGAACGTTTGAAGGCCAATAACACCCCTCTATCCTCACCTTAGGGGTGTATATGGTAGAAGCTGCTCCTCCTTTGGCGGTCCTAACTTCATTCGGATTCAACAACACCAGCACACCATGGCAACCATTCAAGACCCGAGTACACCACACTCGGCTGCGCTTTTTGTCTACCACTAGCATACTCTTCACTATCTTCTTCAAGACCCGAGACCCGAGTCTCGGCTGCGATGAGGTTTTCATATGAAGAGCCAGTACACATTTCTGGTTGCTATGTATAGGTCCAGATTCACACATCAGGACTTGCAGTTATTTTTCCCTAGGCTTAGTACTTTCTAGCTTAGGGTTTGCATTTCTTTAAAAATAATTGGGGGGGAGGGGGGTACTCATTTGGGTACCCCCCTCCCCCCCCCCCCCTCGCTCGCTTCTTTTTCCCTAGGTTTTACCCTAGGGTTGGATTATGTTTTGTATTTGGTAGGGCTCTTTTAGGGCTCTACCGTGGGTTCCACCGTCTATACTATTTACCTATTTACTCAATCATCAGTATTACCAGCCCAATCAGAATCATTGTACCCAATTAAATTAGAATCTTGATTCTTAGAATACCAGACACCATACTCAGAAGTCCCACTTACATATCGAATAACTCTTTTGACTGCAGTGAGATGAGACTCCTTTGGATCAGCCTGAAATCTTGCACATATCCCTACGCTGAGACATATATCTGGTCTACTTACTGTTAAATACAATAGACTCCCAATCATTCCCCTGTAAAACTTTTGATCAACTGTGACTCTTTTCCCATCCTTGACCAATTTGTCAGAAACCCCCATAGGTGTTCAAACTGCTCGGCCATTGTTTAAACCAAATCTCTTTACTAAATTCAGGGCATACTTACTCTGATTTATGAACAGCCAGATTTTCCTTGCTTAACTTGCAATTCTAGAAAGTATGTGAGCTCTTCAACCATGCTCATTTCAAATTCAACCTGCATAACCGTGACAAAATCATGTACCATAGATGGTAAAGTATAGCCGAATACTATATTATCAACACAAATTTGAGCAATCCAAATTTTTGATGACTTTTCAAGCACAAATAAAGTGCAATATACTCCCCTTCCACGATAACCTTTCTTAAGAAGAAAGTTAGTAAGTCATCCATACCATGCCATGGGTGTTTGCTTTAAGCCATATAAAGTCTTCTTGAGGCGATACACATGATAAGGGTAATGAGAATCCTCAAATCCTTTAGGTTGTTCCACATATACTTCTTCATTTACCACGCCATTTAGAAATGAACTCTTGATATCCATTTGATACAGATTAAAGTTCATAGAGCAGGAAATAGCAAGTAAATTTCAAATTGAGTCTAACCTGGCAACTGGTGCGAATGTCTCATCAAAGTCAACTCCATCTACTTGTGTATATTCTTGAGCTACCAGTCTGGTTGTAGTGTGTTTTAATGCATGGCTTTCTTTGTTATCTTTCATGTTGTTCTATGTCTTTTGTTCACTTAATATGTTCTTAGTTCACTTTGTAATGTTGTGTTTAGTTGTGTGGCTGGTCTACGTGTGTGTAGGCTTCCTATTGGATGTACTTTGTTTCGAGTAATATGTCCATCAGCATCAAATTTATTCTTGAGATCCACTTTGTGCCGATGGCCTTTACACCTTTAAGACGAGAGTGAGATACCATACATCATTTCTTGCAAACTGACCTAGTTCTTCTTGCATTGCAGCAATCCAGTATTCGTCCAGTAATGCCTCCTTGTAATTCTTTGGTTCAATGAGAGAGATGAAGCATTGTAATCCTGCCAACTTCCTGTAATCCACCCGATGAGCTGATCGAGTACTCCGTGCCATTGATTTGGGTTGATCCTGTGTTGGAACATAGGATACGGCAGTGAGGGATAATGTTCCAATATGCTCAGTTTCAACTGGTTCGGTATCAGTCTGCTCAGATGTTCCAACATGCGATAGATCTGCCTTGTCAGGTTGACGAGGCTGTGTTAGAAAATGAATATTACTAGGTTCATCTTATACAACATCTGAATTTTTTCCTTCTTCAAAATCATCCACAATAACATTTATAGATTCCATGAGTGTGTTTGTCTGATAGTTATAAACACGTTAAGCCCGATTGTTCACAGAATAACCAAGAAAGATTCCAGTATCACTATGATAATCAAATTTTTCCAATTGCTCTCTGTGTTTGAGGATGTAGCACTTGCTTCCAAACACATGAAAGTATGAGACATTTGGTTTCCTACCCTTCCAAATCTTGTAGGATGTTTTGCTGGTGAATGGACGCAAATATACTCGATTAATTGTACAGCAAGCTGTGTTAATAGCTTCTGCCCACCACTTTTTGTGAATTTCTTTTTCGGCCAACATAACTCGAGCCATCTCCTGCAAATTTCTATTTTTCCGTTCTACAACACCATTCTGCTGAGGAGTGATTGGTGCAGAAACTCGTGTTGAATTCCGAGCTCATCACAAAAGTGACTGAATTGAGAATTTTTAAACTCTATACCATGATCACTACGAATTTGAACAATCTTCCCAACTGGACTTCCTTTTTCACTCTGTAACTTTATCACCAGACTTCTAAATACTTCCACGTATCAGATGTTTCTTTTAGAAAAGCTACCCATGTAAATATGGAAAAATCATCAACACATACAAAGATATACTTCTTTCCACCTATACTAGGTGTATTGGCCGGACCCATCAAATCCATATGCAATAATTCCAGATTTCTTGAGGTGGTCATATATTGAACTGAAGTGTGAGGAGATCGAATTTGTTTACATTGTTGACATGGTCTGCATACAATTCCACCCTTGCTTGTTAAGATAGGCGTACCTCGTACATCCTTTGCATTTGCAATTTTCACCAAGGTTTTGTAATTAGTGTGACCAAGCTTTCTGTGCTACAAAAATCCTTCATCCTGTTTCGAGATCATACACCGTACTTCCTCTTCCAGTAAATAGCAATTATTTGATGATCGTATGCCTGAAAGAACCTTGGCTTCTCCGTGTTTCACTATGCATTTGTCTTTCTAAAATTCCAAAGTCATATTGTCATCACACAATTGACTTATGCTCAGCAGATTGGCCTTCAAGTCTTCAACAAACAACACACTAGTGAATACTGGAAATCCTTCAATCTGTAGTTCACCTATTCCAACCACTCTACTCTTCTTTCTATCACCAAAAGTAACATAACCGCCATCGTATGGTGTTATATTTGTGAGAAATTATTGAGTGCTAGTCTCTGGAATATGATATAAGCGAAGTATGTGAAACAAAACATGTACCAGAATGTTTGACAACCCATACCTTTCTGACCATTTTTGTTTTCTGGACTTTGCCTATGTTGGAACATACCAAGAGTTGATGTCGTACCATTAGGTCTCTGAGAAGTTTCTGCCATTTTTCTTTTGAGTGACCTTGGTATGAACAGTAGCTGCAGATGAGAGGTTTCTTTTGATGAGACTTGCCGAACTTTCTTTTTACCACTCGAATCTGTCTTGAGAGTTACTGGACTCTTAAGTATCTCTTGTGTCTCAGGCTTGAATGTGACTGTGTTTTTGAGTGGGTTGTAATACCCAATTTCGTGTCAATCTCCAAAGTTCTTTCCCGTGTCTAGAATATCGTCTAGCTTTTCTTTTCTAGAGTTCAGCTTAGAAATTACTGCTTCAGAAGTTTCAGCTCTCTTGGTTGTTAACATTAGCTTTTCATTCAAATCTTCCTTCTCTTTTTTAAGTTCAGAAACTTCCACATGCAATTCTTTTTCTATTTCCGTCAAATGCATTTTTTCTTCCTTCAACTCTTTGTTTGTGTCAACTACTTGGAGCCACATAGCATACATCTTTTCATAAGTGTTGTAGATTTCTTCATCACTGGATACTTCATACGAGTCTATGTTGGAACATAAGGCTTCATTTTTGTCTGATGTGTTGGAACATCCATCATGTGATGCATCATGAATTTTTGCTCCAAATGCCACATAGTTACTTCTTCATCTTTGTTGTCCTCTTCATCTTTACTCCATGGGGCGACATATGATTTTCCTTGCTTTTTCTGGGTATTTGCACATTCAGCCTGAATATGACCATATCCTTCACATTCTCTGCATTGTATTCGTCCAGGCTGCTTTGGTTCACTGCTTTGATTTCTAGAGAACTGCTGATTTCCTTGTTCAAATCTCTTCCCACGATTACCTCCAAATTCTTGTGGCCTTGGTCTATTTCCACCATACCTTTCCTAAGATTTCTTATTTACTACTTTCTTCAGCATTCTTGAGAATTTTTTCGTGATAAGTGCAAGTTTGTCAAGCTCATCATCACTATCGAATTCGTGATTATCCTTTGATAAGGATGTTTTGAATGCCAACTCCTTTTGAACCCTTTTTGTAGCCTGCTGAAATGTCATTTCATACGTCTGTACTGATCCCATTAATTCATCTTGGCTCATCGTGGCTATATCTCTTGCTTCTTCTATTGCTGCGACCTTCATTGCAAACTATTTGGGGAGTGATCTCAAAGTCTTTTTCACCAATTTAGCCTATTTGTAGACTTTACCAAGTTGATATGCCATATTGGAGATGTCCCTGAGTTTTCTGTTGAATATAGAAATAGCGTCATCTTCTTCCATCTTGAGTTCCTCAAACTTAGTAGCTAACATCTGTAGTTTAGATTCTCAAACTCGACTAGTTCCTTCATGAACAGTTTGCAAAATATCACATGCTTTCTTGGCTTGATGACATATAGATATGAGTTTGAATTGGTTTTCATCAACAGCAGTGAAGATAGCATTTAGTGCTTTTGAATTTTCCAGAGATGCCTTGAGGTCATCAGGAGTCCAAGTAGATTTGTCTTTGAGTTTCTGCTCCCTTTGATTTGACTCTCCTTCTTTCTCCTTAGAGCTTGTATCAGCATCATCCAGTGAGTTGATGAAAACTCTCATGCGTGCCTTCCAATAATAGTAGTTTTTGCATTCTAGCAGAGGTGACCGAGACACCGAAGCTCCTTCTTTGGTTGCCATGGTAAAACCGGATCCCACTTTCCTTGACACAACCAAGGGAAACAATAAGTGACCAGGCTCTGATACCAAATGAAATTTGGTGTTACCAATTCTCTTAATTAGAACTAGTATGTTCCAACATAACATATCTAACCAAGTATGAAATAAAGTAAAGCATTAAAGACAAAACACTTGGTTACGCAGTTCGATGAAATCCACCTACATCTGCAGGGCCTAGCCCAGTTCAGAATGAATCCACTAATCAGAAAGATGCAGTACAAAGTGCACCATACAAAATACTTATCTTTACTCATCGAACATGTGAATTCTGCTAGCTCCCTTAGCTACCGATACGCCTTGATTAGACTCCCTCTGACCTTGAAACTCATCGACGCTGGATCTCCTCCTCCCGGGAAATTAAGGTATACGATTCTGAACTTTGAACAACAGGTCACCTATGTTGGAACATAGAATTATGGCTCTTTGCAATTCTCTCAAAAAAATGAAAACCTGTGTGCATATTTTTATCTGTTAAATTTGTGTATTAAATGCAGTTGTGGTGTCCCCTTTTAAAGTCATGAGCAGATCTGAACTCTCCATGATTATCTCTATAATATTCCTATTCCTTATCTGCTTCTTGATGCATATCCAAATCCCAAAAATAAGGGGATTTCCTTATCACAATATCTCTCATATATTCGATAATCTCAATACCATATTTGTAGGGATTTTCCATAAACAACCTATGCTTCTTCCAATGCCTATCATATTGCAGAATATTCAGATTTCCATAAATCACAAATGCCATAATATTCTGTCCTTTTTCTCGTAAGATTTGCTTGGCGTATTAACATAGAAAGTTTTTCGTTTCCAAATAAGTTCACAAATTGCCAATTAAAATATCCAATGAACACCACTTGAATTTACACAAATCATCAATAATGGAGCCTAATAGGAATAAAAATATATGATAGTTCACATAGCCTCTACGTTCTTATCGATTCAAACTACTGAATTTCAGTTTCATTCGAACAAAATTTAGTTCTAATCAAAATAAATTCCACCTCCTAGCCCGAATCTCTTTTGAACCATACACGACAAGGTAACTCCCGCAAATACGGAGCTTATGTTGTAGAATTAGTCATGAATGAAATCTTTTAAGCGGTGAATCTGTGAATTTAACTGCTATGAACATGTAAAAAGCGTGTGGCGAACATCAGTAAAATGAACTTAATGCTGCTGAAAATTTTCATTTAAACTAAGCACCTGTTAACTTATAATACGTGTGTTTGTATTAAAACATGCATTTGTTTTTTAAAATGCTGATATGAATTATGAAAGTTTGCTAGGAGATAGTGTATGAGTTAGGTTATGAATCGTTTTTGTTTTGTTAAAACATGCATATGTTTGTCTACAAAATAGTATATGTTATAGTACAAAGAACGGAGGAGGCTAAAATTTGGTTGTTTAAAATCATGACTAAATTGCTTTTTTGGCCCCAACATATGATGCAATACCATATTTTGATCCTAAGGCCAATATCGTTTTTGTTTAGCAATCAACAAATACAAAATGATTTGTTTGGTCCCCAAAGGTGGTTTTCAGGTAAATCGGAACTATTTTTCGATACAACTAGGGGTATTTTCATAATTCTACTAGTTAAAAACATTTTCAATTAAAAATTCCCAATTTTGAAAATTTTGTTTTATCTTGTTTTTCTTTAATTTTCTTTTCCTTTTAATTTTCTTTTAATTTCCTTTGAAATGTATTTTACTCCGCCGCCAATGAACAACAATGTCTTCACAGCTCTCTTCCTCTTCCTCTTCTCCCACATTCTAGCTTCCTCCACGGCATCCCTAACTTCCTTCACCCCCGGCGTTCACCGCTGAAATCTGGACAAACATGTACGCATCACCATTGTTGGCATCCCTTCCTATGTCCCTGGCAATAGAAGTCTTGCCGGTTCCGGGGTTCCGGGAGGGGCCTTGTAAAAGTGGAGAGTGGTGCGTACAGGTTGAAGTTTAACAATCGATTGAGGATATCAATTTTTGGTTGAATTTTAGTGTTACCGAGTTTTGGGGAAAGAGGAGGGCGGTGGAGAAGCCAGTTGGTGGCCTTGAGGATATCGCCGCCAGTGACATCAAGATCTTCAGCAGCTGATGCCTCAAAGAAACCCATGCAATGGAGGATCGGGCAGATCCGTGGGTTTGGGTCCTGCATATTCGAATTCGGACCCGGACAGGGAGGATTCGGTCAGTATTCAGATGACCTGCTTGAAGAAGGAATGGTGGACGGCGGCGGGGAAGAGGTTTCCGCGGTGGAAGAAGATGGTCTTCACAGGAAAATGGGTTTCACAGGAAATTTATTCAGTTTCACAGGAAAGACAATACAAGAAGATGGGTTTCACAACAAATTTATTTAGTAACTTTTTTTTTCAAAAGAATAAGGGTTTCACGGGTGAAGAAGATGATCTTCTGCCGGTGATAAGTGGAGGTAGGCGGGGAAGAAGCTTCAGCGGGGAAGAAGGTGGAGGTGACGGGGAAGAAGCTTCAGCGGGGAAGAAGATGGTCTTTTCTTTTCTTTTTTTTTTAAACTCGGGGGTATAATGGTTATTTTACATATTTTGACCAATTTTACTATTGACTTTACCTGAAAACCACTTTTGGGGACCAAAAAATTATTTTAATTTGTTGGTTGCTAAACAAACGCGGTATTGACCTTAGGGACGAAAAGATGGTATTGCATCATATGTTGGAGACCAAAAAGCACGTTAATATAAAATCATCATATAAATCGTGCATTGATTCATTTACAACATGTACTGTTTAAATAAAAGTACACATTTGATTTAAAAAGTCAATTCCTTTTATGAATTGCAAAACTTTGTCAGGAGATAGTGGATAAGTTAACTTATGAATCATTTGTTTTGTTAAAACATCCATAGGTTAGCATAAAACTAGCATTTCTTGTTGTACATAGAATAAAGATTACAGGATTTTTTGGTTTTTAAAATTTTCATATAAAGTGCATGTAATACCTTACAATATGTAATGGTTACATTAAAACATGTATTTGTTTTCAAACACGAGAGCATATTTCCCTGATTTAAATGAAAGAGATGTTATTGAAAGTATTATCGTCATGAAAGCAACAATGTAGAAGCATTTCACACTTTGTATAAAAAGTATGCAAATGTTTTTTGGTTTCAGATACAGGAAGAACTCTCAACATTTAAACATAAGGGATGGTACTAGATAAATACTGAAAGTGCTCATGTGCTGGTCAACCAAATAGCTCTAAAGGAGACATTATCAACCCTATTACTTGTATAGACCCTAAAGGTGGTTCTGCAACAAAAACGAAGAGGAAGAGAAAGGATTTGGTGATAAAAACATAAATGTAAAACTAAAACAAATATCAGTGTAGGATATAAAAAGAACATTGGATTAAATGTAAGTATATTCATTATAATTTGAACAAAATATTTCATTAGTGAACTTACAATTACATATGTATTTTTATCTAGATTAACTAAGAGTCTCTAACACAATGAATCAATTATCATTCTTCAAAGACAGATCATCTTCAATTTCCTTGATTTGAATGTCATTTTCATCTGGATCCTCCTCGTGCTGGAATGTCCTGTGGAGTCCAATGTTCAGTATTTTCTAATTCATTAAAAGTTAAAACCACTTAAAGTTGAGATCCAGCTCCCACAAAAAATCATACACACTGAATACTAATAGATGTAACATATAAGTAGACAAATACAGTTTCTACATCAAAATGAACAATCAACAAAAAATAAAAATAAAAAGGCATTCACAGTACACTGAATACTAACAAATGCAACATATGCAGTTCCTAAATCCAAATGATCAATCAACAACAAATAAAAATAAAAGGTCAAACACTAACAACTAACAAGTACATACTAGATGCTAATAGATGCAACATATAAGTAAACGGATGCAATTCCTAATTCCAAAAGAACATGCAACAACAAATGAAAATATAAAGTCATACACAGTACAACTAACAAGTACACACTGGATACTAACATATGCAACAAATAAGTAAACAGATGCAATTCCCAATTCATAGCGAATAATCAACAACAAATGGAAAAAAAAGTCATACGCAATACAACTAACAAGTACACAATGGATACTAGCAGGTGCAACATAAAAGTAAACAGATGCAGTTCCTAATTCAAAACAATCAATCGACAAATTTGTTGTAACAAGATGTTATAACATGTGCAAATAATGAACAAATAATTAAAGAAGAACACAGAGAATTTTATGTGGTTCACTAACAGTGTGTTAGCTATGTCTACAAAACTGAAACAAATTTCATTAACAGACACGGATAAGATTTCTCAGACCAGAATAGATGTCTTCAAATCTCAGGCACACAAATAGACTCATATGAGAGTTTATATAGATCTCTCAAACTAGAAAATCCTAAACAAGAATGGAAAAGGCCTATATTAATCATAGTCCTAAACAGAATTGAAATTACCTAATAACAAATCTTTCTATAAAAGAATTCAAATTCAAGTCATATTCTAACAATCTCCACCTTGACTTGAATCCTCTCCCACGAAGCAGATAATCAATGGCAGATATTAGATGATACCAGATGCAACAAAACTAGCCAAATGTATTCCAATTTTTCCTGCCTCGGATTTAATCCCCCAGGGCCTTGAATAATCGATTAGAACATTTAGGAAGTCCATACAAAGTTGGAACTTTCCATGAGGAACCAATTTGGTGAACATATGAGTGGGATTATCAGCACTACGGACTTTCATCACCTTAATCCTCTTCTGGTCTTCAGATGATGCAACCAGATTAGAACTTGACAGAGTAGAACCTTGTAGAGCATACAAGGTACCATCTTTTACACCTTTCATAGCCAGCTTTGAACCCTTGTAGACATTCATAACTCCACCTTCACCTTGGAAACTAAAACTCTTACTATCAAGAAAACTCAACAACAGACTATTTGTCATTGGCAGAACATGACTAATTTCGTTCAAGGTGTTTTAAGGAGAAATCCCAACAATTTCCTTCCATCAACTCAAAAGCCCAAAAATAGAACAAAATAAGATTCAACACAATTCTAACAATCTCCCCCCTTGAATTGAATCTCCAAGAAACCGGATGCATACAGACGGATATCCCAGATGCAGATGCACTTTGTTGTGCCAAATGTACCAAATGTATAATGATGATCCCAAAATTATCAGATGCACAATGGATGTGCCAGATGTACAAAATGAAAAAGGTACTAAACAGAGGTACCCATATACCACCAATTATAATAAATCCAACCATGAAAGGATTTATCAAATGGAATAGATTTAACCAAGTCCAACCAGGAAAGGGCTTGTGGCAGATAGACAAAGTTAAGCAAATCCAACCAGGAAAGTGTTTGCTAAAAGAGCAGTCATATTTTCAAAAGTCCGACCAGGAAAGACCTTGTGAAGCAGATGACAAAACAGACGGACAAATTTTAACAAGTTAAATTATGAAAGAACTTGTCAAACACAATAGCTCAGGAATCCCAGTAGAGGCGACAAAAACATGCGTATTCTCTAGACTCACCAACATATCACCCAATCTCAGCTTTGTTTTCTTTTTCTTCTTCATCATTATTTTGCAACAGAAGTCTCTAATCAACCTACAACTCTAATACTAGTTTGTTATAACATGTGCAAATAACGAACAAAGAATTAAAAAAACACAAATAATTTTACGTGGTTCACTAACAATGTGTTAGCTACGTCCACAAAACTTAAATGGATTTCATTAATAGACACGGAAGATATTTCTCAGACCAGAACATATGTCTTCAAATCTCAGGTACATTAGAAATAGACCCATATGAGAGTTTATATCGATCTCCCAAACTACATAATCCTAAACAAGAATGGAATAGGACTATCATAATCCTGGTCCTAAACACAATTGAAATTACCTAATAACAAATCCAAAACAGAAATAAAAATTTCAGATTCAAGTCATCTTCTAACACAACAAGAGGAGAATTCAAAATCAGATCATATAAAAACGTACATAACAACTCAAAACACATGAAAAACTATACATATCCAACGCTCCAAACCAGAAAATCAAAGTAACAACTAATAACTAGCAAAAAACACTAACGAAAACATCTACATCAAAACAAATAATAAAAAGAGAACAAAACCTAACTATTCGATGAATCTCTAATAGACAAATGAACAAACTAACCAGAGTCGACACCAAAAAGCATAGAACAAACGAAAAACACGTCGAAACGGAGGTTACACAAGTATAGTGGATCTGATGGCGGTTACGAGAGAAGAATACGGTGAAATTGGCGATGGTGGAGGTTAGGAGAGTGAAACTACAGCGGAAGGCAGCAACGGAAGCTACGAGAGGAGTTGGAAGTTGCAAAATCTTACAGAAGTTGTGAGAAAGTTGCGAGAGAGAAAATAAACAAAAATGTAAATATTAAACACAAATTTGATATTTATATGAAGTCATCAAATTCCATTAATTATAAAATGAATGCATTTTTTAATGAAGTCACCATTATGAATACCAGTCAAAAATTTCTACTTTCCATTTCGCCTGTCTCAATAAAAAATTCACATTTTGACTATTTTTTATTTGGGTTGAAATTTGTGGTTGGAATTTACCCATCTCATTTCAATCATCCACCTTTACATGAATATTCGTGCAAAAAAGGTGTATAAACTTTGATTAGGACGGTATCGTTTATAAAAATGTTTGTATATTTTTGTAATATCTCTTTTAGCATTGTGTTATGAGCAACTAGTTTAGACAAGTTGGTTGAGGCACTAGTTATACACACATCGTTTCATTAGTAGTGTGATACTTTTTAATTTGAGATGTTTCTTTATATTGACACTTTCAAATTATGGCAAGTTTAAGATTATTATATTCATTCATTTTATTATTCTTTCTTTCAATTCAATTTGATCCAATTATTTTGCATTTGCTAAATTCTAACACTCAAAATTGGTGTGTCACTATTGGAGAAATAAATGAAGTAATTGATAATATATTTGTGAGGTTATACGTTTAGCCATGATGTATGCATATATTGTGCCGAGAAAATTTCATGAATAGAGAAGATCTAGTACAAATTTCACGCTCTTCTTCCTTTTTTTCTCATCAATAGAAGAAGAGAACAAGGTTGAGTTAACTATGTGCGGCGCAGCTTTTGTGGCACATGAATTTGTGGAATGGTCTCAACATTGAATCCCATCCCAAGGCAATTGGACCATGTCCCTGTCCCGGTGGAGCCGCGGACCTATTAACTTTTGACCATTTTCCCAATTAAAGTGCACCGCATTATGCCGCGACAATAATGATCGTGTCCAAATCATTCCGTAACATTCTTTTTTCTTATTATATTTTTAACCCTATTAATTTTAGCCAAAGTCTTGGGAAAGATGGTCTTTCCATAAGTTATGGAAAGACGGGGTTTAATTAGAATAATAAAAGGTAAAAGGTCTTAGTTGCAATATTAAACTTTTAGAATGCAACATGCAGTAGTTATAAAATTTATAACCCGGTTCATGCAACCCGACAATTTTATCTCCATTTCTTCTAATTTACACTTTAAACCTTGGTCTTTCCATAACTTATGGAAAGACCGTCTTTCAAGAGACGGACTCTTAATTTTATTGTGAAATATACTCCGTTCGTTTAACTATTTGTGGCACAATTTCCATCATAAAATATTTATTTTATTTTGGCCCTTTCTAAATGTAATATAATTTTAGGTACTTTCAATCACCAAATCTATCTTTTCTTCTTTGCATCCAATTTGATCCACACAATTAACATCTTCCATGCGATTATGCCGAAAAGAGATGTGTCACAATAAGATGATTGAAGGAAATAGTTCCTCTTTGTTTTTATTTAAGATCACATTACAATCAATTACATATAAAAAACTTACTTTAAGATCATATTATGAGACACCATCTTTTAAACTATTGAAACTCAATGTAGTCTAAAATATCCTTTATTTGATAACTATGAACACCTTCCTGAAAATACCTGAACGTTGCACCACTAATGAACTAACGCCACCGAAACTGGAACCCATCATGATCGCACATTCATTGAGCACCTACATGTTGGGAAACCACAACAGAGACCATTGGCACCAACGTCGGGTAATTACTTTCAAGAAATTTCTTATAATTTTTCAATTTTAACAGGGGTGTAGTTTGAACTATGGATCTCTCTGTTATGAGGGTGGATTAACCATTGAACCAAGTCTCAATTCTCTTCTTTTTTGTTGTAAATTGTCGCTATGTAGTTACGGTAGTTGCTTCGCAACTATTGGTGGAAACACACTAATATTGGAGAGATTCAAACTTTCGATGGTCAAGCTTAAGGAGGCGAGGAAGATACCTCCAACGAAGATACCAACACGATTGTCTTCTATAGAGGTGTAGGAGTTTATATCCACGAATTCAGAGATTTTCAATTAAGAGATATTTTGACGACTCTGCAGCTGACAAACACAAATCATCATCGATCTCCACGCATGGTTGTCCTGGCTATGCGCCACCACGTCCATTCACACACTGTTGCCTATGCTTACTCGGCGATGCACGTCAGTCTCTCTGCGATCGTCTTCTGGTCACCATCCAGAGTAAACAAGAGCGAACTTTGTCCTCTATTCTTTTTTATTCCCTCTTCAGTTTCCTGTTTCTTTTGCTCTATCGGTGGTGGCTTTTATTTTTTATTAGCTTTATTAGTTTTTAGATTATTAGTTGTTTCTCCTTTGTTTTTATTTTCAGTTTTTTTTTAAAAGGGTAGCAATCAAAATACTCCCTTAAACTGCAGATCCCTTAAACTGCAGAGAAAGGGAGTTAGTCTCAAAATTTCAGAAGGCATAAAAAGATTGCATTGCCCTTCTGCCTTCTACCTTCACCTACACCCACCGACACCCATCATCACACACCATCACCACCATCCACTGCCACCGAACAATCATCGGCCACAATAATCACCAACATAATAAATTTACAACACTTACAAGATATCCATTACAAATTGAAACCAAAATTTACAATAAATTCATAAACCCACTTTATCCATTACAAATCCGAACAAATTAAATCGTCGCCTTTGTCATCCTCGCCTCCACCTGTCGCCATCCTTGCCTCCTTCCATCACTGTTCTCGCCTTCTTCCATTGCCTTGGTGGGGATTGCATGCGTGGGTAGCAATTGTAGAAATCTCGTTGTAATAAATAAATTTAAACATAAAATTACTCCATTAATTACAGCAACTATAAAAGTATCCGTCTAACTGTTAGTTGTAAAGCAATAATTTATGTAACTTGGGTTTCATATTATTATTATTTTTGAAGATTACATATAATCAATTAAATTACATATAAACATTCTACTGTACATATAGGACTAATCTAGGCGACATAACCATTTGAATCTATTGAAACCCAACGAAGCCTTGAAATTCCATCCATTTGAATAGTTTGGGACAACCTCCACAAAACACTCAGCTAATTGCACCTTCATGGAGCAGCCGCAGGTTGAGAAACCACGAGGACCACCGATAAGGTTTCGCAATGTCGGATAATCCCTGGCAAGAAATTGCTCTAATATTCAAAATTCTTTCTAGGTCTGTGACTATAGAACCTTGGACCTTTTTTTATAGAGAGAGTGGATAACCGCTGAACCAATGCCAATTTCACTGAGTTTCATACTTTTTATTGTAAGAAACTAGCAAGAAATTGCTCTAATATTCAAAAGTCTTGCTAGGCGTGTGACTAGAACCTTGTACCGTTTTGTTATAGAGAGGGTGGATTATACACTAAACCAAGGCCAAATTCACTGGTACTATACTTTTTATTGAGTAAAATGCTTTTAAATATGAAACTAACTGATACACTATCATTTAAAAGTAGGGGTGAACATCGATTCGATTTTCAAGTGTTGTGGTTTATTCGGTTCGGTTTAATCGGGTTGACATTTTACAAATTCAAAACCAAAAATCAAACCATATATGGAAAAACCAAATTCGGTTTATTCGAATTTGGTTTTTTGGTTTTTTGGTTTTGGTTTCAATTCAAATATGTATTTGAATAAACCAAGTTAGATAATGGCTAGCAAATAAAAGTGTAAAATCTTTTTTTTTTGAAAAAAATAAGGCACGTCTCCATTCCAACAAACCGATAACAAGTATGATGTGTTTTAGATCAGCCCTTGATTATTTATATTCATCCAAACAATGAGTTGTTTACTAAGAAAAAGAGACCAGCCCATACGTCAAAAAACAAGGAAAGCTGAAAATGCATTCTTGCTAATCTAGAAGAAATAAAGACTATAGAGACTGCGACAATATTGTATTCACATTTGTATTTGTTTAGGAGTTGAAATTAAGGTAAAGTAAATTAGTTTAATTTTTCTAAAAGTGGTCAGTCCCTTTATTTTCAATATTTGCATGAAAAATACTATTTTAAAATTTTAGTGTAAAATTAATACTATTTGATATTTTATTAGAATATAATTAATTAATTTATATGTTATAATTTGGTTTTCGGTTTATGTTTAGAAACCGAAAATAAAACCATAAACCATATTTATAGTTCAATTTAATCGGTTCAAATATTTGTATATTTGAAATTAAATTTATTTCAAATTATTCAAATTCGGATTATTTAATTGCCAATTTGAGTTTTGGTTTTCAATTTTTTTCTCACCCGTATTTAGAAATGGCAAAGTCTTGGAAAAGACCGTCTTTCTATAAGTTTATGGAAAGTTGCGGTTTAACTAGAATAATAAAAAGGTAAAAAATTTTAGTTGTAATATTAAAATTTTAGTGGAATGCTATATTTCACGCCCTGTATTTTACTTGTTTACGCCCTATATTTATACTATGTAATATACAATATGTATTTTTAATTTAATTTTTATATTTTAGATAATTTAAATAAATTGATATTAAATTATTTGAATTTAATATGTTAGTCTCAGCTGGTCCGCCGCCGCCGCCGGCCGGTCACCGCCGGTTCTCCGCTCCGGCTCTCCACGGGCAAGTGGCTCCAAAGGGCCTTTCGGTTCTCCACGGGCAAGTGGGTCCGAAGGGCCTTCCGGTTCTCCACGGCCAAGTGGCTCCAAGGGGCCTTCCGGTTCTCCACGGCCAAGTGGCTCCAAAGGGCCTTCCGGTTCTCCACGGCCTAGTGGCTCCAAAGGGCCTTCCGGTTCTCCACGGCCTAGTGGCGAACCGGGCATGCTCCGGCTCTCCTCAGCCAAGTGGCTCCGAACGGCCTTCCGGTTCTCCACGGCCAAGTGGCTCCAAAGGGCCTTCCGATTCCCCACGGCCAAGTGGCTCGAAAGGGCCTTCCGGTTCTCCACAGCCTAGTGGCTCCAAAGGGCCTTCCGGTTCTCCACGGCCTAGTGGCGAACCGGGCATGCTCCAGCTCTCCTCGGCCAAGTGGCTCCAAAGGGCCTTCCGGTTCTCCACTCTGGCTCTCCACGGCCAAGTGGCTCCAAAGGGTCTTCCGGTTCTCCACGGCCAAGTGGCTCCAAAGGGCCTTCCGGTTCTCCACGGCCTAGTGGCGAACCGGGCATGCTCCGGCTCTCCTCGGCCAAGTGGCTCCAATTGGCCTTCCGGTTCTCCTCGGCCAGTGGAGAACCGGGTCTCCCTTTTAATTTTTCAGCTTTCTCCCACAACTACCATCTACCCACATTTAATGTCATTTACTCCTTTTTATCCGAAAAAATCTAGTTTTTTTCTATAAATTGGGTAAAAATCTCCATTGGGTAAAAATCTCCACTTTTTTACTCCAAACAAGGGTGTTAAAAATTCCATGTCTATGGAGGTAATTTCTCTAATTATTGTCAAGTCTATAAGTAATAGTTAAATTTATTATTTATTAGCTTTTTAATTAGAAGTTTATGTTCATCTGATTACTGTAATGGATTAATTGTAATCTAATAATTATTGCAATTTAATGTATTTGAGTATAGTCGAGATGTATTTAAATTTCAATACTGTAATGTACTGTATGTATTTATTGTATTGTAGTGTACAAATTTATTTCATGTATGTATTTATGTACTGAATTTATTTAACCCTTTTTCGGATATAAAATTATTTCACGCCTCTTTTGACTGTATTTATCTACTCCTAATTAATGAATTGTTAGAGTTAAATTTTGCTTAATGGAACTACGCTAATTTGTTATTTTAATTTGTAGAAACGTAATTACTTTATTTTACTTTATATTATGTAAATGTAATTATTAACGGTTAATCTGAAATGGTTTAATGCAATTTTATTAACGGTTATCTAAATGTTAAAATGGAAGAATGTAATTTTAGTTTCATTAATCAATTATTAAACTTAAATCTTATAACCATAATTTTATTTCATCTAATTTTACTTTATTATATTTTTATATTTTAATCCATGTTTTAGACGTTAATTGAAAAATGGAGCAACGCACTTGTAATTCCGAAAGTTAATTATTAAACATTAATTTTGTAACGTTAATTTTATATTATTTTATTTAAACCTTAATTTGAAATGAATGAATGTAATTTTAGTTTTGGGAGTTAATTTATATACGCAAATTTTGTAATTTTAATTTGATTTCATCTAATTCAATTTTAACTTTATTATTTTTTTGTATAATAATTTGTAACCGTTAATTAAAAATTGAACAATGCAATTTTATTTTCGAAAGTTAATTATTAGAGGGCGTAGTTCAAGGTCCCCTGGGCGCAACACATCAGGGAGAGGTAGTCGGCACGGTAAGTACAAACATCATTCTTCCTATTGAACGCCTCATTAGAATGAAATTAATCTTAAGGTTTTCTCCTCCAGCGACATTCCCGTACCCCGAAAGTGTCCCCCACATTATCAGGCGTTACATCGAAGGCTGGAACGATGTCTTGAGTGGTGGAAACTGTGGCTTCAGATGCGTTACTGATGCGTTCCATGTAGATGGTGAAGGTGAATGGTCTGGGGCGCGCCGGGCAGTATTTAACGAGATATCGACTCATTGGCCTGACCATGTTCCCATATACGGTTCGAAAGACAATGTTGAATTAGCTAGAGCCCGTAACACCACACCAAAGGTCCATGTGGACGAGAACATTGGTTTATGGTCATTGCGGACATGTTTCCTGTCGCCACATACTACAACACGGTTGTAGTTTTATATTACATTCTAGAGAATGGGTCGGCAGACTATTGCTGTACAGTCCTTCCATTGAGGGCAGGCGGGGGCGAGGATGGAATGAGGAGGGAGCTACACATTGTATACGTTCGTAGTGCAAGCCATTTCGTCCGTTTACATGTCAAGGAAAACTGCCCCATGCCCCTTGTGGTTAATCTGTGGAATACATTGAGGAAATATGATGTCGTTGGTTGGGTTACCCTTTCGTAGGAGGATGATGGCTTGGACCAAAGCATACACGCCTCATAATTAATTGTTGTACCCAATGAAACAGTTCGGCATGTACGCAACCGTAAAAATTAGTATCAAAGAGTTCCGATTACAGAAATGAACAAATTGAATGCGAACAATGTGTTCATACATAAGTTATCCAGTCACCTAGGGGATCGGTTCATAACCGTGGTGTCTGCGATACTCGTCGCGACGACTGATCCAAGTAGTGAACAATTCCTTCATACGCTGGTCGACAAGTCCGTCAATGGAAGTAGAGTCAAACGGATCCAAGTCGCTCATCATGTCACTCAACATATGATGCATAGGAAACACATATTATCATAACGAAACAATTAGATTTAATATAATAAATTAAAGCAAACACTTATGGAAAACTTACCAGTGAGTCAAAATGTGTCCTATCTGGTCTACAACTCGTGGCATCATGTATAGGATTTGTGATCAATGGGTGCGAATGATTCGTGAACCACTCCTTGTAATCCAAGGTACACTCTGACGGACTGGTGGCAATCGGAAACTCGGCTAGCCGACCGTCGTGCCACGCGTGTGCCATTTCCCACAATGTCAACTGCATCATCCCTGAGTAGGTCACTGAATAGCCAGCAGGATCAGCGGGCCGGGAGCAGGGCTCTGGCACAATCCTAATGCTATGCGGTATACCCTGCACGAGACCGAAATGGCGCACAACACGATCTGGCATGTACGCCTCCATTGCGTCAAGGTATCGAATCACGCCGCGGTAATGAGTCCTTCCCCTCGCAACCCTAACCACATCCGGTTCATACGGCAACCAATCCACATGCACGTGTTTTGAAGAAATGTAACATTCATATGGAATCCAATGTACCTACTATTATTAGAATAAAATTAAAACCATGGTTGTCATACCTGGTCTGCCTGTACAGCATCCAATTGATGTCTGATGGTAGCCAGCCTTTGAATATCCCTCCCCACTTTATCCCCTGAGTGCCACCGGTTGGCGCATCCCGGAAGAGCTTGCAGTGTACTCAGTCTCGGCCGAAACATTGGAAAGTACTCATATATCCATGCTTGCAGCAGCGTGTAACAGCCACATAGGCTGCGGACTTTAGCCTGGGACGCAATTCCCAACTGTAGATACAAACTTGCCAATGTCGCCGAGCCCCAGGACAACTGCGAATCAAGTAGAGGTAGCAGGTTGGCTCTTACCTTAGTCCCGATTTTATCAAAAAAAAGCGTTGATGAAAACAGGGTCAGCATGTAGCACCTAAATTGGAAGTTGTCGCTCTGACCCGCCGCTATGCACCTCGCCATCAATGCTTGGCCATCGATATTACCCCCGTTCCAGTCTTCCCCGATGAAGGACTCCACGTCTTTCCCAAATAGTTCAGCGCTTGCTTCCTGAACAGCCTCCACCGAAATGGTACTACCAACAGAGCCACCAACAATGGGAATGCCAAGAATCATCTCTACATCGTGCAACAGGATGGTCATCTCCCCGAAAGGCATGTGAAATGAGTTCGTGTCTGGCTGCCACCTCTCGACAAAAGCAGATATCAATGCCATGTCAAGGAACTGGAACATAATCGAGGGAAGGTGCGCCAACCCAGTCGCACGTATCCTGGCCTGCACAACATCGCTTCGTTTAGGGAGTGTAGTGACTAGCTGCTTGTAGAGCGTTGAACGAGCATGGCATTTCAGCACACCATGCTCCATACCATTCCAAACATCAACTGCGACGTGTTCCCCAAAGCTCGGTATCACAAGGTTATCTTGCGGGCCACCACCCATCGGTCCCCGCACATGCCACGTTTCATCGGCTTGTCGCTTTCTCCTGTTCCTCGGTACCTTTCCAATGTCAGTCTCACTGACATTACACGATCCACCGGAAGACTGCAAAAATCGACCAGCTCTATTCCTAGCTGTATGCCTAGCTCCTCCACCAGCATACCTTTCGATTCCAACCTCCACTTGCACACTCGTCCCAGGTTGGCCAGACGGGGGGACATTGCATGTATTCTGTCCCTGCCTACCATCGGCGTCGAGTGGGCTGCATTCTACCGGCAATTCATACATCGACTGCCAACCACTATCTTCATGGATTGAATGCATTCTACCGGACGTGAGAATGTTGAGCTCCGGACCTTCCCATGTTGGCATGGGATCGAATACATGATCGCGCCTTGGAGAAGGCTGCTCAACTAGTACATTATGCTCCTGCGGAGAAGGCGACTGTTCCTCCTCGATCACACGGCCTCTCGCCTGTCTGGCCGAAGCACTAATACCTCTCCGTCGTATAGAACGACCATCGTCATTGGATTGACCAGCAGTGCTCATCTACAATACAAGATATATAATTATTATAATAACAATTGATTTAAACTGATATGAGAAAATAAATTAACACACATTTTAATAAAATGTAAACTGACATGACGAAACAGTGCATAATTTCAAACAACTTGTGGAAAATAATTACTTACAGCTAAAATACATTATCGACTACTTCACCAACGGTATTTTTCAATTACTTACTTCGCATGCAAATTTTTACAAATAAACTACATATTCACTAATGCATAGAAAAATGTAAATATAATGCAAAAAAACACACTCGAAACAAAACATTTAATTCTTTTCAAATCCCGTACAACGAACTTTTTATTTTTAGTATTTGCAAATTATAAATTAAACTACTAAATCATTATACAATCATTTAATTGTTCACCAAGTGAAATTAATAATAATATTCAAACAAATAATTATTAAAACATATCATAATCATTTACTACACAATTGTTTTCATGAGATTAAAAAACTAGATTTTCATAATATTAATTTACATTATATTATATTCTATTATGTTACATATACTTTCCAAATTACTAAAATAGTTATCATTTTGAAATTTAAACTAAACAATTTCTAAAAATAACAAATTCTTCATTTTAATTCCAAAGTTCATACAATTCATAATATTAGATTTTTCAAATTTAATTTACTATTTAATTTCCAATTTTCTGATTAAAGAATTTAATTTAAGATTAAACCTTCCTATTTTCTAATATTTACAAGCAAACCCCCCATCTTCCTCATCCCTCCAAATCCAACCTAAACACTAAACAACCTACCGCCGCCGGCATCCTCCTCCGGCGCCGGCCTCCTCCACTTCCGGCCTCCTCCGCCACCGGACGCCACCCCAGCACCTCCGCCCGAAGCCAGCTCTTCCCCTCTCCTTCTCCTATCCTTCTCCTTCTCCTCTACCGCTCCTTCTCCTTCTCTTCCTCTGCGACGCCACCTTCCCTCCGCCGCCGGCGTCACCGCTCTTCCTCACCTCGGTGCTACGCGCGCCGCCCAAGGCTCGCCGCCGCGACAAACTTCCCTCCGCCGCGGGCCAACGCCCAATCCGGTTCATCTCCTCCAGCCCAACACCACCTCCGGCCATTACGCACCACCAACCCCACATTCATTCCAGATTTACTAAATTTCTAACAAACCCCAATTCTAACAATTCTAACAAGTTCAAATAAATTCTAATAGATGAGCAACATTCAGGCAAGATTCATACAAATCCTACGAAAATTAAAATTTTTTCCTCAAAAACTTACGTTTTCCGGCGAGCGGCGGTCGGTGTCGGCGGGCGGGCGGCGGGCGGCAGAATCCGGCGACTGGAGCTACCTGGTGGAAGAAATGGAGTGAAGCAAGAAATGGAGCTGCCTGGACCACTTTTATACTACTTTCTCCATATATAATTTTTTATTTCAAAATATAAATACATGTATTTATACGTATTAGGGCGTAGATAGTAAAATACACGGCGTGATATATCAATGCCCAAAATTTATCATGCAACGTGAAGTAATAATGTTTATTACCCGATTAATGCAACTCAAAAATTTTATCTTCATTTCATCTAATTTTCAATTTAAAATTTAGACAGATTATTTAGAAAAGAAAATGAAAACAAATTAGTATGAATGGTTAAACGGAAATTATTTATGATTTGAATAACCGTTTCCTTTCCACCGCACTTTCTTAAAGTTGTCCAAAGTCTATACTTGCTGAAGAGGGTTATCACAACCGTGTTTACGCATCATCTACCGACATGAGTCACATGACTCATCCCAATTCTTAAGGCCGACAGCGGTGATTTTCATGGTAAACAAAATCTGCTGAACTCTCTACGGGAGTTAACATTGTCCGATCCGACCCATTTTGACATGATCCATTTAAATTAAGTTGGGTTAATTTCTCATTTAAATTAGGTAGATCAATTCATTTTGGATTGAACTGGGTATTTGAATTTTGATCACAATCGATCTGTTTTGATCCATTTATATTTTGCCAATTATCTTGAGAAAAAAATATTCTCTAAAAAAGGTTCATAAAAAAAGAATTAGTCTGATTCAACATATCCACCATTAATTAACTTCATAAACAAGTTTAACATTCTGTAAAAAAATATTTATAAAAATAAAAATAATTTTGTAAAACTACCATTAATTATAAATAATATATTAATGTAAACAAATGGTAGTAACTGGTTTGCTAGGATTCTACCTCAAATTGATTAGGTTAAAGAAGGAGATAAAAAATTGGAATAGGGAATGTGTTGGTAATATTGACACCAATTTAATCAATGCTGAAGAATCACTAAGAGTTTAGGAATCGGTCTTTGATTTAAATCCTTCTGACTCTGAACTCATTAAAGTAAATCAGAAAAAAGCATTATTACTGAGAGCTCAGAAAGAGAAAGAAAAACTTTGGAAACAAAAGGCAAGGTTGAAATGGCATAAATTGGGAGATAATAATACACAATTTTTCCATAAAGTCGTACAGGAGAAAAATTGTAGATTACAGATCTCAAAAATAAAAAATAGAGATGGTCAATGGCTAAATTCTCAATTAGACATTCAGAAAGAGGCCATATCATACTACTCGGATCTGTTATCTGAACCTAACCAGGGACCTAATTATACTTACTATGCGCATTTTCTGAGTCAAATCCCCACTACTATTACTGCTCAAGATAATATAGAATTAGCAAAGCCAGCCTCTGAATCTGAGGTTGAGGCAGTAATAAAGGGGTTAAGAAACAATAGTAGTCCGGGCCCTGATGGATTTACTAGTAAGTTCTATTATAAGTGCTGGTTCATAATAAAAAAGGATTTAATGGATGCAGTGAATGATTTCATTAGGGGCCCATCCTTACCTAAAGGAATATCTAGCACTTGGATTACTTCAATACCTAAAAAACCAACCCCTTGTTCATTTGATGATTTTAGGCCTATTAGCCTTTCTAATACTATTAATAAAATCTGCTCTAAAGTATTAATGGAAAGACTAAGACCCTACATGGATAAATTGATCTCCCAAAATCAATCGACTTTTATGAAAAATAGAGATATTTCTGATAAAATTCTCTATCTTCAGAAAATGGTGAGATTTTTGGATAAAAAGGCCAGATTTCCAAACTGTATTCTAAAACTGGACTTACAAAAGGCTTTTGACAGAGTTAATTGGGACTTCTTAAAATGTGTGCTTAGGAAGTTTGGTTTTGATGGTCCTTTTTTAAGTGTTGTAATGTCTAACCTTTCACAAGCCTATTTTTCTGTTCTCATTAATGGAAATCCAGTGGGCTTCTTCAAAGCCACTAGAGGAATTAAACAAGGTGATCCCCTCTCTCCTTTTCTCTTTAACATTTTTTCAGAAGTTTTTTCTAGAAGTTTATCATTCATTTTCCATAATGGTAAACTCTCATACTATCAGATGTCATCTTCAATTTCACCAATCTCTCATCTTATGTATGCTGATGATACTATCATCTTGATGCAAGCCTCTAAATCTAATTTAATCAAAATTAAGGTTTTTTTGGACATTTTTGAATTCACTTCGGCCCAAAAGTTCAATTTCAATAAATCTGATTTTTACATTAGCAAAAGAGCATCAAATATTAAATTAAATCAGATGAGGTCGATTCTGAAAATGAAACAGGGATCTTTCCCTTTTCAGTACCTAGGTTGCCCTATCTTTAAGGGTCGAACCTTGAATAGATATTATCAACCTCTGCTGGAAAAGCCAGATAAGAAGTTGAAAAACTGGAAAAATAAGTGGTTAAGTACAGGGGGCAAATTAGTCTTGATTAAAAGTTGCTTGTACTCTCTGCCACAGCATTTATGGGCTGTGACAAATCCCCCAAAATACATTATTAAATCATTTGAGAAAAAGCTGGCTAGATTCTTTTGGGGTGAAACTGATGGGAAAAGGAATAAGATATGGAAAAATGGTCAGATTTAGCCAAATCAACATCTCAAAATGGCTTAGGGTTTAGGTCTATCAAAGGTATAGTTGATGCATGTTCCCTTAAGCTGTAGTGGAAAAGCCAGTTAGGTATAACCCTATGGTCTAAATTACTTTGGTCTTTGCCAGACTCTTATAGAAATTCAGTCACATGGAAAAGAATTTGCTCTGTCAACTCCATAGCTGAAGAAAATTCTCTTATTATCCATGGAAAAGGTGCCTGTAATGCCTGGTCTGCTAACTGGTGTCATAATGGCCCCCTGATCAATAAGATTCCAAGTATTATCCTGGAACCATTACAGTAGTACTCTGTATCTGATTTCATCAGGAATAAAACAGAGATTCTATCCCAGATATCACCTTACCTGGAAAATGATACCTTGTTGTCTTTGCAGGATGCAGTGGTGGTGGAAGATAGAAATGATAGGATTATATGGAAACTGGACACCTCAGGTGCATTTTCATTCAAAACTGCATATCATACCATCACAAGTTCTACAGGTAACTTCCCGGTTTCAAAAAATGTGTGGAATGTATTGCTGCAAAAAAAGATATCGATTTTTACATGGAAATTGCTTCATTCCTTCCTCCCCTTCGATGATGTACTGATAACCTGTGGATATAGTTTGGCTTCCAAATGCCCTGTGTGCTGTCACTCTGATTCAATAGATCACTTTTTCATATCTTGTACACTGGAAAAATTGATATGGAGTAAAATGGCTTCTCTGATTGGTTTCAACCTCCCTCATTATCAATCCATCTCTCAGAGATTCTATTCTTTTTGGAACTGTTCGGACTTAACTAAAAGCTACCAACTGATGTGTAAAATACTTCCTTCTCTCATTTGTTGGAGTCTTTGGAAGGCTCGAAATAGGCATATTTATGATCAGGTCCCCTTTTCTGCTGAGCTTATATGTAGGGAGATACTTGACCTCATCAAATTATCATTATACTCATGTCCTACTAAGATGAGTTCTACTGCTGCATTTCCACAAACATTTAGACATCTATTACCCCTTCTTAGGCCACCTCCTAAGCCAATCTTTAGGTCTGTCTAGTGGGAAAAACCTGGAACCAATTCTATCAAAATTAACACGGATGCATCATGGTTCTCCCATACAGCTGCAGCTGGGATTATAGTAAGGGATAGCTCTAGCATGCCTCTTTTCATTAATTCAATCACTATCGTAGCTGTATCTCCTCTTCAAGCCGAACTATTAGCCATACTTGCTGCTTGTCAATCTTTTCAACATAGAGACATTCCCTTAATCATTGAATCAGATTCTCTTTTAGCCATTAATATGATTGAAAATCCATACTCTGCTAATTGGAAGTTTTTCAATTTGGCCTATAAGGTTAAGAGTTTATTATGTGGAGCAGTGCTTAAACATGTTCATAGAGAATGCAACTCAGTGGCTAACGCAATTGCGAAATATCATTCTTCACATAATCAGCCACTAAACTTGTATAATTTGCCTGTCCATATCAAAGGTCTCATTCACTTAGATATGGAGCAATTTCCTCATGTTTGAATTCAGAAACATGGCCATGATAGGACTTGATACTGATGAAGGTGATTTCATTTACATACAGATCAATTTGCTACACATGATGATGGACTGGAGCTGCTGTTCATCCTACGGTCGCCAATCTGATTTTGCAGCTCTTTTCACATTAAGGGACTCCTACAGATGCTGCTAAAAGCCTCCTCTGGTGCAGCTCATGTCCTCCAATCCTACCTTTGGGTTTTGGAACTTTTCAAGCTTAGCCATTGATTTACTGTCTTTGAAGTTGCCTGGCCAAGGGAGAGAATTAACACGAAGGGTGGAGATTCTCTCTTTTGGGTCGCAACTTCATTATAGATTATGTTACCCTTGTATAGTTGTTCATATATCCTTCAATATAGATAGTTTTAGAACTTTTGGAGGCAACTGTGTTGCCTCAACGCTTAAGGAACTAGCAACACTTGATGTGCCAACGGCTGATTTTGTTACAAGGCCTGGGGAACCTTAATACATATTTCCCTCACCTTCGGGTGTTTTCATTTTAAAAAAATATTAATATAAATATGAAAAATCCATCTCTTGAAAGACGGTCTTTCCAAAAGTCATGGAAAGACCAAGGTTTAAATTGCAAATTAGAAGAAATAAAGATAAAATTTTTGGGTTGTATGAATCGTGTTATAAACTTTATAACTACTAAACGTTGCATAATAAATTTTAATATTGCAACTAAGACCATTTACCTTTTATTATTTTAATTAAATCTCGTCTTTCCATAGAAAGATGGTCTTTCCATATGCCTATGAAAAGACGGTCTTTCCCAAGACTTTGCCAAATATGAAATATATAATCATAGTTATATAAATAAATTTAGGTATAATTATATGTTTTTAAATTGAAATATTAAAAGTATTATAGCGTAGAATGAAAATATTGTATTTTTCTTTATTAAGTGAATAATTTATAATTAAATATATTATAATAATCTTATTTTGATTTATATGAAAATAAATTCTTATTCAAATATTAATATATTTAAAAATAATTCATTTTATTTGAATAAATTATAAAATTATTTACTATGATTTGGGTCAATTTGTGACCCGACCCTACCTATTGACCCTAAATTTTGGGTCGATTTGGGCCGGGAGAGCTGACCCATCGCTGGTCAACATGACCATCCCTACTTTCTAACCGAAGTTTTATAGACGCTAATATCCTTTAGCATTTTGATGTGTATATATTGGGACTTTTTTAGATTACTTTTGTGCTCTTTTGTTATCAAGAGCTTGTATTTTACCTTGAAATTTTCTTATGAGAGGTAAGAGCTATTTTTACGCTCTTTCACCTTTACTAAGTGGATTTTGTGTGACAAGGAAAGAACATCGAGACTTGAAAATTGGAGGCTATTGAAGATCATCTTTGGAAGACTTGCTTTGAAGATTCGAAGACTTGAAGATTTGAAAATTTGAAGAAAAGTGAAATAGAGTAAAGGCTAGAGAACAAGAAGAGGAAGAAATTATATACTGGTTCTGGGTGTCCGTCGCGATTCGCGATGGACCATGTCGCGAGTCACGATGAATGGGTGACCAGAATCCTTTTGCCTTTTTCTTGTACTATAAACAACATTCTATCTTCTCTCGCTCCTCACTTCGTCTTCTCCCGATTTCAACCAGCAAACCCTAGGATTTTCCATCGTTTTCATCTTGTTTTATCTTTGATTATGTTTGGATTGTTGTTGTTAATTAGTATGGATTCTAGTAGCTAAGTTAATCTCTTGGGAGAAATTGATTGAAGCTTCCAAACCCATGTAGTGAGATTATTGATTTTGCTCATTTATGAACATTTATTGGGAAGCATTTATTGTTCCATTAATGCTATGCTTTACTTCATTTATGCAATGGGTTGGTTGAGAATATGAAGTGTTTGTATGATTGAAGTGTTAGGGTGTTAGGAAAGTTGTAAATTTCTTAGCTCATTTGGCATGAAAATCCAAGAACATGGAATCAGAACTTCTTGTGTATTATGTGTTGTAATTCTTGCTAGATAAGTATGTTAATGTGGATTTTTCTCATATTTTTCCTGTAGATGAAAACAGAGGTTGAACCTTGAATGTGGTTGGTTCTTGGGTTAGTCTAATAAATGTTTTATTTGGTTAAACGACTATGCCTTTGGTAGAAGGCTTGTTGTTATCAAATCTATGGTTTTTTGTGTGAAATATCGTTGATGAAACACCTTTAGGTGTTTTTTGTCTAAAGTGATTATCAACGAGATTTGCAAAATGTCGTTGTTTGCGTTTGCAAATTACTATTAAGAATGAATAAATGTTGCTCTTCAATTGGAAAGTGATGGCATTCCCCATATGCAATAAATGTCAATAAATGAGTGAATGAATCTAGGATATATAAGAGGTTTGGAAGTGAGGATAAATTACCCCCAAGGCTCCGTTAATTGTTGATTTAATCATCCTTTTTGTTGTTGTTCCATGATTACCATTGTTCTCTTGCTTTGCTAGTTACTTGTCTTTCAATTTCATAACTTAGGAAAAACCAACCAAAAACTCCCCAAATTTAATTGCTTTCATATGTATGTGTATATCTATGCCTAGATGTTTTCCGCTTTATATGTTTAAACACTTAGAAAGATCTCTCTTCGTAGACGACTCCGACTTGCCATTATATACTTAGTTGTAGATAGAAATTATTTAGGGCTTATAAATATTAACTTTCAGAGGTACGGCGATGACCTCCCAAATTTTGGTGCCGCTGTTGGGGAAGAGGCATTTGTTTTTAATTTTTTGGCCATATTATGTGTGAGTATGTGCTAGTTGTGAATATTTGTTAGTTTGTTTTTGTTTTTGGGTTTTAGTTGATTTTCCATTTTCGCTTGGCTTAGAGACGTATTTTTCGAGTTCTTGGTGTATGGTTCGTACGCGATCCTCTTCGCAAAAACCCCTACACTACAAACTCGAGTTAGAGTTGAATTTGAAAAGGGCTAGGAGGCTTTCTTTTGAAAGTGTGAATAGCACGCTTCCTAGTGACAATTTTCCTAATACTTCTACTTCCATGGAGCAAGAAGATGAGCATCTGGAAGGAGAACCTCAACATCCTTCTCTTAGAGGGGCTATTCCTTTGAGGCAAGCTCTATTGAGGGAGACTATGGCCCCAACCTTGATAAAAAAACCAATGTGCATAGAATATCCGTTGGTTGGACCAACCGGGCACTTAGAGCTTAAGGTTGTTGATAAAATTGCTACCTACATTTCTTTGTAGACAAGGGGAAAATGCCAATAAACATCTCTGCAAATTTCATTTTTTGTGTAGTGGTACGGTTCCTCAGGGAGTAGATAAAGACTTCTACAAATTGAAGGCGTTCTCATTCACATTGAGGGATGGTGCAAGGGATTTACTCCACTACCTACCACCCGGAAGCATCAAAACTTGGCTTGACATGAAGAAAAAGTTTTTCGTCAACTACTTCCTGGCCTCAAAGCACACCGTTTTGAAGAAGGACATTAGAAACATCCTCCAATGGCATGAAGAGTCATTTTACAACTATTAGGAAAGGTTCAAGGGGCTTCTCTCGAGTTTCCCTTACCATGGCTATTCGGAGGGAGACTTGGTCTGTTATTTTTACAATTGTCTTCTTGATGAGGATCAAAGACTAGTGAGGTGGTACCCTTGGGAACAAGACTTCGATGGGGGCTATGGAGCTTTATGAGGAGTTGGTTGAGGAGTTGAGGAACTTTAGTTTGAGGACCGATTTGAGGAGAAAATTCTCAACACCACAAGGGCTCTTTCCAACAATGGAAAGCTCGAAGACCAAGTCTCGACCCTTACTTCTATGGTGAAGTCATTGATGACTAAGTCCAAAAATGTGTCGCATGTAAAATCTTGTGAAATTTATTCATCAGCGCATCCTACAGACGCTTTCCTTACATTGAAAGATGATTATGTGGAGGATGTGAGTGCCATATGATATCAAGGTGGGAAAGGCTACCAAGGTTATCAAAGTGGGTAAGGCTAACAAGGGAATCAAGGATACAAAAAATGGCCTTACAATGCGGGTAATAGAGATCACCCGAATCTCTGGTATGGAAACCCTCAAGGAGGTCAAAATGTTCAACCATATTGGCCTCCTCAAAAATATTGGTCCCCTCAACAACAATACCAAAGGCTTCAAGATAAGCCCCAAGATCAAGGAGAAAGCTCGGGCTAGTCAAAAGATGAAGTGATGCAAGCCATTAGAAGGTTGGGTATGTATGCGGAGAAGGCCGAAAAGTTCCAAGATGAAGCCAAGGTAAGTACAAAAACTTGGAAACTCAAATGAGCCAAATAGCACAATCCGTGAATTCGATAGAGGCGCGGGAAAAGGGAAAAATCCCTTTCCAACCGGAGTTGAATCCCCGCCAAAATGCTAGTGCTATCACTTTGAGAAGTGGTAAAGAGGTTGGCACTCCCCCGGGTGGTGAAGTTGTTGAAGATGAGCCAAGAATGATTGAGGTATTTGAAAAGAATGTGGAAGAAGAGGCCAAGAAATTGGCTAAGGAGAAAGAAAGGAAGGGTAAGGAGAAGGAAAATGAGGTCATTGTTGAAAAATCAACCTCCATTCCCAAACCTTCATCCCCTCCTCACAAGAAGGCGAAGGTAGTTGAAATTCCTCCATATGTGCCGGAACCACCATTTTTGGAAGCTTTGAAGGACAAATGGAGGTAGGAGTCCAACAAGGACATCTACAAAGTATTTCGTAGATGTGAGATAAATATCCCTCTCTTGAATGTTATTGAACAAATTCCTAGCTATGCTAAATTTCTAAAGGAATTGTGTTGTGAATAGGAAACAAAGAGCGAAGAACAAGCTTACAAATGAGAAAAATGAACATGTCTCCACTTTGTGCCAAAAGTAGTTACCCCCTAAATGTAGCGATCTCAGCATGTTCACAATCCCTTGCATGATAGAAAATACACATTTTGAAAAATCCATGCTTGATCTAGGTGCATCAATAAATGTGATTCCTTACTCTTTGTATAAAAGCTTTAATCTTGGTACTTTGCGCAAAAGTGGGGTGGTGATCCAATTAGTTGATCATTATAGTGCATACCCTGAGGGTATTGTCGAGGATGTGCTGGTTAAGGTGGATTCCTTAATATTCTTCGTGGATTTTTATGTCCTTCACATGAAGCATGATAAACATGCCGCCCTGTTCTTATTGGGGAGGCCATTTTTGAAAACTTCAAGGACTATTATTGATGTGCATAGTGGTACTCTCACCATGGAATTTGATGGGATTAAAGTAGATTTTAACATAAATCATTCAATGAAGTAACCTATTGATGAATATTTTTAACATGCTATTGATATAGTTGATGATGTTGTGCAAGATGTTTTTGAATTAAATGGTGATGATTCCTTGTTAGTTTCTTAGGAAAATGATATTGAAGATGCATGTCTTGTATATTCCATTAGTACTAACTTGAAGGAAAGCATTGAGGATTTGAGAATTCTTGAAGAGGTGGTTCCAAGCCCTCCTCCTCTAGATTTAGAGGAGCCCAAGGAACCGCAATTCCTCCCATCACCTGTGAAAGTCCCTGTTATAGAGCGTAAACCTTTGCCAATTGACCTCAATTATGCATTTCTTGTGGACGGGGAGACACTCCCGGTTATCATTTCGAGTAAGCTCACCCAAGAGAAAGAGGAGAATTTAATGGTGGTGCTATGGGAGAATAAGGAAGCAATTGGATGGACTATTGCCGACATCAAGGGTATAAGTCCATCCACTTGCATGCATTTAATTTTGTTGTAGGAGGAAGCAATACACGTACGACAACCTAACACCGATTGAACCCACCTATGATGGAGGTGGTGAAGGCGGAAATCCTCAAGTTGCTCCAAGCAGGTATGATTTATCCAATCTTGGATAGTAAGTAGGCTAGCCCAACTTAAGTGGTACCCAAGAAGAGTGGGGTGACGTAGTCAAGAATGAAAAAGGTGATTTGGTGCCCACCTGAGTCCAAAATGGGTGGCGCATTTGCATTGGCTACCAGAGGCTAAATGCGGAGACACGGAAGGATCAATTCCCGTTGCCGTTCATTGATCAAATGCTAGAGAGGCTATCAAGTCACCCATTCTATTGCTTTTTGGATGGGTACTCGGGCTATTTTCAAGTGGCCATCTCCCCGGAGGACCAAGAGAAGACAACCTTCACATGCCCCTTTGGTACGTTTGCTTACCGACGTATACCTTTTGGCCTATGTAATGCCCCTGCTACCTTCCAAAGGTGTATGTAAGCTTTTTCTCGAAATTTGTTGAAAACTTTGTTGAGGTATTCATGGATGATTTCACCATTCATGGTAGTTCTTTTAACAATTGTTTAGAAAATATAACACAAGTTCTTAAACGTTGCATTGATACTAATCTTGTGTTAAATTTTGAGAAGTGTCATTTTATCGTAGATCAAGGCATTTTCTTAGGCCATGTTTTCTCCTCTAAGGGTATTGAGGTAGTAGGGCAAAGATAGACACAATTCAAACTTTGCTTTATCCTATTAATGTGCATGAAGTGCGCTCTTTTCTTGGTCATGCAGGATTTTACCGCCAGTTCATCAAGAACTTTTCAAATATTACATCTCCTTTGTGCAAGTTGTTGCAAAAGGAGGTGGAATTTGTGGTGGACGAGGGTTGTAAATGGGACTTTGATACATTGAAGGAAAGGTTAGTTTCGGCCCTATCATACAACCCCCGGATTGGTCTTTGCCCTCTGAGATTATGTACGATGCTAGTGTTATGTCGTCAGATCATGTTCCTGTGATACATCTCCTTAAAAACTTGGGGGATACCATTCTTGATGTACATACACTGCTTTGACCTGTTCTGTGACCGCCTGTTTTTATACCATCTTGATCTATCACCTAGTCCCCGGTTGACAAGTAGATTCCTTAAATCATTTTTCTGTTCCTCGGTTTTGATACCCACTGATGGTAAAATTTTGTATTTCTTTCACCAAATTTCATCCAGTTTACATTTGCTCGTTGCTTCCAGTAGTCCTATAGTCCCTGTTCAACTTCTTGTATTTCTTGGTGCATCTCTTGTATCTTTGCTGAATTGTGGAGCACCCTCTCACCACTATGTAGGCGACACAACTTAGCCATTGGCATTTTAAGCCTCATTTCTAGGTTTCCGAAAGAGCATGAACTCTAATTGCATAGGTGTTTTAAAATTGGTGATAATTTTCTATCCATGAACTGCGTGTGATCCGTTCTATCAAGCTGTGGTTGATTGTTTCCAACCTCCTGAAACTGATCTTCTAGTGAGTCCTAATCCCTGTGCACTATATGCTCCGTGACTCCCACTTTTGCCCAATAAGCTTCAAATCTCCTTTTTTTTATAAAATCTTTTTCCCCACAACTGCACCACCAATGGTCCATGATGTGACATGACAATAGGGAGGTTGATCACTTCTGCCTTCGGGAATTGGACATTCCACTGGTTCATGAAAGCTCTATCTAACCTTTCCACAATAGTATGTGGGCTTTCTATTTCTTTTGTCCATGTATACCATAAGCCCTTGTTGGGGACTTCCTGTAATGCCAGATTCTTGATCAAAATACTAGCCTATCAAAAACTAAAGAGTAAAATAGTATGAACTACTAGGAGGCCACCCCTTTTGTCTTTTTGAGAAACTAAAGAGTTAAAATATCCTAACAACACCATTGGGTAATCCTGGAAATAAGATAAGTTCAAAACTGAATTCCATAATACTGGCCTATCAGACTCCAAAGGAGGGCCATATAAAAAACCAAGACACCATTTAGCACCCATGCTTTCAGAAGCTAAAAGAAATACTGAATTCTAAGAACTACTTAGAATCGCCATATCAACATCATCTTACCAAAAACAACTCAACCCTCTGATCTACCTACTGGTTCTACAAAGTGACCATTCGAAAAATAGGAATCTTTCATTCACGGCAAGAAATCTCTTTCCAGCGCCCTTGTTTCTAATGGGCACAATATGGATGGTATCCATTGTTTCACCAGCCAGTTGATCATACTCTTTGTAGGGGTGTTATTAAAGCCCCTACAGTTCCATGCAAGGGTCGTCACGGCTACTTGGGGAGTTGATTTGGCTCAACTCCCGTAAGCCTCATCAACATGTCCTCATCCTCTTTGTTTCCCCCATAATCTTGCATCTTCACCATCTTCTCCTTGCTCAAGCTTGCTTCTCCTCCCTCTTCTCTAGTCTTCTTAACCTCCAGCTGGTCGTTTAGCAGCGTGGAAACCCTTGGGATATGAAAGAACTTCTTGATAATTCTGTATCTTTTCAAAGGCGGAGCAATTTCGAGAACCTCTATAGAATCATCATTGTGGGATTTGGCCCTCTTATTTCTGTTAATAGATCGTGCATTCCATGCCACATTCTCCACTGGGATGGGTTCTGAGAGGCTCTGCACTTTGTCATTCTTAGTCCTCCAGATTACTGCTTCTGGGTTAGGGCTCCAATTTTGTTCCATCTCTTCAACCAGTGCTAGTCCTCCTGCTGCATTGCTCATAAACCGAGGGACTACAACTTCCTTTTAAGAACTGCCCCTCATTTGCTTTTCTAGCTTCTTTCCCTTGTTTCTTCTTGCCTTCACCCTCTTTCTCATGACTTTTGCATTGAGCCTAGTATTGAACTTCGGTTTCTGTAGTTTGTAAAGGCTCTTGTATTGGTGACCCGTTCGCTTAGTAATGATTCGCGTAGGACCTATATTGTTGCATCTGCCTCTTTTTCCCCGCTTCATCTTTTCCATGTTAATGCTCGGGTTACTGCTTTTGTCACTAAAAGATTCTAAGCTGGTGCCATCAATCACAATGAGTATGGGCTTTGATTGCACCGAGATTGGGTTATCCACGTTCCTGCCTCGTTCCTTGTTTACTATTTGGTCAGTCTGCATGGGAGTGTTCTGTGTCTCTCCTTGGTGCGCCACCTCCATCTCCACATCCGATAGGTTTAAATTTGCCTCCTCCAACTGCCACATGTTCAAATAATGCATCTCAATTTCCTATTCTTCTTCTTGATGGACATGCTCCTCCATCTCTATGTGCTGAGCATTTTCCTGGATATTCCATCTTGCTGAATCTTATCCATTAGAAACTCCCGCAGCATGTGGTGTTGTATCGGCATGCTTAGCATAGTCGTCTCCATCCACTAACCCATGTTCATATCACGGTTCATAATCTCTTGTCCATCCACTCCAAGATCCACTCCATCCGACACCAGGATTCACAAGTCCTTTATAGGCTTGCTACGGTAAACCATCCCCCATCTCCATCGAGAAAAGAAACCCCTCCTGGAATTCGACATCTGGCAGTACTCTGTAACTCTCCCACCTAGTATCCATATAGCCAGCCGGGATGCTCGTGTTTTGCTGGATTTGCCTATGAGAGAACCCCCCTAGAGAGGACGAAAACAGCTCTTTGTTTGCATCGTATAAAATGTCAGTAACCCTTGCCGCATTATGGCGTTGAATGGAGCCTTCCACAAACTTGTCCAAGCGTATATCATCGTCAATTGGGCACCGTTGTCATGGGCGGCCAATGATGCCACACCTGCGGTAGAATTTGTACAGTCGTTCATACCTGATGTCCACCCAGATTCTGGTCTCGTCCGTCAGATCCACATAGTAGCCCGACAGTGGTGGGTCAATAGGCTTGACCCATATTGTCGCCCTCTGATATTTGATGGGCTCAAGATCTTCTGTTACACTTTTGTGTATCACTGTGTGTTACACCAGCTAAATTCTGTCACGTGTCCCTCCTAAATTAGCTAAAATTAGATAAAAATCATTAATATAATTTTTGCTAATTTAGGAGGGACACATGACAGAATTTAACTGGTGTAACACACAGTGATACACAAAAGTGTAACAGAAGATCTTGAGCCTATTTGATGTATTGTGCTGAGTTTGGACTAATGTCCACATCAACCACATCCCCCACCATATGCGTCGCCTTAATCGCCGCTCGTGGTGAAAAATCCTCAGCTGGAAAACCATGAATTTGAATCTTGATTTTCATTTCTCCACCTTGATTTTCCTTGGGAGATTCCCATTCCCCATCTTTTGAAAGCTAGAAGTCCTCCTGACAGCGAGTAGGGGCTGCAGTGCATAATAACCAGTGCTTCCTCCCAAGTTTGAAACTTGACGACATAAAAATGCTTGTGGCGATGAAGAACATATACATCAATACTCCAAAAATCATTGAAGTATTGGTTGAGCCTGGAGGAGCTAAACTCTCTATCATCCATCCAGAAAGCAAGCAAATAGTTTTGCTCCATCTCGACCGCTTCCTCCATGTCTTCCATAAACATTTTCAGTACTTCTCCCCTTCTGCTAGGCCTTGGTATGAAACCAAAGTCCGTCTCCAGAACTTGTTGACCCTGTCATTCCTTCGAATATTCTGACCCTTGTGGAGTATAGAGGGCATCAGTGGTATTCAATTATTCCGAGTCACTCATCTTTGCTGGTTTAATACTGTGGGATTGTTTGAGATTTTAAGAAGAATTTATTATGCTTGTCTTCACATTGAATGATACCGTATTTCTAGCCATCCCCCTCTTCTGTTTCCAATCTTTTCTTCTCTCCCAGTTATTGCTCTTCTAGCCATGATTACCTTGCACATTATCCAAAGCCACACTATCTTGATATAAAAGCAAAAATCCTTTTTTCTGTATTGAGAATCTTAAACGCAAGTCTGCTGCACACTCCACCGGCATCCTCAGCCAATCGGTTAAGCTCTATCGGTCTAAAAACTCGACTTTCCAAAGAACCTTGATCTTCTCAATTTAATGCCCCATGAAATTAATGAGTTATACAACTGAAACGATTCAAGTGTCCTATTTCTTGAACCCTAATACCTCCTCGAGCTCCTCGCTCAGCCATAAACCCTATGCACCCTAAACTTTATAATCCCCCTAATCTTTGAGCTTCCTAAAAAATTAACAGCCAATGAACCCCAGTAACCTATTTATTTTGCTTAACTTAACTCTTTAATCTATATCCGCTAAGAACATTACCCCTATTTATAACCTATTTATGCCAAATATTCTCTATGATTACCTTCAGGCAAGCCTAATTCGAGAATCAATAAAACGGATACAACCTACCTTCTCCTCCACCTGTGCTGCAACGATTGGTTGTAAGGAGGTGTTGCTTTCCAACGTCGATTTTGATCAGAAACCCTAGATTTTGCGGGCAGATCAACACCCAATTGTATTCATGCTTCTCTCTATGAAGGTTTTAGGGAGAGAAAGTACACCACTTCTAAGTCCATGTTGATTTTCTTTTTCTATTTGAGATAAGCTGTTTTACATGAGATGGTCTCCTGTAACACAACCTAAATTTTATGCAGTGACCTTTATGCAATTCTAAAAATATATTAATTTCTGGGACCTATCTCAAATAATTTTAGAGAGAACTATCTCTAATTATTCTACATGGACTTGTCGCTAATAACTTTTCAAGAGGTTTTTCGTCCAATTTTTTTCCCATCATTTTCCCGCCATCAAAAAAATATTTTAAAGATACAAAAAAATCAATAAAAAACTGCAGCAAAATCAGCAGAAAATACCATAACATCAACGTAGAATCATAAAACATCAACTAAAAAACTGCAGCAAAAAACATATTAAAAAATCAAACAAAATAAAAAACAAATGATTGAAGAAAAAAAACGTCGACTACAACTAACAAAAAATCAACTGAAAATCATAAAAATATCAACAAAGCTAAATTATCAATTTTTTAAAAGAAAAACTACAAACATTAACTTATATCACCCAAAAGCTAAAAACATCAATTATTATCATCTAAACTTCACCTAGAAAATGAAAAACATCAACATAAGGAAAATAACACTACAAAAAATCAACCATATCATAAAAAAAGCTACAAACATTAACCCCTATTACCTAAAACTCATCTAGAAAATGCAAAAAATAAACATGAGAGAAAAAAAACTAAAAACATTAACAAAAAACTACGGTACCTCAAGAGTATAAATTATTCACTTTGAAATTATAAAACATCAACGATTTTGTTTAAAAAAATAAAAATAAAACTACAAATATCAACCTACATCACCCAAAAACTACAAACATCAACTCCTAACGCCTGAATCTCATCCGAAAAATGAAAAACATCAACATAAGAAAAAAGACACTACAACCATTAACTTCTATTACCCTAATCTCAATTGGAAAATGAAAAACATCAAGATGAGAATTTTTTTTAATGAATATCAAATTTTTGGCATAAATCCGATAGGAAACTGGTGGAAACCGTCGGCCGGTGGCAGTTTCAGATCGGCAAGAGAAATAAAATGAAAAATCTATTTTTTTGGTGATATATATTGTATTTTGATATTTGCACAGTAGGTTCCTAAAATTTTTAACATATTTTTTTAAAAATCCCATTCCAAATAATTTTTTTATACTTGTGTAATAAACCCGACCTAAAGTTTAGTCCGGATAAATCAGGGATTGTGTTACTTCATTGTCATTCCATTTAACACTATTTTAGGAAGTGAAGCTGTCCAAAAACACTATGCTGAAAGCTAAAACAGGTATGGTGAACAGCGATATTATAAGGTTGGGATGAATTGTTTATAAGACAAGAAGTAATGTGTTAGCTGCAGCCAACGTGCCACATTTGTTTAAGGATGTCTTTGAGCAATTTTGTATCCATCCTTATCAAATAAATACGTACTCTTAACGCACATCACTCTGAAAGGAATTTTTGCTTCTTCACAGCCTATTCTCTGCGTTTCAAATCAATAGTCTAGACTGAATTTCATGTAAAACAAAGGAAATATACAATAAAATATCAAAATTATAATAAATACAAACAATCTTTTTTATTTAATATACGCTCATGGTTTTGTAAGAATTAGCATACGAGAAGGCAAATAGAATATATAGGTTTTGTTGGTTTGTTTGTTTGATCTCAGAAAATTACTTACTTAGTAGGCTTATTTTAAGTCAAATCAAATTAATTTGATCACTAAATATGATTGATATTAAATATTTATTATATAAGATATACCAAATTCTTGTTTGAGCAAACTGCATATACAACCCTACATAATTGACGAAAGTTCAAATATAACCCTCCGATAATTGAAAGTGCAAATATAACCCTAAATAATTAGTGTATGTGCAAATATAACCTTTTCTGGCAGTTTAAGGTCGGAATGCAGTAAAAAAACTATTTTGCCCCTATTTTAAAAAAAACAAAAACAACAAAGAGCATTGATATTACATTCATACCCCTAAAACCCTAATTTTTCCTCTTTCATCATCTTCTTCCTCTCACAATGACTGTCCCTTTTTGTTCCCCACCATTTTCTCACAATCGTCGTCCCTTTCGATTACATTCATCACCATTTTTCTACGATTTCATTCTTTCTCAAATCCATTTTTCTCCATTCACTCCATTTTCTCTGAACCATTTTTCTCTCTTTCTCAAATCAATTTCATTCATTTTGTGTCAATGGCCGATGTTCTTCGGCCAGTCCCTCGGTGTCGGGAGCCGCACCACCGCCACCGTGGGGCTCAAGCTCAAATACACTAGAGGAAACAACGCCTGGAGGTTCGCCCACACCAGGCCCCTGTGCGTGGTGGCGGAGAAGGTCCTCGAAATTGACATGGGGACCACAAACTCCGTCGTGGCGGCGAAGGAGGGTGGGAAGCCACCATCATAACCAATGCAGAGGGGGAGAGGACGATGCCATCGGTGGTAGTGTACACGAAGAACGGGGACAAGCTCGTGGGACAGATTGTGACAGATTGTGAAGTGCCGTCTCTATTGCTTCAGGTATCAATTTTCCGGTGCTTGGCTGAGCGGCATCGAAAATGGTGACCGATTGTGGCGGATGTGGCGTGGGGCTTTAGGGGTGGTGAGCGGGGAGAGGGGTTGGTGGCGGTGATCGGCGGAGCTGAAGAGGAGGCGAGGCTAGGGCTGGTTGATGGTGGAGCGGGGGCAGTGGTGGTGGTGAAGTGGCGGTGGGGAGAGGTGTTGGTGGTGGAGCAGAGGCTGTGGAGCTAGGCGGTTGGGGGTGGTGGCCTGGCGGTGGAGGTGGAGCCACGCGGGTGGGGGTGGTGGTGGTGGTTGGCGGAGAGGGCAAAATTGTTCATCCCCTGTAAGGCTTTCAGCAAGGGTATTTTAGTCTTTGCAAGTGGGTCAATAGTCGAAATTTCTTAGTCAACGCCGGAAATATGGTCATAGATTATATTTGCATTTTCACTCAATAGTCAAGGCTGTTTTTGCACTAAAAATAACTCTTTTATTTGCACTTTCTCCAACATATAGGGTTATATTTGCATATTACCCAAATCCTTCTTAATTTATACTAACTAACTACCGGTCATTATATATCATTATATAATTGATGCAATTATAGTATCTCACACAAAAATATTATTATTTACATATTTATTCAAATATATAATCAAAATTATTGACCGAATCTTTAATTCTGTGCAATTTCACTTAAAACGGAGGAAGTATAATATCTACTACATTAAACAAAAAGATATTTGTTTGTTTATTATATATTTTTTCATGGTTAGTGACTTTATGACATACGGCCGATTTCCAATAGATAGTGTCCTTGCATTTGCAAACTCAATTAGTGCACGAAACGGATCACCAACTTTAAAACAAAAAAGTCGGACGAGGCTTTCCAAAAAAAAAAGGCACTTCCTGTGTTTTTATTGGACGCAGCAAGCTTTCTTTTCTTTTTTTTTTCTCTAAATATAATTTCATACATTTATTTATTTACTTAAATTCAAGAGTGCGTCTTTTGAAAAACGGTCTTTCCATAAGTCATGGAAAGATCAAGGTTTAAAGTGTAAATTAGAAGAAATTAAGATAAAATTTTCGGGTTGGATGAACCGATTTATAAATTTTATAACTATTACATGTTGCATACTAAAATTTTAATGTTGCAACTAACACCTTTTACCTTTTATTATTTGAATTAAACCCCGTCTTTCTATAAGCTTATGGAAAAACCGTCTTTCCCAAGACTTTGCCTAAATTCAATCACCTAAAATTAATGTGACACATTCAATGAAATAGGTACTACCACAATCTTTTAACAATTTAAAATTCTTTTAATAGAAAAAGACCCCTAATAATCAACAAAATTAAATGAGTGTGTCTCTGGAAAGACGATCTTTCCATAAGTCATGGAAAGACCAGGGTTCAAAGTATAAATTTTATAATTATCACATGTTGCATACTAAATTTTTAATGTTGCAACTAAGACCTTTTACTTTTTATTATTCAAATTAAACCCCATCTTTCCATAAGCATATGGGAAGACCGTCTTTCCCAAGACTTTGCCAAATTAAATCAACAAAATTAAAGAAGTGCTTTAGCTAAAAGAAGAAACGTCCAAAAATCTCCTCCACATTGGTCAGGTAGATTCGTTGCTTGGCCACTGAACTTTTTGCCCATGATTCCCCCCCATAAAGTATTTCTCTTATTTTTATCACCAAAATCCCAATAGAATTTTAGCAATCACCTTGCCTTATTGCTTACTTAGCTCACTCTTTATTCTTTGCATTCACACCCGCCTGTTTTTCCCCATGTGACCCCCCTGCTTGTATATATGGGCACAACAATCACAAGTTTTCTATGCAGTTTTGAGGACCCTTTTCGATCCTGAATCAAAGGATTTCTCGGGTTTTAGGAATGTGCAGAGACAATAAATAAATGTGAGTTCTTGATCCATTGTTGCAGAGTTTCCTTCATGTGCGGAGGTGAGATTTGCAGGGTGCCCACATGTGAAGATGATGGGAGCTTTCGTTAATTTGGTCGTTTTTGCGTCCTCCCTCACTCTCAGCTCTCTAGTTCAAGCTCATTCGATCCCTGGAGATTCTCCATTCACGGCTGTGTCTGGTACGTGTTTTGCTGGATGAATTGGGTTCTTGATTGTTGAATTGTTTACTTGATGATGATGATGTCATTTGGGAATTTTTTGTCCATTTATCGACCATTTTAAGGTTCTTAACTTGTAAGATTTGATTGGTGATGTTGATGCTTGTTGCAAGAATGGTTTTTGGTTGATTTCTTGGCTTATTCAGTGATATCACTATCATGGCCCTTTTGTTTTGCTGTTTTTGACTTGGGATTTAGCTGCAAATTGATTTTTTGAAATTTTTACTTCTGTTACAAGCTTCTTCATTTTGGGTAGTTATGCAATTTTTTGGAATTATAGGATTTGTTCCTTTCTGATCTTTCTGTGATTTTGCCCTTTTCTTGAAGTTCTCTGAGGTGAATTTGCTGATATGAGTAGGTCAGCAGAACCTGGGGTTGTGGAAGGATGGAATATTAAGTGCATCTGATGCACAGGCACCAGGACCCTTCAATTATCCATCGAGCACGCTCATATTGGCGGCAAAAAGAACGAAAAGACCTGACATTCTTTCGGGTTTTAGAAAATATAGAGGTGGATGGGACATTGCCAATAAGCACTACTGGGCTGTAAGCACCATCCTTTCCTACATACTCATTTGTTATTGTTGTTTCATATTGCCAATTTGGCACTCACCTATCCTTCCTTTACTTGTGATTGGATATGACGCCTTGTGCTTAGAAAACACAACAGTCTAGTAGATCACATATTAAACAAATGGAGTACGTATATAATTTTGGATTGGTGTAAATCGGCAGTAAATTGGAATTGGGGGCACTCATTTGTTCTGCTTATTCTGGAAAAGTTTGTTATTCTGTTTCCAGTTATGAGGACAATTAACGATGGAGATGTATTCTTTTCCAGGTCTCTAGAACAAATATAGGCAGTATTTGCATATTCATGTTGTTAGACACAGAGCTCCTTTTTGTTATAAAATGACATATCAATTAAGTGTGACTTGCAATTGGTTTGGTATCTTTGTTTTGGAGGCAGCCTAATAGATGTGAAATGGCCACAAAAACTTTAAGACAATCCTACTTGTGACAAAATATCCAGCATTAGTGAAGTCCATGTTTTGAGGTAATCATGGATGAGGAACTTTGGACTCATTAGGCATGCTATTCTGCAGTTAAACTAATGGATTGTTGTCCACTGTAAAGTCGAATTTGACAGGAAAGGTTTAAAAACAAGCCCCAAGTGAATTAGAAATCACCAATCTCCTGACCCCTTTAGCTTTAAGAACCTAAGGCAGAATTTGTAAGTTCTATGGCCCCTCTAAAAGAAAGAGACTTTATTTCAGTCTAGGTCTGTTGTGAAGTTAATTTTACTCTGTCCAGAGAATGAAAGCTACTTTATACATTTGACAATATGATATCCCTGTTTCTGCTTGTTCCTTTTCGAGAGTACTTCTGTATTCATGACACTCTGTTCTTTTACTTGTTTAATTGAATTTATTTGGCGAAGTTTGCACAATAGAAACCAAATTGTCTCTTTTGTTCCTAATTTCGAGCTTTGGCTGTTTTGAACAGTCTGTTGGGTTCACTGGTGCTACTGGTTTTATTCTTGCTGTTCTCTGGTTTATGTCATTTGGCTTGGCTCTTTTGGTTTATCATTGCCTTGGATGGAGGATTGATATAAAAGGGAAAGAACTACCTCGGTCAGTGAGAGTTTGTCTGATTCTACTCATTCTCTTCACTTTTGCAGCTGCGTAAGTTTTTTTAATCACCTCCATTAGTTATCTACTTTATGACGAAAGCTTCATGTGCCTTTATGTCTTATTGCTGCTGTTTAGTAAATCATAGAAGTTTTACTGTTTATTATTATGAGAACCCTGTTTTTTAGGCCTTAGACGTCTAACATCTGTAGCCTTGTTACCAGGATTGGATGCATACTACTTGCAGTTGGACAGGGTGAATTCCACCATGAGGCAATGGACACGTTGAATTATGTTGTGAATCAATCTGACTACACAGTGAATACACTAAGAAATGTCACGGAGTATATGGAACTGGCAAAAACTGTCAGTGTGGCCCAGATTTTCTTACCTTCCAATGTCAAAGCTGATATTGACCATTTGAATACAGAATTAAATGCTGCAGCCAATACGTTAGAGGAGAAAACATATGAAAACTCTGATAAAATAGAAAGGGTGTTCAATGACATGTATGATATGCCTTTCATGATCTTAATTGTACTTCTCATTCTGCATTTATATTGACCTATCCTGACACTTTAACATGTTTGCTAGACGATCTGCACTGATAGCTGTAGCTGCCTTGATGCTTGTAATGTCCCTATTGGGTTTAGGTATGTTTTTTTTTTTCCATTGTTCAAGTCATTTACTTTATTTTATCTTTTATCTGTTACTGAAGTAGTATATTGTTCTGCAGTCCTTTCTGTGCTCGGATATCAGCACGTAATTCACGTGTAAGCCTTACTATTTCCTTTCTGCCCTTTTTAAACACCACTATTTGCACTTGTTATATGTTAATATTAGTGTAAACTCCTTGTTCCCTGGTTCATGTGTCCTTTTGTTTCCTTACCACTTGGCATGTTTGTACAGATTTGTTCTCAGTGGATGGTTGCTTGTGGCAATTACTTTTGTTCTTTGTGGAGGATTTGTTATTTTTAACAAGTAAGCATTATAACCATTTATCCAAGTCGTTTGTGCCTCTACTCAGGCCCTAGTCATAAGCATGAGGAACTTAGTAATTGAGATTTTTTTTTGGTTTCAGTGTAATCTCCGATACGTGTATGGCAATGAAAGAATGGGTGGATAACCCTCATGCAGAGACTGCACTGAGTAACATCCTTCCATGCGTCGACCAGGCAACAACAAACCAGACTCTGTGGAAGAGCAAACAAGTGTCTAATGACATTGTAAAGCTAGTCAATTCATTTGTAGACTCCTATGCAAACTTGAAACGCCATCGTCATGCCAATCCAGGTTACTACAATCAATCCGGGCCACTTGTACCCCATCTCTGTTATCCATATGATGCTCAACTGCATGAAAACAATTGTTCAGATTCAGAGGTTTCTATGGCCGATGCATCTCTGGTAAGTCATTTACAGCACACTCGATGATAGTAGTTCCACACTGATCCAAATTTATTAGGAGAATAAGATTGACTGAACTGCTGAATATGATATAAAGAAGATCCATTTAGATTCCTTTGTGAATGGAATGTTTTGTAACGGCTATCATCCAAACAATAAATCTTCACGATGTTGGTGTCCCTTTTCTTACATCTTCTGTTTGTCATTGTAATGGTGTATTTTCCACGAATCAGGTATGGCAGAGCTACACTTGCAGCGTGTCACCGGAAGGGATGTGCACGAGCCTTGGAAGGCTGACACCACAGATGTACATGCAGATGTTGGCTGCAGTTAACATCAGTTATGCCCTCGACCATTACACTCCACCTCTGCTGAGTTTCCAGAACTGCAACTTTGTGCGCGACACATTCCGTAACATCACCCTGGATTACTGCCCCCCATTAGAGCACTATCTCAAAATTGTGAACACGGGACTAGCCATGATCTCGGTAGGAGTGATGCTCAGCCTTGCACTGTGGATACTGTATGCAAACCGCCCCCAAAGGGAGGAAGTGTTTGCGAAGCTTAGTTTACGAATAAAAAGCGGCTGCAATGATATGAATAGCTGCAGCAACAATGTTGTGGATTCCAACCACAGAAGAGCGACTCCAGGAGAAGCTCTTCAGATTAGAGTAGAGTAATCTTCTGTATTTACTCGCATACGCATACGGTACCATGGGAGGACAAAGATCTTTGTCAGATTGAAAAGAGATGGGATCTAGTTCTCTCAAATCTGCCAAGCACAAGATGGGGCGAAGCACTACTTGAGCTGTGGGCTGTTTTCTGATACTACGTTTTGGTTAGTTTGCCAAATTATATGATGATGAAAAGGTTCACCTTGTATTTTGTTCCTGTCGAAATTTGCTAAATTGGGTAGGGGGAAATGGATTCAAACTCTGTTATGGCTAGTTTGCTATGATCCGACACAATGGAGGGCACAAGATTACGAACATGCTCAAATATTGACACATTGGAGGGCACAAGATTACGAACATGCTCAAATATTGACACAATGGAGGGCACAAGATTATGATCTGGCATGTTTGTGCACGATTGATGCGAAATATAATTTACAAGGGTGTAAAATTTATTTAAGAGAATGCGTCTCTTAGAATCATGAGTTTCTGTCATAAAATCAATTGGTATTATATAGAAGTAACCTATAATCTTATATATTTAGTTATATGATTGTCAACCATTAATGTGAGAATCTAACTCTAACACGTCCCTCACGTGCAACGGTATGTATAAACTAAAGAAGAGAATATGGAATTAGTTGATTTACTCATTGATGCTCTGATTAATTTATAACAGTTTACAGCAGACAAGGAAAATTATAACAGTAAAGTTACTGACTAAAAGTTACAATTTAATACCCTCTCGCAAGCTCATGATCGAGCACGAACATGAAGCTTGGAGCGCAAGTTACCAAAACGAGAAGTCCCAACAGCTTTAGTGAAGATATCGGCAACTTGATCAACAGAGCTAACATGCCGAACAACAAGTTCTTCAGCCTGAGCTTGCTCACGGACAAAGTGAAAATCGATCTTGATGTGCTTCGACCGCTGGTGAAAGACCGGATTGGCGCTGAGGAAAGTTGCACTCAGATTATCATAGAGGACAACTGGCGGACCACAATGCGAAGCATCCATCTCCTGGAGTAATTGCTGAAGCTATAAAAGCTCAGCGGCAGCAAACGCGATTGCTCGGTACTCAGCTTCCGTGCTAGAACGGGCGACAACATGTTGTTTCTTCGACGCCCAGCTGACCAGGTTCCCGCCGTAGTAAACACAGAAGCCATGCTGAGAGCGACAATCATCAACATCGGAAGCCCAACCAGCATCTGTGTAAGTAAGCAGCCGGGAATCGCGAGAAGGCCGAAAGTGAAGACCCGTATCCAAGGAGCCCTTCAGGTAGCGCAGGATTCGCTTGACGGCGGTCTAGTGAAGCTCGGTTGGTCGCTGCATGAACTGGCAGACGCGGTTCACTGAGTATGAGAGCTCCGGGCGAGTGATCGTGGCGTACTACAGTGCACCGACAATGCTTCGGTATAGGTGGACGTCCGGAAAAGGGTCGCCAGAGTGGGTGAGCCGAGAGCCAGGGACAGCCGGGGAGGAAATGGGCTTAGCACCCATCATCTTACTTCGATCCAAAAGCTCCAAAATGTACTTCTTTTGGGAAAGAAATAGGCCGGCCGAGGTACGATGAACCTCAATGCCCAAAAAGAAGTTTAAAGCTCCCAAGTCCTTTAAAGAAAATACCGAGTTGAGATAGCGAACAAACTTATCAAAGAAGGAGGAGTTGGAACCTGTGATGATGAGATCGTCCACATAAATGAGAACATAAACAACATCGGAGCCATGGCACTTGATGAAGAGAGAGGTGTCAGAGATGCACTGCTTAAAACCATGTCGAAGAAGAGCTTGATGAAGTTTCTGAAACCAAGCTCGAGGAGCCTTTTTAAAACCATAGAGAGCCTTCTTGAGTTTGCAGACATAGGAAGGCCGGTTAGGAGAGACAAATCCCGGGGGCCGCTCCATGTAAACTGTCTCAGCAAGATCACCATTGAGAAATGCATTGTTGATGTCCACCTGCTACAGAGGCCGGTTTCGGGTGATAGCAATGCTTTGAACAACCCGAATGGTGGTAGGCTTGATGACAGGGCTGAAAGTCTCAAAGTAATCCACACCTTCTTCTTGATTGAAACCCTTGGCCACAAGACGAGCTTTGTATCGCTCAATAGAGCCATCAGACATATTCTTAATACTGAAAACCCACTTACAACCAACAAGATTAGTAGAAGGAGGTCTTGGGACGAGGTCTGAAGTCCCATTTCTTAATAAGGCATCATACTCCAATTGCATTGCATGTTGCCAACGAGGATTTTTCTTGGCTTGGAGATAGGATTTTGGTTCAAGATCAAAGGAATCGAGGGAGACGGGATATTTAGTAGTGAGTAGAGCTTTCGGTTTGAGAGAGTTGGTAGAAGCTCGGGTGATCATAGGGTGATGAGAAGTGGTGGACGGACGAAAATAGGACGGAGCTTGTTGATAGGGGAAGATCTCCGTGGAGGGAGGCGATGAGGAGACAAGTTCAGCTGAGGAGGGAGGCAGCGGAGAGGAGATGGTGTCGGTCGAGGAGGAATGAGGTGATGTGGGCGGTGACTGCGCAGAGGCAGCCGACAAGTTGGAGGGCGGTGTAAAGGGCGGTGACTGCTCAGATGGAGTAGGCGACATACTGAAGGGAGCCGTCGTTGGAAAGGAAGTGGATGAGAATGGGTGTGCCGTTGAGAGAAGATGGGCAGTATCCAAAAGAGTCAAGTCATATACCGGTTTGGTGTTAAGATTTTCTTTGGAGTGGTGAGAGGAAAAAGGGAAGGAAGACTCATCAAAGAAAATGTGACAAGCAATATAGGTGCGGGAGGAAGGGACATGATAGCACAAGTAACCTTTGTGTTTGGCACTATAGCCTAAGAATATGCAAGCGACAGAACAAAATTCCAGCTTGTTGTTATTATATGGACGCAGGTATGGGAAGCAAAGATAGCCAAATGATTTTAAAAGGCATAGTCTGGTTGGCAATTGTATAGGCGAAAGTAGGGTGAGGTATGATTAAGGATAGGAGTGATTGTGCGATTGGTCAGGTATATGGCTGTGTGAAAAGCTTGTTCCCAGAACTCAATAGGGAGATTAGAGTGAGCCAAAAGTGCCAGTCCCTTCTCGATGACAATGCGATTCCTTCGTTCAGAGGCTTCATTTTGTTCAGGGGTGTGAGGACAGGAAATACGATAAAGAATCCCATGGTTTTGGAGAAAGGTTGAGATATTTCGGTATTCACCCCCCCCCCCCCCCCAAATCGGATTGTAAGGCCTTTATTTTGGTGGAGAATTGTGTTTCAACCATATTTTTTAAAAGAGTGAAGGCAGAGAAAACTTGTGATTTGGTGGCTAGGAAGTAAACCCAGATGAATTTAGTGTAGTCATCAATAAATAACACAAAATATTGATTGCTATTTAAAGATAGAACAAAGGCTAGTCCCCAAACATCAGAATACACTAAATCAAAAGGTTTAACAGGAGGAATATGAGAGACATGAAGATGTAATCTATAGCTTTTGCCTAACTGGCAAGCAGTTCACAAAGGCAAATTTTTATGTGTTGAAACAGGTAAATTGAAATCTAAAAGTTAACGATGCAGAAGAGACTCATGGGGGTGAGCAAACCGATGATGCCAACAAGCAACAGAAGCCTTTTCACCAATAAAGACGCGAGGGGAAGACGAGGGAATCGGGAGCCGATAGAAACCATTTTCAACCACTCCCTTGAGTAGTTTTGTTCCCTGAGAATCCTTAACAAAACAGTGATTAGCATGGAGTTCAACAAAGACGTTATTATCTTTGCAAAGTTGGGAAACACTGAGTAAGTTCTGATTCATTTTGGGAACAACAAGAATATTTTCAAGGGAAAGTTTAGAGTTAGCATAATGCAAAGCAGGTAAAGTATAAGTGCCAGTATGAGTTATGGGAATGGACTCACCAGTGCCAACAACGAGATTGTCAGAGCCAGCATAGTTCGACGAAAGAGCCAGGCCGCCAAGATCAGCAGTCACGTGGTTGGAGGCACCAGAGTCAATGACCCACGGATCAGTGATTGCGGACGGGCTGGTGTAGGTGGTGAAGGCCTGCTTCTTTCAGGAATTGCGCTGACGTTGGCGATCGGCTGAGCAACGGTTTGTTGGTGGGTAGGCATCAACATTAAATCGCAGGTGGCAATTTCTCGCCGTGTGATACGGTTTGTCACAGATTTGACAAATGTTGCGAGGCGGATCACCGCCACTGGGGGGCAACTCAATCGGCTGAGAGCAGGCAGGTCCCGAGCGACGATGAGCAACATGAGCCGATGGGGAGACCGAATCACAGGAGTCCAGAATGCACTGCTCCTCTTGAAGGAGAAGACCGAGCAACTCATAGGAAGACACTGAGTCACGACGCATGGTGATCGCCGTCTTGAAAGTACTATACTTAGCACCCAACCCAAAGAGAATAAAGGACACAAAATCGTCGTCAGACACAACCGAGAGACACTCGGCCAAGGAATCAGAAATGCTACGTTTCTTTTCGACGTATTCCATGATTGAAATGGAACCCTTGGTGAGGGTTTGAAGTTGCTGCTTGAGATGGTTGTGGCGCACACGAGTTTGAGACAGGAACATCGTGGAGAGCATGGACCAGACCTCGGAGGAGGTGGTGGCGCAGGCAACATGACCCAGCAACGGGGCAGTGAGCGTGGAGCGGAGCCAAAGAAGGACAAGACGGTCTTTGCGCTTCCAAGAGACATAATCAGGGTTTGGAGTGGGCTCGGTGGAGGTGGAGCCGGTGGTCGGGGTGACTGTCTTGGCTGGAGCGCCGCCGGAGATGAGAAAATCGTCGAGCTCGTAAGCCTCAAGAGCAGAGAGAATCGTGCCTTTCCACAGGGAGTAGTTTGTGTGGTCAAAGCGGATTGCAAGGGTGGGGAATTGGAGGGTGGCCGCAACCCCGCTTGAAGCAGTAAAGAGAATCTACGATGATGAAGAAGGAATAACATCGGAAGACATCGTGGAGGATCGGTTAGTCTCCTGATACCATATAAACTAAAGAAGAGAATATGGAATTGATTGATTTACTCATTGATGCTCTGATTGATTTATACAAGGAGTATAGTAACTAATTCCTAGTTTATATCGATTTAAGTAAACTATCTAGCCTATTTAGAAGGAAAGAATATATGCAGCTGACTAAGTTTACAACAGACAAGGAAAATTATAACAGCAAAGTTACTGACTAAAAGTTACAATTTAATAGTATGAAACATCGTACAAAAGTGGACATAAAGGGAGATAACGGCCCAACCATGAACTCTGATATCATATTAGAATCATGAGTTTCTATTATAAGACCAATTGGTACTGTGTAGGAGTAACTCATGGTCTTATATACTCTCTCCGTCCCAACTCAAATTGCAAAGAATCTTTTTCACGGTCTCCAATAAATACATTTGACTATAAATATATGTAATTACGTATAGTAACGGTATACAAAAAGTTGATATTTTAAAACTTATACGATAATATGATTGGTCGTTACTTATACAAATATATGGTCAAACTTCGACCAGTTTGACTGAAAAAAGATTCTGTGCAATTTGAGGTGGGACAAAGGGAGTATTGAGTTATATGACTGTCAACCACCAATGCGAAGCTCTAACTCTAATAGCCCCCTAAAGAATATTTTTGTTTAATAATTTTCGAATAGTCCAGAAGTCTATTTGCCGAACTAAATTGACTGAACTAATATTTCTAAAGTCCAAATGTAATTTAGAATTGGTTGAGATGCTAACCTGTGATACGCATTAGTGTTTTTTGTCCAAAAACTATGATGACAAAACTCAGAAGGAAAGGGATCCTACTCCATGGCTACAATCATTGTCAACGTTGAAGTTTTGATGGTAACTACTCAAATCTGCATCATTTTGTATGATCATACCTTCTTCCTTCACATGCAAATAAGGTGACCAAACCTGAAATAAAACATGTCTTGCTAACATATTTGGTAGCCGTGAACTTATTCTTTCTAACAAATCCCATTACATCCAACATCATTTTCCCTCTTGGGCATTAAATATACCTGTAACCAGCTCCCCACTTTTGAGCGGATAGAATCGCTGAAATTTTCTATCACGTAATATTGATTCCCTGGAGATTAAATTTGAATTTGAGATCATAATTGTTACACTGGATATACTCTAAGTTGTCAAAGTAAAGCGAAATAAGAGGGTAAAGAAGAGCTTGGATCCTATCTGACCTTGACATATTTCCAAAACTGCTGGTTGTAGTTCTTATTCAAAATAAAAACCAAAGATATTATAGAAATGAAATTTAATAAAATTATTTTCATACTTATAAATATGGCTGGTAAGGAAGAGTGCGTCTCTTTGGAAAGACGGTATTTCCATAAGTCATGGAAAGACCAAGGTTTAAAGTGTAAATTAGAAGAAATTAAGATAAAATTTTCGGGTTGCATGAACCGGGTTATAAATTTTATAACTACTACATGTTGCATACTAAATTTTTAATGTTGCAACTAAGACCTTTTACCTTTTATTATTCGAATAAACCCCGTCTTTCCATAAGCCTATGGAAAGACTGTCTTTCCCAAGACTTTGCCGGTAAGGAAATAGAAACACTTTCCTACAATTATAAATGGTTACCTTATAGAATTAGTTTCCTTACAGAATTAGTTATAGATGGTAGTTTCCTTATAAATTTAGAATCCTATTCATGTTAGACTTTGGTATGTTGTAGCCCTATGTATTGTAATCATTATCATTGATGAGATGTTTCATTGATTAATACCAGTGCACCATAATAAAGTCATTTATATTCTATCAAGGCAAAGTATTGAGAAAGACCGTCTTCCATATGCATATGGAAAGATGCTTATGGAAAGACGGAGATGGAAAGACGCTTATGGAAAGACGGAGTTTATTAGAGTAATAAAAGACAAAAGGTCTTAGTTGCAATATTAAAATTTTATTATGCAACATACATAATTTCTAATCTGATTCATACAACTCAAAATTTTATATTCATTTCTTCCAATTTGCACTTTAAACCTAGGTCTTTCCCCGGCTTATGGAAAGATCATCTTTAAAAAGACGGACTCTTTAAAACAACATTAACTAAATTATTATTATTTTGTCACCTAACATGATAATTAAAGTATCTTTTATGAATCCGTCTCTTGAAAAATGGTCTTTCCATAAGCCATGGAAAAACCAAGGTTTAAAGTGTAAATAAGAAGAAATGAAGATAAAATTTTCTGGTTGAATAATTCGGGTTATAAACAATATAACTATTACACTTTGCATAATAAATTTTTAATAGTGTAACTAAAACCTTTTAGCTTTTATTATTTTAATTAAATTACATCTTTCCATAAGCCTATAGAAATATGTTTTTCCCAAGAATTTGCCATCTTTTGTTATATTATAATATTATAAATATAAGTACTGATAACCATTGAGTTGACTCATCAAATTTACATATGGGAAAAACTATAAATTAACCATTAGTTCTTTAAAAGTGGCTAAAACGTCCCAAATATTTTTGTGTTGATACAACCTTAGGTAGTCATCGAATGTTACTATTATACCTAGTTGACCCAATACTGCCGTTGATTGGTCGAATTTTGGCTTTGACCCTGTCATAAATGATCAAAATACCTTGTTTAATTTTAAAATTTTTGGCCCTCCTTAAGTTTGTCCCATTGTTAGAGCATAACAAGATTTCTAAAGTTATATCAGCACTTATTTTGATGTTTAGGGTTATATCAGCACTTATTTTAAATCTTTTGGGTCAAATCAGTAAATTTGATACATAATCACGGCATCACTCGTATTATTTCACCATCTGCAAAAATATAATGTGTTATTACAGTACTCCCTCTATCCCATTTTACTCTGCACTTTAATTATTCATTTAGTTAACTTCTTAATTTTGACCATAAAATTAAATTAGTGTATAAGTATAAATACTATTGTCGGATACCTTGTTAGATTCATCGTATGTATAGTTTTAAAATATCAATTTTTACAAATTTTAATTATGATTAATGAAAAATTAAACATTTTTCAAGTAACCGTTGAAATTCAAATGTCCAAATTGAAATAGGGCGGGGAGTACAAATTTCAGTCTTATTTAGCAGCAAAATAATAAAAATAGGCAAAGTCTTGGGAAAGACGGTCTTTTCATAGGTTTATGGAAAGACGAAGTTTAATTTGAATAATAAAATGTAAAAGGTCTTAGTTGCAACATTAAAAATTTAGTATGCAACATATAGTAGTTATAAAATTTATAACCCGGTTCATGCAACCGAAAAATTTTATCTTCATTTCTTCTTTCCATACCTTATAGAAACACCGTCTTTCAAGAGAAGCACTCATAAAAATATATGCATTTCTAAACTTACTATATGAATTGGCTGCTGGGTATTTGACTATTTATGATTAGTGTTGTGTCAATTGGTAGGGGGTGTTGCTATATCCCGCCCTGTATTTTACTATCCTCGCCCTAATACGTATAAATACACGTATTTTGAATTTTAAAAAAAAAAAAAAGAATGGAAGAATGGTTATAAATACTCCCTCTTCTTCTTTCTCTCCTCCTTCTTCTTTCTCTCCTTCTTCTTCTTCTTTCTCTCCTTCTTCTTCTTCTTTCTCTCCTTCTTCTTCTTCTTTCTCTCCTTCTTCTTCTTCTTTCTCTCCATTTCTCTCCCCCTTCCCTCTCTCCATTTCTGCCGCCCGCCGCCGCCCGCCGGAAACCCGCCGGAAAACGTAAGTTTTGGAGGAATTTTTTTTACTTTTCGTGCGAATTGTTGCCCGATCTATTCAAATTTTGTTGAACTTGTCGGAATTGTTAGAATTGGGGTTTGTTACAATTTTGTTAAATGTAGAATGGATGTTCGGTTGGTGGTTAGATGTTGGGTTGGTGGTTAGTATAGGAGATTAAGATGTAGAATAATAATTTGGAGAAATCTAATATTAGGAATTTAATGAATTTTGGAATTAAAACGAAGAAATTGTGTTTTTTAGAAATTATTTAGTTTAACTTTGGACATAATATTTTAGAAATTGTATTTTTTAGAAATTGTGTTTTTTAGAAATTATTTAGTTATGTGACATAATAGAAATTATTTAGAAATTATTTTTTAGAAATTGTGTTTTTTGGAAATTATTTAGTTATGTGACATAATTGGAATTAAAACGAAGAAATTGTGTTTTTTAGAAATTACTTAGTTTAAATTTGGACATAATATTTTAGAAATTGTATTTTTTAGAAATTGTGTTTTTTAGAAATTATTTAGTTATGTGACATAATAGAAATTATTTAGAAATTATTTTTTTAGAAATTGTGTTTTTTTGGAAATTATTTAGTTATGTGACATAATTGGAATTAAAACGAAGAAATTGTGTTTTGTAGAAATTATTTAGTTTAAATTTGGACATAATGACATAATTGGAATTAAAACGAAGAAATTGTGTTTTTTAGAAATTACTTAGTTTAAATTTGGACATAATATTTTAGAAATTGTATTTTTTAGAAATTGTGTTTTTTAGAAATTATTTAGTTATGTGACATAATAGAAATTATTTCGAAATTATTTTTTAGAAATTGTGTTTTTTTGGAAATTATTTAGTTATGTGACATAATTGGAATTAAAACGAAGAAATTGTGTTTTTTAGAAATTATTTAGTTTAAATTTGGACATAATATTTTAGAAATTGTATTTTTTAGAAATTGGGTTATTTAGAAATTATTTAGTTATGTGACATAATTGGAATTAAAAAGAAGAAATTGTGTTTTTTAGAAATTATTTAGTTTAAATTTGGACATAATATTTTAGAAATTGTATTTTTTAGAAATTGTATTTTTTAGAAATTATTTAGTTATGTGACATAATAGAAATTATTTAGAAATTATTCTTTAGAAATTGTGTTTTTTGGAAATTATTTAGTTATGTGACATAATAGAATATAGTTCTATTTAAATAAACTTTATTAATCCGATGTAAACAATTGTGTAGTAAACTATTACGATATGTTTTAACTATTTGAATGTTAATAATAGTGTGATGTGGTAAAAAAATAAGATTATTTAGTAATGTAATCTCCAATTTGTAACTTAAAAAAATGTGTAGTTCGTTGTATGGGATTGTACGAGAATTAAATTTGCTGTTTGTGGAGGGATTTTTTTATGTTATATCCACTTTTTCCTATGCATTATAGAATATGTAGTTTCCATTAGTAAATTGAAATGATGCACTGTTCGAAAATATTAGTTCACACGTTGTTGAAATGTATGTTAATTTATCTTATCATATCAGTTTGATTCACTTGTTGTTATACTAATTACATATCTTGTGTTGTAGATGAGCACTGCTGGTCAACCTGACGGCCATGGTCGTTCCATACGACGAAGAGGTGTTAATGCCTCGGTGAGACAGGCTAGAGGCCGCGTGGTCGAGGATGAACCGTCGCCTCGCCCGCAGGAGTGTGATGTATGAGCGGAGCGGCCTTCTCCACCGAGCGTTCGTGCATTCGATCCCATGCCAACATGGGACGGTCCGGAGATTAACATTCTCGCGTCTGGTGGAATCCGTCACGATAGTGATTGGCAGTTGAATTATGACCTGCCGGCAGATGTCCCCCTGATGGGCCAACCTGGGACGAGTGTGCCATTGGATGCCGGGATCGAACGTTATGCTGCAGTTGGAGCCAGGCACACCGTGAGGAATAGAGCTGGTCAATTTGCACAGTCTTCTGGTGGATCGTGCAATGCCGGTGAGACTAGCACCGGAAGGGCACCGAGGAATAGGAGGAAGCGACCCGCCGATGAGACGTGGCTAGTGCGAGGACCGATGGCTGGTGGCCCGCAGGATGACCTCGTCATACCAAGCTTCGGAGGACACGTCGCTGTTGACGTTTGGAATGGTATAGAGCGAGGTGTGCTGAGATGCCATGCTCGGTCGCCGCTATGCAAGCAGCTAGTCGCCACGCTCCCCGAACTGAGCGATGTTGCACAGGCCTGGATACATGCGACCGGGTTGGCCCACCTGCCTGCGATTATGTTCCAGTTCCTTGACATGGCACTAATATCCGCTTTTGTCGAGAGGTGGCAGCCGGACACGAACACGTTTCACATGCCTTTTGGGGAGATGACCATCCTGATGCACGACGTTGAGATGATTCTTGGCATTCCCATCGATGGTGGCGCTGTTGCGAGTACCATTTCGGTGGAGACTATTGAGGAAGCGTGCGCTGAACTGTTTGGGAAAGACGTGGAGTCCTTTGTCGCGGAAGACTGGAACGGGGGTAACATAGATGCCCAATCGTTGATGGCGAGGTGTGTAGCGGCGGGGCAGAGCGAGAACTTCCAATTTATGTGCTACATGCTGACCCTGTTTTCATCCACGCTTTTTGTGGATAAAACTGGGAATAAGGTTAGAGCCAACCTTCTACCCCTGCTTGATTCGCAGTTGTCGTGGGGCTCGGCGACGTTGGCCAGTTTGTATCTGCAGTTGGGAATTGCGTCCCGGTCCAAGGCGCGCGGCCTATGCGGATGTTGCACGCTGCTTCAAGCATGGATATACGAGTACTTTCCGATGTTTCGGCCGAGACCGAGTACATTGCCAGCTCTTCCGGGCCGCGCCAGTCGGTGGCACACAGGGGATAAAACGGGGAGGGGTACGGGGAGGCTCGGTGCCATCAGGCGACAGTTGGATGCCTTACAGCCCGACCAGGTATGAATTCCATGCTTTTACTCTTATTCTGACAGTAGTAGGTAGATCGGATTCCATAGAAACGTAACATGTCTGTGAAACTTTTTGCAGGTGGATTGGTTGCCATATGGAGTGGACGTGGTTAGGGCTGCGAGGGGGAGGACTCACTACCGCGGCGTGATTCGATACCTCGACGCAATGGAGGCGTACATGCCAGATCGCGTTGTGCGCTAGTTCGGTCTCGTACAGGGTATACCGCGGGGTCTTGCAATTGCGCCCGAGCCTTGTTCCCGCCCGGCTGATCCAGCCGGCTATTCAGTGACCTACCCAGGGAGGCTGCAGTTGACCCTATGGGAGATGGCACACACTTGGCACGACGGTCAGCTTGCGGCGTTCTCGATAGCCACGAGCCAATCAGAGTGTACCATGGATTACGAGGACTGGTACGCGACTCATTCGCACCCATTGATTGCAAATCCTAAACATGCTGCCGCGAGTGGACCGGACAGGACACATCATCAGTTATCAGTAAGTTTTCCCGAACTGTTTGCTTCGAGTAATTATATTACATTTTACTGTTTCGTTATTGTAAACTCTGTTTCCTGTGCAACAGATGCTGAGTGACATGATGAGCGCCCTGGATCCGTTTGACTCGGCGACCGTTGATGGACCGCCGACCCCAGCATGAGGGAGTTGATGACAACTTTTGTCAGTCATCGCGATGAGTATCGCAGGCTCGGTTATGGACCCATTCCTTAGTCGACTGTTTGCTTATGTATGATCCTACAGTTTTGCCATATTTTGCTCATTTATGTAATCGGTAACTGTTTGTGCATATCAAATTTATAAGTCATCGATTTTTGCAACAGTAACGCTTTCAAAATAATTACTCGACGCTTCGATAATAACTGTAACGGTTGCGTACATGCCGAAATGTTTCGCTGGGTTGCAACAGTTAATTACTCTCAGAGTATGCTCTTCTCCAAGCCCTTATCCTCCTACGAAAGGGTAACTCCCAACCTACGACATCAGCCTTCCTCAATGTGGTCCACATATTAACCACGGGGGGCATGGGACAGTTTTCCTTCACGTGTACCCGGACGAAATGGCTTGCAATGCGAACGTATACAATGTGTAGCTCCCTACTTGTTCCATCCTCGCCCCCACCTGCCCTCAGTGGAAGGACTGTACAACAATGGTCCGCCGACCCATTCTCTAAAATGTAATATAAACCTACAACCGTGTTGTAGTAGGTGGCGACAGGAAACATGTCTGCAATGACCGTAAACCAATGCTCTGGACCACATGGACCGCTGGTGTGGTGTATACGGGCTCTGGCGAGTTCAACGTCATTTTGCGAACCGTATATGGGAACATAGTCAGGCCAATGAGTTGATATCTCGTTGAATACTGCCCGACGCGCTGTAGACCATTCACCTTCACCGTCTACGTGGAACGCATCAGCAACGCATCTGAAGCCACAGTTTCCATCACTCACGACATCGTTCCAGCCTTCGATGTAACGCCGAACAATGTGGGGGACACTTTCGAGGAACGGGAATGTCGCTGCAGGAGAACACATTAAGATAAATATCTTGTGCAGGCGGCGTTTCATTAGGAAGAATGGTGCTTGTACTTACCGTGCCGGCGACCGCTCCCTGAAGCACACCCCGGGGACCTTGAACTACTCCCGTATTGCCTGTTCACGTGCTCGTGGTAGCTCGGTGAACGTCGGGTTGATCTTGATCGGGGGACCTGCTTGCTTGGTCTCCCACGTGCACTAGTACAATTGTCCGGCTCGCCAATGCCGCTCTCCTCCGGACGCAACTGCGCATCTATGTAGGATGAAACTCGTCGGCGGACCGAAGGGTCGCTGCGTGCCAGCTCCTCCAACAGAGTGTTGAACCGCGACTGATCTTGTTCGGCCCTCGCAATGTTTTCCGTGCTTCGCACGTGATCACCCAATGCCAGGCTCTTAAACAGCGGATGAATGTCGTCCAAGTACAAGGGGATTCCTTCAGCAACTGCCCTTGCCATGACGCATGCACACGGTATTCCGTGTGTCGAGCGCAGCACACAGCCACAGTAAGCATATACCTGTGCTCCGAGTGCATCAATCCTCCCGGACTCGACCGTCAATATATCCAGACAGTATTTGGACACGTTGTTGATCAAGTTGCTGAAAAGGGCCCTACGGTGCAATCTTCCAATGCACGTTCTTGATTTCTCCAGGCCGGTCTTGATCATAGTAATGCTGGGCTATCTGCAGGTCGACACGCCTCCATACCGTGTCCAGTGAACCAGTCGACGTTTGTAACCACCCTTTCAATGACGAGTGTGCACTTTTGACCCTGAATGTAGTTGTGTTCCCGAAATGCAGAAATCTGTTCGTCCATGCCCTCACAAATTTCTCCTTATGGGGAGTGAGCCACGTCGTCTCAACGTAACTAATAACAGCCTCGCTCCAAGACCATCCAGCCCTCATATCTACCAAGGCGGTTTCGTACCCTGAAACGGTGGACGCATTGCAAACCCGGAACCATGCACCATTCTTGAACGCTGCCCCGTTCCTCTTATTCCCTGTCAGCACAGTAACACGTGCCTCCACATCCTTGTTAATATGCCAGGTGCAGAGCAAATGATTCGATTCTGGAAACACAGTCCGAAGTGGCCTAATCAGTCCCATCTCCCGATCGGTGACAACAACCTCAGGGAACGGTCCATCCACAAGCAAGTTCTTCAGCGCGTTCAGCACCCACTCATAGGTATCTGCCGTTTCATCAACGACAATTGCGTTGGCAATCAGGAAGTTTGTGTTGCAAGGGGACATCCCAACTATCTCAATGAATGGCATGCCGTAGCGATTGGTCTTGTACGTTGAGTCGATGACCACAACCCACGGAAACGTGCAAAATGCCACAATAGCATCGGGATTGGCCATGAATAAATGAGTCAAAGTACCATCACCTGCTGAGCGGTGACTAGTGACATACCCTTTCGCGGTGGCCAGATGCAAACAATTCTCTGCTGTGTTGCGCCCGCCTCGCCTTTCTGTTACATATGCCGATCTCTCATTGTACACCTGCCTAATGTTCTGATGCAGGTCCGGAAACGAATTACTGAGGCTGGCATTGATATGCCTTGGGGCTGTTTCTGAATCTGTCAAATCTCTGATCATTTGCTTCGCGTCCGCATGGAGCTTGCTGCTCTGTCTATGACCCTCGGGGTACACTGAGAAAGAGTGGTTGTGCATCCCTCGTCTAGGATCCTTGCACGGCACTACATTCCAACCATCCCCCGTGATGCTCTGTTTCAAGACAATCGCGAATAGGCAGTCACAACTTCTGGTCGAGCTGCTACTCCGTCGGACTACATCAGATTCGCTCGTATCTACAACCTTATCCTTTCGGCCCCGATTGCAAATGCAACATAACCTCAGGGGACCATTCCTATTCTGTTTGTAGGACCCCGTGACAAGTTCAAATCCCACCAGCAGAGCAATCCGTTGCAGGTAGGAATAAGCCTCGGCAACACCTGGGAACACAGCTGAGGTGGCAAATGGAGAGTATCCATTCCGCCCTGCAGCAGCTTCACATGACTGATTGTCATCCTTAAACAGCAATAAACATCAAGTAATTAGTTACACTCAACTGCTATACCAACGACAATGATGTCGTCAATTAACGTTTACATATGAACGAATAAAGATAAAATTACAGTCAAAACGTTAAAACATATTACTTAAAGAAGAGAACATAAAGATAAAATTACAGTACATGAAATGCCATTACAGTTATAAAATTCCCGTACACAAATAAACTCCCTAAACTAAAATTACATTCATCCATTTCAAACTGTCCTCCTAATGGACTTAAGGGTGCACTCCGCCATTTCTCAATAACAGCTAAAACATACATGTAATGGACAAAAAATGTGACAATTTTATTTGATGAAATAACATTGTGGCTAGAATTAATATTACATTCTTACAGTTCAACAAAATTACGTAACTTAACGGTACAATAATTAACAAAATAACAAAATTAACAAAACAACAAAATTAACGTTACAATAATTAATAGGACATAAATTATTGTAGATAAATTAAAAACAGCATTACGTAACAAAATTAAAAACAAAATTAACGTTACTGCTATTAATAGGAGATAAATTCATAGGAGATAAATGTGCAATAATTTCTACGTAACAGTTAATCCACTTAATAAATTAAAACACAAAGACGAGCATAAATTTCTACGGCAAAAATTATTAAATTTAACAACTACTTATGGACAGAAAACTAATTATTAAAATTACCTCCGAAGACATGAAATTTCTAACACCCTTTTTGGAGTAATTTTTGCTCGTCTTTGGATAGCAAAAATTTCGAGTGCCCTCAAAATCAGTAGAATTCGTGCTAATTTATAGCAGTAGAAATTTGGGAGGCAGCATGGCACGGCTCGCGCCCAGGCCACGGCGAGCCGAGGCGCGTCCGGCTCGCGCCCGTGGCCTGGCGACCGGACTCCGGCGGCCTCGCGCCCAACGCGCGGCGAGCGGAGGGCTGTTCCGCTCGCGCCCAGGGCACGGCGAGCGGCGCCGGTCCAGCTCGCGCCCAGTCGGTGGCGAGCGGGCCGGCGGCGGCGAGCGGCCAGGCGGTGGCGAGCGGAGACCGCCATGGCTCGCGCCCAGGCCGTGGCGAGCGGACCGGCGGCGGCTCGCGCCCAGGCCGCGGCGAACCGGATCCGGCGGCGGCGGCCGGTGGTCCGGCGGAAGCGCCCGGTGGTCCGGCGGCGGCGCCCGGTGGTCCGGCGGCGGCAGAATTTCTTTTACATTAATTCAGTTAATATTAACTAACTACAATTATCTAAATTAATTTTAATTCAGTTATTGAAATTAAATTAAAAATATATACTGTATAAGTATTAGGGCGAAGATAGTAAAATACAGGGCGTGGTATAGCAATCCACATTGGTAGGCATGGTGTTTGTGTGCGAGCACGTGTTCGATATCAAGCCCATCCGTCTATCTGAGTGACAACTGTAATCTTGTTGTTCACTATGAACTGTAAAGACCTTAAAATTTGTTTTGTTCTGCAAGTTACGCCAAGGGTAATATTATTATTTCTCTTTCATCGAGAACAATTAAATGATCATCTTTTTATTCTCTAAAATGGTAAGAGAACACTTTCTATTATTCATGAATCTCACTCAATTTTTTTATCATACTTATTAATTTTTTATATTTAATTTAAATAAATTTGAGCTCCCAAAATAAATTAAATGTGAAATTTAATAATACATTTTCATTTTTAAAATTTAATTTCCTTTTTAGAAAAATTCAGATTTTATTAAAAAAATAAATTTTACAAATTTTTTTTAAAAAAAAACAGATTTTACATAAATTTCAAATATTACAAAAAAAAATCAGATTATACAAAAATTCAATTAAAAAAATTTCATTTTTTTTTAAAAAAACAGAGGTTGAGGCAAGAGAGGACAAAATGTGGGTCACATATATTGTCCTTGCCCTTAGGCCATGGAGAGTGGTAAAGACCGCTAGAGGTCTCTTACCAATTGAATATATTATTTTTATCTCTCTCTCTATTCTACCTCACCTAAGGAGACAATTCATTTTTTTCTTCACAATGGCAAAAGACCACTCTTTACTATTCATGGACCCCACTTGATTTTCTCTATCATACTCATTAATTTGACCATTAAATTTTATTTTAAATAAATTTATTCACCCAAAATAAGTTGAATGTAAGATTTAACAATATATTTTAACATTTAAAATATAATATTTTTTTTCAAAATATGTTAAATAGTTTATTTTTCTCGTTCTTGTCAATATCACGCTTTGGTGTAAAAAAATAAAAATAATTTCAATTTTTTAAAAGAAATTATTAAAAATAAATAATAAGAGAATTCCATTTTTTAAAAATTATATAAAAATATTTAAATTACAAAAACCAATTATAAAAACAATAAAAATTACATAAAATACTTAATAAAATATTGATCTACTCCGACCAATTATTACAATTTGAAAATCAAAATATTGATCTAATCTGTCCAATTATTAAAAATAGAAAAATGAAATATTGATCTAGTCAGACTAATTATTACTAACAGAGAGCAAGTTAAAAATTAAAAAACGAGAAAACATGGATGACGAAACCATATCAACATCTTCATTTTTACCACCCAAATATTGGTAAAGATGTTCCGTAAGGTCATTTTTCAATTGGTCATGTTTAACCCTGTTGCGTACTTCTCTCCAATTTTGCCTAAAAGCCGGTAGATTAGCATGCCGCTCGACGTTATAATGCCAATGAGAGTTGTCGATTTGGTCATAATCACCTGGTTGAACCTGCAACCCATATGTATCTCTTTCATCTTCAACTATCATGTTGTGCAGTATGATACAAGCTATCATAATATTGCCCAACGTTTCGACATTCTAGTATCGGGCTAGTTTGCGGATCACAGGGAACCTGGCTTGTAAAATATCGAAAGCAAGTTCGATGTCTTTCCGGTAACTTTCTTAACGCTTTGTGAAGAGTTGTTTCTTGGGGTCATTTGGAGCTGTATATGCTAGCATGAAGGTTGCCCACTTAGGATAGATTCCATCAATAAAATAGTACCCTTGATTGTAGCTGCGACCATTGACTTCATAAGGAAAACGTGGAGCTCTCCTTTCACATACGACATCAAACAAAGGTGACTTGTCTAGGATGTTGATATCATTGTTTGACCTAGCCATACCAAAAAAATGCATGCCAAATCCATGTATCGTATGAGGCGACTGCTTCCAAAATAATTGATGAGCGTCCACTCCTACCCTGAAATTGACATTTCCAACCCACAGGACAGTTTTTCCATTCCCAATGCATACAATCAATACTACCAAGAATACCTGGAAATCCACGTCCACGAGCAACATGCATCAGGCGACCAATATCCTCCTAATTTGTTGGTCTAAGGTATGTTGGACGGTATACACAATAATTGCAATCACAAAATGAGACACCATTTCTCTGACCTTTGTTTTGCCCATCTGTAAGCATTCATCTAGTTGGTCGTATCCACAACCATATGCCAAATGGCGCATTGCCACTGTGCACTTGTGGAGTGGCGAAAATCCTTGATAACCAGTTGCATCAGGTCTTTGTCTAAAGTAGGGATTGTGGTTGGTGATATCTTCCAGTATACATTCGAATACATTTCGCCGCATACAAAACCTTTGACAAAAATGTTGATCGTCGTACATTCTTTCAGGAGGTTGAGCAAAATATTGTCTCTGGAGTACTTCCTGTGCTCGAACACGGTCTCTTTTGATATGATTTCTTTCTTTCTTTGGTAAGGTTGAAGAAGTTTGAGCATTCTCGTCCTCAATGGTTGCGTACCATTTTTTATCCATTTCTGGCAAATTCAAGACAAAGTTAATTGTCTCAGGATCGGTATCGAGTAGGAAACTGGGAATATCATAGGTTGATGGGTTTGATGATTATCCAAAGTGAAGCTCATCATCGTTGTTAGGGGAAATAGAGGAAGACATGGTTGTGTTGAAAAAGGAAAATTGTGTTGATATGAATTTGGGGTTGGAATGAAAGGTAAACAAATGACCCATTTATATAGAGACCCATCAAATGTGTCCATGACAATCCCATTAATTTTATCTAGCGGAATCTTTGAAATGATGAATTGAACCCATGTGAATAGATGAGCCGTGTCCATGACAACCCCATTAATTTTGTCCAAGGGAATTTTTCAAATGGTGAATTGAACCCATGTGAATAGATGTGACATGTCCATGACAACCCCATTAATTTTGTCTGGCGCAATCTTTGAAATGATGAATTGAACCCATATGAATAGATGGGACGTGTCCATGACAACCCCATTAATTTTGTCTAGCGGAATTTTTGAAATGATGAATTGAACCCATGTGAATAGATGAGACATGTCCATGACAACCCCATTAATTTTTTCTAGCTGAATCTTTAAAATGATGAATTGAACCCATGTGAATAGATGAGACGTGTCCATGACAACCCCATTAATTTTTTCTAGCGGAATCTTTGAAATGATGAATTGAACCCATGTGAATAGATGGGACGTGTCCATGACAACCCCATTAATTTTGTCTAGCAGAATCTTTGAAATGATGAAATTGAACCCATGTGAATAGATGAGATGTGTCCATGACAACCCCATTAATTTTGTCTAGCGGAATCTTTGAAATGTATTATAACCAATTAAAATGAAAACTAATGACAAATGTATGGTCTAGTCTGACCAATTATCACAAACAAACTATTACAATTAATTTCCACCGTAGACTATCCTCATTAATTTATCTCGCAGTGTTTCCTCTGCTATGAACAACTCTCCCTTTTGAATCAAATTATCAAGGAGTTTAGTGTTAGCTATCATCTAACCGCGTTCTGATTGTTTTTGAATGAACTCTCATTGCGCTCTGTTGTACTCCATTTTAGCCCTTTCATTCTCCGCAACCATTTCATCCTTTTTTGTAGTTGCTTCGATTGCGGCTGCACACTGCATTCTTTGTGATTCTTTTGATTGTTCATCATCTGTTGTTCTTCCCATGGACTTTCCTTTTCCCCTTTCCTTACATTTAGCGGCTTTCACATCAATATCCTAGATGGATATTGCATAGCTTGAGTATCATCGCTACTATGGGGCGTTGATGGAACCCGGGGTGAATATTCCTCTTCATTAGTTTCCTTTGGGCCATATTGTGCCATAAATTTAGGGTTCTTTCTGCAATAGTCATAGCAATGGAAGAATAAAAATTGTTGCCCATCATTTTCATCTGCAAACAAGTTCATGGCCCATGACTTCATATCTCCTTGGCTAAAGGCACTCCCCCCTAATTGAAGTGACGTGCGGCTTTACTTTCACATCCCACATATTTGCCGATATCGTGAGCCATTTTTTACCACCAACACTTGCACGACTTCATTGACCAATTGCAATTTGCATAATGATTCACACCGCGCATAATTTTAGACCAAAACACACCAACATTTTGACCTGTACCCGCCACACAATCGGTGGGATGCTCGAACCATGCGCCACATAGATATTTATCATCCTTTACACTCCATTTGTCCCGGCTACCTTTCTTCTTTGTAACCTTACTCCCGAACACTATTGCTGATACTTGGCATGTACCCCCTCTTCCAGGTCCATCACTTCACCTACATCATTTTCTAAACGAATAAATCATTTTTTCAAAGCAAAACAAATGTAAAACATATACTAATTTTAAAATCATGTTTATGAATGTTTAAAATACATGAACATATTAAATGATATAATTGATTCTTCAAATAATATACTAAATTGCATACACTAGTTTGCATGTTAAAATGCATATACTAAATGCATATACTAGCTACGTATATTTTGCATGTTCAAACATACTAATTTTAAAATATAACAAAGGGAAATAAAGACAATGTAAATTAATTATAAACTAGAATATTCATAATTGAAATAAAACACATTAAAATAGGGCTTACCGTTTGTAACATCGTGACTTCCATATTGTCGCCCATTTTCACCACCAAAATTTTGACCCGGTGAACTGCGACCTCCCCAGCTTAAAAATGCTCCTGATTCGTTTATAGCATCAATATGTGGAGAATGAAAGTTTTGACCATATAAATTAGGGTACGAATTTTGAGATTGGGTGTTCGCATTTGGGAAGAGTGGTTCGGGTAAGGAGGGTTCATGTATGCATTTTGGGAAGAGTGGTATTGGTTGTGAAAATTCATGTATGAATGTTGAGAATTCATATAGAAGTGGGGAGGGATGTTTGGAGAATTTTCACTAAATTCCGAATTTGAAAATGGACGATAATTAGGATTTTTTGAAGAATTTTCCAAATTGAAAGAATTTGTAATTACCTTATCTTTTCCCTTCGACGTTCTTCGTGGATCCACTACAAAATATGGATTACAGTGTAGAAGATGAATTAGTGAGGTAGAAGTATTGGAATTGGAAGTAGTGTGATGAAATGAGTTGAAATCATCTATATTTATAGGCAAAAGTGGAGGAAGATGGAATAAAAATTTAAATTGAAATTATGAAAAAATATTTAAAAAAATTGGAAAAGTTTTTAAAAAATCACATGGGGACACGTGTCGCCACTAGAATGAGACACATGTCCCATTAAAAAATACTCGTTAACAGCCGTTGCAGGGGACACGTGTCAACTTCTGATTGGTCCATGTGTCCTCCAATTTAAATTTCAACCCTCAAATATGAAAATAGCCTCTATGGACACGTGGATCAATCCCTGAGTGACATGTGTCCGTACTAGATTTTTTTTAAAAAAAAGGGCAGCGGTTGAGTGGGACACGTGGCTCACTCAGAGGGTGACACGTGTCCCGAATGGACAAAGAAAATTGAGCTGCTTTTCAGCGGCCCCTCCCATGTGGTTTGGTCACTTTTTTTACCCCACATGCAGACTCTTAAATGGTCTCTTAGCAAGAAGCTCTTGAGTGGTCTTTTGTTAAAACACCACTCTAAAGACCACCACTGTGGTGGTTTTCGGTCTCTTAATTTTAAGAGACCACCACTGTCAATGCCATTAGGCCTAAGGCCAAGGGCAATGGTAGAGACCGCTAGTGGTCTCTTACCAATTAAATATATTATTTTTATCCATCTTTCTCTTCCACCTCACTTTAGGAGACCACTTAAAAGACCACCTCTTTAGTTCTCCACAATGGCAAGGGACAACTCTCTATTATTCATGGATCCCACTTGATTTTTCTATTCCACTCATTAATTTAAAAGATTTAATTTAAATAAATTTGACCACCCAAAATAAATCGAATGTGAAATTTAATAATACATTTTCATTTTTAAAATTTAATTTTGTATTTTTACAAAAATTAGGATTTTATTAAAAAAAATCAAATTTTACTAAAAAAATATTTTAAAAATCAGATTTTGCATAAATTTTAAATTTTACAAAAAAAAAACCAGATTTTACAGAAATTTCAAATTTTACAAAAATTTCAGATTTTACAAAAAATTAATTTAAAATTTTTCATATTTTAAGGAAAAAACAAAGGTTGGGACAAGAGAGTACAAAAGACGGGCCACATGTGGTAATTTTTGGTCTCTAGGTCGGTCTCTTAATTTTAAGAGACCGCTCTTGAGACCGAAAATGCTCACAGTAGTGGTCTCTAGATCGGTCTCTTAATAAAAGACTACTACATGGTCTCTTGCTAAGAGACCATCAACGAGCCCACTTTTTGTCCTTTCTTGTCCTTTTTATTTTTAACTACTTTTCTGTTAGTAATAATTGGTCAGACTAGATAAGTATTTCAGATTTCTATTTGTAATAATTGGTCAGATTAGATCAATATATCAAACTTCAAATTATAATAATTGGTCGGACTAGATTAATATATTATTATATATTTATGTATTTTTCTAGTCGTTGTAATTGGTTTTTGTTAATGTAATTTTTCTAAATAATTTTTAAGAAATGAAATTCTCTCATGATTTATTTTTATTTAAATTTTGGTTTAATAATTTCTTCAAAAAATGAAATTATTTTCATTTTTTTACAACGAAGGACGATGTATACAAGAACGAGAAAAATGAATTATTTAACATATTTTGGAATAAATGAAATGAAATTTTGAATATCATAATATATTATTAAATTTCATAATTAACTTATTTTGGGTGAATAAATTTATTTAAATTAAATGTTAATGATAAAATTAATGAGTATGATAGAGAAAATCAAGTGAGGTCCATGAATAGAAGAGAATGGTCTCTTGCCATTGTGAAGAAAAAAAAGGATGATCTCTTAAGTGGTCTCTTAAGGTGAGGTGGAAGAGAGAGATTGATAGAAATAATATATTTAATTAGTAAGAAACCACTAGCGCTTTCTACCATTACCCTTGGTCTAAATCTTAACTCGACATTGTGTGATGCATACATGTGTTACCCCGACACTTGACAATGGGTGGAGAATTGCAATTCGACACGACACGCGTCACGATGCATGACACACGTCGAAATCTGACCGAGTTGGGTATCGATAAACGAATCAAAAAATGGGTGTGGGTATTGGAACACAATGCACAAAGTGTACAATGGCTAGTTCTTATTCTTAATTATATGACATTGACATCGTAAATCTACCCGTGTATTTTACTTCCCAACTCATCGACAACATCAATAGACTAATTCACATTATTACATAAACGACTAATTTCTTTTACAGAATGTCTATAAATATCACCCTCGATTATATATATATATATATATATATATATATTTTGTTGGAACTCGGTAAAACTTTCATTTCTTTTCAAAAATATGCACAAACCCCGTATTACAAAGGCCCTATATCAGTCAAAATCTACCATAAGCTGGGCACATAACACTTTCAACTTTGGTTTAACCCAAGCTCTATATACCACACACTCTATGATTTTACTTACAATGTTTTTGCTCTCCTATTTATGGAAGCACACTTCATTTATCCTCTTCCAAGTCCAGTAAATTGTTTCTGCTGCTGCCACTTCAAGAGCTGGACTTTCCTTCCCTTGCCTCCACATTTTTTCACCAGCCAAGCTATCTCCTCATCCCATGAACCGGGTTCCCTCGCCATCTTCAGCCATCGCAGCAGGTTCCTCCAGCAAAAGACAAATGCTGTATCGTTTCCTCCATACCGCAGAAACTGCAGTTTCTATCTTTGCCTATGCCGAACTTGGCCAATGTCTTTTGTAGCCAATCTCTGAAAACAGCACATCCAAAGAGTAAATTTTTCCTGTGGCCTTGCATAGTTGTTGTAGAGGAGTTTTCTCCAAACAATTTTTGGTTGCCCCTGCTTCATCTTCTCATAAACACTCATGATACAGAACTTTTTAAGCCCTTCTTGCTTCTGACACGCCTCAAAGTTCAGTACTTTGTCCCTGCATTTCCCCAGACTTTTGATAATCCAGGATGCGTTGGCTGGGATCTTAATACTCAGTTCGTCCCTCTCCTTTATGTAATACGCATGAAGCCAGCGTATCCATAGCCTATTTGCCTTTCTACAAACATTCCATAAGGTTTTACTCTTGCTTGCCATACTCCATTCCTGCAATGAGATTAAACCTAGTTCCCCAGCTTTCCTCCTTCCACATAATCTATCCCATGCCACGTTTGACTTTCTGGAAATCGTCTCCCCTCCACACCAAAGGTAGGTATGGCATAAGGCCTCTATGTGTTTAACTACTGCTTTCGGTAAAGGAAACACTTGCAACCAGCAAAGCTGATGCTATTCAGTTGCAGAAGTTCACAGTTCGGATGGAATTTAAACCCAGCCTTCTTGCTGCAATCCTGTAAGCACCTTGTCAAGTATTCCATTACGAGTACGAATAACAATGGCGAGAGGGGGTCTCCCTGCCTTAGTCCCCGTTTTGCCTGAAAAAAACTAGTAGTGTGCCCATTGACATTGTATCTGTATGACACTGTTTTCACACCCACCATAGCCCATCTCACAAATTTCTCAGGCATTCCAATATCCTTCATAATGTTCTCAAGTGCTTCCCATTCGATGGTGTCAAAAGCTTTTTGAATATCCACCTATATAACACATCTCAGGGTTTCTCCCTTTCTGTTGTATCCTCTGAGCAATTCATAGACCACCATGATATGGTCGTGAATACTTCTCCCAGGAACAAAGGCAGCCTGGTTAATTTTCACCACTTCTCCAATACCTTGCTCAATCGATTCGTCATAACTTTAGAAATCACCTTGTATATTGTTGAAACACAAGATATGGGCATGTAATCCTTCACCTTGCTTGTCGTGGGGCTTTTCGGAATGAGGGTCACTAAAGTGCTTTTTGCAGCTTTGTATATCCTCCCTGATTCAAAAAAATCCATCACTGCTTCAACGATATCATCCTTCACCACTTCCCAGTTTACTTTGAAGAATCTCGCATTAAACCCATCACAGCCCGGTGCTTTCATGTCACCTATTTCCTTCAAGGCTACATATATCTCCTTCTCATTAACCTCATCAATCATCTTCCTTCTGTCTTCATTATTCAAAGTTTTGCCTTCTGATATGGTACTTGTCCTGCCAATTAGGTTTTCATAGAAACTGAGTATCTCTACTTCTATTTCCTCCTATTCAGTGGTCACACTTCCATCCTCTTTTTCAATTTTCAGAATACCTGCTGCTTTGTTCTTTGACTTCACCGATGCATGGAAATACGAGTTGTTCCCATCACCCAAGCGTAGCCAATCTATCTTCAATTTCTATTTTTCTATCTACTCATCTATTCCTTTCCACTTGTAAACTTCTTCTATACAGTTTATAACCCTCGGTACTTTATCCTTATCCAGCCTATCAGTCATCAAGTTTCGCTGAGCTTCACTTAAATCTTCTCTGGACTGCTCCAGCTTTCTTTTCACCCCACCAACCTATTTCACAACCAGTTTTAAGTCTTGTTGGAGCCTCAATAACTTCATCCATACCACATACATAGGCATATCGTTTACTGGTTTCTCCCAGCTTTTCTTAATAGTGTCCAAAACCCTTTCTAGAGGGTAGTTTAAAATTTTAAACTGTCTAGGTCTCCCCCCTTGTCTTCAAAAAGCTTCACCCTGAGTAACGCATGGTCTAAGATCCCTGCCTCCATAATTTCTACTACGGACTCAGGAAATCTCAGAAACCATTGTGAATTCCCCATTCCTCGATCAATTCTTGAATAGATGATTCCTCCCACCTGTCTATTCGACTATGTGTAGAAATCTCCCATTGATTTGCATTCACTCAGTCCAACTGTCATCATCTTTTGTTCAAGTTCCCAGTACTCACTAGCCTGCACATCATTGCCTCCCATTCTATCATTTATACCGAGGACATTGTTGAAATCTCATAATCCCATCATTGCCTCCCATTCATCATTGCCTCCCAAGGTCCTGTAACCATTTTCTGGGATTTTTCTATATCTATCCAGAGAACCTTTCTCACATTTAACTGATTTCCAGCATAGATAGCAGTCAACCAGCACAACAATTCCCCACTACTATCAACTACTTCACACAATAGCATTTGATCAGTCACTTCCCTCTTCAGTACTCTAACTTTTTTATCATCCCATAACAACCATATTCTACAATTAGGGTGGGCTTCATAGTTATCCATAAACTGCCACCTAATTTTAAAACATTTCCTGATCTCATTCATGTTTTCTTATTTAACTCTAGTTTCTACTAAAACAATAATGATAAAGTTCATAACAGAAAGATGGGAGTAAATCTCTCTGCTGCACATTCCATGAGATAATCATGGAACATGGTCGAAGCCCTTTGGAGAATCAGTCAAAATGGCCAGAGTTGCCTCAAATCCCATCAAACCTTGTCTGCTACATTCTCCTTGTGTGAGAACTTCTTTTGTTTCCCCATGTTTCTTGGTGCCACCACCTTGTAAGCATTATCTTGACCAATGCTCACAGTCTGCTGTGCCACCACCTTGATTTTACCCTCAGCCTAACTCTTCTTCCATTCAACAGGTGTTCTTTTTCTTTTCCTGCCACACTTGGACATGTTTCTTCTTTTCTCCCTCATTGTTACACCTATGCCCTCCCATTTGACATTTGCCACATAACAATGGCCTCCCTTCAATTTTAATTGGCTGTTGGATTTTGTTTCCTTCAACATCCCTGATTGTTACAACCTCCCTAATCTGCTGTGAAATATCAACTTCCACCAAAATCCGTGCATATGATACCCGCGGCTTGTTTGCAGTGCATTTGTCAGTGAACAGGGGCTTTCCCACTTCACTTCTAATCTTCCCTAAGCTCTTGGGTCCCCAAATATGGATTGGTAAGTTTGGTAGCTTCACCCAGACTGGAAGGGTTCGCACCATATCACTCTTCAGTGAAAAATTAGGCTTCCATTAATGCAGGAACATGGCTATGCGATAGATCTGTATGACCCCCTCCTCAAAACTGCATCCCTATCCTTCTCAGATTTTAGACAGAGGATAAAGTATCCCTTGTCATTGTACAGTTCTCCGGTGCGCTGGCAAATGACCATAATTTCATTACACACCTTTTCACAGCATTCATCGTCAAATTTCCACCTAAAACGTACATAATCAGAGAGTACATAATCAACATTCATCATGAATTCGAGTATACTTATATTTGAATTAAATAAATATATTTTTTGTGCGTGGAATTAATAATAAGTTATATATAGTTTTTATTTAATTTGAATTTAAGTATACTCGAATTCAAGACTTAAGTGCTTAAAGAAAGTGATACAAACTCCAAAATTTTTCATCTTCAAGTCAAAAGTAAATTTAAAAGACAACGTGTTTCACAAATTAAATAGGGCAATTGCATTTGGCTAACTGAACAATCATTTATATGGAAGGAAGCAGTATCTTTCTTCTCTGAATTACTTTAAGAAGATAACCAGGATATGACTGGCATCAATACTGCAGTTTTATTAGAAAACATTCATAACCTAATTTCAAACCCAATCAATGAATCATTAACAAAGCAAACAAACAAAGAGGAGGTTTTATTAATCCTTAAGGAAATGGATAATGACTCTGTCCCGGGTCCAGATGAGTTTTCAGGATTGTTATAAACATTGCTGGCCCATTATCAAAGAAGATCTAATAGAAGCAATAAATGATTTTCTAAATCTATCACCCATACCAAGATCTATCTCTGCAACCTTAATTACATTAATCCCCAAAAAGGATGTTTGCTCCTCTTTCAAAGATTTTAGGCCCATAAGCATATGTAATGTGATAAATAAGCTTCTAACAAAACCAATAGCACACAGACTTAAGCCTATTCTAAAAGATATAATCTCACCAGAACAAACAACCTTTGTCTCCGAGAGAGAATTAGCAGATAATGTACTCCTTATGCAAGAAATGTCTAATTACAAACATTCCAAACATCCTGGAATAAATATGATTATAAAATTAGACATGATGAAGGCATTTGACAGAGTAGCATGGAGCTTTCTTTCAAAACATTTAACAAAGATAGGTTTCTCTAACCATTTCAATCAATTAACACTAGGAAATATGAAAGTAGCTTTCTTCTCAGTGTTGATTAATGGAGAATGCTTTGGATTTTTTAAACTCTTCCAGAGGATTAAAGCAAGGGGATCCACTATCCCCTATGCTTTTTTTTATTTTAATGGCAGAAGCCTTCCCAAAAATATAAATTTCTTGTTCCAATATGCTGACATTGGTCATTATAAACTCCCAAATTCAATGAAAATAGTAACTCATCCGTCCTTTGCAAATGACACAACTATTTTCATGAAATTCTCTAAATCTTAACTTTAAAAACTTATGGGATTTCTAAAAATATATGAAAAAACTACAGGATAAAAAATAAATTTTGAGAAATCTTCATAGTATCTATCCAAACATGCCATTCCCAGATTGGAAACAGTAATCAAACATGAAACCAAAATGATTACTAGTTCCTTTCCTTTTATATATTTGGGATGCGTAATCTATACAAGAAGGAAAAAAATGTCTACCATCAGAATCTGATGGACTCTATTAATCTAAAAATGAACTCTTAGCAAAACAAGATGTTAACCCAAGTTGGAAGACTTACCTTAATAAGACGTATACTATCAACAATTCCCCTTCACATTCTCACTGTTTTAAAACCTACTCAACACATAATTAATAAGCTACATAAAATGTTTGCTAAGTACTTGTGGTACAGTCAAGATACAGTAAACACTAAGAGGGAGATTTGGAGAAGTTACACTAAGCTAACTACTCCAAAACAAGAAAATGGACTTAATCTAAAAGATCTTAACATCATGACTGAAAAATTTTCTCTAAAATTATGGTGGAATCTACGACATGGAGAATCTCTTTGCTCACAATTTATGTGGTCTACACCAGACAGTAAAAAAATGATCTTGGAAAAGAATCATTAAAATCCAAGATATTGCAATTAATAACTCCTTTGTGCAAACTGGAAATGGGGAATCCTCTTTCTGGTTTGCTAATTGGACAAAGCTAGGTCCCCTACCTCAGTTTTGGAACTCAGAAGAAGATCTAATTATGCCAGAATTAACTATTGCAGAATTTCTGACATATCAAAACCACTATATGCAGATCCTGCAACACCTCTTTCCAAATGAAATCTTTATAATCCTGAACTCAAATCATAAAACATTTCCAGGATATAAAGATAAATTGATTTAGAAAAACACTAAACATGGTAATTTTACTCTGAAGTCTGCATATGAACTTTTGAGACAAGAAAAGACAAAGTTTCTTCATTCAAATACCTATGGTCATTTATCTTGCCTCAAAAGATTTGCTTGTGGAACTGGAGACTCTTAAACAGACTCTTACATATGCCTGATGTCTTAGAGGATTTCAACTTCAACATGCCATCAAAATGTTGTTTATGCAATAATGATAATGATGATATCCATCATGTTTTTAGCTCATGGTCTTTCTCAAATAGGATATGGTATTTAATAGAAAATACTTTTCAAATCCCACATTATGAAAATAGCATACTATGGAACAGATTCTTTTATTACTGGTCTCTGAAAGCTTAAAACAAATAATTAGGTTTGATCATTAAAGCAATACCTTGCATCATTACATGGTCTTTATGGTGTGCTAGGAACAAGTTTATACTTTAGGGGATTAAACCTAATTTTAAAAATGTGGTTATTCAAATACTGAGCATAGTGAATGATGTTCTTTTAGCACACAAGTTCAATGAAATATGGAACGTATCTTCTATGTATCCATCATTAATCATTAGCAAAAAGAGTAGAAGTTTGAAAGAACCAGTGGCTGTTTCCTGGCTTCCTTCAAACTTCATCAAACTTAATACTGATGGATTTGTACTGAACACTGGCCAATCAAGTTTAGGTTAATATTAAGGGACCAAAAGGGAAAACACATTCTCTCTGAGTATAAACCTATTACCAACTGTTTAATCATTGAAGCTGAAGTTAAAGCTATAGATCAAGGTTTAAAAGTGACTGGAACTTATGGGATGAGGAAAATATAGATAGAAACTGACTCTTTAATAATGGGGAAAGCATTAAAGAGAGAATGGAAAGTTCCATGGTGCTGCATTAAACTTCTAAGAATAATTTGGCAATAGATGGAGAAAATGGAATGCACCATTTCACACACATGCATAGAAGATAATAAGGTGGCAGACTCTCTAGCAAAGCTAGCCTCTTATAAGCAGGTAATAGACTGTTCTCCTAAACTGAGCTTCCAAAGGACATACAGGGTCAAATCAGATTGGATGAAATCAGTTTTCCATGTACTAGAAATAGATAGACATAGTTTATTGATGATGTTAGGCTATATAACTTGTTTTTGTAGAACCAGCTATTGCTCTGGTTTGCTCTGTTTGGGCAGGTACAGATGCACCTGAAAAACCAAGATGGAGTAGAACAAATCTGATTCATGTTGCTCCTTCGTGGTTGGAAAATGAATGGAAAACTCTGGATTTCAAAATGCTGGAATATGGAGGGCAAGCACTAGACTTCAAAATGCTAGAAAATGAAGAGAAAACACTGGACTACATAATGTTGTTGGACTCAATCAGAGAAGAAAAATGCAGTGTGCATCTTTTCTTGGCTTCACGAGTAAATCTCTTCTGGGGAAGACATTTGCAAGGGACCATTATGGGAGGCCACCTCTTTTTGTCGACACAAGGGTGTGAAGGCAAAAAAGTGGAAGGCCATAGTGGATCTCAACTTTGGGATAGGGTCATCTTCTTCACTGATTTAGGGGATAGAAGTGAAGAAGTTGGGAGTGGATTATATGTACATAGTCTTTACACGATCTTATTACTCGATTGTACATCAGGACATCTCTATTTTGTAATCATATTATCCTTTTGGCTTGGGGAGCCTAATATAGATACCCCATCACCACGGTGAGTATTTTCCACTAAACAAAGTTCTTTTATGTATATATATATATAGTTTTTATTTAGTTTGAATTTAAGTATACTCGAATTCAATATTGACTAATAATAAGTTTATATATATATATATATGCTCTATTATTTAATCATAATTAACTTAATTTATTTTATTATTAATAAAATAATAAAATATAGGTGTGTCAAAACATATTTTACACTTTATATGATAAATGTGTCGGAAAAATAGTCAAGGTACTTAGTTGACCGAATCGCCGTGTCGGTGAAAATGGAAAATTTGAGTGTTGCCGTATCCAATCCCTACTCGAATACGACACTATATCCAAGTCGGGGTAACATAGATGCATACTGTCATGGGTGGAACATTAGGGGGGACCAGGGTTGCCTAGTCCACGCTAATTATTTTTTCACTATAGGTACTTTATATTTATTTAGTGTTTCATTTAGTTTTTTAAGGATAAAAAATGGTTGTGGTCACCCCCAAGATATAAATAAACGCAGAAATGAAGTAGTTTATAATGATAGGATGCATTGTTTTTAGTGTAGACTTCAATAAGAAATATAATTTTTTTCCATCAAACCTTACTTTTAATATTTATTTAATTTATACTTGAAAATATTATAAAAATTGTATTAATCATCGATACTTTTATATGATAAAAAAGAGGAGTGCACAACTTAAATAAAAATAAGAATATTTTCCATTTTAAAATTATCAATTTTACATTCACTGGTGTAGAAATGGGGGATTAAAGGTTGTTTTTTCGGACCCGCCTTTAATCATCCGCGATCACCGCCTTTGTGGGACACGAAAGAAGGAAGTTATTTTCCACCTTTGAACCTCAGAAGGAACCGCCTTTGAACGCCTTCTGAACTCGAAAATACTGTGCGCTTCAGCTTCATTTCACCTTTCCGGTACCGGAATTGCATTAGCTTCCGATATTGGGAAGAGGTTTGGGAAAGAAAATTTGGTTCATGAATTGGGTGCATAATCAGGTCTGTGGCTACAAACTTGGAAAGTGCATTTTAGAGCCGGGTGTTCTTTTGCTTCTGGTACCGGAACATACACTTGGTTCCTAAGTCAGGTATAATTTCAGGTCCAAACATGGTGGTTTAAACCAAAACAATTGGTTGGTTTGAAAATGCTTCCGTATTCGGAAATATAATCGGCCTCATGGCTTACGAGTCTGGAACAATAATTCGTGCATGTTTTAATTGGGGACGCAGAGGTTCCAAAATCGGAAGTAAAATTGGCTGGGGTGGTACAAGAATGAATTCATTGCTTTAACCCCTTAAATTATACTCAACAACAATACTATTTTGAACAAACATGGTACACGCTGTTTGAGCTAACAAAAATGTATCGATAACACTAAATAATCAAGTATCTATACAAAGGAATAAATTTCACTTAGATTTCTATTCCACAATTGACATGTCAATTCCTAAGACTACTTCACACTCAATAACATGATCGTAGTTTCAACAAAAATCTATAGATAAGGCTATTCAAGCAACTGTCTATAGATAGGAATAGAAAATATGTTAATCCTATTCTTCACAAATGCATGTCACGAGCGTGAAGAAATTTGCTAAGGATCTACATTCGAAGCTCCACTAGTCGTAGATCGTACATGAACTAAATGTCTTGCCAAACAATTTCTTGCATTATTAATGTCATCTTGTAAATACGGCTTAGAATCCCTTGGAAAAATCTGGGCATGAGTTACACAATTAGCTGTTATGTGCTAGTTTATAGATGAAGAAAAGTAGGCATGAGTGTTGAAAAAATACTCACCTTATCAATTTTTAGGAAATCCAATCGTATATCTTTAACGATCTCTGCTGCATATAACATTAAATAGTACCTACACCTTCACATTTGTGCTTGTTTCTTGTATTGATATTTAGAGAATATTATGAGTAAATAATAAATAACAAATTTAAATTAATTGTAAATGTTTATTGAATTTCATACCTTGATTTCTACTACACGTAAGGGGTTTGTGACATTCAACCCATCGAATGCACTCACCAAGATATCCACAAAAGCTTGTGAAGGTTGAAAGGGCAACAGATCCATCCAGTACACAATCTTCTTTTCCGGAACAATCAAAATTAGTCTCTAATGATCTCTACATACAAACATGTAATTTAATTAAATATTTACACAAGCACTAACATCGAAGGGCATGTAGGACATAGTAACATTTAAAACACCACCTCTCAATGTAAGGTTAAATGAATAATTTCTTATCATTGCGCCCCATGCATTTTCAGACGTAATCAATCCATTCTTCCCTCAAACACCCAATTCCTTGGGTCATCAATGGACACAAATACCTTACCCAACGTTTCTGCCTTTGATTAGCAAAGTAATACATGTACGTACCTTAGACACAACATTTAAACTATTAGATAGGAATAAATATGAAAAGCAAGTAAAACACAATAGGAAAAAAAATTGAAAATTAAAAGCACACTTGCATTAGAAAAAGGGACATGATTGTTTGGTTGAGTTGGTCACACTTGCATAATTCCTTGAGATCACTCAACAACGCAATTATTTTTTTATTTCTTCCAAATACACATTCATTCCCCGAAAATATGTACGTAGAGTTACGATTATGTGGGTTGATCCAATTGAACAAAATGTGGATGAAAGGCAAACTCTTTTGGACTTCTGGCTTAGTTACATCAGATTTCTTTATATTAGTCATGTTCACAATTATTTTCTTTGTTTGTGAACAGCTACCCTTCAAATGATTGTCTTTCTTGGGATCGACGTATACTAGTCATTGAGGCCAAAGAAGGAAAATCCAATGAGTGGTTCCTACCTTCTTAAAATCTCATTCAAGCATTGGTCAACTTCACTATCACAGGAACCCCCCTTTACCACGGGTTTTTTTTTTTGTTCTAGCGCCGGTTTTTTTTTAAAAAACTGGTGCCTAAGTAACCGATGAAACGGTTTCATCGGTTGGAAGAAAACCGGTTCTAAATCCCTACTTTTAGCACTGGTTTTTTTATTAGCATCTGTTTTTAAACCGGTGTTAATATGTCACAATATCACCAGTTTTTTTGTTAGCACCGGTTTTTCAACCGGTGCTAATTTTAGCAACGGTAGCACTAGTTTTTTGTTAGCACCGGTTTTTTAACCGGTACTAAAATATTTACAACGACTAAAAAAATATTTACAACGACTAAAATATTTTCCGAGGAAGGGATTTTTTTAAAGTCGTAAATATTTTAGCACCGGTTTTCCACCGGTTCTAATTTTAGCACCGGTAGCCAGTGGCGGAACCAGGAGGATATGTTAGGGCGGCAGGCGACGAACGGCGGCGGTTGGCGGTGGATCTGCGTTTTGGCTAGAGGAAGGCAAGAGCTTGCCAATTGTGTTGGGCCGATGAAGTTTTATTATGTTGCTAAATATTATTTGGGCCAATTGGGCTAAATTTTTTTTGGCTTCAGCTTAACAAAATGACAAGCCAAAACGACGTCATTTTGTTTAGTTAGAAAAAAAACAGTCATCTTCTCAAGCTGGCCGCTGCGATGCTGAAGGCGGATCCATCCAGCCCGCTGGTGGCTCAAGGGGGGCGGAATCCGGTGGCTTCCGATGGCTCTAGGCCTAAATTCTGGGCCGCCAGATCCTAGGGATGGCGCTAGCACCCCCTCGCCCCCTTAGTTCCGCCCATGCCAGTAGCACCAGTTTTTTTTGCTAGCACCGGTTTTATACCGGTGCTAAAATATTTACGATGACTAAAAAGAATCGTGCCGCTTTCAGGGGAAGGGGAAAAGACCCAAAATCAACAATTTAGTAGGATATTAATTTAATAATAAAATTAACTTCACAAAATTGATAAAATAGAAATAAAACCAAAAAAAATTATGATACAAAATTAATAATCTATGGGACAAAACATTGCGGCGGAGACCTTGGAGAGGATTCAATCTCACCACCATCGACATGGCACCCTCACCCCAGCACAACAACAAACCAACAGTCAATGATTAAGACTCTACATACACGAGAAAATCACAAAAATACTCTACATACAAAATGACTAAAAGAATTCAGAATATTCAGATATTAGCGAACCGTGGGTTCTGTGCGTTAAAGGAAAATGGACAAGGCTTTGAGCGGGAAGACGAGATGTCGCAAAAATGCTCAGCTGGAACTCTCATCGGAGAAGCCTATGAAAAAAGCTGCATTTTAGTATAGGTCCTAATTATAACTAAGTCCGACAGTGGAGAAAAAAACCATACCGTTGATATATCCATCATGCTAAGAAAAACTCCTGATCCAAAGAACATTTCCACAGCCTCAAATATACCAATTCCAAGTGATATTACCAAGGCGGTAGAGACTGAAGAAACCATCATCCTTTCATCTATAAGAAGTAACACACATTAGTATCCAATGGATACTTAGATAGTGGTCAGAACTCATTGAATCAAAGATTAGAAGATAATAAAATTCTAGAAACTTACATCGTAAAGTGGCTGTTCATCCACAGTTAGCCATGCAACGTATTTGTGAGGAGGCTGCAGGCTCTTTATTTGTGCTGCATATACCAATTCAATCTGCAAGATTTACACCTTATAAGTCAGTCGATAACTAGCACTCATTTCATTTCAAATGCACAAAACAGATAACATTGACTAAGAATGGCTGAATGTTTTGAATTCTTCTACTTTTACTTCCAACTCTTAAGCAAAACAATCTGATGGATCCAATTCAAAAATTAGTCAAAGTAATTGAGATTTTACCATCTTTAAGAGTCTTCTGTCGAGGTAAAGCAGCAATCTTTTGTTTAAGTGTACTATTATTAACATTGAGTATCAACCTCTGCTGATCCCAAAATGCAACCTATGGAGAAAAAACTGACACTCCTGTCTGCACAACCATTTCAAGAAATCCATAAAAATTATAATAGAAATACCAAACTCAGAACTGCATCAAAATTAAATAGCACCAACAATAAAAATAGATCATATTAAACAATAAAAAGCTGTATAAATTGCATGATCAGAGGGCAGTAGATACAGTCCATGGGAGTGATTGGGATAGGATCGAACGACGTCAAATAGGGGGATCGAGGAGGAATTTGGAATCAATGTGCAGCGGCTATGCCGGAAAAAACATCAAACACCTTAAATGCTACCATATGAAAGCTGTAAAGTGATTGCAAAAAAATTAACCACATGCGTATAGAATTCAAAAATCGATACGCTAGGGAATCAAATTTGATAGAAGAAGAAGGGGGAAAATTACAAAAATTAAAAAATTTAATGAATACTAAAATCTTCAAATCCTTATCTAACACAAATTTAACATGGTGTGGGTAGAATACATCAGAAGAAGAAGCAGAAGTATACCTCGTCAAGATGCTCCCTTGTACCATAAGCGTAGACCTGTACCAAAGCCATAAACAAAAATGGGAAGAAGAGATTCAAAGTGGGAAGAAAGAGGATTGAATTTTTGCTGCCGCATGTAGGATGTGTGGAAGACATGAAGATACAAAGAAATTATGCACTGAACACTGGTAGAAGAAACCAGAGATACCTCTTCTTTCCTGCTCTAAACAATGGAAATAAATTCAGATTTATGAATCACCAAAGTTATATCCCTCCAAAAATTTATCTATATCAGCATGAAGAGGCAAAATAAACTCAAGAATACTGATGATTGTATCAATACTTAACAAACACAAGATCAAACTTATTCACATTCACTTCAAAGGGGGATCAAACAGCAATTAAGTTTATAAGGAAAGTTCGCGATAAAAATATATAAGCACCGCACTATTAGAACAAAAAGGATGAATTTGGGTGGAGAAAGAAAAGCAAATTTATTCTTCTAACATCTCCACAAGGTAAAAATCACAATAAAACAAGCAAAATTAAAAAAAGAATATAAAACCTAGAAAATTCACCCCCATTTGCACATTTTACCCCAAAATCTCAAACAACTAACAAGTTCTTACCATTTCGGATGAAGCCCTATTTTAGGGGGTGAGCAACCTGGAGTCTGCCACCACCACCGCCTCGTTCTACCATCACTTTTGCCTCATCCCGACACCACTGCCGTTGCCTGGCCTTACTGCCTCACCACCTCTGCGGCCCCTGCACCACCACATTACCGTGTCGGTGCCTCCTTAAAATCCTAGCCTACCCAACCCACCCCCGCTTAAGCTCGACACCACCATCACATAACCTTGCCACCTCACTGATTTTGATGGACGAGCAGGTAGATATGGTTATGACACCACCGCCGCTTAACCTTATCCCGCCACCACCCCTTAACCTCGTCCTGCCACCACCGCCGCCTCATCCTGCCACCACCACCCCTCATCCCGGATGGTGGCGGATTGGAGATGGGACAGTGACAATGAACCAGGGTTTTACCATGGCAGCTTGAAGACGAAGGGCTAAATGAAGAGAGGAAAAAAGACTAATTTATTCATCAATTTTCATTTTATATGTTAGGTTAGGGTTTTAGTTAATTGGGCGAGTTTTTTGGGCCAGAGTACACTAATAAATATATAAATATTTAATTGAAAATTAATTGGGTAAAGATAACTTGATTATGTACAGGTATAAATGTTTAATAAAATAAACTAAAATTGATTGTCAGGAATAAAGTTTTAAAATTTTAATTTGAAAAGAAATAAAATTTTATAGGGTTAGAAAATTAATAAAAGGTTAATTCAATATGATTCATTAAAAATAAAAATATTAATTTAAATATGAGTAAAACAATTAGGAAATTTGATGTATATATAAAATTTAAAATAAGGCCTTACTCTTAATTAGTTAAAGTAAACAATTAGTTATTAGTGTTTATACATAGAAAGTCAGGTAAGGGTTGATCGTTGATTAGCTAAAGTTAACCTAGTTATTAGTGTTTCTTTATAGAAAGTCAAGTAAGGGTTGACCGTTTATTAGTTAAAGTCAACTTAGTTATTAGTGTTTATTTATAGAAAGTCAAGTAAGGGTTGACCGTTGATTAGTTAAAGTCAACTTAGTTATTAGTGTTGTTATACGGAAAGTCAAGTAAGGGTTAACTGTTGATTAGTTAAAGTCATGTTAGTATATAGAAAGTCAAGTAAGGGTTGACCGTTGATTATTTAGAGTCAATTTTGTTATTAGTGTTTCTTTATAGAAAGTTAAGTAAGGGTTGGCCGTTGATTAGTTAAAGTCAACTTAGTTATTAGTGTTGTTATACGGAAAGTCAAGTAAGGGTTTAGTTAAAGCCATGTTAGTATATAGAAAGTCAAGTAAGGGTTGACTGTTGATTAGTTAGAGTCAACTTTATTATCAATATTAAATAGAAAGTCAAGTAAGGGTTGATCGTGCATTAGTGAAAGTCAACCTAGTTATTAGTGTTAATGTATAGAAAGTCAAGTAAGCTTTGACCGTTGAATAGTTAAAATTAACTTAGTTATTAGTTTTTGTGTATAGAAAGTAAAGTAAAGATTGAACGTAGATTAGTTATGGTCAAACATTTGATTAGTATATACTAGAAATAAAGTTTGACCGTTAATTAGTTATATCAAACTTAGCTATTAGTGTTAATATATTGAATGTCAAATAAGGGTTGACCGTTGATTAGACAAAGTCAAACATTTTTATTAGTATTTATTATATACTAATTCAAATAAAGTTTTACCGTTAGTTAAAGTCAACTTAGTTATTAGTGTTTATATATTGAAAGTCAAGTAAGAGTTCATCGTTGATTAGACAAAGTCAACCTAGTTATTAGTATTTATATATTGAAAGTTGAGTAAAGTTTGACCATCGATTAGTTAAAGTCACCTTAGTCACTAGTCGAAGGTAATGGTAAATAAAAAGAAACTGTGGGAGTATACGGGAGTGGGAAACATTATCCCACTCCCTTAATACATGGTACCTAAAAAACTACCCCTGATCTGAATGTTACAACCAGGTGACCAAAAGAAACTATTCCTGTCGTGATGACCGGGGCCTGTGGAAATCATCCATGAAAAATATTATAACCCGTCGTGGTGACCGGGGCCTGTATAAGCCATCCCTGAAAAAACAGAGGGGCGTGAGAACAAACTCACTTGCCTCCTCACTCCATTTTACATCCTTGCTCCCGGTGGTGTGAACCGGCTCTTGCTACCGGTGGTGTGAACCAGCTCTTGCACCATGGTTTGCTCCCCACGGGTGTCTTCAAATCCGAGAGTGGTACTCGGTCTTCTAATCCGAGAGTGGTACTCGGTACTCTAATCCGAGAGTGGTACTCGGTCTTCCAATGAATGAAGTAGTATGATCTGTCCTCCTAAAAGGGCTTTGCACACCTCTTCTACCATGTACACCTCTAAGATGAAGATAAAGAGGTGTTATTGGTCTTCGATAACGATCTCTGGATGAGGGCCGAGGTTTTCTCTTTAGGGTTGGGAGCAGTTTGACCGTAGTCCGTTGTGCTCCCAAGTGTTCCCCACGGATAGGCCTCCTAAGCATAAGAGACTGGGCATGACTTCTACTGCGCACGCCCCGCGTAATGGTTTTGTAACCATTTTTTTTCCATTTTAGGCAAATGGACAGCCTGATGCCATTTTACACTTTTCAGTGCAGCGCAGGCAAATAGTGAAAATCGTTTATTTCAAGTGATACCTAGCAAGGGATTAATTAATATGCGTACGCAGAATTAATTTACCCCCTACCCGACCTTCGTGGCCATGCTGCAACCGTGGAGAATCCTTTCCACCATATGGAGAGAAGCTTCTGCAAAATTATTATTTTTCATCAGTAGCTATCCCTCAAGGTTTCTTCACGAGTCCCCCCTCGAGGACAGAGCACTCGAACACCTTCAGCCCTCGAATGCCCCCCACGAGCACTCGGGAGCTTACGACACTCGAATGGCTACCTCGAGTAATCGAGCACTACCAGCACCATATCGAAGGCAAAGCACTCAAACACCTTCAGCCCTCGAGTGCCCCCCCTGTACACTCGAAAGCTTCTAGCACACGAATTGCCCCCTCGAGATCTCGAGCACCACCAGGACCACTTCGAGGATAGAGCAGAAGAACACCTTCAACCCTCGAATGTCCCCAACGAGCCCAAGAACACCTTCAGCTTAATCCTTCCATCCTCGAACCATCCCTCAAACTCGAATACCACAATACGTCTCTCCTCAAACCACCCTCATATTTTTGAGCATGTCCGGCACTCGAATGCCTTCGGCACTCAAATCCATCGATAACTCCATTAGCCCTTTGACCATCTTTCCAACCTCGGACCATCACACCGCATCCCTTCGAGTACTCGAGCACTTCCATTATTCGAATGCCCATGTGGAGCACTTTAATGCCTTCAGCACCCGAATCCCTCGAAATCACCCTCAGCCCTCAAACCAACCCTCATCCTTCCTTCGATTATTCGAACCTCCCCCCCCTCGAGGGCAAAGAACTAGAACACCTTTAACCCTCGAATGCCCTCCACCGAGCACTCGAAGGCTTCCAGCAATCAAATTTCCCCCTCGAGAACTCTAGCACCTGCAGCGCTCGAATACCTCAATCACCCTCAGCCCTCAAACCAACCCTCATCCTTCCTTTGATTATTCGAACCTCCCCCCCTCGAGGGCAAAGAACTAGAACACCTTTAACCCTCGAATGCCCTCCACCGAGCACTCGAAAGCTTCTAGCACTCAAATGTCCCCCTCGAGAACTCTAGCACCTCCAGCGCTCGAATACCTCAATCCGACTAACCGCAAACTGCCCTCGAGTACTTGAGCACTTCCAACACTCGATTGCCCATCTCGAGCACTCGAATGCCTTCAGCACTCGAATCCCTCGAAATCTCCTTCAGCCCTCGGACCATCCTTCCATCCTCGAACCATCCCTCAGCTTTCCTTCGAGTACTCGAACCTCCATCCCTTGAAGGATTACTGTTTAGCATATCAATCGAGTTGCCACTACCAACTGATAGATGTGATTGCCAGACCATATTTTCCGGCGTTGCCGAGACACCAGAATATGGGTGTTCGCCAAGCTCTCCGTGTTTGCATCGGGTACGGGTCTTCCGCCTCCGCCAGAACTTCATCTTCCTCCTCCGGCATAAAGTTCCACTCATCAGGACCGGTGGACAGGTCCTCTACCCTTAAAACCCATCGTGGATCCATGGGTCTTCGAATTCCAGTTCGAAAAGTCCAAAATTCAAACTTCAAGAACCCAAAAGCTCCTAGCTTGAAGACCGAAAAGCAAGTCTTCATCCTAGAAAACCCATAAAAAGGCTATGGGTTTTCCAAATCCACGTTCGAACTGCGGATCTTCCTCCAATAGTTCAAAATCAAGCTTTGTTTTGCAAAATGGGGACCCAGATCCCGAATTCAAATCATCAAAAACTAAGGCAAACCATACATAGAAACACTCCCAGCGAGGAGCCCAACATTAATGTCGGGCTCCTCGCTGGAGAAGGGGAGCTGTGGAAGAGAGATCCGGCGAAAACCTAACACGAGGAACAGTGCAGGGCTGCCCTATTTTTGCCAACCCTCGCTCTCAGCTTAGTCACTAGTGTTTCTATATAGAGAGAGTCAAGTAAAGTTTGACCGCTGTTTAGTTAAAGTCAATTTAGTCACTAGTATTTATATATAGAAAGTCAAGTAAGGTTTGACCGTTGATTAGACAAAGTCAAACATTTTTATTAATATTTATTATTTACTAATTCAAATAAAGTTTGACCGTTAATTAGTTAAAGTCAACTTTGTTATTAGTGTTTATATATTGAAAGTCAAGTAAGGTTTGACCGTTGATTAGATAAAATTAAAATTCATATTAGTATTTATTATATACTAATTCAAATGAAGTTTGACCGTTAATTAGTTAAAGTCAATTTGTTTATTAGTGTATATTTATTGAAAGTCAAGTAAAGCTTGACCGTTGATTAGACAAAGCCAAACTAGTTATTAGTGTTTATATATTGAAAGTCGAGTAAAGTTTGACCGTTGATTAGTTAAAGTCAGCTTAGTCACTAGTGTTTCTATATAGAGAGAGTCAAGTAAAGTTTGACCGTTGATTAGTTAAAGTCAACTTAGTCACTAGTATTTATATATAGAAAGTCAAGCAAGGTTTGACCGTTGATTAGACAAAGTCAAACATTTTTATTAATATTTGTTATTTGCTAATTCAAATAAAGTTTGACCATTAATTAGTTAAAGTCAACTTTGTTATTAGTGTTTATATATTGAAAGTCAAGTAAAGTTTGACCGCTGATTAGACAAAATTAAACATTTTTATTAGTATTTATTATATACTAATTCAAATGAAGTTTGACCGTTAATTAGTTAAAGTCAATTTTGTTATTAGTGTTTATTTATTGAAAGTCAAGTAAAGCTTGACCGTTAATTAGACAAAGCCAAACTAGTTATTATTGTTCATATATTGAAAGTTGAGTAAAGTTTGACCGTTGATTAGTTAAAGTCAGCTTAGTCACTAGTGTTTCTATATAGAGAGAGTCAAGTAAAGTTTGACCGTTGAGTAGTTAAAGTCAACTTAGTCACTAGTATTTATATATAGAAAGTCAAGCAAGGTTTGTCCGTTGATTAGACAAAGTCAAACATTTTTATTAATATTTGTTATTTACTAATTCAAATAAAGTTTGACCGTTAATTAGTTAAAGTCAACTTTGTTATTAGTGTTTATATATTGAAAGTCAAGTAAGGTTTGACCGTTGATTAGACAAAATTAAACATTTTTATTAGCATTTATTATATACTAATTCAAATGAAGTTTGATCGTTAATTAGTTAAAGTCAATTTTGTTATTAGTGTTTATTTATTGAAAGTCAAGTAAAGTTTGACCGTTGATTAGACAAAGTCAAACTAGTTATTAGTGTTTATATATTGAAAGTCGAGTAAAGTTTAACCATTGATTAGTTAAAGTTAGCTTAGTCACTAGTGTTTCTATATAGAGAGAGTCAAGTAAAGTTTGACTGTTGATTAGTTGAAGTCAGCTTAGTCATTGGTATTTATATATAGAAAGTCAAGTAAGGTTTGACCGTTGATTAATTAAAGTCAACTTAGTCATTAGTATATATAGAAAGTCAAGTAAGGTTTGACCGTTGATTATACAAAGTCAAACATATTTATTAGTATTTATTATATACTAATTCAAATAATGTTTGACCGTTAATTAGTTAAAGTCAACTTTATTTTTAGTGTTTATATATTGAAAGTCAAGTACAGTTTGACAGTTGATTAGTCAACGTCAGCCTAGTTATTAGTGTTTATACATTGAAAGTCAAATAAGGATTAACCGTTAACTAGGTAAAGTTGTATTTATGTATACTAAATCAATTAAGGGTTGTACATTAAATAGTTAATGTAAAAATTTTTATTCCTATTTGTATATATTAGGTCAGTAAAGGTTGATCGTTGATTAATTTAACTTAACTTAGTTATTAGTTAAAATCAACAAAAGAAGTAAACAATTTTGAAAGTTAAAAAAAAAAAATAGCTTAGAGCGGCTGTGCAGCCGCTCCTAGCCCATGAAATTTCTGGCAAGATTATTTGAAATTTTTGGCAAATTTTTTAAAAAACTTTTGGCGAATTTTTTGAATTCTTTGGAGGAAAAATTGAACTTTAAAAAATTTTGACGAATATTTTGAAATTTTTGGCGGGAAGATTAAATTAAAAATATTAGGTGATTTCTTTGGCGGGAAAAATGAGTTTTTGCATTTTTTTAGCACCAGCTTTTAAAACCGGTGCTATTTCAAACCAAAACCTGGTGCTATTTCGAATTGTTTGCGATTTTTAGGCGGGAAAATAGAAATTTTAAAATATTAAGCACCATTTTAAAAAAATTGGTGCTAATTTTTCCAAAAACCAATGATATTTTAAAATTTTATGGCGATTTCTTTGGCAGGAAAAATGAAACTTTAAAAATTTTTAACACCGATTTTTAAAACCGGTGCTAAATTTTCCAAAATAGGTGATATTTTAAAATTTTTGGCTATTTCTTTGGCTGGAAAAATAAATTTTTAAAATTTTTAAAAAACCGGTGCTATTTTTTTTTAATTTTAGCACCCATTTTTAAAACCGGTGCTATTTTCTTCCAAAACCAGTGCTAATGTTTCCAAAACTTGTACTATTTAAAATTTTTTTGGCTATTTCTTTGGCGGGAAAATAAATTTTGAAAATATTTAGCACCGGTTTTTAAAAACTGGTGCTATTTTTTACAAAACCTTTGCTATTTTTTAATTTTAGCACCACTTTTTCCGCTTTTTCCACTTTTTAATTTTAATTTTAGCACCAGTTTTTTAAAATTTAAAAAACAAGTCAATAGTAGTCGTACCACTTTTTCCGCTAGTTCGATTGCCTCATCTTTCACATATTGACCATCCTTGTTTTGTTGAGATCTTAGGAATAGATCACAATGATCGACTTCTAATGGAAGCACCAATTTCCAAGCCTTTTCCTCATCTATTCCCCCTCCATTGCCAATAAAACATTTTGTTCATATTTTTCCTTTATAATCTCTAGTGCCACCAACCCATGACCTCCGCGGCTCTTATAATGCAGAGTTCTGTTCAAATTTGTGTTTTTTTTAATCTTTCGTACCCTACGAGAAATTTTGGAAGCAATGTTACATCAACACTACAAAATCAAGACAATGTATTCTATTTATTTGTAGCGTACTAACATTTTTGTCATTCTCTAAAGCTCTTCTCTTATGGATCTCCCAACTCTCCTGATGAATATGTGTGTAAGTAAGCCATGGACGATTGCCTTTTGTCGTTGAGAAGATATAATCTCTTGACAATGTGTACTTGTGTTCTTTCCAACTTTTTAATAGCATGCTCATTGTTCTCTTTCTTAAGTCGTCCATGTCTAGCGCCTCAATTTCAAATGGTCTCTATTGTGACAAAAAAGGGCCAAGTGAACATTGTGACTATGGTTAAGAGACCAAAAATGGGATTACAAAGGAGATGCAAAAAAGTACATAGAGGTACACTGCATTCCATCCATAGGGTGGTTTTGTAATCCGGAGGCACATTGCGCCAACTATCGTAACGCATGTCAACTCTATTCCAACCCACCTTCCCAACCCAACTTGACCACTTAGCATGTTTTTCTGACAAGCACACATCATTTGCATTGAAAACCAAGGGGGTTTCCTTTCTTGCAATCCTCCGCTCAAGCATTCTACAATGTGTTTTCATAATACCTACCACTACCGGATCCTCCTCGTATTCATCCTCACCGGCCGTTGTTTCCATCTCCAGAACTTAAATAATCTTCACAAATCCATTTCTTAGAAATTCTTCTATACAATATCTAAAGTATATTATTTAGACACAATCAATAAATGCTTGATTATATGCACCATTTCAACCAAAACAACACCATAACACATTATATTATATCTACACAATTTAGATAAAATATTTTTAACAATAACATTTAGATAAAATTAGAAAAACAATGAACAAATGCTTGATTTTATGGACCATTTCAAATTGAACATCATAACACATTATATGATGTCCACACAATTTATGCTACAAAATATTACTAACAATAACATGAGCACACAATTGAAAGATGGCGAATAAAATTTATTTTAACATCACCCTTGAATGGAAATCACTCATATGTATTTGAGAATGGAAAATCAACCTAGAATTCAAGTTTAAGATGATGATTTCTTGCCTTCATTGAACAACCATCAAAACCCTTGTAAAATTCCTCATGAGCTTCAAACCACCCCAAATGTTTTCAAAATAGAGCACAATGGTAGGGATTTGATGGATTTGAAACCAAAAAAAAAAAGAAGGGAAAGCTTTGATGAAGGATGGTGGTTTTGATGTTTTTGGCGAGTTTGGGAAGAAAAGGGGTGGGAAGATCCATCCTTGGAGAATGAATTAATTATCTCTTTGAATTGGCTTTAATGCCTTTTAGGACTTGCCCGTCAGAATAGTTTCCAAATGAGAAAGCTTGTCACATGTTCTTATTTTTATACCCGAATAATTTCCTCAATCGGAAAGACTTCGTGCATTAAAAAAATGAACACACGATCACCTTCCTCACTCGGAAATCGCATATGGTATAAAAAAACCCCAAGCCAGGCACACAAAATTTTCCACAAACACAAACTCAAACCCTAGGCTACCATTCCGAAAATGAAAAGAATAATCCATCCATTCCATAAAGTTACAAAGTCGAGGATAAGGCAAACTAGAAGGAAGAGCAACCATGGAAATGCTTCGACCCGGAGCAATGAACCGTACACAGACCTCGACCAGAGTTCAAAATTTTTTAACGGGAACGCAGAAAAGAGGTATGTGGATTTTCTTCCCCTCAGAAAATATACTAATCCTAAGGTAGTTCATAGCTTGAAAATGGAGAATTTGTTGCTAGGATATATTCTTAGGTATAATAAGAATCAGGGTATAGATAAACTTATGACATTAGAGGATGATGTTCATACGGGCGAGGTTGTCCAGTTTTGTGCTAATCTAGGTCAGAAATTTGGGAACGATGATTAGACCATGGTGAACAAAATTAATGTCACTGTCACAAAGTACACAATCAATGTTGTGTTAGGAAATAAGTATACCAACCCGACCAAACTTAGGTTCGATAATCCTGATGGTCCTTTTGAAATCTACTATCAACAACAGTGGCTGGGTGTTAGTGAATCTACACCCTTGTGCCCGATTGCAATGGGTAATAAGTACTTTGGAAGGGTAGAGGATACCTTGGGTAGGGCCAACCGTTATAATGTGGGTAAACTAACTGTTGAATTGAGGCTTGTGTATGAATGGGTTTGTATGAATGTTTTGCCATCGGGGGGCCACACATGCGAGCCAACAATAGGTAACCTCATGCTATTCTATTATGCGATGGAGGGCATTCCAATAAACCCAGGATATTCTTTAATTAACTACATGTTGAAGGCGGCAAGGTCTAAAAAGAAATATCTCTCTTAAGGGGAATTGATCATTGCATTGCTTAAGCAATTTGGGGTCATACCTGTTGATTGGCCACTTATATTAGAATTCTATGACGAGAGTTTGTTTATACACAATAAATTAGAAATAGGAAAGGATGGCAAATGGCATCACAAGGTGATCCCCGGTGCAGCCGCTAAAGCTGCAAAGAGAGCTAGAAATGCAGTGTTGGATAGGGCAGAGTCATCACATGAGTTTTTTTTTATGTTCTAGATATAAATTGTGTTCTAGATATAAATTGTTGTGTACTGTAATTCATACATACATTTATGTTCACTTCATCAATTATATATCTTTGTTTATGGTAGGTGGCTGAGGTGACTGGAAGAGTTGAGTCTCGAGGTACTTAGCGTGCATCTGTGGTGATGTTACTAAGGTAAATGAGGAATTGGGTCATATTGTAGCCCATCATGCCAAGATCATGGAAGCCACTGGGGACAATTAAGTGACGATGACACGATGCCAAACTTTGCCCCTGAATTTTCTGAGAGTGACTATGATGACGGAGATGGAGATGCCGCCAGTGAAGAAGAGGACAATGATGTTTGCTACTAATTAGAACATTTGAACATTTGGATTTATGTTTTGAAGTTGAATGGTTTGTGATTTTTTTTGCAACAATGTTATGCTACTATGTGTTTTTAATTTATTCTACAATTTCTTTTGAAGAATTATGCTACAAAATCTTTTTAATTAAATGATTCATTTCCATTAAGTTCATGGTTAGTGCATAACTTTGTGACATTCAAAGTTGAGGGTGGTTTATTCAATTTATCATCAAACACGAATCACTTTTGAGTCTGGACTTCATTCGTGTCAATGGAAAATACTTGGCCGATTGAAATCCAAACTCGGAACTTGATCGTCTGAGAAGGATAATCCCTAGTTATATTAAACTACAACCAGCTGACACGCTTCCTCACTCGGAAAAATAGGTTCGAAAATAAGGTGCCAGTTCCGGTCCAAACCTCGTAGTAATAAGACACATTTTGCAAATAATTCAATATGTACGTTAAACTCAACCCCACTGGTTCCGAGTTTGGGTTTCAATTTCATCTATTTAGAAACATGAGATGAATTAGGTTACTCACTCAGAAACCAAGTTCCGAATCCAGCTCCCATTTCCTGTCCAAATTTGGTAAATGCACCTTTCTTTTTATCATTCAAATTTGGTTCCTCAATCAAAACCCACGAATTGGCTCTTTTTCAGTATGACCCGGCTCATTTCTAAGTTCAAAAATTAGTTTAATATATAAAAAATGGGTAAAATACCAAAATAAGAGATTCACAAATCCTAATCTACAATTGAGACGAACGTTTCGGTGCCGGAAACAATTCAAAACCCCCAATTTCAAGAACCTTCTTTATGCAGGTAGCCCTAAATTATGTCTTTGTCGCAACAAGGTGGAAAGGGTGGGAATGTGCGTACAAAAAAAGGCTGCTTCGAAGAAGTCTAGCGGCAATGCGGGTTAAAGGGCTAGATTTGTTTCTACCGAAGCTCAAACGAGGTACAATGATTTGCGCTCACATGGTAAATTTTTATATTGTTATGTCGTCAATCTTAGTGTGTATCATAGCATAGGCTTAGTTAATCCCGGGTAATGTTTTGAGGACCAACATGTTATGAAGTTATTCACTTTAAATGAACCATGAAGTGTGTCAGTTCTACGCTAATTTTCATCAGAAAAGGGGGGTGAATACGCAACTAAGGTGAATGGATTCATTATTGACCTTAGTAATTGGATAATTAATGGATTTATAGAACGTCCATACAAAGGTTCCGGGGATGTGTTACCTGATGATGTTGATGGAGGCTTGGCCACTTTAGTTGGACTATCCGTATGTTGACCCAATCCTATGTAATCATAGGTACTTTAGTCATAACCCTACCAATTTAGGGAAGCTTGAGAGTTTTAGTTTGAAATGCCTTACCATAGATCAACCTATTGTGTACAAAATGATAGCAATAACTATTGTACCCATTATCGGCCACCTCACCAAGCCTAGTTACGTTACGCTGATGATGTTCTATTACATCATTGAGGGTAGACAAATAAAATCTGATTCCACGATATTCAATCACATGTTTTGGGTTGCAATGTCAAAGAAAACAATTTTAGGAGTCTACCATATGGTAACCTGATCACATTGATTCTTAAGAGCGTTCCAGGGATGTCATTACATGGTGAGGAGAAGCCATGCAAGTGGTACGATATACAACACTACACGAAGAAGAAGTGGATATTGGTTGACCACAAGTGGGCTCACAAGCTAGAAGATGCGATGGAGCCGAACAAAAGGCCAAGATTTAAAGAAGGTATAAAACAAATTTTTTATTTTTAAAAAAAACAGCTATATTTCTTTTTGTCATTTACATTATGACGTGTGTTAATAAATTTTTACATTTAGAAGAAACATGCATTACTTTCATGAAAGGGTTCAAGGCATGTTACACATGGGTACTTGGTGAACCATCTCAGATGAGGGAGCACATTTAGAAGTTGGAACGTAGTCAGCTCGCGTACGAGCATCACTTGGCAATGCCTTCGACATCAAGACTTAGAAGAAGCTCTTCTGTTTTATTAATGACATTGTATGCTTTGGTTGTGGTGTAGTACCGAATTATGATTGACTATATCTGACTTGATTGATTAAGCTAGGTATTATTGAATTTACACTAGAACTATAGATTATTTTGAATGATTTGGATGAAGAATGTTATCAGGTTGATTTGGTAAATTATTTTTAATGATGTGGTGGATTAAGTTAGTTAAACAAATTTAGGTTAATGAAGTTACTTTTTTGGATTACAAGCTTCAAGTATGGGATGATTGCGCATTATAATCATTTTTTACCATGTTAGTCAATTCACCTCCTGAATCGGAAGTTGTTTGGGTGATGCTGCATAAAGAAGGAAAAAAAAAGCTAAGACACAAGATAAATTGATCCCTAACTCAGCTTCTTCTTCTTCCCAATCTTCTTCAATGTGAGGTGCCTTTTTTTTTAACTTCTTCACGTCTATCAATCCAGGCTCCCTCATCATGGTATGTTCTACCTAGGAACCCATATACACTCGTATCATCCTCTGCAAACATAGTGTCTTCAAAAATGGATTCAGAAAGGGAATTTCGATCAAAGCCAATTACCTCTTCAATATCATTTTCTTTGAAAAATGCTTTCCCTTCAACAACAACCTCCCACCGAGGATCTACAGGATCTTTGAGCTTCTAATACCAAAATGAATGGATCGTCTCTCCAACCCACTTGACTACGATCAACTAGGGTGAAACCTATATCTTCGATTTTGTACTTGATGTTGACATCTACCCATTGGCATTCAAATACAGGAACTTTCAACGTGACATAATCAAGCTTCCATATGTCGATTACTGACCAAAGTAACATGTCTAGGCATACAAGGGATTTGCTTCACTTGTACTCCCAACATGTAAAGCCTCTAACACAAGTGTCACTTCATTGTTCTGTGATAGACCTTTATCATCAGTTGATTTGGTGCCAAGAGTGAAGCCATTAATGTCGTATGCACCAAATGAGGTAACATTACCCAAGGGTCTCCGGACCAACCATTTAACCGAAACAAAGTCTCTAGTGTGTTGTTGGAGAACACATGCTTCACTGTACGTTAGATGTTTGACTTTTATCTTGTCCATGTAAATCTCTATATAGGGGAAACCATCTTTGTGATTGCCAAGAACATAGAGGTGGGTCGAACACAAATCTTCTGCACTAGGGCTCAATAGCTTACCCTGCCTTACACCTTGTCCTTCTAACTGCCCATCATGTCTAATCTTTAGGAGGCCAACATAATTGACTTCTTTCAAATAATTTGTACAAAATTCAATCACCTCATCTGCCACGTAACGTTGAACAATACTTGCATCGGGTATGTAACAATTCTTCACAAAATGTTTGAAGATTTTCATATATCTCTCAAAAGGATACATCCACCTCAAGAACACAGGACCACACAACTTGATCTCAAGGACCAAATGCATAATCAAATGGACTATATGTCAAAGAATGACAAGGGAAAGTACATCTCAATGCGACACAAAACTTCAACTATTATTGATTGTAAATGGCAAAGCCTCTGGTGACTAATGCTTTTCGAACAGATAGACTTGAAGAACAAACAAAGCTTTGTAATACACAATCACACGTGAGGAGGCAAAATTGCCCTGATGATAATGACATTAAATCCATGCATCAAACTGTTACAATCGTGTGTTTTCAATTCAACCAACTTACACTCTTCCAAAAACATGAATGAAAGGATATTAGACGATGTGTCCATTTTATGTGCATATTTTGGAACTCTTTTGGGATCACTTTTGTGCTCTTTTGTTATCAAGAGTTTGGGTTTTACCTTGAAATTCTCTTAGAAAAGGTAAGAGCAAATTTATGCTCTTTTACCTTTTCTAAGGGGATTTTGTGTGACAAGGAAAGAACATCGAGACTTGAAGACCAAAGACCGTTGAAGATAATTTTGAAGACTTTGAAGAATTGAAGGCTAACTTTGAGGATTTAAAGACTTGAAGACTTGAAGAGTTGAAGGAGTGTGTGATGAATTAAGGGAAAAATATGTTCTATTCTTAGGGCCCATCGTGAGTCGCGATGGACCCTTTCGCGACTCGCGACGAACCAGAAATCCATCTGCTTTTTCTTGTGCTATAAATAACACTTTATCTTTTCTCTTTCCTCACTTCTTCTCTTCGCAATTTCAGAGCATAAAACCCTAGGTTTCTCTCTTTTTCATCTTGTTTCATCTTTTGATTTATGTTTGAATTATTGTTGTTAATTAGTATGGGTTTTATTAGCTAAACCTAGTTCTTGGGAGCAATTGACTAAAGCTTCCAATCTCATGTCTTAAGAACACTTTGTATCCTATTTAATACTCTTGCTATTGTGCATTTATGGAGCATTGAATGTTATCATTAATGTTCTTGAAAGCTTGAGTATATGAAATACTTGTATGATTGCTTGTTAGGGTTTGGGAAAAAGTAGCTAAGTTTACCTCTTCTTGATATGAAATCCAAGAGTATGAATTAGAGCTTTTGATTGTGTTGATAGGATGCTAATGGCTAGATAAATGTGATGATGTTGAACTCGTTGTTATGTTTATTTTAGGTAGCAAATGAGAAAAGTCTATGAATGTCGATCGTTCTTGGCTAATCTTGTGTAAATGCATAAATTGGTTAACTGATTAGACACGGTGTAGTGTTTATAAGTGCTGCCAAGCTTGTTGATTCTTCATGTTCAACGTCATCAATGGGATACTTTTAGTCATGTTTCAACTAAGGGACTCATTGGTGAGGTTTGACAAGAGAGGTCGAATTCACTCTTGCAAACTACTATCTAAGAAGGATAGATGATTTAGTCTTCACAACAAGTAGTGAAAGTAGTAAATAAGTTGCATGTTCAATGGTGGATAAGAGGCTTGGAAGTGGAAGTCAATTGTGCCCAAGGTTTCGTTAATTGTTGATTCAATCACCTTTTAGTTGTTGTTTCATGCTTTGCATATTTAACTTTCTTGCTAGTTAACTTGTCTTTCAATTTAGTAACTTAGGACCAAAAGAAAAACCAACCAACCCTCCCCCCCTGCATGCTTTTATATGTATCTATATATGTCTATACCTAGTATATTTTGCTCTATATGTTTAAACACTTGAAAATATCCCTCTTCTTCGTGGACAACCCTGAATTTCCATAATCTACTTAATTGTAGATAGGAAGCATTAGGGCTTATACATTTAATTTTGAGATGTACGGCAACGACCTCCCAAATTTTGGCACCGCTGCCGGGAAAGAGGCATTTAGTTTTAAGTGTTTGGGCATATTGTGTGTGACTGTGTGCTAGTTGTAAATATTTGTTAGTTTACTTTTAGTTTTTTATTTTAGCTAATTTTCCATTTTTACTTGTCTTGGAGACGTATTATTCGAGCTATTGGTGTATGGTTCGTGCACAATCCTCTTCACAAGAACCCCTACACTACGACTACAAGTTAGAGTTAAATTTGAGACGGGCTAGGAGGCTTTCTTTGGAAAATGTGAATAACACCCCTCCTAGTGACCATTTTCCGAACACTTCTACGTCCATGGAACATCAAGACAAGCATGAAGGTGACATTCCGGGGGGCGGACCTTAACATTCTCCTCTCCAAGGAAGAGCTCCTCCCATTAAAGGAAGGGAGATTCCATTAAGGCAAGCCCTATTGAGGGATATCATAGCCATCAACCTTAATCAACAACCGATGTGCATAGAGTATCTAGTTGTTGGACCGAATGGGCACTTCAAGCTTAAGATTGGGTTTATAAACTTGCTACCTATCTTCCTTGGTAAGCAAGGGAAAAATGCCAACATGCATCTCACCGAATTCCACTTTCTATGTTGTGGTATGGTTCCCCATAGATTAGATAAAGACCTTTACAAATTGAAGACATTCCTATTCACATTGAGGGATTGCGCAAGGGATTGGCTCCACTACCTACCACCTAAAAGCATTAAGACTTGGGGTGACATGGAGCTAAAATTTCTAGCCAAGTACTTCCCAGCCTCGAAGTCCTCTGCTTTAAAGAAGATCAAAAGAAACATCCCCCAATGTCATGAAGAGCCTCTTTTCAACTATTGGGAGAGGTTCAAGATGCTTCTCACGAGTTGTCCTTACCATGACTATTCAAAGGGAGACTTGGTCTACTATTTCTACAATGGTCTTCGTGATGAAGACCAAAAACTAGTGAGGAGTTCTTGTGGTGGTGCCCTTGGGAACAAGACTTCAGAGGAGGCTATGAAGTAATATGAGAAGCTAGCCAAGGATTCAGAGAATTTTAGCTCCAGGACCGATTTGAGAAGAAGAAATCCAATGCCCACAAGTAACCCTTCCACTAGTGGAAAGCTTGAGAACCAAGTCTAGGCCCTTACTTTTATGGTGAAATATTTCATAACCAAGTTCGGGAATGTGCCACATGTAAAATCATGTGAAATTTTCTGATCGGCGCATCCTATGGACGCTTGCCCTATTTTGCAAGGTGACTATATAGAGGAGGTGAGTGACATAGGGTAGCAAGGAGGCCAAGGATATCAGGCAACCAAGGTTATTAAGGATATCAAGGTTATCATGCAAGGTTATCAAGGCTATCAAGGGAACAAGGCTACCAAAACTAGCCTTACAATGTGGGTAATTGAGACACCCGAATCTCCGGTATGGGAACCCTTAAGGAGGTTTAAATTCTCAACCTTACCACTCTCCACAAAACAATTTCTCAAGGTTTCAAGACAAGCCCTAAGATCAATGGGAGAGCTCGGACTTGTCGAAATATGAGGTTATGCAAGCCATTCACCGGCTAAGTATGTGTGTGGAGAAAGGAGAAAAATTCCAAGATGAAGCCAAGACAAGTATTAAAAACTTGAAAACTCAAACAACCCAAATCCGGGAAAAGGGAAAACTTCCATCCCAACTGAAAATCAACCCTAGATAAAATGTGAGTGCAATCTCATTGAGGAGTGTGAAGGAAGTGAAGGAGCCTTAAGGCAAGGTTTTTGTTAAGCGGGTGATTGAGAAAGAGGAAGATGTTGAGAAGAAGTCCGAGGAGTTGGCCAAAGAGAGCGAAAGAGAAGAAATTGAGGGGGAGACCTTCGTGCCAAGACCCAGATCAAATCCCAAAACCTCATCCCCACTTCACAAAAAGTCAGGAGGGGCGGAGATCCCTATCTATGTGCCGGAACCACCATTTTCGGAGGCATTAAAGGATATGAGGACAACAAGGACATCTACGAAGTCTTTCATAGATGCGAGGTAAGCATTCCACTCTTAAATTCTATAAATTAAATTCCTAGGTATGCTATGTTTCCTAAATAGTTGTGTACCATTAATAGGAAAGAACAATTGAAGAGTAAGAAAAAGAGTGGAAAGAAGGAGTATGTCTCCGTCATGTTTGATGATGAAATGCCTCCTAAATGTGATGATCCAAGAATGTTTACAATCCCTTGTAAGATAGGAGGAAAACATGTTAACAAGGCCATGCTAGACTTAGGTGCTTCCATTAATGTGATTCCATATTCCTTGTATGAAAGTCTAGATCTAGGCACTTTGCACAAAACTGGGGTTGCTATCTAACTAGTCGATCACTCTAGCACATACCCAAAATGTATTGTGAAGAATGTGTTGGTGAGAGTGGGCTCCTTAACATTCCCTGCCAATTTTTATGTTCTTGAAATGGAAGGTGGCAAGAGTGCTAAATCTATTCTCTTAGGTTGGCCATTTTTAAAGACTTCAAGGACAATAATTGATGTGCATAGTGGAACCTTAACCATGGAATTTAATGGGCGGAAGATATAATTTGACATTAACAATTCTATTGAGCATCTTAGTAAATACCATTCTTACCAAACTATTGATGTTGTTGATGATATAGTGCAAGATTTATTTTAGCCCAATGATGGTAGTTCCTTAACTGTTGCCATAGATGATGCTTTGAGTGATGCTTTGATTACAAATGTTATTAGTACTAACTTGAAGGAGCAACAATGGTGACTGCTCTCTTGGGAAAGCAATGTCCAACAAATTTTGTGTGTCCACGGGTAAGCCAATAGGGGTGGGCTTCCCTCCTTCTCTTGAGAAGACTTTGGTGGTAGAGTGCAAACCACCACCAAAAGTTCTTAAATGTTCATCCCTTGGAGAAGGAGAGAAACCCCCGAATGCTCACTTGATTGAGATCACTGTGAAGAAAAAGGTGAGTTATTGGAAATGTTAAGGGAACATGAGGAGACCCTAGCCATGGTGCGCCAAGTATTATTTGGGGATGATGTGGATCCCACATGTTTTGACCCGGATCCAGGAAAGGAGACCGAGCACTTTGGCTCATTTTGTGACTAAGCTCCAAGAAGGGGAGTAAGTTGTGCTAACGATGTTAAATAAAATTAGTTTTGATCATCTGAATCATCATTCGTGACTTTCCGTCGATGTTGTTTAATGTTGAGCTTTTGTCGTTAATTTCATTATTTTGCTTTGTTATTTCACAGGTGTGTTTTTCCATGATTTTGTAGCAATTTGAAGAGCTTGGAGCTGGAATTGTACATGAAGGAAAACAATAAGAAAGGAAGGAAAAACGTGGACATTTGGTAACATCGAAATTGTTTTCTAGTAAATAGGTAAATAGTACAGACGGTGGAACCCACGGTAGAGCCCGAAAAGAGCCCTACCAAATACAAAACATAATCCAACCCTAGTCTAAAAACCTAGGGAAAAAGAAGCGGGGGGGGGGGGGGGGGATACCCAAATGAATACCCCCTCCCCCCCAATTATTTTTTAAAGAAATGCTAACCCTAAGCTAGAAAGTACTAAGCCTAGGGAGAAAGAACTGCAAGTCCAGATGTGTGAATCTGGACCTATACATAGCAACCAGAAATGTGTACTGGCTCTTCATATGAAAACCTCATCGCAGCCGAGACTCGGGTCTCGGGACTTGAAGAAAATAGTGAAGAGGACGCCAGTGGTAGACAAAAAGCGCAGACGAGTGTGGTGTACTCAGGTCTTGAATGGTCGCCATGATGTGCTGGTGGTGCTGAATCCGAATGAAGCTAGGACCGCCAAAGGAGGAGCAGCTTCTACCATATACACCCCTAAGGTGAAGATATAGGGGTGTTATTGGCCTTCAAACGTTCTCGTGGTATGAACCGAGACTAATTTAGAGGGCAAGAGTGTCATAGGCCGTGCCAATAGCTCTTTTGAATCCCTCTAAAAATAGCCCTCCTAAGGATGGAGAGAACGGACACAACTTATACGGCGTGTGTCAAGCCTGGCGATTCTGTAATCGCCCACTCCATTTTGAGCAAATGGATAGCTTTATGCTAATTTAACACAAAAAGTGTAGCGCGAGCATAGAGCGCGTAATGACCGTCAAGTCCAAGTAACTACTAGCAGTGAGTTAATTAAATTCACGGACGCTAATTAATTAACCCACTACCCAACTCCTGTGGTCAAGAAACCAAATGTAGAAAGGTCGCTCTCCCACCCTCCAAGTGGAAAATATGCTATTATCCACCAAATACAATTTTAGTCCAAAGGGAAGACCAAAACTCCACAATAATCCACAAATTAGAGCCCAAAATGAAGGAAATTCACCCCAAGAATAATGCATGTAAGCTGAAAAATACTCCATTTAATTAGGCCCAAGAACCCTTGAAATAGGCCCACCCGCTTGATTAATTCCCTCGGCCCAGCAGCTCCATTTTCGGCCCAGCGCTCGGCCCAGTACCCTAAGCTAGGGTTTCAACTTGACCGCAGCCGCCGCCATTTATGAAGCCATTGACCGGGTTAAAACCGGGTTATAAGCTTGACCCGTTTCATCTTCCAATGTAATTCGCCCGCTATTCCCTTTTTCGGCCCATCTGTATTTTTTATTTCAGCCCAGCAGCCCAAATCCGCGCGACCCGTCTATCACCCGGGTCTCCAACTGGGTTATAAGGAGACCCGGGTCTCTTGTGTAATTCGGCCCAGCAGCCGATTTAACGGCCCACGAGTTTTCAGCCCAGCAGCAAAAATTGCGCAACCCGGCCATGCACCCGGGTCTCCGACCGGGTTATAAGGAGACCCGGGTCTCTTGTGTAATTTGGCCCAGCTGCCGATTTAAATGGCCCAACTAATTTGGCCCAGCAGCTAGGGTTTTAAACCCTTTACCCGGTTGCCTCCTTAGCGGGTCACACGACCCAGCCGCCGCCAATCGGATCTGAACCCTAAAAATCTTCTGACCCACGTCTCCTTGTTCGGGTATGACGACCTGACGGTGCGCACGAATGGGTATGAGCGCCCAGCTCCATTTTCTCGCCGGAGTCACGGTTTTCCAGCGCCAGAGGGCTGCCGGAATCCGCAACAAATTTGCAAAAAATTCTAACCAAAATCTGGGCATTCTCCCTTGTGCAATTTTCGACCGAATTTAGCACCAAAAACAAGGAATTTACTCCACCAAATCCGAACATGTGCAATCCGACCAAACAAGTATCTTTATCTTGCCGGAATCACGTTTTTCCGGCGGGCACTCCTAACGAAAAATTTGAGAAACCAACCTCCCAATAAACTTCAAATCCGAAATTTTCAACAACTTTTCCGATCGGATAATGCATAACAAAACGAACCAAATCCTTCAAAGCATAACAAGCATTGCAACTCGCCGGAAAAAGTGTTTTTTCGGCGAACCCGATCGGAAAATTCAAACCATCATCATAAAAAAAATCCATCCTTTACAAAAAATCTGCTCCTCCATTCATCTAGATCTGAATATTATCATGAGATTGAAGCAACGAGGAAAATACCTTGGGCCTACCGTCTTTAATGACTCCAATTAAACCAATTATCTCCAAACATCTGTCTTGAATCCGACTAATCCCAAGCCATCAACCCCATCGAACAATAACATTCAAACACCCAAAATCTTGAATCCCACATGAGTGTTCATCAGTCAAGAAAATAAATTTAAATTCTTGGCATGAAACATAGCAATCCGGTCGAATTTCCAATTAAAGCACACAATCATGGACAGTGGCGCATCTGATCACATGAATGCCATCTCAAACAGATCCATGAACTCTTCCAAATACTAGTAAAAATTCATGCTTCAAATTCATCCCTACTCTCCATCTAACATGAACATCACGTTGATTATCACCATAATCAAATAATCTTCCATACAAATCCGCACAGATTCATCATAAATAAACCCCTCATCAATCATCAAGATTAGATCTATCAACGAAAGATTAAAACTTACTTGGAACAATGATAGATCTTCATCAAATACGCTCCATCACCAACTTCAAGATCGAAAAATCTTATCTTCACCCAAAACCTCCAGATCCAAAGATCAAATCTTCAAATTCAAGCACAAATCATACCTCGAAAGATGCCCGGCGAGAAATCCAACATTAATGTCGGATTCCTCGCCAGAAACTCTGAATCGTAGGAGAGAAACTGGAAGATAATCGGCCCCGGGAAGTCCGGAGAAGGGCTGCGCCATTTTTTCTCTCCAGAGAGAATTTTCTCCTTATTGATCGAAATTGTTTTCTAAGTACTAGGCATGTTGGCCATCACGAGTCATGACCACTACATCCCGACTCACGGTTAGATCACAGATTTATCACAAAATGTGAGCCCTCGAGCTCAAGTTATTGCGACTCGCGATGATATTATCAAGATTCACGATGAACCATCGCGAGCCGCGATGGTTGGGTCGCGACACATGACCAAATCAGGGAGAATTTCAGAAAACGTTGGCTTTCAGGGTTAACATATAGCGAGTTGAGACAGTCATATAGTGACTCGCGACCAAAAAGTTGACCTTTGTGTTGATTGACCTACCCATCATGATTTATGACCAGTCCATCGCAACTCACGGCGAGCGTACATAGTCCCTTTTTTAAATGGGCAGAACCCTATCTTCTTCATTCCTCCATTCCACCGCTCCACCATCCCTTCCACTCACCTCCAACCCCCACTCATTACTATTTTCCTTCTAAACACTCTCTAATCCACCCAAACACCACATTCATCCATATATAGCCACGAATTTAGCTAAATAACCTCAAGAACACCCAAAACCCTAGATTTTGGGAATTTCTCAATTTCGGGCAAATTAGGCTAGAATTTTTTGTGGGCTTCGTTGATTCATCATCCTACACTCTCCATTGGTAAAATCCCTCACTTTCACATGCTTTAATTGACTACATTGAGATTGTGAATTTTGTAGGATTGCTCATATAAGTGCGATTATGCTATTTCTTCACAATGGTGCTTTTGAATTGCTATATTGATGATTGTGATGATTTTTATGAATTACTAAGGTTGTGGGATTGTTGAGCTCAATTATGATATATTCATGAGCCATATGTGGAATTTTTGGGTGATGTTCTATCATTGGATTTGGTTGAGATTGTTGGTATTTTAGGCATAGTGTGATGATTGATGTGAAAATCCTAGAAAGTACTTATTAATGCTAGAACATTCTTGAATTTGGATTTCAATGCTAGAACTTTCTTGGATGTTTTCACATAGGATAAACATGATGATATGTACTGTGCTTCCAGATTATTGCATATGTGTGATTGGGCTGTAGAATAATCTCAAACGGGATTAGATATGCAATGCATGATGTTATTGGTGAAACAGAATTTAATTGGTGTGCTTTTTTCTAGCAACGCGATTGGGTTGAACTTTGCATGTGTGAAATTATAAACATTCTTGCACCTCTATAGTAGTTTTTAATGATTGTAGTGTGTCGACCACGTCATTATGACTGTTATGGATGGATGTTATATTGTTGCTTGAATATCCGTCGCTATATGTCACATATTTTTGTGTGATCTACTCTAGCGAAGATTTCATAGTTTTAACCCTTTATATCCTTGTGTGTTTGACATTGTTTTTTGTGGTTGAGAGACATGACCCCTACCAAGAGAGCTAGGGCTCCTCCCCGAGGTGCCCGCGCTGGCACTCCATCTCCACCTCCGCCACCAGCTCCGAAACCGTACCCCCTTCTCTAGATCAGTACATGGGTTTGACTCTGATCACCAGGACCTACGCAGATAGGTGGGACATTTTGGTCACCCACAAGCTCATGGAGATGAGCTTCATCGATGAAACGACACTTGATTCTCTCAGAATGACAGAGCCAATTCGCTGCCTCTTTGCCAAAGCAAGATTGGATGGTTTCATGGGCAAGAGTGCCCCCACCTACCAACGATATGCATTGGAGTTCTTATCCAATGTTCGGCTATGCAGCATGTAGAATAATGAGCCATGTGAGAAGTACATCACCTTCCACCTGGACAATTTACCCCAAGAGATGACAACCTTGTAGATAGAGGCAGCCTTTGGATGAGACATGGTAGAGATTTGGGCAAGGTTGAACCCATAAGGCCCAGAGCGCTCGATCCAGGAGGATATGTCATTTTGGATCATCATTAACAGGAGACCAAAGAACTCCCATGACAAGAGTTGCGTCATCATCCATCTCGCACTCCATTTCGAGCACAGGTTCTTAGCGGGTTAGTGTTATGTTTGTCAGAGCTGACGAACGTGCCTGATAGTGATATTTATTTCCTCTGACATCTGAAGAGTGAGGGGGGGATATGGACTATGGGCTGAGTTGTGGATGAAGAGAGTTGTTGAGGTAGCTGAGAAGGCAAATGGCAAGATCATTATAGGGGGTATGATTACCCTTTTAGTGGAGCACTTGGGATTAGTTGGCCCGGATGGCTTCCCACGCTTGGGCAGATGTGCCTCATACCTCATCACTATGGAGAGGTTGGGGAAATTCGGCATGATTGGTGCCACACTAGTCCCAAGATTATACCACTGGCTTTATGGGGCAAGGAATGTCACCTTTATAACACCTCCTTAGTGCAACAGGACCAAGTTGGAGTTTGATACACCTTTGGAGGATTTAGGGATCCAGGCCGACTCTTCATGTAGGGAGGACTTTGAGTCAACTCTTCATGTAGGGAGGACTTTGAGTCGACTCTTCATGTAGGGACGACTCTTCATGTAGGGAGGACTTTGAACAGGGATTAAGTTGAGGTCTTTGAGCTGGAAGACCTTAATTTAATCCCTGTTCAGCCTGACGAGGGCACCTTGCCATCCACTGAGCAGTGTGAGCAGCAAACTCCACCCCCTCCACCAGAGATCGAGCGGATGCAAGAGGATCATATGCCACCTCATTTCTCTCAGCCTCCACCTAAATTTTACGAGCACCTGCTGTAGATTGTCCAACACAGCTTTCAGGGGCAGGTTGAGCACACCTGTTCATTTTATAGAGCCTCATGGAGATGGATGAGGAGATCGTGTACCTCTCATCCAGAATTTCAAAGATGAAGTTGCAAGCTGGTGGTGCCCTGGGCTTTGATCCCTGTAGAGAAGTAAGGCAGAGAGAGCATCATTCGAGGAACATTGAATTGATGATGCAGTATTGGCAGATCTACAGTAGGGACTCCGACGATGGTGCCGAGCCATCTCATTTTTTACACTCCTCGTGCTTTAAGTTGTATGTTTTTCCCTATTTTGTCTACATTGAGGGCAATGTAGCATTTTAAGTGTAGTGAGCGGTAGTCACTGCTTTTACTGTTTTGCTTTAGATTTCCTCTCTTTAGACTTGGATAATTTGGGATATTTTTCCTTGTTTTGGGATATTTTTCATTTGTTGCACTTGGATGTTATTAGCTTTGACATTTGGAAATAATTTTTCTACTTTTGATTGGAAACACACGGAAATGAAAAATTTTGAAAATTTTGAAAAAAAAATAGGAAAAAGAAACAAAAAATATAATCGCTAAGTTGAAACCCGAGAGGGAAACTTAGGCAACATTGGGGGCCCATAAATGTAGAAAACCCAAAAGGGCAACCTAGATAAAAATGAGAGGCTAAATGTATGGAAAAATGTGAGATGTGAGCCAAAGAAACATGATGTGTGGCTAGGATGAAAACTCGAAAGAGCTCCTAGGAAAAATGAGAGAAAGAGAGAAAAAAAAAGAAAAGTGCTATGATTTTCCTCATTTTCCGGTGTTGGAGTCATAAGGTTGCGGCTGCCATATGAATGGATAGGGTAGCTCAACATCTTGACACCTCTTGGGATTGGGTAATTTAGTGGGAAAAACGAAGTAAGTTGTGTAATTCTTGATTATTGATATACTTCGTTTTTAGGATGATATATTGGTATAAAGTGAAGGATGTGTTTGAACTTCATACATGCTTTTGGCTTCAGTTTGTGCCATTGGATTTGGGATTGTCAATTCGAGACTTAGAAATGTTTTTATAGATATCAATGATTTGATAGGTTGATATGGTTTGGGTAGATTTAGGAATGTGGGTTGTGGGTAATTTCTCCTTTGATCTTAACTTTGGGATGTGTGATACTGAGAGTTTTGTGAGGTATTGATTTGGGGTAATTTAGTTTGGATGTGGATACATGAATTCCTCTATGTGCTTGAATCTTTTCTTACTCGAGGGCGAGTAATGTTTAAGTGCGAAGAGGTTTGATGTGTCCATTTTATGTGCATATTTTGGGACTTTTTTAGGATCACTTTTGTTCTCTTTTGTTATCAAGAGTTTTGGTTTTACCTCGAAATTCTCTTAGGAGAGGTAAGAGCAAATTTAAGCTCTTTTACCTTTTCTAAGAGAATTTTGTGGGACAAGGAAAGAATATCGAGACTTGAAGACCAAAGGCCATTGAAGATCTTCTTTTGAAGACTCTGAAGATTTGAAGACTAACTTTGAAGATTTGAAGACTTGAAAAGTTGAAGGAGTGTGTAATGGATTGAGGGAAAGATATGTTTTGTTCTGGGCGCCCGTCGCAAGTCGCGATGGAGCCTGTCGGGATTCGCAACGAACGGGTGGCCAGAAATCCATCTGCTTTTTCTTGTACTATAAATAATACTTTATCTCTTCTCTTTCCTCACTTATTCTCTTCGCAATTTCAGAGCAAAAAAACCTGGGTTTCTCTCTTTTTCATCTTGTTTCATCTTTGATTTATGTTTGAATTATTGTTGTTAATTAGTATGGATTTTATTAGCTAAACCTGGTTCTTGGGAGCAATTGACTAAGGCTTCCAAGCCCATGTCTTAAGAACACTTTGTAGCCTATTTAATACTCTTGCTATTGTGTATTTATGGAGCATTGAATGTTGGTTGTTAATGTCATTGATGTTCTTGAAAGCTTGAGTATATGAAATACTTGTATGATTGCTTCTTAGGGTTTGGGAAAAAGTAGCTAAGTTTCCCTCTTCTTGATATGAAATCTAAGAGTATGAATTAGAGCTTTTGATTGTATTGATGGGTTGATAATTGCTTGATAAGTGTGATGATGTTGAACTCGTTGTGATGTTTGTTTTAGGTAGCAAATGAGAAAAGTCTATGAATGTCGATCGTTCTAGACTAATCATGTGTAAATGTATAAATTGGTCAAATGCTTAGACATGGTGTAGTGTTTATAATTGTTTCCAAGCTTGTTGATTCTTTGTGTTGAACGCCATCAATGGGATACTTTTAGTCGTGTTTCGACTAAGGAAGTCATTGGTGAGGTTTGACATGAAATGTCGAATTCACTCTTGCAAACTACTATCTAAGAAAGATAGGATATTTAGTCTTTACAACAAGTAGTGAAAGTAGCAAATAGGTTGCAGATGGATAAGAGGTGGAAGTGGAAGCCAATTGCGCCCAAGGTTCCGTTAATTATTGATTAAATAACCTTTTAGTTGTTGTTGTATGCTTTACATATTTAACTTTCTTGCTAGTTAACTTGTCTTTCAATTTAGTAACTTAGGACCAAAAACAAAAACCAACCAACCCCCCCCCCTCCCCTTACATGCTTTTATATGTCTCTATATATGTCTATGCCTAGTATATTTTCCTCTCTATATGTTCAAACACTTGAAAAGATCCTTCTTCTTCGTGGATGATCACGACTTGCCATTATTTTCTTAGTTGTAGATAGGAAGCATTAGGGCATATAAATTTAACTTTGAGAGGTACGACGACGACCTCCCATTAGATGAGTAACCACCTGACACCTTCAAATTGCTCAATGTCTCACAGTAAGATTTCTTCTCTGACTGAGACATGGAATAGCATGAAGGTGAAAGATAACAATCATCACCACTCATCACTGGCCCCAAACTACTCTCGATTCTCATTTCAACCAAGTCAAGTCGGGACTTTAAACCTTCCTTCATTTTACCAGGGGTATTCAACAGTGTTCCAATCAACGAATCACTCACATTCTTCTCAATATGAATTACATCAAGACAAAGTCGTATATCCAAATACTTCCAGTATGGAAGTTTGAAAAAAATTGGAGAATTTCTTCCAACTTCCTCCACTTGAAACTTTATACTTCTTCTTCCCGAAGTCATTAGGAAACTCCTTAACTCTCCATAAACCTTAGCACACGTAAGCGGTATCGGTGCCACTCTCTCCTCTACTTCACCATTGAACCAATTCTTCGCCAATCTCCATAGATGACCATCCGGAAGGAACCTTCTATGACCTTGATATATAGTTTTACAACCATGCTTCAGTTGCAAAATGAGGTTTGATTCTCACACACTGGACAAGCATAGTGGCCTTTGGCCGAGTTCGTAGACAAATTTTCATGTGCGGGAAAGTCATTTATTGTACAAAACAACAACGCCTTTAATGAAAAATCTTCTCCAATCAAACCATCGTAAGTTCGGACCCCATCATTGAAAAACTTCAAAAAATTATCCACCAACGGAGCAAGGTACACGTCTATATCATTGCCAGGTTGTTTAGGGTTCGATATCATAATCAATAACAACACGTACTCCCGTTTCATTGTCAACCATGATGGGAGATTGTTTATGACTAACATAACAGGTCACGAGTTGTGCGTGCTGCTCATATTACCAAATGGATTCATAATGTATGTGGAAAGCCTGAGTATCAAATACCGGGGCTCCCCACCGAATTCGAGGTACATAACATCAATATTTTTCCACTGCTCACCATCAGACGTATGTCTATTCAAAATGCCAACGCAACAACTTCGCATCTTTTTTGTAAGCAAACAACTTCTTAAGCCATGGAATGATAGGGAGATACTATAAGACTTTAGCCGGTATTTTTTTTCTTTGAAATTAAATCAGCATCCACCCTAACCACCATGCCTCCTCACTTTAACTTGTAACTCAACTCACCACATACCCAACACATGTCGCAGTTCTCATCTTTTGGCCCTCTGTACAACATGCAATCATTCAGGCAAGCATGACTTTTTTTTTCAATTCCATTCCCATATGACAAAGAACTCTTTTCATGACATACGATCTATCAAGAAAAAGATTGCCTTCAGGAAGCAATTCCCTAACTAGTTCAAGCATTTCTGTCATGACTTTATCAGTCTACCCAAATTTAGCTTTCAAATTCATCATTCGCAAAGTGGCACTCAACACCACATGCTTAGAAGCTGTGTACAATGACGCCTTCTTGTCATTTTGGAAAGCTTCAAGGACTTCGGGGTTTTCGTAGAATTCTCTAGTCACATCCTCCACCATATCCTCGAATCCATTATTTACATCTAAATTGTGAACCTCTTTACCGCTAACATGTTCAACACTAGGCGTAACAACCTCTGCATGCCACACCCAAAACATGTAACTAGTTCAAAACCCTCGGATGATGAGATGTTCACATATCTTCTTCCTTCCCAAATATACATCATTCATACAATCCTTACATGGGCAAAGTGCCCAAACAACACCATTCTTCGAAGCATGTTCAAAGGAAACCATAATAAAGGATTCTACCAAAGGGGTGCAATCGGGTGATTTTTTCAAATTTCTATCAATCAATTCAATTCTATATATAGTCAATCACCTAAAATAAAATACAATTAACATCCACTCAACACATAAGCTTCCAAAAACATTCATGAATGGCACAACAGCATCAACATTAATTCAATGAACAAAAAAAAAATCTTCCAACACATGAATTTAACCCAGTATCTAGTTATTAAGTTGTACACATTTACATACCTTATCCATTGCACATAGGCAACTAGCTTTGTTGTTCATCATCTCCAAACCCCATTTGTTATCACACAAATGAAGCTTGTATCCATATTGATCGAATAATGTTTCTTTTACCCACCAACACCGATTCTGAGTTCAAAAGTTGTTAACCAAAACCTCACTTAAATTACTGACTAAGTTACGATGTCGGACTAAGACACGAATAAAGTTACAAATTCGTAAGACATCTCAGCTTATCGTTCATGGGATAAACCACAAGTTCCTCAGTCGTAAGCCCTTTGTGTGGTTGTTCTGAATTCGTAACTACCTTGAATTAAATGCAGTGTGGCAGAACCACCGTTAAATTTGACCATTCAAAGGCGGTTATAACAATAACCACCTTTGATTGTATTGAATCAAAGGCGGTTTTAAGAGAACCACCTTTGAGAATGATTTAGCCCCATTTAATATGGGGGGAGCCAAATTTCTTGCCTTCCTAGTTCAGAAGCTGTAATAGAAGGTGGTTCCTAGTGTTTTCCACGGAACCACCTTAGAAAGCTGCCTTTAATCAAAGGCTCTCCACTAGTGATTTTCTTTAGTGCTATTTGTCTTTGGTATTTGATTTTTGTACCTTTAGATGAACTAATCTATTATGCTTTGCAATTTACTGGTCGATTCAAGGTTAAATTTTATTCAAAGTCTTATTTTAGATAGACTAACCGTTAGATGTGGTCATTTATAATTAATGTAACTAATGGGGTGATTTGATGTTTGTTTTTATTTACTTTAACGAGATTCCTATACTTTGAAAAAAATTTAAAATCTAGAGCAAAGTGCATATATAACACTACATAATTGACGAAAGTGCAGATATAAACTTGCGATAATTGAAAGTGCAAATATAACCCTAGATATTTAGGTTATGTGCAAATATAAACTTTTCCAGCAACTTTTAGCCAAAATTTTGTTAAAAAACATTTTTGACCTTCTGAAAAAAAAATTAAAAAATAGAGAATGACGTTATTGACCTTAGCATTATTATACCTAAATATTACCGTCGGACCACCGTCGGTCCACTGCTGGACCACCGCTGGTCCGCCACTAGACCACTATCGGACCGCCACCAGACCACCACCGGACCACCACTAGACCACCACTGAACTTGGTAGGGTTATATCAACACATTATAAAATTTGATAGGGTTATATCTGCACATTCCTAGAACTTATAGGATTTTATCTGCACTTTCGTCAATTATGTAGGGTTATATATGCACTTTGCTCTAAAAACAAAGTGTCATATTAGTACCAAATCAATGCCAACCGCATGCAACCGCCATTTCAACCTCTTCTACTGATTGGCGGTGTTCTAGAGTGTGATTCTAGTTTGAAGAAAGAGATTTGGCGAGGTCGACGCTGCAGATGTTAAAGTGGAAGTGCGGGAACCTTTCAAAAAGGTTATCTTTATGTGAAGTTCCTCTTAATTTACTAGATTAATGAAATATTGAGTTTGATTGTGTGATTTTCTTTTGCTTCTTGTCACATTAATAGAGATAAGCGGTATATATGGTATTGAATATAAGGATTTTGATGACATTTTTATTTTATTTTTTATTTAGTCTGGATTAATAATTGGATAATCTTTGGTGTTGTGTGTGTAGTTGTTATTTTGTTGTGTTTTTCGACTTAGAATTTTTTATGTTGATGGGTTTTGCTTTTTATAATATGTGCTAATATAACCCTACACTTTTTATTAAAGTGCTGATATAACCCTATAAGTTTTTAAGAATGTGCAGTTATAACCCTATCAAATTGCATAATGTGCTGATATAACCCAACCTGTTCCGGCGGGGTAGGCGGTGGTCTAACGGTGGTTTGGTGGCGGTACAGTGGTGATTCGACGGCGGTTTGGCAGTGGTCCAACGGTGGTCCGGCGGCGGTCTGGCACGTGTAAGGGTATAATTGTCCATCCAAATTTAGCTTTTGGTCCGAGAGCATTTTTGTCATTTTTGTGGGGGTCAACGCCGAAAATGTCGCCAGAAGGTTATATTGCACTTTGGTTAAATAGTTAGGGTTATATTTGCACTAAAAATTATCTCAGGGTTATATCTGCACTTTCTCAATTATATAGGATTATATTAGCATATTTCCCTAAAATATCTAATAATGTATAAATAATTACAATTCGACTCTAAAAGTTATTGAAACGAGATTTTTCATAATTGGTCTAACCATTAGTCGGTTTAACGTGAGACTTTCTCTAAATTTTAATGTATTATTCGTGTTTCCCTCTAAATGAAATTCCTGGTTCCGCCCCTACATATTGTGATGTCAAATTTGTGTCCATTTTATTCTGCAACCATGTGTAACCACATTGGAGGGCAGTAAATTGTTTGGATTTCAATTTTTAGAAGGTGGTCAACGAATTACAATTTTGTTTCTGTGATTCAAGCTGGTAGACGATTCAACAATTTTACCTAATGACAAAAGTGGGTTTTGGAAGGTATAATGAGGATGAGATTTGGGCTTTATCTGAAATCAATAATAGTGCAGAAAAATGTCTTACAAAAAATGATGAATATTATTGCAGCATAAACACATGCATTGTCTGCTTACATGTTTACAAAAAAAAAATCAAAAGCAAGCAACAACTCCATCATTCAAAAACTGCATTACTTATTTGGAAATCCTACCACACATTGTTAGTATTCTCACGCTGCCAAATATCTTGAATAAGCTTATGAATTGAGTTGGTCTTGCTGTGCACATTCAGATATTAGATGCATTCCTTAACCAACTTTATATCCACTTCTAGGTTGTTATACAACGAACCCATTTGTTTCTACACACACACTTGCAGTGAAAGTCATTATCTTGTTTAGTGTCTCTGGCTGCAACTCTTCATATGCATTCCTAACTGCATTAACTAGTCCTTCCACTGCTTTACATGCTCGTTCTTGTTGTAGACTTTGAATTGCACAAAAGCCCAAATCTAAAAGGCTAAATTGTTTTTTTGTCCCCGACATAGTATTTTATACCATATTTTGGTCCCCGATTGTAAAAAAAAAACCCCTCATTCAGTACCCCGCAAATTTAGAACAATTTGTTTGGTCCCTAGGGCATTTTTCAAGGTGGTTTTCAGGTGGTTTAGGAACCAAAAGATGGTATAAGATCATATGTTAGGGACCAAAAAAACAATTTAGCCTACCTGAAAATCACTCGGAATCTAGTTTGGGGACCAAACAAATTGTTCTGAATTTGTGGGATACTGGACAAGGGTTGTTTTGCAATTGGGGACAAAAACATGGTATAAGATGCTATGACGGGGACCAAAAAAATAATGTAGTCAATCTAAACTGTTAAGATCAGGTGAATTAGATGGTTGAAGTTTAAAACTGAAATCCATATGAGTTTGGAGCACACTCAAACTTTAGGTCACCGCGCAATATATCGATTGTCTTTGATGCATTTGTTGGCCACCTCTATTTTATTGTTGTAATTACTTGCTTAATGAGGCATTCCCTCATTTTTATGCAACGTACCTTAACCTTTGCCTTTGTCTCAATGGTTATTTTTGGTTTATTTTTTATATATTTTTGTGTTGGAACATTGTCTATTAAAGGAAAATGCCTAACTTGCTATCAAAAATAAAATCTCCATTTTCTGCAATGATTGGTCTAACTACAACACAAACAAACATGATTTTAGAGATACATCCCTTATTTTGACATGTCATATGTGGGTTTTCCTCTTCCGATAAAAGAATGTAGTTAGCCGACTCTTCCGAAAGGTAGAACCACTTTTCATCTAAATGAACAACACTGTACATGAACTTGAATCTTACCTTTGATGAGTGCCTTTCAAACTTGAATTCCGTGCATGCATAAAGAACCCTTTCCACCTTGCATGATTCCTTTAGAAATGGTTTGATAGCACTAATATGCATTATGGGTGTACCATCTTTAATGAGTCAGTGTATTGTACTTTTACTCATGTAGCATAGCGTTGCTGCCTCGTGCATGTCTTTCTTAATGACAATGAGATAGATTTGAATGCATCTCAGTCCAAAACTTTCTTTGGCTTTATCTGAACCTCTTTTTTGCTTATGACATGTACTGGCTGTCCGGTTGTGAGTTAATGCTTTACTACCCACCATATGCTGTGAACGATCCGCAACCAGTTGTACCACCGCTCAGAGGCTTCCACTGCCCTTCCATGGACTATCTAGGCATTGACTTGTGTAACCAAGAGGAACTGAGCAAGCGCATTCCTCTCGACATTAGACATATTGCTTCTCATTGTTGCAAGAATGAATAGCCCGATAATGGTTTATGAGGGCTTATGCATTTAAAATTTTGAATCTACTGTTTGATGTGTTTCTTTGAAGAAAAATAAGGATTTGTAAAAGAGAATGAATGGTGCAAATTCAAGGAGTAGGTTTTATAAGTGTTTCAAGCTAGGGTCAATATAGTAGGTAGAATAGGTTTTTTTGTAATGTAAATTAATTTTTATTTAATTTTCCCTTCCATTTTTCGTAAAATCCCAGAAAGTATTAAATTTTTGGAGGGAACCATTTGGACCTAATCAATAAAATACCCCAGTTTAAAATCTAATTTGTTTATAAATTTTGCTGACGTCAGCCCTACTATAGCTAAGTCAGCAACGACAAATACCCTCAGCTTCAATGGGCTAGGCCCAGCATATCTTAAAGTTTGGTCCATAAGCAAACTAGCCATTAATAATGGGACGGAGAGAGTATTACTCAAGAATATACTCCCCTAAGTATTACTCAAGCAAATCAGTCATTAATGGTGGGATAGTGAGAGTATATAATTTTAGAATCCAAATCTCAAGCCAAGATTTCAAAATTGAATTCTTGAAATCTCAAATTCTATTACATAAGATTTTTTTTAATACAAAATCCATTATTTTGTCCCAAATTCCAATCTCTTAATGTCACACAAGAATATACTCCCTCTGTAACAAAAATATTTGTCTGATCGCTTTTCGCCCAAAGTTTTATATAACTTGATGTGGCAAGGAATAATTGGGAAAAAAAGTAGATATATTATGGGAAAAATAGTTGTTAAAGTTAAAAAGAACATTGTGGAAATGCAACAACACATATTTGCCATTTTAGATAATTCTCAAAATAGGAAGTTTTAGGAAAGATGGCCTATCCATAACTTATGGATAGACAACTTTACTTTTTGCCTTAAAAATAATACTCCCTCTGTTTCACTAATGTGACACCATAGATTTAGGTGCTTGGATTTAGGTAGAGAAAATTAGTGGATGAAATTGAAGGTAGAAAGTAAAAAGTAGAATAAGTGGATGAAATTAAAGCAATATTGCTAAAAATGGAAAGTGTGCCAATATAAAAGAAACATTCCATTATAGGAAGTGTACCACTAATAGAGAAACAGAGGAAGTAATTTTAAAATATATATATATATATTGTATTTTATAAGTTTAACACAATTAATAATATGTGTTTGAATATATTATAAGAATTACATTATAATTTTTTTTAAATTTAGTACTCCCTCTATCTCATCCAATTATGCACAAGTTGACTTTCGTCAGTTGAATCAAAAAAAGTTTGATAATCGATATCTATAATTGTGTGTAAATACAAGTCATAAAAAGTTGACATTTCAAAAATTCATGCTATTACGAATCTAAAAAGATCGCATGTGGAAATATCCTACTTATTTATTGATTCAAATCTAAGGTCACAATTAAACAATTTTGACTAGATGAATAGTTAAATAACAGTAATGGGTGGGACTCAGGAAGTATATAATTTGACAAATGAAATGTATAAGTAAAAAAAATATATTGGACTATCCATAACCTAATAATATGTCATCTGTCACGAGACTTCGTCTTTTCAAAGTATATCATTATTGGGCATATCCTATATTTTGAAGGTTGGTGCTGATATGACCCTGTAATATTGGAAAGTGCTGTTGTAGCCCTTTATTTTGCATCAAAAGTGTCGATATAACCCTGTGGCACTATTCCAGCATTGACTTGGCATTTTTCGGCATTGACCATAAAAAACTAAAATAACCCTAGTCTTAAAACTAAAAATATAAAGATTTACCCCAAGCTCTTCTTCTTTTCTATAACACAGCCACTGCTCCGCCACCTTTATAACCGCCGCTCCGTCACCGCCGCTCCGCCACCGCCGCTTCATCACCGACAAAAGCGAACCATCACCAGACAATAATGAGGAGTATACCAGATCTGGCGAGCAAACTGGAGTCCGCCACCACCTCGTCCCGCCATCACCACCGCTGCCTCACCTCGCCACCTCACCACCTCCGCTACCCCAACAAACCCTAGCACCGGTGAATACTCCCACTGAAGCTCGACACCACCCCTCTCAAGCTAGCTACTGCTGCTAGAACGCCACCTCTCAAACTAGCTATTGCTGCTCGAATGCTACCTCTCGAACGCCACCTCTCGAACGTCACCACTCGAACCAGCTTCACCACCGCCACCACTCGCCCCAACCACCACCACCACTCGTCCATAACCTCGCCACCACTCGCCCCAACCACTACCATCCCTCACTCTATCCTTCGCTGAATCGGTCCAACTCAAACAAAAACCCAAAAACCTAAACTGAAATGAAATCAAACTTCCTGACTAAATTGAAATGTAAACGGGCGGAATCGGTCTTGCCGCTGCCATCTCCGCTGTGGAGGCTTAGAATCGGGATCGCCGCTGTGCCTTGACTACCGTCTCCGTCGAATTGCTAGGTGGAGCGGAGCAGAGGTTAGGTGGAGCGGAGTTTAGGTGGAGTGGAGGTTAGGCGGAGCAGAGGTTATGTGGAGCGGAGTTTAGGTGGCGTGGAGGTTAGGCGGAGCAGAGGTTAGGTGGAGCAGAGGTTAGGTGGAGCGGAGTTGTGTGAAGTTAGGTGGAGCGGCGGAGCGGAGGTGGCGGCGGCGGCAGCGAAGCAGAGGAAAGAAACCCTCTTTTGCAACCAAAAACCATAAAAAAAATGCGCTCACTTAATCCTAACACGACAAAGAATAAGGAAATACATGAGTGAGGGCATAATTATCCTTTCACTTGTTCTGAATTTTTATTTTTTAAACAAGGGTATAATAGTTATTTCATGTATTTTCGGTCAAATTCAGCCCTTCAGGGTCATATTATCACATTCTAGCAAAACACATGATTACAGTAGCACTTTACAACTTCAATGAGTCATACTAGCACAAATTATTAAAATATAGAGTGATATGAGCACTTTACTTGTTATTATTCGTGGGACAGACAATGTAGGGAAATATTTATGAGAGGGAGGGAGGGAGTAAACTAGTCCACGTGGTCTTTTTGGCCCTGAAAGCAGTTGCCGGCGATGTAATAAAACGTCGACCTACATCCCCGTAGCTCAAAGCCTCAAACATCAAAGTTTCCAAAAACCGTATAAACCTCTCTATGCCTATGCTCTTTACATACTACTTATGATTTATCAGTAACTTGTTACTGATTTTTCGATGTCTTCTTCGATCATCTCCTTGTTGCTTTTATTCTGGGCTCTATTTTGCGGGACTTCAAATTCATCCCGACTCCCAGTCGAATCCCCCTACTATCACCAGAGATCAGTTCTCCGGGATATCGGCAAGAATGAGATTAAAGGCGATTACGGCGTCGAATTGAACGCCACCAATTTCGATGAAATTCTCCGGGATGCTCCTGCTACTTATGCGATCGTCGAGTTCTTTGCTCACTGGTGAATCCCTTTTTATGGCTTGCTTAAGTACTGTTAAAGAAGCTATCTTTCTCTTCTTTTTTGTTTTTTTTTTAAAATGGGGGTAGAAGTCAGAAATTTGTGTATTTTTTCCCAATGAAATGAGGGAAAGATGGAGAAGTACTGGATCTCAATTGGGTTTTTGATGTCTTGGATTTTAGGGATTGATTTTTAGTTACTGAATGTGGTGTTCTCTTTTTGTTGCAGGTGTCCAGCTTGTAGAAATTATAAGGTATTCAATCATTTGCCTTTCTTGTTTAATTGTTATTAAGGGAAATTTGGCAATGAGTTTCTGATTCCTTGAGCTATGATTTTTCAGCATCATTATGAAAAAGTTGCCAGACTTTTCAATGGTCCAGATGCAGTCCATCCAGGACAAGTATTGATGACACGGGTTGACTGCGCCACGAAGGTATCACCTCTTTACTTTGTTTCATGATGTGTTTTAGCTCTTGTTCTATGAAATCAAGCTGCGAAGTTAGTATATTGGCTTGGGCTTAGTATGGTCTGCATTACTTTCGGGAGCAATTTACGGGGGAGTTAGATTGGAAATATTTCTTCAGTTATGGAACAAATATTTCAGGAGGATTTCCTAGCATCCAGAGAAGTAATTGTGGCTAAATAATACTTTCGAGTAGCTTATTTCAAATATTCTGCTTCTGTGTATACCCTGTACTCAATAGTTATTACTATATAGATGCAGGCAGGCAGCTCCATTTCTGACAGTTACATGATTAAAAAATTCATTAAGCCTTTTCATTATAATATTCTTCGTGTACAATGTAATGAATTAATCTTTTATTGTTTCCAAAGATTGTTGTAATCTTATACTTCTCTGCTTGAAATTCAGTTTGTGGACATATTATCCATATTTAACTGACTTATTCTTTGTACCATATTACTTTTTTGGCAGTACAGGCAAATACGGAGCTTTGTGATAAGTTCAATGTACAGCACTACCCTATGCTCTTTTGGGGCAAACCTTCCAAGTTTGTCGGTGCTAGTTGGAAACCACAACCGGAAAATAGTGAAATTCGTGAAATTAATGATGGGCGTACCGCTGACCGGTTGCTAGATTGGATAAATAAACAGTTGGGAAGGTACAAGCTTGTCTCTGGTTTTAGTTGAATTTGAGTGTAGCTACAGATGAGTTATTTTCCCCATTTGTACTCAGTAATTATATCTACCCCCACGATAAACTTTAAATCATAAACAGCATCAAGAGACTTTAGTACAGTAGAGAAATTTATGCAATTATGAGATCGTGAATAGATGTATATGAAACCATTTCATTCAATATTGTGAAGATGATTACTGTATGCTTAGCTCCTTTCTTTGGATTAATTTTAATTATTGAATCTTCTCCAAGAAACTCATAGCAACATAATATGGAACCTTTCCACATTTAAAAATTCAAACACTACTGTAAACATAGCATGATGACAGCACAGCAGAATTATTAGTTTGCCTGTTTTGCTGGCTTTAATGTCTCTTGTAGATTTAGTGTTACTAGTTAAAAAAAGGAATGGAGAACATTTTGGGGAAGGGTGGAGGTGGTCCGTAGGGAGGGAGATGAGGTCATAATTCGTGTTGGCAAGGTCAGGTTCACATTTGAACTTACCAACCCTAAGATGGTGCAAAAAATTGTAAGTGTCAGGTAACACTGCCTTTTTATTACATAACTTACCCAAAAGAACACAAAAATACCCTGTATAGAAAGGTTAATAATCAACTTAAAAAAAAAAACTTTCCGCACAACCTGAAAGACCTGATTACAAATTGGAAAATACCCTTTTGACCTGATACTATTCATTCGATATGTTAAGAACTTAACCAGAAAATTCTACATAATTTTGAAATTACTTATATGAGGTAAAAAGGTTAAATGTGTTTCTCACAGACTGGCCTGACTTGGCCTATTGGTTTTCCATGTCATTTGTGTCCTACCTGATGTTATGCCAAATTGGCGAAAAGGTGTACGCATACCCGCTAAACATGCATCTTGTTTTTGTGCTATGTTGCAAATTGCCACCTCTAATTGGGGGTTGAGATGGATTTCATAGCTTCACTTCAATATAAATGAAAGTTGCATCATCTGTTCTTGAAAGAAAATGTCTCTCTTGAAGAAAGTCATTGGTTTGGGACCATGTCCAACATTTGGTGCACTACTTCTTTAGAGCTAATTTTGTCTTTTTATTTTATTATAATGATATAATGGCATTGTCAGGCTCTGATCTTTCACTTGTCTGACTTGGTACTGACAGTTCATATGGCTTGGATGATGAAAAGTACGAAAATGAGAATATTCAAACCAATGTTTCAAATGCCGAGCAGGTTGTTTACTAGGAGTTATGTGTATTTGTATTGTGTGTGTTCTTAATTTCGACATGCTAAGTTCTGACTTTCTTCATGTTTCTGCTGACGAAGATTGCACGGGCTATATATGATGTCGAGGAAGCAACATTCAATGCTTTTGATATCATTTTGGAGCATAAGGTGAAGAATATGCACTTTGTTTCTTGATTATTGTTTTCATCTGCTTGCACTCTGCTTACCTCCTCTCTGTCCTGTTATGATGTGCTTGCTATCTCTGTCCTGTTATGATGTGCTTGCTAAAAGAGCAGATGATAAAGTTGGAGACCCGGGCTTCTTTGGTTAAGTTTCTTCAACTTATGGTGGCACATCATCCTTCTAGACGGTGATATATCGCATCCTCTTGACTTCGATAGTTTTTGCCTTCTTTCCACATTCTGAAACTTTTGGTGTTTTTAGGTGCAGGAAGGGAAGTGCTGAGATGCTTGTGAACTTTGACGACCTGTATCCGCCTGAGACATTGTCAACCAATAAGTCAGAAACTGATATTACTGACAAAGAAAGGGCTCTACGCAATATCCAGATTTGCGGGAAAGAGGTTCCCCGGGGATACTGGGTAGGTCTTTGGCTTTCATTTAAGCTCTAACTGATGACAGGAACTGCTGAATGGCTTGCTGCACTCTAATAAACTATTTTGCAGCTTAGTTCTATTTTGATACATTGCCGTGGTTGTTTTGTACGTATGATTGAACTGTGTCAAAAGGTGATGTCATCATCTGAGCTTAGAATGTATGCCCATTTGATGTATGAAAGCATTACCTTGTGAGCACTAAGCAGTACACATCACGCCTTCTGTATCTATGGTAGACTACTCATACGTGATTGTTTTGCACAATTATGCTACTCCCTTCGTCCCAGCCAAATCTGCACACTTTCTGAATAACTTTCTCAAGACATGTTTGACCATAAATTTCAACTAGTATATAGACACCAATATCATCATGTGAGATATTGTTGGATTCCTTGCATGATGTATTTTCTAAATATCAATTTTTTGCACACCATTAATATACGTAGCTAAAGTTATCGCTGGTCAAACATGACCTGAGAAAGTTGACGAAAAAGTGTGCACATTCAGCTGGGACGGAGGGAGTACATAAATTCAATTTAAGAAATAAAATAGGGTAGAGTATCAATGAGCATAATTGTGCAGCTTACCTGCTACCTTGTGATGTTCTATGTGACCTTCACCGCTATTTGCTTCCTATGGACTTATTATTGAAAACGCTGGGGAACTACTGATAATTCTGGGCAGAATCTGAGAGGGGAGAATGTGGAACAGAAGTACCCAAAATTGAGTAGTTCTTTGCTATGTATTGAACTTATTCATATTCTTTATTCTTTCAACGACAGTATCTTATACCCAAAAATTGTGGAGGTTTTTAAGGCCCAAATATGCAAGAGAATGATTGAAGATTGCATACTTGCTGTTTCAATTTATACATTTGAGGATCACTTGTGAATTTCATTGAGAATATGGTTCTTGAACTGTGATTGGTTTAGTGTTAATATCTAATTTTCTTCAGATATTTTGTCGTGGAAGTCGGAATGACACTAGAGGATTCAGGTATTGCTTCCTTTACACGAGTTTCTTTTGCCTTGGATTCGAAAATAAATTATGCTATATTTGCTCTAACACGATTGGCTGACAGTTGTGGATTATGGGTTTTGTTGCACTCTCTTTCCGTGCGAGTTGACAATGGGGAAAGCGAAATGGCATTTACAGCTACATGTGATTTCATTCACAAGTTTTTTATCTGTGAGGATTGTCGGCAGCACTTCTACGAGATGTGCTCAAGGTAATTATCCAATTGCACTGTCTTAAGTTTCACATCGATCTCCAGTAATCTAAACAGATTTTATTTTTTGTGCAGTGTTTCTAAGCCATTTAAGAACGCACGAGATTATGTTTTGTGGTTGTGGAAGGCGCATAACAAAGTCAACCTGAGGTTAATGAAAGACGAAGCATCCCTTGAAAGTGGCGATCCGAAATTCCCTAAAGCTATATGGCCTCCAAAGCAGCTTTGTTCTTCCTGCTATCGTTCCTCAGAGACTAGAAATGATGCAGAGATAGAATGGAATGAGGATGAGGTCTACAAGTTATTGGTTAGCTATTACGGGACGACACTAGTGTCCCTCTCCAAGGCAAAAGAACAGCTTGAAAGTGATGGCAGCATCAAGTTGGCCGGGGAAGATGCGTTAGCCGCAACGAATGCCATCGTGGTGCCCCTTGGAGCAGCGCTAGCTATCGCTGTTGCAAGCTGTATATTTGGGGCACTCGCGTGGTACTGGCGATCACAGCAAAAACATCGAAAGTACAGATACGACCCATACTCTTTGAAAAATATTTGATGAGAACTTAGAATGATAACCTAAAAGGCACCTGCATATATAAGAAAGGAGTGAGTTTGTAAATGTGGGGGGTTGATATTCTTACCTGTTGTTGCAAATATTTCAGGCAAAGAAGAAGCTGGAATTAAGCTCGTTATCATCGCATTCGGATGGCAGTCATGTTGCAAATGGGAAATTACCAGATTTTGATCAAGTTTATTAGCCTGGAATCTTTTGGATATCGAGTGTATAGTTTTAAGTTTAGACGAGTTCAGTGAGAAAAACCATGTTCTTTTTATCATTACGCTTAGGAACTCCTTTTGTTTTATGCTACTATTATTCTGAGATATACAAATTTTGTCCAGACCAGTCTAAGTGCAGTTTTTTTTTTAAAACAATTACTGCAGGTTTGAGGCTTGAATGTTTGTAGTCTACCTTTTAGTCTAGCGTATGGTTATAGCACATGGTTAGAGCATGTGCAATGGTAGAGAGGCTAACTCGATGAAAATTTCCCTTGCCCTTGAGCCTGCTTCATCGCACTGTGTTAATGGGATTTTCCTTTTCTTGGTTCAGACTTTGTGTACTAAGATGGAACCTCGATTTTAATAAAGTTTTTGCTCGGAATATCGATCAAACTAAAAGCAAAGATCCTTTAACTTTTAAATGGTTTTTAACCACTCTTGTGGTTTCTTTCAACTAATTATTTAATCTCTCTCTTCCATTTCAGCAAAATCAATCATAAACAGACAATTCAATTTTGGGAAGGACTCGTAAGAGACCGTCTCACCATAACTTATGGTGAGACAAGGTACAAAGTTAAGTTTTAGAAATTACATAAAGTACCCCATATCATCTTCCATCTCCAAATAATTGTATTTAAACCCCCGTCTCACATTAAGTTTATGTGAGACCGTCTCACCTAAGTGTTTTTATTCAATTTTTACCCTCTACAATGGTAAAGATCACCCATGAACCCTACTTGATTTTCTCTATTCTACTCATTAATTTTACCTTCAATATTTAATTTAAATAAATTTGTCAACCTACATAATTTGAAATGTGAAATTTAATAATATATTTTTAATTTTAAAATTGAATTTATATTTTAAAAACTATTTTTTTTAAAAAAAATAAATTTTACATTATTTCATTTTTTAAAAAATTTAAAATGAAAAAAACAAAATATAATTTTTTTAATTAAGGCCAAATTATGGGAAAAACGAGCTTTAATTATAATAATAAAATGTAAAAGGTCTTAGTTGCAATAGTAAAAATTTATTATGCAACATGTAATAGTTATAAAGTTCATAACCCAATTCATGTAACCCAAAAATTTCATCATCATTTTTTCTAATTTGCAGTTCAAACCTTAGTCTTTCCATGACTTATGGAAGACCGTCTTTCAAGAGACAGACTCTTAAATTAAAGGCAAATTCTTAGGAAAGACGATATTTCCAGATGCTTATGGAAAGACATGGTTTAATTAGAATAATAAAAGGTAAAAGGCCATAGTTGCAATATTAAAATTTTATTATGCAACGTGTAGTAGTTATAAAGTTTATAACCCAATTCATGCAGCCCAAAAATTTTATCTTCATTTATCTAATTTGCACTTTAAACATTGGTCTTTCCATGACTTATGGAAAGACCGTCTTTCAAGAGACGGACTCTAAATTAAAAGCAGGAAATTTAAAAATAAAAAAATTAAAAATTAAAAACAGAAAGTTAAAACCAGAATTTTTTAACCAAAAAAAAGAAAGAAAACAAACTATTTGCCATGTGTCCCAATCAGAAAGGGACACGTGGCACTGAAGGGACAAAAAAAGGCTCGCATGTCAGCGCGGACCCAGGCACGTGGATAGGAAATTAGATGGGGCAGTCTGATTTTGTGGAGATGAAGGGTTTGGTCTTTTTGTAAGAGACCCAACAAGAGACTCCATTGTGGGCCTCTTGTGGTCTCTTTGGATCTCTTTGTAGTCTCTTAAAAAAAAGATCATAAAAGAGACCCATTGTACATGCCCTTAAGCAGTTGTATTTCAGAAGTAAAGCTAAAAAAAAAAAACTAATATTCAAGTACCCTATCCAATCATTGAGAGTTGGATTTCCATATGGAGTACTTGTATAAACAATGCACGAGTACGAACCCACAACATCATGGAAGAAGGAAATGGATCCCAAAACAACCACAACAGCAACCATGAAACTCATTGCATGGAACTGTCGGGGATTCAACCATGCCCTGGGAAAGAATCACCTAAATAGGCTGATTAAGACCTATAAATTAGATATTGTGTTCCCCATGGTTTAGGTCTTCCCACTAGTGGATGCGCCTCTATTAAAGGTATTAAAGGAGGTTCCTTTGAACCAGTGACTTCTCTGGACATACCTTTGATTAATGAGGATCAAAGGCAGTTCCAAAAACCGCCTTCTTACGCAACAATGGAAGGCGGTTCAAAACTGCCTTCTTACGAGTGTATGAAACCACCTTTGACCAGTTACGAACTCGGAACGAGATGCAAGCCGTCTGACCCTGTAATATGTTCTGAACTCGTAACAAGAAGTGAACCGTCAGACCCTTTGATTCTTTACAAACTCGGAACGAGCTGCAGCTGTGATATGTCCCGAGCTCTAAACAAGAGGCAAATCGTTGGACCCATTGATTAGTTACGAACTCGGAACCCGTGGAAATTTTGAGCTCGGAACGAGTCTCTGACCAGGCCCATCAGTTGCTGCTTCAGATGACATTTATGTTCCCAACATGTGAATTCTAGGTCTGAGACCATTTAATGCATGATAATTTGTTCCGGACTGGGAACACAAAACCGATCTTATCTTCCAAATTCGTAACATTAAATGTGATCTATGACAAAAATTAATGAAGCTCAAAAATTAGTTCCGCTATCGGAACACCGTTCAGATAGTATGGTCAAATTGTGCTATTCCAATAGAATCTGGTTACATGAAAGCCTCATATACCAGGTCAAGATACATAAAAAAATATGTCATTTTCACACTATCTATGAAAAATCTATAGACTATGCTAGGGAAGCAACAATCTATAGATAGGAATAGAAATCTATCAAATTCTATTCCAATGACAATGTCATATATACTAGCTACTTATACCACCTCTACGTTGGGATTTCCAATAGAAGCAGAACTAGCATTGACAATATACATATCCAAGCAATTATTTCCATGTTGATATCAGCTTGAAAATATGGCTTCTGATACTATTTAAAGTCTATATATTTGGGAATGTTAGTATTATGTGTAATAAACCAATAAATGAAGTTATAGCATGGAAACAATGAAACAAGATATAACGCAAATCTTACGCCGTTGATTTCAAGATAATCCATACGGATTTGTTGAAGACACTCCGTTGCATATATCATTACGTAATACCCGCACTCCAAATTCTTCACTTGTTTCTTGTACTAATTAATACAAAAGAATTAATTAATCATAGCAAAACTTCTAAATTTTTGAATTAAAAGTTATTGTCAACATGAAAACAAAACTACACCTTGATCTTTACTATCTCCACACCCATTGTACTAGATTCAGTGGGAAAAATAACGGAGGCATAAAAAATCTTAATAAATGGCCCGAATGGTTGATAATGTAGAGGATCCATCCAGTAAAAACTGGGTTTTCTCTGGGACAATAAATATTAATCTCCAATGGTCCCTACAATAATGTGATACATAAAAATAATCCATAAAAATATGTTGTTTTAAGTAAATTGGAATTTTACAATCACCTTTTAATGTAAGGTGAAACAAATATTTTTCTATGCGTTCGTCCAAGACTTTTACGGATGTAGCCCACCCTCTATTTGACCGTGTTTTCGATTTCTTGTGTCATCACCTGACACAGATACCCTATCCAACCCTTCTCCCTTTGGTAAGCAAAATAATACATGTAGCTTTGAAACAAAAAGAGAAAACTTTCATCGTAAAAATAGTAATGCAAATAAATTATTATGTCGAATGCAGAAAGGTATAGTACTTACAATGCGTATATGGACATTAGGGTTTGATTGACTTGGTCACACCTCCACATGTCTTCGAAGTCACTCCACACAGAAATTGTTTCCCTTTTTTTTGACCAAATACGCATTCAGATAGTATGGTAAGGTGAAACAAATTTTTTTTATCCGTTCGTCTAAGACTTTTGTGGATGTAGCCCACCCTCTGCTTGACCGTGTTTTCGATTTCTTGTGTCATCACCTAGCACAGATACCCTATCCAACCCTTCTCCCTTTGGTAGAAAAATAATACATGTAGCTTTGAAATAAAAAGAGAAAAACTTTATCGTAAAAATAGTAATGCAAATAAATTATTTCATCGAATGCAGAAAGGTATAGTACTTACAATGCATATATGAACATTAGGGTTTGATTGACTTGGTCACACCTCCACATATCTTCTAAGTCACTCCACAAGGCAATTATTTCCCTTTTTTATACCAAATACGCATTCATTGCCCGAAAATAAGTAAGTTGAGTTGACTTAGTGCTCGCCCATCAAATCATACAAGACCCTAACAAAGTGCAGTGAATCCTTCAAAACTTGTTCCCTTGTGAGTGCGGGCTTAGCCTTCTTCAGTGTTTTGTCAACTATTTTAGGTGTCGTTTTAGGTTTGGCCTTCAAATGACGATCCTTTGTAGGATCCACATAAATTAGGCAACAAAACCATAGGAAAAAAATTTCCTTTGGATGTTCCCACATGCTTGTGGTGGCCATATGGAATTGGAAATAGGGCGTTAAGGATAGGGGTGGGCAAAAAAACCGAAAACTGAAAACCAAACCAAAAATTGAATTATCCGAATTCAATAACCCAAACTGAATTTAATATACGGTTTTTGGATATCCGAATTGAATAAACCAATTTCTGGATACGGTTTTTGGTTTAGTTTTGGATATTAAAACTCAAACCGAAACCCGAACCGAATACCGAATTGTAATTAATTAAATATATATAATAATAAATAAATTTTAAAACTACAAAACTAAATTTATAAGTAAATATAAGTGGGAGGAATAATCTGTAAATTTTTAAAAATGGAAAATGAATGAATCGGCAGATGAAGCTTTGCTGTTCTGTTCTTCTCTGTCAAATCTAAAGCTTTGCTGTTCTGTACTCCATAGAATAACCTGAATTTCCTATACCAGTACGGGAACATCCATCCGTATAAGCTTCCCAGAGGCATGTAACCTTGCTCACACCTCTCATATGCTGATGACACAGCAATCTTTATGAAATATACGAAGCAAGGACTTCAAACAGTTATGAAATTTCTGAAATCATATGAATTAGCCTCTGGACAGAAAGTCAACTTTGAAAAATCGACCTTCTTCATCTCAAAACACACACCTCACAGAATCACTCATCTCACGAAAAGTGAAACGAAAATGATGGAAGGATCCACACCCTTCAAATACCTTGGAAGCCCCATTTTTGTTGGCAGAACCAAAAATGCCTATTTCCATAACATGTTACTCTCAATCCAGAACAAAATCAACCACTGGAACAATAAACTCTTATCTCCGGCTGGAAAAGCAACACTCATTAGGCATGTGTTGGCATCAATGCCAATACATCTCCTAACTGTTTTAAAGCCAACCTCACACATCATAACCCTCACTCACAAGGCTTTGGCAAAGTTTTTTTGGAACAACAACCTTGACAAAACCAAAAAACATAGGACCTGGAGATCCTACTCTAAACTTTGCTTTCCTCTGATGGAAAATGGCCTTAATTTTAAAAATCTTTACACACTAACTGAATCTTTCTCAATCAAACTTTGGTGGAAACTCCAGAGAAGGAAATCCCTATGGGCTTCAATATTGTGGTCGATGAGTGACAACCAGAAAACCTCTAGAACCTGGAAAAGAATCAAGGAGGTAAACCAGATTGCAGTAGACAACACAAAAGTCATACTCGGGAATGGATCAGTCTCCTTCTGGCATTCCAACTGGACATCTATGGGTCCACTGTCTGACTCTCTGATTAACCCCCAATTTTTTCCCCACCAAGCACTCACAGTAGCTGAATACTTCAACAATAAAGCCACGCTCTCTGACCAGATCAAACGAGCAATACCTGAACATCTTTTCCAATGCCTGGAATTTGAATATCACATTACACCCGGCTATGATGATACTCTCGTCTGGAAACCAACCCAATCAGGTAACTTCACAGTTAAGTCGGCCTATGAACTAATCAGGGAAAAGAAAAACAAAATCCCATCCTACAGCCACCTCTGGTCACAACTGTTACAAAAAAAATTTTCTTTATTTAACTGGAAACTCTTGAACAGGTTAGTTGCTTTCCCTGATGTCTTGGTGGATTTCAATTTCTATCTCCCCTCCAGGTGTAGTCTATGCTTGTGCAAATCAGAATCTATACACCACTGTTTTAATTCTTGTGTGAAAGTACAGCAACTCTGGAAGATGGTGAACTCTACTTTCAATATGCCTGACAACACTTTTCAACTCTTATGGGATAGGTTTTACTTCTACTGGAATTTCCAGTCTCTTGACAGACCCATCCCCAAGCTAATTCGCATTTTACCATGCATCGTGAATTGGCACCTGTGGTGTGCTAGGTGTTCATATACATTTGAGGGCACAAAACCGGATGTTATGATCATATATAGGCGTATTCTGTATCATTACAATGACATCCTTTTGGCCTTCAAATTGGATTTTACATGGGCTATGTCAAACATCCCTAAGTTGTTGTCCCCGAATTCAGCCAAACAAAAGCCACCTAAAATTCTGAAATGGTTACTACCTTCGGCATTTAAACTGAATACGGATGGATCTTATCTTAGCAAAGATTGTGCGGGAGTTGGGTGTATCATTAGAGACCATATAGGCCATGTAGTAGCAGCTCTCTCTAGAACTGTTGTGGCAGACAATATCTTGCAGGTTGAAGCCCTGGCTTTGCAGCATGGACTCCAGCTTACTAGGGACAAGGGCATATCAAGCGTTGACATAGAAGTGGATTCAAAAGTACTGATAAGCATGATTAGACGCCAGTTCAAGATTCCATGGACACTCCTGCACACGATCAGGCGGATCTGGGAACTTCTTCAAGGACTCAACTTCACTCTCAACCACATCTTCCGAGAAGCAAATGGAGCAGCAGACATTTTAGCTAAAATGGCCAGCCGGAGTCAGGTTAGTAACTTATATAATTGTGCAGGTTTACCTCCACTGCTGGCAGCCAAAGTGAAGCTCGATGCACAAGGCATTCCGTATGTTAGAGCAGGTTAATCTCAGCCAATATGTATCATTATGTATCAAACTGATTTATGAGAGCCCATAGACTAGATATAGCAAGTATTTTGCACTAGGTTTAAGGGCTCATCAGATGAATCAGTCGAGGTCAGGTATTAAGTCCCCCTCTTTCTTTGTACTTTTCTTTTAAAATTAATAAACGGGTAGGGGTCTGCCAAACCCCCCACCATCACAGGTGGTTTTTCTAAAAAAAAAAAGATATCCATGTATGTGGAGCTGGATTTCCGAGGGCTTTGAGAGTTTGGATTTAAAGTTGAACTTATCAGAAAGAGAAGGCTAGAAGCCATTGGCTATTTAACATCATGGTATGAATCTAAAAAAAAAGAATAGGCAGATGAAGACATGAAGTCATGCAAGACTTTAAAATAATGAAATAGGACTTAGCATTTGTCCCACATCGGAAGATTCAAGAGACTTAGTATTAGATATCAATTATAAATAGACCCATACTCCACCTTTTCAAAGCATAAGATGCATTTGGGCCTTAAGTGACTAATTACTTGGCCTTGAACAATTGGGCCGTAAGTGATAATTTTCAGTTAAAATTTTGACATGCTTATGGGTTTTTTTTGGTTTGGCCCACAATTGTTGTGGTTAAAAAAATCGGTTGAATCGAATTCTATTAGATAAGGGTTGGAATCAATTCGGTTTATTCGGGTTGAATTCGGTTTCAAACCAAAACTGAATTTTGAATTCGGTTCGGATGATTCAGGTTATTTGATTTGTTTGGGTCGGGTTCGGTTTTTGCATTTTTAGGAAAAAAACTGAATAACCCGAACCGAATAAATCAAAAATTGAATAAACTGAACCGACGCCCACCCCTAGTTAAGGACACATAGCTTCTCCAATGAGACTCTACATATCCCACCTCCAATCGGGACAGAGTGACGATGTCGCATTGACTCGTGCAGAATACCATTGACAACGTGGATTGGCCTCCTACCTTTGTCCGCTTGATCAATGTACATGTCACACAAATATGATGTCTAGAACAAAAAATAATTAATTATGGTAAACAAAGGTCGGTGAAAATAATTAGAATTAAAAGAAAATAAAAAATGGACCTTTTTTTCGACGAACATGATGGCAAGGTCAACATTATTGACTTCATCTCTCGTCGAAAGTAAAATAAGATTGTGGTTAACCTCAACATCTCCCGGTGAGGGACCCAATCCTCTAGATGGGGGAGTCCAATCGAGTGTTAAATCGGATAAATTTTCTAGTACAGGAAGACCGGTGTGTTCAATTAACTTGCAGATCAAGATATCTAGTTGCTCGATATTTTTGTCTAGTATGAGCGCTTTCTTTTGCAAGTCGTGAACCCAGGATGGTTTAGCCCTATCGTAAGACTGGATAATTCTGAATGCATCTCTTTGTGATAAGAATGATCCAACACCTCGTGCACCCCATGGGTGATCGGGTTTTTCTATTGCCTTGTAGAGGATGTCATGCTTACCTGTGGTAATGAATTACCTTTCCAATTGTTCCTACTTTAATTTAGCCTATGCAGTAGTTTTAAAAAAACAATTTAGTTTTTAGAATACAATTTCTAATCTTAAATCAAAAAAATTGAATGGGCTAACCACTCGTTCGGCAATTTCTTTCTTGGGATCCTTTATCGTATCCACTCTTACTATTTTGATAGCTCTTCACGAATAGATCACATTTGTCAATTTCTTCCTCATCGATGAGTATTACCAATGATCTTGCCTCCTCCTCGGTCATTCCTCCGTTGATTGCGAATTGGAAATCCTTCTCAAAATATTCCTTAATTAACTCAAGAGCCACCAATCCATATCCCCCATGACTCTTACGACGAGGGGTTTTGTTTTCCTTTGCAATCAATTGCTTATCAATCCTCGTACCCTACATTTGTAGCTAATAGTGTTTTTAAAATATAAAAGAGCAAACGACTTCTGTGGCCCCCACCATCGTTCACCTTTGGCCCTCCAATTTTTTCCAACACTTTTGGCCCCTAATATTATAAAATTGGTGAATTGTACCCCTCCAGTTAGGTCAAACCGTTAAGGTATGGTCAAAACATTAATTTTAAGGGTAAAATTGACATTTTCCATTTTCTTCTATCTTTTCATTTCCTTTTTCTATTTCCCTTTAATTTTCACTTTCTTTTCCTTTCCTTTTCTTATTCTCCCCCCTGCCCTTCCCCTCTTCCCCAGCTCATGAAACCCTAGTTGCCCCTCACCACCACCGTTGCCGCCTACCAGCACCACCATCACCGCCGCCGATAACTATTGCTATCGACAACCATCGCTGTCACTACCAACCACAAGGCTAGCTCAATATGGTCAGACTTAAAAGTGGGGCCCTCTCCATCGGAGTCGAAGGTGGAAGCAACGATAGCGGAGCTGAGGTACCCGCTCGAGAAGGATTAGAGCTTAGTGTTGGACGAGTGAAGCTTGGACAAGAGCGTGGAATGGCTCCATTCAAAGCTCGAGTGGTGGAGAACGGAGTTGTCGCCATTGTACGACCGAGGATACGCTTCCATCACACACGTATAATCAGCAGAGACGATCGGGGATATGCTTCCAGCCTAAAGTCGACCGAGGATACGCTTCCACAGCTGTAAAAATTGAGGCTCCAGTTTCTAGAAATGTTGTCTAGTTGGTGGTGGTCAACGGCGATTGTGGTGGTTGGGGGCAATTAGGGTTTTAGGAGCTGGGGAAGGGGGGAAGCGGAAGGGGGGAAAAAGAAAAAGGAAAGGAAAAGATAGTAAAAAAGAAAGGAATTACAAAATAAAAAGAAAAAAAATAAAATGGAAAATGTAAATTTTACCCCTAAAATTAACGTTTTTACCACACCTTAACGGTTTGACCTGACGGAAGGGCCACAATTCACCAATTTTGTAAGTTTAGGGGCCAAAAGTGTGGAAAAAAAATTAGAGGGCCAAAGGTGAACGATGGTGATAGTTTGAGGGGCACATAAGTCGTTTACTCAACATAAAATATATAATGTGTTGGAATAAAAGTAATTGTATATAATAGGGCTCACATTTTCCCCATTCTCCAAGGCTCATCTCTTGAGGATCTCCCAACTTTTGGGTTGAATATGTGCATAAGTCAACCATGGACGATCTCCTTTCCTACTTGAGAATATGTAATCTCAAGATAAGGTATATTTGTGTTCTCTCCAACTCTTCAACATCATGGCCATTGCCATTTTCTTTAAATCCTCCATATCCGGAGCATCAAACTTAAATGGTCTCTACGTGGATTGACATCAAAGTAAATATTTAAAGCTTAATTTAGGATATAATTTATTTAGATTTGTGACTAAATAATATCTATTCTCACAATTAATTGAAGGTACCTTGCACTCTGTCCACATGACATCTTTATATTCTTTTGGAACCTCGTGCAAATTATCATACTGAATGTCCACTCTTGTTCTACCAACCTTCCCTACCCAACTAGACCATTTAGCTTGTTCCCCCGACAAACATTTTCCTGATTTGTTTTTGAAAATCAACAAAGTTAATTCTTTTTTCTAGACATTCTCCTTTCTAAAGTCCTACAATGTGTTCTAGCAATCCCTCCCGCCTTCAACCCCTCTCTTCATCGTCATCAATGCTTAAGGTTTGTGAATTTCCACCTATTGCACATACATGTTCACCACGAGTCCTCTTTCGGGACATTATACTGCATAACAACATGCATCAAAATCAACAACTAATTTTCAAAAACCAGGGTTTCATTTATAACAAATGAAAATCTAACTATTATAGCTAGAACATATACATTTAAACTTAGAAAAATACACTTACACCATGGATATATCAAAATATGAAAAACCTAGGTAAAATTATAATCATAGAACAAAGGAAATGATGAAATGTTTACCTTTTCATCTAAACAATACAGATTTGGAAGAAAAATTTTATCACCACCTAAGAAAACTCATGTAGTGGAAACCCTAACCCATAGAGTACCCTTTCTTTTGTAAAACTCTATGGATTTGGATATGTAGATGATAATGTGTAGGGTTTCATGTATTTTTGAACATACAAGATAATTGGATGAAGAAATTTCGACGGAAGAAAGGAGGAGGGTTTTTGAGAGAAAAAAATGAGGGAATTAGCGGGGTGTAAAATGGGTATTAAATGCCCATTTCAAAACTGCCTTTAATGCACTTGTTAAAGTTTGTGCCCGATAAGAAGTTCTGAGCTCAGAACATAGATCGGATTGTGTTACGAACTTGGAAGAAACTATGGACTTATGTAAATGGCTGGGAACTAGTTCCAGACTCAGAACTAGTTCCTAGTATAAAAAAAATCCACAACAAGTAAATCATTTTGATTTTCCCAAGACCAAAATCCCCAATTCTCTAAACCCTAAAAAACCCTACAACTTTCTACCAATTCAAAATCCCAAATCAACAATGCCAAGGTATAGAGGTTGAGGTGCCGGTGGAGGAGGGGGTAACCTTTCAACACAGAGTCATCATTCAACTCAAGAGTTCAGGAGCTTGAACATGTTCTTCAATAATGATGTCGAACAAATATATGTGGATTTTAATCGTAGAAAATGCACTAATCCTAAAGATATTCGTATTTCGGACACTGAGCCTCTATGCCTAGGTTATTTGATTAGTTATTTGAAACCCTCTAAGTTTGATAAATTATTGAAATTAGACGAACCCGTCCATTTCAACGAGGTATTGCAATTCTACACCAATTTAGGTAAAAGTAGAAAATACACCGACCTCACAATGGTAAATGGCGTAACAATTCCCGTTACAAAATTTAGCCTAAATGAAGCCCTTGGTAGCGAGTACATTGACCCTAGCAAACTTAGGCCAACTGATAGCCAGGGTCTAATTGAAATATTTCATCATCGAAATTGGCCTGGTGTTACTGAGGCCGCCCATATATGCCCAATTGCTATGGGTCAAAAATATTTTGGTCGTATGGGGGAAGTGCCAGGGAAAGCTGAGAGGTGTGATGTGGGGGCGTTGAGTGTTTAGCATAAGTTAGTGCATGAGTGGATCTACCAGAATATCCTCCTGTTGGGTGGTCATAAGTGTAACCCGACCAACGGGAACGTGATGTTGTTCTACTACATTGCAGAGGGGGTAAAAATATATCCTGGGTATACCATCCTGATGTACATGTTGAAGGCGGCAGCTAGGAAGAAGAAAGATGTCCCATATGGCAGTTTGATAACCGAGTTGATCAAGAAATGGAAAGTGATCCTTGTTGACAAGCCACTATGTTTGGACTACTACGACAAGTCTTGGTTTGATCACAAGCATTTGGTGTTGGGCAGTAAAAATAGGTACCGGTATCGGTCGATTCTAGGGAACATTGCCAAAGACACTAAGTGAGCAAGGGAAGCTTCGTTGGACAGGGCTGAATGATCTTCACCTCGTAAGTATATTTAACTCAATACCTTAAACAATTTGTCATACAAATTATTTTTGATCACATGATTATAACTACATTGTTTTGGTTCTCATAAATTCAATGTTGCAGGTACCAGGAGGGGTTGGAGGGCTATGTTCAAAAAATATTTGGCGTACATCAAGGATAAAATTAGTTCAGCTAACAATGAGGTGGCAGCAGCGGAAGCGAGACATTCTATTTTTTTTGAATTCACGGACCTCCATATCAAACTCGGCGATGATAACTCCATGCCTAATTTCAAACCTGAGTACTATAGTGATGATAGAGATAATGAGGAAGAGGAGGCGGGTGGCGATGCTTCTGAGCAAACCGATTCAAAAGTTGGTGCAATGGACGATGAGCAGAATGGAGAAGAAGATTAGTTACATCTATGATAGCCATTTGGATCTTATTGTTGCTTAAGACCTTTTGATGTTGTTTTGCCATTTTCCGTGGATTTAGAACAAATGGTTGCTTTCTAATGTTTTTCGTTGGGTTTGTTGCAGATTTAAGAACAAGTCACAATTTCATATGTAGGAATTTCTGACTTTTTATGTTGGCAAAGTTGTTATTTAATTGTGGAATTAAATGCTAGTTATCATTTTATGCTAGTAGATAGATTTGTTAATTGGAAAGGAATTGGTAATTTTTTTAATTGTCTTTAAATGGAAATGGTATATCATAGACGACCACAATTTCTGAATAAGTTCCGAGTCTGGAACATTATTTGTCCTTTGGGAAAAAAATGACAAGGCAGACTTCTGAGCTCGTAAGAATGTCTGTCAATTTAGATGCATGTCCAAAAACATGTTGTTCCGAGCTCGAAACCAAGGTTCCGAGATTTGAGGTTCTATCCATTCTTAACTTTTTTTAATGAGGGACTTGCATTCTATTGCTGCCCTTTATTTTTTTTATTTGCACAGACTTAGTTCTGGCTTGGAACACCTATTCCAAGCTCTAATGTCCAATCTGTTCCCAACCTATTCAAATGATGGACTTGCTCTACTATTGCTCGTTTATTTTTTGGCACCTACTTAGTTTCGAGCTTGGAACACAAGTTCCAAACTCTGATGCCAAATCCGTTCCCAACATATTGGAGTCAATGAATAGCCTTTGATTATGCAGTTTAATATTTTTTTGGGAACAAAGTAAGTTCCGAGCACAGAACGTAGCTTCTGAGCTCTGACGCTCTATTTGTTCCCAATTTGGTTTAAATTGTGCGAGTTCATCAATTTTTTAAAACCAACAAAAAATGGTTCCAAATCTGAAACCAAAATTCAGTCCTTCGAATTTTAATGGAACGATTCTTGTTCCGAGCTTGGAAGGCTTTCTCTGATTTTCAATACAAACGTCTGACACAGTTCCGAGCTCGGAACTTTTTCTCCTATATAAAAAGAAAAACCCAAATTGGGATTCATAAAATCCCAAATTAGAAATCCTAGGACGATTTCCGGAGCCGGAATCAAAGAACCCTCAAATTCAAAAACTGCTTTGGGCAGGTGAGGTTGAAGAACAACAGGTCAACATCAAATGCCAAAGACATGGTTCGTGGACGGAGGTCAAAATCAACTAGGGATGGTCGAAGCACGAACCTCAGCTATGACACGGGAATAGGTACAATGCTTTAAGAGATAGTGGCAAGTTGATGGATTGCTATATTATAGACTTGAATGTTTACAATAGTATAGGGTGTTAGCCAACTCGGTACAAAAATTTGAAGGCCAACATGTCTTAAAACTATTTACAATGAATGAACCCTCTTATTTTGACAAAAAATTTCAATTTTATAACAACTTGCATGATGTTGAGGGAGGGGTGCTTATTGGACTAAGGGCAATTGGTTTAACATAGAGCTTAGCCCGTGTATTATAAACAAATTTGTAGATTGTCCCCATAAAGGATCCGAGGATGCATATCCACAACTAGAGAATGACCATTTAGATGATGTTTACCATAGGGGAGAGTGGCCTATTGTTGATGAGTATCCTAGGATAGATTTTGTAGAATATAGTGTGCGGTATCTTTATCGAAATGCGCATGATCTAGGTAAGGAAGAGTAACAAACCCTAACAAGGTACGGATTTTTGGATGAAGTTTGATGTTGGTTTTTTGGGTTTCTATTACTTTATTTGTTGCCCATTGCTTGGTTATTCAATCATGGCATGTTAGTTGTTTACTTTGTGAAAATATATCCTGGGTATACCATCTGTTACAGACTTGGAAAATACAATAAGGGTGTATATGGTAGCATCACGTTTGATTGAATTTCAATTTGATCTAGGTAGGCTAGAATCATTTTGTAGGCTAGAATCGCGCACATGATCTATGGTAGCATCACGCACATGATATAAGTAGGCTAGAACATTTTGTTTGGATCACCTTGTCCCTAATAATCGTATTGTCTATGAGATGAATTCTTGACCAATCATTCCCAAATCGGGCCACATCACCGAACCTACTTATGCTACGCTCATGATGCTCTATTATATAATGGAGGGGCGTAGAATTAATCCCGAGTCAGAAATTTTAGAACATATGTTGTCGGTTGGTACCTCGAAGAAGATAATCAAGAGTCTTCCGTATGGGAACTTGATTACCTTAATTTTGAGGAGCGTTGATGGATTTGAGCTCAGTGCCGAGGAAAAATTGTGCTAGTACTTTGACAAACACTACTTTTTGAAGAAGAAGTGGGTAATACTCGATCACAAGTTGCATTACAAGACACCTTCAACGGCTGAGCCAAGTAAGAGGCGTAGAATCGAAAAAGGTGAAACCCAAAACCCGTCGCCCTCCACCACCTGCAACCTTCCTCCACCACCGAAACAAGCCACATTCCACCCCTGAAATCCAAATCAAGAAATCCGTGTTCCATCACATTGAATTTTTTACCTTTGAAAACCTTGTTCCTGGTTAGCTCCACCACGCTCTTCCTTGGAGGCATTCAAACTGTGTGTTTTCAGCTCAACCCATTTTTCTGTTTGAAACCCCCTTCCACCACCGCACCGACGGTTGGTTTCTCACCCAATGCTAGGCGGTTCAGTCCAACCCTGTTGCGCAGGAGAAGGCTGAACTTGACTGTCTGTATGTTGGTAGAGGACGCCGGTGGGAGGGCTCACGAGGAGGAGGAGGGCTCCGAGATTGACTGGGAGAGAGAGCTTGCCTAGCAGATATTTTCCATGAGGGTGGCAGAGAAGATCGCTCGGAACATATCAGAGCGATTTACGTATCTCGTCACGGCCGTGATGTCGACTCTAGGAATTACTTCCATGGTTGTCCTCGCTATGTACTACAAATTTTCTTGGCAAATGGAGGTATAAATACAATCACTCAAAACCCCACAATTCTATTGAATTTTTTAAAAAAAATGGTTACATTTATTAATTAGTTATCTCTTCACGCTAGGTGGAGAGGTGTCTTTGTCGAAGATGTTTGGCACATTTGCTCTTTCCGTTAGTGCGGCAGTAAGTCGGAAATGATGGTGTTTTTTATTCATTTTGACTGTGGTAAGATTGGGATTTGATGTAGCAAAATTGTGTGGTTCGGAACTGATTCAGATGGGGATAGAATTCTGGGCGAGATGAGCACCAGAGGCACTGTGGCACACGAGGGCGGCGTGGGAATTAGGGTTCAGGGGGATGGAGGTGGTGGAATGGTGAAAGGGGAAGGGGAAGGGGAATGAAAAAAGAAAAAAGAAAAGGAAATTGAAAAAAAGAAAAAGAAAAAGAAAAATGTCAATTTTACCCCTTCAAATTAACATTTTGACCAAGTTTAACGGTTTAACCCGACAGAAGGGCCACAATTCAACAGTTTTGTAAGTTCGGGGCCCAAAAGTGTTGGAAACAAAATTGGAGGACCAAAGGTGGACGATGGTGATAGCTCGAGGGCCACAAAAATCGTTTGCTCATTGAATTAACCCATTATCAAACTAACATTCTCTCTCTCTCTCTCTCTATATATATATATAGATTTTTTTTTCTTTCTCCATCCCCAACAAAGTAAAACCCTAGCTTGCAGATTAGGAAGGCCGACTTCGCTCTCTCCTCCTGTGGCCTCCCCTCTATTTATCATCCGCACTATCATCCCTCAAGACTTTCTCCGACATTTAAGAAATTTTTCCAGCGACCAAAAAGAAAGCCTCCCTAGCTTGAAATTTTTCCAGCGACCACACACGGGTAGAAGAATTTGAGTCAAAATTGTTAAGTAATGAACCTTTGGTGGTTCCGCTTATGAGGATTCAAATCAGATTAGTAGATTTCGGTATGTTAGGCACCATTTATTGGGTATCCTCTCAGGTTTGGGTCAAAGACAATTCCACGCATTATAAATGAATCCTAAACACTCACTAAAAACATTTTTCGCAATAAAAAAGACCGGGTTTGGTCTCCTAATTTAGTGAAAGGATATGAACAGTTTAAATGGAGACTGGCTAATTTTTTAGTGGGAGAGATTTAATTATCTTCTTTTTGATGGCTTTGATGTTGATCAGAAGTGTGGATGGACGAATTTGTGTGCGTTTAATTCAATGCTTGTTGTTGTGATTGATTTTATTGGAGGTTTTGGATTAACACAACTAGACAACTACACATTCAAGACCACTTATCCTTTACAAATACCTTTCTTATTGCCACTCATACCATTGATTAGAATTGTAATATTTAGTCGTGCTTTTGTGCATCCTTCTCATTGCAACTGTAATAATTAGTTAGTATGTTTGTGTAAATATATTCATTCCATAACTTGACATAACCATCACTTTAATGTAGGCCTTTGACCAATCTAATTAATATAAAGAATGAGATTCCCAAACATCCCCATAACTCGGAGGTTTAAATTTATATTAAGGAAAAATATTAGTCTCCAATATAATACTTATTTATTTTATCATGAACAAATACATACTAGTTAAATTTATGGCAAAATACAAAACTAACCCTATTATTTTCTGAAAGAGCTAATCTAACCCCATAAAATCTAAAAGTGCAACCCTAAGTTTTCCAGCAAATGTGCCGATATAATTTTTTTGCACTATTCCGACATTGACTTTGCATTTTCAGGTATTGGCCAAACCTAAAAGACAAAAATACCCCTAGTATAAAACTTTAAAATTTAATGACAAAAATACCCCCAGGGTTCATCTTCTTCTTTTTCATCTCCAAAACCACCATCGCCGCTGCTCCACCACCACTGCCCACCCCCACAAGCGAACTTCCGCCAACCCCTACCCCAGCACCGATTCCACAGCCCAGCCCTGCCCTACCCCAGCACCGATTCGAACCCTCCCCCTCCACCTCCACACTCCGCTGCTTCACCTCACATCCACCACCACCCCTGCCACTAATTCCCACAGCCAAACCTCTCCACGCCCCAACCCTAGCACCAATTCAACCTTCCGCCACCACGCTCCTCTACTTCACCTCACATTCACCCCCTGCCACTGATTCCCACAGCCCAGCCCCACCACGCCCCAACCATAACACCGATTCAAACCCTTCGCCACCACACTGCACTGCTTCACCTCACACCCACCACCGCCTCCGTCACGAATTCCCACAGCCCAGCCCCACCATGCCCTAACCCCAGCACCGATTTGAACATGTCCAACCCCACAATCGCCATCAATTCCAACCACTATCGATTCCCACCACCATCGACAAGTCAACGAGAATGGAAGAGATGAGGGCCCATCTGAGCGAAGGGGATTGGTGGCGGGAATGGAAGAGAGAAGGGTGGCTTTGGGGCGGCGCTAGAGATTCGGGAGTATGTGGTGGTGGTGCTAGGGTTTAGAGGGAGTAGGCAGTGGTGCTATAGGTGGCAAAGGAGATCCGGGAGTAGGATGTAGTGTACGTGAAGAAGAAGAGGGGGATTTTCAGGGTGTGTGGGATTCAGGTGTGAGAGAAGGAGAGAGGGATTTTCAGGGGTGATACAACCTTTTCTAATTTTCTGAATTTAAATTATTTTAAACAGGGGTATAATAGTAAATTTATAAAATTCCAGCCAATTTCATGTTCCTAGGGATAGTTTGGTCCTTTCAACCAAATAATAGGGGTTAGAATTGTACTTTCATATTTTACAGGATTTGATTGACACTTTTGACCGAAACATAGAATTATTTTAGCGCTTAATTCTTCAATTTAAACAAAACAATCTCAAACTATATCTCGAACAAAAATAAACACGTAAGGATCTGGACTTGGAGTAATTAACCGCCTATTAAACTCTTATAAACTCATGACTGTGACGTGATTTTGTTCAGGTGGTTCCTACCCATCATTGCAAGTTTTGGCAACAAAAAACTTTACATGGAATTCATGCAACATCAAATCGCCAACGATAATGCACAAAATGTAGCGCACAACATTCAATTTAGCTAATTTAAGGGGGTTCATTTTCCTTCATTGAAATTCCATTCTGAAGGAGCTTTATATGTACATACTTTTCTTTTTCATTTTTTGGGTAAAAGCCTTGATGTACTAAAAGGGTGAATTCAACTATTCCACACCTCAAAACCTAGTATTAAATCAAAAGAAACGGTATTTTTCTTCACTATATCTACTTTCGAGCCATGGAAATGCCAGTCCAGTTCCATTAAGCCGCGACAAACCTTCGAAAACTATGTCCATTGGTATCGTGCGTGGAGCATAGCAACACCAGGGCGCCGTCGTGTTAGGATTTTAAAGTAGCTTCATTGGAGATGGGATCTCAAAGTGGTACTTGCTGCTGTAGCAGATCATTCATTATACATGAATGGCATCATTCTGCGGCTGCAAGATTACTGTGCCTACTTCTTCATCAAGTGCCGGTGCAGGAATCAGACTGATCTGTTGGGTCAAAAGTAGGATCATGAATAACTCATGTTCAACCTAACTAGGACAATCAAGGATTGGTCATAACACTCATAACTGCCGTTCTGACCTGATTTTGTCGACGGTGCAGAATGCCTGTCACGGCTTTCATTATGATGTAGATCGGTAGGATGATGCCAACAGTTCTCAGAAGCAATATCTGTCTCAGCAATTGGTAAATGAGGTGTTCAGTTTGCATTTTTATTATATGCCAGAGTTCCAAAACATGTGAGCTAAGATAGCTTACCATGATCAATGGGAAGGAATAATCCCCAGCTCGGTTCACTATTACCGGAAGAGCATGCCGCAGAACAAGAAGAACCATGAACTGCAACACCAAAGCCAAGATGAAGTAAAGAGATCAATCAAGGTGTTAGCACTTAATTACTCTTTTGTTATCATCAGATATTCAGGAAAGTTTAGGCATGATAAACTGTGGGATACAATGTGGTTTTTTTCATCTTCTGTTGAGAGAATCTGACTGGGGCCAGTTAAAACATGTCCATATTTGCACGTAGTATGGACATTTACTTAAGAGAGACAGGGGAAAGTGTGTGTTCTTACCATGATGGCGACAGTACGGCAACAGATCATGCTTCTAGAAGGGGCGTCTGGGTAGTCTTCTTCATCGCTCGAATCAAGAGAATACCGATCAGTAGAGACTACTGTAATAAGACGGGGATTGTTCAAGTCTCGCCTAGCAATTTCCCAGTTCCCCCTGACAAGAACCAATAAGCATATCGTCATGAGCTGAAATGGTAATTCTCTCTAATCCCTTTATGTTCGGGCAAAATGGTGCGCTCGGTAATCATCAATGGAAAGGCTGACGTACCTGAAGTTCATTGGAATATTCCCCAGTCGGAAAATAGGAGGTGGTGCAGTATAACCCGGCTTAAAAGTCTGCAACCAGAGAATATTCAGCATTTAGTAGCGTATCCACCTAAAATGTCCAAATGAAACTATGCACTTCGAATGTATTAAGGAAAACCAAGAACTTGCTGTTAAAATACATATAATATTATAATTGGCTCACCTGGTGGCAGATTTCACAAACAGTGTCTCCCTTCTCGTTACACCACCTTTGTACACATCTTCGGTGAGCATACTACAAGGAAAGCAGCTGTTAAGCCCAGAGAATTGCATGCACATATTTGGCACTTCAAAAAGACAACAAACAGAAGGAACTCCTACAGAAACGAAGCAAGCCAACTAAAGAATGCACAAGCTCATAGATACAATAAGCTATTATCCTAGTATTTACAATTAAAAGGACTGTTAAACCAACTTATTAGTGCAAAGAAACCTAAGAATCGGAATGGCAAGAACGTAACCAAAAGCTCTGTGATATGCTGAATATAATGATGTAATATAATTCTACCCAGTCAGAATACATCCAAAAACAAAATTAAATCAGATCTTTTCCTGTGCATTGCATATCAGTTATTCACCCTCTTTTAAGAATGCAGAAAATCCAGCTCTTCTTCGGAACATTAGAACTCCAACCATAGTCAGAAACAAAATGTTTAAGTATGGCATGCATTTCAAACTTTTGATTGGGAATTCGATACAGCAACAGAGAATTCCCTCAGAAATTTGCAAAACAAGAATTAATGCTCATACTGCCAGAATGGTAGAACAAAGGAGCACAAGCAATCCACGAGGAGACATCATATAACAGAAAGTGTGCCAATATGGGAAACAGCCATACTATGGGCAGTGCCAACCTTCAAGCTGCCACAACAAGAGCAAGGAGTCTCCATGTTACAGTCCCAATCTTCATCCTGGCATATCCTGCACTCCACCATCTTCTTCGGGGACAGGTCATCCCCGGGATCCTTCACCTTGCACTCACTTTCGAATTCCAATTCATCAGCTTTCAAGGCTATCAGCCTCCGGCTCTCGATTGCAGCCTCCAACGTGGATTCAGTGAGCAAACGGTCAACCAACAAAACAAAATGATCCCCCATTCCTTCCGAACACGAACACAACTCTCCTGGTAGATTTTCTTGAACAATGAAACCAAATTCAAACAGCAATATATATAGCATAACTCATGAATAAAACCATTCTTTTCTTCAACACGCGCTTTGAATAAGTCAATTTGCATCTTCTATAGCACTACAGAATGAAAGGGCTCCAGGAGGCAAACAAGTTGGACAATGAATCAGTCAACAAACAAATTAATAGTTTGTCCAAAAGGGCTGAAGAACCCATAAAAATGAATCAAAACAAGAGTTTAAAAAAAGATACTTTTGCCTTTATTTTTTCAAAAGATGCGCGTGAATTAAATTCAAAAAACTGACTTTACCTTTTCCTATCCGTTTGAAACGAACAAAAACTTCAAATCCCAGACCACATCAAACAAACCCAGAAAAACAAAAACAAACCACCTTAGCAAAACATGACAAGGGCCAAGAAGCTGTGTTCAACAACACCTACGGAAACAAACAAGCAAAAGAAAGTGTGGAAATAAAGAGAATATGCAGAGAAAGGAAAGGGATACTTACAAAAAGGGGATGGGATATGTTGAAGCTAAGAAACAGATTGAGTGTTGTGATTGTCAGCTGAATATGATGAACGTATTGGGTATCCAGATTCTAGTTTGCACAATATCTATATATAGTACTAATTAATGGGGTTTCAAAACTTCAAGAACGTAGGAACAGAGCTGCAAAAAGAAAATTTGAAAAAGAAAGCGAAAAATGACCCGGAATAGAAATCGAATAATGGGAGGAGTGGGGGGGTTGTGGGGTAGCCTCACAATGCGGGATCAACATGTGTCGCTTTCTCCTCTCGTCTTTCGGAGGTCGTGTATTCCTTCATCCATTTCCACTAAATTAATCATCCTCTGGATTTAATTTCTCTTCTGCCTATTTTAAGCAAGTGCAAAATTTAGCTGAAAACCCACGTTTTATTCGAATATGCCCATTTTTTTTATCAACTTTCTTGTAATATATTTTATCATCAATAACTTTAATTATTATCATACTAGAGGTACATTAAAATTTAAAATATATGATGCATGGAATTAGGGGCAGATCCAGAAAAAAAATCTGGTGAGTCACAATTTAATTTGATAATTCCGCCTATGAAAGTAGTATTAAAATTTTAAGAAATTTTAGAATTAGAGGAATAAAATGAGTTTGAAATTAAAAATAAACTAGGCTACTAATCAAAACTCATATGTTAATTAACTAATTTTTTTAAAGTAAGGCAATTGCCCTATCTTTCATATAAGTAGCCCTGCCTCTGTAGAAAATCTAACAATAACTCATATAATAATATTGATACTTATATACTAATTAAAATTTATAGTTACACGTGTCATCGAAAAATTGATTTAAATGTTTACGAATTCCATTGGAGAAGGTCTAATGTTTTCTAGGGCAAAATACATATATGATTCCATGTTTTGGTCATAAGTGTCAATATGACCCTGTGAAGTTAGAAAATGATAATATAACCCTATATTTTGCACCAGAAGTGCCGATACAACCCTCTGACAATATTCCGGCATTGACTTAGCATTTTTCGGCATTGACCATAATTAAAAAGACTAAAATAACTCTAGCCTTAATACTAAAACTGTAAAGACAAAAATATCCCTTGTTCTTCTTCTTCTCCATAGCACAGCCATTGCTAATCTACCGCCGTCCGCCACCACCTTCGCCGCTGTTATCCCCCTGCCACCATTATCTCTTTGCCATTATCCCTCCACCACCATTACCCTAAACATTCTCCTTTCGATTGATGACATCATTACCCCCCCCCCCACACCACCACTATTACCCCTCTGTCGAAACCACCATCACCTCTAGCTACATCGCCGCAAACCCTAATTCAGCCTCACCACCGCTCACCGCAAACCCTAGCTAAGCCTTAACGTTGGCGTTGTGAGGCATTTCCAAGCGTTTCCACATGAGAAGGAGAGAACGAAGAAAAGTCCTCAGCGCTAAAGGCACCACCGGCAAAGTCCTCCCGTTTCAACACAAAAAGGCGTTGTTTGATCTATACCCCTGCTACAACTCCGACAAATTCATCACGTAGAGGGTCTCTGGCCTCAGCACTTCCTCGATCGAGTTGCAGAAGTAGGCGGCCCCAAGCCAGCATCCACCTGCCACCATTTTCCGGCGCAGCTCAGCCAAACACCGGAAATGGAGACCTTCGCTATGGAGAACGGAACCAAATTGATACTACTTTATATGATGAAGTAGTTGGCACCCATTTTGATAAGATTATAGCACATCTAAATTCTGAAAAACAAGAAATAATGACCCATCCGCTAGAGAGGTAGAACGATAGAGGATTTTGGAACGGGCGGTGGTTGCAGGGGTGGCGGTAGCAGGATTTTGGTGAGGGATCTGTGAGAAGAAGGAAGGATTATCAGGGGGTGGGATTATGGTATAGAGAGAAGAAAGAAGAAGGTGGAATCGAGATGAGGGTATAACTATCCTTTCACATTTTTAAAATTTTAATTTTTAAAAATAGAGGTATAATAGTCAATTCACAAAATTCTGGCCAAATTGAGGCCTCTAGAGTTAGATTAGTACTTTTGAGTAAAACATAGGGTCATATGGGCACTTTCTAACTTTACAGGATCACATGGACACTTTCAAAAAAAAAAAATACAGGGTCGCGTGGACACTTAACTCTTTTCCTTAACATTACCAAAAACCAATCTGCCGACCTTGCTCTCTTTCTTCAAATCTCAACACCAAATTTGTTTATCCTATCTTCCATTTCTTCTCATCAAGGGAAATATGAGAAAGATACTACCTCTGTTTCATTGGACGTGGCATACTAGTATTACGTGATTGGATTTAACTGAATGAAATGAGTGGATAGAATTGAATTTAGAAAGGAGAAAAAGTAGAATGCGTGGATGAAAATGAAGGAATCTTACCAAAAGAAAAAAGTGTCAAATTCATAAAAAACAACCAAATCAGGAAAGTGCGTTACATCCAATGAAACAAAGCAAGTAGTTTATTTGTTTTATTCTTTTTCATTCACTAGTTTTCGTACATTATATAAGACACACATAATGGTTGTGTGTTGCTTTTATATTTAACGCGGTTAAGTGAATTGCTTTGTTTTTTTGTTGTTTTTTATACAGATGCTCGAATGTGTGTGTATTTCATGTGGTGCTTATCTTTTAGATTATGATGAAGAAAGTGTTTTTATGGTATTGTATTTTTATTTAATACGACATTGAGGACGTGATCAACTAGTTCTTACCCGATTTAATGTAAAGATTCAAATGTGACTTTCATTAATGACAAGTTGATAACCCTAAATGTTAAATGATGTTTTATGAATGTATACTATAGAATAGACCATCAATCTAATAAATATGTGGAGATCAATCAAATTAACATACGAAATCGTGATTTTTTACGTTTCAAAACAAGAAGGTTTCGTTTTCCCCATTAAAGCTGTCATTATGTTCTTGATTTTAAAAATTCAAAATTCTACTTTTCTGTTGTAGATCATTATTATTTTTAAAATTAAAAGCTCATCATTGATGAGCAGGAGTTGTTTATAGATCCTGTAGAGTCCTTGGGAGTTGGACTTATTTATGGCATATTGTGAATACTGGTGATATGGTGTTTTAACACCATTGCGATCAGGTTTTTTCTAAACAGCAGGTTTCTAGCCACGAATTATGGAGCAAATTATGGAGTTTAATTATGCGATCAGATCAAAAGTTTAATTATGCGATCAGATCAGAATATTGAGAAGATTACTATGTGATTTCGTGGTAATCTAATTCGGGTAACTGAATATTCCTGTAATAGTTAGGAATTGATGAAGTAGTTTATTTATGGTACAAGTCCTATTAATAAAGGATTGTACATGTAAATACCAGATTAGAATTAGATATTTCCTCTGTCTAGAAGTCTATGCTTGGTAGAGTTATACAAGGAAAGAGTTTTGTACAAGGCAGGATTGCGAAGATGATAAAAGCAAGAAGATAGAACGCAATCATTATGCGACCAAGAAATCATTTCTACGTGAGAAGTGTTGGAGCAATCTGCCTGTGGTGATTGGAGGAGTGTTGAATCATCCGACCAAGTTCGTAAAGATCAGAAACAAGGAAGCCTTAATTCCTCGGGAGGAGGAGATCCAGGGAGACGTGTTGTTCGTGAGGGTTCAACGACGTAGGATCGGCAGTGAGGGGATCTCACAACATTCACTCAATAGGTTAGCAATGGATTAGTATTTAAGTTAAGCTTCTTGTACTAAAGACTGCTTTCTAGTGAATGGTTTCTGATCTGGGCAAGGCCCCGCAGACGTAGGTGTATTTGTACCGAACTGCGTAAACAAGTTGTGTGTGCACTGTGTCATTCGTTTTGTGTTTTAACACCAAACCTTTAAACAACTTGGCACAAAAGTATAGACTTTAGGTGGAACATAATTTCAATTGGTATCAGAGCTTGGCACTTGCTTACCCCTATACAGGGAGAGTGAGATCAGGTTTCACCATGGCACCAAAGGAGGGGGCTTCAGTCACACGACCACCGTTGCTGGAACAAGGAAATTATGCCTATTGGAAGGCACATATGAAGGTATTCATCGGAGCACTAGATGATCAAGCTTGGAACTATGTCATAAATCAATACACCCCACCTACAACTGACGAAGCAGAGGGATCAAGCTCATTGACGACTAAACCATTCTCTGAATATTCTACCGAGGAGCACAAAGCACACGTGTCCAACTCAAAGGCATTGAATGCCATCTTTACAGCAGTGGATGAAGATCAATTTAAGATGATTTCAAATTGTGAGACTGCTAAGGAAGCGTGGGATGTGTTGCAAATTTATCATGAGGGGACAAGCTCCGTCAGAGAATCAAAGTTGCAGTATTATACGTCAAAATTGCGAAGAACTAAAGATGCGTGAAGATGAGACTATTTCTGAGTTCAATGGACGAGTTAGAGATATTGCAAACAAAGCTTTTCAGTTCGGCAAAAAGTACAAAGATCAAAAGCTTGTCAGGAAGGTGTTGAGAGCATTACCTCCACATTTCAACATGAAGGTCACAGCGATTAATGAAAATGGAAGGATAGGGACTATGACACTTGATGAACTTATGGGATCCCTGGAATCTTATGAGATGGAAATGTTGCAAACTAAAGCAGGAAAGAAAGAGATGGCTTTTTCAAGCATAACCTCTGGAAAGTCAGAAGATCATTCAGACAATGAAGAGTCCGATGAAATTGCAAACATAACCAGGAACTTCTCCAGATTTATGAAGAAGATGGGCAGGAAGCCACAAGAGAAATTTAGTGGGAACAAAAATCCAAACGCAAACCCCACTCCAAGATTTGGCCAAGCAATTGGTGTTGAAACACCAAAGTTTAAATTAACGAATCCAACCCTGAACAGGAAAATCCAGTGTAGAGAATGTGAAGGTTTTGGACACACACAAGCTGAGTGTGCCAATACACTTAAAAGGCAAGGAAAATCGTATGTCACAACCTGGAGTGATGATGACGTAGGGGATGATTGTAAGGATGGAGAAGAGTATACCAATCATGTTGCTTTCAGTGTGTCAGTGGAGTTAGAAGACTCTCTCGAGGAAGGTCTCAGTGGGCTGAATGAAGACGAGAGTGGTAGCTCAGATGAAGAGGCTAGAAGCATTAGTAAGATGACATTCGCAAGGAAAGCATGGAAATGTACAAGATGTGGTTAAAAGTGGCAGATGAAAACAAAGAGCTCAAGTCTGAGAATAAGAGATTGCGTGAAGAAGCTAAAATGAAGGAACTTGAAAAAGAAAAGGTAATTGACGAACTGGAAGAAATCAATAAGGATTTTGCTGAAATGGTGCAACGAGCAGAGGCAGCGGAACAATCTATCAGATGTCTTAATACAGGAAAAGCTAAACTCGAAGTCTGTCTAAGAATGGGACAGACGACTAAGTACGGAATTGGTTATGAAAGATCCACACCAGTAAATTCATGGAGTAACACAGAAGGTCAAAGTGCGCTAGCTCCCAGAATAATCGAGAGAAATTTTCCGACCAAAAGGATTCGACGATGCGGATACTGTGGAATGCAAGGACATGTAAGAAATAGATGTTTTAAGCTGCTTAGGACCCTGCCTTTCAACTCAGCAAATCGAAGTTTCAACACCGTGTCAAGATATGATACAAGGCACCGTTTCAACACTAGTGGATACAGAACCAGATTTCTGCACACACGTGATAACCCAAGTCCGCAACACACCGATTGACCAACACACCAGGTATGGATTCGAAAAACTCAAGATGTTTGTTTTTCAAGTTTTGTATGTTTTGGGGCACATACAGGAAATTCTTGGTATTTCGATAGTGCATGTTCAAGGCATATGACTGGAGTTCCTGAAGTTCTGCGAAAATTTAAACCTGGATTTGGAGGACATGTTAGATTTGGTGATGGGAAACGCAGTAGAATAATCGGCAAGGGTGAGTTAGCCATCAAAGGGCTTCCGGTATTCCAAGATGTGTTACTAGTGGAAGGTCTGAAGGCAAACTTGTTGAGCATCAGCCATCTATGTGACAATGAGATTACAGTGGTTTTCAATAAGGAGAAATGTGTAGTAAACCATGATACTGGAGTATTCACTGGATCAAGATCAATGGATAACTGTTACCTGCTCGATCAAGTTGTCACCTGCCTGAGTTCAAAGAAAGAAGTTAGTACTCCGTGGCACATAAAATTGAGGCACCTAAATTATAAATCCCTAGCACGTATTTCCAGACTGAATGCAGTTAGAGGTATTCCTGAAATCAGTGACAACAAGGAGGCTGTTTGTGGGTCATGTAAAGAAGGAAAACAAATCCGAACACCACACCATGCAGTACACGATGTTACAACATCAAGACTCTTGGAACTCCTGCATATGGACTTAATGGGGCCGGTGAACACCCCCAGTGTGGCAGGAAAGAAGTATATTTCCGTCTGTGTAGATGACTTCTCGAGGTATACGTGGGTATCATTTCTCAAAGAGAAGTCAGAGGCTGCTGATGTTTTCAAGAACTTGGCACACAGGTTGCTTGTAGAAAAAGGAACTGACCAAGTAAGAATTGCACGAATCAGGAGTGACCATGGAAAAGAATTCGAAAATTCAAAATTTCATGATATTTGCGAGACACTTGGAATACACCACGAGTTCTCTGCCCCCATAACTCCTCAACAAAATGGCATAGTAGAAAGGAAGAACAGGACGTTGCAGGAAATGGCACGAGCAATGTTAGCCGAGAAAAAAAATTCATGCTAGATATTGGGCTGAGGCGGTACACACGACATGTTACACTATCAACAGAGTATATCTGCGTCCGTTTACTGAGAAGACACCATATGAGATATGGAAAGGGAAGAAACTAGATGTGTCGTATTTTCATGTCTTTGGGAGTCGGTGCTACATTCTGAAGGATCGAGAACCCTTAGCTAAATTCGAGTCTAGAAGTGATATCGGTATATTCCTGGGTTATTCCCCCACGAGTCGAGCTTTCCGAGTTCTTAATCAATGCTCTGGAGTAGTCATGGAGTCCATTAATGTGGTTGTTGATGATTCAGAAGAAGATACTATGGGTGACGGTGATACGCTCGACCCAGTGAATCCTACTGGTGTTGAAACACCAGCACAGTCAACTGGTGTTGAAACTTCGGAAACTGTAACACATGACTCTGAACAGAGTCCGGCCAGATATATGCAATTGAGGGATCAACCGAGGGTAAATTACAGAGAATTGGCAGGACTATCATGTTTCATCTCTCTTACTGAGCCAAAAAATTACAAAGAAGCTCTGCTCGATGAATTTTGGGTTTCGGCAATGCAGGAAGAATTGCAGCAATTCGAGAGAAACAATGTTTGGTATCTTACCCCACGGCCTGCGAATGTGAATGTGATTGGAACCAAGTGGATTTTTAAGAACAAATCTAACGTCACCAGGAATAAAGCGCGACTAGTTGCTCAAGGGTACACCCAAGTAGAAGGGGTTGACTTCGATGAAACTTTTGCACCGGTAGCCAGATTGGAGTCGATCAGACTGATGTTGGCGGTATCATGCATTCTGAACTTTACTCTTCATCAGATGGATGTCAAGAGTGCGTTTCTGAATGGGCTAGTAAAGGAGGAAGTTTACATGGAACAGCCTAAGGGGTTTGAAGACCCACATTTTCCTGATCATGTATATCGGTTGAATAAAGCACTGTATGGACTAAAGCAGGCACCTCATGCATGGTATGAGCGACTGACAACCTTTCTGATTCAGAAGGGCTATCGTCGAGGGGGAGTGGACCGTACACTGTTTGTGCTGCAGAAGGGGACAAATATTCTAATCGCACAAATTTATGTGGATGATATTGTTTTTGGATCGATATTGTTTTTGGATCCACCTCCTTGGTATTGGTGAAGGAGTTTGTTGAGTTAATGACTAAGGAGTTCGAAATGAGTATGGTAGGAAAATTGTCATATTTTCTGGGATTGCAGGTTACCCAGGAGCAGAATGGTCTTTTCATCAATCAACAGAAATATGCTGAAAACTTGATCAAGAGATTCGGGCTTACTAGTGCAAAGGCAGTACGCACTCCAATGGCTACCACCGATAAGCTTACAAAAGACGAACTGGGTCAAAGTGTTGACCAAAAGTTGTACAGGAGTATGATTGGCAGCCTGTTGTATTTAACTGCAAGTAGACCAGACATCTGTTTGAGTGTTGGTATTTGTGCCCGCTACCAAGCCAATCCAAAGGAATCACACATGTCAGCTGTGAAAAAGATTATTCGATATTAAGTGGAACAGTGGAGTATGGAGTATGGTTGTCTAGGAACAAGGATTCGCAGTTGGTAGGATTCAGTGACTCTGACTGGGCAGGGAATGCTGATGATCGTAAAAGCACCACTGGTGGATGCTTCTTTGCTGGATCAAATCTTGTCAGCTGGTACAGTAAAAAACAAAACTCTATATCACAGTCTACGGCTGAAGCAGAAGCTGCTGGGAGTTGTTGTGCGCAACTATTATGGATGAAACAGATGATGAGAGACTATGGGTTCAATGATGTGCGTTTGACAGTCCTATGTGATAATAAAAGCGCCATTGATATTTCCAGGAATCCTGTGCAACATTCTAGGACAAAACACATCGATATCCGACATCACTTTATTAGATATTTGGTCGAAAAAGGAGAAGTCACAGTTCATTATGTACCAACATCAGAACAACTTGCTGATATCTTTACAAAGCCTCTGGATGGTGAGACTTTTGAAGGCCTAAGACAGCACTTGGGTGTGTGTCGAATGTAAGGTACCCAGATTTGATCATTCTGTTGTATTTTTATCGTTTTGCATTCTTTTAAATATAGTTAAAAAAAATAGAAATATCGAAAATACCAAAAATATGTGAAGTGGTGTTTAAACACCGAGGAATATTTTGGGAAGTAGATCAGACGGGCTAACCTTGGGCCAGAATGGTATGATGATGGGCTTAAATGATCGCAAGATGGTATTCTAAAATAAAAAAAAAGAGGGGGAAAAAGTAGAGTGGTTTTTTGGTTTCCGAAAAAGGAAAGTGAAAGTGACAAGTGGTTGATTCCCACACAAATTCAAGTTCCTCAACTGTTCATCTTCCCAAACAGAGCTCCCGCAACTAGTTTTCGAGCAAACTGAAACTTTCGAAATCCCAGAAGCCGCATATCCAACTTAAAACCTCGTCGACAATGGTAAATTTTACCCACAAGAGATGGTTTGGGGGTTTCACGAGTGTGCAAGTTCCAGAGAATCCTCGGTTCGAAGAACTGGACCCCGATGTAGACACGGGAGAATGCCATGGAGGTCGGGAACAGAGGGTAATAAATTGGGATGGAGTTAATCGCCGCCGTCCGAAGGCCAGGTTTGACCATTCGTTCGTTTATGACGGTGTTTATTTTGCCTCTGTTCTGGAGTTTATTGCTTGGATGGTCCAAAACAGGGATTATGTTGATCTTAGAAAATTCAAGAACTTGCATGGTAAGGTGAATGGTTTTAATTTGAAAGATTTGTTGACTGGTGGCATTGGAGAAATTAGTGAGATTAGTAAATTTTATGCCACATTAGTTGGAGTTGATTTTGGTGAAAAGTACAAGGTAGGGGAGGAAATAGATCAGTACTTCACAATATACACGAGAATAGGTTCTCTGCACAGGCCTGTTATTAGAAGCCTAGGTGATGATGTTGTGGTACAACCCTGGGTAACAGTGGTTAAATCCACTGACTTTGCCAGAGCAAGTGGCAAAGAGGTAGAGTGTTTTAATGGGTCTATGTTCTTGATTCAAGAATCGTTGAGAAAACTGCCCATTCCAGTGGTGGAGATTAGTGATAGTGAAGAAGAGGAAGTATGTGCAGGGGGAGTTATTGAAAGTGGGACAGGTTATGAGGATACTCCTGTGAGCAGTGAGAATATGGCTGTGGAAGGGTTAGAGGGCACTGATATGCTTGATACTGGTGTTCAAACACCAGATGTGAGCCCGGCTGAGAGGGAGCAAACTCCTGAGGGTCTTGGCATTGGTGTTGAAACACCGCCAGAAGCCAGACAAACCCGTAGACTTAAGAGAAAAATTAAGGAGGTGGGTGTTGAAACACCACCTGAGTCTGGGAAAATACCTATCCCTCAGATGTCCAAAAAGGCCAGGGAATGTGTGGCCTCTGCGTCCAAGAAGGTTCGACGATCAAAGCGGTGCAGAGACAAGAGTATGGCAGTAAGTGATGATAGTGATGAGCCGATTGGGCAGAAATTGAAGAAGTTACGAGCAGATCGGCAGAAGAGATCAGCTGAGCAAATGGAATCTCAGACACTACCTGTTCCTGTGGTTAGTGAGGCTATCTGTACTGAATTTTATGATGAAGCTAGCCAAGAAAAATGGGAGGTCATTTGTTGGAGAAAAATACTGGCAGAAAGGCCAGCAGATGCTGAGAAATACCTGTGGATTTACAAATTTCCTACAATATCTCAAAGTATTTAAAGCTGCTACATGCTTTGGCAATTACAACAAGCAGTTGGTGATGGAGTTTTACTCAAATCTGAAAGAGGCTTGTGAAGATGAAAATTCTCCCTGGTTCCATAGAGTGTACGTGAGAGGGGCAGTTATTGAGTTCTCCCCTGCAGTAGTGAACAAAATTCTGCAGTGTGGCATCTCCAAGAATGTCCAGTCGGTGTTTCAACACCAGATGCCAGACAACTTTGATGAAGTGGCAGTAGAGCTTACAGGTGGTGTGGAAAATACTTGGCCACTGACTGGCAGACAGCAGATACCTGCATCAAATCTCACCTCCAGGTATTATTGCTTGTACATGGTAGCAGTCCATAATTGGATTCCTTCGGTTAATAACACAAGTGTTACCAAAGAAATGGCTACACTTCTATACAGTCTGGGAACCAGGCACAAGGTATATATGGGAAAATTGGTGTTTAACGATATCATGGATTGTGCCCGGAAGACTAGGAAGGAAGCATTGGTTCATCCCTGTGTCATCACAATGGTGCTAACAAAGGGGGGAGCAGTTGCAAGAGAGTCTGATGAAGTGGTTTCTACTCAAGCCTTACGGCCGACTCTCAGAACCTTAAGTGGTCGAATTGTGAAGGATTTACCCTGGACACCTCCGGAAACAGAGGTTTCGGATGCTGGTGCAGCTAGGTTGAGAGCTATTGAGGCCAGAACAGCAGTGTGTCAGGAACTGCTTGAGCGCCATCAGGCTGCTGTAATAAAGATTCAGGGGGAGTTGGCTGCATTGGAGGCTGAGAGAGGAGATTTGTTGGCAGCAACTCAGGATGCTGATGGTTCAGAGGCTGATGATTCAGAGGATTTAGATGATATTTTGGAATAAATGTTTTTCTTGACATATTACTGAATTCAGGGGGAGAAACTTGAGAGCAGATTTTGGTTTTGAATGCTTTTTGATGTAGATGTTTGGGTTTCGGAATTTGATTGTTTAATCGGTTTGGATATTTGGATAAGTGTGCTATCCGGTTGTCTATATTATTTGTGCTGATGAATTCACCAATATGCCAAGGGGGAGATTGTAGAGTCCTTGGGAGTTGGACTTATTTATGGCATATTGTGAATACTGGTGATATGGTGTTTTAACACCATTGCGATCAGGTTTTTTCTAAACAGCAGGTTTCTAGCCACGAATTATGGAGCAAATTATGGAGTTTAATTATGTGATCAGATCAGAAGTTTAATTATGCGATCGGATCAAAATATTGAGAAGATTAATATGTGATTTCGTGGTAATCTAATTCTGGTAACTGAATATTCCTGTAATAGTTAGGAATTGATGAAGTAGTTTATTTATGGTACAAGTCCTATTAATAAAGGATTGTACATGTAAATACCAGATTAGAATTAGATCTTTCCTCTGTCTAGAAGTCTATGCTTGGTAGAGTTATACAAGGAAAGAGTTTTGTACAAGGTAGGATTGCGAAGATGATAAAAGCAAGAAGATAGAACGCAATCATTATGCGACCAAGAATTCATCTCTACGTGAGAAGTGTTGGAGCAATCTGCCTGTGGTGATTGGAGGAGTGTTGAATCATCCGACCAAGTTCGTAAAGATCAGAAACAAGGAAGCTTTAATTCCTCGGGAGGAGGAGATCCAGGGAGACGTGTTGTTCGTGAGGGTTCAACGACGTAGGATCGGCAGTGAGGGGATCTCACAACATTCACTCAATAGGTTAGCAATGGATTAGTATTTAAGTTAAGCTTCTTGTACTAAAGACTGCTTTCTAGTGAATGGTTTCTGATCTGGGCAAGGCCTCGCAAACGTAGGTGTATTTGCACCGAACTGCGTAAACAAGTTGTATGTGCACTGTGTCGTTCGTTTTGTGTTTTAACACCAAACCTTTAAACAACTTGGCACAAAAGTATAGACTTTAGGTGGAACAGAATTTCAGATCCCCTAACCAAGAAACTAAGTTCTTTGCAGCCATTGCAAAAGGTCAATCACTTTGACCAACCTAAATTTGTACGAAAGTAATGAAGCGGAATGAGGGGCTTGCGCAATCCTTGATCCCCGCGTGAGACTACAAATGGGCAGACAATCAACAGTTTCCATAACCTTAATAAGCTAAACCTTCTGCCTTATTTTTCGAAAGTGTGGGAATAGTTTCCAATAAGGAAATTCAGGCCTGAGGCGAATTTCCTGAAAAGGAGTTGAGCAAGGAGCTCTTGTTTGCCAGCTTTGAGAGGGAATCCGCCGGTTGGTTCGCTTCTCTGTAGTAGTAAGAAAACTGAAATGAGCCTCTAATCCTTCTGATAATGTTCCTCAGTTTCCTTAAGGCTTGGCTTCTGCTCTAAGAATAGGAACAGCTTGCTGTGTTTGAAACAGCTTCGATGTTCAGCCCAACTCATCCCTGCATATGTAGCCGTTAGTTCCGCATGAAGATGAGAGATCAAGATCTGGTCTATATACTCAGATATAGTGTAGTATGCAACAGTTAAAAAAATAGTCTGAAGAAATATACAACCTGGTTGATTTTTCTTTTAATTTGTTTGTGTTTATTAGTTCAGTTATTTAGGGTTTTCCTTCTTGTTCTACTCTGTTCAGTTAGTAGTTAAGGTTCTTGGTTATTAATTGTTCATGTAGTTGCTAAACATTGTCATTCCTGAGGTAGGTACGGGGGCAAATATTACTGAATTTTGATTCACCTTCGTCTACTATATTGATTCTAGCTATGGCGAGACTAGTTTTGAGGTTAGCGAATTAGACTTGTTTAAAGTTACAAAAGATTACTAGGGCCGGTTTTGAGGCTTTAAAGACGGTATGAATAACATCTACGTCACTATTCTTTATTACTAGGGCCGGTATTGAGGCTTTAAAGACGGTATGAATAACATCTAAGTCACTATTCTTTAATGTTATTACTCTTTCACATGGCTGATTTGGATGTCCAAAAACTAAATCACTTTTTTTAAACTCATGTTTTCATCTAGCTGATTTGGATGCTAGGTAATTTTATGCTCTTACATGTTTGACTGAAACGGTGTGCTCATTTTCTATGATGAACTGCTCTTTATTTATATATATATATATATATATATATATATATATATATATATATATATATATATATATATGTGTGTGTGTGTGTGCGCGCGCGCATTAGAAAGGGCATTGGTAGCTCCTAGTTGTTACCACTCATTTTATGATGAAGTTGTGTTTGTTGAATTATAAATTACAGAGATGCTAAGAGTACATTAAAATTATTTGATCTTAGTGGGTCAATACTTGTTTAAGTCTCACAGCTCTAAAATTGTTATGGGATTCAACTTTTATGTGCAACATGTTAGGTTTAACTGTTGAGCATATATATTGATAATATCGTGCGAAAATTTAATACTCCCTCTGTCATAAGTTAAATTGCACAGAATTTTTTTCACGCTTATCAAGAAACTTATCTAATCGTTGATATGTTTAACTACGTATAATAACGATAAACAAAAAGTTACTTTTCAGAAACGACTTGTTACGACGAATCCAACCATATAACATATGATAATATTATTTTTTATATATCTATTCATATGTGTGGTCAAAGTTGGACAATGAATAGTGACATAAAGTGAAGTGTTCAGTTTAACCTGGGACGGAGGGAGTAATAAAAATTGAACGAACAATTAACTTATGCAAGAACAATAATCTATTATTAATTATTCATGCATACAATCGAAATGCTTAAATTACAAATAATCAAAGCATAAATCACTTTTTCAAGTAATCACAAAGTGATGGAGTCACGAGTAAACTCACTGCCCTTGAAATGAATGAGTCCCGTTTTGGACATCGTTCCCTAGGATAAAACCATCGCGGTAAACAATTAACGCATAAAAGTTACATGGGATTCACGCAAGGCCCGAAGGACTATCACTGGCAGAGAAAGAAAGAAGTGAGACTTAAGTTTAGAAGAAATGAGGAACTTGAGAATGGTGCGATTTTCTGACTAGCTTAGATGCTCTATTTATACTGCTCTAAGAGACCCTAATCATGGAAACATGATATTATAATTTTCTGTAGTTAGAGAAGAATATTCTCCAATCACCACCTCACCAAATCTGAGACATTCCATGAATACTCGAATCAAATCTGCTGGAAATGGAAGAAATATTTGCACAAATATTCTTCAGCGTATTAAACATGGTAAAACATGTATTCATTTAAGACAAGATATCTCACAAAATATGGAAGTATTTCGTTCTTATCTCTTAAAAATTACACACAAGCAATTCTATATATACTACGCAGTTGGGCCTTCCAGAGACTTCCACGCGGTCCATACACGTTTTGGGCGGTCTAGAGAAAAATTACTCAGGGCCAATTTCCACCCATTTTTTCTCTTTCAAGAGTGACATTTCAAACATTCATATCTTATTCACCCTTGATCCATTTTGAGAGTTTAAATAGTCAATCTTATAGTACTCGCGGAGGATAACCAAAAAATAACATCCACTGACCCAAAATCTATTCAAGTCCCACTCAAAACGAAGCCCAAAAGATTGACAAATTTCAACATTTCAACCATCATTTTCCAACAATCCCCTACATGAATATATATTGATGTAACAATCCCCCACATAGGATAAGTATGTGTCACCTTTTGAACATTCCCTTGAGAGAGTACACTTAACCCAATGGTTAGGAAGTAGACGCGATGTCCTTGAACTTTCCCTACCTCTTGTGTGAACGACAATGCACTTCCCACAGACATCTTTCCTAGCCCTTGTGCTTTCCTCGGCTGTGTCAATTAATCAGGCCATGACACACGCCTAGTTCTGTAAGGTTTCTAAAAAATTGTGTCCCAACAGTTCCTTTTCAAAGCGGCCACACTTCTAGCTTACGTAGGTGATTTTTAGCATAAGAACAGTTCTGTAATCTATTCTTTCAAGTACTACACACTCGATACCATGAATCTTTAAAAGCAACCTAATGCTTAACCTCCATTCACATCACTGTTTCTTCATCGTAGGAATAAGACAGGAGGTATGAAACCCCCCACAGTGATCGCAATGTGTCTTTGCAGTTTAGTTGTCCGTTTGAACCTAGATATTGGGATCTCCAGTCACATAGGTTGGGTGTCCATGTACGTAACCCATTATTTAATGGACTTCAGTCCCATTCCTCTCGATGATGTTTCAACTACCTTTCAATTCAACCCTTTAGTCAAGGGATTGGCTATGTTCTCCTTTGACCTTACATAGTCAATTGTGATCACTCCAGTTGAGAGAAGTTGTCTTATGGAACTATGTCTTCGTTGAATATAATGAGACTTCCCATTATGGAGCATATTCTGAGCCTTTCCAATAGCAGATACACTATCACAATGTATACATATGGCTGACACAGGCTTTGGCCATCTAGGAATGTCCTCTACGAATTGAAGAAGCCATTCGACCTCCTCACCCGCCTTGTCTAAGGAAACAAACTCGGATTCCATCGTGGATCGAGTAATAACCATTTGTTTAGAGGACTTCCACGATACTGCTCCTTCACCTAGTGTAAATACATACCCACTAGTGGATTTCAGATCCTTTATATCGTGTATCCAATTTGCATCACTGTATCCTTCAACCACAGTTGGATAACTCGTATAATGTAGACCATAATCATGAATAAAACATAGATATCTCAGCACTCTAGTTATCGCTTTCCAGTGAGTCATACTGGGGGTTACTTATGTATCTACTCAACCTACTTACAGTGTAGGCAATGTCTGGTCTAGTACAACTCATCAAGTACATCAGACTCCCAATGACTCTCAAGTACTCCACCTGATTAATAGCCTCTAATTTGTTCTTTCGTAGATGAAAACTTGGATCTATTGGAGAAATCTCCACCTCCGAGTCATTCCTGTTGAATTTCTCAAGGATTTTATCTACATAATGAGACTGGGTTAAGGTGATACCATCAGAGCTTCAGATGATCTTTATCCCCAAGATCACATTCGCCAATCCCATATCCTTCCTGTCAAAATGAGAATTCAACATGTCCTTGGTAGATTTAATCATCTTTTCATTACTACCCACAATGAGCAAGTCATCTACATATAAACATAGGATTACACATCCATTTTCTGTGTCTTTCATGTAGACGCACTTATCACACTCCTTGATTTTGAAACCATTGGCAAGAATGGCATGGTCAAACTTCTCATGCCATTGCTTTGGTGCTTGTTTGAGACCATACAATGTTTTCACCAACTTGCAAACTTTTCCTCCTTGATCGGGAGCCGTAAACCCCTCAGCTTGCTCCATGTAGATTTCTTCCTCTAAATCTCCATTCAAGAAGGCAGTCTTCACATCCACTTGATGAACCTCAAGCTTACGCAATGCGGTGATAACATGTATCATTCTAATGGAGCTTATTCTAGTGACCGGAGAATAAGTATCAAAGTAGTCAAGACCTTTCTTTTGTCTATAACCTTTGATTACAAGTCTCGCTTCATACTTGTCAATCGAGCTATTTCCCTCATCTTCCTCTTGAAGATCCATTTGTAGCCCAGTGGTTTACACCTCAGAGGTAAGTCCACTAGCTTCCAAGTATAATTATGTATAATCGAGTCAATTTCGCTTTTAATCGCTTCTTTCCACATAGGCCCTCAGACGAATTCACAACATTTTTTTATAGCTTTGTGGCTCGCTTTCAAGCATAAACATTAGATAATCAGGACCAAATGAGTTTTTGGTCCTAAATTGTTTACTTCGTCTAGGTTCATCCACTTCTAACTCTTGATCCTCGAGATGGTCAGGAATTACTACGCCTTCATCTAGTGACTCAGTGGTCCTCTTCGAAGATTTGGCCCTTTCCTTGGCAGGGAACACATCCTCAAAGAAATTTGCATTTCTTGATTCCATGATCGTGTTCTTGTGAATCTTGGGATGATGAGATTCATGTACAAGGAAGCGATAAGCACTACTCTCATGTGCATATCCTATAAAGATACAGTCAACCGTTTTAGGTTCGATCTTTAACTTCTTGGGTGGTGAGATCAACACCTTTGCAAGGCACCTCCACATTCGTAGGTATGTTAAGGATGGCTTCATGCCTTGCACAAACTTGAGATCACATATATCGGTATGTATCAACTCAAGAGGTTTCGTGTTTCGTTTAACTTGTTTGAAAGACGTTCGAGTCATCTTAGCTTCAACACAAGTTTCACACTTATGATTTGCATCAATTTTCATGTTAGCTATGCTCTCCATGTTAATTAATCTTCTTATCGAATCATAATTAAAGTGTCCTAGTCTACCATGCCATAAATTAGAAGACTCAATCATGTAAGCAGAAGAAGAAGCATGCATTTCATCTTTCTTAGGAGGTACAACCATGGTGTTCAACTTGAAGATACCATCTAGCTCATAACATTTGCCTACAAACATACCTTGTTTTTACAAGACTAACTTGTCAGACTCAAACACTAGCCTAAAGCCATGCTTGATCAACACAAAATTGGACACAAGGTTCTTGTGAATGTCTGGGACATACAAAACATTCTTTAAAGTCAACTCCTTCCCATATGTCATCTTCACCACCACAGTGCCACGCCCTTTCACCATAGAAGTTGCAGAGTTGCCTATGTAGATGGTCTCTCCATCTTGAATTACCTTGAAGTTTGAGAACACTTCCTTGACAGATCATATGTGCTTTGTAGCACCAGTGTTAATCCACCATTCCTTTGGATTGGAGTCCATCATGTTGGCTTCAGAAATCACAACACATAAATCGATGTTATTCACATCTCGTGCAATATTTTCAACCATGTTGGCCTCATTCTTGGCATTCTTTGGCTTCTTACAATCGGAGGACTTGTGGCTAACGAAGTTGCAGTTGTAGCACTTGCCAGTGAACTTACTCCACCCTTAGCTCCCAACATGGATCCCTTATTTACCTTGGGCTTCTTCAACTTGGAGCTCCCAGCAACCTCCACGAGATTGGCCCTTGCCACAGGCACAAATCCATTCATCCTCTTTTCAGAGTTGCGGTTATCCTCCTCAACATGAAGCTTTTAGATCAGATCCCTCATGGTTATCACCTTTCACTTGTGTTTCAGATAACTCTTAAAGTTCTTCCAACTTGGAGGTAGCTTCTCGATGATGCAATAGACTTGGAGAGTCTACAGAATGTCATCTTCTCGGCTATCAGCTCATTGATCATCATTTGAAGCTCTTGAGCTTGACTGACCACAGACTTGGCATCAACCAACTTGTACTCAAGGAACTTGCCGACGACCCACTTCTTGGATCCAACTTCCTCACCCTTGTACTATTGGTCATGAGTTTCCCACAACACCTTAGAAGACTTCTTCACCCGATACACATTCCAAATGGCGTCGTGAAGGCTATTCAAAATGAGGTTGCGACAGATATACTCCTTAGAGTTCCATTCCACTGCAACATTTTGGCCTTCCTTAGTGCTTTTCTCATCCACAACTGGACGATCTTCGTGAACGTAATGTTCCAAACCCATAGTGGACAAGTAGAAGAGCATCTTCTGTTGCCACATCTTGAAGTTCATACCATTATTGAACTTCTCAGGTTTCTCAGCATGAAGAACAACCACAAGAGGCGCCGCCCCAGATTAGTCATAGCAGTGTCATTGCTCAACATGGTTCTAGAATTCAAAATCAAAGGCCAATCAACTTTCAAAGTCTAACATCTTCCGCAGATTAAGCATGCATTAAATTAAAAGGTAATTAAGCATGCAATAATCTCTCCTACTTTCGAAAAATCATACAAAAATCTAGCATGCAATTTTAGAAACTTTAAGCATGCAATATTATAGTAAAACATGCAACATCTGTAATGTGAGGTATGCAACATATTTAGTTTACATGGCATTAATGTGATCCCATAATCAAATGGCATGCAATGGCTACAACACATAATAGCAATTTGTCAAGATAATCCGTTTAGTAGCATGCAAGTAATTGGTGTACAACATGCAATATTATTCAAAATTTGACTACACCATTCTTTATACATGCATATTGACTGCATGGAGAATATAAGCAGACAATTTAATATATGGATGCATTATTTTGAGCAGACATGTAATCACAACAATCACATGGCATACAAAAGCTATCATACGGAAATGTAATTTCACAATTTTACAATTCGATAGGTATGCATCAAACTGTGTTAATTATCATACGGTTTTGGCAATCAATATAACTCAATACGGTTGAACATATATATTGATAATATCATGCGAAAATTAAATAATAAAAATTGAACGAACAATTAACATATTCAAGAACAATAATATTTTATTAATCATTCATGAATACAATCGAAGTGCTTAGTTACAAATAATCAAAGCATAAATCACGTTTTCAATTAATCACAAAGTGATGGAGTCACGAGTAAACTCGCTACCCTTGAAATGAATGAGTCCCGTTGTGAACATCGTTCCCTAGGATAAAACCATCGCACGTAAACAATTAACGAATAAAAGTTACCTGGGATTCACGCAAGGCCCGAAGGACTATCACTGACAGAGAAAGAATGAAGAGAGACTCAAGCTTAGAAGAAATGAGGAACTTGAGAATGGTGCGAGTTTTCTGACTGACTTAGAGGCTCTATTTATACTGCTCTATGAGACCATAATCATGGAAATATGATATTAATATTTTTTTGTAATTAGAGAAGAATATTCTCCAATCACCAACTCACCAAATCTGAGACATTCCATGAATACTCGAATCAAATCTGCTGAAAATGAAAGAAATATTTGCACAAATATTCTTCAGCGTATTAAACATGGTAAACCGCGTATTCATTTAAGACAATATATCTCACAAAATATGGATACCTTGAATGTTAAAATTAATCATGTATGCGTCAAGCAAATCATCCAACAGATAGATTACCTAAATTTGCTTTTAAAAAAACAAAGGACTCAACCACGAATTACATTTTACTGATCTTAGCGAAGACATCAGAGGGTTTATCATGATGGATAAAAGAGGCTTCCCCTCCATTAGGATTCAAGAGCTTAATCAAAATGGATGCTATTGAATCTTGTTTTTTTTGTTCTATTGTAGGTATTGAAATTACTTGAAAAAAAGGGCTGAACAGAAAAGCTTTTGAAAAAATTGGAGTACAAACACTCCTTAATGAGGCCTCTGTCATGAAGTTATTCCTACACAATGATGCCAACAAAACATATAGGAGAAAGCTTTATGGGCACTAACCTAGACTCAAAAATTCCAAATCAACTAGGAGTTCCCATGGAGAGTATCAACTCAATTTTGCTTCATGTTTTTGGAAGCAGTCATAAAGATAAGCATGGAAATGTCTGTGAAATCAGAGGATCTAGGATCTTTAAAGAATTCAAGAAACAAGAAAGATCTATCATTTTGCAACTGTACTCTCACTAAAGTGTATATCATTGGTATTTGTTTGGGATTTTTACACTTCTAACCTTCACATTGGGTTAAAAGTGTCAATATAATCCTGCAAAATGACAAAGGACTACAATAACCATAACTTATGATGAATTGTGCAGTAATAACTTTTTGTGCTAATTTTGACATTGACTGAAGAAATTGGTCGTTGACCGAACCTGAAAGCACTTTAAGAGACAGCACATATTACCTCAGTTTTTCAATGCTTTTTACCTCGGATTTCAGCTCCAAAAAACCAAGGTAAATGTGGGTGAAATAAAAAACATATTTTTACCTCGGTTCAAAATCGAGGTAAATAGTACCTTTTACCTCAGTTTTTTACAGATGTCGGCATTAATTGAGACTGATGTCACACCATGGTAGAAGGCCGGCGATATGATACCCCAGCTGTGACATCGTTGGATACGATGCCAACATCATGATGCATGCAGCGTCGATGAAAGGAATATAGCAGCCGATTGGAGAGGTAGTGCGTCGACTTTGCACCAGATGATGTCATTCATAATACGAGCGATGTTGGAGTCGCTCAGAAGCGATATCGCATATAGTGAGGGACTCACGTCATGTCCCTGGTGACGTGGAACACTGGCAAAATGACGTCGTTTTGTTTGACCGACGTCGCAAAAAAAGTGACACCGGTCTATGCGACGTCGCTAATATGTCGTTTTAGAGCTAGTTAATGCAATGTCGCGGTTTAGTCGGCCAGCTCTCATTTCTAGTAAAATATTATGATAACAAATATTTGATGATGCAAACGATCGGCCTTCGATAGCCGTTACATGTTATAAACAATGTGATAAATCGAGTAATGGTTGAACATCATACAACACTCAATTGTTGTTCAATTATTGTGGGAATCATTAATTGACACGTTAATTTAAACCAAAAAAATTATGACATACTATTATATTACAAATAAATGTAACAATATATTAAAATACATAATGTTGATATAAAATTGAAACAATAATTGTATTTAACCTCCATTTTCTACGTTGTAAGGCGTTCATATTTCTAGGGCGACCGGTGAGAAGCCAACTACGTCCATCTGATATGCTAAAATCCACTGATAACTCCATTTGATCCGATTACAACCAATATATATGAAGCAAAAATTATGTTACAATTGGACAGTACACAAAAATACACGTAATATATTCATATGTAGACGACATTATTTGCAATATGGAAATAGTAACTAATCAGTATCAAAGCGATGTCGGACTCATAAAAACCGAGGTCGCAAAGACCGATTTAAAACTGACTTTGGCTATTCATGGATATTAATGCTAAACTCAACAATTACTCACCTTTGCGGCGTCGATTCTTGCTCGGTATCATTTCATACCGAGCAATTAACTATGCCCGACATCGCACATTCATATTGTGTTCATCTGAATCTAAGCCATTTTTCTCACTCTTTACAAACATGTCATCTTATTGGTAACAAAAACAACATACAGTATATAACATGTGATACAATGATTCACCCTTCATGAAATTCTTTGATCATGAATGATGAAAAAAACATATAGAAGGTATAGATGGTAACAAAATTGCTAAAGGAACATGTAAAAGATGGAAAAGTATCTCAATAAATTTGAACATAGAAATGCTCCATCCTTGGATACTTCACTACTACAAACCACACCTATTACCTCAGCCTTTCAGGCCTATTTACCTAAATTTTTTGGCCCTGAAAAACCGAAGTAAATGTGGCTGAAGTAAAAAAAACATACCTTTTTACCTCGCTCTTTTGTGACGTCGAACCCCTGTTGGTACCTTGTTGGTCTTATCAAAATTGCTACCGACAGTAGTGCGACGTCGCACGAAAAAACTGGGGCAAAAAATTTTTGGTCAACAAAGCTTACGATGTCGCAACCGCTGTCGGTCTTACCGAAGCCGCTACCAACAGTGGTGCGACATCGCACATATCATTTCAAAAATTTTAAAAAGCTATCGAAAGCAGGACCGATGTCGGTCCTGCTTTTGGCAGTTAATAGCAGAATTTAATCAACCAAATTCAACAACCAGATTACCAATAATGGTCAGTAATTAAATAATTTTAAAACCCTAAAAATCTAAAATAATTTTTTTAAACCCTAAAATTCTGAAAAACATAATTCAAGATTTGAGTGTGGCGGGGGTCTGAGCTCGGCGGCATGGCATGGAAAAGATCCGAGCTTAGTGGTGGTCTAAGTCGATGGTGGGCAGACCTCAACAATGGGCGGATGTCTGATCTTGGGTGTCGTGGCGTGTAGGATATCTGAACTCATTGACGTTCTGAATCGATGGCGAGGAGAGCTCAATGGCGGGCGGAGGTCTGAGCTCTGTCGGTGGTCGAAGGCGTGGTGGAGCTCGACATTGCGATTGGAGCGGTGGCGTCAGTGGGGCATAGACAACCTTCGATGGAGAAGTGGCGTAGCCTAGCGCCAGAGCAGCGGCGTGGCATTGGAGCAGCGAAGTGGCGCTGGAGCTCGGGTGGTTGGACTAACCGGAGAAGATGCGCTTTACGACATAGAAGACGTGGATATGGAACGCCGAATAAGACGCCGGCGGAGTAGCGACGGCTAACGGTGAGACGACGGTGATCAATGGTGGTAAATGTAGGAGGAAAAGACTGGTGGGAGTTAAATGAGATAGATGCATGTGTTATGTTAAAGGGGAAGAAGAAGACTTGCTGTACTTATATACTAGGGTTTAGGTTAGTAGTGTTTGGGCTTAGGGCTTAGATTTTTTGGCATGATTTCTTAGTTCTTAGTAGTTATGAATAGAAATAAAGATTTTAATGTGAATATTGTTGGATATTTATTTTTTTAAATGATGAAGAAAATTATTCTTGCTGTGAATCACAAAAATGAAGCACCAAAATGCAATGAATTAAGAGATGATTACGTGTTCAAAATTTTTGTTTACAATGGGTGAACGGATATGCCTCCAACATATTTATAGAAAATTATGCTATGACCTAAAATTTAGTTACGACATTATCCTTCTTTCCAAAACACACAAATTTTGTTATTCTTGCATAAATATAGAAATAGAAAATAAATAATTTTTTGGGTAAAAGGTTGGATCTTATATTTCCCCCCACAAACTTCCACAAGATCATACGACCAACAATCGTATACTTTTAAATTATCATCTACAATTTGCTTTAGACCATGTACTAGCGCTTTGTAAAAATTGAAGGACAGAATTTTATTACTATTATATTTTAAATAACCTAGAATATGAAATTTAATGCGAGTTTATATATGTGGCGGAAAGTTTTGTTCCCATAATGCTTATCGTTACAGTATTATTGGAATACTATTAAAAAAATAGGAAGATTACCCAGGTTCGTGTGCCTGTAAGACAGTACGCATAATTTTCATAAGAAACATTTGTCCTTTTGTTATGGTGGAAGCATCTTAACACACAGTGACAAGCACAAAAGTTTGGGCCGTAGTGTAATTTCCCCAGAGTTTTGTAATGCACTGTCCGTGAATAATTTGGGCCCGTTCCGGTGACACGTCAATGGACAAATTCGAAAATGGTGGTCAAAATTTGATGGACATAATTTTATTACTTTTATATTTCACGAGAAATGGAGACTATGCAATTTGGGCTATTCGGCTCGCAATCCATCAATGCGACGTCACTCTTGCGTTGGTTCGAACTCGGTGACGAAGACATTGAAGCTACATCAGACTTTTGTGCTTCTAGTCCGCCATTGACCAGGGCCGTAGTTATTTTTGAATTGGTCCGCTACTCTAATACGACCTAGTTTTTACTATGTGTGACTTCGGGTAGACCTCGGTTGTATCTCGTATAGATCTATTTATATCGCGATATCACAGTATATCAATTCGATTGCCTATAGTCCAGGCCCAATCCAAAAATGTTAAGCCCCTATAATGGGCTTAAACCTACGACCCACAATGTCGCACTATAGTCCCTATCTTATTCTTCCTATGCAACATAGCCTGCAAAGTCGCACCAAACGGCAGCGTTTCACTGCGAGTATATAAATATCCAACCACCCTACCCCTTCGCATTACCAATTGACGACATCACACCAAAACCTCCCACCAAAAAAAAATGGTCGGAAAATATTCAAATCCCAACGGAAAACATTGGTCTCATATCACCATAGCACCAAAACCGGCATTAAATTTCTTTGGACATAGTGCATTGGTGAATTTCTCCGAAGGGGAAGAGCAACAAACCCTAACAAGGTAAGGATTTTGGATGAAGTTTGGTTTTTTGGGTTTCTATTACTTTATTTTCCGCCCATTGCTTGGTTATTCAATCGTGGCATGTTAGTTGTTTACTTTGTGAAGTTTTAGTTGAGATTATAGGTGTTTGAGGACCATTCGTATTCTAGTCGCATACTGTTTTGGCTTAGTTAATTGAACTACGATGTCGCACACTCAAACACATGAATTTGCAACTTCACATATGTCACGTTGGTCTAGACGAAGTGTTTGCGACATCAATACGAACTCAGCTAAAATACATTAATATCATTGAGTTATTGATTTTTGCACTTACTGTTCTATGTCCCTTTGATTCTCAAATGGATCAAATGAAGAAGACAACCAGGAGGAAAATTGAAGATACTACAGGGGCAGGTCCATCGTGCACAAAGAAGGCGTAGACAATGGCCACCCCTCCATCGCTAGCATGGGACAAAATACGCTTCGTCAAGGAGGAGGCAGAGAAGCATTTCAGAAATATCTGGGCCTGAAGGATAAAAGAGGTCAGGGTGATGAAGCCCAAGGATGTGGAACAACTACACCTCGATGTTTTCCCCAAACCCTTCAAACCTTGAGGAGTGGATGGTTTGATATGCTTGGATAAACTGACATATGATACGAAGGTCAAAGAGTTCTACGCCAATTTCTCTAGGGAATTAAACACCATCTACAAGATAAGAGTAAACGGGATAGACGTGGAGATTATGACAAATTTCATCAATCAGGTGATTCGGTACACAATCGATGGGGAGAATCAGGCGGAGGTTGAGCCTCTACAGTTGTACTGCCAGGATAATTGGTCTCGACGGGTCGACGAGAATGACCCATCCGAGGCACTTGACCCCAACCGAATGATGGAGAAGTACTTCAAAATTAAAGTGGGGAACAAACTCATCCAAATAAAGCAGATCAAGTTTGGTGTTCTCAACCTTCAGGAGACAATAATATTTAGTATAATTGTACAAGTACTTATCCAGGGTGGCCATCCTATGGAGTGCACAATCAACAGGACCGTTATGTACTACCACATTACGGAGAAGAAGGTAGTCGACCCCGGGTACACCATCATCCAGGATATGCATCAAGTGGCCCTCTCCACGAAGGGTCAGACACTCCCTTACAGCAACGTCAACACCGCCATTCTGGAAAAGAAGAAGGTTCCCATCAAATCGAAAGTGAAGATCCAGCTTAAGTAATACTATGCAAACTACTTAGGGCTGAAACATTGGGTTTAGGAGGCGGGGATGTGGATTGATCGCATTGTCCCTAAAGGGGATATTAATGTGCCTCCCACACACAGGCCTAAGGAGACTCCATCGACTTCCACAACTATGGACGTTCACCAAACCATTATTCTCCTCCCCTAACGGGTTTCAAAATTTTGAGTTTTTTTATTTATTCCAAATTATCATTACTTGAATTTTAACTTTTTCTTTTAATGTAACTAATTTTTTATCCCACGGGAGTTAACCAAAAATCCTAAGGCATCCTCCTAAAGGACATGGTCGAGACCAAGGCCATAACACTGAGCATGAAACACTTGGTGCGTGATCTTATGGAAGAATTGGGGGTGCTGAAGTCTATGATTACCGATGCAATCAATGAACCTATGGGGGATGAGCGGCTTAAGATGGGGGCCCTGGGGTTGATGATGATAGGCTGGATACCACTGATGATGATGAAGGGTCTAGCACTGGCGATACGAGTCTTCCACCGAAGAGTTAAAGACTAATTCTTAAGAAAATGGAAGCAGTTCATCGGTAGACGATGTTATCCCACCCGAGTCACCACCCCCACCGATTTCCTTGGATTATATGTTCGTTTGTCATAGAAGATAAAGAATGTTTTTTGGATTTTATTAAGATTCTATGTCTTTTGTTTCATTTTTTATTTTGCTGGGATGTTACATGGTACGTGATGGTGGACAAGGTCAAGATCTTGTTGGGCCATCGGCCCAACCCTTAGAAAGGACCAAAGGCGGCTCATTGAGGCCTTAAATCAAGGAGCCATTTTGGGCCTCGCAGAAAGGAAAAAGGAAGATTAAGAATTAGGAAACCACAATTAGGGTTGATGAGGTATAAATAGAAATGTATGTCATTACTTTTAGATTCAGCACTATTGATCGATCGGCCAACGAGATACTAACTTTATCATCGGAGTCTCTCCCCTCAAAACATTTCAGTGTCTTTGTTTTGCAGGCGGTGGATTTTTGCTAGTAGATCGATAGTGGGCTTCAGATCGGGCAAAAAGACACATCAAGTTGGCACGCCTGGTGGAAACCACAGATCTAGATCTGTTGGTGAATGTCTACTTCCATAGTTGAGGAGCAAATGCACTGGCGATTGGAGACGAAGTTCAGTCGGGACACGGGAAGATGGTTGCTGCCCCGATGATGCAAAGTATGGGGATGAATTTGATGGATGTATCCGCAAACCCAAGCCTGGTTGTCCCCATTGAGGAACCACGCACTGTGGATGTGGTATCTAGAGATCTGGAGGTAACTATCAAACCAAGGATTGGTGTCACGGCTCCTAAAATCCCTCATCAGGTGCCAAGGGGTGACGATGGTTGCCACACTGAGTGTTCTTCCGACTCTTATATTGAAACATATGAATGGATGATCATGGAAAATAGGAGCATGGCAGAAATAACGGCAAGCAAGGAGCTAGGTTTAGAGCAGATTTTGCAAGTGCTAATGGCAGCAAGGTATCTAATTGTCCCCCTGCTGGTAGGTCTGCGATTGTCAAGGGATGTAACACCGTTGATAAATAGGGAACATGTGAGATCCCTGCCTATTGCGATCCGAATGATATGGGTCTCATACTTTGGGCACCAGGAATCTACTCAACCAAGACCACAACCCTCGTTCCCCGAGGGGATGCAGGGACACTATTCAATGTTAGACGTGCCCACACTTGTGGGAAACAAGCTAATGGTTATGGTTTTGTTGCAAGGAGCCGAAGGTCTGATGGACCCTGCGATGGCTGGTCATAGGATGTATGATTGTTACAATCAAAGATACGTGTCTCTCCGATATCCCTGATGCTCTGGAGTTGGGCCTTATCTTGAGCATGTTGTGGCTCCCCCAAAATATATGTTCCTATATGAAGACCCTTGATAGAACTAGAATCCTAATAGGGATTTCTCAACTGGAGAAATTGGTGATACGCTTGGAAAAGAGCTCGACAGGCTGATAGGACCGATGGGACAGTTGGCCCCTTTTTGATGTGGCGATAACCATGTGCTGATGGCTAGCTGATATAAAGCCCCTTGGAGGACTTTCAAATTATGGAGGGGATTCATACCCTTGGGAATTCTTTCAGACCATTCTAAGCCTGATGAATTCTCAAGATTTTGATGAGAAGATAACGTGCAAGCTCGTAGGTAGTTACCTTTGAGGAAAGGCTCAGGAGTGGTTTAATAAGCTACTGAGAGGATCCCTACGGTCATACCAAGGTTTCATTCGAGCATTATTAAGCCAGAATTTCCAAAAGAAAAAGTTTACTAAGACATTGACGAAGTTGTATCAAACAAAATAGAAGCCTGGGGAGTCCACGGCAACTTTTTTTCACAGATATGTCGATGAGAGTTTAGGGGTGGTTGAAGGAACATCAAATGAGGTGATATATGGATATTTGTTAGGGATGGAAGATTTGGAATGATACAAGAAATCAATGGCCAAAACCCCGAAAACTCTTCAGTAGTTTCAAGAAGTGGTGGAACAACACTTAAAAGTTAAGGAAGCTACCAGGAAAAAGAGGGAAGGTTTGATGGCTAAGCAAGTACAACCTGGAGATAGAGGTAAAAGACTGATGGAGCCATCGAGAGGACGGTTTGAAAAATTCACTCCCATGCGACACTCTCAAGCAGAGATTTGGATTCTTCATCTTTTTTTTTAGTTAAAACCATCCGAGGATGGTGGAAATTATATTAGGCCTTCCCAAGCCGTTTAATAGACAAGAAACATAAAACATAAAGATAAAGTGAAGCCATAGCTTAGTTGATATTTACATGAGTGAGCCATAAGCTCATGAAGCAACCATTGTTGCTTCCAAAATGAAATAAGATATGTCGCTAAAAGTTAGAGGATTACAAAAACTCTTAGACTATATTGGAAGATCGTCGAACTTATTAGTGAATCGAATTAACGAAACACAAGTCAGTCAGATTCACCCCAAACAATCTAAAAAGCTCATCCTCTACTAAGCTAGAAATCAAAAGAAAGTGATCCAGCAAAGGATACCATTAGGCAATGAGGACACTCCATCCGTGTGCATGTATATCAGTTGTACCAGGGATTTGATGTGTCATCCTCCTGAAATAGTGAAGCTAGAAACCCTTATTCTCCAGCCGAAGAAAGAAGCCTTGAATCCGTCAGTTGCTGCAGGGGTTAGTGATCCCTATGATGCTGCAAGTAGAATCTCTGAATCCAAATGCCAACCAATATAGTCATTCATTGATGTCGATTCAACCTGCATAAACCAGTACAAATGAGTAGCATCTATTCAATGTACCATCCTTAGTGATGGTGTACCTATCTAATCCAGTCTAACTAAACCTTGAATAGTATTGGAGAGCATGCCAAATCTATAAATGGAGGAACCAGTCCGAGCTTTGAGACAAGTTTTAGCAAGAAAATCAGCCACTAGATTAGCTTGTCTATGAATATGCACTAAGCTAATATCATGCATAAGTTGGTGAATGTCATCAGATAATTGGAACAGTTTCCAGTGTGCCAGAAAAGGATCAAGCACAAAATGTACTGCATTAAGACAATCCGATTCCATATAAACAGTAACAAAGTATCCCACACACTTAGTTAATGCAAACCGAATAGCAAGCAGTTCAGCTTCCAGAGGGGAATTGGCATGTGTATATTCAGTATAAGCTGTAATAAAACAACCTATACTATCTCTAATAATTATACCAATTCCACATATGTTAGAGTGACAACACCATGCAGCATCAACATTAATTTTGTAACCCCTAGCTGGCCTAGTCCAAGCAATTATAAAAATTTTAGGCTTTGGTGGAGCTTTGATCAGTGGCAAAAAGGACTGTTCAGCAATACTGAAGTCAAAATGGGATGCTATAAAAATAGGTTAAGCACTAAAAGTGTAGAAAATTTGATCCCTTGTTTGATTGAGCACTAGACTTGTTAATGGAATGGCAGAGTCATATAAACATTTATTCCTCATCTTCCAAAGGTTCCAACATGTTATTACAGAAGCAGTTCTAATAATTATTGAATGCAAAGCACTCAGACCAGAATAAGTAAGATAGAATGATAATCTTTCCCATAAAGATGAGAAAGCTCTGTCCCTGATTCCTATGAAGTGGTGTACCTTTTCCCAAATTTGTACACAAAAATTGCAGGAATTGAAAAAATGATCCAGTGAGTCCTCATGATTATTACACATACAACATTTGGAAAGCAAACAGAATCTCATTTTTTGTAGGACATTATCAAAAGGCAGATATGAGTTTATCAATTTCCACATAAAAGCAGAGATTTTCTTTTTAATTCTAGAAGACCAAAGATGTTGGATAGAATCAATAGTACCTCTCTGTGTTCTAAGCAATTGATAGGTGGATTTGAATGAGAACTCACCTTTTATTCCAGGCTTCCATATAAGCCTATCCTCTCTGTGTATAGAAAGCTTTGAATCCTGTAAAAGAGAGATAGCATAAGAGGGTAGAAACGGAGAGATCTTCTGAATCAAAAGTGATTTATGTGAAATAAAATCATAGACAGTACAGGCATCAGGGATATCAACCATATGTTGATCACATTGATCCATAATAGGACCTATATCTAACCAATTGGCTGTCCAAAAATTGCAGTCACCTCTACCTACTATCACTCTAGAGTGGGATTCTGCCCAAGCATTAACTGAACAAATCCTCTTCCAGTTTGGAGAAGACCTAGAAGAGGGAGGCATTGATGCAACAAAATGAGTCCACAATGCCTCAGCCTTTTGATATTTCCACCATAGCTTAACTAAGCATGTATTTATTATGGTGGTAATTGATCTAAAACCTAGACCATTTTGATCAATGGGAAAGCAAAGAGAATCCCATTTTCTCCATGTTCTCTTAGGTTTTAGATCAATAGATCCCCAGAAAAATCTCCCAAGTTTTTTCTCTATGATAGAAATGATCTCTTTGCTAGGTTTTATAACTGACCATATATGCTGTGGAATAGAATAGATACATGAATGTATTAGTGTGATTTTTCCCCCGGTAGAGAGCCACTTATTTTTCCAGCTACCTATCCTACTGTCTATCTGTTCAACTAGTGGCTGAAGAAAAATCTTTTTTGCAATCCCAGTAAATATAGGAACTCCCAGATATGTAAACGGGAAACTCCCAATTTTCATACCTAGAATCCTTTTGACATTGTGAACTGTATGAGCAGAAGCATTTTTTCTATGAAAATGTCACTTTTACTGTAATTTATCTTTTGACCAGTAACATCCTCAAATTTGGACAGAAAGGCTTTAAATCTAATCAATGTCTGATTGCCAGCTGATAAAAAAATCACAGTGTCATCTGCATAGGATAAATGTGAGATTTGGAGAGAATTACCTGGTAGACCATAATATGCCAATTTACCATTCTGAAAAATGAAAGCTAAACTCCCAGTAAAGGCCTCAGAAAAGATGTTAAATAGAAAAGGAGAGAGGGGGTCACCCTGTTTGATACCCCTCGAAGATTGGAAAAATCCAGCAGGCTTACCATTTATTAAAACAGAGAACCAAGCTTGTGACAGATTCTTCATGATGTAAAAAATGAATTCAGCATGGAATCCAAATCTAGACAGGATACAATTAAGAAAAGACCACTTAACTCTATCAAAAGCCTTCTTAAGATCAAGTTTAACTATGCAGTTTGGGTCTCTTTGCTTCCGATTCAAAAACCTTACCATTTCTTGCAAATAGATGACATTATCCGAAATATCTCTACGTTTAATGAAAGCTGTTTGGTGTGGTGAAATTAGTTTCGGCATTATAGGTTTAAGTCTTTCCATTAGAACTTTGGAACAAATTTTATTAACTACATTGGAGAGACTTATTGGCCTATAGTCATCGAAAGAAATGGGAATTTTCTTTTTAGGAATAATAGCAATCCATGTACTACCTATACCCCTAGGAATGTTATTTGCAGTTAGAAAATCTTGGACTGCCGAAAGCAAATCATTTGCAATTATATCCCAAGATTTTATGTAAAACTTAGCCGTAAAACCATCTGGTCCAGGGATGCTATTTTTATTAAGACTAAGAATAATATCCCTGAGTTCAGACAATGAAACAGTTTGCAGGAGTCTTTCATTATCCTCTTGAGTGATCAATTTAGGTATCTGGCTCAAAAAATGGGATTGGAAAAGGTTGCTATCGGGGGAACTGTCATCCGTTAAAAGTTCCTGGTTCCTGGATTCTTCATCAAGAAGTCTTTCAAGCACCTCCACCACTTAATAGATCTGATGAGATAGTAGCTACGAGAAAAGCTAAAATTATGTGAACATCATGGGGGTTCGGTCACCATACGAATGATTTTAGCCATCTCAGAATAAAGATTGAGAGGTAAGAAAGGGAGGGCCTCCTTTGAGAGTAAAACTTGCATCCATCACTTCGAGACAATCTGATGAGGCAGAGGAATGACAGAGGAGGAGGGTGGCCCTTTAGGAAGAACTTTTCTCCTCCCAGGGTTGATCCCATCCCTTAAACTGGGAAGCAGGAGCATCGACATGAGCCATATCAAAACCAGACAGTGGGGGAACCTCAACCATAATGAAAAGAATTCGGTTATTCATAGAGTTGTAAATGTTATCAACAGACTAACTGGTGAACGATCCTCGAGCGCCGTGATGAAAGCTGATTCAATGCGTGTTCTTGTAGGAAAGCCATCCCATAAAAGATTTCAACCTGACACAAAAAATTACGTTCTCAGAGGCTGATATGGTCCCCAATCAGTTCCCCCATGCAGACCTGATGGTGATTTCAGCGGTGATCGGAACTTCGTTAGTCAAAAGAGTCTTTGTCGATGACGGCAGTGGGGTTGAAATTATGTTCGTCAGTTTTTTCGACCAACTGGATATTGGTCGGGGTTATTTGAAGAAATTTATATGGCCTTTGTCGGGATTTACAGGAAAGTTGATAACCCCCATTGGAAAAATCTCTCGGCCAATTAGAGTGGCAGATGAAGAGAAATGGGAAACGATATATTGTAACTTTGCGGTCATTGACATCTGCTCCCCCAACAATGTGATCTTCGAGAGGCCATGGACATGCCAGGCTCGAGAAGTATGGTTGCCATACCATCAAATGATGAAATTCCCAATGAGCAAGGTGATAGCTTACATTCGAGCGATCATGTGGTGGCAAAGAGCTGCAACTTATTGGCTGTGAAAGGGGAAAAAGAGAGAGATGTGGCATTGATCCACAAAAAAGCTGGATCACCTGACACAGAAGAGATCCCAGTTCAAGATTTGGGTGTTATCACTGTTGGCAAAATAATTTTGGAGGAGGTAAGGAGCAGGTTGCAGGCCTTGCTCGGTGATTACTATGATGTATTCTCTTGGGATATTATGACATGGCTGGGGTACCTGTGGAGTTAACAGTTCTTAAATTGAATATCGATTCTTTGATAAAACCCATCAAGCAGAAAATAAAAATGTTTGCACCAGAGATAACTGAGGCCATAAGGATGGAAGTAGAAATGCTCCTTAAGGTAGGCGTAATCGAGGAATGTTTTTTACCCGGAGTGGCTTGCTAACCCAGTGATGGTCCCAAAGCATGGTGGTGTGTGGTACATGTGTATTGATTTCACTGACTTTAACAAGTGTTGCCCAAAAGATAGTTACCCCCTTCCTTCGATTGATAAGCTCGTGGAAGCCATAGTCGTTTACCAGGTTTTGGCCTTTTTTGACGTGCACTAGAGGTGCCATCAAATATTAAGGGAAGAGGAGGATAAGGCAAAGACTTCGGTCATAACGGAGGCTGGAACCTTTTGTTACAAAAACATTATGTTTGGTCTAAAGAATGTTGGAGCAACCTACAAAAGGTTAGTAGAAAAACAGTTTAAAAACCAAATAGGGAGGAATCTCGAAGTGTATGAAGATTTTATGGTGGTGAAAATCAGGGAGTATGATTAATTCTTGGAAGACCTGGGGGAAATATTTGTGGAGCTACGAAGAGCAAATTTAAAGTTAAATCCTGCAAAATGTTATTTTGAGTAGGGGCTTGGCAAATTTTTGGGTTTAATGGTATAAGGGGAATCGAGGTGAATCCTGAAAAGGTGGAGTCTTTGATGAAAATGAAAATCCCAAAGATTGTAAAACAGCTCCAGAGACTAACTGGATGTCTTGCAACTTTGAGTCATTTCTTATCGAAGGGAGCTGAGAAACACCTACCCTTCTTCGATGTCTTGCGAGGGGCAAAGAAGTTTTAGTGGAAGGAGGACTGCAAGAAAATGTTCATAGCATTAAAAGAGCATCTTCGAGTCTTACCGACATTGGTGAGGCTTGACCAGGGAGAGTTACTATACCTTTACATTCCTATTTCAACTCTGACAGTTAGTGCTATCTTGATAAAGGAAAAGGAGATAGCAACATCCTATTTAATTTGTGATTCGGGCCCTACAAGGTCCGGAGATATGGTCTACTTCCTTTGAAAAACTGATTTTAGCACTGGTACATGCTGCTCAAAGATTGCACCCTTATTTCCAGGGTCACACCATAGTGGTTCTAACGAGTTTTTCCATCAAGCAGGTACTCCTCAAGCCTAAAGATTCAGGAAGGATGATGAAATGGGTCGTGGAGTTAGGCGAACATGATATCCAGTTTCAACCCAGGACTGCAATCAAAGGCCAGGCTGTCACTGATTTTACTCTAGAAACAACATAGGTGATCGAAGTACGTTAAGGTGTCGAGAAGGGTGAGTCATGGAAGCTGTTCATTGATGGTTCTTCACATGCAGGGGGTATTGGAGCCTGGGTATTGCTCACAAGTCCCGATGGCACCGACTATCCATATGTTTTTCACTTTAAATTCTAGGTTACGGACAACAAAGCTGAATATGAAGCCTTGATTACTGGGCTTTGCCTGGCCACGGATATGAAAGTTGATAATGTGGATTATTCAGCGACTCCCAGATTGTGGTTCAACAATTCAAATGGGAGTACAAAGCTAGAGAGCCTAACTTGCAACGATACTTGGAGTTAATAAAGCCTATGTTGAAATGCTTCCGGTCGTGCACTCTGACGCAGGTACCACCAGAGGAGAATCAAAAGGTAGACGCCCTCAGCAAGCTTGCCTCTTATTGAAGAGCAGACCGTGATGATGATTAATAAAGGAGAAACTTGGATGACTCCCATTATCAAGTATCTATAGGAGGTGGTCCTTCCCACGGAATCTGCCTAGGCCAAACAGATTTGCCTCATTGCTCCAAGGTACGTAATACAGGATGGACACTTATATCGTAGGGGTTAACTACAACCCTTACTTTGATGTGTTGCACCGTGTGATGCTAATTACTTGATCAGGGAAACTTATGAAGGAATATGTGGTAGCCATCAGGGGGCACGTTCGATAGCTAGAAGAATGATCCAGGCAGGATACTATTGGCTGACTATGCTCGAAGATGCTAATCAATACATTTAGGTTTGTTACCAATGCCGGAGGCATGCGACGATGATCCACGTACCACAGACAGAGATTATCAGAATACACAGTACTTGGCCCTTCGACAAGTGGGGAATTGACTTAGTCGGGCCCTTCCCGGAAGCACCAGGCAGGTTTAAGTACCTGCTGGTGGCTGTGGATTATTTTACCATATGGGTCAGAGCCGAGCCCCTAGCAAATATAGAGGGGAAGTTAGTTGTATTGTTTTTTTGGAAGAATATTATTTGCCGATTTGGAATTCCAAGGGTTTTGGTAGCCGACAATGGCATGCAATTTGCTAATAATCCTTTCAAAGGTTTGTGAGATGAATTCAAGATTCAGTTGAAGTTAATAGTAGTCTACCACCAATGGGTAAATGGTCAGATCGAGGTTACTAACCGAACACTCGTGAATGGGATCAAGAAGAGACTTGATGGAGCAGCAAGTAATTGGGTAAACGAGCTTCCGAGTGTACTGTGGTCATATCAAACAACTCCATCTTCGGCCACCTGAGAGACACCGTATAGCTTGGCTTATGGTACCAAAGCCGTAATTCCAACGGAGATTAGTTTGCCTAGCTCGAGGGTAATGATGAGCAATGGAGCAGACAATGATAATAATCGACGTCTAGATTTGGGCTTAGCAGAGGAGAACCAAACATTGGAAGTCATTCATGAAGCCAAGGTGAAGGAACTAGTCAAACACTACCGTAATCAAAGAGTTAAAAAGGTGAAATTTCAAGCAAGAAACTTGGTTATGAGGAGTAATGAGAAGAGTAAACGGCAACCAGAAGGAAAGCTGGCTCCCAATTGGGAAGGAACACCCATGGGGTAGTTATGTCCTAGAAGAGATGGATGGCGCACGGGTACCACAAAGATGGACCATTGTCAACCTTCCTCGATACCACCAATTTTGATTCGTAGATTGATGGCGCACGGATACCTCAAAGATGGAACATTATGGTTCGCACATGGTTTGGTTAAACGAAATTGCCTGGTCCTCAAATACTCTACATTCAGTTATTTTACTTGTGCTGATAAAGCCAAGCTCGATAAAATCCTTGTGTCTATAAGACCAAGTTGAATGATTTTGCTTGCACTGATAAAGCCAAGTTCGATAAAACCTTGTGTTTATATGACCAAGTTGAATGATTTTGCTTGCGCTGATAAAGCCAAGTTCGATAAAATCCTTGCGTTGATAAGGCCATGTTGAATGATTTCGCTTGCGCTGATAAGCCAAGTTTGATAAAATCCTTGTATCGATAAGACCAAGTTGAATGATTTCGCTTGCACTGATAAAGCCAAGTTCGATAAAATCTTTGTGTCGATAAGACCAAGTTGAATGATTTCCCTTGCGCTGATTAAGCCATGTTCGATAAAATCCTTGACCATGTCAAATGATTTCGCTTGCATTGTTAAAGCTAAGTTTGATAGAATCCCTGTGTTGATAAGACCAAGTCGAATGAGTTTGCTTGTGCTGATAAAGCCAGTTTGAAAAAAAAGAGTTTGCATCCATAAGACCATTAAATTGTGCAGATAAAGCCAATTTCAATGAAACAGTTTGCGTTGATAAAACGAAGGACACTAAAATTCAAATGTGTTAAGCAGACAAGTCCGACAGAAATCTTGTCTCGATATGACCAAGTTCGATTAATTTTCTTGTTCATGACAATGCTCAAACCAAATGTAAAGACTGAAATAAAAAGTAAATTATTCCACAACTTACTTGTTAAAGATTATATCGGGGTGACAACATATTATTCACTTCTACAAATCAAATTGCATAAAAGTAACAAAGATGAACTCTTATTCAGACCACTGGATTTTTTGGATTTTATACCCATAGCCGTTTCAAATAAATGGCCGGCTTCACCTTTAGAAGCCTTGGGGGGCTGGGTGGTATGCCTTTAATGGGAAATTAAGTCCTCGGAATGTAAAGTCTCCCCATCGTTGTAACCCTGAATCGAAGAACCACTTTTGTTTGCACCACAGTTGACCATAGGAGTAGGAGCTTCAAGTCTTTTGGATCGAGCATTTCTTCTGAGTTACTTGATGACTGTTAGTAGCTAAAGAATAGACATGAACAAGCCAGTCATGGACAACGCCAAATATCACAATGTGACTAGGATCTCTATCGAAACTCTGGTTCGTCATTGATTTCTCGATTTCGTAGAGAGATTTAGGAATGTCATCAATAAGACCCAAATTGAGAATGCCATGTGATAAACCATACGCTCGAAGACTGTCAGAGAAGGCTGAAAGGGTAGAGGTATGCTCGGTCACTTGATCTTGAAGTTGGAAATTCTGAGTCGCCAAATCCCCGCAGAGTTGAACATTATCCTTGATTGTCTTCTTAAGTTAGGATATTTCTGCTTCGAGGCTAGAGTTTCATTTAACCATTTCGTTGACTTGATCCTTGTATTTTGTAGCTTCTTTATGATGATATTCGACATTTTTACCTCTACTTAAGGCGCGATATAGCCTAGCATCGATGAGGCAATGAGCCAGAGTAGGGTACTCCTTCATCATCTTGTGAAGAACCTCCTGGTGTAGCATCTTGTTGGGTTTGCAAGCTTTGTCAACAAGAGCAAGAGCTACAACAGATAACAAGGGGTTGGACTCTTTCTTGCCTCTTTGAGAAGATTTTGGATTAATGGGTGGCTGTTATCACGCCAAGACAGTAACTCTTTAATTGCAAACGGAGAAGTCCTGGGTAAGGTTGTTTGATATGTTGCATGCTTTCGATAATTAAACCCGTAACCTAGCCAACTCCTATTTAGTTATCTCCAGCTCATTTCTCAAGGGCGGACACTATGGCGAAAGATAAAAATAATTAAAATTCCAAATTAAATTTGTTCATTTTGCATTCAGAAGAGCACAATCGAAGGTAAAAGAGTTCATACATCGAGACCTACACTATGAGGATTCTCAGCAGTGGCAGCATCATTAGTCTTCTCTTGCGTGGTCGAAGATAGGCCATTCTTACTCTTCGAAGAGCCAGTGGGTTGTGGGTCCTTACTTGATAGAGGCTTCCCAGGGTCTTTGGGGTTGATCTCTTGAAGCTCCTCAGTAGTGAAAAACTTCTTTGACTTCTTAATAAGTCGAGTAGCTTGAAGTGAGTACCCTCTGCACTGGCCTCATTCCATGAAGACTTGACCTGTTTTCCAGCCTTATCATCAACAAATTTTCGAAGCTCTTTGGTATGTTCAAGAGGAAGTAGATGAATCAGATGCTCAACTAGTTCGTTGCGGCCCATCTACTTTAAAAATTTGAGAAGCTCCACGAAGAGTTTTTAGATCTCGATTGAACCCATTAGTATATTGGAAAAACATGCCAATAGTGCGTGCTGAGCCTCTAGTCAGTACTTTTTTAGCATCTTCCTCTCCTTTTCCTCCAGTTTATTCCAATCTGTCTCGAGTTTCTCATTGAGGTTTTTAGATTTCATTTGGAGCACCTTAAGATTATCCTCAAGCTTAGAACGCTCATCCTCAAACTTGGAATGCTTCTCTTATCAAACAGTTTCTGCCACCGCTTTGAGCGAGCCCTTGAGCATAGAGGGCCCACAAGCAGAAAAAATCCCCAAGGAATGGATGCTGGTCTCAATGGTTGCAAGGACCTGTACCATAGAAATCAGCAATCAAGTAAGGAACCAGAATAATTTAGAGAGTAATTGAACAAATGTAGCAAAGAATTACAGAAGGGTCCCAGGAGGATTCCCTTAAAAACCCAAAAGACTCGGATAAGTCAAGATCGTCACCTAAGGGTGATGCCCCCTGATGGGAAAAGTTATCATACTTCTATTTCTTGGCTCTCTCATCCAAAGCTTTCGACTGATCCTCTGCTTTGACCACAGGGGTCTTATTAGCTTCCATTGAAAGGTCGATAGTCTTCTTGATAGTCTCGATAAGATCTTCTTGAAGGTTGTTGAGGATATCCATTTCTGCCACTTCATTAAGGAATAGGTTAGATATTTAGATGATAAAATCAAAATAAGAAATAAATTCTTGAGAAATGGCTCGGGCCCCTAAAACCTGAGAAACCCGAGGCAGTTATTTCCCTAACTCCCTCGGAATCATCCTGTGATTGAGAGGACACTTCTACTATCCTTTTCCTTTTCTTACTGCCTTCAGGATGAACAGTGAGTATACGGCATGGGGTTCGATGGTCCTCTGAGGCATAAATTTCTTCATATAACCATTGTGGCCAGGCGAATGACTTCTCTCCCTTGACCTCGGGACGATAGATTTTGACATCCAAAGCCTTAAGACCACTGAGGAGTGTAACGTCTTTGAGCATATGGTTGAAAACCGAATGACTTCTTCATTTCCTAATCTTTATTTTCACCTTAGAATTCCATCGAGGAGTCCGATAAGCCCGGGAGTAGTCGAAGGTAAATGCATTTTGTTGCCAACCCTTATTATTTGAAAGAGGGATGTTGAACCGTGCATTAGGGGTCTTATTAGACAGGGTAAAAGTTCCTCAAACGTTCCGGTTAGAGTGCAAGGTATATAAAAATCAAAACAGTTCATAACAGGAATGACCTCAACATCTTTGCATCGAACTAAGAATGCCGTTATTATAACGATCACATTCGGATGAAGTTGGACCAAGTTGACATCGAACTCCTCTATTAGATCAGTCAAGAGGGAGGGGGAGTGGAAAGCACAAACTAAGCCGAATATGACAACCGTAAGTAATTAACCTCCCCATATGTAGAGTCGAAAGAGACTCATCTTCTTCTAGAACCTTAAGTCTGGAATCTAAGGGGACTCTCTAGTAGGGAGGGATCTCGTCGATGATCTTCTCTAGTTCTTTAGGGGGGTATACTCTAAATCTTAACTTTTTTCACTTAATGGATTTTCCATGGAATGACATATGTGGATAACAAACTTTCTCCTCGAAGGGGCATAGAAAATAACCTTTTTTTGCTTCGCTGGCCCCAAGAGGTACCCCTTCCAAATTAGTCGTTTGAATCAGTCCCGCTTCCCTTATTTACGCGCATCTTTTGGAATTCAAAAAGGACATAAGGATATGAAAAGACTATTCAGAGAAAACCAAGTGTTCACCTGTTATCGAAACTGTAACCACCCTCAAAGCCAAACCCCTTGAAGACCAGTCGAAGCTTAATAGGACCATTCGAAGGCACGACATTTCAATAACAGAAAATCACTTAGCTTTTCTGGGGGCTCTTGATGGTTGACGAGGTCAAGATCTCGTTGGGTCACCGACCCAACCCTTAGAATGGACCAAAGGCAACCCATTAAGGCCTTACATCAAGGAGCCTTATTGGGCCTTGCACCAAGGAAAAAGGAAGCTTAAGAATTAGGAAACCACAATTAGGGTTGAGGAGGTATAAATAGGAAGGTACGTCATTACTCTTAGATTATGCACTATTGATCGATCGGCCGACGAGATACTAAATTTATCATCGGAGTTTCTCCCCCTGGAACACTTTGGTGTCTTTGTTTTCCAGGCAGTAGATCGTTGCTAGCAGATCGGTAATGAGCTTTGGATCGGGCAAAGATACACATCCGTACATAGCATTATGTGTTTTGGATGTACGTACGTACCTAGCTTTAGTCTTACAGATGTATCTTGATGAAATTTGAGACTGGCTGTGTTGAACTTGGAATAAACCTTTAGATGGTACATTCCAAGTTCTGGCTGTATTGGTTAAGTATCCTAAATGCATTAGGTATGATAGATATGTGCGACCTCACGCTCCATTCACACAGTATATTTTTTGTTAACCGACATGTCACCGATTTAGATGCGAGATCGCATTAATTAATTTTATTGAAAGGATTTTAGGTATGGGTTTAGTCCGAGGGGCATGTGTGACTTTTCCTAGTGAAAAAAATTGGCATCGCTCCTTATGTTGGATAGAAGTTGGTCACATAGACTGATGGTGCGAAGTCGATCTTCTCATCACTGACTATTACTGCTAGGTCGAATCGAATCACCACCTCCCTCCCTCCCTCCATTTCTCATCCCACCACCCTCCTCCCCCTTCTCTCCGCTTGTTAACCTAGCTGTGCGATCCAGCTAGAAAATCTTTTCCTAGACCCTGATCTGGTATGCCCACCGACGTGCCCCCAAATGTAGACTGAAAAACACCCCGCCACCAAAAACTCTACAATACATCATCAATTACTCAACCAATCGAATCCCTTATGGGCACAAAGAACTCTAGAAATCCGTGGAGAAAACTGAAGCAAAAAGCCCCCACTGCCACATGCTCTTACAAACGCCAAGTTGGTGTGCGTCAGATAAATCAAATCTAACAGTCTCACTAAAGAGACAAAGATTCCAACGAGAACACACTGCTAGATTCAAAGTTGGGACGAAAAAGAAAGAACTAAGATTTATCCGGCGGATATCCAAAGTTTTGAATTTGGCGAGGAAGAAAGCCACAGTCCTTGTCGGCAAAATTTTGAATCTAAATTAATTTCTCCAGCAAAGAAGAAAGCCAAGGTCCAATCAAATCTAACATTGATTTCTCTGGCGAAGAAGAAAGAAGAAAGAAGACGAGTGCTCAATTGATTTTTCAATTTTTTTCTTTTTTCTTTTTTTAAAACAAGGGCAAAATGGTCATTTCATCTATTTCCGACCAAACCTCCCATTGTCAATTGAAGTCAATGGTGTTCAGGGTTAAGTTAGGGTTAGTTTGACACTTTCTTATTTTGCATACGGGCACTTTCAGCCAAAAGATCTACTCCCTCCATCCCACGAGTAATGACATATTTACCTTTTTCCATTTCAAACTTGGTAAACTTTGACCCTAATATAAATTAATATATTTAATAATAAAACTATAAATTAATATATTTAATAATAAAACTATCATACGAAATTTCTCGCTAGATTCATTTTAACATCTAACTTCTAAATATCAATTTTTATGTGGAATTGTTGTATGTAACTAGAAATATTGATGGTCAAACATGATCACTGAATATCGTGAAAAAATAAATATGGCAATACTCGTGGAATTTATAGAGTATTTGTTTTTAGTGGATATCGGACATGTATTGTGCTGTAATGTCTAACCTTTGGTTTTGGTTTTGATAGAGTATTTGGTTTTGATGGTCTTTTTTTAAATGCTGCAATGTCTAACCTTTCACAAGCCTATTTTTCGGTTCTAGTTAATGGAAATCCAGTGGGATTCTTCCAAGCCACTAGAGGTATTAAGCAAGGTGATCCACTCTCTCCTTTTCTCTTTATCATTTTCTCAGAAGCTTTCTCTAGAAGTTTATCCTATATTTTCAGTAATGGTAAACTATCATATTATCAGATGTCATCTTCAACTTTACCAATCTCCCATCTTATGTATGCTGATGATACTGTTATTTTCATGCAAGCCTCAAAATCTAATTTAATCAAAATTAAGGCTTTTTTGGATATTTTTGAACTCACCTCTGGCCAAAAGTTCAACTTTCACAAATCTGATTTTTACATTGGCAAAAGAGCATCAAGTATTAAATTAAATCAGATTAGGTCGATTCTGAAAATGAAACAGGGATCTTGGCCTTTCCAATACCTAGGTTGCCCTATCTTTAAGGGTCGAACTTTGAATAGATATTATCAACCTCTGATGGAAAAGCTTGACAACAAGTTAAAAAACTGGAAGAATAAGTGGTTAAGTCCAGGGGGCAAATTAGTTTTGATTAAAAGTTGCTTATACTCCCTACCACATCATTTATGGGCTGTGACAAATCCCCCAAAATTTATTATCAAATCATTTGAGAAAAAGCTGGCAAGATTTTTTTGGGGGGAAACTGATGGGAAAAGAAATAAGATTTGGAAAAAAATGGGTAGAGTTAGCTAAACCAACATCCCAAAATGGCTTAGGGTTTCGATCTATCAAAGGAATTGTTGAAGCATGCTCCCTTAAGCTGTGGTGGAAAAGCCAGTTAGGTATAACCTTATGGTCGAAATTACTTTGGTCTTTACCAGACTCTTATAGGACTTCAGTTACATGGAAAAGAATTTTCTCTGTCAATGCCATAGCTGAAGAAAATTCTATTATTATCCATGGTAAAGGGGCTTGTAATGCTTGGACCTATAAGTGGTGTCCAAATGGACCTCTGATCAATAAGATTCCAAGTAACATCCTTCAAACACTACAACTGTACTCAGTATCTGATTTCATCAGGGATAAAGCTCAGATTCTTTCTCAGATTACACCCTACATGGAAAATGATACTGTTTTATTTCTGCAGGAGGCAGTGGTGGTGGAAGATAGAGATGATCGGATCATATGGAAATCGGACATTGCAGGTGCTTTTTCATTTAAAACTGCATATCATACCATCACAAACTTTTCAGGTAATTTTCCTGTCTCAAAAATTGTGTGGAATGTATTGCTGCAAAAAAAGGTTTCTATTTTTACATGGAAATTGCTTCATTCATTCCTTCCCTTTTATGATGTACTTATAACCTGTGGATATAGTTTGGCTTCTAAATGTCCTGTGTGCTGTCACTCTGATTCAATTGAACACTTTTTTATATCCTGTGCACTAGCAAAACTGATATGGAATAGAATGGCTGCTCTCATAGACTTCAATCTTCCTGATAATCAATCCCTCTCCCATAGATTCTATTCCTTTTGGAACTGTTCGGACCTAACTAAAAGCTACCAACTCTTGTGTAAAATACTTCCTTCACTCATTTGTTGGAGTCTTTGGAAGGCTCGAAATAGGCATTTCTATGACCAGGTTCTTTTTCTGCTGAGCTTATAAGTAGAGAGATATTGGACCCATTAAATTATCACTATACTCCTGTCCTACTAAGATGAGCCCAAATACTGCATTTCCTCAATCACTTAGACATCTAATTCCCCTTCTTAGGCCACCTCCTAAGCCAATTTTTAGGTCTGTCTGGTGGGAAAAACCCGGCATCAATTCTATTAAAATTAACACGGATGCATCATGGCTTTCTCATACAGCTGCTGCTGGGATTATAGTTAGGGATAGTTCAGGCATTCCTTTACTCATTAATTCAATCACTATTCAGGCTACATCTCCTCTTCATGCCGAACTATTAGCTATTCTGGCTGCTGTTCAATTTTTTCCACATAGAAACATTCCCCTAATTATTGAATCAGATTCTACTTTAGCTATCAATATGATTGAAAATCCATATTCCGCTAATTGGAACTTTTTCAATTTGGCTTATAAGGTTAAGAGTTTACTACGTGGAGCGGTGCTTAAGCATGTTTATAGAGAATGTAATTCAGTGGCTAATGCTCTTGCGAAACATCATTCTTCTCATAATCAGCCACTAAACTTGTATAATTTGCTAGTTCATATCAAAGGTCTCATTTCTCTTGATATGGAGCAATTTCCTCATATTCGAACTCAGAAACATGGCCTCTATAGGACTTGATACTGCTGATGGGGACTTTATTTTTATACAGACCAATTTGCTACACATGAAGATGGAAGGAGCGGCTGCTCATCATTTGGCTGCCACTCCGATTTGGCAGCACATTCTCACTTTAAATTTTAGCCTACTCGCGTGTAACTCTAGTCCTCTAATTCACTTCTGGGTTCTGACCATTATCATGCTTAGTTATGGACGTACTGTGTCTGAAGTTGCCTGGCCATGGGAGAGAATTAACACGTGGGGTGGAGATTCTCTCTTTTGGATCGCAACTTCATTACAGAATACGTGGCTCTTGTATAGATGCTCTTATCTACCTCAGTATAGAAAGTTATAGGTCTTTTGGAGGTAACTATGTTACCTCAATGCTTTGGAAACCAGCAACACTGATGTACTAAAGGTTGTTTTTGTCACAAGGTTTGGGGAACCTTAATACATATTCACTCACCTTTGGGTGTTTTCATTAAAAAAAAAGAAGACATGTATTGTGCTAACACGAGGATGGAGGCAAATGACAGAAAACATATCAGGAAAAAAACCTTTACCATTTTCTAATTAAGACAAGTCTCTCTTTTCATTGTGCATCTCATATCTCTAGCTCGGAACTGCCGACATCACCATTGGAGTATCTAACTTTCATTTTTTGCAAGGTTTGCCAAACTTGTGAAGATCCCTCATTTATCATCGTGGGTGGACGCTGTTTCATGTCTAAACTGTTGGTTTAGAGACTAAATTTTACAGCCCGTCCGACATTATTTGGTGGCCAAAGTATAGTGCTAAATGGCACCAAGTATCTAAAGATTTCTAGCGATTGAACCAACATAATGGTTCCGAAATTTCCGTTACACTTTTATATAATACTTCATGTTACACTAATAATATTATGCTAAGTGTCTCTCTTAACTTAATTATTCTATAATCATCTAACCCTGATTAATATTATAACATATTTAATCAATTAATTAATGATGATTTTATTATTTAACTTAATTAATTAAAATAACAAATAAACAAACGTTCAGGGTTCATGGCATTGTAGATGGTAACACCGCCACCATGTTTCCACTCTGGGCACTATCTCCACCACCGCTAATCAACACCCTCTCATAGTAATCCAAGAAGAACATAGATAAGGCGAGTTTCACTTCCTGCTCGTCGGAGCAGATCAATGTTCGTCTCCAACTCTCCACCCCTACCGACCACCACCGATAGCGTAGAACCTCCTCGGCGTGTTGATTAGCGGTGAATGAATTTATACATTCATCACTATCTTAAGAAAGGCATGTTAACCTGCTGCCAATTCATCACTATCTTAAGAAAGGCAGTTAATAATTGATGGCCCAGGATTTGTGGCCATACCTCTGCTGCCAATTCATACAATTGCCTTTGAAAGGCATGTCAAATTTTGTTTGAAAAATGAGAAGGGCAGAGATCCAGCACAAGCACGTTCACCTGCTTGGTGCTTCTTCCAATTCACATGCTTGTTTTCCGGATTTCTCAACGCAGGCGGCAGCACCAAGTATCCGACGGCGGAGTCTATGGCCCTAATTGTTTGATCTGGCATCAATCGATTAAATATAAATCATAAGACAAGAGTTAAGAGAAACACCTGACATAGAATTATCGGTGTAATATGGAGTGTTATGTACAAGGATCTACATCCTGAGTCCCAGAGGACCAAGCTATTGCTTCTTATCCAAGTTTTATTGCAGCTTAAGATGAGTCAAATGATGCTGTAATTCAATGTATGACACCTTGACGCAAATAAACGTGTTTAACTATAGGTCGGTTTTTTTTAAAAAAATCCACTAAACAGGAATTTCATTTGTGGAATTGAGAATTAAGAAATTGAACGAAAGAGAAAAAAACAAATGTTTGATTTAAAAGTTTGAAAATAATAACTAAAATTGAAGCATAAAATATGATATACTGAGTCAAATTTACTAAAAATTATGCATTTCATTATTTTCATTAATTGACAAACACATATACCATGTATATACCATATCGATGAACCACATGCTACCTAAATCTGTAATTTTCTTGTAGCTAAAATACAAACTTTTGTGATTTCTCCTCTTCTACAGCGTGCTAGAAGGGTGAATTTTCGGGATCCTCTAGACTTTCGACAAAATAACGATTTAACTAAAAATAGAAGCCGAAATCCCGAAACTTAAAAACAAAATCTACAACACACATGAAAATGAGCCGGTCTCCTAATATGCGGCATGCCCATAAGCTTATGGATAGACCATTTATTTTTTATCTTATACACTGCATTTGTTAAATTATATACAAAATTTAGAACTTTTGAAATCATTTTTTTTTATATCATATACTTATATATTTTCACCTTCAATGCAATATTTAAATTTAATAAAAAAATATAACATTTAAGGTAAAAGCCCCTGAGGGCTATCTATAAACTTATGGAAAGACCGTCTTTCATGAGACATTCTCCATGAAGATTAATGGGTAAGTTTCATGAAATGTGGCATGTCCATAAGCTTATGGACATGCTAGAATATTTTGTAAAGTGGAGTTTAATTTGTAATTAATGAAAAATCACTACTGGGAGAACCCCCCATAAACACCGGTATTTTGAGAATTTTCATGCCGGTGCCTAAGTGACCCGGTGCAAAAGGTGTAGCGTCATAGGCACTGGTAAGTGGTACCGGTACATTTACTGGTGCCAATGCATGGAATACCGGTGCTAGTAAATTTGCGATCAATTAAAAAAATTCGGCTAGTGAGAATAAACTCACCGGCCGGAATGTGAAATCCAGAACAAACAAAACACAAAGCTCAAGTAAGAAACTGGAAAATTCATACCACAACCTAGAACTTCAGTACATATAATTTAAAATACATAACACCTCTCAATTCATGAGCAAACTATACCTAAACATAGATTAACAACATCAATCATCATAAAAAATAGAACCTAATTTCTAGAAACCCCAGTTTGGTGTGTATAACTATGTTTCAACAATGTATTTAACATTAACTATGTGTTAATGTTAAACACTAACACACCATGTTTCAACGGAGCATAGAAACTGCAAAATCTTCACAATTTAAATCTCAGATTTCTGCAAATGTTACATCACCTTCCATTTACTGTCTAACAAAACAATTTTAAACGTCGAAAAGATGCAACACTTGAGCACACTGAGATAGGCATGGTGTGTATACATATGTTTTTAAAATGTATGTAACATCAACATTGTTTAACATTAAGCACACCAATGCCTCCCCAGTGCGCATACACGACAAAATCTCCACATTAAAATTGTGGAGTGCTATAAAAGTTGTAGCACAATTTTCATAATGGAAGAAGCACTACTTAGTTAGAGGGCACTAAGTGAATAGAAAGCAACCCATGTAGTGTTGTTAAACTAATTCTTCCACCCTTAAACTTGTTCACAATAATAATTACAATAGAAAATCATTTAAAATGTTGAATTGATGCAGCTTTTGAGCACCGAGGAAACTTGGTGTGTACAACTATGCTTTAAAATTGTATTTAACATCAACAATGATTTAATGGTAAATATACAATGTTTTACAGTTACAGAGTTCTACATATGTTATAAGCATGACAGAGTTACATGGCAATACATTAATCGAAGGCAACCTATGCAGTGCCCTTTAACTAAGTAATGCTTATTAATTTAAAATGTCGAAATGAAGCAGTTTCTCGGGGTACACAGAAGCAAGGAGTTTTTAAACAAACCATTTCAAACACTCCGAGTTTCGGTGGTCCCAGTAGACTACAGTATCTCAACAGTTTAAACATCAACTATAACCAATTAAATCAATAGGTACAAATGTTACAACAATTTTTGTAACGGAAGAAGCAATACATAGTCATAGGGCAATACATAGGCAACCAATGCAGTGCCCTATAACTATTTTTTATTCATTTAAAATGTCGAAATGAAGTAATTTTATAGGACCAAGGAAATATGGAGTGTTATATAGACAAACCAGGTCAAACACTCCAGGTTTCCTCAGCACTGTTAGGCCGCAACATCTCAGCATTTTAAACTTCAACTAGAAATTATCAAATCAAATGCAGAACAAAAATTAATCTAAAAAAACTTTATTCTAGTTCAAACAAAGTTACATAGAAAATCACAGTTTATACATCTTAGCATTTTAAACTTCAACTAGAAATTATCAAAACAAATTAAGAACAAATTTAATCTTAAAAAACCTTAATCTAGTTCAAACATAGTTACATAGAAAATCACAGTTTGTACCACATGGTACATATTATACAATTTAAAATCACATAGTACCAATTTACAGTTTATACCACAGACTACAGATTCTACAATTTAAAATCACATAGTACCAATCTATAATTTAAAATATAACTATCACAAACCCCTAAACATGACACAATCATCTATATATCAGAATTATTTCACAGCAAAAAAAAAATCCAACAATCAAACCATGCACAAGGAACTATATGCGTGTGTGTTTATATATATATACTAATACACTTTAAAGTTCATCACAACAAGTAAAAAACATCGCACAACCCAAAAAGAAACAAGAGGTGGCTTATTACAAAAACCGCAATGTCATCACAATCAAAAAGTGGTGGGTTTCAAAAGCAAAACATTTTTACCTGCACAAGATGTCGACAAGCGGCTGCCCTCCATCAACGGCTGCACTAGGTCGTCGGCCTTGGTAGCTGTGATGTCATTGACCTTGCCGCCAATTCATCGGGAAATGGAATAGAGCGGATGAAGAGGTGGGGAAATTAGCGGTAGAGATAAGGAGGGGGGGAATGGGCAGCAGTTTCACAGAAGTGTGAGAGGGATGAAGAGGGTTTAGGGCAGGAAAGAAAGGGTTTCAGGGTTTTTATAGGTAGCAATAAAATTTTAACAGTTGAGATTTAATGAAGGATGAATATGAATGGTTCAAATCTAGTCGTCACATTAGCACCAGTAAAGAATGCACCATATCGGTGCCTATGGAATTTAACGCAGATGTTCCGAGCTGCTTTGAATGGAATTTTTTTTGTAATTTTTGGAACCCGAGAGAAAAGCGGAAGGAAATTTTTCTAAGTACCAAGCACCAGTAACGAAACCAGTGCTAAAATAAACACAACCAGTGCTAATATACATTAACGCAGCTGCCTGAGACTTCTTTCAAACTTTTTTTAGAAACAGATAGGAAAGGAGAAAAAGGTTTTCCAAGTACCAAACACCGGCACCAAAACCGCTACTACAATCATTCAAACCAGTGCTAATACACGTTAACGCAGTTGCCTGAACATTTATCTAAGTCTTTCATACCGGTGCTAGTTTAAAACTTTCTAAAATTCATAATTTCACCCCTGCACTTTTTATCCACTAACCAGTAACGTTGGATAGTTTTTTCGATTTATGTATTTAATTAATTAGACTGATAAGTAATCAATTGTACACGTTTTCCTTAAATGAATTCGTACGTAACTTTACTAAAACTGAACTATTGCCCAAAATTGTGTTACACCGTCGTTTTTTAATCAAATTTATTTCATATTTGGTAATATTGAGTTAATTGAAGTTTAGAAATAGAAACTAATTTTTAGTGAAAATATATAGAGCGCTAGTACATGCGTTATAGTATCTTACTAGAGATGATTATCAAGTTAGGAAGTTCTAACAGGGAGGATTATTGGTAATGTTTTCTCAAGAAATATTAATAAATGTTTTGATTAAATCTTGGCATATACTTTACGGATTCGAAATGTAGCACTACATTCTAGCGGATTTTAATTTGGACATCCGAGAGAACTTTTTATTTTTTGCACTTAGGTTCCTCCAAGAATATTGGAATTGTCGAAAGCCAAAATTGGCAATTCCATATTGAAATTTCATAATTCAAGTTCACAACTATGAGATTTGGATATGATTGGATAAATGGAACATCCCCGAAATTGAAAACAGAAATCTTGTACAGTAAATGCTGAAATTGCACTATTGCCCAAATTTTAATTCTGTACTTATAGCACCGGTTCCGTTACTGGTGCTACAACGAAAAATCAAACCGGTGCTAAAAATTTTCCAACTTGTTGCGTTAAATTTTCCATATAACAGATTATATGCACCAGTACGTGAATTACTAGTGCTCAAAATTTTGGATACTGGTGCTATAAGTAAAAAGGTACCGGTACTTCTTTGTTCAGATGTTTATACCGGTGCTAATGATATTTTTAGCACTGATATTTTGGCACTGGTACAGTTCTACTGGTACCCATGTACCTTTTTTCTAGTACTGAATTAACATTTTAATTGTATTATAACCCTAGTTCCTCCTTCTTTTTTGCAGCTCTCCTTCTTCTCTCTCTGTGTTGCGGGTCTCTTCTTTCTCCGGAAAATTTCCTCCGAAACTTCTCCGCCTCCTCCAAATTTTTATTTTTAGTTGGCAGATTTCAAAATTTTAATTCCACTTGTGGTTGTGGATCTCAACTATTCATGTTTTAAAATCTTTTTCTTTCCAATCTATAAATTCTAAGCATTCTGAATGCAGAAAAATTTCAAATTTGTCAGCTTTTGTGAAGATTGGCCTACTTTCCAATCTTGTACTTTTAACATATCTTTTCTGGTTTCCATTTATGACAATGAATTTGTGGTTTGGTTGTGAATTTCATGAAATTGTAGTATAATTTTTAGAGCGCGAAAGTGGAGCCGTTTGCTTTCTATGATTCGGATTATGCTGCAATTTGGTAGTTTAGTAAACACATGTAAACTATGGAAAGATTGAAGGTACCACTCATTTCCTTCCGTTCATTGAAATATTTATTATCCGTCAAATGAATGTGATGTTTTAAACTAGAGTTGTAATTTATGTGCTTTTGCAGGGGGCTGTGAACCACATCATTCTGGGAGATCTTCTGGGAGATTGGATATTCACAGTGGATGGAGAGAAATGGAAGCATCAGAGAAAGACTTCAAGCTATGAATTCTCTACCAAAGTGTTGAGAAACTTCAGCAGTGACGTCTTAAAGCAAAATGCATCAAAACTTGGTGCCATTTTTTCAGCCCCAGCTTCCTCAACCGAGACGATTGAAATCCAGGATTCGTTGATGAATGCGGGTCTTGATTCTGTGTAAAGTCCAAATTCTTTAGTTGGCAATTTGTGTGAGTATAAAAATATAGTAATATTATGTTGTAACATCAAAGAATGAGTTATGATGGAAGAAGTGAGAAGGATTTCAGTTATGGAATAGATTTGAACAAGATATTCTAATCCTTTATTTCAAGGGATAAGATATGATATATTCTATCCCCAATAAGATTTGATTGAGATGAGAATATTTTGTGGAGTTAGTATTCTATTCGCATAGGTAACTGAGATGTGTAGATGAGCTATATGTGGTGGACATTACTGGCTAAGCTACTTATGCAGGTATACTGAGAAAATCTGTAGTAAGAGTTTTGATTGTTCAGAAAGTAGCTCAGAGCCTTACATTGGTGTTCCAACATGATCAACTGTGTTTGATCTCAATGTTCAGAAGGTGCTACAGTTTCTCGGCCTCCACTTTTAGAAGGTCCAAACTACAATTATTGGAAGGAACATATGCAAGTATTTATCAGCTCACTTGATTACTAGCCTGGTATTTCGTCGAAGCTGAATGTAACACTCCTATGGAAGATGTTAAGTCGAGTTTAAAGGAGAAAAAAGAAGAATCAAGTGCAAAGAAGCAAGGACTCAAAGGAAAGTCAACATGGAGTTTAGGCGAGTTGAGGGCCTCAATGGCAAATTCAAAAGCACTGAATGCTTTCTTTACAGCAGTAGACAAAAATTAATTTAAACTTATTTCAAACTGCTATCAAGCAAAGAAAGCATGAGATATTCTACAAACAGTACATGAAGGAACAAGTCGTGCACGGGATTCCAAGTTACCAATGTTAGTCACAAAGTTTGAAGAATTGAAGATGGAGGAAGATGAAACTGTTGCTCTATTCAACGACAAGATAAGGGATATCACCAATATGGCATATCAACTGGGGAAAACTTACAAAGAAGAAAAATTGGTGAAGAAAATATTAAGATCTCTTCCCAAACATTTCTCTTTGAAGGTGGCTGCCATTGAAGAAGCACGAGATGTGGCAACAATAACGCTTGACGAAATGATGGGATTATTGCAGACTTATAAGATGAACTTTGACCAACCATCAAAGAAAGACCAAAAAGAGCTAGCCTTTAAAGCATCAGCCTCAAGAGATGATCATGAAGGAGACAGTGAGAGTGAAGTTGAAGAACTTGCACTTATAACTAGGAATTTCTCGAAAATGATGAAAAAAGTAGTGAATGGAATATCACAAGACATAATGGGTGGAAATAAACCTCGCTCACAGGAAGTTGGAAATTCTCGAGGACCCAGAATGGAGCGAAACAACCAGAAATTTATGAGAAATCAGAACAGTGAATCAAAATAGACAGGAAGGATTCAATGTAGAGAATGTGAAGGGTATGGTCACGTACGGGCTTAATGCACTTACACTAGAAAGAAGCATGGAAGGTTATATGTTACTTCATGGAGTGAAGATGAGGAAGAGGAGGCAGAAGAATAACTCACCAGTAACTATGCATCATATGGTGCAAAGATGAATGAATCTAACACTACATGTTCCAACATTGAAAAGATGGAGGAGACCGAATGTTCCAACATGGAATATTGAGTGAAAACTCCCCAGGCGATGATGATGGTCAAGAAGTAAATGATGACAAAATTTTCCAAGAATATGAGAAAATGTATGCAATGTGGCTTAAAGTTGCCGAGGCAAATAAAATACTGAAAGCTGAAAAATATTAGCTTGTGGAAAGAAAGACGGAGTTAGTTGATATGATTGAGTTATTAGAGAAAGAGATTGACGTGTTGAACCAGAAACTTAAATTAGCAACTAAAAGAGCTGAAATCGTGGAAGCTACAATAAAATGAATGAATTCTACAAAGGCAATGCTCGATGACATACTAGAAATGGGAAGAAATGCTGGAGATAGACAAGAAATTGGGTATAACAAAGTTGAGACAAGATCGATTGATTTTAAAGCAGAGATGTAGGCCATGAAGAAAAAGATCATGAAGACACGTCCCTAACGCAAGCCGATGCTATGTCACTACTGCTCATATCAAGGTCATGAAGATATTATGAATGGACGACAGCTATCAGTATGTTCCAACATGATTGACGTCCAAAGAGTCATATTGGTCAGAAAGGTATGGATTCCTAAACAAAGTAATGTATGTCTTGTAGCTCACACGTCTCTTATTGCACACTCTAAAGATTCTTGGTACTTTGATAGTTGTTGTTCTAGACATATGACAGGAACTCCAGAATACTTGAACGACATTAAATCTTATAATGGTGGCTTTGTTACCCTTGGTGACAGAAAGAAGATTCGTGCGGTTGGTAAAGGAGAACTACATATGGTGGGATTTCCCAGCTTTGTAAGCGTTCTACTGGTAGAAAATTTAAAGGCAACCCTCTTGAGTATCAGTCAACTGTGTGATGAAAATATAATAGTTGAGTTCCAAAGGGATATTGTGAAACATAGAGAAAACAAAGTGCAAACTTTGGATAATTGCTACCTGTTGGAACAATAAGTGAAGAGTTTGAGCTCTAAGGCAGATTAAGGTACCTTGTGGTATCGAAAGCTCGGTCACATAAATTACAAAACCTTGGTAAAGATTGCAAATGCCAAAGCAATATGAGGTATGCCTACTCTTACTCATCAAAAAGGTATTATGTGTGGACCATGTCAAGTAGGTAAACATATTCGATCTCCTCACTCTTCTGTTCAATATATTACTGCTTCACAAAATCTTGAATTACTGCACATGGATTTAATAGGTCCAGTTAACACTCCTAGTATCACTGGGAAAAAGTATATCTTTGTATGAGTTGATGATTATTCCAAATACACTTGGCTAACCTTTCTCAAGGAGAAATTAGGTACAGTGGATGTCTTCGGGAGTTTGGTGATCAAGTTACAAACAGAGAAAGGGAGTTATTTTGGAGTGATTGTGAGAATTCGTAGTGATCATGGAAGAGAATTTGAAAACTCTCAATTCAGTGATTTCTGTGATGAACTTGGCATACAACATGAATTTTCTGCCCCCATTACTCAGAAAAATGAGATTGTAGAAAGAAAGAACAAAACCCTACAAGAGATGGCTTAAGTTATGTTAGCAGAAAAGGGTATTCACAAGAAAATGTGAGCAGAAGCAATCAACACAGCAGGTTACACCATCAACAGGGTATATCTATGGCCATTCACTAGCAAGACTTTCTATGAAATATAGAAAGGGAGAAAGCCAAATGTTGTGTATTTTGATGTGTTTGGAAGCAAGTGCTACATACTCAGGGATAGAGAGAAGCTAGGAAAATTTGACAATTGCAGTGTTGATGGAGTTTTTCTGGGCTATTCAGTGAAGAGTCGTGCATATAGAGTGTTTAATCTTCACACTGACACTTTCATGGAATCAATAAATGTGATTGTTGATGATTCTGCTGATAAGCAAGTATTAGGAAAAGGAGATGATGAACCTGCTTCGTCTAGTGTTCCAACATAAGAAACTTCGACCAGCCAACACGCTAATGTTGGAACATCGTAGCTTTCTAATTGTCTCGATGACTCTGATGAGATTGATGTTGGGACATCAACCCCAGATGCTCCATCTCATGTTCTAACACAAGTTGAACCTGAACTAAGTGCGAAACAAACTTGAACTTTACCACGAGTTAATTACAAGAAACTTGCAGGATTACAATGCTTTATTTCATTGATTGAGCCAAAGAACTATAAGGAATCCGTTCTTGATGAGTATTGGATTGCTGCAATGCAGGAATAACTTTAACAGTTTGCAAGAAATTATGTGTGGTACCTCACTCCACGTCCAAAAGGGGTGAACTTAATTGGTACTAAGTGGATCTTCAAAAACAAGTCCAATGCAGGCAATTTAAATAACTCGTAATAAAGCAAGGCTGGTGGCACAAGGGTACACTCAAGTAGAAGGAGTTGATTTTGATGTGACAATTGCACCAGTTGCCAGGTTAGAATCTATTCGAATCTTGCTTGCTATTTCATGCACAATGAATTTCACATTGTACCAGATGGATGTGAAAAGTGCTTTTCTAAATAGAGTGGTGAATGAAGAGGTCTAAGGTTTTGAGGATCCATACTATCCCTATCATGTGTATCGACTAAAAAAGGCACCGTATAGGTTGAAACATGCACTAAGGGCATGGTATGAATGACTGCCTAACTTTCTCATTCAGAAAGGTTGTCATTAAGGGGGAGTAGATCACACTTTTTTGTGCTTAACAGGTTATCAAAATTTTTGATTGCTCAAATTTATGTAGATGAAATTGTTTTTTGCTCTACTTCACAATCTATGGTGCATGATTTTGTGAATCTCATGCAGGATGAGTTCGAGATGAGCATGGCCGGTGAACTTACCTACTTCCTAGGACTCCAGGACATGCAACAAAAGAGTGGTTGTTCATAAATAAGAGAAAATAGGCTATGAATCTAGTGAAACACTTTGGATTTGGCATTTCTCGTCGGTGAGAACTCCAATGGGTGCTATGGAAAAATTGGTGAAGGATGAGAAAGGTGTTTCAGTTGATAAAAAATTGTACAGAATTATGATTGGGAGTCTCTAATACCTTACAGTTAGTCAACCAGACATATGTTTCAGTGATGGAGCTTGTGCGAGATTTCAGGAAAATCCCAAGGAATCCCATTTGACTTCAGTAAAAAGGATTATTCGATGTATTAGTGGGACTTCTGAGTATGGTATCTGGTATTCTAGGCTCAGATCTATTTGGCTATAGTGATTTTGATTGGGCGGGTTATGCAGATGATAAAAAAAGTACAACTTGTGGATGCTTCTTTCTTGGCACAAATTTGGTTTCTTGGTACTACAAGAAATAAAATTCTATATCCTTATCATATGCTAAAGCTGAATATCTAGTTGTTGGAAGCTGTTGTGCACAGTTATTATGGATGAAGCAAATGATGAAAGATTATGGGATTTTATGTGACAACAAGAGTGCTATATATATATATATATATATATATATATATATATATATCCAAGAATCCAGTCCAACATTCTTGAACAAAGCACATTGATATAAGGCATCACTTTATTCATGATCTTGTGGAAAGAAAGGAAGTCGTTGTGGTTTATGTTCTAACATTAGAACAATTTGCTAATGTTTTCACAAAACAACTAGATTCAGCCACATTTGAGCTTCTCAGACAACACTTAGGTGTTTGTCATATTTGAGGTATTTTTGCCCAATGTTTTTTAGCTGTAGATTTTATTTTTTTCTTTTTTTCTTATGTACGGAAAAAATTGAAAAACACAAAAATAATTGAAAAGAAAAAAATAGAAGTAGTTGATGCATTTTGGAATATGGCTAGTGGAATCTGAGGAAAGAGAAAGGAGACATTTTGGTGGCTGGAAGTAAAGAGAGGTAATTATTGCCTTGAAAAGAGGAAAAAGGGGTTGGGTTTATTGAGGAAGGAAAGTAAATTTTGTAAAATCTTAACTTTCCTTCTCTGTTTCGTATTCCCTTTTTACCAAAACTTCTTTTCGAAATATTTGTTGCTATTCTGAAAGTGTTGACTCTAGAAAAAACCCTACGGATTAGAACTCATCATCAGCAAGGACTCTCTAAACACTTGCCAAACATCTTCAGACTCTCGACATGGAGCACAGTCAGACCACCACGATGGAGAAAAGCAAGAATTTCCAAAGTTTTTTTGGAGAACCAGAGAAGACTGTTGATGTGCAAGAGAGCTATTTGATTGAGGAGTGGAGTGGTGTTGAAGAACCTGGCATTGAAGTGGTCCGGTCACCAGCTGTGAAGCCAATCACTGACAAATCTGAGAAAGTGAAAATCAAGGTATTCCGGGAGAAAAACTTTACTTTCAATGGTTAGACTTTTAAATCTCTAGAGGATTGCATTACTCACTACTTGGAGAAAGAGAAGAAAGTATATTTAAGAAGATACAAGTCAATGTCTAGGTATATAAATGGGATAAATCTATTTCAGATATTGAGAGAAGACATTGGGGGTGTTCAAAAAATAAAAAATTGGAAACTAAGTTGAAAGAGTTGGCGTGTACAGAGTATGACGGTAAGAAAGTAATGTGTGTCTATACTACTGCATCATTACCATAACAAGTGAAGTTGAGGGAAGTGAAAAACTGGCCTAAAAGACGTTGGACTCTAAGCTCTAAAAGTTACAAAGCAGTACGTGTGTATGATCCAAATGTGAGCAAGAATCTTGAGAAACTTAGGGGTTCATTTTCATATAGTGAGGAGAAAGTTAATGAAGAAGAAGTGAATGGCAGAGACTCTGCTGATGTGGAAGAAGGACCAACACAGGATGTTCCAACACAGGATGTAGGAGATGCACAAGAAGATGAAGAAGACATAGATATTAAGGAGTACCAGAAGATTGTTGAAGACTATTGTTTTGGGGGAGAATATATCATTCGAAATCCAGAGAGAGCAACAGGAGAAGAAGAAGGAAGGACTCAACCTAGGAATTCTCAGGAAGATGTGCAGGATTTGTACCTTGAGATGGAAATAGGGGGAGAAGGGAATGAGAATACTGCTGGTATTGAAGATGATGTTATAGCAACAGGACAATCTTTAGCAGTAACTGAAGAAGTAGGGCTTGATGATGTTCCTACATCAGGCTAGGAGAAGGATGGTGTTCCAATACAAAAGGTCAGTATTGAATACCTAACCTTCTCCAGTGATGAATTACTAGATGAGTTCTTTCAAACTTAGTCAAGATGGGTCAAAGAGAAATGCTCCACTAGAAGAGAATGAACAACAGGAGAAGAAGAAGACTACCATTGGTTGAAGCTCAAGACTAGTTATCTCTGTTAAGGAAGCTCTGAGCTTCAATTTTTTTTAAGAAGGATGCTTGAAAATCAGTAAGGATATATGTAAAAAGAGATTGATAGCTGAAAGACCTGTTGATCTGGTGGCTTACAAAGACTGTGGATTTAGTGAATTTTTGGAATATTTGGGGATGACTACAGCAGGCTTAGTATACAAGCAATTCAACCAGACTAGTACAGGAGTTTTACTCAAATACAATAGAAGGGAATTTGGACCTTGAATTACCCTGGTACAATAAAGTATATGTCAGAGAGACAGTGGTCAATTTTTCTGGAGAAAGGATCAATAAGCTATTGGGACTACCTACACCTGCATTTGGATCAATGTATTCTGAGGGCTTTGAAGCTTCTTTTGATCAGATCCTGACTGAGATTACTGCCGGATATCAGACTGAGTGGTCGTCTCAGGGTAATGCGACAACATCATGTCTGAGTACCAGGTATTTGTGCCTATTCTAGATAGCTATTAATTCTTGGTTGTCATCTTCTAACACCAGTGCCCTCACTCAAGATATGGAAAAGTTATTGCACTGCATTGGCACTAAAACTTCCATGCATCGTAGTCTTCTCATCCAAGCTAATATAGTGGAGAATGCTAGTTCTTCAAGGTCTAAAACTCTCTGCCATATCCTTGTATTATCACAGATGTTTTGAAAGGAGAAAAGGTGAAAACACAAGAGGCCGATGTTATTGTTGCTTCGGTGCCACTTAAGTCCAACAAGACCTTCAATTTCATAAATGTGAAAGATTTACCTTTGAAGCCATCAGGAGATGGATGCTCAGTTCAGAAAGGGAAAGAGGCCAAGAAGATTGTTGTGAAAGCTAAAATTGCAGCTCTGCAAGTTCAGATTGCTGCACTAAAAGATGAACTAAAGAGGCTAGATTCAGAAGATGATGTCCAGTATGAGAATGCTGAAGAAACTGAGGCCTGGTAATTCTATATTCTTGATAGTTTTGGTTGTTTTTGGATATTTGGCATGTTTTATGGCCACGGGATTGAGTATTTTGGGTTTTCTGAATTTCTTTGGTTCTTTTGTTGAGCCCAGCTGGAAGCTAAGGGCGTGATTATATTTGATGTTTTGGACGGTTGATAATGTTGTGTTTCTCGAATTTCAAGTACTTGCATGTTTCTGTTGATTCTGTGTTCCAACATGATTTTTGTCTTAAGTAACTAAGTATTGATTATGGTTTAATGCTCCAACATGGATATTGAGGTCTTTATATTCTTTTGGCACTGTGATATTCAGGGGGAGCTAAATATTATTTTCTGCTCATGTTCCAACATCCATATGTAGATTGCTTGAGGTCTATATTTGCAAAATTGGTGCGTTGAAAGTCCAAAAGGTTGGTGGGTTCAAAAAATTCCAAAGAGGGAGATTGTAAAATCCAAATGCGTTAGTTGGCAGTTTGTGTGAGTATGTAAATATAGTAATATTATGTTGTAACATCAAAGAAGGAGTTATAATGGAAGAAGTAAGAAGGATTTCGGCTATGGAACAGATTGGAATGAGATATTCTAATCCCTTACTGCAAGGGATTAGATTTGATAAATTTTATCTCCAATATGATTTGATTGAGATGAGAATATTTTGTGGAGTTAGGATTCCATTAGCACCGGTAACTGAGACATGCAGATGAGCTATATATGGTGGACATTACTGGCTAAGCTACTTACGCAAGTATACTGAGAAAATCTGTAGTCAGAGTTTTGATTGTTCAGAAAGTAGATGAAGCTTGAGGTCATTGGGAGTCTAATCAAGGCAGAATTGCAACTAGGGGAGCTAGTATAATTCACGAGTTGAATTAGAAAATATAAGTGTATTGTATGGTGTACCTTGTACTATATTTCTAATTAGTGGATTCATTCTAAACTGGGCTAGACCCCCATATGTAGGTAACATTTACCAAACTGCGTAACCAATTTGTGTGTTCTTAAGTTTTTACTTAAAAACATGGTTAAATAGGCGATGTTAGAACATTGTAATAGCAATTGAAGTAATTAGGTAAAACCAAATTTAATTCTGTATTCAAGGTTGTGCTTGGTGCTGACCTTTATAGCTTAGATGGAACTCAAGAAGAGAACGTAACGTTTTCGCTCTGTTTTGAGGAAGTAAGCGAGATCACAATCTACCAATTTGTGGATGTGTTTTGGAAGCTCAAAATGTGACTCAATATCGGATCAGAAGCGAGGTTGAAGAAGAGCATCAAATTCATTGATAAATTTGTTTACAGGATCATCGGAACCAAAACCGAGCAGCTGAAACAGGTCAGAGAGAAGGAGGACCTTATGTCGAGGTTCTTGGACAAGAACGAGACAGATCCCAAGTACCTTAAGGACATCATCCTCCACTTCACCATCGTAGGCAAGGACATCACCGCCAGCACTATCACCTGGTTCTTGTATCTCATATGCAAGCACCCTAACATACAATCCAAGATTGCCGGAGAAATAGTGAAAGCTACCATAATCCGTGCAAGCTGTGTGATCACCGATACACCAAACATGGTTACGGAAGAAGTACTCAAAAAGATGCAGTATCTCCATGCAACCCTCTCCGAGACACTCAGAATCTACCCCATTTTTTCTGTGGTGCATGATTTTTCTAACATAATTTGTTAGGACAAATATACAAATACAAGCTCGGTTTTGTATGTCCTAAACATATAATATTGTTTAAGTGTATTCTAGGTTTCAAATGTGTTAAATGATCAGTTGTTTTTCTATTTAATGTGTATGGGTGGTTGGTTGATGTTTGTGAGTGATAAACATGATTCAAAGGCTCAGTAAAGTGGTAAGTTTGTAGAAATATTGATGTATCTTCGAACCCGATCCGCCAACTCCGATCCAATCCGTCAGCTGTCAAACTTGTAACCTGCAAAACCAAGACCCCGAACGTTCCCGGGAGGGGGGGGAGAGCCCCGATGGTAAAGTAAGTGCACGGCTGTTGATTATACAATAGTGAATAAATGTACAAAAGTGACGCACCTCTTTACTTATACCTCTCAAGACCTAATTAAAATTTGCAAATTATTTTTTATATAGCTTTTATTTAGTTGTAAATATATTTTTTCCACTTTATTTTTGTTCAAAAAATCTGAAAAACAAAAAAAATAGAAAGAAGAAAAAGCTACCAAAATAGAAGTTATAGTATGTTGGAACTTCAAAGAAGTATGACTTGAGTTGACAAGAGAGAAAAGTGAAATCATTACACTTCTTAGAAAGGGGAAAAGGCTTGCGCGGCAAAAGAGGTAAAATAGTATAGAGTTTGTTTTGGTTCAAAATTATCTCCATCTCTCCATATCCCTGGAATACACTCCCACATTCTTTGGAATTTTTGGATTTCTTGTTGCCGAATTTTTTTTGTGAGTGTATCTTGAATAATCTGAGCGAAGATCCTTCTCTTCACAACTAAACCTTGCCAAAAAATGTCTTCAAGCCCTAAAGTTTCCATGGCCAAGAAAGTGACTCAAGAAAGTTCTCACCCTCTAGACAATGACAATGGCGAACAGAGGGAAGAAACCGTGGAGGTGGACTCAACTGGTGACAACGGCTAGAATGAAGAACTCAAGAACAGTGGAAATCTTCCAATCAAAAGGTAACTAGTCTGGATCCCCCTACTCTGAAGTTCTATGTTATGGAGTTTAAATATGTTGATGAGTTCTTTGAATGGGTTGAAGCCAATAGGATCACGGTAGATTTGTCCAAGTTAAAAAATTTAGAAGGGGAATTTCTCAATGTGAATATTAAGGAGTTGTTTTCTGGACATATTGGTGAGTTTGAGGATATTGAAAAATATGAAACTAGGCTATTGAGAGGGAAATATGGTGTGTACAATGAGAAGTATAGATTTCATGGTGAGGCCGAGGGAATAAAAGTGATTAAGTCCACCGATAGGATACCCTTTGGATTTCATAATGTTGAGGCTGGCAGGAGATTGAGGAACTTAGAAAGCCTATGATCATTGAGATTACAGATAGTGAAGAAGGAGAAAGTGTTGGGTATGTTCCAACGCAGAGGGTAGAGTCAGGGATGGCTGAAGATAGGGAGGTGCATGATGCTGATATGGGAGGTCAAGACCAGATTGATGTCACTGGGAATGCATATAATAACTTGGAGTATTCAGAAGTAGGAAATACAGGAGGATTGGATTTGAGGAAAGAGAAATCAAGCAATGAGCAGCATGTTGGAACACATGGTGAGGCAGATACAGCTGAGCAAGAGGAAGAGGTTGAACAGCCTAAGTATGTTCCAATACTGGAACCAGACCTGAACTACTCCTGTGATGAAGTGCTGGATGAATTCTTCCAGGATGCAAGGGCCGGGAGAAAGATGTCAATTGCTGAGGATTCTCCACCATCCAAAAGATCCAAGAAAACCCAAGCTACTCCAATGAAGAAGAAATTGTCGACACCTCCTTCTGTAAGTGAGGCTTTATCCTTTTCATACTTTGATATTAAATGTGAGGAGATGGGAGAGATTTTTGCTTAGAGGAAGATAATCATTAAAAGGCCAGTGGATTTAGAGGCATATAGGTCCACTGGTTTTACTGACTTTCTGGAGATGATTGGGATGAAGATGGTTGCCACTGTGCAACTTCAGTATAACAAGCAGGTTGTTATTGAAGTTTACTCTAATTTGATGGCTGAAAACCTGGAAATTGATTCCCCATGGTGTGATATAGTTTATGTTAGGGAGGAGGTGATGAACTTCTCTACTACCAGGATGAACAAAACTTTGGGGCTGAAAACTCCAGATTTTGAAGGTATCTTTCCGGATAATTTAGAGGTATCTGATAATAGGATTCTGGAGGTAGTGTCGGGTGGATACAAGACAGAGTGGCTAGAGACAGGGTATTCACATGCATCTTGCCTATCTTCTAGGTTTTTTGGGCTGTATCAGGTGGCTGTGAACTGTTGGATGTCGTCTTCCAACACTACAGCTCTGATAAGAGCAATGGAAAAGTTGTTGTACTGTGTTGAAACACAGAAACCAGTAAACCTAGGGTAATTCATTCAGTAGAGTCTGGTTAAGCAAGCTACTGTTCCAAAGGCTAAGCATGTCCTAGTGTACCCGTGTCTGATTTCTCCATTGGCTAGAAATGCTAAGATGGAGGGTAATTCAATGGATGTCATCATTGATAGTGAGTTTCTTCGGCCTAACAAGAAGACCTCTGGAATGCGGCAAGTGCATGATCTACCTTGGAATCCGAAGGCTTCCACTTCTGCTGATGCTGAGAAAAATACCAAGTTGGTGGTTCTTCATGAAAGGTTGGGGCCATAGCTACCCAAATAGTGGCCCTTGAAGCAGAGAAGGCTGAGATTGAGGGGGGAGAATGCTCTGTTGGAAGCATACTGCTCCGAAACAAAATTTATGATCTTGAAGTGTCTATATTCTAACATAGATCACATGAGGGGTTCAGGGGGAGCTGACTTTATTGTCTTTTTAGATTTTATTTATGTGGTTTCTTGCCTTTGGCATATTCATGGCCACGGGGGGAGAATATTTTGGTAATTTTGGATATTCTTTTTGATTGGATGACTATAATCTGAATTATTTCGCTGTTATGAAATTCTAGTTTTCGGATGGCTTAGTATTTAGCACATGTTCCAACATAAGTGGATTTCTGGAAGACTTATATGTATGATTGGAAGATTTTTGTTGCGTTCTTATTTCCAAAATGGTTGGGTCCACAAAATGTCAAAGGGGGAGATTGTAAAGTCAAGTGATTTTCCTTGATTATTTAATTGGCATTTTGTGAACAAATTTGGAAACGAAAAACATTCCATGTTGGAACATGCGGACAACCACATTCACACCTACAAGAAGTTACAGAAGAAAAACATAATATTGTGGTATTTGTTGATTTATGGAAATCTAAACATTCTGCAATATATTAGGCGGTGGTAGAAGCATATTAGATTTATGGAAAATCCCTACAAATATGGTATTGGGTTTATCAAATATATGAGATACATTGTGATAAGGAAAATCTCTTTATTTATGGGATTTTGATATGCTTCAACGCCGATAATGAATATGAATATTATGGGGATAATCATGGAAAGTTCCGATCTTCCAATGGCTTTAAAAGGGGACATCATGGCTGCATTAAACTCACGAACTTAATTGTGAAAATATGCATACATATTTTCTATCTTTTCCAAGTCTCTTGTGAAGAGCCAGATATACATGTTTCAACATATGTGACCCACCGTTCAAAGTTCAGAATCACATGGCTTAATTCCTCGGGAGCAGGAGATCCAGTGTCAACAAGTTTCGAGGTCAGAGGGGTCTTATCAAGATAGATCGGTAGTAAAGGGAGCTTGCAGAATTCACACGTTTAATTAGTAAAGATAAGTATTTTGTATGGTGTACTATGTACTGTATCTTTCTTATTAGTGAATTCATTCTGAACTTGGTAGGTGGATTTCACCGAACTGCGTAACCAAGTCTTGTGTCTTTATACTTTACTTTATTGCATACTTGGTTAGATAGGTTATGTTGGAATATAGTAATAATAATTAAGAAAAATTGGTAAAACCAAATTTCAGATATTACAAGTTTAATAATTTTATCAAAACATGTTATTTGAGTTGGTTTAGCTGGGTTCTTTATATTTTAGATTTCTTACTGTATGTTTAGTTCATGTATGTGTGCCTTTAGTTTACTTATTAGAACCATTAGTTTAAGTAATCTTTTGTTTGAGTTTACTGATTTGAACATTATTTTATGGATTTAAACTTCAACTATTGCTGGTCTTTACTTTAGTTGAGATTTTTAAAGCATTAGACGAGAAATTTAAAGTATTAATTTTACGGCTCACATAGTGTCTACAAAATAATGCTATGATTTTAATACATGATTGTAGTACAATATTGTTATAATATAAAATTGAAACTCATAGCCTAGATCACTTGTTGCTTTGGTGTCTTTGTACCAAAATATTTTGTCTTTGGTTTCTTCCTTTGATTACATGCTTCAATTCTCTTGCTTCTTCTTTTTATCTTTGTGGGAAATGGATCTGATCTTGGTTTGTTGGTAGTTTAGTGAGTGAGGGTTCAACTACACTGGTGCTTGAATTTTCAGCTATCTTGGAAGTTTTTGGAATAACTCTATTGACTTTTTACCTTTGCTTCACAAGTCTACCTATGATGGTTCCGGTTTTTCCCTCATTGTGTTGAAAATCACACCCCCAAATCCCAATACATTTGATTGTTTTCTATACAAATCATGAAATTCCAATAATTTTTTGCTCTCAAAATTCTGAAGCAATTTGTGACATCAGCTATAAGTCGCTCAAAGTGTGGTCAAAATCGATTCTTACAAATATATATCAATTATAAACTACATCCAGTAATATATGCAACTCATTACATCAATTTTTTTTTATTTGTTTGTGCATTTAAGGGCTTAGTTCAGTAATTCTAACAAGTATTTTAGACATTGATGAATATATACACGTATTACATCACAAGTTTAGGCGTTTGTATCGTGTATATATCATGCTACTTCAAATATTTCAGCAAAATTTAAGATATCAAACTTTTAATAACAACATTCATATAATTAAATCAAAATTTTGATGATTGATTTAATAATATATAAACGCATTACTTCACGCGTTTAAACAATTTCATCAAGTACAAAACATCTTATTTCAGACGTTTCATAACAAAGTTCATCTAATGAAATCTACATTTTCATGATACATCTAGAAATATATAAACAAATCACTTATGTGTTTAGGCATTTTAATAGTGCATATACATGTTATTTAAGGTGGTTCAGCAAAAATATAAAATAATAATTTTATGAAATATCTTTTCTTGATGAATCATCTAGAAATATATGAACACATTACTTTATGTGTTCATGCGTTTACATTGTGCGTTTAACATATTACTTTATATGTTCCAGCAAATTTAAAATGCCAAAAACTTCTCAGCAAGATTCATCTAATCAATTTCAGATCTTGACAAATCATCTAGCAAAATATGAACACATCATTTCACGTGTTCATGTGGTTACATCGTGTATCTAACTTATTACTTCATAAGTTCCAGAAAATTTAAAAATATTAAAAAAAACATTTAACAAAATGCATCTAATCAAATTCAAGACCTTGACGAATCATCTAGAAAAATATGAACTTACTTCATGTGTTCATGTGGCTACATCGTGTATTTAACATATTACTTCATACGTGCTATAAAATTTTAAAATATGAAAATCTTCTAAACAAAATGCATCTAATCAAATTTCAGACATTGGCGAATCATCTACAAAAATATGAACATGTTAATTCATGTGTTCATGCGGTTACATTGTGTATTTAACATATTACTTCATATGTTCCAGCAAATTTAAAAACACCAAAATCTTTATAGTGAAATGCATCTAATCAAGTTCCAAACCTTGGCGAATCTTCAAGACAAATATGAACACATTACTTCATGTGTTTATGCGGTTACATTGTGTATTTAACATATTACTTCATACGTTCCAGCAAATTTATAAACACTAAAATCTTCTAAACAAAAATGCATCTAATCAAATTTCAAACCTTGACGAATCATCTAGCAAACTATGAACACATTACTTCATGTGTTCATGCAGTTACATCGTGCATTTAACTTATTACTTCATAAACTCCATCAAACTTAAAATACTAAAATATCTTTAAGAAAATACATCTAATCAAATTCCAAACATTGAACAATCATATAGCAAAATACGAACACATTACTATATGTGTTCATCCAGTTTCATCATGCATTTAACAATATTTTCATAATGTCAAATTCAGTAACATTACTACAGTAGTCAAAATCCAAACCTTGATGAATGTTTGCTGAATTTTTCAGTTTCAAAATCTTTATTGCTCTATCCTCTATACTAAACGATTTCATTGCCTTGAATTGCTTCATTTACCATCTCTTAGAACAACAACACCTACATGAAATTCTTTTTATAATATTTCTCAAAAAAATTGGTTAATGCTGATGAAAATTGAGATTTGAAACCGTAAATATGATAGTACCTCATTGATTTCATTGTCGCAGATCATAGAAGTTTTCAAACATGTGTTCACTTCATATTTGCTTCGCTAAAATCATAGCATGATGCAAAAATTCAGCGCTCGGTCCAGATTTGCTTAAAAAATGATCGATTAGCAAAATTTCAACTTCGATCCGGTGATTTGCACAGATTCAATCGGTGATTTGCGATCATAAATACGGTGTTTATGAGATTTGTTTTGGTGATTTCAATCTGATTGAATTTCATAAGGATTGAAATCCCTTGATTTTGGGGGTTTTCCTTCTAAAAAATGGTAGTTGGTTGTAATCTGAACTCATTTTCTAATAATTGCAACTTGATCCTATTTTTCATCCCTGGTTCTAATAATTTCACTTGGGTCCCTCATCTCACCATTTGCTATGATGAGACAGTGTCACATGAGATTTTCTATTTAAGAAAATTGGGTATGCTAAGGAATTAGTCAAATCTGATCTAAGAAAATTGGGTATGTTGAGGAATTATTCAAATCTGATCAATTGTATTGTGGCCGATCTTCACAAGAAAACGTCCAGTCCGTCCCACTGCTCTCTTAGTATGGGTGACCAAGTAGGCTCTATTTGGCAAGCAAAATTGGCATATTTTGAAAGTAGTAGCAGATCAGCTTTTGCTTTTCCCTAAAAATAACATCTACTTTCAAAATAAGCTATTTTTTGGCACTTTACCAAACACTAAAAAGTATTTTGCTTATAAGCAAAGCATCTTAAAAGATCTGTCAAACATAGTCTAAATGTCCTCCAAAGCCTTTTTCAAATTCTTGCATATTGATCTCTTGTATAGCGGTATTATATACTACCTCAGTCTCAACAAAAATGATATATTTTGACTTTTGAAAATCAACTGAAACAGTTTCAATTATTAGTATCTTTAGAGAAAAACTCGTGTGAGACCGTCTCACCATAGCAAATGGTGAGACCATGGACCAAACTGCAATAAATAGCAAGGGAGCTAAAAAAAGGACCAAATTGCAAATACTAGAAACTAGGGCTAAAACTGGGTTAAAACCGGGTTATAACAAAAATGGGCTAACCCAATTTTCTCTCTCCTCCCAAATAAATGTTAGATTTCTTTCCTCCCAAAAATCAAGGAATTTCATTCCTCTTCAAACTCATCCCGAATTCAAACTACTATACATCGGATTCAAGCTCTGAAATCGCCGATAAAAGCTCTGCAAATCTCCTGTTCAGTTTTGGAATCAAGCTCCAAGATAAAAATCTGCAGATGAAATTGAATTTTGAGATTGAATTTTGCAACAGAAAGATTGAAGATCATAATTCAAAGCTTCTAAGATTTCTGAAGGTGAAATAATCGAGGTAATATAAAATTTACATTTGAAAATCTGAGTTTTATGGTTCAAATCACAATTATATGAAATCTACGATCTAAGATCTTAGTTTTATGGTTTAAAATCTTAGTTTTAACGGTTGAAATCTACTATCTAAGGTGTTGATGTTATAAACTATGAAAAACGAAGCAATTAAAGGCAGTGAATTTTTTTGTATGAGAAAGAAGGCAATTCATATGTTCAAGCTGAAAATTCAACAAGTTTACATCCAGGTTTGGTTTTGATTTCGTCTATACAGTTAAACACATAAAGGTATTGCATGAACACATGAAGTAATGATTTATATTGTGGAATTTATTTTTTGCCATATCTACAATTTAGTTATATGCATGATGTGAAGAAAATGGAGGTGTTTTTTAATTTGCTGAAACGTATGAAGTAATATGATGAACATTGGAGGTAACTACATGAACACATGAAGTAACGTGATATTATTCTTCTAGATAATTCCTCAAAGTCTGAAATTTGTCTACATGAATTTTTTTGAGGAAATTTAGGTCCTTTTTAATTTGCTGAAATGTGCGGAGTAATATGATGAACACTGGATGTAACTGCATGAATATATGAAGTAACGTGATATTATTCTTCTGGATAATCCTCAAGGGCAGAAATTTGGCTATATGATTTTTTTGAGAAAATTTAGGTGTTTTCCAATTTTGCTGAAACGTATGAAGTAATATGATGAACACTGGATGTAATTGCTGAACACATGAAGTAATATGATGAACACTGGATGTAATTGCTGAACACATGAAGTAACGTGATATTATTCTTCTGGATAATTCCTCAAGCTCTCAAATTTGGCTATGTGAATTTTTTTGAGGAAATTTAGGTGTTTTTTAATTTACTGAAATGTATGAAGTAATATGATGAACACTGGATGTAACTGCATGAACACATGAAGTAACGTGATATTATTATGATGGATAGTTCGTCAATGTATGAAATTTGACTATGTGCAATCTTTTGAGGAAATTTAGGTGTTTTTAAATTTGCTAAAACATATGAAGTAATATGATGAACACTAGATGTAATTGCGTGAACGGATGAAGTAATGTGATATTATTCTTCTAGATAATTTCTCAAGATCTGAAATTTAGCTGTATGCAATTCTTTGATGAAATTTAGGTGTTCTTTAGTTTGCTGAGACGAATGAAGTAATATGATAAACACTAGATGTAACTGCATGAACAAATGAAGTAATGTGATATTATTAAGATGGATAATTCTCCAAGGACTGAAATTTGGTTGTATGCAATTTTTGAGGAAATTTAGGTGTTTTTCAAATTTGCTTAAATGTATGAAGTGATATGATGATTAATGGATGTAACTGCATGAACAAATGAAGTAACGTGATATTATTCTTCTGGATAACTCCTCAAGGTTTGAAATTTGGTTATATGTAATTTGTTGAGGAAATTTAAGTGAATTTTAATTTGCTGAAATGTATAAAGTAATATGATGAACACTAGATGTAACTGCATGAACACATGAAGTAATGTGATATTATTATGATGGATAATTCGCAAAGGTCTGGAATTTGGCTATATGCATTTTGTTGGGAAATTTAGGTGTTTTTAGATTTTCTGGAACGTATAAAGTAACATATTTAATAAATGATGTATATGCATTAACACATGAAGTAAAATTATTGAACTTTATTAGATGATTTGTTAATATCTAGAATTCAATTGCATGCATTTTGTTAAGAATATTTTAATGTTTGTAACCCAAGAAGTAATATGTTAAATACACAATGTAACTCAATAAATATATGATGTATTGTGATGCTGGAGGTCTGAAATATGATTAGTTGATTTTTTTTCAAAATATTTTGGCATTGTAAAATTTCTTTAAAGTATGGAATCATATATTTGATACAAGATCTTACCTCATAAACACATGAAGTAAATAAGTAAAGTGTATAAAGTTGCTATATAAAAATGGCTTTATGCATTATATTGAGAAAATTTACGTGTTTTTAAATTTTTAGAACGTATAAAGTAACATATTAAATAAATGATGTAACTGCATTAACACATGAAATAAATTATCTAACTTTGTAAGATGATTCATCAATATCTAGAATTCAATTACATGCATTTTGTTAAGAATATTTTATGTTTTAATATTTACTGTAGCCAAAAAGTAATATGTTAAATACACAGTTTAACTCATAAATACATGATTTATTGTGATGCCGAAGGTCTGAAATTCTATTAGTTGAATTTTTTTTCAAAATAATTTGGTATTGTACCTCGATGCACATATTTATCAATGACTAAATAACTGTTTATGAAGGCCGAACTATATTGTAAATTACATGAACTAATCAAAAAATTAGTTGATGTAATGAGTTACTGAAAGGATACATATTTGTAGAACCATATTTGGATGCCAATTTGAGCGACCTATAAATATTCTTGTCTCAAAAACTACAAAGGAATGTGAAAATTCAAACAGTCTAGCAGAATCTCTCATCACTAAACCGCCAACAATCCAAGATCCATCTCCCACAAAGACAAAAGAAAGAAGCAAAAGAATTGAAGGATGGAAGCAAAGAAAGAAACTGAAGATAAATGAGTTTGGAACAAAGACACCAAAGCAACAAGTCTAGACCTATGAGATTCAATTTGACAATGTATTTATATTATTATTTTGTACCTTTAACTTAAATTCTGAGACTAATTATTTAAATTGCGCTTCATATGCTTTGAACATTTGAACTAACTAATGCAAATTAATTAAATAAAATTATATTCAAACTAATTTAAACCAAGCAACCAATGTTTGAAACTAATGACTCAAATGAATAAAATAAATGGAAATACACATGAACTAATGTTTGAATAAGTAAATTAAAATATGAGGACCAAAAAGTAAACCATAACACATGACTAGAAATTTTCTAATGTTTCAACTAAATAACTAAATAAATAATCAAACAAAAAACCTAAATAACCGAACTATATACCTAAAGAACGCATTGATATACAAAGAACAATACATGAAGTAACAATTAGAAAAAATAGTAAATTTGGCAAAGCAAAATTTAAACACCCCAAAAATCATTGCTAGACAAACTTTAAACTTTAATAACAAACTAAGATAAATACAATGGAACTAAAGAGAAAAACTTCAGAACTGAGTTAATAAAAAAATTACAAGTTTTAATCTAGTTACAACAAAACAAATTCAACAACCTAGCAAATTACAACCAGAATCATACAAAAATAAAATCATTCAACATTCAAATACAACAAAACTAAATATTCAAATCACACTACAAACTCAATATATTTTTGAATTACAAGTTCTCTCAAACATCTCGAAGTCCTTGTTTGTGAGGTTTTACAGCCGTGGACGCTACTTTTAGGCCATCCAATTCACCTTCAGTAAACAAGTTAAAAGTCAGGATGGGTTGGTTTTGTTATCTTCTCCAATTGTTGACACATTCATCAACCATAGCACATACATTGTCATTCCAAAACTCTTGTGAATCTTCGAAGTCTTCCGGCTGAATTTAGGTTTATTCAGTAACACCTTCACTTGGTTGCAAGTTGCGCGATCCATAATGCTTAAAACTGACTTTTGACATAATGTTTTTTTTGAAAACAGGAGAAATATATCATTTTTCATCTTGAAAATTTATTTCATACTTTCCTTGTTCAATCGTCGAATACCTGACTAATGACTCAGTTTACGCATAACCAGCACATGTTCATGTACATTAAGCAAAAGACCAACATAACAATATAAATATAAGAAGAATTCTAATTACAAAATCTAACCTGAATCCTTTTCACAAGTTGAAACAGGGATTATTCATCACGGACACAACAACAACTATATAATATAACAAATAAATACGGGAAATACCTAAACTAATAATACAAACAGATGAACAAATTATACTAAATATTACCAGTTTGAATTATGCTGCCCTTAGCAACAACATCGCCCTTATCAATTTCTATTTTCAAAAGAGATAAACTAATGAATTAAACAGTCAAACTAATAGTATAAACATAAGAACAAATTATAATCATAAAATCTAAATAGGTTCCTTCAAAAAATGTTGAAACTTTGGGGAGATTTGTTGGGGCGGATGGACTCACCTTTTACTCCCATGGAAAGAAGGGCAGAGACTTCTGCTTAGTATCAGATTCCAACCTACATATCATTGCTCACTTCATTGGAAAGAAGAATGCCAACTTAACAAGAGACTTAGGTTGATTAAAACAAATGAAGATTCTTGTAGTTATTGGTTGAGTAAAACAACTGATACAACAAAACTGGAAAACATAAAACATAAAGTCTCCATGTCTACTAGTCCTAATATATCAGAAACCTTGAGAAAATCCAACATCCTGCATTCAACATTTATAATAAGGACAATAAGCTAGTGCCAAATCAGTGGCAAGTAATGCCAACTTACTTGGGTCAAGAAATCTTGTGAGTTGTGTTTGCTAAGTCATTTATGTATTCAGAAAATCTAAATCTTTGTGAATGTACTGATAGAATATAGAGTGTATAGATGGTACAGATTCAGTGAACATAATCTATATATGTACAATATCAATCAAGATACTAGGAGATACTATAGAGAATCAATCATATACCGTGATTGATTATGTTTAGGATTAACTCCATATTATATCATGTACATTAAAAGAAAAGAAATTATATAAGTAAATAAAAGATAAAATGAGAAATACAAACACAATATTGATTTCCAAATTATGAAATTGAAACTTATATCAATGGAGTGATGATTGTGCTAAATATGCTTGGTAACTAATTATGACATACCAAAACAAGAATTAACATCTCTTTGATTGATATTGATATCTAGTATTTACCTTTTGTAAAGTGGGTCGAGAACATGATATACATAGAAGAAGGTGAACTTTCTGGACACTGATTGTGCCAAATCCATCACCATTCTGGAAGGAAACTATTTGATTAATGAATTCGCTGCTAAGGAGATATGCATTCCACGAGAAATTAAATTGAAATCCACGATTGAAGCTGCAAAATCACAAAATAAAGCAGCGAACACATTAATAACAGTAAGTAGAAAGTTTCGGCACTTGATTCACAAGTTTTATCAGCCTTTGAACCAAATCACTAACCTCCAAACCTTCATCCACAATAGAAATTCAGTTATCTCTCTAAATTACTCCCGATTTGACGTCGTAGACCTATGCCGTATTAAGAAATTAGAAATCCTCTAGATTAACCAAATCTCCGGTTGAAAATTAACTATTTTAGCGAGAAATTGCAGCAAAATCGACGATTGAAAAGTACAACATTCACTCTGAAAAGAGAGAAAATGGCGATGAAATGGAAAATATAAAAAGAATAAAATGTATGAACTTAATTTATATCACTCTCACTATTTACGACTAAGACCCTCCATTTCTTTTTCTTTGCACATAAGACCAGCTTCCTTGTGAATACAACCATAACATACCCTGAACTAAACACATAAACAGCCTAACTAAACACATAAACAACCTAACTACTCCGTTATACACGGTTTCATACCAAAAACCACAACATAAAAAAAATAAAACAGAGCAACAACTAAAAGTTCAGCAAACAGAGCAACATCAACAGAAAAACAGAGCATCATCAATAAGAACGAAGAACACATCAAATCAATCAACAATAAAAAATAAAAATCAAAGAAAAACAACACAAAACCCTAACAATACAAAAAGTAAGAAAAAAATAAGAAGAAAATCACTTTTTGATTCAACAGCGGATGAGGTAGGAACATCGCCATCAACATTTAAGTCATCTTTACCAGCAATACCTTCCTTTGATTTCATCATATCTACAAAATAGAGAAGCACAAATAAAAAAACACACAATATAACGCCAAAATAATGCATACAGGGCCAAATTTACGAAGATAAACGGCGGAATCAATAAGAAAACAAGCGAAAACTTGAAGAAAGCAAAAAGCCCCAAATCTTACCTCTATCAGACCACAAAATCCAAAAAATTGAGAACATCTTACCTCTATCAGATCACAAAAGACATTCCGACGCAATGTAGGCTTCGAAATCACGATTTTAAACTGAAATCGAGCAGTTGAAAATCGAATTTGACAGAGGGAGTTTGGAGAGGGTTTTTTGCGATTTTTGGTTTTTCGATTTTGTGAGCAAGAGAATATGAAAAGAAAACTGAATAATTCCTAAATTATATATCTTACATGCTATTGTCTTTAAGTCCATAAAACTATTTAATTTTCTTAGAGACCCCTGGTCTCACCATAAGTTTGGGTGAGACGGTCTCACCATAAGTTTGGGTGAGACGGTCTCACCATAAGTTTGGGTGAGACGGTCTCACCATAAGTTTGGGTGAGACGGTCTCACCATAAGTTTGGGTGAGACGGTCTCACCATAAGTTTGGGTGAGACGGTCTCACCATAAGTTTGGGTGAGACGGTCTCACCCAAGTCTGTAATATCTTTATATATGTGTAAAAAAAATTTTTTAAAAATTAATTTAAAAATATATATCATAAGGAATCCAGTAACATATAACATAATAATAGTCTTGCATTTATAATGATGGAAGTTAACTCATTTTGACTTCAAAAAATTATAATGTATCATTTTTGTTGGGACGAAACTAATATATAAAATTCGTACTTTACTGTACATAGTCTTTGATAGATAAACTGTAAGTTTTAATATATTTTTAAAATTCTTTAAATATAACCTTCATAAAAGTATAATTAAAGTTAAGTTCTTTAATTAAAAATATGAGAATATAATTATTTATACAGTAAAAATACGATACTACATACAGAAAATATACCGAGACTTCATAACCCACTTGTGGTCCATAAAAGCTTTTGTTCTAAAAAAATATTTGTATTTCCTTTCTTTCGTTTTATGCACATAATTGTAAGTCGTTAAGGGAAATATATGGAAAGTAAAAAAATTTGTTTCGTTAATACGCATGAACCACTCAGTGCATATCGTAACTGAACAAGTTGCATGACCACGCTTTATGAGGTTTCTACACTTTGAAGTTTGAATGTGAATCAAGTTTCACAAGAAATTTGTGATCATGCTCAAATATTAAGTATTGAACTTATGCCCAAAACAGAAACACACAACACTCTTTATTACATCTTCTGAACATCGGATATGGGCCATATGGCCGCTATACTAAACTTCGTTAAAAGAATTGCAAAGACGGGACTTATATTGTGCAAAAGCACCTAATAGTACTATGATTAAAAAAAAGTGTTTTTATAACCATACATAGGTGATATAAGTGTCAATATAACCTTTTAATATTTGTAAGTGCCAATATAATCCTATATAGTTAGTGAAAGTGCCAATATAACCCTATAAGTTTTAAGGATGTGCTGATATAACCCAACAAACATTAGAAATGTGTTGATATAACCATACAAACATTAGGAATGTGCTGATATAACCCAATAAGATTGCACAATGTGCTGATATAACCCTACCTAATTTCAAAGAGCTATGGCGTTCCGGCTAACTATAAAGGTAAAATTGTCCACCCAATTTGAGAGTTAGCCCAAAGGGTATTTTGATCAATTTACACAGAGTCAACGCTTAAAAATTGAGGTCAATGCCGAAAATGGGGTCTGAGGGTTATATTGGCACTTTCATTAACTAGTTAGGGTTATATTTGCACTAAAAATTATCATAGGGTTATATTGACACTTACTCAAGTAGATAGGGTTATATTGACATTTACTCAAGTAGATAGGGTTATATTGGCACTTATCCCTACTATGATTAAGGATACATTCCTTAATCATTAACCCCTCTGTTGTGTGACGTTTTTATGTTTCAAACTTGGAATCGCCATCCGAAATTGAAACTGGTGATCGGAAAAATGATCAATCGTTGGATAGTTTCACAATGCCAATACACGATACTTAAAGTACAACCATCGTGTATTAGTGTTTCGTTAACTATTGTTCAATCATCGTTAAATGAATTAAGAATGTAAGCTTTCAAGCCTTTCTTTACATTGAAACACGTCGGTAGGTTATAACTGCCGTCATATTGTACATGTTCTGATATTGGTTACTACAAATGAAAGTTGAAGCTTTAGGTGTTGGTGCAGTTAAGACAACAAAAGCAAACTCATCAACAAGAAGAAAGGAAGTCTTAAAACAAGGAAGAAAATAGAAAAACGAACGAGTATCCATATCTATAGAAAGAATGTCAGTACACACTTGCATTATTAGTACAGTTGTGAAGCGAAGCCTGGGGCCGAGAGCTTACCCATGAGGTCTTCAAATTCAATGATATGATGAGAACAATAAAGCTTAAAACTTTCTTGATAAATGCAGACATAACAAAATTCTAGAAGCATTGTACAGAAGGACAATGGTAAGTATTAATATGCTAGATTTTTAAACTGAATTCAATATTAGCCAGACAATTTGATAGTGCAGGAATATGTTTTGATAACTTAAATGTTATTCTTTAATTTTATTCCTTTTCAGATTGATTATTTTGGAGGGAAAAGTCCAAGCAATGCATTTGAATGCCTAGAAGAAGTTTCTTATACATTGCCGATAGTTTTACTCAATCTTTAAGAATGGTGAACAGAAACAGAGAGGCGTAAAATTACTTATGATACGAAGAAATCAATAATAAAGAACAAAAAGCTTAATGATGACATCAACACCTGATCAACATTTAGAATACGATTTAGGTTCGAAATTACTAAAAAAACCTCAACCAACTTTTGTTACTGCATATCATGGAAAGAGAATAAGTGGTTAGGATGACGAAGAAAACTTATAACAGTAAGATCGTGATTGCGATGGATTCTCTTGTGATGAAGAATTCACCCACATCTATGATGCTTTGCCTCAAATTATCCACTATTTATATACTATATGTTTAAACAAATATAATATAGTTTAGGAGTTTGAACAAACGATTATACTATTATTAATATGTTTTATAAAATTGAAATGAGATGAAAAGGTGGTAATATTACTCAGTGAAAATGAATTTTTTGATTAGATTTTCGATGTCAGAAGCTATGAAGTGTAACTTATATGTTCATGCCTGATGGTTCTTTAGATTTTGAAACCGGTTCTATTTTTTAAATGAGTTATGAATGTAATCTTTCACGGAATGGAACCCAAAATAATGGATGACTTCAGAAGCTATGGAGTGTAATTGCTCTGTTCATGTTCGATTGAGCTACCAAAATCGGAAGAGCATCCGAGAAATATCGTATCAAAGTCAATCCCTAATGAAATTCAACAATATGGATTCCAACAAAGTTTTAAGGACATTGCTATCGAATTCAACGATAAAATATTAGCTTCGTTCGAAGACAATTTTGGAAGTGATCCACAAAACAAGACATTGTTCCAAAATTGACATTCAATATGTGGCAAAATCAACTACAATGTAGAAATTCAAATCTAATGGGAAGTTCCAAAATGTGCTTCTTGACTAGCCATTTCTACACGGTTAATTTCCCCTAGAACCTTCTTTGTTTCATAATTTTTTCCCTCAATTGTATTATCTACTTCACATTTGCCTTATCTTTTTTGTACATGAGCTACATGAACGAGCTATCATGTAGGAAATAAGGGTAATAATCTGTGTTCTATTCATGAATTCATGATACATTATATAGTAGTACAGTAAAACCTATCCTAGCTAGGAGAAGGTAACAGAATACAATTATATCTACAATTATGGTAGGAATACAAATCCAATTCCAATACCAATACTAATTAACACTAATTCCATAACAATTATAATACTAATTCCTTAACACTCCTCCTCAAGTTGGAGCATGCGGATCAGAAATGCCCAACTTGCCAAGTAAGGAATGAAACTGGTTACGTCCGAGAGCTTTAGTGAACAAATCCGCGGGTTGGTCAATCGTACGAATATGTTGAGTAATAATAGCGCCAGATTGGACAAGATCTCGATAAAAATGACAATCAACTTCAATGTGCTTAGTACGTTCATGAAAAACCGGGTTGGCCGCTATGTGAATAGCGGATTGACTGTCACAAAAAAACTTCATAGGAAAAGAGTGCGAAACCCCTAGGTCTTTCAGCAAGGACCGAAGCCATAATAACTCACAGCAGGCAACTACCATAGCACGATACTCTGCTTCAGCAGAAGACCGAGAAACAGTAGGTTGCTTCTTAGTCTTCCAGGAAACTGGAGAATCACCAATCATAACAATGTAACCAGATAAGGAACGTCTAGTAATAGGACAGGCGGCCCAATCCGAATCACAATAAGCAGTCAACTGGAGAGTACTATGGGAAGAAAGGAATAAACCTTGACCAGGATGACTCTTCAGATAGTGCAAAACACGAACCGCAGCTTGCCAATGAGGAACACAAGGAGACTTCATGAATTGCGCAAGAGTATGAACTGAATAACTAAGTTCAGGACGAGTGATCGTCAAATAAATGAGGCGGCCAACTAAGAACCCGATATATTGTAAAATCAGGGACGAATAAGAACACCGATGGGCAGTTGCTGACGGCGCGTGTTAAAGACGGTGCGTGGCGGACGGCGCATGAAGGAGGCGGCGGCGTGTGGCGTCAGTCGGCAGCGAATGGCAGCGGATCAAAAACACGAGCAGCGAACGTTGTTGACGGGCGTCGTCGGAAGCCGGCGGACAGCGGCGGCACTGGTGCATCGGCGGTGGCGCGTGGGCTCAGCGGCGGCGCGTGGGGCGTCGGACGGCTGCTCGGGAAAGATCAGTGCAGCGGAAAATTTTCTGTTTCAGGTTTCAGAATTTTAGGCTCTGATACCATGTAGGAAATAAGGGTAATAATCTGTGTTCTATTCATGAATTCAGGATACATTATATAGTAGTACAGGAAACCTATCCCAGCTAGGAGAAGGTAACAGAATACAATTATATCTACAATTATGGTAGAAATACAAATCCAATTCCAATACCAATACTAATTAACACTAATTCCATAACAACTATAATACTAATTCCTTAACATATCATCCTCCTCACCTACATATTTTCGCTCCACATAAGAATCGGAAGATGTATAATAAATAAAATTTAAGCTTAGTAAGAAAAAATTAATTTCATCTTCACTAGTACGAACTATAAAGTTCTCATAGGGTGTGTTTTGCAGTGTTTATATGTGCTTTGCTTATAAATTAAGCACCTATTTAGAGTTTAGTAAAATGCTAAAAAAAGATGGGCTTATTTGAGAAGTTGGAGCTATTTTTTGAGGGAAAGTAGAGCCTGATCTCACCCCACTTTCAAAATAAACCAAAATAAGCCAGTTTAACACACCTCTTCCAAACATACCCATAATCTACTTAGCATGTTCACACCATATCATTCAAGCACATAACACTCGTTTCACTCTTTCTCTACAAGAAGTTAATATATAAACTTAATTGGTACCATATATGTGAATAATTAATCACACCCTCTAATAAGACAATGAAAAGTAAGGATATGCCACCCCAACCATTCTTACATATGATAGAAATCACATACACGATTTTCTTTAAAAAAAACAAGGAAAAGCTAAAGAATTAACAAATGAAATGGTTGCTTCAATCCAATCCTGAAATGATCAGCTCATGAGATCTTTGACTTGTGAATCCGGACAACTACTTTAATATAAAAATGATGTTGCTACTGGTTGTGGTGTTATTGGTTAGTTTTTTTTCTTCTTTGGTAGAGTTCGTTTATTATTTACGTGCTTTGTTGAAAGATGATGTGGACTTACCGCTTTCAGTTTCAGGCTTGCCATTTTCATTGGTTTGGTTGGTGAACTTCCCAAACCAATACCGATGCTCGCACATCATCAACAAGCATCACTTCTTCTTTTATGAATTATATATTCTTTTTTATTTTCCCTTACCCATCCTGTTGAATGAAACAAAATTGGACCAATGTAAAAAATAAGATTGTAATGTTGTGTTTGTATTCTAATATAGGATAAATTATATAGTGGTACAAAAGACCTAAACAAATAAGTAATGTTAGAGTAAATCAGATTTCTGATTAGATCTTGATTGATTCTGGATAAGCCATGTTGACTAAGGCAGAGTTCTACTCACATTATATTTCCTTATTATACTCTATATATTCTTGTCAGCAATACACTAATTGATTACGGGAAACATAAATCTATCATGGTATCAGAGCATGGTCTGATCCAAGAACCTAAAACCTAAAAATCAAGTCGGCATTTTTTTTCTTTTCCCTGTGCCGCAGCCGACTTGACCATCTTCCCATCACCCTCCAAAAAATTTTTTTACCTCCCTCCCTCCCCTTTCTCCAATCAATTGACACACTTCCCGGTGTCTCTCCACTGTCCAAATGGTCGAAGAAAAGCTTTCATATAACACACTGCTTCACATGATGCAGATCAAGCTTACTCTTACCAATTATCTTCTCCGGAGCGTAAGGCTGGTTATGTTCTCAGGCCTCAAAAACTCTACGTCTTTCTCGATGGCTCGACTCCATGTCCGACTCGTCCGTCTCCGCCGCCGGCCGCTCCTTCTCCTTTGCATCGGGCATGGCCACCCTTCCTGGTGGTGCAAAATACAATCCTCAGGCAGCCTACTTAAAGGCTATGGTTGAGTTTGAGCAATGGGTCGATAAAGACCAACTGGGTATGCAATCTTTTGTTTTCTTCCCTCACTCCAAAGGCCCTTGCTGAGATTCCTGAATGTTCAACCTCCAAGAAGATTTGGGATAGTCTTGCTGCAACCTATCAGAATAGCAACACTTTCACCATCCTCCGCCTTCGTGCAGACGCTCATGGTATTTGAAAAATTGGTACAGTACATGAACTCCATCTCCAATTTAAAGAAATTTTCGACCAACTGTCTGTTATGGGTTCTCCGGTTAATAATGATGATCAAATCGTATGGTTTCTTACTGCCCTTGGTAATGAATTCAAAGACTTTTCTGCTCCGTTGATAAATTCTTCCCCTACGCCTCTTTATGTTGAAGTTTTGTCACATGTTAAGAATCATGAGGCATTTTTGAAAAATCTTCAAGGGAGTTCAGTACCCGCGTCTGGTCCAATCGCTTTTTCTGTAGGTGAGCAGCCCACGGCCGGCATCGCGTGGGATCACGCACTGGCCAGGGGTGGTGGCACATGGGGTTCACGCGCCGCTAGAGGTGGCCGATCTAGAGGTCGCTGAGGCGGTCGTTTTGGTTCTGGTCCTGGTCAGTTCATGGTTGGGGTTGGTTCCGGGCGCAGTCGTCCTCACTGTACTTGGTGTGGTCGTCCGGGCCATTATGCTGCTACTTGTTACAAGATGTTAGCGAAGACTCGTCGTTCAGACTCCATACACTTGGCCAAAAAAATTTAGAATTCCCTGCAGTTTGAGCCATCATCTCGCGCATCAGAATGGTATGTTGATTCTGGTGCTACCAGTCATATGGCGTCTTCATCCCCTGCCCTTTATAGTGTCACCCCTTATACTAGTAATTCTCATGTTTCCGTTGGTAATGATGCTTCTATTCCAATTTCCCATATTGGTGATTCTCGTATTTTTGACACTTTCACACTGTCTGATGTTGCGGTCGTTCCTGCCATCACTAAGAATTTACTTTCTATTAGTAAATTGACCAGGGATTTAAATGTTTTTGTCATTTTTGATGACCAAAACTTTGTGATTCAGAACAAAGCTTCCAAGGCATTCGTGGGCAGGGGCTACAGTGATGGAGGTTTGTACGTGTTGGACAAGAGTGACGTAGCATTAAATTCATTCTTGCAACAGAATAAAGGACGGGCATCGTATGAGCTTTGGCTTGCACGACTGGGGCACGTGCCAGCGACTATCATCTCTAGTTTACAAAATTATGATATTCTTTTAGTTTCCTCTTTACTACCTAAATCGCAAACGTGCGCTCCTTGTTTTATGGTAAAGGGGTAGCGGTTAGCCTTTGTTGAGAATCATAAATGTGCTGCGCACGTCCTTGACTTGGTATATTGTAATTTGCGGGGTCTCTCTCTAGTTTTATCTGACAATGGTTTTCATTTTAAGCCTTGTTTGTGGATGATTATTCTCGCTTTACTTGGTTTTTCCATTGCATCAAAAATCCGAGTTCTTTGATACTTACTTGCAGTTTAAGGCCTCAGTCGAGAATCAATTTACATCCAAAATAGAGGTTTTTCAAAGTGACGGTGGCACTGAGTTCTTAAATATACGCCTACGATCCCATTTTACCTCCAAAGGCATTCATCAACAAGTTTCGTGCCCCTACACCCCGGAGCAACACGGATGAGCAGAGCGCAAAGATAGACATGTTGCGGAAATGGGCCTCACTATGCTTTTTCATTCCGATCTACCATTGTTCAGAAGGGATAATGCTTTTGCCACTGCAGTTTACACTATTAACCAGCTTCCAACTCCGGTTTTACAAGAGACTTCTCCTTATAGACTTCTTTATCAGCGTGGTCCGATTTACTCAAACTTCTATCCTTTTGGTTGTCGAGTATTTCCATATGTTTTTCATATGCCCCTCACAAGTTATCTCCTCGGAGCATTCCTTGTGTTTTCATTAGTTACAGCTGCCATTATAAGGGTTTCCGGTGCCTTGATCCTTCCAGTGGCAAGATCTATGTCACCCGTCATGCTTATTTCGACAAAGGTTGTTTTCCTTTTACCTCATCTTCACCCTTGGCAACTAGTGCCGCTTTATCGACTTAGATGCTTTTGCCTTTCTGGATACTGACAGCAGTTCTGGCCCACTACTCTCGACCCTTGATCAGCCGTCTTCTACACCCTGCACTATTTGCTCGTCGAACTCTGTTCCACCGTCTCTTGATCGGTCAACCCCACCACAGTCACCGATGGCCAGTCCTACTTCCATGGCGGCATCATCTCCGGCCACCTTGGCCATTCAATCCTCAGTGCCCTCTCCAGCTCCTTCTCTTCCAGCCTCTTCACCGCAGCCTCACACTCATCGCATGGACACTAAATCATCCACTGGAGCTATTCTGCATCGAGACTATTCTGATCTTGTGGCTCGTAGTCTTCTTGCTGCCCTTCTCACTTAGTCAGATCCCATTGATTATCGTTCGACTTTGAAGGACTTGTCTTGGGTCGCTGGTATGAACGAGGAGATTGCTGCTTTGTGGGGCCAACACACTTGGGATCTCATTCCACGCCCATATAGTGTCAACAATATTTGATCTAAAGTGGTTTATCGGTTGAAGTATCGTCCTGATGGTACAGTTGATCATCACAAAGCTCGGCTTGTTGCGCAGTGGTTCTCTTAGATTTTGGGTTTTGATTTCGATCATACTTTTAGTCTGGTGGTCAAGGCCTCCACTGTCTGAGCCGTTCTTGCTATTGCCACTATGCGCTCCTGGCCACTTCATCAGTTGGATGTCAAGAACGCCTTTCTGAATGGTATTCTTAATACTCCAGTCTATATGGAGCAACTGGTTGGTTACAAGGACCCTCTTCATCTAGATTATGTTTGCCGCTTGCGAATGGCCATTTATGGTCTTAAGCAAGCCTCTCGAGCTTGGTTTCAGCGGTTTAGCAGCTATCTGATCTAAACTTGGTTTTCGGTGCAGTTCTGCCGACAGTTCCCTATTTGTTCTCTCTCGAGGCTCGTCATTACTACATTTCTTGGTCTATATCTATGATATTATCCTCACAGACAATGACTATAGGGACCTTCGATAATTTATTGATTGGACACTTTGGGAGTTTGCTATTAAGGATTTGGGCGCCCTCCACTACTTTCTTGGCTTAGAAGTATCACCAACTTCCTCCAGTCTACTTCTCGGTCAAGCTAAGTATTCCCGGGACATTCTCACTCATGCTGAAATGTCCGATGCTGCCCCAATCTCCACCCTCTTTGCTCTTGGTTCGCAGTTACACAACTTCACTAGTTCGTCATTTCGGAATCCAACACTGTATCAATCCCTTATTTGCGCCCTAATTACCCATACTGCTTTGGCGTATGTGGTTAACACTGTTAGTCAGTTTTTTCATAATCCTCGTGATGACCATTATGCTGCAGTCACTCGGATTCTTCACTATGTTTGAGACACTCTCCATTTTGGCCTCACCTTTCGCTCGGCCAGCTCTCCTGGGGTCTTGGGGTATTTGGATGCTGATTGGGCCCATTGTCTCGAGACTCAATGATCTACATATAGCTATGGAGTCTTTCTTAGTGGAAACCTTGTTTCCTGGAGTGCTAAGAAGCAGCATGTCATCTCTCATTCCAGCACTAAGTCGGAGTATCGAGCTCTCACCAACACAGCCTCGGAGGTGGTCTGGATGACTCATTTGCTTCGCGACCTTCGTTTTTTACTTTCAAGCTCCCCACTGTTGTTATGTGACAACAATAGTGCCATCTTCTTAGCTCATAATCTAGTTGCTCATAAGCGAGCCAAGCATATTGACATCGACTATCACTTTGTATGTGAGTTGGTTGCTTCTAGCAAGTTGCGTGTTGCCCATGTTTCCACTGGTCTTCAGATTGCTGACATTTTCATCAAAGGACTTTCTCGTCCACTGTTTGAGTTCTTTCGGTCCAAGCTCTGCGCACTAAACATCCGACGCTTTGCTTGAGGAGGGGTGTTAGAGTAAATCAGGTTTATGATTAGATATTGATTGATTCTGGATAAGTCATGTTGACTAAGCCAGAGTTCTACTCACATTATGTTTCCTTATTGTACTCTATATATTTTTGTCAGCAATACAATAATTAATTATAGGAAATATAATTCTATCAAGGAAAAAATTACTAATCTAAATTCAAGTAATATTCACAAAATATTCATTTTCCTCAACACTCCTCCTCAAGTTGGAGCATTAAGATCTAGAATGACCAACTTGCCAAGTAGTAGCTGAAACTGATTGCGTCTAAGAGCTTTTGTGAACAAATCTGTAGGCTGATAAAAAGTGTGAATATGGTGAGTAACAATTGTACTGGACTGTACCATATCTCTGAAGAAATGACAATCAACCTTTATGTGCTTCGTACGTTCCTGAAAGATAGGATTTGCAGCAATATAAAGAGAAGATTAACTATCATAAAACAATCGCATGGGGGCAGAATGCATAACACCTAAGTCTTGAAGAAAAGACTTAAGCCGTAATAACTCACAATAAGTAATTTTTATGGCACGATACTCCGCTTCTGTAGAAAAATAAGAAACTGTAGGTTGCTTCTTGGTCTTCCATGAAATTTAAGAATCACCGATCATCACAAAATAATCAGAAAGTGAACGATGTGTGATGGGACAAGAAGCCCAATCCGAATCACAAAAATTAGTTAACTATAAAGAACTACGTGAAGAGAGGAATAAACCTTGACCAAGATGACTCTTCAAGTAGTGTAGAAATTGCAGTGCAGCTTGCCAGTGAGGAACACAACATGATTTAATGAACTGAGCAAGTGTAAGAACCAAATAACTGAGCAAGGGATGTGTAATGGTAAGATAAATGAGACGATCTACTAGGCACCGATACTGCACAAAATCATAGTAAAGTGGCCCCTCTACGCACGCAAGGTCATGTTGTTGCTCCATCGAAAAGTAAGTCAATTTCATAGCCAACAAACCAGTATCTGATAAAATGTCAAGGGCATATTTCGTTTTTGAAAGAAACATCTCATCCTGTCTTCTAGAAATCTCTATACCTAAGAAATACTTAAGTGCACCAAGAAACTTCATTTGAAATCAAGAGCTCAAGCATTTCTTTAATTCAGAGATGAGCGGCGAAAAACTACCAGTAATCACTAAATCATCCATATAAACCAGCACATGCAAAGAAACTGAACCACAAGAATAAACAAAAAGAGAGTAATCAGCCTTACTCTAAAAAAAATCCAAATGTGTGTAGAGTATGAGCCAACCTGCAAAACCAGTTGTGGGAAACTTGCCGCAACCCGTAAAGAGACTTATGAAGCCAAAAAACCATGCCAGGGGACGCAGTATAGCAAGGAGGGGAGCACATGAACACCTATTTGTGAAGATCACCATGTAGAAAAGCATAAGGAATGTCCATTTGATGAAGTTCCCAACCAAGAATAACTGTAACAGACAAAAATAGGCGAACGAAACTCATCTTTGCAACAGGAGCAAATGTCTCAGTATAGACTGTTCCCTCAATCTAACGATTACCCAGAACCACAATATAAGCTTTGTGACAATTAATAGTACCATTAGCCTTAAACTTGGTATGATAAACCCATTTACATCCAATTGCAGTCTTATCTGGAGGAAGAGAAACCATAGTCCAAGTCTCATTTCGCTCAAGAGCATTAATCTCATCAGCTATAGCATCACGCCAATGAGCATGCTTTGATGCCTCCAAATAAGTGGTAAGGATCTACACTAGACGTTACTGCACCCAAAAATCAGGAATGCATACTAGAAAATTTGTTGCAATTTACATAATCAGTTAAAGGATAGAGAGCACCTGAGGATAGTGATGATGCAAGATTGACTATAGAAGTGGAGGGGGAGGGTTAGCAGTAGTCATAGAGCAGATATAGTCATCCAGATAAGCAGGAGGTCAACGATCGTAAGCACTCTGTGAGGACGGAGGAAAATCTTTCGCATGAGGCAAAGCCGAAGCTGGAGTCGGCGGTGCCAGAGCAAAGTTGGAGCTGGAGTCGGCCAAGGGTGCTGGCAGAAGTGTTAACTGGCATTCGATATTGGGAGCAGCATGTGGTGGAGCAGACGACGGCAGCGCTGGTTGGTGAGTCAGCGTTGGGGGTTGCGGCATGCAGTGGAGCAGCCAACGGTGCTGGCGGATGCGCTAGGAAGCAATCGGCTTTGAAGGTCACATTAGACGGCAGCTGATCCCACTACATATTTGGTGTCGGCAAACGTGATGCCGGCTGCAATGTTGTGGCACTGGTAGTCTCAGATGGAGCCGATTATGAAGCATCATGAAACCAAGTGTAGGTTTGTGACTGTGCGGTCTGAACAGGTACGGATGACATAGTAAACAAAAACTGATCTTCATAAGAATCAGTATCTCTACTATTGAAAAAGGTACGTGATTCCAAATTATAATGGTGATAGCCTTTCATTCCAGTAGGATACCCAAGAAAAATGCATCGTCGACTTCTTTGATCGAACTTGTCATGATATATGGGAATGTATGAGGCAAAGCACAAGCAACCAAAGACTTTCAGAAGCTTGTAGTTTGGAATGCGTCCGTAGAGTAACTCGAATGGTGTATGTCCATAGAGTTGCTTCGTCGGTGTAATGAGATATGCAGCAGTGAGAACACATTCTCCCCAAAAATCAATAGGCAGGTTAGCTTGAAAGCACAAAGCATGAGCCATATTTAACAAATGATGATGCTTGCATTCTACACTACCATTCTGTTGTGGTGTAACAACCATAGATGTCTCAAATAATACCGGATTTAGCAAAGTAAGATCTCAAAGGTAGAAATTTTGTACCATTATCTTCACGAACACGACAAATGTTGCACCCAAACTAAGTCTTCATCAAAACACAAAACTCTATAAATCTTGAAGCTACATATGACTTAGCCACTAATAAATAAACCAAACAGCTCAGGAATATTCATCAACTATAGTTAAAAAATAAAATGCACCACTAGAAGATGGTGAGCTATAAGGCCCCCAAACGTCACATGTATTAATTCAAACAAAGAACTAGCATTTGAAGTACTCAAAGGAAAACTATGTCTAATCTGTTTTTCTCTATAGCACATAAAGCATGGAACAAAAGTATTATTTGTGCTAAAATCAAGAGTAGAAACAAAAAAACAACACCATACATAATGGATGCCTGAGACGTTGATTCCATAATTTAAATGAAGATGCAAAAAATGAAGCAACTGTCGGAACTGATTGCATCATATGGGACTGAACACGCATATCCAGCAGACGAAGCCAATAAACCCCCTCTTGTTGTTCATCAACGCCAATCACAGTCCTCGTACTGATATTGTGTAAAATACAATAATTTTCAGTATACAAATCTAGGCATTTTAAGGCACATAACAATCTAGAGCATGATAATAAATGGCATTGCATGGTAGGAATATAGAGCACATGAGTAAAGGTAGTATATCCAAAACGTATAGAACTATAATATGTTACAGATGACACAGATCCATCTGGTAGTAACACATTAATATAATCATTGGCAACAATGATATGAGTAAGAGAATCCTTGTCACCAGACATGTGATATGAGGCTCCCGAATCAACTATCTAAGGTAAAATATGCTTACCTGACCCATGGTAAGAGATAGAATTACACGGATTAAATAGTTTGAGGGTCGGACTCCATTGGTCGTCAGACAGAGCAGAACAGAAATTGGAACGAGCAGGGACGCCAGAGGATGCGGCTACCGCAAATCCTAGCGAAGACACCACAGCGCCGGTGAATGGTGGTTGAGGGTGGTAGGCAGCGGCGGCACCAGCGGTTGGAATGCCGAGTGTAGCAGCGGGTGGCGGAGTTAGAACCGTTTCCTTAGCGACGTGGCTCTGTCCCTCATCTTTGTGAACCATTATGGATAACCTATGAGCTTGAAACAGGTAGCTTTGCCGTGTCCCTTGCGATGATAATGAGTACAAACCAGATTCTTGCGTTCAGCTACAGTGAGACTTCCAGGTGAAGGTCCTGAAGGCGGTGGGCGCCGAGAAACATATGCCATGGAATCAATTGAAGATTCACAAGACCAAATGAAAGTGTTGTGATTCTCCCCCTGAGTCGCAAGGGCATACACACGCATGGCAGATAACAGCGGGTCTTGAGTCATGGCATTGGTTCTCAAGTGTGATAGCCTTCATCTAAACTGAGGAGAAATCGATAAATTAACTCTTTCTCTAGATCATGGAAAACACCAACAACATAATTACATGTGCACAATGGTTTGCAGGATTCACTGGAGCAAACCTGAGGAGGCTGAAGAGAGTTGTAGTCATCATACAACTTCTTGAGTTTGCCGAAATGAATGGCAATAGGCTGACCATTCTACTGACAGCGAACCAAAAAATCCTTTCTTCTTCCAACTTTTCGATCTTCCCAGTGATTTTCCGTGGGACCTTCTTCGCCTAATTCTTTCCATTCTACTAATGAATTTTGAATATCATCATATCATCATGCATATGCAGAATTTTTGGACCAATACCAAGGGAAATACGTCCACCAAGATCATCCCACAGCTTCTTAGCAGTGGAAAAATAAATCGTAGCAGATTGCAATGCTAGATCGACATTCTGCAAGATCCAGCAAACAAGAGTAGCATTCACCATAGGCAATTCATCAAAATCAGGATCACCAACCAGAGGTATAGTAATGGTTCCATCAATGAAACCATTCTTCTTCTTTGCAAGCAAAGCACTACAAATCGCAGTAGTTCATTCAAGGTAGTTTTCTCCACCCATTAGCAGAACAGGACATATGACCAAACCGGGACTGTCAGTAGGGCCGAGGTAATATGGAGAGTTAGTCAATTGACCAGGAGGTACAGAAGGCACAATGCCAATTAGCAATTGCAACGGCTTGAGTAAAGCTGCAATAACATCGGAGGCATTGAGATTCTGTAGCTTATTGGCCTCAGTTTCGCAGAGATGCGAGCAAGCTCTGTGGCATCGAGACTGGAATTGAGATTCGACATAGTAGCAATACTGGATCAGATCTGCGGCAGCAAATCGGATGTCAAGTTGGACACAGACGCGGCAGCTCGTGACGGGTTGATAGCGGTGTGTGGCTGGAGCAGGCGATAGTAACGGACGTCGAACGACAGTGGCAGCTCGAAAGGAAGCGGCGTCGATTGTTGTTCGTTGTTGGATAGCTAGCAGCGGCGGAGTTGACGACGTGTGAGTGATACGCGCGGTCAACGGACAATGGCAGCTCGTGGAAAGAGGCAATGGAATATTTTAGGGTTTAGGATTTCTGAGGATTTGGGATTTTAGGCTCTGATGCCATGTAGAAAATAAGGGTATAATGTTTTGTTTGTATTCATAATTTTGGGTACATTATATAGTGTTACAAAAGAGTTAAACAAATAAGGAAAGTGTTAATTTACAAGTGACATTCACATAATATTCATTTTCATCAGTAACCAAAATCATCAAACTTATACCAAAATAAAATTAAAATGATCCCTTCGTAATTGAAGAAATATACAATTCAATTCCGTTGGTGTGATATTCAAATATTGACCATAAAATTAAATTAATTGATATTTCATTTGAATATCATGACATACATATCGTTAGATGGATTTGTCAGTACATAAAGTCTTGGAAGTCCATCTTTCCATTTGCGCATGAAAATACGAAATTTAATTAGAATAATAAAAAATAAAATATTTTAATTGCAAGATTAAAATTTTATTATGCAATATGTAGTAGTTCTAATGTTTATAACCCGATTCATGCAACCCAAAAATTTATTTTTATTTCTTCTAATTTGCACTTCAAACCTTGGTCTTTCCATGGCTTATGAAAAGACCGTTTTTCAAGAAACGGACTCATACATAAAGGCTACAAATTTGTAACTCAATTTTTAGCACCTTTATGATTCCCCTTTGGAGCAACTAATATAATCTTTCGAAAAACAAATATAAGCCTTCGGGCAATACAAACAAACTTTTAATAATATAGCTCAAACTTTTAATAATATATGAGCTGAATGAAAAAAGAAGGACATCCTCCAAACCCCGTCTACGAGGGTTTGACTTAAAAACATATCGTTAGATCGATTTGTTATAACATAATTTTGTAATTATCATTTATGTTTTACAATTAGGTTGTTCATGAGTGCAACTATAAAGCTAGTGGCCATGATAACGCAGATGCACTCATTATATGAGTTTTTCTAAAACTAATTAGAGTTAAACATGGTCCAAAGCATGGCCGAATCTCATTTTCTTATAAAACTGTTTTTAAAAACAGCTAAGTTAAGTCATATTCCCTACCAAACTAGCTAAATTTTAATATTTTAATAATTAAATTGGGTACGATTTAGTATTTTGTTCCCAGTAATGATAGACTCAATTAATTTATTAGTAATAATTATAGCTAATTAATAGAGCAGATACATATTATTCGATCCCAATCCCAGATGCAAAATTATAATTATAGGCTTTAGGGGACACACACCCCTTACCTAACATATTAATCTATTACTCTAGTAAGAATAGCGAATCTAAATCTCGCTATCCTAACTTCTTTTTTGCTTTTTGTCGAAAAAGCCTCCTATCATTAGGGAAAAAATATTCTCACAATCCATAATTAGGTCAAAATAGTTGTTCAGATGGTTATAACTTATGTTTGTGAAGGAAAATTCAACAAAGTATTTCTGTAATTTAAAAAAATAAAATCTTCTATAAGCTCGTCTCATGATAAAACTAGGGATTATATTATAAAGATTTTAAGATGAGGTTTCATATTGATTTTTTAAAAGTTCAGAGATTTAATGTGTAATTGTGATATTTTGCAATTTAGTCCAGTTCTATTAGTTTTTTGCACTCGAATTTAGTTTACTCTTTTCCTATTTTGCTTCTAGTCCTTGGTCTCACCATGAGACGGACTCACAAGAGACGGACTCTTTAAAAAAAAAGGACAGTAACCTAAATTGGTGTATCACAAGAATTCAAACAATGGAACTGTCTTTGAATTTTCCCATAAACTTGATACTAATTACATTAGGGTTTTTCCAGGATTAATAGCAAAATTATGTTTTACCGAAGATTTATTTCTATATATGAACCTTTGATACAGATACATTACTTTGATCAGAAATTAAGAAGCGAATCTCTTCAATTACTGCTTTTATCTCACGTGGTATTGGAATCGGATTTTGAATAGAGTTTTTTTAAAATAGGGATAATATATTGGTATGGAGACCATATATTGTTAAACCGACTAACTGTTAGATTAATCATGAAAAATTTCATTTCAATAACTTTTAGATTTGAATTATAATTTATATATATATACCTTGTAAAAGTTTTTAAAGTTCTAGAGATTTCATTGTCATAATAAAATAAATATTAAACTATTTCATTAATAATATCAATTATAAAATAAACTCATATCACGGATAGTGAGTTTAAAATAAGAAGGTGTGATATTGGTGAATTGGTGAATTGGTGACTCATAAAATTATATCCTTATGCATTTTTTCCACTAAGTTCAATATAAACAAGACAAGGGCTTATGTTTGTGGGCGGGTTTGAAGTTTTAATTTTCAATAGCCCAATAATTAAGCATGTAATCTCTTGGACCTAGGGTCGAAATTATGTGCATGATCATAAAGGCAACATGGTTTTTCCTCGAGACTAGTTAGTTTAATACGGCCCCTTATTTTCTCTGTTTCGCTGGAACCCTTATTTTTTCTATTTCGCTGGAAGTGGCATGATAACTCTATCTTATTGAATTAATGCTATGGGTAGGATGTTACTGATGTGCTTCATTATGCGTGCATTAACCGTTGCATTCGACATAGTTTTTAGCATGTTTTATTTGGTGGATTGCTAATATTAGTTGAGTTTACGCGACAAGGGGTTTAGACGCCCATGTTTGGTTTTCTTGTCTAAATCCCGCATTTTGTAGACTTAATTAGTACTAATGGACATTTTGTATCTACGGGTTCCTAGATCTTCCTTGTGATCATCTTTAGTAGGTCGCCCGTGGGTAATTTTTGGTTACATTCTATGTGAAGGTCGTTTGTAAGGGCGGTAGAAGACATTGAAGGCCGTTCGCAAGGACGGCAGAAGTGATCGAAGGTCATTCACCTCTAGAATGGTAGTAGACGAAGGCCACGAACATCAAAGCGCGGTAGAAGGAGATTGGAGTCAAAGATAGGCGGCAACGGAGTTCAAAGCGGCCAACAAGAAACGGGGAATTGTGGTCCGATTAGTTGCGCCAAATTATGAGAACGATCCGAGAAGAATTAGCCTTCAAGGCTGATTTCATTGGATTCTTCTTCTCGAGCACTATAAAATCAACTACTAAAAGTCTTAAATCGGACTAATGGTTCACCCGTAACAAAGGAAACAAGTTCAGCTGGACAAGGTACCACAGGTCGGCGAGGGCCATTCATGGTTGGCACCAAGCTATGACATGGACCGTGCCAAATGCCATAGGCTGTGTACACCATTTCTAATCCTCACTCAAAATTGGCTAAGTATGAGCGTGGACCGTCCTATTTACGATGACCAGCATCGTTCCAAGTCCAAGATGTCGAGACCAGCTGGCGAGGTGCGAAGAATCATGCGGCCCGTGCATAATTTCTGAACGAATCAAGTCTCCAGATGGTGGTCCACGCCAAGGGCCGCATCCCGCATGATCAGAAGCTCAAATCCAGCCTTCCAAACGATGGCCCGCGCTAAAGGCCATGATCTGTGCCAAAAGTGTTGGCGTAGACCGTGCCAAAAAATTCGACAGCCCACAGCAGCATGAAACAGTGGCCCGCGCCAGATGCAGCACCTCGTGCCAAAGGCATTGGCACGGACCGCGCCAGATCCAGCAGCCCATGACAAGTACATGATGCAGACTGCGCCATCTGCAATGGCCTGCACTAGGTGGCGGCTGACCTAGAGTTTACTCATTTTGGGCCTATTTTTAGGCCCACTCCCCTACTACTATAAATATAGCCTTATTCTACTAGGTTAAAGAGGTTGGATAATTCTATTCATCATATTGTATTAAGAGAGCAACTTTAAAGAGAGAAACACTCTCTCATTTTCTTTTCTTTCCTTTTATTTTTGCCTTGATCCTAGATGTGGAATTCAAATAAAGTGGAGTAGTTTCCATAGCTTGGGGATAAGTTGTAGACATGTTTTGATTAAAAATTTTTGTGAGATTCACTAAAATCATCCTAATATTTGTGTTCATGATATTATTGTGACTTGTTCTTGAATGTTAGAATGACATGAATGGTACAATACATTAAGCACACACTCTGGTCTATATTCATGTTGGTGTAAAAATTGATGCCCCCTTGGGAAGGGAAACTTGGATGTCTGTACGGGTAATGGGGTACATTGGTCTACGTTAGTGTGTGCATGGGAGACCTGAGTATTACTCTGAATTATTTGTCATCACACCAGTCTTAGCTGATTACGTAAAGTAGTCCGAGAGGTTACAGGTAGAGATAGTGAAAAGTAGCAAGTTAGGGTTGTAAGAGGCCCTAGTGTCATTGATAAGGTGCCTACGACCCTTTGCCTAATTCATAGAACTTTGGGAAGTAACGCATTCATGGTGAAAGCCTAGGACGTAATTGCACGGGGGAGAAATAAATGTACAATAATGGCCGGACCTTGTTGTACTCCCCTAATTATGATGGCGGTGTCAATTGAGGGTTGCGAGCGCACCCGACGTGCCAGGTACGGGGAAGTGTATGCCATCTGCCACACCACGTGTTATGAACACTCTATTAGGTTTGTCTAAATCTTACATGTAAATGAATCAAGGATCGAAGCATTAAATCATTTATGCATGTCACACAATAATTTCCCAAGTGCTTAGCTAATAGATTACTTATCTTTTTACTTTCATTTTTTGTGGTTGTTAGTTGAAAAACCAACCCTCCCCCCACAATTTTTTTGCTTTACTAGCTATTTCTATCACTCGTATGGATTGATGGCCAGTCTCAGGTTGTGTTTTAATTAATTCTTAGGCCCTAGCATCTCTGTGGACATACTCAAGGCTTACCGCTAACTACCCTATCGGTACCATAGTAGTGAGTTGGGTGCAGAATATAAATTTTATCTTTGACCCACCGTCCTCTGCTTGGGTTAATTAGCTATAATTAACGACCTTGAGTGGAGATGGGTCAAAGTTTGGCGCCGCTGCCGGGGATGCTTTTTAGCTTAAGTGTCAATTACCAAAACTTGTTAGTAGAGTAGCTAGTATTTGCTTTTGTTTTGTTTTATTTTGATAATTTGTGTTGAGCTGTTGTGATAGTTATCTTATTACCTTTTGATCTATTTGCTAGTGTTGTATTTGGAAGGGTATTGTTAGCCCTAGTTTATGGAACACACTCGTACCACAAATCTAGGCATCTTACACTACCCGACTGAGAACATAGGTGGTCGGGGAAGAAGGAAGCGAAGAGCTATGGCAGAAGATAACCGAACCTTAAGGGAGCTTATGGCCCCCAATTAGGAAACCTAGCCACTATGCATCACGTTCCCCCCCCCATTACCACTGAACGTGAGCTATGAGCTAAAGAGTGGAATGATCCACTATTTTCCAACCTTTCATGGTATAGGGGGAGGACCCAAACAAGCATCTATCAAAGTTTCACTTGGTGTGTACGAACATGAAGCCACCAGGAGTTTCTGAAGATGACTACAATCTGAGAGCCTTCTCATATTCCCTTCAAGATGGAGCTAAATACTGACTCTACTACTTGCCACCAGGATGCATAGGTTCTTGGATAGACATGGAGCGGAGGTTCTTAGAGAAGTATTTTGCGGCATCTAAATCTGCTGGGCTAAAGAAACAACTGTCAAACATCACCCAAGGGGCTGTCGAGAGCTTGTTTGATTATTGGGAGCGCTTCAAAAGATTGTTAGCGAGTTGCCCCTACCATTCCTTCAAGGAGGGGGATCTAGTGTATAATATCTTCAAGGGGCTATGCAATAAAAATATGTGAATGGTGAACACCTCTCACAATGGTTCAATATTGAATAAATGCCCTAAGAATGCCATGGCTATCTTTGAAGAGATGGATAATGCTATGTGACAATTTGGTATAAGGTTAAGGGTTGAGGTCTTGGATGAACCCGCACAATCACCTAAGTTGGAGGAGAAAGTCCAATTTCTTGCTTCTATTATGAAGGAGCTCTTGCGAGGAAAAATGCATCAAGTCAAATTTTACGGGGTATGCAACTTAGACCACAATACCGAGGCATGTTCCAAAGTTGTAGACAATTTGCAAGAGGTGAATGCCATTGAGAACAAAAATTGAGAGGGGCCACAATTTTCAAGGGGTCAACCACAAGTTTTTGGGGGGGAACCAAGGAGATTCAAGGCCAGATCCATACGCTAACTTGTTCAACTCGAGGTATCGAGATCTTCAAATTTTTTATGGAGGAAGGATAACCAAACTCAAGGCTATTGGGGTGGACAAGCTCTACCTCAACCATACCCTCGAGGTGAAAGCCCTTCCAACAATCATGTCTCGATCGACAAATCAGATCGAGAAGAAATCTTAGAAGCCATCGGTCAATTGGGTAAGAAACATGAAGTCTTTGTGGAGAGGACAAGGCGTAAGATTAAAGACATTGGTAATAGAGCACTTTCAAGTATAAAAAATCTTGAACTTCAAGTTGGGTAATTTTCCACCTCGGTGAGCCGGCTTGAAGCTAAGGAGTCCGGAAAACTCCCTTCCCAACCGGAGATCAATCCAAGGAACGTGAGTGCTCTCAAGTTGAGAAGTGGGAATGAAGTTTGTGAGGCCGAGAAGAAGGTGATTAAAGAGGATGATAGGGTATTGGAGGCTACCAAGGCACACTTCGAAGAAGATGAGATTGTGTCAAGGAGGCACCTTCCAAGGAGTTTCCACTGTCCAAGGCACAAGTTACCATCCCATCTCCATTTCCAAATGCTTTGAGAAGGCCAAAGTGGTGGCCAGCAATACGAACATTCAAAAATCCTTCAAAAAGGTCGAGGTCACAACCTCTATCTTGGAATTGATTTAAAATGTGTCATCATATGCTATATTTCTTAAAGTTGCATGCATAAAGAAAAGAAGTTGACTAACTAAGAGGTTAGGAAATTTGAAAATGGGAGGAGTCACCGTTTTGAAGCATAAAAATTTTCCTAAAAAATGCAACGATTCCAAAATTTTCTCTATCTCTATCTCCTTAGGTGGAAAACTTGTTGAAAATGCCATGATAGATTTAGGTGCATCCATCAATGTGATCCCATATAGTCTATATGAATGCCTAGAAATAGGTGAGCTTAGGGAAACTAGAGTGATTGTCCAACTTGTCGATCATTCCCAAGCTAGCCCTCATGGACTAGTAAAGGATGTGATAGTGCAAGTTGGAAAATTGGTTTTTCTGGTGGACTTTTATGTACTAGACGTGACGCACGACGGAAGTGCACCCCCAATACTTTTGGGGAGACCTTTTCTCAAAATATCTAGGACTAAAATTGATGCCACTTAGGAACCTTGACTCTAGAAGACAGTGTGGAAAAAGTGGAGTTTGATATATATAAATCTAGGCACAATTCAACAAATTCCTCTTTTATGTGCAAATGTGTAACCCTATGTGATGAGCATGAATTTCATGAAAACTCTTGTGTTACCAATGAGCATGAACACTTGGATGAGTCCCGTGTTGATAATGTTGTTGATGAGTCCGATGAATTGCATGATGCTATTGATGGTATTTCTGTGCTAAATTGTTTTTTCCATGCTAACTAACTTGTAGCGGGAAAGGGAAGAATGTCGAGGGCTTAAAACCTCCATGACCTCCTCCTAACCCCAAAATGACATTCACGGACTCCATTTTAGCAAGACATGGAGATTCATTTCCTATCACGGATAAGAGGTCCGAAGGTAAGGATGGCTTGTTGTGGAGACCTCTCCACAACGATGCCAACGTGGGTGGAGTTGCGATGGCAATTCCGGAGACCCACGGGTAGGTGTTTCTAACTAGACTTGCATGAAAAAGAATTAAGTGGTGAGGACAAATATACAGTGTTACTTTTTTCTTTCTTGTTTTGAATAGTGATTAGATAGATTTTGCATGTTCTTGTTTGCGATGAGGATTTTTGAGATGAAACTCTTATTTAATTTGAGTTTAAAGCTCGTAATTGTGTTTGGATGGAATTATATTTGATGGGTGACATAGTTTTTTGAACAAGAGGGAAAAACTAAGGATTGGGTCAAAATTTGTGGCGAACTCGTACCAAAACCTGATACAGTCCACACCAAGAGCCTTGGTCCATGCCAGGAGAGTTGGCATAAGGGGATACCTCATGCCAAGGAGTTAGGCACAAAGGTTGATTCGTGCTAGAATGTTTGGCACGAGGCCTTGGGTCCTGCCAAGCACATATTGAGCTAAAAACCAATTTTCCACTGCCAAATTCTTCCAAAAAATGCAAAATTTTGAAAACTCTGAATTTCTATTTCAAAAATGTATTTTTGGTTAAAAAATATTGAATTCCCTAATTCCTTAGGATTTTTTATGCAAATAGTACTTTCTACATTCCTAGGAATTAATTGATTGGTACTATTGTCCCGTAATTTGCAATTTAAAATTCCATTCTTATCTTAATTGTACCTCTCTCTTATCATCTATGCTGAAATTCTAAATCCATGGTACATTTTCCCACCTAATTTCATCATTTGACACAATCTTCCTTCTCAAGAAACACTCACTCATTCACACTCTTGGTGAAACTCGGAAAACTGAAGTTTTTCTTTCAAAAATTAGCAATTCTTGCTTCTTCTTGTGTGGATCTTGCAACTCTTAGCTTCAAAATCCAGGTAATTCATTGAACTCTTTGTTAATATTCTTGATTGGCATTGTGGTGGTGTTATGAAAAGCATGATTTTCTAAAGAGTATGTGTGTTGTTGGGATATATGTTTGGGATTGTATGTATGCTCATGTGTTGAAAAAAGTTTGGGTGGTTTGATGTGCTATTATGTTTGAATGATATGTTCTTCATGTGTTGGGTGATTGCGGAGGAGGTGAATCTTGATTGCATAGTTTTATTGATAGGTAAGTAATGACTTACATGAGATTTGTTTTCAATGAGGATGTTCTTGTTTAAATAGCCATCATGCTTGGATTATCATGTTTTAAATGTTTAGGATATTTAGGAATGATCTACTTGTTAAATGATAATGTGATCCATGCCTTGTTTTGAAGATCACATTACCACTTTTTGCCTCATTTTCTTAAGATGCCTCCAAAAAGGAATACATCGGAGAAGGGCAAGTCCACTCGGAGTGAGAAGAGGAAGAAACCGGTAAATGGTGCAAACCATGAACCGATAACTCCTACTCTTTGCAACCACGTCCGTGGTTGTGACCAATGAGTTTATGGGACTATCCAATATCTCCATGAGTGCAGCACAAAGGTGGAGGAATTTGAGAGTGCCAAAGAGCAGTATACTAGAGATCGGCTTTGCATGCAAAGACACACTGGCGGCTCTAGGCTTAATCGAGCCTGTGACCTATCCATTGGACCAAGTAGGTCTAGAGGGGTTCTTAGAGAAACATTCTTAGACTTACATCAGGTGGACCCTAGAGTTCCTAGCTACTCTTTGGTCGATCACGGACAGGAATTGACACAGGGTGATCAAATTCAATCTTGATGACAATGAGTATCATATGATACATTGGGAGATAGTTTGAACCTTTGGATGGAGGTACGGAAAGAAGATTCCTAGGATACACCGTCAAGGGATACCTTTTTCTCTCGGGAACTTTTAGAGGCAGCTGACAGGGACTGATCAAAAGAATGTGTGCAAGAGCACCGCCTTGGTTCATCTGGCATTTCGTTACGAACCTTGTGGGGGAACTTTGTACATGAGTGCACAATAATGGGGGAAAGAAAGAGTGGTAAGATATCTATGGGCAGCATGGTGGATCTACTGGCACAGTACTTGCGGCATCCAGTCACACAGAGAATGTTAGCTAACTTGGGATGATCAGGTACAAAGTATAACATCGACAAGTTAGCCAAAGCATTCATGTTGAGACCTACGACATCGGAGGGTCAATATGTAAGGCTTTATGGCAGAGTGAGCACTTGTAGTTTCATGGTACTTCCATAGCCGGAGCGCACCATCATCAACCATGACACATGTTTGGATGACCAATTTATTGAGACAGACCAGCACTTTGAGAGAGAGTTCTATAGAGTAGTAGCCACCCTAGAGATAGACATTGAGGAGGCTGAGGGTGAGACCTCTTCGAGAGCACATCCTACCCATTCTCGCCTATCCACAGACATTATTGACCAACTGCATGCTCTTGGGGATCAACTTTTGAGCTCTACCCTAGTGTTGCAAGAGGTAGTCCAAGCGATAGAAGGGGTGATGATGCAAGTGGAGGAGCTTAGTTTGAGGATGGATTGCATCGAGGTTGCGCTTCAAACAACATGATACATTGAAAGGAGAAACACTAGTCACAATGAGGAGGAAGGCCCTTTGGGGCCGCAAGAGTAAGTGTTACTATTTCTCCCAACCTCACTTATGTTTTTACATGGTTGTCCTTACATTGAGGACTTTGCACATTAAGTGAGGAGGAGGGAGTAGTGAGCACTTAAGGAGTTTCATTGTTGGATTTCCTTGGTGCATTTTATATTTTTCATTGGTAGTTTTTTTTTCATTGTTTGTTGGTGATTTTGGTTTTTGATTGTTGAGGGATGTTTTTGGATGGACATTTGGTGGAAAGACATGATATGCTAGAGTTTCTAGTTTGCAAGGGGTAGGTTGTTTTAGGATATTGTTGGTGTATTTTTTGTGATTGATCTAAACTTTTGTAGTATGAAGCCCACTTTGGGGAAATTTTGTGCTGCACCAAAAAAATGAAAATTTTAGAAAAAATGAAAAAAATATAAAAACTCAGACAAGTTGAAAACCCGAAAGGGCAACTTGGGTAACATTGGGAAAAGCCCGGATTGGTCGAAAGACCTAGGTAAAAGTGAGAGGCTAGGTCCTGCTAGGCTTACGAGCCTAAGAAAAAAAATGAGAGGGTGTGTGGAAAAAGGTGAGAAGTGAGTACCCTTTGTGTGTTAAATCTAGGATGAAAACCCAAAAGGGCTCCCAGGCAAAATGAGAGAAATTGAGAGAAAACAAAAAACTAGGTTGATGATACATTTGACTCCTTGGTTGTAACTTGGTTGAGAATCATGAATTATCCCTATGTTACAACCAAGTTGACGGCTTTTGGATTTCCTTAGTGGATTTTGTTTTGGGAGATGACTCTTTGATTTCTTTTGGGGATCATTTTGGGAAAAGTGAGCTAGCTTAACACTTATCTTTTTGTCTTACCTTTTTCCACATTTTACTTTTGGGTGGTTAGATTGCTTATGTTCTTTGGGGAGTGTGAGAGTTGTGAGATTCTTACTCTTTTAGGGGAAACAGGGTAATCTAGAAATACGTTGAATGTCTCGGTTAAGTGTGAGGAGTCTGATTCACTTCATTATACGTGTGTTAAACGCTGCATTCGGCATATTTTTTAGCTTGTTTTATTTAGTGAATTGCTAGTATTAGTTGATTTTACGTGACAAGGGGTTTGGACGACCATGTTTGGTTTTTTTGTCTAAATCTCGCATTTTGTAGACTTAATTAGTACTAATGGACATTTTTTTATCCATGGGCTCCTAGATCTTCCTTGTGATCATCTTTAGTAGGTCGACCGTGGGTACTTTTTGGTTACATTCTATGTGAAGGCCGTTCGTAAGGGCGGTAGAAGATACTGAAGACTGTTCGCAAGGACGGTAGAACAGATCGAAGGTAATTCACCTCTAGAATGGTAGTAGACGAAGGCCATGAACATCTAAGCGTGGTAGAAGGAGATTGGAGTCAAATATAGGCGGCAACGAACTTCACAGTGGCCAACGAAGAAACTGGGAATCGTGGTCTGATGAGTTGCGCCTATGTCTAAGAATGATCCGAGAATAATTAGACTTCAAGGATGATTCCATTGGATTCATCTTCTTGAGCGCTATAAAATTGACTACTAAAACTCTAAAATTGCTAACGGTTCACCCGTAGTGAAGGAAACAAGTTCAGCTGGCCAAGGTACCACGGGTCGGCGCGGGCCATTCATGGTTGACATAAATGACCCACGCCAATGGAGTTGGCACGTACCAACCATGTTCAGCACAAGGCTATGATGCGGACCACGCCAAATGCCACGGGCCGAGCACACCTTTTCTAATTCTTACTCAAAATTGGTTAAGTATGAGCGCAGATCGTCCTATTTACGATGGCTCGTGCCGTTCCAAATCTAAGATGTCGAGACCAGCCGGTGGGGTGTGGAGAATTAGGTGGCCACTGCCAAGTTTTTGAGCAAATAAAGTCTCTAGACGGTGGTCCATGCCAAGGACCGCATCCTGCACGATCAGAAGCTCAAATCCAGCCTTCCAGACGACGGCACGGGCCAAAGGCCACCGTCCGTGCCAAAGGTGTTGGCGTGGACCACGTCAGATCTGGCAGTCCACAGCAACATGAAGCAGTGCCAGATGCAATGCTCCGTGACAAAGGCATTGGCATGGACCGCACTAGATCTAGTAGCCCGCGACATGTACATGATGTAGACCTCGGCATCTGCGACGGCCCGTGCCAGGCTGCCGCTGACCTAGGGTTTACTCATTTTTTGCCTATTTTAGGCATATTTTTAGGCCCAATCCCCTAATACTATAAATATAGCCTTAGTCTACTAGGTTAAAGAGGTTGGATCATTTAATTCATTACATTGTATTGGGGAGCAACTTTAGAGAGAGAAACTCTCTCTCCTTTTATTTTCTTTCCTTTTATTTTTGCTTTGATCCTAGATGTAGAATTCAAATCTTTATTTGAATTCAATATCGTTGGAGTAGTTTCCATAGCTTGGGAATAAGTTGTAAATATGTTTTGATTAATTTCTTTTGTGAGATTCACTAGATTCATCCTAATATTTGTGTTCATGATATTATTGTAACTTGTTCTTGAATGTATAATTTCATAAAGAGTACACTCCATTAAGCACACACTCTAGTCTATATTCATGTTGGTGCAAATATTGATGCCTTCTTAGGAAGGGAAACCTGGTTCTTTGTATGAGTAATGGGGTACGTTGGTCTGCGTGTGTGTGTCCACGAAAGACCTAAGTCTCTGAATTATTTGCCATTGCACCAGTCCTAGCTGATTACGTAAAGTAGTCTGAGAGGTTACAGGTAGAGATAGTGAAAAATAACAAGCTAGGGCTGTAAGAGGCTCTAGTGTCATTGATATGGTACATACGACCCTCTGCCTAATTCATAGGACTTTGGGAAGTAGAACATTCATGGTGGAAGCCCGGGATATAATCCACGGGGGAGAAATAGATGTAAAATAATGGTCGGACCTTGCTGTACTCCCCTAATTATGATGGTGGTGTCGATGAAAAGTTACGAGCGCACCCAACGTGATATGTACGGGGAAGTGTATGCCATCTGCCACACCACGTGTTATGAATTAGGCTTCTCTAACTCTTACATGTGAATGAATCGAGGATCAAAGCATTAAATCATTCATGTCACACAATGATTCCCCAAGTGCTTAGCTAAATAGATTACTTGCCTTTTTACTTTCAGGTTTTGTAGTTTTTAGTTGAAAACCCAAACCCCTCCCCGTCCTACCCTTTTTGTTTGCTTTACTAGCTATTTTGATCACTCATATAGATTAACAACTCGTACAAGGTTTTTTAATTGATTCTTAGGCCCTAGCATCTCTGTGGACTTACCCAGGGCTTACCGCTAACTACTCTATCAGTAGCGTACTAGTGAGTTGGGTGCAGAACATAAATTTTATCTTTGACTTACTGTCCTTTGACTTACCTATCATTAGCGTGCTAGTGAGTTAGCTACAATTAACGACCCCGAGTGGAGGCATGTAGTTACTTAAAGTTATTTTTTTGTCTGATCGCTTTCGATATTACTGCTCACAGATGAGTTTGAGCCCCCAAAAATAAACTTAATTATTCCCCCTAAAAGCACTCAGTAAAAAGGAGGGAATTTTCCCTCTTCTTTTCAAACATCAAACAAAATATCATATCCCAATAAAAAGCAACCAAAGTAGCCCAAAATAAATTACAACTCATAAACCTGAACATTTCTTCTTTACATAAACTATAATTTCCTCTACTCTTCTAACTACAAACTGACCATAAAACTGAAGTAATTTCCATTTGATCTTCATCCTAGAAGCAATGGATAAAGGCTCACCAGGTGCTCGTCGCTTGACGAACGTTGAGTGTCATGAAATCGTCGAATTTCTTCTTCAACACCTGCAACAAGGGAAGATTGGCCACAATCGACGCATAGAGGTTGCTTAACGATGGAATACCTCTATCTGTATGGTAAGCCGTATCAATGCCCTGAAAATTCACAGCAAACTCAAAAAAATACAAAGGAATTTGAGCTGCAAGCACAAGGGGAATACAGGAAGAAGAGGCTTGCATATCAACAAGGAACTTGAAATGGCAGTCCATCTAAAAATGTGCACAACACAAAGAGGGTATGCAGCTGCATTGGGTGTTAGCCCATCACCCATGCATCTATGGATCAAAGAGGGTGCCATTCGTAGCCACTCAAGTGCCATAAAGCCAAGAATCTCATAAATCAATCAACTTCACATGTTATACCACTCGATTTCTCATTATGACACAAGTTTAGGCAAAACAAGTTTTATAGACATGCATCATGTTATTCACATAGACGAGAAATTGATTTACATAACCAAAGTAGCTAAGAGGTATTATCTTCTCCTAGAAGAGGAAGAGCCTCACTGAATGGTGCAAAAAAAGAGGTTCATACAAAAAAATTATGCTCCTATGTGCCGTTTGTCGCCCTATTTTAACCAATGAAGGGGATATTTTGTTTGATTGGAAAATGGGAATTTGTCCTTTCAGCGAAAAAGTGGCAGCAATCAAAGGTAGCAAGAATAAGCCAGCTGGAACTCTAGAGACCAAACCAATCAAGTTAATAGACATATATGTAATCAATGAGCTTATGTTGAGAAAATTAGTTCCAACAATTAAATGGAAGTGGCCACTATTTTCTAGCACAAATATTACAATTAGACAAGATAATGTAAGGAAACACATATGTGATGATGATGTTTCTTTTAGAAGGATTGTAAGTTCAGGTGGTTTTAACATCAGGTTAGCCTTTTAGCCACCAAATAGTCCTGATTTGAATATTTGAGATTTGAGATTTTTTTAAATTCCGTTCAATCCTTGCAACACAAGACAAATTCCAGAACTTTAGATCAACTCATACAAGCCACAAATAATACTTTTGCTGAACTACAGCCATGGACGTTGAACAAAGTATTTCTAACTCTACAGTGTGTAATGGTGGAACTCAAGAAATGCAAGGGTTCAAATTGCTATAAACTACCCCACATGAAGAAGGAGGAACTACTATGTGCTGTAGTATTACCGAACAACATAGAAGTTGACACACAATTAGTCAAAGATAGGCTACAACACTTAATAGTTGCTAACAAGTTACGCGGGCTGGAATACATTATTCAACAAATTATGGTGTAGAGTGCAACATGTAATCATATTTTAGTTTTTTATTGGTAAAAATATAGGGCTAGGTTTTGTTAGCATGTTTGTAATCCAACCCATTATACAATCAAGAACTAAGTAACCCTTTTATTTTTCATTTACATGGTCTATATTTTACAAATTCAAAAAATATAAATTTTAGTACGGATTATTTTTAAATTCTACGGGGAAGCTAAGTAAATTAGCCACAACCAGACCGTAAAAAGAAGATAAATATCTCACTAGAAAAGCAGCCAACAAGACACATAATTAAGGTAGGGGATGGTGGAAGATCAGAATAATGTTTGCCTTACTATATCATAGAGAATGATTTGTAAATCGACAATGTTTCGTTGCATTAAAGCTCAACCCTATGATCATCAAGTATGGGGTAGAAGTGCAATACCAAAGGATACAAATCAAGGTAACACTTCTACAACACCCCAGACCCTCACTTATACATGTTAGAGGAGCTGTTAGTGTAAAAAACACTGTCACATATAAACAAATAATCTCTCATATCACAGCAAATAAGTTTCATCATTTCATGGCTAGTTTTAACTACAACTTGTGTCATGCTTTATCATTATCAAGGCAACATGTAAGATATAAGTGCACAAGGTTCGTGGCAGGTTAAGGCACTACAATTAAACATGTAACTAGAAGATTATAACTTTCAGAAATTTCATCCCAGATTAAAAGGCGGAGATCACAGATTCCACAGCAGCACAGATACTCAACCACAACAATCAACCACATATGGGGGTTAAACAAAACAACCCCCTGCATAAATACAACAACAATAACATATATGATAAAAAAAACAACTGAATTTGAAGAGGTATCACCCGGATGAAAGTCGATCCATTCAAATATAAATCATTGATGTGTTCCTTTTATATTTTCAAATGGGGATGGTGCGCGTTGGTGATGAAATCCAACGAACAAATTATTACTTTCAATGTCCTTGGTTTGGGATTTCTTTTCCTCTCCTCTAAATAAATATGCATATGATAATTAAAAATCAATTAGGTAAAATTGAGCAGGTCAGTATAGTTTGTAAATGTAAAAACAACAAAATTAGTATAAGAGTCTTACTTTCATATCTTGCGGGAACTCACCAAGTGTAGAAAATGTTTGCCCACCACAATATGGACATGGAAAGTGTGATTTGTTATTCAATACAAGAAGCATATCAAACCACAATTAGTACCAAATTCAAAATAAGCTAAATAACAGATTTATATTACAATCAGTAGCATTAACTAAGAATATAATGATCACCATATCATTATGCAAAAAAGGTTATATAGGAAAGGCGAAAACAAAATAAAACATGAAGAAAGTTAATTTTTAAATGAATTTGAATTACAGAACAAAACAAAGCATGAAAAAACCTTTATTCATATTTTAAATTACAGATTTCAGCCTGCATATTTCCCATTTCAGATTACTTTGCAGAACGAATACATAACGAATCTAAAAAAATAGAACTCATCACATGTTTCAACCAAGATATACTGGAAAAATAAGAAAAATGATAGGAGTTTTTTTCTTTACCTCATTTACAGAAACAAATGCCCCAGCTCCAGATTTAATTCTTACTCAAAACACTGTGATTTGGGTTTGAAAGGTACGAACTCAGTAGCGACTTTTGTGCTAGAGGATGAATGGCTGACATATCAATGATAACACCATGCACCATGTAAACACCCTCGTCGGACTGTGGTTGCACCGGTGATGTGACGCAGCCCTCCTCCCTGTTGGCATAAGCCTCATTCGAGTTGGGGAAGTATGTGCCAGCGCATGCTGGATTTCCATCGGCTGTTTTGTACAACCTTGGACCGGATTTGAAATGAACCAGCCCAAACGTACGACCGGTGGTGCTTCAGCACCGTGAGACTGGTCGGATTGATGACAACACGCTCAGAGTCGTCGCTGGTGGATGCATGCCCGAATCAACCTCATCATCGAGCAAGTCATCTTGTAACTTAGTTTCAGGGACGATAGTGTCGTCGCTAAAAGTTTTGTGGGGGGTATTGGGGTTAATATTTGCTGGAAAATGCCATGGAAGACGGGTGAAGATTAAGGTGGCGAGAAGGGGAGAAAATGAGTAATTGATGTGAAGAATGAGAAATGAAGCCATTTAGGATTTTGTCATTTATATGGAGGCTTAAGAGAAGAGGCAGGGTTTCATGTTGTTGGGTATTTAAATTGGGCCTCGTCAATTTTCTGATTTGAACCTAATTCACTTTCTTATTTTCTTGCCCCAAAAATGGAGGGAGGAATTGAGAAAATGATTTGGGTTACCTCACATAATTAAGCTCCTTTTTAAGAGAGGTTTAGTGTCCTCTCAATGGGTTCTAAATATGAATTTACAAGGACAAAATAGGTAATATTAATTTGGTCCCTTTCCTATTTTGGCATGCTAAGAAAGTGTGCCACATTAAAAAAATACCCCTTTATAGTAAGTGTGCTACTTCCAGCAAAACACCCCTTACTTAGATCCGTTACAGTATTTCTCTTTTTTGTCAGATTGAGTTCTTTTGCTTGCTCGAGCAGCCTTTTTTTGGGACCCCACATGCAGGCTCCCGATTTTGGAACCTATTTTGGACCCCAATCAAAGGCGGTTTTTGAACTGCATTTGATCAATGAAACCGCCTTTAATAGGTCTTCTATCCACTAGTGTGTAATCCAAATTCATTCAAAAATAAGTTAAAAATTAATTTTCTTCATGTTTTGTTTTGTTGTTGTCTACCCTGTATAGCTTCCTTTGCATAATGATATGGTGATAATTATATTCTTAGTTAATGCTACTGGTTGTAATATAAATTTGTTATTGAGCTTGTATTGAATTTGGTACTAATTGTGGTTTGATATGATTCTAGTATTGAATGACGAACCACTCGTGTCCATGTCCTTATTGTGGTGGCCAAAAATTTTTAACACTTGGCGAGTTCTCGCAAGATATGAAAGTAAGACTCTTATTCTTATTTTGTTGTCTTTACATTTATAAACTATACTGACCTGCTTCATTTTACCTAATTGATTTTTAATTAACATGTGCAGATTTATTTAGAGGAGGGAAAAACCAATCCCAAACCAGGGACATTGAAAGTAATAATTTGTGCATTGGATTTCATCACCAACGCACACCAGCCCCGTTCGAAAATATAAAAGGAACACATAAATGATTTGTGTCTGAATGGATCTACTTTCGTCCAGGTGATACCTCTTCTAATTCAGTTGTGTTTTTATTATATATGTTGTTGTTGTATTTATGCAAGGGGTTATTCTATTCAACCCCATATGTGGTTGATTGTTATGGTTGAGGGTCTATGGTGCTGTTGAATTTGTGATCTTTACCTTTTAATCTGTGATGAAATCTTTGAAAGTTATAATCTTCTAGTGACATGTTTGATTACAATGATTTGACCTGTGACCCATGAGTTTCTTGAACCCTGTGCACTTATATCTTACATGTTGCCTCAATAATGATCATGACACAAGTTGTGCTTAAACTAGCCATGAAATGATAAAACTTATTTGATGTGATATGAGAGACTAATTTGTTTATATGTGACTTTATTTTTACACTAACAGCACCTCTAACATGTACAAGTGAGAGTCCGAGGTGTTGTAGAAGTGGTACCTTGATTGGTATCCTTTGGTATTGCACTTCTACCCCATATTCAAGATCATAGGTTCGAGTTTTAGTGTCATGAAACATTGTCCATTTACAAATCATTCTCTATGATATAGTTCGGAGAACATTATTTTGATCTTCCACCATCTCTTACCTTAATTATGTGTTTTGTTGGCTGCTTTTTCTAGGAGATATTTATTTACTTTTTGCAGTTTGGTTGTGGCTGGTTTACTTAGCTTCCCAGTAGAGTTTTTTTAAAAAAAAACTGGACTAAATTTATATTTTCTGAATTTATAAAATATAGACCATGTAAATGAAAGATAAAATGTTACTTAGTTTTTTATTGTATAATGGGTTGGATTACAAACATGCTAACAAAACCTAGCCCCAAGTTTTTATCAATAACAACCAACTTCTAGACAATCCAACCGATTCAAAAACCAAAATATGAATACATGTTGCATTCTATACCATAATTTGTTGAATAATGTATTCCAGCCTACTTGCCTTGTTAGCATCTATTAAGTCGTGTAGGCTATCTTTGACTAATTGTGTGCCAGCTTCTATGTTGTCCCGTAATACTCCAGCACATAGTGGTGCCTCCTTCTTTATGTGTGGTAGTTTATAATGATTTGAACCCTTGCATTACGAGCTCCACCATTACACATTGTAGAGTTAGGAACACTTTGTTCAAAGTTTGTTGTTGTAGTTCAGCAAAAGCATTTTCTGTGGCTTGTATAAGTTGATCTAAAGCACTGGAATTTATCTTGTGTTGCAAGGATTGAAAGGAATTAAAAATATAAAATATTCAAATCAGGACTATTTGGTGGTTGAAACCCTAACCTAATGTTAAAACCATCTAAACTTGAAATCCTTCTAAATTATCATCACATATGTGTTGCCTTGTATTGTCATGTCTAATTGTAATATTTGTGCTAGCAAATAGTGTCCACTTCCGTTTGATTATTGGAACTAATTTGTTCAACGTGAACTCCTGAATTACATCTCTGTCTATTGATTTGATTGATTTGATCTTTAAAGTTTCATCTGGGCTATTCTTGCTATCTTTGATTGCTGCAACTTTTTTGCTGAAAGGCTAAATTCCTATTTTCCCATCAAACAAGACATGCTTTTCATTGGTTATGATAGGTCAACAAATGGCACATAAGAACATAATTTTCTGTATAAACCTCTTATTTTGCACCACCCGATGAGGCTCTTCTTCTTCTGGGAGAAGATATTACCTTTCATCCACTTTGGTTATGTAAAATAATTTCACGTCTATGTGAATAACACGATGCATGCCAATAAAACTGGTTTTGCCTAAACTTGAGCTATGCTTTAAATGATAAATTAAGTAGTACAACCTATGAGATTCTTGGCTTTATGGCACTTGAGTGGCTACGAATGGCACCCTTTCTGATCCATCGATGCATGGCTGATGGGCTAACACCCAATGCAGCTGCATATCCTCTTTGCGATGTGTGCATTTTTTGAGGGACTTCCATTGCAAGTTCCTTGTTGATATGCAAGCCTCTTCTTCTTGTATTCCCCTTGTGCTTGCAGCTCAAATTCCTTTGTAGTTCTTGAGTTGGTTGTGAATTTTGCAGGACATTGATATGGCTTATTGTGCGGATAGAGGTATTCCATCGCAGAGCAGCATCTATGCATCGATTGTGGGCAACCTTTCCTTGCTGCAAGTGTTGAAGAAGAAATTCGTCGATTTCATGATGCTCGATGTTTATCAAGCAAAGAGCAGCTGGTGAGCCTTCCTCCATTGCTGCCAGGATGAAGATCAGATGGAAATTACTTCAGTTTTATGCTCAGTTTGTAGGTAGAATAGTAATGAAATTTTAGTGTATTTGTAAAGAAGAAATGTTCAGGTTTGTGACTTGTAATTTATTTTGGGCTACTTTAGTTTCTTTTTATAGCTACCAGCAGAGATATTTATAGCTACCAGCAGAGATACCCCTCTGCTTTTGATTATTTACTTTAACATGACGATGCTTGCATTTTGTATTGATTATGTGCATTTCTGTTACATATATTACGGGTTTTTTCCCTCAATCCCACTTGCCCTTCTTGTTATTTTCATATCCGGCCACTGCTCTTCCCATGTAACCATTTGTTGTTCAGATTATGGTTCTTATACAGTTGCATGCTGATTTCCATACCTTTATTCATAGGAAATGCATACCGACATGTAGGAATGCCTCTTGATTACAATCACACAATGACAAACCTCTCTTTCCTTACAACTATAATGTTATTATATTTGATAAAAAAATTAGTTTGAATAGTGACACAAACACCAGAGTACCACACAAAAAATTATGGCATAATCACAGAGTACTATTTCTTACATTTACTAGGTCATATTTCTTTCACCTTCTACATTTCAATTCTAATTCAAGAAGTATTAAAGTATACAGGAACTAGTTTAGATGCTCAATGTTGTAAGCTTGTTTTTCTTCCATAACTATTGAAACCCCTTGTTTATTTTCTTTGCATATTGGCAGCTGTGTTTTCCCTTGATACTTGAATCTCTTTTGTTGGATGGTCATTTGCCCCTCCACATGTTTGCACAGGTCGTACAAATATGGACCGCTATATTACACTCCCGAACATGTATTCTTCGTACCTTCATATTGCACACACATAAGCCCATGTTCTTCATATGTCAGTTTACTTTCATTTAGGTTGCATTTCATTCCTTCTTTCTTCATACCACAGCCACCCACAATTTGTGCCTTCCTTCCTATGCTAATATAACTTGTTCAAATAACTCCTATATTTGTGCACCTCGATGACTGGTCACCTCTTTTTCCTTATTTATGTCAGGTTCATAGAAGAAAAATGCACTACGTTGGGAAGTTTACAACCGAATGGTGTTGACTGGTTCATGAAGGTATTTGTTTCTGGAAAAAACCCTTGTCTACATAACCAAATGGGGAAGATCACAACAACTATTTATGCTCACTGATGAACAAGTGCACAATCTCACTTGGTATACAATTTTACTAAGTTTATCATTTACAACTTTTCGTTTTATAATCTCACTGAATGGTAAGATGTGTTGCGTTATTTATCAGCAAGATGTCCAACAGTTAGACAAAGAGATCAAATTGTACGAAAAATATATCGTCAGAAGTGGAAGAGTCAAACAAACTATCCCCAGCCTACCAGCTCTTATAGAATCAAAGTTCCACATCATAATAAGCAAGAGCTTGTATATCAAACCCATCAATATACCTGAAGTCTTTTTCCTCCTTGACCAGATACATGCAGTGACCCCGTTTCACTGATGTTTTGAGTTCTCAGACAGTACCGGCAACCGCATCAGTAAGCTCTACAAAATTGTAATTATTTACATCAGCTAACATTTATATCTGGTTTTTGTTACTACAAAAAATCCACCCTGCCTTTTTTTACAGATTTGGTTTGTGGTGTGATTCATGTATTTCCTCCTCGTTTCATTTCGAGGACAAACAGGAACATCCAGGAGTTTGTTATCATGAACAAAGAGTTGGTTATTTATTCTGAATATAAACTACAAGTCCTGATCTACTTCCTCTGAAACCTACAATACGCAGGTGTTCAATTTTCTCATGAACAGGTGTAAGCCTCTAATTCTAAGTTTGTGGATGAATATCTCCAGAATGAAGGCTCTTACTTGGCTGAATATGTCCACAAATTGCCGGTCATGCTGGGAATGCGATTATTAGTTAACACTTTCTATGGTAATACTACACCATTTATTTACTTTCCTTTCAAAAAATACCCGGGAACCCCCCAAGTACGATAATACTTTATCTCCCATTATTTGAATATTTACTTCTCCATTATGATTTCTTATCTTTGCAGGTCTATCTGTTGGAACTACTTCTAATATTGTTCTCCTCTTTGATCCACCAATGGTGGAAGCTCTAGAGCTGCAACTATGGTACTAATTTCTGCCTGCATATATGCCTTCTTAATTTAGTATGCTTTTTCCCCCACCCACCCTTTGAATATTAACTTATACTATATTGCTACACTTACTTTTATATGCTCCAATTATTATACCCCAATAACAAGGTGTTCATATGTATTCCCCCAGGCTGAATTCTAACAAGGAGTATAACGTAATCTCACAAAAACTTTACGACATCCAACATCAGTTTGCTATGCATCCCCTCGATTCCAAGTGTGAAAGATTATCAAAATTACCAGTTTGCCCCACATGGTGATTCCAATATTACATTCCCCCAACTACCTTTTTGGCTTACTACTCGACACATGTTTCACCTTCCATTTTTTTTGTGCTATATTAAATCTTTCTGGCTAAAAGCAAAGTTGCAGATTATGAAATTGGGCCAGCATTTCTACTTCTTGGCCGGCCCTGCTTGCTCTAAACTTTGTGGAGCTGCTTATGAAATGAATTCACTTGCTTGTACTGTAACTCTGATTTTCCAAGCCCAAAGCCTCAGTAAGTTTCATCTATTTTATTGGCTACTAAGTTCCAACTTCATTATTTCGGCTTATTGGCATCTGAATGCCCCAACATAATTCTGGTTCCCTTTTATTTTGCCTTTTTTTGTACTTTATTTCCCCGTACACGTCTTCACCCCTTACGACATATTCTACATCTCATGCCTGTGCTATTTTTTAAGTTCAGCCGCTATTCATTTTACAACTCTGTTATTATTATTCCAAGCAATAACTATGCCTATATTTTTGAAGTTCAGCTGCTTTTCATTTTGCAACTCTGCTATTATTATTCCAGGCAATAATTATTCCATCTTTTTTTACATTTCTTTCCCCTATTGAAATCACCTTTGCGTTATATCTTTGGATCAATCTTTCTTCACTGCGTCATCTTACAACTATAACTTATTAACAACAATTCAGGTTACATTTTCAAGCTGATTTATTTGACGGGACTGGAAACTTAAGTGTTCCCAAGCTAAAAAGAAAGGCCAAATGTTGTTGCATACATCAACTGAATGGATAATTAACAACAGCGAAGAGGTATAATCATCTGCCAAAATAAAATTCTGCTTTTATCATGATACAAATAATGCACTTTAATTTCATTTACCATAGCAGGAAGATAAGTTTGATCCCCAACTGATTAATGAGCAACTAAAGGAGTTGCAAATGCTTTACCATGTTAGAACATCGACTACTGAGTACTGACGTTAGAGGGAAACCGATGGCCCGATACACTGTCATAGCATGTGTTCCAACAAGTGATCTACCTTCACCATCACCAGGAGAGCAAAGCTCATAATCAAATCCTCAAAAAACGCCTTCACCGGATACCTCAATGCTTGAAGTTGGAGATCCTACATCTGTGACCCACGACCATGTCCTCACACATGACTTAGATGCACAACCACCACCACTGACCAGTAAAAGAAGTTCCCAACAAGTTCCTACACTTGAAATCAATGTGCCTAAGCATGCAAAGCAAGATTAGGATACAACGGTGTCCCCTGTTACCCAGCATCTTTTGATCATTCTGGAGGTACCATTTTGTTGTATCCTTGTATGTATAAACTACCGAACCGCTAAATGGAATGGTGCGAGCTACGTATTTTGTTGTACTGCATGTTTTAGTTACTGATCGTTAGCCTTATTACTCAGCATCTTCTGAACACTTCAGCCATAGCGTCTTGCTGTATCTATGTACGTATAAACTAGCCTATCGCTGAATAAAGGGGTGTGAGTTACATATTTTTGCCATAGTTTATGGTTTTGTTTATTACAGTTAGCACCAGACTAGGGAAAACCCCTATATGTGGTTCCTATATGTAACATCATAGATCCTTTTGGATAAGTGGTTACATTAATGTAGTACTGTTACCTTTCCATTTTGTTGCCATTGTGCTTTTTCTCAGAATCCTCGTTTTGCACTCTACTTTTCTTACATTTTACACCTCCACTTTACTCCGGTTTACTTGACAACTGTAATAAACATAGTTTAAGTGAAGGGTTTCAATAATGCATGATGTTGATTTTTGCCTAAGCTTGCCGAGGTGAGCAATGAAGTGAATGCACTGCTTAATTACTTATAATTGGCCCTTTCACAACATCTGCCTTGTAGCGTATCCATTGCATGATTAATTTGTTTTACTGACCTTGTAAAGATGATCATGCATGCATAAAAAAAAAATTCTGCGGTTGAGAATTGTTTCCACAACAGTCGATGACTCAATATGAATGCATTGTCGAAACCACATGAGAAGAATAAAATTGTTTTTCCAAGTGAAAAGGGTTAATGCGATTTTGATGACTCAATATGCATGCTCCTCTATAGCTCAAATTTTACCAAGTAAATAAGTTTGGAGGCATGGAAGATTTATCAACCAATGACTTATTCAATCAGATAAGTTAAAATTAGCTTATACATAAAGACAAATCAGTTTCAGAATGGTAATTTCTTGGAGAGCTTGGATAGCTCATATTGCTCTTTCAATATCTGTTGGACTGGATATGAATTTGTGAAGCAAATGCAGTGGAGATGAACCTCTGGATGGAGTATTACTAACATTATTTTTTCCACTTAATTAACCTGAGGCCACCCCCCCTCCCCCCGCCGCCCCCCCGCCACTCTTGCCTTCCTTATATCTTTCGTTGCCTTTCACCATTTCATCAATGCCTTCGTTGTATGCTCTTCGAATATCTTTTTTTTTTTGTGAGATCCCATCTGGGAAATCCATCGTAAAACATTAGTCACATGTTGTATTTTTTGGATAGCGTTAAAGCGAGTGTTATATGTTGATATTTTACATGGGGTTGACTTACTTGAGTAACCAAAGCATAGAGAGGGAAGGTGATGTAGCTGCACAAAATCTGAAATGCCATTGTAAGAACCAGTTTGGTTATTATCATCCACCAATTATCGTGGAAGCAAGAAGTTATCCCGAATGTGTACTACATCCATAATGAGAATGGCAATTACTTTGAAGCAAAAGAAATGGAATAGTGTAAAACTATATATGATTCTGTAAAAATGTTCTGATTTCATTGATCATATCAACAGGTATTTATACAAGAGCCTGCTACCACCCCCCTCTCCCGCAAGCTCATTGAGGTGGAGTGACATGAAGCTTGGACCGAAGAGAACCAAATTGTGCAGTACCAACAGCTATGTCAGCAATCTGATCAAGAGAACAAACATGCCGAACAACAAGAGAACCATCATCAACCTGCTCACAAACAAAATTGTTGTGCGGAATGGAGAAAGAACAGAAAATATGAACGAAAATAACAAGACACAAGATTTACGTGGTTCACCAATTTGGTTACATCCACGGGAGACGGATTCACTATATCAGAATTAGAGTTGGTTTACAGAGAGAAGAGAGACACTTTATATGCTGTCTCCACTAAACCCTAACAAACTGGGCCAAAAACACAATTCGGCCAAAATCAACAGCAGTCCAATAAAGAGACAAGCTATACCGTCGGACCGGGGGCGTCTCCGCCCCCCCCCCCCCCGGACCCCCAGGCCAGGGTGCGCTCCACCCCCCTGGACCCCCCGACTCGCTGACCGGGCAGCGAGACCCCCGTTTGTTTCCCGGGGGCGACTGCCGCTCCCCCGGACCCCCAGGCCAGGGTCACAGAAGCGGCTATTACAGTATTCAAGGCATACCAACAAATCTCCACCTTGACTTGAATCCTCAAAGTAGAAAATTCCAGATGCACCATTACAGTGCTAGATGAGTAGACTTCGCCCTCCACTCCCGGGAATACCCATAGAGCACCTAATCAGCTCTGATGTTCAGCAAGTCCAAACAATGTTGAAACTTGCTATGTGGAACAGATTTGGTGAACATATCAGCGGGGTTGTCAGCAGTTCCCACTTTCTTCACCCTGATTCTCCTCTCACTCCTCAAGAAATGATATCTGACATCAATATGCTTGGTCCTCTCATGATGGACCTGATCCTTGGCTAGGCAGATTGCACTCAAGCTGTCACAGTACACAGTAGCCTGATCATGATGTAGACCAAGATCACTAACTAGCCCTTTCAGCCATATTCCCTCCTTTGCAGCCTCTGTCAGAGCCATGTACTCTGTTTCCGTAGTAGACAACGTCACTGTAGGTTGCAAAGTCGCCTTCCAACTAACCACAGAACCTCCCAAAGTGAATAATACATAACCAGTCATCGATCTCCTCGTGTCAACATCACCAGCATAATCAGAATCAGAGTAGCCTGTAACTAAGCACTCCGTATCACCTCCATAAATGAGACCCACATCAGACGTACCTCTAAGATACCTGAAAATCCTCTTCACAGCTTGCCAAAGTTCCTTTCCCGGTTGCCCCATGAACCTGCTCACAACACTGACTGCCTGTGCTAAATCTGGCCTCGTGCAAACCATAGCATACATCAAGCTCCCCACCACGCTGGCATAAGGAACCCGAGACTTATACTCCTTCTCCTCGTCTGACTGAGGAGCAAACATAGTGGTGAGATAAATATTTGCAGCACTAGGAGTGTCTATAGGCTTGGCTGTAGACATGCCAAACCTAGCCAACACTTTCTGAAGGTAGCCTTTCTGTGACAAGAAAAGCTTCCGCTGACTTCGATCCCTAAGAATCTCCATTCCTAGTATCTTCCGAGCTGCACCCAGATCCTTCATCTTAAACTCAGCACTAAGAAGTCCTTTCAACTTCTGAATCTCGTGCTTACTCTTTGCGGCTACCAGCATGTCATCTACATAAAGCACCAGATAGATGAATGACCCATCTCTCAACCTGTTGTAGTAGACACAACAGTCATAAGCACACCTCGTATATCCCAGCTGAAGCATGTAACTGTCAAACTTCTTGTACCACTGCCTCGGAGACTGCTTAAGTCCATACAAAGACTTCTTCAACTTGCAAACATACTTTTCCTTGCCAGGAACCTAGAAACCATCTGGCTGAGTCATGTACAACTCTTCCTCCAACTCTCAATGTAGAAAAGCGGTCTTCACATCAAGTTGCTCGAGCTCCAAATCCTGATGTGTCACCAAGGCTAGCAACACTCTGATGGAAGTGTGTCTGACCACTGGTGAGAAAATCTCATTATAGTCTACCCCCTCCCTTTGACTGAAACCTCTTGCAACAACTCTTGCCTTGTACTTGACTCCCTCTGCAGGTGATATTCCTTCCTTCTTATTGAAAACCCATTTGCAACTGATTACCTTTCTCCCTTGAGGCTGTTTGACCAATTCCCATGTCTGATTCTTCTGAAGAGACTCCATCTCATCTCCCATTGCAGCAAGCCATTTATCAGCATCAGTACATGAAGTAGCCTCTCTGAAGGTTGATGGCTCTTGAGTATCCACTTCCTCGGCAACTGACAGTGCATAACCCACCATATCCTCAAACCCATATCTCTTTGGCGCCCCAACTCCAACCCTCCTGGGTCGGTCCTGAGCTAAACTGCGGACTGTAGCTCTTGATGGTTGAGGATCTGGTGGTGGAGATTCCGGTATCTCAGATTCTGTCTGTGGCTCTTGATCCACCTCAAATTGTTCCAATCTATTTTCACCTTGAGTGACTTCAAGCTCCACCTGTTTATCAACTCCACTAGTTTCTGGCACAACTGTGGGCTTCACCATAGATCTAAGCAAAGAATTTTCATCAAAGACAACGTCCCTGCTCAGAATAACCCTCTTCTCAGATGGAGACCATATCCTGGAGCCTTTAACTCTATCTCCATAACCCACAAAGACACCCTTCTTGGCTCGGGGCTCTAACTTACCATCACTAACATGATAATAAGATGTACAACCAAAAACTTTTAACTTGGAGTAATCAAAAACTTTACCTGACCACAACTCCATAGGTATTTTGCACTCTATACCCGTGTGAGGCCCGCGGTTGATCAGGTAACAAGCTGTACTCACCGCCTCTGCCCAGAATCTCGTTTCCAAACCAGCATTAGAGAGCATGCACCTCGCTCTCGCCAGCAATGTCTGATTCATCCGCTCAGCTACACCATTCTGCCGTGGCGTATTCCTGACTGTATGATGATGAGCAATCCCTTCATCCCTACAAAACTGATCAAACTCAGACGAGCAGAATTCCAGCCCATTATCAGTTCGAAGCCTCTTGATCTTCTTCCCGGTCTGATTCTCCACCAAAGCTTTCCACTCCTTAAACTTCGAGAAAGCTTCACTCTTATGTTTCATCATGATAACCCAAGTCATCCTTGAGTAATCATCAATCAGAGAAACAAAGTACCTGTGACCTCCCAGTGACTCAACTCGGGAAGGTCCCCAACAATCAGAATGGATGTAGTCCAATGTGCCCTTTGTTCTATGAATCGCCTTAGGAAACTTGCTGCGGTGATGCTTCCCAAAAATGCAATGCTCACAGAAGTCCAAGCTCTTGATCTTGTGGCCACCAAGAAGATCATACTTCGACAGAATCTGCATCCCTCTTTCACCCATATGACCAAGCCTCATATGCCATAACTTAGTCATATCATCCTGGTGAACCTCCGAAGATGCACCATTAACAGAATCCATAACCGTGGAACCTTGTAGAAAATACAAAGTACCATGCAGAACACCTTTCAGAACCAGCCTAGAACCTTTGCAGACACACAGAACTCCATCACTCCCTGAGTAGACGAAACCCTTTCTATCCAACGTAGGAAGAGAAATCAGATTCTTTGTCATCGATGGAACATGCCTGACATCGTTCAAAGTACAGAAACTACCATCATGCGTCCTGATCTTGATTGAACCAGTCCCAACTACCTTGCACGCAACACCATTTGCCGTAGTAATGATGCCCTCAGCTTGCTCATAAGTTGAGAAATAATCTCTCCTTGGGCATATATGGTAAGATGCCCCAGAATCAAGAAACCACGCATTAGAATGATTATTTTGCCCAGTAACAGCTAGAGCAAAATCATCTTCAGAACTGAAATCCCCTTCAGCCACAGCAGCAGTACCAGATGTACTCCCAGATTTACTAGCCTTCTTCGGACACTCCTTTTTCCAATGCCCCTTCTCCTTACAGTAGTTACAAAAATCATTGGCCTTGGGACCCTTTGAAGATGACTTCTTGCCCTTCTTCTTATTGCCGGTTTCCTTGCCTTTTGTGTTTTCGTCACTAGCAAACAAGCCAGTGGATTGACTTTCTGTACCTGTACTGTTTGCCTTATGTCGCAACTCTCTACTATGGAGAGAGGATCTTACTTCCTCCAGAGACACAGAATCTTTACCAACAATAAATGACTGAACAAAATTCTCATATGAAAGTGGTAAAGAAACTAGCAAAATCAAAGCAGCATCTTCATCTTCAATTTTCACATCTATATTTCGCAATTCTAATAACAAAGTATTCAATTGCTCTAGATGGTCTCTGAGTTGCGTACCTTCCTGCATTCGGAGACCGAAGAGGCGTTGTTTCAGAAGCAACTTGTTGGTTAGAGATTTCGTCATATACAAACTCTCCAACTTCAGCCACAGTTGTGCAGCAGTCTCCTGATCTGAGACCTCAATGATGATTTCGTCCGCGAGACACAGCATAATCGTCGAGTGTGCCTTTTCTTCCAGACTCACAACATCGCCAGAACTGCTCGCGAAATCCTTCGTCAGCGGAGTCCACAAACCTTGCTGTTTCAGCAAAGCTCGCATCTTGATCTGCCATAAACTGAAACTGTTTCTCCCAGTAAACTTGTCGATCTTCACGTTCAACCCAGACATCTTTCTCCCCGATCAGCCCCGATCTGATGAGCCCAGAATCTGATATACCCACTACGGATATCGCCGGAAAAAGAAACCTGGCTCTGATACCAGTTTGTTGTGCGGAATGGAGAAAGAACAGAAAATATGAACGAAAATAACAAGACACAAGATTTACGCGGTTCACCAATTTGGCTACATCCACGGGAGACGGATTCACTATATAAAAATTAGAGTTGGTTTACAGAGAGAAGAGAGACACTTTATATGCTGTCTCCACTAAACCCTAACAAACTGGGCCAAAAACACAATTCAGCCAAAATCAACAGCAGTCCAATAAAGAGACAAGCTATACCGTCGGATGCTTCCAGCTTTTAAGAGCTTCATGACCAGATATACGACAAATATGACACTGGTGGCGGACCGAGAAGTGCCTTTGGACGTCGGAGCAGGAGATTGGGCAGTGGTGTTGGCCGCAAATTGAGGATGCTAGCCGTGCATGTCTTGCGTGCAGGCTTCCTCCTCCAATAACATACCCAGGAGCTGATGAGATAAGATCGCCCATGTACGAAGATTTAAGGCAGTGCAAAGCATAGAACACATCGCATTGAGGCCATGAAGAATGCATTCAACAAATTTATCATCGGACACAAAGTGAGAGCACTTGAGAAGGGAATCAGAGAACAAGAATTGTTTTTCCACATATTCAAGGATGGAGAGAGAACCTTTTGAAAAGGTCTAAAGTTGATGCTTAAGATGCATCAAATTGGCACGAGTTTGCGCATGGAACATTTGTTCCAAAATAAGCCAGGTGTCAGATGTGATGACAACACGAACAACATAAGGAAGAAGCGACATGGAAATTTTTTACTCAATCCATAGAAGAACTGGACGATCATTCTTCTTCCAAGAGGCAAAATCTGGGTTAGGGTGAGAGGTCGAGGGCTGCGGCTTGGTCGGATCCGAAGAAGGCGGTAGAAGCTCGGTGGGGGCTGATCCTAGAACTAAAAAAGAGTCCAAATAATAAGAAATTAGAGCAGACTTGATGGACTGGCGCCATATAGACTAATTATGGCAATCAAGGCGAAACCTGAGAGCAAGTAACTTGAGAGACAAAGTGGCGTCAGAGGCGGCATGATCCAAAGGATCGGCAGTGGGAGTAGGTCGAGAATTATCATCGATGGCGGCCATTGTTGAGGTGGTGGTGATTTAGGGTTTATGGGGGGCAGGGTTTGCGAAAAAATTGTAGAGAGAGAGGGGACCTGTTAGGCTGATACCATGTAAAACTGTACAAGGATTCTGTAAAACTGTTCTGATTTCATTCATTATATCAATATGTATATATACAAGGGCTTTCTTAGAGAATAAGAAAAGCTATGGAAACCTAATCATATACAAATACATATTTACCAAAAATACATATACTCTAATAAATAGAATGTCACATTCTTGAGTTCTGATTTACCAATATCCAGAGGAAATAGGCCATTTGGAATGCATTTTGAAAATAAAAATAAAAATCAGGTGGTATAGTATAGAGATATTAGATGGTTTAATGTAAAGATTGGAGCAAAAATGTAACCTGGAATAGGGTAAAATTGATCAAACCAAGAATCAATCCAGGTTTATTTAACCAAAAATGGTGGTTTCTAGGCTCTACAACTGGAGCTCCCCTCACAACCGTCATTCAGCATTGAATTCGTTGAGCTATGTCCTTCATGATGATTTGACGCTTGGCACCCACAATCAATAGAATTTGTTGGCATCAGTGCAAACAATGTAAGTTCTTTCTTTTTTTTTCTAAACAAAAGAAACTAATAGTCCTCCACAAGATCAATTCTTACAGATAGATGCATATATGATATAGCGAATAACGAGTACCCTCTTGCAAAAGAATTCACCATTCCGCATTGGTCGATTAAATCAAAGAGTGAAAAATACAACCACGCTGCACAAAACTAGCCATAAGATATGCCCACCATAGACGTCTGTTCCTTACAACGTACTACCTCCGGTCCTTTATTTATGACCTCCTTTGACTAGAATTTTTTTCTTAGCATGTTTGACCATCAATATGCTATTTAGTCTGAGACATTCAAAAAATATTCAGACAACCTTTTTACCAAACTACAATTTCAACTAAAATTCATAGTTCAATTTTCAGAAGGAGGGACTATGCTGGATTAAACAAATAGATTTGAACAAGTTTTACACTGATAAAGGATGAATCTTATACATAGAAAACAAGGGAAGCAGAACGCTGGTATGTTTAGAACTTGACAGTGACTCTCGGCTTTTCCTCTTCTGTAATTTTCCTTTTTGATTCCTTCATTTATATTCCAATCTGAGTTGTTTCTCTTTCTAGCGAAACAATGATATTTAATGCCTGGAATAACTTCCCTTTTCATGGTATTAAATATGTGTTCAAATGGATGTTGATTGCTTCTCTGTATCTATGTGTCAAATATGCCAAGTTTTAGTGATTATCTCCTATATTTAACTTCTAGTTGTATTATCACCAAGGAGCTTGGAATTGCGATGAGGTACTTGGACACAATCCCACTGATGCGCAACTTCAAGATATGATCAACGAAGTTTATGCCGATGGTTACGGAATTTTGTAAAAACATCATTTTTCAAGTGTTTTTAAGTGTTATATTTTAAAGTTTGGAACAATTATTCGACCATAAACACTTAGTTACTTATGTCAGCTATTAATTTCATTTTATTTTTTGTTTCACGGTTAAGAAGCCCTTCCAGATCTAATTTAACTTCATTATGGGTTTGCCTTTTTTTTCCGCCCTTTTTAAGTTCAAGTACCTAGAAAGTTGCTCAGATTTCAAATATGATCCAGGCTGTAGCTTACAATTTTATGTACCATTTCTTTCTCTACCATGATGTCACCTCTGTATCATTTCTATTTTTGGAGAAAAATATAGTTTACTGTTTGTCATTTAAGAGATTTATTGGTCTGCGCCATAACTGCACAAAGTGCAGTCCTGTCATGCCTAGTTTCTAAGTTTATATCCCTTATAATGTGATCATTGTGTCTGATATCACTAAAATATAGTTTTGATTAGCAAGTTACATTGGGATACAAACTCGATTGTTTGTTTTGATAATAGCTCCTTTATTATTTGGCATCCAGAAAACCTTTTTCCTTTTCCCCTTCCCTGATAGCCTTGTTCCCCTTCCGCATCGCCACCTCGTCGATAGTTCCCCTTCCTTAAAAACCATCTTCCCCTTCCTTAAAAACCATCTTCCCCTTCCCTAAAAACCATGTTCCCCTTTCCCGTCTTGGATTTGAAGCCCGTCCTTGCCTTCACTATTCCTCTCCTCCTCCCTTAGTTTTGGGTTTAATTCATTGTGGGAGATTTATTTAGGTATAAGGTGAGGAATGATAATGTCACTGATGGGCAACGGGGATGGATTTGGTGGCGGTGAGTGAGGTGGGGCGATTAAGTGAGCAGGAAAAGGGAAGGAGAAAAAGAAAAAAAAAGAAATAGGAAAATAGAAAAAGGAAAAAGAATATTGAAAATTGACTATTTTACCCTAAAAACTGATGCTTTGACCGGACAGAATGACACAATTCAATAGTTTTGCAAGTTAAGGAACCAAAAGTGTTCAAAACAAAGATAAGGGCCGAAATTGGAAGATTGTGATATTTAAGAGGCCACCAAACTCATTTGCTTTATATAATTGTATGAGCGTGTGCAATGGAGGTTTCTTGAAAGAGACCACAAAGCCCCACAATGGAGGTCTCTTTGTGATCTCTAAAAAAAGACCACCCCACGGTCTCTAGTCCAAGAGACCACTCCCAAGGCTCTATTCCTATGTGCATGAGGTCATATTCCCACATTCTCTTTCTATTTTGTCATTCCAAAATTTTATTTACAAATGTCATATTTTAATATCTATTTATTTTATTTTATTTTATTGATAAAATAATTTTAAAAGCTAAATTACTTATAAATTTTAAAATTCAAAGACGTCCAGTATTTTAATTGAACGGAAATCATTTTAAAAAACAAAACTAAATTTAAAATATTTTTAAAAAAATAATAATAAATTTTAGAATTGAAAATATATTATTAAATTTCACATATCAATTTATTTTGGATTGATAAATTTATTTAAATTAAATATTGAAGGTAAAATTAATGAGTATGATTGAGAAAATCAAGTGGGAGCTATAAAATAGTCTTTTAATAATTTCTACCATTGTAAAAATAAAAATAGAGTAATTTCTCTTTAATATTTTTTTAAGGCAAAGTCTTGGGAAAGACGGTCTTTCCATAGGCTTATGGAAAGACGGGGTTTGATTAGAATAATAAAAGGTAAAAGGTCTTAGTTGCAATATTAAAGTTTTAGCATGAAACATGTGGTAGTTATAAAATTTATAACCCGGTTCATGCAACCCGAAAATTTTATCTTAATTTATTCTAATTTACACTTTAAACCTTGGTCTTTCCATAACTTATGGAAAGACCGTCTTTCAAGAGACGGACTCTTTTTTTAATGATGTATTGAATATTTAATTAGAAAAAATTAACAGAGTTGTTTGTAACATTGTACTACATGGCCTAATAATACTCGCAAGGAAAGTCAGAATGTTGCCCAAATAGTTTTTCTTTTTTTAAAGAAGAAAGTGGCCCAAATAGTTGAATATCGGAGTATAAAAGTCAGCCCCATTGTTGGTTGATTGTCCGTTTTCTTTAAACGATTTCCCTCTCTGCATACCCTCGGAAAAACGGTGCGCTTCTTAGTTCTTTCTTACTGAATTTTGTATGAATCGTACTTAAGAGTGTTCAGCTTCCATGGGTCTGTTGATTTAGTTTTCAGCTTTATCTCTGTGAGTAAAACTTCCATGGATCTGTTTGTATTTTGTTCCTGTTTTTGCAACTAAATTTAGGATTCACTTTTAATTACGACGTAATCTCTGTTAACATGACAAATTTTTATTGCTGAAATACATTGATGAATCAGTGGGAAATGGTGATTATTTATAGGGCAAGTGTATCTGTGTGTGTTTGCTTCAGTAAACTCTGAATTTCTGCTTTAACTGAATGTAAATTTAAATCATTCGAGAGCTGTACTCTCAGCTGTTACACTGGATTAGCTGATTTTATTAGGAATTTCGAGCATTCCATTTTTTGTGATCCATTGGATGCTAATGGGGTTTATGATCTGATTGTGCAAATTTGTTTTTCCGAGGTAATAATAGGCTTTGAGGGATTCTGTTATCATTGGTCATGGTTTATTTGATGGCAAAATTCGCATTGAAATTACACAGGAATCCTTCAATAGATCATTCGAGATGTATTGCATCTTAATTTTAGAACTTAGTTTATGCGGCACTGACTGTAAATTATTTCACTTATCATTTGATCATTATAACCAAACTGATATGAAATGATTTTCACTCCCCTTAAGAATTGACTGGATTGAAAAGTCACTCAAAAATCAATATTGAAATCCATTTTTATACATATTTTTAAAGTTTATAAATCTACCAACCTAGTTTCCATTCTTTTTCCTCCGACAATCATGCTAAGATGCAATACTAAAGACCAAGAGATTCTTATTATTTTAAATTTCACGAATAAGGATGATGTTGCCATTAACTATTAATAACTATGCCTTAGCTGGTCAGAGGTTACTGTAATCTAATCTTTGGCAAAGTAATTTATGGTTTTAGGTTAGCTGAAAATTTGTGTCCACTTTTGCAGGAAAAAAGATGCATTCAATTGGTTATAGAGCAAATGCTCTGTTGACATTTTCTCTGACCATTCTGGCTCTATTTTGTGCCATAGTCTCCATCTCCGACAACTTTAATTCTCCCTCCCCCAACTATCAAGTTGAAGTATACTATTCTTTCCCCCTCCCGCATTGTCCTTTCTCATTCAGATCTGTCAATTTTACATAATCTAATTTTGTTGTTTGATTTCCGATGACTGAAATTTTAGGTTTTGAACATCAACTGGTTTCAGAAGAAACTTGATGGTGATGACGAGGTACTTAAGCTAATATTCTTTTATAAGCTAAGATGGACTCTTTCTTGTTTTTGGTGAACTGTATGAAATTTTGAATTATTATATCTTTGGTACTTGTGTAACTAATAGAAGAAGAACTGTATGTTATATACTGCTACTCTAGACCAGATTTGGGGGAGAGAAACAATAGGAATTTTTTTAACCAAAAACTTGATTGGAGGGTTATTCGGGATCAGGTGTGGACTGAGTATTATTGGAGACTTGGTTTGGATATGCAGATTTGATTAGTCCAGGGTGCTTGAGATCAGGTGTGTGGACTGAGTATATCTGGAGGCTTAGTTTTGGATATGCAGAGTTAATTGGCTTGGAATATTTTTCAGATCAGTTTTTTAGAATGTGTTGTCATGTGTATTAGTTTGAATTTTGTTCCAGTTTTCTTAGGAAGTGCTTTGGGATCATTTTCTAAGTGGGAATGGACAAAAACCATGGCAAAAGGTGACAAGTATAGCACCCCCTATGTAATCTTGGACTGAACTTGAACCATTTCTTTGGTTTGTAACTTGAACCATTTCTTTGGTTTGTATAGTTTTTGGTGATTTGCTTCGGGTGAAGGCCGAAATTTAATACTTGGTTACTTTGAGTTTAATGACATTGATATTTCCATCCAAAATTTTTAAAAAAAAACTTATAGAAGCAGACAGTAGACCCTTGATACAGCAGTACGAGCTCTTGCCATTTTTTACCTGAGGTCATGGATCCATTTCGTGGAAACACCCTTTCAAAAAAGTAGCAATTAGCAATTTAGCATAGCTAACATACTTTAGTTCTTGATGGCTTCCCCTGCCCCTTCAATGTGGCATCTTGTATTTCACTGAGCTGCTCTTTTCTACGGTGTTTATCTTACATTGGCTTTCTGATTACTTTCGGTCTTCTTATATTTTATAATATGATCTTTCGTTATAATTTTGGAAAGCTGCTAAAATATGAACTATAAAAGGAAATAGCTTGTGTCCCTTGGTTGGATGAATAACAGTGGTCAAATAAACAATAAAAGTTATCCGCCAGAGGCAACCTGAATAAAGACCGTATATTGCCGAACAGGAATGAGAAGATAATCACTAAACAGCTGTATAGCCTCTTTTCTTTTCGGTATGGCTGGAACTTTCCTAGTGGGATAGTGGAAATCTGATTTGAATCTTAACCAAAATTGATGTCGCATATGCTCAGTTGGAGAGGATTTCATTTTCACTTTCTGGTGCTACAAGAATACTAAAATTTTGACTTTATTTATTCTCGTCAACTATTTGCATGTTTATCTTTTTGTGCAATCAGTTATGTGAAGCGTGAACTCACTGTTCGTCTTTGTAACATTTTATTGCGCACACCTCTTATGGTTACTTTTCTTATTGTATCTGATTTGGGTTTGAAGATTTCTTGTATGTTGTATTGGTCTTATTTTATTATGGTCTATCAAGGTGCTTCATTTTTAGTGAAGGCAAAGGGAAGAATAGAGAGCAGAGAAGAAGCTACAATTTTTTTAAAAAAATTAAAAGTGGATGAAAAGCAAATGGCTCTTTGCTGATTTTTAACTTATTGCAGGTGAGCTTGACTTTAAACGTCTCAGCGAACTTGCAGTCATTATTTACATGGAATACAAAGCAGGTTTGTCCATCCAGAGTCCCATTTTTCCATGTTGACACTTGTCTTTGTTTGTTAGTCATGAGTGTTCCCCCAATTGTACTTTTGTTCAAAAATGATTATTTTTCTTCCCGGGGCCCTGATTGTATTCTTTAAACTTTGTCATTTACCTGTCTATTCATCAGATTTACAATGAGTTATTTGGGATGAATGGAAAATTAGAAAAATATTTCGCTCTTTGAAGCATGACAGACCTTGTCTTTTCTCTCTTGATATTGCTCAAATCAGAGGTTTTAAGGCTGGGCATGGCAAACTGAATGGAGGGAAGCCTATGTGCACTTGTTTAGTTAACTTAATCATTTTGGAAGAGAAATGAATTACTTTATAGCTCTTATATTTTTTTTCCCCAGATTTAATAGTATTTAAGTATAGCATGATGGATGAGCTTCTCCCTAAAACAATCATATTTGTCATTTTCAGGCTCTTTAATAGTGCACACCATATCTGTTTTTGGCTATCACAGTTCTATCTTGAAGTTTTATGCACCTGATTCATATGGTACTAAAATTTTGTGTTTGATTCGCAGGTTTTTGTGTTTGTGGCTGCTGAGTATGCAACCTCTAAGAATGCATTGAATCAGGTATGATTTCCATGCATTTTTTTCATATAAGTTATTGGGATTTTTGGTTGTATGCGTACCTCTAAGGATGATCCTATACAGTGTTGTCTGCATTTTCTGTACATCGGTATTTTTGGTGTGCATAGCTGCTTATGTTTGCAAGAGTTTCCTTCTAGTTAGATATTTATATACTGGTTCCACACTATTAGCAGTCTCTATGCCTTTTTCAGTGACCTCTACATATAAAAGTGGATTTTTGGCTGTTACACTGGATGATTTTTGTCTTGTAATGTAGTAATTATTTAGTTCGTTCAAACCTTATGGTGTTTTTATCGAGTGCAACAATTTGTTAAACATTCACTTTTCTTTTCTCGCCTATTGGTCTGTGGCTGTCACATTTCAGAAGTTTTCTCAATGTTGATTTGTGGGGATAAATTCAATTTTCTTGAGTTACCTTGATAGGATTCTGAAATTTTTGTTTTGTATTCCGGGCAACATCTTGGCAGCTTTTGTTTCCTCTCGTGTCATGTCAGTAGTTCTAAAATTTTACTCTCTGGATTGATGTTGGATGACAAAACCTGAACTGTGGTATTTATCTAGGATTCAGCTCTAAGTAAATCCTGACCTGCATCTTTGTGTGCACGCATGTCAATTTTAAATTCCTCTTGGTCAATAATAGCATGAAGTTGTAATTCATTTGCTACTGAATAATTATGCTTTCAAATGTTTAAGGTATCTTTGTGGGATGGCATCATCCCCTCAAAAGAGAAAGCAAAATTCTGGATTCATGTCAACAACAAGTACCGTTTTGTTGATCAAGTGAGTTTTACAGAGTTCAATTTCAGCCTCCCTCGTGGCTCTTCATATGGATTTTGATTCTGAAGCATTTGTTGTCTGTTAGGGAAGCAACCTTCGCGGTAAGGACTTTAACTTGACGTTGCACTGGCATGTTATGCCAAAGACTGGGAAGATGTTCGCCGACAAAATTGTAATGTCTGGCTACAGTTTGCCACTGGCTTATAAATGAGGATGCTTTTTTTCCCGTCGTTGAGTGTCAGACCTTCAGTCTTGGAGGGGAGGATAGTAGAAGACGAGACACATCAAGGAATTTAGGAATCTTATATTTAACTGTTGTTGATCTTACGACAACCGCCTTTTGTAAAGATGTTATCTACTGTATATTACTCCTTATTCCAATATTGCCTTTTAAGAAAAGACAAAGGTTGGGAAAGACCATCTATCCTGGAAAGATGATGTTTAATTAGAATAATGAAAGGTAAAACGTGTTAGTTGCAATATTAAAAATTTAGACGATGTTTGATTAGAGTAATGAAAGGTAAAACGTGTTAGTTGCAATATTAAAAATTTATTATTCAATATGTAATAGTTATAAAGTTTATAATTCAATTCATGCAACTCAAAATTTTTATCTTCATTTATTTTAATTTGCACTTTAAACTTTGATTTTTCCATGCCTTATGGAAAGATCGTCTTTCAAGAGGTGGACTCTTAAAAAAACTCTCATAAATGGACAAAAAGAGGACATTCCCGTTCCATTATAAGGCTCCTACTACCTCCGTTTATTTTTTTCAACTTTCACAAGTTATGTTTGATCATAAATTTTAATTTGTACATAAGCAACACTATCATTATATGAGATATTATTATATTCCTTGAAACATCTAGTTTCTGAAGATAATTTTTTCATACACCATTAGTGTATGTAACTAAAGTTATCAATCGTCCAACATGGTTTGAAAAAGTTGATAAAAAAATATAAACTTTTGGATAGGACGGAGAGAGTATAATTTATTTGTACATGTGTTGATGTGACAAAGAAAGAAAGATTAGAATAGTTTGATTAAATTTCAAAGAAAGATTAGAATAGTTTGATTAAATTTCATTCACTAATTTCAGTTCAAATAATGGAATAATTGAAATAGAAATTTTTAGTTAAGACGGATGAAAATGTAAAAGGACAAGAATGTAAAGGAAGAATTTCACAAAGAAACATAAAGAGTAGATGAAATTTTGACACCTCAAGTATTTCAACTTATTATTAAAGAGGAGGACTCCTCACTCCGTGATTTATTTTTAATTTATGAACAGTTCAGTGTACGTTTTGTTACTTATACATTATATTTGTTAAATTACTCACTAATTTAAAATTTTAAAAATAAATTAACTAATGTATTTTTATTTTTTCACATTCAAATACACATTATTACTTATTTAACTTATAAAATACTATAATATTAAGAGTCTTTCTTTTGAAAGACCGTCTTTCCATAAATCATGGAAAGACCAAGGTTTAAAGTGCAAATTGAAAGAAATGAAAATAAAATTTCTGGGTTGCATGAATTGGGTTATAAACTTTATAACTACTACATGTTGCATAATAAATTATTAATATTGCTACTAAGACATTTTACCTTTTATTATTCTAATTAAACTCCTTCTATAAACATATGGAAAGACTATTTTTTCAAGAGTTTGCCTGATATTTATATAATTTTTTTAAAAAATTTAAGATAAAAAGTAAGCCAAAGTCTTGGGAAAGATGGAGTTTAATTAGAATACTAAAAGGTAAAATGTCTTAGTTGCAATATTAAAAATTCATTATGCAACGTGTAGTAGTTATAAAGTTTATAACCCGATTCATGCAACCCAAAAGTTTTATCTTCATTTCTTCTTATTTGCACTTTAAACCTTGGTCTTTTCATGACTTATGGAAAAACCATCTTTCAAGAGACAGACTCAAAAAGTAAAGTGGTTTATCCAGACTTCCTTATTAAAATAGTTTGAAAAATAATTGAAGGGTTAACGAACACAATAATTTAGTAATCTTAAATTATAAAATCTTTGAGATGGTCTCATATGAGACAGACTAAACTTTAGACAGGGGTTTTTCTGCAATTCTAACTATATTATAGCTCAAAGAACTTATTTCCAATAATTTTACAGGTACATATCTCTATTTATTTTACAGGGTCATATCGCTAATAGTTTTCAGGACTTTTTTGTCCAATTATTTTCCCATCAGCTGCAATCTGTAAAAAAAAATCAGAAAAATTTCAAAAATTATTTTAAAATTTTTTTAAAAGTGTAAAAAATCAATATGATCAGCAAACTGAAAATATGAACATCAGCAAAAAAAAGAAGCAAAACATCAACGAAAAATCATTAAACATCAACAAAAAAATTGCAGCAAAAAATATATAAAATAATAAAAAAAATAAAAAAAAGTCATCGGCTACAACTAACAAAAAATAAATTGAAAATCATAAAAACATTAACAAAGCGTAAATTATTAACAAATAATTTTAAAAATACAAACATCAACATATATCACCCAAAAGCTAAAAACATCAATTTCTATCATCTAAACTTCACTCTGAAAATGAAAAACGTCAACATAAGGAAAAAAACACTACAGAAAATCGACCATATCACCAAAAGAACTACAAATATCAACCCCTACCACCTAAAACTCACCTAGAAAATGAAAAAATCAACATGAGAGGAAAAAAACTAAAAACATCAACCCATATAACCCCAAAAGAACTACAAAACATCAACTCATATCAACTAAAACTCACCTGAAAGATGAAAAACATCAACATGAGAGAAAAAACAAAAAAAATCAACAAAAAAGATACAGTTGCTCAAAAGAGTATAAATTATTCAGTCTGAAAATCATAAAACATCAAAAAAATTTTTAATTTTTTTGTTTACAAATATCAACATATATCACCAAAAAAAGCTACAAACATTAACTCCTGGCACCTGAAACTCATCCAAAAAATGATAAACATCAACATAAGAAAAAAAACACTACAAACATCAACTCATATCCCTTAAACCTCAGCCGGAAAATGAAAAACATTAACAAGAGAAAATAAAAACTAAAAATATCATCCAAAAGCTACAAACATCAACTCCTAACACCTGAACCTCATCCGCAAAATGAAATCATCCAAAAAGGACACTGCAAACATCAACATGAGAAAAAGGACACTACAAACATCAACCCATATCCCCTAACTCTCAGTCGGAAAATGAAAAAATCAACATGAGGAAATAAAAAATAATTGGAAAGTCTCAGGAAAGACGGCTTGTCCATAAGCTTATGGACAGGCTAGGGACTGATATGCAAATTGGGTTCAGATTGTAATTATTTAGAAAATGGGGTAGTTAGTATAAATCATAATTTCTTTTATTTTTATTTTTATTTTCTCTACGGTTTTGAACAATTTTTCTTGGGAAACTGTTACCCATTTACTGCATCCTCACACGTGAATTTCTTCTACGTTTTCACAACTGTAAAACTTTATCTACTTTTACGTCATTCCTTCTCTGTTCAATTTCTTCAATTTCATCTCCGTTCTTCACGAAATCTCGCCCCAATCTCGCTGTTCAACTTCATCGATCAATTTCTTCGTCAGGGATAGCAATCGATAAGTCTAAAATTCTAGGTTTTCAAATTTCATCGCCGTTCTTCTGCATTTTTGCTTGATAATCGTTCGCCGTTCTCATTTAAGGATTTTTTTTGTTTATTTGTTGTAGTCTATGGGTAGGGTGAAGGGTAAGGGTCTTCCTCCTAAAGCTGATGCTGATATCAACAATGGAAAGAAGGAGGTTTCTCCTAAACATGAGAAGTTGACTCAGCCTTCTCCTTCTCTTGGTTCATTTTTCTATTTTTTGTTTTGGATATTTGGAGTTTTGCATTTTTTTTTCTTGTTGTGTGTGTATGTGTGTTTTTCAGTCTTGTTTCTATTGAATTTTTTTACAGTATGTTTATTTGTTTTGATTTGTAAGTCATATCTGCATGTTTTGAGTCTTCTTTATGACATGCATTTGATTGTTTATATGTTGCATTTGTTAGCATAACATATGTATTAGTTAGTTGCTCTATTTTCTTATTTTACTGTATGTTAGCCAGTCCAGTTATTGTTTTAATGTGCATTTGTCGTCTTAGGAGTTGCATATGTTAGTATAACATGTGTATTAGTTAGTTATTCTATTTTTCTGATTTGTATGTCAGATCCACATGGTTTGGCTCTGTTTTATAATGTGCATTTGTTGTCTTAGAAGTTGCATATGTTAGTGTAATATATGTATTAGTTACTTACTCTGTATTTTATTTTATTTTTAATGTGCACTTGTTGCCTTAGAAGTTGTATATGTTAGTATAACATGCGTATTAGTTACTTAGTCTTTGTTTTGATTTTCACTGATTGTTAGCTACTTATTGTTATTCTTTCTGATTTGATAGGATGTGTTTGTTTCATTACAAGTTGCATATGTTAGTTTACTATATGCATAAGTTAGTTATAATGTGTCTGTCAGATTATGTTGCTTACTGAATGTCATACTATGCATGCATTTGTTTCATTAATATTTGCCTATATTAGTATACTCTATGAATTAGTTAGTTATACTGTGTGTTTGTCAGGTTAGGTTGCCTACTGGCTGTCAGAGTATGCATGCATTTTTTCGATTACAACTTGCATATGTTAGTATGCTCTATGCATTAGTTTCTAATTGTGTGGTGTATGCTTATTTTTAACTGCATCTGAAGGAGGTGAAGATACAATTTAAAATGGAGAACCTGATATAGAAGAAGGTGAATGTAATTTTTCTATATTACATTTATTTACTTATTTACTTATACATTTACTTATTCAAATATGTTATGCTGTTTAGCTTCTAAGCTGCTGGTTAGGAAATCTAAAAAAAGGATGGACCTTCTCTTGAAACTGAGCTGAAGAAGATTCAGTAGTCCTACACTTCTGGAGGTTGTTTATTTTCTTTACATATTTAATTTTATTTATGTGGTTACGTTTATTTTTTGTAATGTGCTTATACAATTTGTGTTTATGTTTTCTTGGGTAGTTGTGTCATTGACATGTAGGTTTGCAAGGATTGGTGGTGCTGCTTGACCTGCCCTTGACCCGGGCGTCGTCAAAACACAAGTTGAGGGGCTTACAGGTCAAAAGATAAGATTTATATTCTGCACTCGTTCTCACTGCTAAGCTACCGAGGGGTAGTAAGCGGAAAGCTATGGGTTTGTCCATAGAGATGCTAGGGCCCAAGTACTAGTTAGAACACAACCTCATATGGGTCGTCAATCCGCACGAGTGAAGGAATAGCTAGTAAAGAAAACACGCAAAAGGGGAGGGGGTTGGTATTTTCAACTATCAACTACAAAGCATGAAATTAACAAACGAGAAACTATTTATACTAGGCACTTGGGAATCATTTAGCAGCATTGTAGTTCTAATGCGTCAATCCTTGAATCATTCACATAAAGACTTACAAAAGACCTATAAGTGTGTTCACAACACATGGTGTGGCCGATGTTATACACTTCCCCAACCCTGTCACGGTGGGTGCGCTCGCAACCCTCTATCGGCATTGTCATCATAATTAAGGGAGTACAACAAAGTTTGACCATCGTTGCAGGTCTGTTTCTCCCCCGTGCTATTACATCCAGGGCTTCCACCACAAATGCAACTACTCCCTCTCGGGTTATATATACGCTAGACCCCAAGGTTTGTAGGCACCTTATCTATGATACTAGGGTTTCAACACAACACCTAGCTTGCTACTATTCACTATCTCTACCCGCAACCTCTTGGACAATAGTTACGAAGTCAGCTAAGACTGGTGCGACGGCAAATAGATCAGAGCATTCTCGAATCTCCCGTGCACACACCTGTGCACACACGTTCTCCCCTACCCACTCTAACATCCAGGTTTCTCTTCCCAATGGGGTATCGATAATTGCATCATACATGAATACATCCCAAAGTGTGTGCTTATATGTGGTGTAATATTCATGCATTTATAACATTCAAGAACAATCACAATAATATCATAAACACAAAGATATGATGAATATAATGAATATCAATAAAGCATTTAGAACTAACCAAGTGCCAAAATGAATCCCAAGCTCAAAATCTACTCTACAAAGGTTAGATCTATGGAAAAATTAGGTTAGATGTGATGAATCTGGAAAATAAGATGAAAAGAAAAAATATAAGAAAACAAAGAAGGAAGGAGAAGAAGAACTCTCCTCTTCATTCTCTCTAAACTAGAGAGAGAATCTAATCTACATTATGCCTACTTTTATTCTACTTCCTAATATACTTTCTAATAGTTTAGTAAAGGACTAAGGCTCCTATATATAGTAGTAAGAGATTGTGCCTAAAAATAGGCCCAAAATAGGCCAACAGTAGCAAAACCCTAGTTCAGCCGCCAAGGCTTAACGGACCGGAACGGATGTCACAGTCCAGGAAGCATTCAAGCACGGGGCATGGGATCTGGCACGATCTATGAAGCAAGTCTTGTGCCACGGTCCGTTAAGATTGTCACAAACTGTGAACAGTTCACGGTTTTTGCTCAGAAGTTCTCACGGTCCGTGAAGGTTTTCACGGGATATCACCATACTTAGCTAAATCTTCAATTCTTCAATTCTTCATCTCCAAGCTCCATGGTCCGGGGTCTTTGTCACGGCCCGGGGGTCTTTGTCACGGCCCGATGCCTTTGCCTCGTGAAGGTCTCATGAAGGTTTTCACGAATCCTCTGGTGTCTCTCATGTAGTGCGGGTTGTGTGCTTTGTCACTGACTTCTGGTGCTTGACCATGCAGACCGTGACCGGCCGCTGGTGCTTCATCGACTGAACTTCATTTGCTTGCTACGGGTGAACCGTTAGTCCGAATTGGGAGTTATAGTATTTGATTTTGTAGTACTCGAGAAGATGAATCCAATGGAACCATCCTTGAAGGCTAATTATTATTGGATTTTTCTCGAACTAAGGTAACACTCCTTGGACCACGATTCACCATTTTCTCCTTTGACCACCTTGAACTCCGAACCCGCCTATCTTTGGCTTCAATCTCCTTCTACCAAGCATTGATGTTCGTGGCCTTCATCTTCTACCATTCTAGTGTGAATGGCCTTCGCTTCTTCTACCGTCCTTGCAAACGACCTTCACATAGAATGTAACAAAAAAGTACCCACATGGGACCTACTAAAGATGATCACAAGGAAGATCAAGAAGCCCGTGGATACAAGATGTCCATTAGTACCAATTAAGTCTACAAAATGTGGGATTTAGACAAGAAAACCAAACATGACCGCCTAAACCCCTTGTCACGTAAACTCAACTAAACTAGTAATCCACCAATTAAAACTAGCTAAAAATATGTCAAATGCTACGGTTAACGCATGCAAAATGTAGCAGATCTGACTCCCCACACTTAAACATTTACTAATCCTTGAGTAAATCTAAGACAAGAAAAAGAATCAAGCGAAATGTAGTGTGCAAGCGTAAGTTAACCGAGACATTCAAATCATCCCAAGCTACCCTAGTTCCCCCAAAGAAGTGAAAATCCTCACAACTCTCACACTCCCCGAAGATCCTAAAGTAACCTATCCACCAAAAATAAAATGTGGAAAAAGGTAAGCCAAAAAGATAAGTGGCAAGCTAGTTTACTTTTCCGAAAATGATCCCAAAGCAATCAAAGAGTTGTCTCCAAAAACAATCCACCGCAGAAGCATAATTCAACCCAGTTTTTTGTTTTCTCTCAATTTCTCTCATTTTTCCTAGGGGCCCTTTTAGGTTTTCACCCTGGATTTAACACACAAAGGGTACTCACTTCTCACCTTTTTTCACACGGCCTCTCACTTTTTCCTAGACACATAAGTCTAGCCGGGCAAAGCCTCTCACTTTTACCTAGGTCTTTCGACCTATCCAGATTTTTCCCAATGTTACCCAAGTCGCCATTTAGGTTTCGACTTATCCGAGTTTTTAATTTTTTAAAAAAAATTTCAAAAATTTCAAAATGCTCTTAGAAGAGCTATTAGCTACATAAAAACAACTCAAAATCATAAGTGCTATTCAATCCCCTAGACTCCCCACACTTAAAGCTTGCATTATCCTCAATGAACATACAAAATCAAAGAACATATGTCAAGGTATAGAAATAGGAAATCACTTATAATGAAAAAGGAACACTAAAATCTACTCTTGATAGCACAATCATGGAATGTAAAGAACAAACTACTATCACCCTGAATATATTACCCATAAACTCTAATCATGAAAGATTAATCTAACCACTATAATGCACCACAAATTGAATAAGGAATTGAATCACAATGGAGAGTTACCTCTTAGGTCTCGATGTGTGTGTCTCAAGGGTTTCGAGGGTAGGTGGGTTTTGTGTGGTATTTTGGTGGTGGTAGGGAAGAAATGGTGATTGGGTGGTGTAGAAAGGTATGTGAGCTTTATGGGCTGTGCACGTTTACACGCCCCATGAATTTGGGGTTTGGTTCTCCTCCTTGTTCACTATTTTAAGCACCACAAACCATGTACATCTATATGGTTCATGAGTTGGATTCCCTGTTTGCTCACCTTCCTCCAAAAACCATATGCTTCCTACAAAACAAACATGCACACCAAGTGTAATAGTGTCCCAAAAATAAAAAGAAAGCTACAAATAGGAAAGCACACAAAAAATACTAAACTAATATATTTTTTTTCAAGGCTCGGGTTGCCTTCTAAGAAGATCTGTATATTTAAGGTCGTCGGCACGACCCTAATGTTATCCATAGGGTTCCAGTTTGTACCCCATCACCTTAGACAACTAAAAATGAAGAGCATGGGGTAAGAATCTTCCAAGAGGAATATATAGTAGAGGAGGAGTCAACCTTATATGGACTAAGTGGTTTGGAAGCTTAGCATATTCAATTGGATTCCTATGGTTTCCTCTAACGCTTCCAAAAATATGGTAGTAGGTTCCATAGGTGGAGGTAGGGGTGCAAATAAGTAATATGGAAAATTAAGTACGATCGCCCCTTCCTTGACTTCTTCACTCTCAACCAACCATTCCCCACCTCCTTTAGATTCATCTATCAAAACTTCATATTCAACTAGGGATGGTTCATTTTCAGAATATTGGGTTTCAAGTTGGCTCACCCTATTCATCAAATTAACACTTGCCCTCAGCTTTCTCAATGCTTGAGAATAGTTGAGCTCCTAAATCGTCAATCTCGCTAAGCACTTGTGATTGGAGTAAATCATTACTCTTGGTCACGTTAGCTATAGCTTGTAAAATTTCTACACAATCCGATTTGGGAACCATTCATAGGGATTGGTTTTGAGGCATTTGGTAAGTTGGAAGTCCAACTATCTAACCTAAAGTGTTGGTTTCCCAATGCATTTCCATACCACAAATTCAAGCTACCACTAAATCTCAAATTTGGAGAGTTGTGGTATGGGAAACAATCTTGATCCCATCGATCTTGGGAACCAACAACTCCTACGTCTCTCTCAATTTTTTTTCATCCAAGAGCAAGACTTCGTAGGGTAGTCGCAATGACATATCCTACAAATTCTCGCTCTTTGAGCCATTCTTCTCCCAAAGTCACTCAACCTTGGGCAACACTCTATAGGATGATCGTAATGACACACCATACAAAGGGCCCTCCGTTGAGTGCTTTCCCACATTTTTTTCTTTTCTATTAAGCACCAACAAAAAAAAAACACAAAATTCGGAATCATAGTGTAAGCTTGGTTTTCACCAGGAACTCAAGCAATACCTACTCTTAAAAAAACAAGAAAAAGATAAAAGCAATACTAACTATTCACTAACACGTTATACTTAACTAATACTTGAACTGAAGAGCATCCCCGACAACGGCGCCATAAATTTAACTTGCCCTCAACCCGGGTATCGTTAAAACACGAGTCGAGGGGTTTATGGGTCAAAAGATAAGATTTATATTCTGCACTCGTTCTCACTGCTAAGCTACCAAGGGGTAGCAAGCAGCAAACCTTGGGTTTGTCCACATAGATGCTAGGGCTCAAGTACTAGTTAGAACACAACCTCATGCGGGTCGTCAATCCACACAAGTGAAAGGAATATCTAGTAAAGCAAACATGAAAAAGGGGAAGGGGAAGGGGGTTGGTATTTTCAACTATCAACTACAAAGCATGAAAGTAACAAACAAGAAACTATTTATACTAGGCACTTGGGAATTATTTAGCAACCTGGTAGCTCTAATTCTTCAATCCTCGATTCATTCACATAAAGACTTACAGAATACCTACTAGTGTGTTCATAACACGTGATATGGCCGATGACATACACTTCCCCAACCTTGTCACGGTGGGTGCGCTCACAACCCTCCATCGGCACCACCATCGTAATAGGGGAGTACAAAGAGGTTCGACCATCGTTGCAGGTCTGTTTCTCCCCTTTGCTATTATGTTTTGGGTTTCCATCATGAATGCAATTACTCCCTCCCAAGTCCTATATACGATAGGCCCAAGGTTTGCAAGTACCCTATCTATGATACTAGGGTTTCAACACAACAACTAGCTTGCTATTATTCACTATCTCTACCCACAACCTCTCGGACAACAGTTACAAAGTCAGCTAAGATTGGGGCAATGGAAAATAGGCCAGAGCACTCTCGAATCTCACGTGCACACACCCACGCAGACACATTCTTCCCTGCCCATTCTAACATCCAGGTTTCTCTTCCCGATGGGGCATTGATAATTGCACCATACATGAATACAACCCAAAGTGTGTGCTTATATATGGTGTATTATTCATGCATTTATAACATTTAAGAAAAATCACAAAAATATCATAAACACAAAAATATGATGAATCTAATGAATCTGAATAAAGCATTTGGAACAAACCAAGTGCCAAAATGAATCCTAAGCTCAAAATATACTCTAAAAAGGTTAGATCCATGGAAAATATTAGGTTAGATTCCATGGATCGAGAAAATAAGATGAAAAGAAAAAAAGATAAGAAAAAAAATAAGGAAGGCGAAGAAGAACTCTCCTCTTCCTTCTCTCTAAACTAGAGAGAGAATCTAATCTACATTATGCCTACTTCTATTCTACTTCCTAATAGTTTAGTAGAAGACTAAGGCTCTAATATATAGAAGCAGGAGATTGGGCCTAAAAATAGGCCCAAAAGGCCAAAAGTAGAAAAACCTTGTGTCAGCCGCCAAGACTTCACAGACCGGCACGGATATCACGTTCCATTAAGCATTCAAGCATGGGGTGTGGGATCTAGCGCAGTTCGTGAAGCAGGTCTCGTGCCATGGTTCGTGAAGATTATCATGGATCGCGAACAGTTCACAGTTTTTGTCCAGAAGTTCTCACGGTATGTGAAATTTTTCACGAATCGCGAGTAGTACATGGTCTTGCTCAGGAATTTCTTCACAGTCTGTGAAGGTTTTCATGACCATCACCATACTTAGCCAAATCTTCAATTCTTTATCTCCAAGCTCCACGGTCCGAGGTCTTTGTCACAGCCCGACACCTTTTCCTCGTGAAGGTCTCGTGCAGGCCTTCACAGATCCTCTGGTGTCTCTCATGTAGTGCGGGCCATGTGCTTTGTCACGGGTCGCTGGTGCTTGACCATGGGCGGATTGTGACCGGCCGCTGGTGCTTCGTTGGCTGAACTTCACTTGCTTGCTACGGGTAAATCTTTTGTCCAAATAAGGAGTTATAGTATGCAATTTTGTAGTACTCAAGAAGACGAATCCAATGAAACTAACCTTGAAGGATAATTCTTCTTGGATCGTTATCAGACTAAGGCAACACTCCTCAGACCACAATTCACCATTTTCTCCTTTGGATGCCTTGAACTTTGAAGCCGCATATCTTTGGCTTCAATCTCCTTCTACCATGCATTGATGTTTATGGTCTTCATCTTATACCATTCTAATGTGAATGACCTTTGCCTATTCTTCTGTCCTTGCGAACGACCTTCACATAGAATGTAATTAAAAAGTACCCACGAACGACCTACTAAAGATGATTACAAGGAAGATCAAGGATATACAAGATGTCCATTAGTACTAATTAAATCTACAAAATGCGGGATTTAGACAAGAAACCCAAACATGGCCGTCTATACCCCCTGTTATGTAAACTCAACTAACACTAGCAATCCACCAACTAAAACTAACTAAAAATTATGCCAAATGCAACGGTTAACACACGTAAAATGAAGTAGATCACTGCTACTCTAGATGTTCCTATTGCTGTTACTTCTAAGGAGCCAAAGAAGAGAAGAATGAATGTTACTGTGAAGAAATTGAAATCTGATGAAGGTGGATCAACCTAAGACTTTGATTAGGATACTTTGCTGAGTGATGTAGTTTGAATGAGCAGAGAAGTAACTGGTGTTGATGAGGTTGGGAGTTCTAAGGTTTGTGAGGAGAGTTCTAAGTTTGGTGAAGAGGAATCTAGTGTAGAGGCTGGTAAGGTCTCTAGAGCTGTTGATGAGGGTGCATCGGCTGGTGATGTAGAGAAGGAAGCTGCTGGTGGTTTAAAGGGTTGTGAAGGTGCTAAGGTTATTGATAAGGATTTTGTGGTTAATGTCGATGGGTTAGTGAAGAAAGATATTAGGGATGTTTTGGATGTGATGATTGATAATGCAATGCTGGTGTTGAAGGGGTTAATGCTGGTGGTGAAGGTAGAGGCTGGGGGTATGAGGGAAGATGTTACCAATGTTAGTGCTAGTGGTGAAGAGGCTGTGTTGAAGGTGGTGTTGAGGGTGTTGAGGGGAAGGATTTTTCAGAAGAAATTGATGCTAAAGTTGATGCCTATTTTGATGAGTGTGTTAGTGATTTGATTGTGTTAAATAGGAAAGGAAATGCATCTGTTATAGAGGAAGCTGTACCTGCTGGTGAAGGTAGTTCCAGGGACGTTGAGGATGATGGTGAAGGTGGGTCCAGGGATGACGGTGAGGGTTATTCAACAGATAATTCAATTATTGAAAGTATGGTTAGATATTTTATAAAGGAACATCTTTATGATTTGGATGTAGTTGAGAGGGAAGAGGTTCGAGCTGCTACGGCTGTGCATTAGAGTGAGGTTGCTCAACCTGATGTGGCTATGGGTGAGAGTGAGAATTATAGGAATGAGAGTGAGGATGCTCAACCTGCAGTGGATGTGTGTAGGAGTGACGATGGTCGACCTACTATGGTTGTCTCTTTTGAAGGACAAATTGAGAAGTCACCGGTTGGTTTGAAGAAGAAGTCCCCAGTTGGTTTGAATAAGAGATGCTCACCTCGTATATTGAGCAAGCAGAAGGGTAAGAAATTTTTTAGTGAGTCCCCTACTGGACATTTGAAAAGGAAGGCGAAAGAAGTAGTCGCAAAGTCGCCTGCTGTGGTCTTGGAGAAGACAAAGACAATGGAAGTTGCTGTGAAGAAATCTGCTAGGATTGTGAAGGAGTCTGTTGAGAAGGCGAAGAAAGGTGTTAAAGTTGCTAAAAAACCTAGTTTGAAGAGGAAAGCAGACAGTAGTGTTGGTGAATCTTTGGGGTCAGAAAAATGGTTGCTTCTAAGGAAAGACCTGCAAAACAACAACGCAACCGTGTGAAGAAGCAGGTGGTTAAACGTATTGATGATGAGGGTAACACGTAAGTGTTTTTTCCTGTTTATAGTGTTATTTGAATATGTTATAACCTGTATTTGTTTCATAAATGTTGCATTTGATAATATTCAGTGTTTACTTATTATTCACAGTTTGTGTCTTCAGTTTTTATTTTCCCACATGTTGATAAGAAACTGTATTTGTTTGTTTAGATGTTACATACGTTAATATTGATAGTGTATTTTCTATTTATGCCTATCTAAATGATCTTACCAATAAATTTTTTTGTCTTGAATATATTTTTTATAAACTGTTTTTGTTTGTTCAAATATTGCATATGTTAATATTCATGATGTCTTAGTTAAGTATATCATGTGTGACTGATCTTTGTGTGTTAGATTTAAAATTACACTTTTCAAGACATGTATGCTTACACTCTTCATATTTAATTTTTTTTAGGATAGCTAAAATTATCAACTAGCTACTGTCCTTCGAAGCTTAAATCTTTAATTGTCACGCTCACTCCCGCACAAAAGATAGATGTTTAAGAGATAGGTTTTGGTAGACTTCTTGCTTTTGACATTTCATCTCTCCCTTTTGGAATCGTTCCTTGACTGGTAGACAGGTTTGATTCTGTGGGCTGATTTCATATTGTTCTATGTTGACTTTATATTGTTCTAGGCTGACTTCATATTTTTTGTTCTAGGTTTGATCCTGCTGATTGTGTTCAAGAAATAGCTAGCTCAAGGCACATCATTATCTCTGATGACGTGTTTGACATATTTTGTATTCCTAGGATTCCAGGGTGTCCTGTTGGTTTGGTGAAGAACAATGGGAGGGGGTTTCAAGAGATGTGGATACTAGGGATAGATAGAGGTATGAGTTAAATGCTGACATATATGGTAATATCTCACATGTGAATTTGTTTGATGAGTTGGTAAAACTAGGTGATGATGGTGATTGTTTTAAGAGATATTTTGTTATGTATGTCATGTGTACTTTCTTGGCCCCAACTACAAGAAATTTGGTTGATTCTAAGCTTGTTGGTGCTTTAGAGAATGTTGGGACTATTAGGAGTCTTGATTGATGTGGATTAGTGCTTGATCAGTTGTGCGATGATGTTAGTAGCTTCAAATCCAGTTCTGGTAAAAAAGACGTGTCTTGTGTTGGTGGTTGTGTGTTTGTATTGTTATTGGCTTATATTTATAGGTTCCCTTTTAGGGGTCAACCTAACCCTACTAGATTGCTCATGTACATGCATTGGTCGAACAAATCTTTGTTCAAGAGGGCTCGTTATCTTGAGAAAATGGGTTATGATAAGGGGGTTATGGTAGGGGCTAGGTATCCTTTGACCATGGGAGGGTGAATGAGAAAAGCAGCAACCAACAACAATCTGAGAAAATTCGCAATGAGGATGTTGGTTGTGAGGGGTTGCGTACCCCGACTGTTGCGTTTGATGGCATTGTTCAGAAGCCTGGAATAATTTCGTTTCGCATTCCAGATGGTGTGATGAGCAATGAGGATATTGAGAAAGCTTCCAGTGATGTAAATATTTTTGTCTCTTTTTTTACACTAATTAAATTTAGTGCATGTTGTTTTAAAACTAATGCAAATGTTAGTTAATCTAATGCAGTCTATAGTTCATATTATTTTTTAAACAGTTTCTAATTTTTTGTTTGATTGACTTTTGATCTTTTCTGTCAGCCTCTGCATAGGGCGTGTCTTGTTTTCAAACAAGACATGGAGGTCATTACACGAGTTTTGATGCAAATCCTTGAGAGGGCAAATCTCAGTCCGATTGTGCGACCACAACCACAACCACAACCCCAATCAGAACCACAACAAGAAGGCACAACTATTGCAAATGAGGGTCATGAGCATGTCAAGACTACACAGGAAATTATGGAAGGCCCAAGGACACATGAGTGAGTTGATAAGATTGAAGAATACATGAGGAAAAACTCGTTCTATGATTCCTTCATTCTCTCTTGGGATTGAAGGACTTGAAGATCTGTAGTTTTTGCGTCTTTGAATTGTTTTTGGATGATTTGTAATCAGCTTATTTTGTGACTGATTGATTTTTTGTGATATGTTAAGTGGATTTGAGACACTGTTTAGGACTTATTTTTATTGTTAAAGGTTGCATGAAACAAATGCATGTTGAATGTTAAGAAGTACTATTTGTATGTTTATTAATACCAAGTTGAATTTTCAATTATTCATGTGTTTCATTGTGTTGATTTGCTGAGCTTACAGGAAAACAAATGCAATTGATAGGTTAATAAATTACAGATGTAAGTTAAGTAGTTCTACTTGTATTCAATATTTTCATATCACTGAAATTATGTGCAATATAATGCAAGTCACTTTTAGGAAACAAGTACATGTTGAATGTTAAGAAGTAATATTTGTATGCTTATTAATACCAAGTTACATTTTAGTTATTGTATGTGGTTTATTGTGTTGATTTTGTAGAGCTTATAGGGGAAAAAATGCAGTTCATAGGTTAATAAATTACAATTGTAAGCTAAGTAATTATACATCAGTATTCGGTGATTTCATATCACTAAAATTTTGTGAAACAAAGGTTGGTACTTGGGCAAGCAAAACAGATGCAAGTTATAATTTGATAATTTATAGTTGTAAGCCAAAAAATACAATATGTTATTCAATGTATAGTTTTCTTTTTAGTTGATGGAAAACAAATACAATATATAGGTAAATAAATGCAACATGTATTTTAAACAATGCTACTTTTTGCAGTGTCTTCACATCCGGTGTTTTTGTGTTAAATTCAGTAGGTTTCTTCCTTGGTTTTTTTCTTTTCCATGCCCGCTTCAGCCTTTTCCTCTTCTTTTTGTCTTCACGTGGGCTCGATCCAGTACTATAGGTGCACTTGTTATGGTTGAGTTGCATTGGCTACTTGTGGCTGATTGTTCAATGTCATTGGCCCTTAATGCCAACAAATCTTCTATTTTGTTGAGCATGTGTCAAACATCTATTCAAGAGCGCTTCTAGGCTTCTGAGTTTCATTCGCTTATTAGAACTAGATTGTAGAATTTGCTGGACATATAATTCCTCCATGAAACTGTACCATTGATGTTTTCTAGTAATTGTTTTCCTTGGCCAAGAACCTTGTCTCATACTTCTGTTTTGGCCTTTTTTTTGTCCATCTTTTGAGGATGTACTTCTCTGATATATGTGTGATGGAGTAGAGGTGCAATACTCTAAGAATGTGAAAGCACGACATACATGACACCTCAAAGCATTTGCATTTGCATTGTACTTTAACTAACCCATCTTCATTTTTGTACTCGATTGTCTCGTATTTAGATTCGTCATGTTCTAAGCTTACATCATATTTTCTTGACGGTGGTTCTGAGAGCACTTCCTTGACCTTAGTTGCCATTGCTTGAGAATATTCCTTTTTGTATCCTTTGTACAATGCAAGTATGTAAACCTGAGTAGCATGTTTAACCAAACATGTACAGGGCCAGTAGTTGGGAAATAAATGCACAGTGTAAGTTAACAATTTCAGGTTCTAGGATATTTAATACATATTCTTAATGTAAACATGCTTGCTTTGTTTTCAAATTTTGGTTTTGCTTATACACATGTATTTTCCTTTTCTTCTTCATCTCTCCTCCACTTTCTGCCTGTTTGGATGAAGAGTTCATAGAAGTGAGTGAGTGTAGTTATTTTGTTTGCACCAAAGTATAGGGCGTGGTTGGTGCTTTCGCTTCGCTGTGATGATAAAATGCCTGCTGAGAAAATCTCCTTGCTGAAAGTCATGCTCCATTTTTCATGAATAGTGTATCGACGTTGAAACTAGGTGCTACTTTCCGACTTGTAAGTGGCAATCATCGAGGTCCATTTTTTCAAATTCAGCTGGATCACCACACATTTGCATACAACAGTCTAAATCACTTTTAAACGATTCATGTTTCTTTAATCTTCCATAATATTGTATTGTATTATGTTTTATGCGCCATAAGCACAACCTGTGTTTTGTGTTTTGGAAGACCTGGAAGTTGTACCAAGAAATGGAAATTGCATGTCAGTTTCAGGTTTGTAAGCAATAAAATTTTTGAAGTTGTATCGTTTTCAGGAAATTTGTTTTCTTAAATAACAAGTGACAATTATAAGCTATTTAATACATACTTTAAGGTAACATATGATGAATCTAACATAGCATATTCAGTGTTCGAAACTGTAAGTAACAAATTTTCATAACATACCTCATTTATTGCTTGGCCCATTGCAAGATCTTGATCTATGAATATTGTTACAGGTTCCCTCCTTTCCATTGATTTCTTGAAATGGTTTAGGAGCCACACAAAATTATCAGTCAACTCATTTGAAATAAAAGCACAAGCAAACATTGTTATGTTCTAGTGATTGTTGATTCCAACTATTGACGCACAAATCAAGTTATACTTATTTGTTCTGCATGTAGTGTCAAATATGGTGATATCCCGCAGAGTTTGTAGTCCTCTAGCATCATTGGATCTCTCCAAAACACTGCTAATAGATTTTGTTTCCTCGTCGAACTTGACTTTGAAGAAGAAATCTTGGTCCTTGTCATTGATTTCCATTAGTGTATCAACAAGTTTCTGAACATCTCCACTTTTTATTTCTTTCATTCGAAGTTGAATCACAAAGTTGAGGTGGTCTTTCATTGCATGCCCTAGATTTTCTTCTCCACCAGCTTCAAAAGCATGTTTTTGTAGCCTACATTAATTTTTAAACATGCTCGTTCCATTGTTGTAATGGTTTTTCCTTTGTCTTCTGTAATCCTCCGTTCACTCCGACTGAGATATTTCCAGGCTAGTCTCATTAACTGATGATTATGTACGGTGATGTGGTGAGCCACAATGTAGTAATCCTGCTCAAGCTTCACTCTAATTTCAGCTAGGGATCCTATTTTTGTAATCAGGTTCTTTCTCTTCTACTTTTCCTTCTTTTGAGAATGATTTTCGTTATCCACGCAAGGAACATGATTCATAATTCTTGTTTTCAATTTTTTTGGTTGGCCTCCAAAAGAACACTTGTAGTACTTTTCGCGAATCTCCCTTTTGCTATTTAGACGTTGACAGTCTTTCCTATAGCTGAATCCAATAGCATTTACATGCTTCTTATACAAAGCATGTATTGCTTCCAAATTTTTTGCTTTTACGCCAGTAAGATTTTTAGAGGCATCAATTTCATTTAAAATTGGAAAATCAGTACTTGAAACAATAAAGAATACAATTTCTAATGTAAGATATGCATGTTCTAATGCAAGTTGTGCAAAGTCTTCATGAAGTTACTTAGAATTAAAAAATATAAAATCTCTGTTCTGATAAGCATAACAAATACTACTTGTAGTGTTACATATGCAAAGTGTAGTGTATTTTGTACATGTTATAATCTGAATAATGTACTAGTTTGTTAGAAGTTGAAATTGATAATTTCATTATCCGTGTTTTGTTCATTTTAATCTAATGCATATTTTACTGTAACATATGCATGTTTTAAGTTAATAAATGCCTAAAGTATAAGAAAATTATGGGCAGTATGTAACTTATATTGCTAATGTTTCGACATGTTCATACATGTGACTGGCAGTCGAATTTCAGTGTATCTATATTCACATAGATCGCAATTCAACACTATAATTTCAGTCGGATGAGAGAAAATCATACCTTGATTGGAATTCAATAGTATTTCATTTTCTTGCAATTGAATTTCATTTGTTTGAAGTTGAATCTCGTCGGTCACAATTGTGTTTTCTCCTGCAAATTCCGATTTGACTGCAGAACTTTTTACGATCAAAGCCATTGAAATTTCATCTGCTTCAATATGATCTAGCGACAGATCTGGTTGCTCAATTCCGTGGAAATTGCACCGATTGTTGTCGTCGAACATCAGAAAGGCATCGTGGACTGATTGAGAAGAATCGAAAATGCGCCGGCGGATTGATGAGGTAGATTTGATTGGAGTTGAGAGCTTTTTGGAGAAGAAATAGTGTAGTGTACGTTTGTGCGTGAAATTCTATTTCTGGTCTTCTAATTAATTCGCGTGTATTTTTTTGTTATGTTTTCATTATTTGCAAACAGGCCCCTCCATGCCCATATGCTTATGGAAAGACCGCATGTCAAAAGACCTACTCAAAAATGAAAACTACAAATGTCAATCTATATCACCCAAATAAACTACAACACATCAACTCACGTCAATTATACCTCACCAGAATAATGAAAAACATATACACAAGAGAAAAAAAACTAAAACATCAACAAAAAAGTTACAATACCTCAAAGAATGAAAAATTCTTCAAGAAAAAAAATCATAGTTGGATTTGAACTTAGGTTGCTAACCTCAAAATGTAGAGTAATAACCACTATACCAGACACATTATTGAACATATAATTAATCAAATAATATTAAACATCACCCTATACTCAAGAACATAAATTCTTCAAAATAAATTTTAAAATAAACGTCCTAGTAAGACTCGAACCTCAAACCTAGGCCTGTCAAATGGGTTAGTTGGATCAACCCATTATCCAAACCCAAATAACCCATTATCCAATGAGTCTTTATCCAATTAATCCATTTATTAATGGGTTATAATGGATTGGATCATAAATGAGTTGGGTCATTAAATGGATAACTCATTGGGTAACCCATGAGATAACTCATATGACCCAATGGGTTAAAATATATTATCCAATAAGTCATTATGTAACTAACCCAATAAGTTATCATTTAATATTTTCTTCTGATTTGGGTTACAAATTGTCATTATCCAATGTGATCAGGTATTAAATACTCATTAGTTTTTAGGATTGGACAGGATGAAAATAATGATGTTAATGGAAAATTTTGACAATTTGTAATATTTAATGCATGTGTAATATTTAACATAAATATTACTATAATTCACAAATTATTCAAATTATAATTCACAAATTATTCGAGCTTAATCTCGTACAATATTCGAGTTCGTACAGTATTTGAGCTCGTACAATATTCGAACTCAATCTCGTACAGTATTCGAGTTCGTACAAAATTGCACTCGATCTCGTACAGTATTCAAGTTCGTACAATATTCGGGTTCAATCTCGTACAATATTCATCTCAATCTCGTACAGTATTCGAGTTCGTACAGTATTCGAGTTCGTACAGTATTCGATCTCAATCTCGTACAGTATTTGAGTTCGTACAATATTCGAGTTCAATCTCATACAATATTTGAGTTCATACAGTATTCGAGCTCAATCTCGTACAGTATTCAAGTTCGTACAGTATTCGAGTTCAATCTCGTACAGTATTCGGGTTTGTACAGTATTTGAGCTCAATCTCGTACAGTAATCGAGTTCGTACATATTCGAGCTCGTTCAGTATTTGAGCTCGAGCTCGATCCTATTAGGAGAAAATTAAATCATTCGTAATCAAACTTGTGAAAATTTAATTATCTTGTGATATGAAATTATCCACGGGTCACCCATTACCCAACCCAACTCAACCCACCCAAAATTATCCAACGGGTAACCCATTATCCAACCCAACTAAACTCAATAACTACAATACAATTGTATTCATTAACCCAATGAGTCATTATCCAATACATGTGAAAATAGTATATGGATAACTGTTATCCAAAGGGTGACCCGATCCATTTGACGAGCTTACTCAAACCTCTAATTTCAAACATTGAGTACTAAGCACAAGACCAGAGAACCATTGGTAATCATATGCTCATTCAAAAAAATAAAGGGCAAAATACTGATATGACCCTATGTTTTGGAGGTTTGTGCTAATATGACCCAGTGAAGTTGAAAAATGCTATTGTAGCCCTATGTTTTGCATCAGAAGTGCCGATATAACCCTGTGGCAATATTTCAGCATTGACTTAGTAATTTCCGGCGTTGACCAAAATTACAAAGACTAAACTACCCCTGGCATTCAAATTACAAATGTATAGACTAAAATACCCTAGCATTCATCAGAAGCACCACTACCACCACCGCTGCTCCACCACCACAACCGTCGCTCCACCACCACTACCACCACAGCTCCACCATCACAACTGCCGCTCCCCCCGCCACTGCTCCACCATCACCACCGCCGCTCCACCTCTACCACCACCACCACCATAACTGCTCTACCACCACCACAAACACGTTGCTCTACCACCACCACTACCACAGTCGCTCCACCACCACCACCACCACCGTCGCTCACTTGCCACCACCGCCGCTCACCTGCCACCACCGCCACCGCCGCTCACCTGCCACCGCCGCTTCACCGCCACCGCCGCTCCACCACCACCACCACCACCACCACTGCTGGTCCACCACTGCTTTACCACCACCGCCCGCCGGTGGCACGGCTTCCAGAATCTGGGAATCACTAATAGACCTGAGATTGTTAAAAAAAACACAGCAAAATGTAGAGAAATCTCAAAGATTAAGTGAAATCTCAACATAAACATTGAAAACCGCATCAAAATCTCAGGTCTAACGGGTTAACCTGCTAGACAAACTCTCAGCAAAATTTTAGCAAAATCTTAACATGACCCGTTAGATTTGTCTGACGAGTCAGATCCCACTGCAGCAAAATCCTTCCTCCGGTGAGCTCCGTACCGGCCACCACCGTCTTCGGTGAAGCACACATGGCCGCTGTCGCACGCCGCCTCTGCTCCATTGTGGGCCGCCACCTTAACCCCTGCCACCCCTTACCTTAAGCCATTCCCGCTACCCTTAGCCCTAAGCCCCATCGCCGCTCCATCGTGCGCCGCCACCGCTCAGCCGTACACCGCTGCTAACCCCAGCCTCACCTTCGATCACCAAACCCTAACATCTACCCTGGACGACCACCAACCATCCACCTCCTCCTCCGACCACCAAACCCTACCCTTTGGAAATTGACGGGGATTTGCAGAGTGTGAAAAATGGAATCTTCGTCGGAGTGTGAAGAGTGGAAGAAGAAAAGAGGAAGAAAAGAGGAAGAAAAAAAAAGAGGAAGAAGAAAAGAGGAGAACGGAGAAGAAAAGAGGAAGAAGAAAAGAGGAGAAGAAAAGAGAAGAAGAAAAGAGGAGAAGAAAAGAGAAGAAGAAAAGAGGAGAAGAAAAGAGAAGAAGAAAAGAGCAGAAGAAAAGAGCAGAAGAAAAGAGAAGAAATTTTTTGTGGTTACTAAACAATGAGGGTATAATTGTCTTTTAATATTTTTATTTTAAAAAAAATAGGGGTATAATAGTCATTTCATGTATTTCCAGCCAAATTCAGGCCTCCAGGGTTATATTAGCACATTTTAGCAAAAAACAGGATTACAATAGCACTTTCCAACTTCACAGGGTCATATTAGTACAAACCCTCAAAACATAAGGTCATATGAGCACTTTACTCTAATATACACTTTCCTCAAGTCTTTGAAAAAAATTTAAGGACAAAATTAAACCTCACCTCACTATCCGAACCTCAGCCACCCGTCGTCGACCTCCGCCACCACCGTTCACCGTCGACCTCCGCCTCCACCATCGACCGTCGACCTCCGCCTCCACCATCGACCGTCGACATTTGCCTCCTCTGTGCGCCGTCGACCTTGCCAACACTGTCGACATCATTAATCTCATACGTGAGATGTACGCGCGAGCCGCCCTATCAGTTTTGGTCGCGTGCGTCTCCATTTTGGTCGCGTGCACCACGTGAATCTCTTTTTCGTCCCCATTTTCATCCTCGTCTCCGTTCTTCTTCAACCTCCGCCACCGTCGTTAACTCCTTACCGTCGTCGTCAATTCTCGACATCAGTGCCACATTGGATGCCTCTCGCCAGAATCGCATCGCGGTCGTCATCGAAGATTGAAGCGACGACATCTCGGGTCGTAGCTTCGTCACCGGAGAATAATCTCTGTCCAATCGCCGGATGAGCCACACAGTAGCACCTCTCGCGGCGGAAGAGGAATTGCCGATGGAAGGAGAATAAATGGAGAGGTTCACGGCGGCGGTGGAGCGATTCGCAACTGCGACAAGGTAGTTTGCGGCGGCGTCAAGGCAGCTAGCGACGGTTTTCGATAGAAACAGAGGAGGAAGATGACAGAATAATAAATGAAGATTCTTGAGTTATGATATTTATATAGTTTCTCTGTTAATTGTACAATAGTCATTAGATTTATTAGCATATTTTTTTAGAAAACCTCATCACAAATAAAATTTATAATAATTGTACAATAAACCCTAACCTAACCTCAAAGAAAGACTTTGTGTAAATCTTTTGTCGTAATGTGACTTTCCGTTCTAGAATTAAATGTACTAAATGTTATTTACGAGTTTTAAGACCTTTGCATTGAATTTTATGGCAAATTCTTGGGAAACACTGTCTTTTTCATAGTCTTATAGAAAGACGAAGTTTAATTAGAATAATAAAAGGTAAAAAGTCTAAATTGCAGTGTTAAAAATTTATTATGCAACGTGTAGTAGTAATAAAATTTATAACCCAATTCATGCAACCCAAAATTTTTATTTTCATTTCTTCTAGTTTACACTTTAAACCTTGGTTTTTCCATTACTTATGGACTTGCCGTCTTTCAAGAGACGGACTCAAATTTTATATTCAAAATTTAGTAAGAATGTAGTCAAATTATTGAGTAAATTCTAAAATAGAAAAAAGAGTCGAAGACCAACAACCGATATTTTGAAACAAGTACTCCTGCTAGGAAAAGAAAAGGGTATTGTTAATTATGCCATTTATTTTACTAGGTTACACTCTAATACGTATATACAAGTATAATACTGATTTCAATTTCAGAAAAAAAACCAAAAACAAGAAAAAATAAAAACAATACTGCCACCACGGCCACCGCCGGCCCCGGAACCACCACCGTCGTCCCAGCCATTCGTTCCCAGCTCCACCATCCCCGGTCGCCGCTGTCCCCGGCCATCCGTTCCCAATACAACCGTCCCCGGTCGCGGCTGTCCCCAGCCATCCATTCCCAACACAACCGTCCCCGGTCACCGTCGTCCCTAGCCCACCGCTCGTCTTCTCCTTCATCTCTATCCCCCAACAAAACCCTAGCCCCCGCCGTCCCTAGCCCGCCGCTCGTCTTCTCCCTAGTAAAATCCTAGCCCATCGTCCTTGCTCCCAACCACCCACCGGCGATGCCCCGCCGATGCTCCACTTTCGTCCCCACAGAGCAAAACCCAACCCAAGAGGAGAAACGAGAACATGAGAGGAGAAGGAGAACCAGGGTGGGAGGAGAACCGGGGCAAGAGAACCGGGTGAGGAGAACCGGACGACGAGAACCGAAGAGGAGAAGGAGAAGCCGGACCGGAGAAGGAGAGCAGGAGAGGAGAAGGAGAGCTTGAGAAGACGAACTAGTCGCCGGAGATGACGAACTCACCGTCGCCCGTCGTCCACCTCCGTCGAAATCACCGTCGTCGTCCTCCACAGACAAACTCGCCGCCGGAGAAGACGATCTCGCCGCCGTCCTCCACCTCCGGCGAAATCACCGTCGACCGCCATGCACCACCACTGGAAAACACCTCCAGTGGCAGTGGCAGTGGTAATGTGTTTAAATTTAATTTTTATTTAATATTATTTTTAACATATTTTAATTATTTAAAATAAATTAAAAATACATACAATATATTCAATAGTATAAATATATGGCGTAATCAAATAAAATACAGGCGTAGATTTAGAAAGAAAACTGAACGCTTAACACGTGAACATAAACATAGGATAAGGTTGAACATCTACTCTGTCCTTGTTTGATCCATAGGATAGCTTTCAAAATCACGCAAATACCCCCATATATTTAGTATTCCAATTTCCAGCCCCCATCTTTTTCAACCATAGTCTTAGAAATTAACTTAAGACCCCACTTAAATCGAATATTCCCATTAAGGGTGCCGTTGTTCCCAATCAGATCCTATTAGTTTGTCGGAAATCCATTTTCTTCCAACCACCCAGAAATCTCTCTCTGCATACCTCCGTCGAATTAGTCTGTCGGTGCGCTTCTTTCTCGTCGGATTTTGAATAAATTGTGCTTCGTAGTGTTGGATTTTCATGGATCTGTTGATTTTATCTCTCAATTTCAAATTTCCGTGGATCTATTTTTATTTTAAATTATGTTTGCCGCTATCATGAGAATTTTGTATTTATGGGTGAAATATGTCGGGGAATTGAAAGTGCTCTTTTTGCTCTTTTTCATTTAAATCGGTGGAAATATGTTGACTAATCTTTGGCGTATAAACGAAAGAGAGATTTTAAATGAGACTGGATCTTTTACTTTTAGCTAAGTTGATCGGGGAAATATTTATTAGTGATATCTAGGAATTATGACCCTGGAGAAATCTTGCAGGATTAATTGAATTTGGAGTTTTAATGATATATTTGTACTTTGAGGTTTGTGTCGGAAACTTATCTTGCGGCATAATTACGATGTGTTTATTTTTATCATATACTCCATATGATTGGCATGACTAAGATTGGACTTGAATGAAAGTCTGGAATTCCCTCCGCATCCGCAGTCGAATTTGATAATTCAAAATTGTATCATTGACTGCAGGACTCTGGAAAAGCAATTTTTGAATCTGAGTTCTTGTTTGATAAATCGGTATGAAGTACTTGGAATATACGCCACTTGACCGGTGAGTGAGTTGGTGGCACCACAGATGTCGCTTTGATTGTTATTGGTTTTTAGGAATTTTGGTTGTGTTGCTCTAGAACTGCTTCTATTTGCTTATGACTTGTTTTATGTGCAGAATTAATGACTTTTTGAGTCATGTGAATCTTGGCGAGCGTACTATCAAAGGATGTTTAGAAGCTTACTCCTGTTAGTATAATTTTATAGCTTTTCAGGGCTAAATAATCAGTAGCTAGAAATTGTGAAGGACAATTGTATCTTAATATTTTTTTTGCTGTGTGCAAATTCAGGCAAGCATACTGGAATGGATAAGAAGCTGTCTCTCAGCTTGGACAGTGAGGTAATGTCATTTGAAGAACTTGGGTTTATTGTAGACCGTCGGGGAAGAGTCAAGCTATCATGCTGTATGTTTGACTCAAGTTCTTTGCATGCTTACTTGTTGGAACCTTATCTCTTAAATTACGTATGAGGATAAGAGCAAAAGCGTTTTTTAATATATAAAGAGATTGTGTAAGACTGTGATCAAGTTGTTAGGTTGTAGGGAAGAGGGGAAAAAGGTCCTGTTATATAATATAATTTTTCTATTTATGAAATTGAGTACTAATTTTAAAATTATATTTTCTTACTGGGGATTCTTTATTTCCAAACCCTCCTGTAATCCCACGTGAAGGTTCAGTTTTCAGATTTTCTGACATGATGACTGTTTCAGTTGTTTTTGAGATGGCAAATTTTGAGCTTACATATCTTGATATCATGTCTATTGTATGTTTTTATTTTGCCACTCAGCCTCCATTGTGTTACAAAACAATTGTTCTTAAAATTAAAATTCAGATTCTTGATTACCTTGGGAAATCATCTGACACCGACTCTTCCTCACCAGTTGAATATCTGCAAACATCAAGGTGCTAAGTTCAATTGAATGCATATGGCATACACTTTGATGGCCGTGTGGTTATGTGCGACTAATCTTTTATAATTTCTATACCAGCCGAAGGACGTTGATATATCTGCTCCTTACACTGTATCACATGTATCCGGACTATGACTTCAGGTAACTTAAGTTGCAACGGTCTGCTGACAGGGAGGCTTATGGGCAGTGTCACTGTCAGCTTTCCTGGCGACTTGGCATCCCACTTAATAAGCCTCCCCAACAGCCCTGGGAGTGTTGTCAGAAGGTTTGACAGACAGTTTAGAAAGCTGTTGGTAGCTGAGAGTTCGAGTCTCTCCATTTCCCAAAAGAATGATCATTATCTTTGACTGTTTTGATCTGTATTGCTGTTGCTTTGACAGTGATTTTTTTTTTTCAATCAATGTTCTGGCTTAACAGTGCAGTGAAAGCCCACCAATTTTTCAATGAAGAGAGTTGGGACAGCTTTAAGCAAATTTTTGACATCTATATGTTTGAAGCATCAAAGGTATCCATGCCTTTCACTTGGAGATTGCAGCCATATTGTGCCCACTTAGTTATGCTTATAATGACGTAGAGCCTCTGTGTTAACAACCTCAAAAATAGACCATTCATTATACATGATGGTTCTTAATTGTACATTCATTTCTGATTGCTATCGGTAACAAATTGCGCATGATATGTTTCAAAATTTGTACAAGCTACCATTTGACTATTCATTAGTCAACTTTTTAACTTTGACCATAAATTTAAATTGGTGTATAAGTGCAAGTATTATCGTGTGATACTTGGTTAGATTCATTATAACATATATTTTCAAGATACCTACTTTACACAAGTTTTAATTATCATTAGGGAAAAATATTAAGAATCAAACATTTTTCATAACTGTTGAAAGTCAGTGTGCAGTTTGAGCTTAGGATGTTGTATTTCAGGTCCTTGTTTCTATTCTCGTCATGTAATCTTGTTTAGTTTCTTAGTGGTTATTTGGAGAGATGCTTGGGTGGCTGTTTTCCAATCAGGCATCATAATCATGATACTCTTGGAACTTGTCATGACCCATCAGTTCTAGGTTACTCAATCTGCCATTGTATTCCATTGGATTTCTTCTGCTTATCTTTGCAGGAATGGCTCGAGGTAACTGAAGGCTCTTCACTATTGGAAACCTTGTATAAAGCTTTCGATGAGGTGTGCATTTAATATAAACTGACATGGACATTTAAACCACCTATTGAAGACATGGGGATTGAGGTTTTTTGCTATTATGTTCATGGTTTTAGGTTGTCAAGCTAGCAGAATGTGAAATTTATAGTTACAGTGCTGATGCTGATGCTGATCCCTTTCTTGAGAGAGGAGCCATGTAAGCACATAGGAATGTAGTATTTGTTTTCCAGATATTTCTCTAGTGCTGTATACTGAAACATATATCGTTTGTTTCTACAGATGGTCGTACCATTTCTTCTTCTACAATAGGAAACTAAAGCGAGTAGTCAGCTTCCGATTCAGCTGCATAAGGTGATCTTGCTTGCTTTTGGATTCATGAAATTTGTTAGCTCCTTCTGCTCGATTTAGATAGCTAACCTTGACTTGATGTATCGCGCATTTCAGCAACTTGGCAGCTGAAAGTTTTCCAATGGATGAGCTAAGCTACGACTACGAGGGAGATGAAGATATCTTTGATGGCATGGATATTTAAGTACGCGCAGAGCAGTTAATATGTGGAGTTAGGACTACTGTATCAACCTCTGGTTGTGTAAATCTGTCTTCTGTAAATCCATGTCTAGGGTTTTATATGTGGCATTGTAGTAAGGGCGTTTAGATATATCGCGTCCAAGGTCGAGGATAAACTGTGAGAGTTTCTAGTTATGATTATGTAATTCGATGTGAAGGTGTAGAAAATGTGTATTTATGATAATGTGTATTTATGATGTGTATTTATGATCTCAGACTATATTATATAGTGGTACAGAATACCTATACAAGCTAGCAAAAAAAAAAAGAATTTAATTACAATTACAAGTAATATCTACATTCCTTAACACCCTTCCTCAAGTTGGAGCATGGAGGTTAGAAATGCGTAACTTGACAAGTAATGAATGAAATTGGTTACATCCAAGAGATTTGGTAAACAAGTCCGCAAGTTGATTAGAGGTGTGGATATGATGAGTAACAATAATACCAGACTGCACGAGATAAAAAATGACAATCTACTTCTATATGTTTTGTACATTCAAGGAATACTGGATTTGTCGCAATATTAAGAGCAGATTGACTATCACAAAATAGACGCATAAGAGAAGTATGCACAACCCCCAAATCTTTAAGTAATGATTTAAGTCATAATAATTCACAACAGGTAATAGCCATATCACGATACTTTGCTTCGGCTGAAGACCGAGAGATCGTATGTTGCTTCTTAGTCCTCCAAGAAATCGGAGAATCACCATTCATTACAAAGTATGCGGAAAGAGAATGCTGGGTTATAGGACATGCAGCTCAATCAGAATCACAGTAAGCCGTAGTAAGCCGTCAATTGCAAATTACTACGGGGAAGAGATAAATAAACCTTGACCAAGATGACTCTTCAGGTAGTATAAAATGCAAACTACAACTTGCCAATGAGGAACACAAGGAGACTTCATAAACTGTGCAAGAGTATGAACCAAATAACTTAGCTCAGGATGAGTAATGGTGAGGTAGATCAGGTTCCCAACTAGACGCTGATTTGCTCAAGATCATGGTAAGGTGGACCTTCAACACGCGCTAGATCGTGTTGTTGCTCCATCGAAAAGTCAGTCGGTTTAGAAGCAGATAAACCCGTGTCCGATAAAATGTCCAGGGCATATTTTCGTTGTGAAAGAAACATCTCATCCGGTCTTCTAGCAATCTCTATACCCGAGAAATACTTAAGCGGAATAAGATCTTTCATGTGAAAACAAGAGCTCAAGTATTTCTTGAATTCAAAGGTAAGCGACAAAGAACTACCAGCAATAACCAAGTCATCCACATAAACTAGTACATGCAAAGATACCCGAACCAAGGGAAAAAGCAAATAGAGAGTACTCTGCTTTACTCTGGACAAAGCCAAATGTGCGCAAAGCCTGAGCTAGTTTCGCAAACCAATTGCAAGGAGCCAGGCGAAGATCATAAAGAAATTTCTGAAGGCGACATACCTGTCCAGGAGGCGCAAGATAGCCTGGTGGAGGTCGCATGAAAACCTTTTCATGCAGGAAAGCATTATGCACATCCATCTGATGCAACTCCCAACCACAAATAACTGTAACAAATAAGAATAGACAAACTAAACTCATCTTCGCAACAGGAGCAAATGTCTCAGTATAGTTAATCCCTTCAACTTGGCAATTCCCGAGAAACACCAGGCGTGCCTTATGACGCTCCATTGTGCCATCTGATTTAAACTTTGTACGGTAACCATCTGCAACCAATTGCAGTCTTGTCCAGAGGTAGAGAGGTCATTGTCCAAGTCGGATTGCGCTCAAGTGCAGTAAGCTCTTCAGTTATAACATCTCGCCAATGAGCATGATTTGACACCTCAGAATAAGTGGTGGCATCTGCACTGGAAGTTATTGCACCCAAAAATCTAGAGTAAGTACTAGAAAAATTATCACAATTTACATAATCAGTAAGAGGATAGAGAACACTTGACGATAATGAAGGCGCATGAGTGAACATAGCAGTGAGGGAAGGGTCTTCAGTAGTAATAGAACAGACATAATCATCACCACAGTCATATTCTTCCAAGTAAGGAGGAGGTCGGCAATTTTGGGTACTCTTTCAGGGAGCAGGTAGCTCGACTGCGGAAAGCGGCGCTAGACTAACCGATGATGCAGGCAGCGGCGGACGGCAATGTCCGGTGCCGTAGATTCTGCATCAGGTGGCAATGCACTAGGCGTGTCAGGAGACGGTGCCGCGTGAGGTGCGTTGTCAACAGGAGCTGATGGCGCGTGAGGCAGCGTCAACTCCGGCGGCGTGACATCGACCAGATCTGCAAAGTAGTGGGCCAGTGGTCGAGGTTGGATGGCTTGTCTGATTGGGTAGGCGGATTGGCGGCCGGTGGTACAGGCAAACCGGCGGGTAAGGCTCTGGTGAAGGCTGCAGTGGTGAGGTGGTGGCGCAGCCGTGATTCACTGAGGCCGGTGTCGAAGTGACTGCATATGGGAACTTCAAAAAATTTGACATCCAGACTGTTGAAGAAAGTGCGGGATTCTATAAACCTATAAATCTAGAAATCCCGACTGTTTTGATCAAAGCATAAAATTCTATAAATCTAGAAACTACTTATGACTTAGCCGCTAATAAATAAACCCAAACTGCTCAAGAATAATCATCAACTATAGTTAAAAAATAAAATGCACCACTAGAAGATAGGGAACTATAAGGCCCCTAAACGTCACAATGTACTAATTCAAACAAAGAGCTAGCATTTGAAGAACTCAAAGAAAAGCTATGTCTAGTCTGTTTTGCTCTATAACACACAGAGCAAGGAATAGAAGTATTATTTATGCTAAGATCATGAGTAGGACCAGAAGACAATACCATAGATGATGGATGCCCAAGATGCTGATGCCATATATCAGATGAAGAGACCAACGTAACTATTGGAATAGACGGCAGGATATGAGGACGCACATGAGTATCCAGCAGGCGAAGCCAGTAAACCCCCCATTGCTGTTCACCCACACCAATCACAATCCTAGTATTGATTTTCTGTAATATGCAATAATTTTCAGTAAATAAAGCTAGACATTTTAAGGCAGGTAACAATCTAGAGCATGATACTAAATGGTATTGCAAAGTAGGTATGCATAACACATGAGTATGAGTGACATCACCAAAGTAAATAGAACCATATTATGTAGCAGATGACACAGATCCATCAGGCAGTATACCGTTCACAGAGTCGATAGCAGTGGTAATATCAGTAAGAGAACCCTTGCCACCGGTTATGTGATACGAGACTCCCAAATCAAGAATCTAGGGTAAAGTAGACTTACTTGACCCATGGTTAAAGGAGTAATGTAACTGATTAAATAAATAAAGGGCCGTACACCATTGGTCATCAGAAAGAGAAGGGCCAAAATAAGATCGAGTAAGGGAATCGGAGGATGCAGCCGCAAATCCTGATAGCTAGGTAACGACGTTAGTGAACATTGGCTGAGGGCAACGACGGGTAACAGATTTAATTTCAGAGGTAGACATTGAAGCAGATCAAAATAGAGTAGCAACGGCAGATCGAATCAGATCGGTAAGGCACGATGACACGTGGCTTAGACGACCGCTACGAGTTGAGGGCAACACACAGATGGTAGTAGACTATCGAACGATTGGGGCAACCCGGAGACTCGGTGCGGCGGTCGAAGGACAGAGATCAATGAGCAGGACGATGTAACATCGCGTAAGCTTCACGGCAGCGGCACATAGAGGATGACGTGCAGGCAGATGGACATCAATGAGCAGCCGGACGATCACGAAAACCTGGAGACTTAGTGCAGCGATCAGCAGACGGAGATTGGCGAGCAGCGGCGGCGGAGACCGGTGCACGCATGTGACAAACGGACTACTGACGTAACGGCGGCGTCGGCTCAGGAAAGCAACGGAAATTTTCTTAGGGTTTCAGGATTTTAGGCTCCAACCCATGTAGAAAATAGGGGAAATAATGCGTGTCTGTATTCATGATCCCGTGGTACATTATATAGTGGTACAAAATACCTATAAAAGGTAGGAAAATGAAATAGAGTCTCATTACAATTACAGTAATATCTACATTCCTTAATAAAAGGTCAACCATTAGTGGTAGATTTGGATTTACAATTGTTGTTTGTAAATGTAGGACTCGGATGGGTGGTAGATCTGTTAAAGATCTAAAGGTAAAATTATTATTATTGAAGAAAATAATTGGAGTTGAAGAATAAAGATGATCAAACTGATCAGTTGTATTTCAGATGGGGATGCAGCAAAACATTCCGATTGACTTGACTTAGTCGGATTATATTTTATTCCAGTTGCAGAGATAGTTGTCGATCAGTTGACCATCGTTTATTGCACGAAGCATTGCTTATAATCCCCGACAACTGCGCTACCATCGAACGTGTTGCCAACGATCGTGTGGCAATTCCGCCAAGATCTCTTCATTAGTTGGGGGAAGAATTTGTACGAATAGGATATTCGAGGAACGTATGGAGAGAAAATTGAATTTGGTTAGACAATGTGTGGTTGGTAAACAAGGATTGATTTTTTAGCAATGTATGAAATGTATCGTCAAATATTGAAGAAAATAAGGGTAATGATATGTGTTTTTATTTATGACCTTAGGGTCCATTATATAGTAGTACAAAATACCTATACGAGCTAGGAAAATGAAATATAATCTAATTACAATTATAAGTAATATTTATATTTCTTAACACCCTCCCTCAAGTTGGAGCATGGGGATTAGAAATGTCCAATTTACCAAGTAATGAATGAAACTGGTTACGTCCGAGAGCTTTGGTAAACAAGTTTGCAGGTTGATCTGTAGTGGAAATATGGTGAGTAACTATAGTACCAGACTGCACAAGACCTCAAACAAAAAGACAATCAATTTCAATATGCTTCGTACGTTCATAGAACGCTGGATTTGCCGCAATATGAAGAGTATATTGACTGTCACAAAACAAACGCATAGGAGCAGTTTGCGCTACCCCTAAGTCTTTTAATAAAGACCTAAGCCATAACAACTCACAACAGGTAACAGCCATAGCACGATACTCCACTTCAGCAGAAGACCGAGAAACTGTAGGTTGCTTCTTGGTCTTCCAAGAAATTGGAGAATCACCAATCATCACAAAGTAACCGGAAATAGAACGCCGGGTAATAGGGCAAGCAACCTAATCAGAATCACAGTAAGCAGTCAACTGTAACGTACTACGGGAAGAGAGAAATAAACCCTGACCAGGATGGCTCTTCAAGTAGTGCAATACACGAACTGCAACTTGCCAGTGAGGAACACAAGGGGACTTCATGAATTGAGCAAGTGTGTGAACCAAATAACTAAGCTCAGGACGTGTGATGGTAAGGTATATCAGGCGCCCAACCAGTCTCCTGTACTGCTCAGGATCATTGTAAAGCAGGCCATCAACACGTACCAGATCGTGTTGCTGCTCCATCGAAAAGTCAGTCGGTTTAGAGGCAGACAAACCTGTATCAGATAAAATGTCCAAGGCATATTTCCTTTACGAAAGAAACATCCCCTCCGGTCTTCTAGCAATCTCTATGCCCAAGAAATAATTAAGTAAACCAAGATCTTTCATATGGAAACAAGAACTTAAGTATTTCTTGAACTCAGAGATGAGCGCAGAAGAACTTCCAACAATGACCAAATCATCCACATAAACCAGAACATACAAAGAAACCGATCCACGGGAAAAGACAAACAAAGAGTAATCTGCCTTACTCTGAATAAAACCAAATGCTCATAAAGCCTAAGCCAATTTGGCAAACTAGTTTCTAGAAGCCTGGCAAAGACCGTAAAGAGATTTATGAAGGCGACATACCTGACCATGGGGTGCGGCATAGCCTAGTGGGGGTCGCATAAAAACCTCTTCATGCAAATCACTATACAGGAAAGCATTATGGACATCCATCTGATGCAGTTCCCAACCACAAATGACCACAACAAATAAGAATAGGCGAACATAACTCATATTCGCAACCAGAGAAAATGTCTCAGTACAATCAATCCCCTCAACCTGGCGATTCCCGAGAACCACTAGGCATGCCTTATAACGTTTAATAGTACCATCTGACTTGAACTTCGTCCGGTAAACCCATTTGCAACCAATCACTGTCTTATCCAGAGGCAGAGGTGCTAAAGTCCAAGTGTGATTGCGCTCAAGCGTAGTAAGCTCTTCAATCATAACATCTCGCCAATGAGCATGCTGTGATGCCTCTAAATAAGTGGTGGGATCTGCACTAGACGTTACTGCACCCAAAAATCTAGAACGCATACTAGAAAATTATCACAATTTACATAATCAGTAAGAGGATAGAGAACACATGAGGATCGTGATGGTCCATGAGTGAACGTAGGAGTAGGAGGGGAGTCTTCAATAGTAAGAGCACAGGCGTAATCATCACAATCATAATCTATCAAATAAGGAGGAGGTCGGTGAGCGTGAACACTCTATCAGATAGGAGGCAAATCAGTGGCGGGAGGAGACATCGGAACAACTGGTGAAACAAGCGGTGGAGCTGACAAAAGCAAATTGCGAGCAGAATCAGTCGGAGCTGAAAACATCGCATTGGGCGGCGGAGCAGAAGAAGTCACCAGAGCTGGAGGTGCGTGAGGCACATGGTCGCCGATCACCGGTGGCGTCATTGGCGGTGCATCATCAGGCTGGACTGTCAAGAGTTGCTGGTGATCTGGGTCGGTCACCGAAATTGGAGAAGTAACCGACGTTATAGGCACAGCGGCATCCGGCAGTAAGGGTACGTGACGGCCAGTGGGACAGGAGCGGCGGCAACCGGCGGTATAGGGTCTGTGGCGGTCAGTTGAACCGGTGGTGCCATGATCTGGGCATGTGAATCCGACGGTGGTGGAAGTGATGCCGGCGATGAGGTGGTGGTGCCGCCAGGATCTACGGAAGAGGCTGATGTCGGAGTTCCTGCATAGGGGAACTGGTTTTCAAAAAAAATCAGCATCCCGACTTTTAAAAATGACCAGGGATTCCAGGTCAAAAAGGCGATAACCTTTCTTTCCAGTAGGATAACCAATAAACAAACATCGCCGACTTCTTGGTGCAAACTTATCACGGTATCGGGGAACGTGAGCAGCAAAACACAAGCATCCAAATACCTTTAAATTTGAGTAATTTGGAGCTTGTCCATATAGCATCTCAATAGGAGTGCGACCATTGAGATGTTTCGTCAGTGTCCGGTTAATCAGATAACCAGCAGTAAGTACACATTCTCCCAAAAACTCAATTGGAAGATTGGCTTGAAACCGTAAGACACGTGCCACGTTGAGTAAATGGCGATGCTTTTGTTCAACTCTACCATTCTACTGTGGTATATCAACCATAGATGTCTAAAAAATGATCCCAAATGCAGTAAAATGAGATCTCAAAGGCAAAATTTCAATCCCGTTGTCAGCCCGAACACGTAGTATAGTTCGGCCCCATTGATTCCTGACCAGAGGACAAAATTCCAAAAATCTAGAAGCTACTTCTGACTTAGCCACTAATAAATAAACCCAAACAGCTTGGGAATAATCATTAACTATTGTAAAAAAATAAAATACACCACTAGAAGATTGTGACCCCAACATCACAATATGCTAATCAAATAATGCAGTAGCATTTGTAGAGCTCAATGAAAAACTATGTCTAGTCTGTTTTGCTCTATAACATACATAGCAAGGTATAGTAGTATTGTTTGTGCTAAAATCAAGAGCAAGAACAGAAGACAACACCGTAGATGATGGATAACCAAAACGTTAATGCCATAAATCAGATGGAGAAACTGAAACAACTATCGAAATAGACTGCAGGATATGAGGATGAACGCGAGTATCCAACAGATGAAGCCAATAAACCCCCCTTTCTATTCACCCACGCCAATCACAGTCCTCGTACTGATTTTCGGTAAAATACAATAATTTTCAGTAAACAAAGCTAGACATTTTAAGGTAGATAACAATCTAGAGCATGATAATAATTTGCATCGGAAAGTAGGTATGTAGAGCACATGAGTAAGGGTGACATCACCAAAACAAATAGAACCATATTGTGTAGTAGACGACACAGATCCATCAGGCAGCATAACATTCACATAATTGGTAGCAGTAGTAATATTAGTAAGGGAACCCTTGTCACCAGTCATGTGATACGAGGCTCCTGAATCAAGAATTAGGGTAAAGTAGACTTACCTGACCCATGGCCAGATAACAAATTAAACTGATTAAATAAATGTATGGTCGTACTCCATTGGTCATCAAACAGAGCAGGACCAAAATCAGATCGAGTAGGGGTACCAGAGGAGGCGACCTTCGTAAACCCTTGCGGTGACGTCACTACACCGGCAAAAATAGCCATAATATTTTGTGTAATAAATAAATAAATAAAACTTTTTGCTCAATGGAACTGGCGAGTCCGTTATTAGCACTGCACACGTCACTACACTGGAAACGACATCACTACACCGGCGAGTCCGTTATTAGCACTGTACAGCGCATGGAAACATGCACTCTTAAATTCACTGGCGCATCTGGTCAACTGCCGTGTGAAAGCACGCGCTTCTAGAAGCAATTTAGGCGCGCATGAATCTCACGCGCACTCTATCATCTTCTGAATGAGTTTTCCAGAGCTTGCCGTGGAATGAGCTGGAGGTCGGAGAAGAAGCTGGAGGCGACGAAGAAGCTGGAGAGTCTAGCAGCGGAGGACTGGTCAGGTTGGCATCGAGGAAGAAGCTAAAGGCACAAAGACCGAGGCTCATCGGCAGAGGAAACTAAGTCGGCTGGAGAAGTAGCTCGTTGGCAGCAAAAGGACGGATCGGAGACTGGAGGCGGCGGAAGAACTGATCGAAAACTGGAGGCGGCGGAAGAATTGATCAGAGACTGGAGGCAATGGGCTGCTTTAATCGGAAGCTTTCATGTTTTTTTAAACTGCGTGAAAGGCATATTTAATCGGCGGCGCGCAAAGGTTACACACCGATGATGGTAGCGGAAAATTTAGAATGTAGGATTTTTGGCTCTGATACCATGAAGTAAATAAGGGTAATTGTCTGTGTTTTTTATTTATGACCTCAGGGTCTATTATATAGTTGTACAAAATACCTATACAAGCTAGGAAAAGGAAATATAAATATAATTACAATTACAAGTAATATTTATATTCCTTAACAAATATTCAATATGATTCCACAAAATCAAGGTTCGTTCAAGTAACAGATTCTAGCCACTGAAAGGTCTTTTGATCAATTCAGAGACCATCTAGATTCCATTAGTAATAAGTATTCAGAATATCACACATTGATCAATAAAAGAGAGATTCAATAACTAAAAGAAAGATCGATTCATTGGGATCCTTCCTTTCTTCAAACAGAACGAACATAGATAGAATCAGATTGATTCCCGAAATACCTTTCTTACTATTCCTAAATGTCCTGGTTATTCATGGAATGTGAGAAAAAGATGATTAATCATCTGCCACTGAAGAAATCGAAGAATTTCTTGGGAATCCTACAAGATCCAAAGATCCGTTCGTTCTATTTTCTCTGATAGATAGTCTGAACTTCATTAGGGTTCGAATCCTACTGAGAGGTTCACTAGAGATAAAAAATTGTTGACGAAATACTAGATCTTTCTTTTGTTCCTTCCAGGCAATCGAAAAATAAAGAAATGGGTAATATATTCAAGATAATTGTCTATTTACAAAATACCGTCTTGATTTATCCTATTTCATCAGATTCGGGATGTGATATGGTTCCGAAGGATAAACCGGATATGGATAGTTCCAATAAGATTTCATTCTTGAACAAAAATTAATTTTTAAAAATTTATTTCATCTATTCCAGGGGATGATACACGTTACACCACGATTTTGAATAAAAAGAGAGATTTCAAAAAATGACAGATTTATTCATTCTATCAATAACTGAGCCAGACCTGGTGTTCAAAGGGATTTTCCTTTTCTATTGATTCCTACGGATTGTATCAAAAACAATTCTTGAATGGGTTATTCAACTCCAGGGATGAATAAAAAAAGAAATCTTTATTGGTTCTACCTCCTATTTTTTATGCAGAGGATAAAATTTTTTCTCGAAGGATCAGGAAAAAATGGGTTCGGATCTCTTGCGGGAATGATTTGGAAGATTCACAAGTGGTATTTGCTGGAGTCAGCCAATCAATATAAATTGATCCAAAATCTGATTCAGATCCAATATGGTACCTATGGGTACACAAGAAATGTATTGAATCAATTCTTTTTAATGAATATATCCAATCGCAACTTTGAATATGGAATTCAAATAGATCAAATAGGAATAGTAAAGAATACTCTGAATCATAGAATTATAATGAAATATATGACCAACCAACATTTATTGAATTTGAAAAAGAGTCAGAAGAAATGGTTCAATCCTCTCATTTTCATTTCTCGAATCGAGAGATCCATGAATTGGGATCTTGGGGCATACAGATATAAAGGATCCAATGGGAACAATAATTTCTTGGAACATTTCATTTCTGAGCAGAAGTGACATTTTCAAGTAATGTATGATCAACTACGTATTAATCAATATTTGATTAATTGGTATCGACAAAAAAGATTTGCCTATGCCACTTCTTTTGTCCAAGTCACTTCCTTTTTTTTTGTCCAAGTTGCTTTTTATTTTGTCCAACTCACTTTCTTTTTTCTATGTGAGTTTTGAGAATATCCCCATTCATAGGTCCGAGATCTACATCTATGAATTGAAAGGTCCAAATAATCAACTCTGCAATGAGTTGTTAGAATCAACAGGTCTTCAAATTGTTCATTTGAAAAAAATTGAACCCCTTCTTATTGGATGATCATAATACTTCCCAAAAATCAAAAATTTTGATCAATGCAGGAACAATATCACCATTTTGGTTCAATACGATACTAAAGTGACTCATTCCATACAAGAAATAATCGCAGGAAATCCTTTGATAACATGAATTCCTATTTCTCAATATATTTCACGATCAAGACAATTGGCTGAATCCCGTGAAACCATTTCATAGAAGTTCACTGATATCTTCATTTTATAAAGCAAATCGACTTCGATTCTTGAATAATCAACATCACTTTTGTTTCTGTTGTAAGACAAGATTCCCCTTTTCTTTGGAAAAATGGCCAGATCAACAACTATGATTTTACGTATGGACAATTCCTCAACATCTTGTTCATCCACAGCAAAAAAAAAATTCTTCGGGTGTTGGTAAAAAAAAAACTCTTTGGGGGAGAGATACTATTTCACCAATCGAGTCTCCTGTATCTAATATATTCATACCTAATGATTTTCCACAAAGTGGTGACGAAATGTATAATTTGTACAAATCTTTCCATTTTCTAATTCGATCCAATCCATTAGTTCGTAAAGCTATTTACTGGATTGCAGCCATTTCTATAACACCTCTAACAAAGGCACAAATAGTAAATTTGATCAAGCTATTTACTTGATCGGCCGACTTGGGCATGACCTCTGGCCCTACTGCGTTTCCAGAGGCTTCGTCACGTCTGCCACTATGGCAGGTAACAGTAACTGTATGGATGACTTTGACTTTAAATAATTTTATAGCATATTAAAATAAATTTTAGGCTCCGACAACTTTGACTTTGATGCATGAACGAGTAGATTTTTTTTTTGATGAAAACGTGCACTTATATTACCATCATATCCCTGATTGCATCTTGGGTTAGATTATGGGCATTCATTACTACAGATCTATGCACTTTCATGACATGAATGTTATGGAAAACCATTGCTAACATTATGATGCTCCTAACTAATCCTTTGAGACCAGGTGGGACAGAAGGAAAGTTGCTAGTGTGGGTGCGGACCATTTCGCAGTTTGTACAGATACAGATATGAGTAGAACCCATATTAATAGAATGTGTGATTGCTTTGTGTATGGCTATGATCTCCGCTTGTGTTGTATTACGTGATATTCATGGCATCTAGAATTGGTTGATCCTTGTGCAACACACCATGTCGCACCTACCTTGCCATCCTGTTTTCGGAATGCTGCGTTTGTATTGATGCACATCCAACCCTCATATTCTTGGTTCTTGTGACTATCCTCTGCGTACCATAGTAGTCGCATGTCTCCCACTTGTTCCTCCTTTGGTTTGTCTATTTGTGTCTGGTTCGCCATGTGTTCCAGTGCCATTTGTGATGGGTTTGGATTAGCTATAACTCTCTGTCTTGACTGAGCACCACCCATATCGCCCTCATAGGTTGCCCTGATAATTGCTAGAATCATCTCAACCGATGGTGTTGTTGTTCAATTGTTTCCTTATTTCTTGCACACCAAGTCGCCCATGTAATGATACACGTTAGGTTTATGTTATCCTTTTTTTGGCACAATCTTGAACCATTGTCAAAGCCATGGTTCCAATTGCAGTAGAGTTCCTTGACCAAAATCCAACCCCAGTCTGGATGTTATCCATACCCTTCGTGCGATGTCACACTCGAGGATCATATGAGACGATGTTTCTACCTGTTTGTGGAACATTTGGCAATATTGTGATACCTTCATCTTTCTTGTTCTGAGCACCAGGCTTATTGGTGCTGCATTCCGTACCAATCTCCATACGAGGAACTTAACTTTCTCTGGTATGTTCAAATGCCATAGTGTCTTCCACAAGTGTTGATTTTCCTGCGTGGGTGATTCCAAGGTGGAAGATGATGAGGATGATGTGATCTGGCTGTTCACCTTGTTCCATGCCTCATGGTAGCTACTTTTGACCGTGTAATTTTTGAGCCAGTCCTTGTCCCAGAATTAGAAATCCTTGAGTCTTAGTGGGGTGTATGGAATGTGTATTCCCGCAATGTGGTTAACTATTTCTGGACTAAAGAATAGTCTCAATAGAGGTATACGCCACTGCTTATCGCTATCGATCAAGTCATTCACCTTGAAGCCAAGTTGTGGAAGGAGTTGTGTTTCATACTTGATTGGGTTGCTGTGATTTGGAATCCACTCATCATGGATGTTAATATCATGCCCATTGACCACCTGCCATTTTAGCCCACTCATGATGAGGTATCTTTCCCCACATTATGACCCTCCAACCCCACATTGATCCTTGTTTCAGTTTAACCTTGTAGAATCCCTCTTTGCTGCAATAGTTGTTGAGGAAGAATTTTGAGAAAAATGATTGCTTGTCTGTAACCAGCTTCCATGCTAGCTTTCCTAACAAGGCTTGGTTCATTTGTCATGTGGAATGCATCCTTAATCATCCCTGCCACTTTGATTGGCACATCAATTTCCATGACTTCCAGTGTATTCCTCTTCCATCAGTGTCCCCTACCCAAATGAATCTTGCAAGGTGGCTATCGATTTTCCGAGCAACCGTAGATGGTATTTGGAAGGTACTGAGGGTGTACTGGGTTGTCACTTTAAATTGATTTTCTGAACATTCCCACTTTAGGGCCATTGAAATCCATATCATGGCCAAGGAATTTTTCCTTGAGTAGGTCTGCAATATTTTGAATGTCTGGCTGAGTCACTCCTTTGTCGTTGGTTATGCGTTTGGGCTGACTAGGAGTGCAGACTTATGAAAGTTTATTCTTTGGCCCGATAGGCTAAGAAAAGATTTAGTGTCCATGCGAGTTTCGTTGACCTTGTTTTTGAAATGTTGAAAAAGAGGATATAATCATCTGCAAACATCAGATGTGAGATAGGTTTGACGGATCGGCCAATTTTCACACATGGGCAGACAATTTGGAAACCCTCCGATGCTTCATCGATGAGAATGCTTCCTGACAAAGAATGAATAGGAATGGCAAGAGAGGACAACCTTGCCTTAGTCCCTGTTTTGGTTGGAAAGCCGTTGAGATCCTTCCGTTGAGCTTAATGAAGTAGGAGATGGTAGTGACACATGCCATGATCCATCCTATCCATTTCCGAGGAAAGACCATATGTTCCATCATTTTCTCCAGAAATTCCCATGACACCTGATCATAGGCCTTGCTTATGTATATTTTTACTGCTGCTATCAGCTGTTTTTCTGTCTTCTTCTTGCGTATGAATTCAATTATTTCATGCGCTATAAGCGAGTTTTCAACAATGGATCTTCCTTGAACAAAATCTATTTGGTTTCCTGAGATCAGAAACCCCATGACTTTTTTGATTCTATTTGCTAGGATCTTTGCAATGATTTTGTATGTGACATTGCATATACTTATTGGTCGTAGGTCTGTTGGTTCCTTTGGACATCTCTTCTTTGGAATAAGGATCAGAGTAGTGTGATTCCACTCTGTTGGCGTAGAGGAAGTAGAGAAGAACCTCTGAATCGCATTTGTTACCTCCTCCCACACTTCAGACCAGTAATGTTGGTAAAATCCTGGTGGTAGGCCATCTGGCCCTGGTGCTTTCCATTTGCCCATTTGAAAAATGGCTGCTTTTATTTCCTGTGTGGTTACTGGGTCCCTGTGCCTAAGGTATGCTCCTCTGCAATTCCAACAGAGTAGATTCATGTACCTCTGGGTGGTTGTTCTGGACCAACCACCGAAATACTGCAGCTTTCTTCTCCCTCCCCTTACAACACTGTTTGCATCACTGAATCAAATATTCTTGCTGTGAATATAACTTTCTTGCCATGTTCCTCACCAAGTGCTAAGTCAAATTCCGTGAACTCGGATATCGACTGATACAAAAGCTCCCGCTCTTGGTCCTCTGTACATCTTCTCTTGTTAAAAAGTAATGCCACATATCTTCTCCTCGAGGAGTCTCTTCCTTTTCACACCCAACAATTCCGCCACCGGCATATATTTAGCCATTGCCCATAGAATAGCCTTTCTCCGTGTGTTGATTTGACCGAAGTCAACATTCACCTTTTGCTCCACTAGATCTTGTGTGGCTATTGATTTTGGCTATATTGTCGCACCACGACTGGTTCCCACATTTCCTTGTAACTCATCATCACCAATTTTTAGCTTCCTTACTCTTTCCATATTATTTTGGATGAGAATTCTGGTGTACATTGTTGATCTAGTTGGGGTGAGACAGATTTTCCTTCTTATGTCTGTACTGCGGTTAATTGTTCGAAATTTTCCTTTCCAGTTTACTTCAGTTCGAAGTATTCTGTTATAATGAGGCCCATCTTGTGTGTGTTCTTCCTGGCCCAATTCCGAAACCTCACCCAAAATCGGTTGTTTTCCCAATCTTCAACCCTCATGTGGGTCACATTGACCCTAATTTTCTCCTAGCTTATCCTCTCCCCGATTGTTCCTCCCCGAGCCTCTCCCTCGTTTCCCAACAATATTTCTCGTCCACAAACTGGTCCCCAAGGATGACCGATCATTCCTCTCCCTCTCCCTGGTCCGAATCTTCTATTACTGTGTCCTACCGATGCTCCGAACCCACGGTTTCGTACTGAAGATCATTGTTTGTTCCACCGTAGGTATGTTTTCTCTGGTAGATCCATCACTAGAAGCACCACCATTGTTTGCTATTTCCCCCATTTGTTGATGCTGAATCATACCAACGCAGATCACTCGTTTATCTTTGTCATCTCCGCCACCGATTTGTGTCTGTTTTTATCCCAGTTGTGCCACCATTTTACCTCCGCTGCTAACTAAAAAATTGTCATTTGATGCTCTATTGTTTAGTGCTGGGAGATATTGTTCATCATTGGGTTCGACCCAGCCCACCTCCACAACGCTGATGCAACTTCCACCTTCGTATGGATCATCACTATTTTCCACTGTTGGTATCATACTGGTACTCTGTTGGGTCGGTGTAGGTACTGTACTTTCTTGGGTTGGACTCTTCCTTTCATTGATGGTTTGGTTTGTTTGATTGTTAACTGGCTGTGTTTGATGAGATGTCTGGGTTTGTGTTGTGGAAAATGATCTGGCTATGGTACTTGGATTTACATTTTTTTGGTTGGGCCTTTGGTGATAGTGGGGGCAGAATTGTCTTGTTGAGAATAGGATGGATATGTGGGTTGTTGTTGCCTTGGTGGGTTTTTTGGTTGGCCGTGTTTGGGCTTTGTATAATTTTATTTTGGGCTAAGGGATGTTGTTGACTTGGTTGTTGTGGGCTTTTTTGTATGCCTAAGGAATGAGTTGACCCAATAGAGTATATAATGAGAGTTTGATAATTACCAGGGTCCCTGTGCTTAGGTATTATCTGTATTGAACTGTCGGCTTGTTTAAGTGCTCCACTTGTTTGCATTGAATTCTCACTGCTTTCCCCCTTTAAGTCCATCTGCTTTCCATGCTCTGTCACATCTCCCTTCATATCCATTTTTCCTTCCATCTTATCTACTTAACTTTGTACACCTTTTCTTGCCAACCATACCTCTCTTTCCATTATCATCCTCTAAGTGTAGATATGGTTGTATTCTAGAGCCGCTTGATTCTCCACTCTGTTTAGTTTGTGGCTCGGTTGTGCTAAATCATATGGCTCTGGCTCTGAGTCTGAGCTTAGGGCCTGTAGAAGTGATGTGCTATTGGGTTCATTAATTTGAACACCAATATTGCAACGTCGATGGCACACCTTGCTTCTTCCTGCTCTCTTACATGTTTTGACCATCTTGGACTTGCCTTTCTCCAGCTCAGCCACTTTCCCCCTTTCCTCAGAATTGATTATGGTAGGTAAACTGTCTTTGAATGCGCTCTGGATACTCATCATGATAGCCATCTCATTTCCTAGATCACCAAAGTTAATGGTAAGATCCATATCAAACTTGAGCCCATCACTGCTTTGGTCTGAGTCAAATCCAAAATTAAGATCTTCCAAAAATGCCCCATTGGTGAAAAAAGATTTGGTTACTATTCCACTTGACAAGGTAAATTGTTTGAACTCCACCTTGTTGGCTGGGCGACACTGTTCTGCTCCTGCTTCAGCGAAGATATATCTTCTCTTGCCGATGATCATGTACTCTTCAGTTATGATTTCACCATCTTCACCCTTCACATATCTTGTACGGACTATTGGACCTTCCATATTCGGTTGTTGCTGCTAGTAGATTTGTTGTGGGAATGGTGTTGGGTTAAGCTCCTGCATTTCCATGTCGGAGTGGCTATTCTGTGAAATGAAACCTTGACCCACTTCTTCCCAGAAATCAGGTACTTCTGGGAGGTTTAGCAGCCTCTCACGTGCTTCTGCAAGTCCTTGTAGATAAATTTGATTAATGTCATTCCTTTGAGCAGCCACCTCCGGGGTTAGCTCTTCTTGTTTTTCTTCCGGGTTTTCCTCCGTGTATTCCTCTGCTAGGTTTAACATTTGCCTGTTTTCTGGATTGTACTCCTCTGCCTTCCTCAGTTCTTCAGGGGTGGGGTAAATTTCTTCTTCATACTTAAAACCGTCTAGAAAAGCTTCATCTGGCATATGCTGAAACATATGTTTATTTATATAGAAATAGTGTGGGGGAAACCTTGTGAACCTTCTTATCCGCATGTGTCTGTGAACCTGGATGGTGGGTGGGTAAAGCTCTTATGAAAGGTCTCTATAAATTTCCAGTTGTAGCTCTGACCCGAGTGTTGCGAATCTTTCATCAATATGCCATTCAAGAGCCTCCACATTCTGCCAACGGCACTGTGGATAGGTATGGCCTAGAGCTCCACATCGTTGGCACATTTTTTGGACTCTTTCATATCCAATAGTTATCCAAACCATTCCACCCCTTCACAATTTTAGCCAAAACTCGAATATCAGTGCTTTCTGGACCGGCGTCCACACCCGGACACTTGCATACTTAGTGTGTTGTAGCATTCTTCCTCCAAAATCCACTTCTTCAGTATCGCCAACCACGGATGCAAACTTTTGTATAGTACACCTGCCAAAATATTCCATCGTGAGCCCATAAATGCGAATCCAGATTAGTACTTTGGTGATTGTCATGTGTGACATAGCCATCTTAGAGACTAGTCTGTGCAAAGCCAACAGACCACCTGCGATGTTCACATGACCATTGTATAGTATTGCTGGGAGCTTGGATCGCTGTTGAAATTGGATAACATAGAATTTTCCATTCTTCGCGATGACATGTACACCTTCTCCCCAATAGTCTGATATGAGGAGCTACATTCTTGTTAGGGCAAAGTGGCGATAGTCGAGGAAATACCCTCCTAGACTATCCTCGAGTAAACTCTGGCCCCTTTTTTATTCCTCCTCTTCCGGTGTGAAAATGACTCCCCTTCTGGGTAGCAGTTGAGTCGCTCTGTTGAGTTCATCCCCAAAGAGAACATCTCTTCGCTCCTCAGAGTTTTGTGACGCATCACGAGACCCTTCTGACCAATGCTCATCCCTAACTGTATTAGCCATGTTTCCTTTGAAGACCTTTCAGTCGGATACATATTTCTTCCTGTTGTTACCGACTTTTGGATCTACCCTCCTATTGTGGTTTTATATTAACAAAGATTGTTGTGAACGTGTTGTCTATGGTTTTGTTTGAATTTCTGGGGACTGGATGTTGGAATTGTGTGTGGAATGTGTTTTGTGTTTTATTTTCCACGTGAATTTGTTTCTTTGTGGGGTGCATGATTTGGTTGGCTGAAGCTTGATGCTTGGCTTTGGGATTGTTTGGTTGTGAGAGACTACCGTGCAAGATTGCAAGGTGATTTTAGGGATGGATTTGGGTATGGGATGAGTCTGTGGCTTTGGGATGGATTTGATGCTGTATTGCTGATGAACAGATATTGATATTGCTGCTTGCTTCTTTGGGAAAAAGAATTAGACTTTACTATTCTATTGTTGCTCTCACGAGCAGATATTGAAGATGTATTATGCCTGTCTAGAAACAAGGAATTTGTTAAATCGTGTTGTCCTAACCTGAGACCTTTTCCATGGAGAGTCGTAGTACCATGCAATGGAATGGTTTTGTTACTCCCTTCGTCCCGGAATAAATTGTATAGATTTTTTTTCACGGTCTCCAACACACATTTGATCGTTAATATATTTAACTACATATAATATCGACAAACAATTTTTATTTTTTTAGAAATTACGTGTTATGGCGAATCCAACAATATCACATACAATAATATTATTATTTATATATCTATTTAAATATGTAATCAAAACTTTTTTAGTTTGATTGAATATTTTTTTTGTTGCAATTTATTCCCAAACGGAGGGAGTACAAGAATTGGGAACTGCTCAGCTTGACTTGTACAACCTGTACTCGCGAAGATGTGTCAACCCCTCATAATAATCTATGCCGTCCAAGTGACCATTTGGGGATGGAGAGCAAAATCAGAGGTTGAGATATACAAGGTGAATACAAATGAGATTATTCCGATTCACTTAGTCGGACTGTATTCCCAAATACCATATAATAGAAATTGTTTGGATGGTACTGCCACTAGTAGATAGTCTTCTATTAAAGGCAGCAAGGGAAGACGGTTAAAAAACCGCCTTTAATTTTAATTTTTGAGTTCAGAAATGAAGGTTCGCGTCCTTTACTTGAATTTTAAAGCGATTTTTTGTTGATTAAAGACGATTTTTTGTGAATCGCCCTTAATTAGCTCTAATTAAAGGCGGTTCAAGGTAGAACTGTTTTAATTTGCTCCAATTAAAGGTGGTTATGATTAATTGCCTGTAAAAGTGATATTTTATAAACTGGGAAAGTGGGAATGAACGGGTTTCTGAGCTCAAAAAACCCGTGGTTTGCATACTACAAAGAGGGAAAACATATTCCGACTCGTAAATGCATCGTGTCTATTTTCCGAATTCGGAATATTGTTGTTCGGGTCTTCAAAAATTTGGGGCAAGGTTTCCGAGTTCGGAAATGGCCCCGTACATTAAAAAAAATGCGCCCATTTCCATAAAATGCCACGAAACCCAAAAACTTTGAAGAAGAAGCTCATTCATTCATTACCCATTGTTGTGCTTGAGAATTCATCATTTTGCATTGGAACAGGTTAGTTTAATCCAAATTATCAAGTTAACTATTTTCTTGAAAAAATTTAAGGGGTATTTAATGCTTCCTATATATCCATTTTACAATTATGGTTTGAGATTAGCTAGGTTTATGATCATTGTTGAATAGATCTTCATGTGTTGCATTTTAATTGAATTTTAGGAGAATGATCGAGAGACACTAATTGGGAATGGAGAGCAAAAATCAGAGGTTGAGATATACAAAGTGAATACAAATGAGATTGTTCTGATTGACTTAGTAGGATTGTATTCCCAAACACCATATAATAGAAATTGTTTGGATAATGCTGTCACTAGTAGAGAGCCTTCTATTAAAGGTAACAAGGGAAGGCGGTTAAAAAAGCTGCCTTTAATTTTAATTTTTGCATTCGGAAATGAAGGTTCGCATCCTTTACTTGAATTTTAAGGCAGTTTATTTGTTGATTAAAGACGGTTATTTGTGAACAGCCTTTAATGTGTTCTAATTAAAGGCGATTATGATTAACCTCCTTTAAAAGTGATATTTTTTGAACTCGGAAAGTGGGAACGATAGGGTTTCTGAGCTCGGAAAACCCGTGGTCTGCATACTACAAAGAGGGGAAACATATTCCCAACTCGTAATTGCATCTTGTCTGTTTTCCGAGTTCAGAGTGCTGTTGTTCGGGCATTCATAAATTTGGGGCAAGGTTTTCGAGTTTGAAACTGGCCCCATATATTAAAAAAAACACGCTCATTATCATTCAATGCCACATAACTCTAAAACTTTGAAGAAGAAGCTCATTCATTCATTACCCATTGTTGTGCTTGAGAATTCATCATTTTGCATTGGAGAAGGTTAGTTTAATCTAAATTATAAAGTTAACTATTTTCTTGAAAATATTTAAGGTGTATTTAATGCTTCATATATATCCATATTTACAATTATGGTTTAAGATAAGATTAGCTAGGTTTATGATTATTGTTGAATGGATCCTCATGTGATGCATTTTAATTGACTTTTGGAAGAATGGATTGAGAGAAACTACTTGGTAATGATCTTAGGAAATCACCCGAGTACATTCCTTTGGTTGAATCATTTGTTTCGTTTGCGTTTGAACATGCTTTTAAAAATGGTTCTTTGCGGGCAAGATTCCCTTGTAAGGATTGATGCATATTTAGGGAGAAAGAAGTCCCGGGAACATCTAATAATGAGAGGGTTCCAAACTAGCTACACTCGTGGGTATGTTATGGGGAAGTTGTGGAAGCCTCTCATTCAATGAATTGGAGGGCACGATGGTGGGTGATGAATTAGATGGTAATGCCGAGTTTGACAAAATGGTGGAAGATATTGCGAAGGAGTTTAGAGGTAAACCAGAGTCGTTACAAGATTTGATTAACAACAGAGGACGCCTTTGTACAATGGTTTGAAAAACTCAATTTTAAATATGACTCTACGGATAATGAAATTGAAGGCAAAATTTTGATGGACAGACAAGTTGATGACCGAGACTCTCGAGTTGTTTAGGAATTTTCTTCTAGAGGGAAATTTAATGCCCAATAGGTTATATGCTGCAAAAAGAATACTATGCCCAATGGGATTGGAATTGAAAAAAAATCCATACATGCCCAAACGATTGTATGTTGTATAGGGGGGAAGTAGATAAATCGAGAAACATTTTGGGTATGCGATGAGTCTCGGTACAAGTTGAAAAGATGTGCAATTACGGTGGGTGTGAAAGTTCCATTGAAATCAAAGAAAAGGACACTGGCAAAAGTTATATGGTCACTCCCGATCATTCCCCATTTGTAGAAGTTGTATGCTTGTAGGGAAGATGCAAATTTTCATTGGCACGCAGATAGATTCTGACCGACGTATGATGTGAAAAGATATACTTCGGATGGGGAGCAATGGAAGAAAGTCGATGCTATGTACCTTGAGTTTGGCAAAGATTCTCGGCATTTGAGGCTAGGACTGTGTACAGATGGTATGAATCCTTTTGGTAACATGAGTAGCACATAGCTCTTGCCCTGTTATGTTGGTCATATACAACCTTCCAACTTGGTTGACCATGAAACATAAGTATGTGTTGCTGTCTTTAATGATATCAGGTCCAAAGCAACCTGGCAATGATATTGATGTGTATCTTGCTCCTCTGGTGGAGGATTTTTTGACTTTGTTTGATGAAGGCGTTCGAGTGTATGGTGGGTTGGTTGAAGATTTCTTCACTCTTAAAGTGTTTTTATTTCGAAAAATTAATGATTTTCTTCCATATGAGAATTTGTTTGGGTATTTTGTGAAAGACCACTTTTCTTGCCCAGTGTGTGAGAAGGACACCAATTTTTGTCAATCAAAACACTGTTGTAAGAATGTTTACCAGGGGCACACGCGGTTTCTTCCCGAGGGGCACCCATGGTGATTTACCAAAAAATGGTTCAATGGGAAAATAGATGCACGAGTTGCATCGATGCCACGGTCAGGTACACAGATTTATGAGAGTGTTAAGAATTTTCCCAATGACTTTGGGAAGAAGAAAAGAAAAGCTTTCGTTGAAGGAAGTTAGAAAAAATGCTCAATCTTTTTCAACCTACCTTATTGGAAGCATTTAGAAGTTAGACATTGTATGCACTTCAAGAAGAATGTTTGTGATTCTTTGGTTGGGACGATGTTAAACACCCCTGGGAAAACAAAGGACGGATTGAAGACTAGGCTAGATTAGTTGAGTTGGGTATTCGAAAGAATCTTGCCCCAGTGAGTATGAGTGATGATTGTTATTTGCCCTCGCTTGCTATTCAATGTTTCAGATTGAGAAGAAATATTTTTGTGAGACCCTTAGTAGTGTGAAAGTGCTCGGTGCATACTCATCCAATATAAGCAGTTGTGTGTCCGTCGAGGAGTTGAGGTTGCGTGGGTTGAAGTCACACGATTATCACAACCTAATGCAGGAATTGAATGCCATTGCCATTCGTTCTACATTAGATTTTTTAGTTGGTATCCTTAATTCTCTCATTTCTTGAAGCTATCCATCCCATAGCTGAAATAAAATTGGTTGTTGGCGGGCAGATGGATAATTTACGACTTCTATTCGTAGTCACCTTCATAGGCAGCTAAGGAAGTTACATTCGTTCTTGCTTCTCCAGTTCTTTCGTTTTTGTTGGATGTTAAATTGAACTTTTTGGATTGCCTTCTCATGTATTATTGTGCATTACAAAGCTCTGTTTGTTTTTCAAATTCATTTTCGCAAAAGTGTTAGTGTATCAAAGTTGGATTGGTTGCAAGTTATGATTGTTGAAATTCTGTGCCGTATGGAGATGTATTTCCCTTCTTTTTTTTTTGACATTATGGTCCACTTGATCATCCATTGGTGCATGGGATAAAGCTATGTGGTCCATTTTTTCTAAGATGGATGTACTCGTTTGAGAAGTATATAAAAATCTTCTAGCACTCTGTGAAAAATCGGTATAAGCCAGATCCTAATATTGTGGAATGATACGTGAAAGAAGAGGCCATTAAGTTTTTCACTGATTATATGAAGCAAGTTAAATCTGTTGGGGGGTTCCAATCGATAGACATGAAGGGAGGTTGGAAGGTTTAGGGGTTAGACCGGGCAAATTATTTAACCCTAGTGCAGAAGATTTATTTGCTGCCCATCTTTATGTTCTTCGTAACCACGAGGATGTAGTTCCATACATCGAGATTCATATAGATGCCATACGAGTGAGGCACCCTAATTTCAAGGAGGCTTGGGTACTTCAATTGCACACTTTGACATTTGCATTATGGTTGCAGGATCTCGTGCATGTCGATGAATATCCAACGACAGTTAAATGGTTGACTCGTAGACCATATGGGACCATTCTTTCCTACGGAGGCTATGCCATCAATGGTTTTACGTTTGTGACGATATCAATGGATGATAAGAGTGTCACTCAAAACAGTGGAATGTCTCTTATCTCTGAAGCATTGCACGTTGGAACTGGTGGTGATGAAAATCTTATGTATGCCCAAAGTGCTACTTTGTCACAATTTCTGAAATTTGGGAACTTGACTATGTCAGTCTGCATGTCCCAGTTTTTAAATGTCAGTGGGTTGATATTAACAACGGGAAGCGCATCGAGGATTTGGGCATCACCTTTGTCAATATAAGTTAGGTTGGATAAGAACGATCCTTTCATATTGGCATCTTAAGCACACCAGGTTTTCTACGTGAGGGATCCTATTGGTCTTAGGTGGGAGATTGTTGTTGAAGAGAAACATACTTTTGTTGAAGAAAATGAGTTAGAGGAAGTAATTGGATTTGGATGTCATACAACGAGTTGTGGATCTGAAGAAGTCATGTTGCTCAAGGAGGATGATCAGAGTCTTCACAGTTTCCTAGGCAGTAGTGACCATCATGAAGGAATGTGGGTCGACGGTAAGGGGAAGATTACACGTAGGAAGCTTAAATCAAAGAAGGCGTTGATCAAGAAAAGGAAGCATAAGTAGTAAGTTGTCTAATATCAAGTGTAGTTTATGTTTTTTTTTCATTGATGATCGGCGGATATTTCACATGCTTTTAGTATTAACTTTATTGGTTAACAAATCCTTTTAATATTTTAAGAAAATAAATTTAGTACTTGAACTGATAAAAATTTCTTAATGATTGAAGAGTAGAAATCATTCGATAAAGTCAAATACTTGAATCTTTAAAATGGTACAATGAAGTCAAATAACATGAACATAATCAAGTCTTCTAATTTCATTCTTCGACGTCTTTAATGTTGGTAATTGAAGTCGATCGGCCGAGTCATTATCAAGAGCTTGATGCGAGGTGTCCCTCTAAGATCGCTGAGACTTTTCCATGAACCAAATTTTCACCTTCATAGCGCAAAATTACTTGAGCATCCATTTGTAGCAATCCTTGAAGCCTTTCAAGTATGACTTTTCAGTACCTACACAATATAGCAACCAAGATATTAATTATGTAAACAATGAAGTAGAGATAAGCAACATACTAAACAAATCATTCAAAACTTATTTATGACTAACCTTCCTCAATTCGTAGCCTCTTGCTCTCCTTGGCTTCTTCCAATGGCTTATGATACCACTTCCCATCGCGCAACACCTAACCCTTGTTCTTGAAGTAAGTCTTGTCATAATACTCCGGGGCTCAACAGTCTTCAAAATGCGAGTTATTAAACTTCCATATGGTAGGCGAGTCAACACCTTAGTTGATGTTGCAAAATGCAACAAGTGCCTAAAAATGAATGCCCCAGGGTCAAATATTCTACCATTTATGATTAAATAGAATAGCATAAGAGTTGCATAATTAGGCTCGATCAAGTGTCCGCCCGAGGGGACCAAACACCTATTTATAATCTCATATGTAATACGTTGGTCCATGGGCAAAAGTTTTAGATTAAAGGACTCAGATTCCTAAATCCAACCTACTACGGCTAAAGTACCTCACACTACACTCTACAGGGTCAATGTATGGAGGGTTAACCTCTACAGGCCATTTCTCATGATGGTAGCAATCATCTGACGGACCATCGTTATCCCCTGGATAAACAAATTACCGGTGCAAGTATGGGCAATCTATTAACTTATTAATAATCCATTCGGTAAGTGGGATTTCAATTCCCCCAACCCTATTAGCATAATCCCCATTCCCCACTTCTCGCAAATTAGTGTAAAATTGGCAAACCAAATCAAAATATGCTTTTCCATTACATGAAAGGAAATTATATACATGTTGTTCACTAAATGATTTAAGGGGAGCATCCAACCTTAGAGCTAAGTATGAATCGAAGTCAACAACATATGTATCTAATAAATTCCCCTTCTCACCTAATGCATCATACTGATTTTGAGCAAATTTAGAAACAAACCTTCTAGCATCATATCCGGGATTGTTGCCCGTTGAACGAGATCTAGACATTCCATGGGTTGAACCTCCTCTAACCATGGAAAATTGTTGGCGGGATTTGCAAAAATGGAGAGATGAAGGGGCAAATGCGAGTTCGTAATTAGAGTAGGGTTTGGAGTTATGGGGATTTTCTATGAAATTTGGTCATTGCCCTGTTTATTTTATATAGGTATAAGTTTCCGAGTTCAGAAATAGTATTGCGTGTTTTCAATGTAAGGAGACGAAAAGTTTCCGAGTTCGGAAATAGTATTGTGTGTCTTCAATGTAAGGAAACAAAAAGTTTCCAAGTTCGGAAACAATTAATTCAAAGAAAAAAGGGACGCTTTTTTTGTCTAGAAGAGAACCGGAAATGTCACACAAGTTTGGAAACTTAATTGTGCCTACATTAATGCACTAGAGGCAAAATTTCTGAACTCGCAAACAATATTTCCTAGACCGGAAAGTGATTCGTGTGTTTTGGTCTTCAAGGGTGGGATTCTTTCCGAGCTCGGAAATGCTTCTGGACTATAAATGCAAAGGGAAGGCGAGTTTCAGAACTCAGAGTTACATCCGGTCATTTGGTCAGTTTCAAAGTTGAAAACAAATTCACCAATAAAACTCATATTTTAGTGCACTAAATAAATTTTGATAACATTCAACAAAATGCAACTAAAAAAATATAATGCTTTAAATAACGAGATTCAATACGGAATAAAAAATTGGCATTAAAATTCATAGATTGAAACAAAATAATGTCTTCAAGTTCTCAATGCAGCTACCAAAGTATAAGTAGTGATAAAATCCAAAATCCATACATGTCCATTCCATACATAAGTAGTAATCTCTTCAAGTTCGGCCCCCTCGCCTTTGCCGCCATGATCACCATTGTCGCCATCATCATCTTCACTCTCCGAGAAGACCTACTCGAAGTTAGGTGGCTCATCATCTTCGATCAATTCCAATTGGAGGCCATGAGCTTCTAGGAACTGAGATGCTGGGAATGAGCGCGAGTCAACATATCATGCGTCCTGGTCAAGTTCACATGCATACAATCAAAGTACTTGCTCAATCTAGCCTTCCAACTGCTGTCGATACATGTAATAAGATGGATATTAAAATTGATCAAAATGGGATGAATATTAAAATCCTATATTTAAAATTGTACTCAATTAAACTATTTATCACTTACAGGAGTGATATGTGTTTTATTGTGTTCATATATTGTGGATTATTATGATTTTATTGAGATATAATTTGCACTTTAGGCATTTTTCGTGCAGGAATTCTTAACTTGTGAAGAACTTGAGAGGGAGCTATACATTGTACTCATTTTCCCTTAACCAGTGATTTTTTTCCACTGAGTTTTCTGGATTAGGATTTTTAATGAGGCGATGTGCTCCAATGAAAAATATTATTATTTAATTAGACATTATTCTAGAGATAAGTCAAAGGAATTAAAAGAAAAATTGCTGAAGTATTGGGGCGAAGAGTGGATAATAGAAGAGATTGTGTTGGGTTATGGGTCCCATCCAATGTGAAAAAATCCTACACTTTTTCGTATCCCATTTCTAACTAAGTTGTAACCTTTAAACTTTAGTTGAATACTTCATTAAGAACAGATTTTATTGATGTTCCTTTAAGAAGTTATTAAGTGAGCTTTGTTAAAGCTTATTAAAGTTCTTTATGGTTTCTCCTAGATTTACTTTTTTTGGTTATAAATAGGAGAATAACTCAATGATGACCAAAGGGAAAAAAGAGAAGAGTTAGTTTCAAAAGTTAATGCAATAAATTAGTATATAATTTTCTTGGTTTTCAATGGAAGAATTCAACTTTGTTAGCTTTGTAATCAATTCATTTCTTCTTTTAGTGTTGTGCAACCGTTCATGGTTTGCTTTCTTTAATTTCATTGCCATTTTAATTAAGTAAATTATGATTTATTATTATATTATTTATATGCTTATTTTCATCAATATGAGTAGCTAATTGTTTATTCGGCATAGAATAATGAATCACTAGTTTAATGAATCCGTGAGGCATAATCAATTTTATAATTATTATCTGTAAATTCCTGACTATTCTGAGCATAATTTATTCTCGTTTAATTTGATTCTGATCAACTTGAGTTTAATAGAGATAGTGCTAATTAATTCCACCAATTTGTAATTGTTGGAAATGGTTAATAAGTGGTAAACTTCTGTAAAAACAGCAAACTGTTGTAACGGGGGGTAGCGAGTAATTGGGTAGATAATTATTACTTCCAAATACTTGGATAGTTATCTCATTGGGTTCTTTTCGTGTTTATGCTATTGGATCATTTATCTGGTTTAGCGAATACTTGCTAGATATATTTCGATAAGGGAAGTAGTAGTTCAACAAATACTTGCTAGCTATCGACGAGGTAAGAAAAAAATGGGATAGTTAAGAAAATATTTGCTATCCTATAATTGGTTGATTTGTAGATAATAATTTATTATTGAGCCAAGGATCGGGTCAAACTAGTGTGAATTTATTCGAATGCCGAATCACATCTCTATTTGATAATATCTTTGTAGTTTTTGTTTTATTAATTATTTTATTAGTTGATAAAATCACTCTATTACACTAAAGCGTGGTGGGCCTGGTGGCTACACTAACATTGATCTTTAAGAAACTGAACTTTAACTACACCGTTCTCCATGGAATCAACCCTGCTTATCACTGTGTTAGATTAATTCTTAGCATATATCAGGAATTATTTGGTGGTTTAATGACAAACCAAATTTGCGCTACTGTTGGGGAGAGGTAGTTAATTTTAATGTCTGTTTCTTATTGATCTCAGTTACATTTTTGTTTATAAGCAGATCTTCAAATTCCGAGCTGATATTTGATCCTAATGTTGAGAAAACAACCAAGAAGAATCGTAAAGAAGCCCGTGTGCAAAAACAAAGAGAACTCTCAGCTTTGGATTCTGCAGGCCCCTCATTTAGCCAAACACAACCATTCCCTAAAGCAGATTTTTCTGAAGAACATAAATTAGAGATGGCTGAAGATGACAACATGCCGATGTGCGAACTCTCAAGCCATGAGATGGGCGATCTTCCATCCCCTATTGTGCTACCTGAAGGAGAACCCCCAGTCGAGATTAAGTTTAATCTCTTGAACGTGATCCCAAAGTTCTACGGAAAGTCAAGGGAGGACCCTCATAACTTCTTGAACTAATTTATAAAGATTTACAAAGTTCAGAGGTGTCCTAATGGAGTGTCCAAAGATCACTTCAGGCTTGCGGTATTTCCTTTTGCTATGTCAGATGTAGCCAATGCATGGTTTGCTACCTTGGAGCCGAATTCGATCACTACATGGGCTAGCATGGAGAAAGTTTTTCTTGACAATTTTTTCTCTGACACCAAGACGTCTACAATGGTGAGGAAAATACGATTTATTTCACAAGAGTACGAGGAGAACATCAATGATTATTGGGTTTGGTTGAAGAAGCTAGTGAATAGTTGCCGAAACCACTAGATGTCTGAAGGGGAGTTGATGAAGTGCTTCACTATGGAATGAACAAGAAAGATAAGAAGTTGCTCGATTCTCTGAGTAATGGATTATTTTTGTAGAAATCAGGGGCCAAAGGGAAGAAACTGCGGAAAAATGTCCTTGAAGCCGCAAAGGAGTATGTCAAACCACCGTACTGTCAACCAGAGAAAGTGGCAGAAGGAATAATTTTGGATTGGGAGGACAAGATGGATGAGAAGATGGAGAAAATGATGGAAAAGATGATGTTCACCATTGAGAAAGAAGTTTCTTCGGTTGAAACTCAAAGACCTTGTGATGTGTGTGGAACTTACCTGACACGCGATTGTGCTATAACTATTGAAAATGCAAGCGCTCAAGCAAATGCAATTGGTAATGTTCAAGGAGGCCAAAAAAATCGTTTTGACCCTTATTCCAACACTTACAATCTAGGGTAGAGGCATCATCCAAATTTCAGTTGGGGAGGTCAAGGAAATCAACCGTAACAACAAGAAGAAATCTACAAACCACCACCACAGAGAGGAATGTATCAAGTTCCAACCCAAATCAACAAGGGTGGACCGAAAAGTCTCTTGAATATATGATTGTTGAGTTGATGGAGTCACATAAGTTAATGCAAAACATCCAAATTGCACATCAACAAGATAGTCAGCAAGACATTATAGATCTCAAGAATCAGATGGCGCAACTATCAACTTCTGCAAATGAGATTCAAGGAATTCAGGGAAGGCTACCATCAAAAGTGCCACCAAATCCATGAGAAAATGTGAATCAAATCACATTTCAAAGTGGGAAAGAGCTAATTAATCCCCTAACTAAGAAAATGGAAAAGATTAATGACACTAGCAGTGCCACATGCTCCCATTTTGCCAAACTGGACCTCTCTATTGATGGATCAGGCACCTTCCAGTTGGCCAAACAGGCCCTGTCTCTGAACAGGTTACGGGAGAAGTTGAAGATAATGCTTGTTATCCTAAAAAAGTCTAGGTAAGTAAGCATTTGTGTTTGAAAGACCCATCCATAAAAATTCTTTCCCACATTCCCTGGAAGATTAGAAAAGAAAAAAGAAAATCCAATTGATTTCTTATCTATATTTGAAAAAATGGATATTAACCTTCCATTTTTGCAGGCAGTAAGGTTACCCTCTCTCAGAAATTAAAATAATTTACCACCCAAGTGCAATGACCCAAGTATGTTTTCGTTACCTTGCTTCATAGGAGAAAAAAAATTTATCATGTAATGTGTGACGTGGGAGCCTCTATTAATGTTATGCCATTGTCTGTGTATGAAACTTTAACTGGAGTAGACATGGTAGACACTAGAGTGATCATCCAACTTTCTAATTGATCTTGTATATATCCTGAGGGTTTATTGGAGAATGTGTTTGTGAGAGTGAACAACTTTGTATATCCGGCTGATTTCTATTTGGAAAATAAGCCATAGAACATGGGATGTTTTGTTGAGTCGACCTTTCTTAAGGATGACTAAAACAATAATTAATGTAAGCAAGGGAACTATTTGTTTGGATTATTATGGTGAAAGTCTACCTTTAATATATATGATGTCATGAAAAATCTGATCGGTGCTGAAAATTTGTGTGCTCTTGATGTGATTGACCCTTTTGTCCAAGAATATCTTGAGACCAAATTCATGCAGGATACATTGGAAATATGTTTACCAGAGAGTGAGAGATTTTGCTATTAAGGGGATGAGTCATGATGAAATAAAGGAGTTTTTAATGTCCCTTTACGCAAAGGAAGAAAATTTTAGTACGGGTTCAGCATTCCAGTTGACCATACAGAACCTCAACGATTCTGAACGTACAAGCTTCTATTTTGCCAAACAGAACCTCTGAAATAAACCATGTCCATCTAATGTCCAAGCTTCAACTTTGGAGTTGAATAACTTACCTGAGCACTTGAAGTTTGTATATTTGGGCGAGGATGAAACACTTCTAGTTTTCATCAATTGTGACTTAACTGAAACACATGAAGAGCAATTGATTCGCTTACAAAAGAGGCATAAGAAGGCTATTGGGAGGACTCTAGCTGACATCACCAGACTCCACTCTGATATCTCCATGCACCATATATTGATGGAGGATGATGCCAAGTTGGGAACCACAACGGAAATTGAATATGAACATGAGAGAGGTTGTGCTTAAGGAGATCCTTAAGCTACATGCCATGGGAATCATTTATCCTAGTTCTAATAGCAAGTGGGTAAGCCCTATCCATGTGGTGCTAAAGAAATCAAGTTTTCAAGTTGTGGAAAACTCAAGGAATGAGCCGGTTCCTGTGCGCTTAGTGATAGGTTGGCGCATGTGTATTAATGGGAGGTCGTCGCCGTACCTCTCAAAGTTAAATTTATAAGCCCTAAATGCTTAATATCTACAACTAAGTAGATAGCAGCAAGTCGAGGTCGTCCATGAAGAAGAGGGATTTTCCTAAGCGTTTAGACACAAAAGGTTGATATTAGGCTAGAAGTAGATATATGTACACATATAAAAGCGAATAAAGGGGGTTTGGATGGTTGGTGGTCCTAAGTTATGAAAGTTAAAAGATAAGATAACTAGAAAAGTCAAGTAACTATGTTAATCATCAAACAAAACTAAGAAAAAGGGTTTTAAAATTGCAAAGAAAAATCCTTGGGGGTATTTGATATCCACTTCCAAACCTAATGTAGATCATTGAACCATTCACTCATTCTATCACATTTGTTACCTATGGGGAATGCCAATGGAAGATCAACATTCATTCCTTCTTAATAGTAATTTGCAAAGATAAACAACGACCATTTGCAAACCTCATTGATGATCACCCTAGACAAACAACGACCATAGGGGTATTTCATCAATGGCATTATACACAAAGGACCATAGATTTGATAACAACAAGCCTTTGACCAAAGACATAGCCATTTAACCAAACATAGCATCCATTAGGCTAAACCTAGAACAAACCACATTCAAGATTCAACCTTGCATTGCATCTATACGATAAACATGAGAACAATCCACATTAACATATTTATCTAGCAAGAATCACAGCACATTATGCACAAGAATTCTAATTCCATGTTCTTGGATTCTCATGTCAAAGAGCTAAGAAATTTGCAACTTTTCTAACACCCTAACACTTTAATCATACAAACACTTCATATACTCCAACAAACCACAACATAAATGAAGTAAAACATCACATTTAAACACATGAATGCTAAATAACAAATGCTAGAAGAAAGAGTGAAATAGTGGTTCTTACTATATAGGTGTGGAAGCTTCAATCAATTTCTCCCAAGTACAAAACTAAGCTAGATAATCAAAACCCATAACATAGAACAAAGATCTACAAAGAAAGAAGAAGAAATGGAAGAAAATGGTGAAAAATAAGGGTTTTGGAGCCCCCAAGTCAAGCTTAGAGAAATGGGGAAGAAGGGGGATATTTATAGCCCAAGTTGGTAAAAAAGAAGGTCAAAACACAGCAGGTGTTGCCTGGGCAGAATTGGCGTCGCCCTGGCAGAAATGGGCTCGCCCGGGCGGCGGAGGTCTCAGCCCAAATTCAGAAATGGCCTCGCCCACGGCTTCTTGTTTTGCTTCCCACGGGTGAAACGATGATCCATTTTGGGAGTTATTGTAGTCAATTTTATAGTACTCAAGAAGAGGAATCTAATGGTACCACTCTTAGAGGATGATTATTCTCAGAAAATTCTCAGAACTCTGCTTCAAAACATAGATCATTCTTAACCCTTTCCTTTGCTCTCCTTTCTTTACTTTATCTTCTACCACTTTGTGAGTGGCCTTCCATCTTCTACCATCCTTTCAAATGGCCTTCACTAAACCACTCCTAAGTGCTCGCAAGCAATCTACAAATTAAGCTTAAAAAAAGGAATCTAGATGCTCGTAAGGAACAAAAATCCATTAGACTAAACATAGGTTACAAAATGAAGGATTTAGATATAAAAACCGAAAATGGTCATCTAAACCCCTTATCATGTAAACCCACCTAAATCTAGCAATCTTACAACAAAAATATGATAAAAGAGATGTTAAATGCTTTGGAAAATACATGCATTTGATGTCTCATCAATTAACTACCGCAAATTGAATGCTACAACTCGTAAGGACTACTTCCCTTTACCTTTCATTGATTAAATGTTAGAAAGGTTGGCAGGGAAGAGCTTTTTTTGTTTCTTGGACGGATTTAGTGGTTACTTTCAGATTTATGTGAATCTGGAAGACCAAGAGAAAACTACATTCACGTATCCTTTGGTACTTATGCTTATAAAAAGATGCCCTTTGGTTTGTGCAATGCTCTTGGGACATTTCAGCAATGTATGATGAGTATCTTCTCAGATTTGATAGAGAAGTGCATTGAGATCTTCATGGATGATTTCACTGTGTACGTAGATTCTTTTGATAGTTACTTGGAGCACTTGGAGCAAGTACTAGAGCGCTGTGTGAGGAGGATCTTGGTTCTTAGCTACAAGAAGTATCATTTCACGGTGAAGGAATGGATTGTCTTGGGGCATGTGGTCTCTAAGAAAGGAATTCAAGTGGATAAAATGAAGGTGGATTTGATTGAGCAGTTACCATATCCTACCAATGTTTGTGAGATAAGAGGATTTCTCGGGGATGTAGGATTTTATAGACGTTTCATCAAGGATTTTGCACAGGGTTACGTTCCCTTGACCAAGTCTCTGATGGAAATACATTCCATCCACAAGGGATTGTTTTAGACCCCACCTCCCGGAAGAGACTATCCCAGAAAGAGAGATCCGCCCAAGTTTTTTTATCATCATAAAGAGCAAGGCCACGATGCAAATGAATGAACTCACTTGAAGCAGGAGGTTGAAAGATGCACAAGAGTGGGTTTGCTCCTAGGCTGCGAAGAAAGACCAAGAGAAGAATCATCCTCTAGGGGATGAGTAAAACGCCATTGGAAAGGCAAGAAAAGAGCCATTTGAAGCAGCAGAGAGCAGCAAGAAAATTACGGAGAGCCAACTGGAAACCCCGCATGGGTCCGGCCCGATACCGAGACTTGGCCGGACAGAAATCGAAGGGATGGGTTAAGTAGGGTGATCAACTTTGTTAGTGGAGTCGTAGGTGACCAAACTTTGAACACCATTATTAAATTCCAATCCTGGTATGTGCCCCTCGGAGAACCCTGCCAAAAGTGATTTCGATCGAAAGAAGTGATCACCTTCTCAGAAGTTGACCCGGTGCCAAGTTCAACCCCCCATACAGACCCAATGGTGATCCATGCAACCATTGGAGATTGCTATGTCAAAATGGTGTCCGTAGATAATGACAGCGACATGGAAGTGATGTTTGCCAACTACTTCGACCAAGTAGGACTTGGACACAAAGGTTTGAGGAGAACAACCTCTCCCTTGTCTGGCTTCACCGAAAAAATGGTGCTACTCCTAGGGGTCGTGACCTTACCGGTCAAAGTAGCTGACGGAGACAAGGAGGTCATAATCGAGTGTAGCGTTACAGTGATTGATGTTGTATCCCTCTACAATGTGATACTCGGACGGCCCTGGATATACCAGGCGCGAGCAACATGGTCCCCCTATCACTTGAAAATGAAATTCCCAACCATCACTATCAGATCCGCATACTCCATCCTCAGACAAAGGAATCCTGTAATCACACATTTTCATAAGGTCTGGTCTACGTACATTCCTGGTAAAATGTCTATACTCACTTGGAGAGCATTAAACTGCATCCTCCCATTTGATAATGTTCTCAGTAGGATGGGTTTTTCTTTAGCTTCTAGATGCCCTTTCTGTTTGTGCAATAAGGATAATTTAGATCACTACTTTAACTCATGCTCTGGTTCCCTCTCTGTTTGGAATAGTATTCATTCTCTACTAAAGCTGCCACAAATAAGTTTTTCAAATCTGAAGAGTAGAGTAGAGTACTATTTAACTTACAAGGCTGATTCAAAAATCTACTCCAAACTGATAAATGCTGCTATTGTAACTACAATATGGACTCTTTGGATTGGCAGGAACAAAAACATTTATGAAAATAGGCCTTTAACAGTTGAAAATTGTATTCATGAAATCAAGCAAACTATCTACACAATTTTCACTGGCCACAAACTGAGAGGGAATAGGGACATGCATCAACATTTGGTTCAGGCAAACATCATTCCAACAATTTTCCAAAAACTGAGACCTGAAACTACTGTGGCACTTTGGGAAAAACCTACTACTGGTTTTAAAATTAACACAGATGCCACATGGAGTAGTAGTGGTCTTGCCTTTGCTGCAGTAGTTATAAGGGACTGGAGGGGGGAGGTAGCTAAACTGAGAGTAGGAAAAATGGAATGTACATCACCCCTGCTTGCTGAATTGCTGGCCATCAAAATGGGATATGAAATCATTTCAGAATTAGCCTTAGGAGTATGTAGCATAGAATCAGATTGCTTAATTGCGGTGAATAGTATTCTAAATCCCAACAGAAGCCCCTGGAGAGTTTACTCAATATGTAATGCAATTCATGATCTTCATTCCACTCATTTAATCCATCACATTCCGAGACAAGCTAATATGGCAGCAGATTTTTTAGCAAAATTTGCAAGGAATAATAATCTGGAAGGTGATATTGACATTAGATCAACTCCAAATTTCTTTAAGGGATTGATATTGCTAGATTCTATTGGTTTTCCTGCTATTCGAGTAGGATCATTTATATGACACCAATATGATAATGAATTGGAGATCAGGAATTTTTACTCTCTCCTTTCAAGCTGCTACACTGCGGTTTCTGCTGGGTGTTTTCTTTTACTTTCAGGTATCAGGAATGCATGCAGAGATGGACCAGCTACCACACATGGGTTCAGATTGAAAAAAGAAGTTCGAAGTCTCATTCTTCAAGTCTTAGTATACTGCAGTTTGAGGATTGACTATTAATTGATTACTCGTGCTTGGCATACTGTTGACTAATATGCGTCTCGAGTTCTCGATTCGCCGACCGGTTCGCAGCATGTCAAGCAGACAAATGATACAACATAGATGAATCATAGCTTCTCTTCTAGCCTAGAAATGATGGAAGCACCCCTTTTTGAATCAATGCTTTGATTCAAGATCTTTTGTTAGTTTTTCCAATCAGCTTCGTAGGATCCTTCTTGTAATATGTACCGTGAACAGACTTTAAGCGCCATTTCTGGCTTTATATCTTGGTTAGGGGAGCCAATATAAATCCCTCCATCTTAGGATGGTTAAATTAAAAAAAAAGAAATTCCCAACCAAGATGGGGATAACAATCATAAGAGGAGACTAGCTGGCGGCCCAGAACTGTTTGGCTATAGCTTTGAAAGAGGCAAAAAGGGCGGACAAGGTGGCTTTGGTCAACGGAGAAATCAAGCCCATGGACACGGAGCCAATGATTGTCCAAGACAAAGGAACAGTGCCCGAGGAAAAATGAAACCACCCCCAACGAAATAGAAGTTGAAGGACCTCTTGGGTGATTATGTCGACGTGTTTTCATGGGACACCTTTGACCTCCCAGAGGTACCTAAGAAGTTGATGGTCCACAGACTAAATTTAGACCCCTCCTAAAAACCAATCAAACAGAAAGGAAGATCATTCACCCCCAAAAGGGCTAAAGGCATAAAGGAAGAAGTCCAAAAACTTCTCCGAGCCTAGGTTTTTGAAGAGGTATTTTATCCTGAATGGCTAGCAAATCTGGTGATGGTCCCCAAGCATGATGGGACATGGAGATTGTGCATAGACTTCATGGATCTTAACAAATGTTGCCCCAAAGATAGCTATCCCCTACCCTGCATTGATGTGATGGTCGAAGCTATAGAAGGGTATGAGGTGCTAGCTTTCTTCGATGCTCATAAGGGCTATCACCGGATACTCATAGCAGAGGAGGATAATCAGAAAACATCTTTCATAACAGATGTGGGGACATTTTTCAATAAGAAAATGCCATTCATCCTGAAAAATGCAAGAGCTACCTACCAAAGGTTAGTTGACAAACTCTTCGAAAATCAGATTGGTAGAAACATTGAATATATGTAGATAACATGGTGGTCAAGAGCAGGGGATTCGACCAGTTCTTGCTAGACCTCGAAGAGACCTTCTAGAGGCTCCAAGAGGCCAATCTAAAGCTGAACCCAGCTAAATGCGGGATATGAGTTGGAGCAGGCAAATTCCATGTATTTATGGTTTTGGAGAGGGGGATCGATGTGTACCCTAAGAAGATCGAAGCACTGATAAATATGAAGCCCCCTCAGACCGTCAAAGACGTTTTAAGGCTAACATGATCATTGGCAGTGCTCAATCGATTTCTTTTGAAGGGGGCTGAAAAATATTTACCATTCTTTGATGTGCTTCGAAAAGCCAAGAAATTCGAATGGATGCAAGAATGTGATAATGCCTTCCGAAAGCTAAATGAGCACTTACAAAGTTTTCCCACCCTGATGAAACCAAACAAGGGGGGGGGGATTTATACTTATACATCTCCGCATCCCCCTTGGCGATAAGCATCGTTCTAGTAAAGGTATAGGAGAAAACCCACCACCCAGTTTACTTTGTAAGTAAAGCATTGCATGGTCCAGAGATTTGATACACTGCTCTCTAAAAGCTAATATTGGCCCTAGTCCATGGAGCAAGATGCCTCTGGCCATACTTCAAACACAAGATTATCTTGCTCACTAGCTACCTAATTAGGCAGGTGTTACTTAAGCCAGAGGCCTTGGGATGAATGATGAACTTGGAAATCTAACTGGGTGAGCATGACATCCAATTCCGCCCAAGAACAACCATCAAAGGCCAAGCCTTAGGAGACTTCAATGTAGAAACTACTGAACCAATCGTAGTTGACGACAAACAAGAGTCTGAAGAGACATGGCAATTGTATTTCGACGGATCATCACACTCCAGAGGCAGTGGATCCAGAGTTGTACTCACGAGCCTCGAGCAGAAGGACTTTCCCTATGCCCTACACTTTGACTACAAGGCCATGAACAATGAAGCAGAATATGAAGCACTAATCATAGCCAAAGAGTTGGGAGTTCAAAGCCTAGACATATTTAGCAATTCCCAAATCGTGGTCCTTCAAGTCAAAGGAGAAAATGAGGCTGGGGAAAGAAGCTTACAACGTTACTTGGAGGTGGTGAAGCCCCTCCTCAAACATTTCCACCATTATACCCTTACTCAAGTCCCTCGAGAGAAAAATGACAAGGCGGATGCCCTGAGCAAATCGGTCTCATCAGACCTAGACTTACAATCCCAAAGGCACTTGATGGTGGAAATGCTGAGTAAGTGTAGCTTCGAGGAAGAAGCAACGGTAATGGTAGTAGAAGAGCAGAAGTCGTGGATGGTACCCTTCCGAAGGATGCCATCAAAGCTAGAAAGGTTAGGCTAAAGGCACCTAAATATGTGATCCACAAAGATGTCCTTTATCACCGAGGTCACCTCTAACCGCTTCTTTGATCCGTAGCCGCCACGAAGTTGACTACTAGATCCATGAAACCCATGAAGGGGCTTGCCAAAGTCACCAAGGGGCTCGATAAATAGTTAAAAAGCTTCTTCTGGCCGGATACTATTGGCTTAAAATGTTTGATGAGGTGAACAAACACATCCAATCCTGTCACCAATTCCAAAGGCATTCCCTAATCACCCATTCCCCCAGGAAGAAATGATGAGCATTAAAAGTTCTAGGCCATTTGACAAACGGGGATCGACCTGGTGGGTCTCTTTCTAGAGGCCCCAGACTACTTTTGATACTTGATAGTGGCCGTAGAATACTTTACAAAGTGGGTCGAGGCTGAAGCCTTGACAGGTGTAAAAGGGAAAGCGGTGATTGGGTTTTGCTGGAAAAATGTAATATACCGGTTGGGGTTCCCTCGAACAATCTTAAGTGACAGTGGTGCTCAGATCATCAATGACCCATTCAAAGGCTGGTGTAAGGAGTACAAGATCCATCAAAGGGTCACTAGCGTTTACCACCCCAAGCTAATAGGCAGGTGGAGGTCACCAATCGAACCATTGTCAACGACATTTGATTGAGGCTCGAAGGGGCTGGCAGGAACTGGATCAATGAGTTGCCCAGCATACTCTGGTCACACTACCACATCGACCCCCCTCTAGCATCGATTTTTTAGCATCGGTTTTCAAAACTGGTGCTAAAAAAGAAATAGCACCAATTTTTTTATTCTATCACCGATTTTTGAAACCGGTGTTAATTTAACACCAGTTTTTTTTTTAATTTTAACACTAGGTTTTTAAAAAAAGATGTTTAAAATTTTAAAAATAGCACCAGTTTTGGAAAAAATTGTACCAATTTTTAAAAATCAGTGCTAAATATTTTTTAAATTCTGTCTTCCACCAAAAAATTGTCAAAAAATTTAAAATAGCACCGCTTTTTGTAAAAAATAGCAGTGGTTTTAAAAACCATTTCTAAATATTAAATAATAGCACCGGTTTTTTTAAAAAATAGCGCAGGTTTTTGAAAACCGTTGCTTAAAATTTTCAAAATTCATTTTTCCTACTAAAGATATAGCCAAAAATGTTAAAATAGCACCGGTTTTGGAAAAAATTATCACCAGCTTTTAAAAACCAGTGATAATATTTTAAAAATTCTTTCTTCCAGCCAAACAATTGCCAAACAATTCAAAATAGCACTGGTTTTAAAAACTGGTGCTGAAAATTAAATAATAGCCTTGGTTTTGGAAGAAAGTAGCACCGGTGCTAAAAATTTTAAAAATTCATTTCCCCCACCAAAAATATCGGCAAAGTTTTTTAAAATAGCACCAATTTTGGAAAAATTAGCACTGGTTTTTAAAAACCGGTGCTAAATATTTTAAAAACACTATGTTCCCGCCAAAAAATTGGAAAAAAAATTCAAAATAGCACTGGTTTTTAAAATCGGTGCTAAAAATTTTAAACATTCATTTTTCCACCAAAGAAATTGCCAAAATTTTTTAAAATTCAATCCTCCCGCCAAAAACTTCAAAATATTCTTCGAAATTTTTTAGAGTTCAATTTTTCTGCCAAAGAATTCAAAAAATTTGCCCAAAAATGTTTAAAAAAATTGCCAAAAATTTTAAATAATCTTTCAAGAAATTTCATAGGCTGGAAGCAGCTGCGCACAACCGCTTTAAGCTTTTTTTTTAAAAAAAACTTTCAAAATCGTTCACATCTTTTGTTGACTTTAACTAATAACTATGTTAAGTTAAATTAATCAACGATGAACCTCTACTGACCTAATTTATATAAATAAGAATAAAATTCGTTTACATTAACTAATTAATGTTCAACACTTAATTGATTTAGTATACATAAATACAACTTTAACTAGTCAACTGTTAATCCTTATTTGACTTTCAATATATAAACACTAATAACTAGGCTAACTTTGACTAATCAACGGTCAAACTGTACCTGAATTTCAATATATTAACACTAATAACAAAGTTGACTTTAACTAATTAACGGTCTAACTTTATTTGAATCAGTATATAATAAATACTAATAAAAATGGTTGACTTTGTCTAATCAACGATCAAACCTTACTTGACTTTCTATATATAAATACTAATTAGTAAGTTGACTTTAACTGATCAACAGTCAAACTTTCCTTGACTCTCGCTATATATAAACACTAGTGACTAAGCTGACTTTAACTAATCAACAATCAAACTTTACTCAACTTTCGATACATAAACACTAATAACTAGACTAACTTTGACTAATCAACGGTCAAACTGTACTTGAATTTCAATATATAAACACTAATAACAAAGTTGACTTTAACTAATTAACAGTCTAACTTTATTTGAATTAGTATATAATAAACACTAATAAAAATATTTTACTTTGTCTAATCAACGGTCAAACCTTACTTGATTTTCTATATATAAATACTAATGACTAAGTTGACTTTTACGAATCAACGGTCAAACTTTACTTGAATTTCTATATGTAACCACTAGTAACGAAGTTGACTGTAACTAATCAACGATTCCTTTCAATATATAAACACTAATAACAAAGTTGACTTTAACTAATTAACGGTCAAACTTTATTTGAATTAGTATATAATAAATACTAATAAAAATATATGACTTTGACTAATCAACGGTCAATCCTTACTTGACTTTCTATATATAAATACTAGTGACTAAGTTGACTTAAACTAGTCAACGATCAAACTTTACTTGAATTTTTACATGTAAACACTAGTAACTAAGTTGACTTTAACTAATCAACGATGAACCCTGACCTGACTTTCATTATATAAACACTAATAACAAAATTGACTTTAGCTAATTAACGGTCAAACTTTATTCGAATTAGTATATAATAAATACTGATAAAAATGTTTAACTTTGGCTAATCAATGGTCAAACCTTATTTGACTTTCTATATATAAATACTAGTGACTAAGTTGACTTTAACTAGTCAATGGTCAAACTTTACTTGAATTTCTATATTTAAACACTAGTAACTAAGTTGACTTTAACTAATCAACGTTGAACCCTTACTTAACTTTCAATATATAAACACTAATAACAAAGTTGACTTTAACTAATTAATGGTCAAACTTTATTTGATTTAGTATATAATAAAAACTAATAAAATTTTTCTACTTTGACTAATCAACGGTCAAACTTTACTTGACTTTCTATATATAAATACTGGTGACAAAGTTGACTTTAACTAATCAACAGTCAAATTTTACTTGACTCTCTCTATATAGAAACACTAGTGACTAAGAAACTTTACCTGACTCTCTCTAGCGATTTGGGCGAAAAAGGCGTTGCCTTCTCCCAAGAACATCAGGAGCAATTTTTCGTTCGATTAATCAGCTAATCTTCGGTCTATACCTGATTATCCAGAATCCCCATGGGATTCCGACCATAATCATTTACGGGTTGCGGATTTCTGATGGCTTCCGCCCGCAGAACAAGGGTTTTCGAAAAGCTTGACAATCCCGGTTACTAGTCGGTGACTCAGTTCTTCTAAGCATCTACAACGAACTGGTAGTAGTGGATTTGGACTCACGGTACTCGGAATGGCCGACATTGTTTGAAGGCTCGACTCTGAATGGCGGGAATTTAATTCAACCATAAACAGGTTCTACTGAAACTTTTTGTTCTTGAACTTTGTTCCATGATCATTATGTGAAGCTCAAAATTTATGCGTACTTGTATTCTCAAGGAGGATTTGTATTCGGCGTGGATTCTGTCGATTTTTGTACCAACTCTGTGCATACTCTGTTATCTGTGTGGATTTACTTTCTAAGTGCAGTTTCATACTTCCTGTGTGTAGATTGTGTCCAATATTCTGCAACTCTACTACTTATCCCCTGTTGCTGGGATATGTACAAGAATTGTGTGTATTATCAGTTCTGTGTGGAGTTTTGCGAGGGAAGATACGTTAGTCTTTTCCTGTGCATCCGATAAGTTAGTTGGGTTGCTTGCCTAACCCTCTCTTGTCGTATCTTATTAACTTCACGGTTAAACATGGACCCAAAAGCTGCCTCTTCCACCGAACCCGCTGTTCCACAGGGCCAGGCCACAAAATCAACCACGGCTTTCAAGTAGAGGGATTGGTATGATCTGCTACTTGAAAGGAAAAGGGCATGGAATGATGCCGAAATCATCATGGACAAAGTGGATATTTCTGCAGCTCAGGATGTGGATTTCGTTCTCTCCGAGGATGAAATTATCAAGGAAACAATGAGACTATTTTATGGCTTTCTAGGCGTATTCCCAGGGTCTTTCCCCAGTACACATGCGGTAAGGAACTTGCTCATGGAAAAATTGGGTGTTGAGTGCTGGGTGCAAACAGTGACTAATGGCTATCTCACATTCGGTTTCAAGACAGCTGAGGATAGGGACAAAGTGCTGCAGGGTCCAGATCATTACCTCCATGGAAAAAATATATTTATCGTCCCTCTGCCGGAGTCTGGGATGTTTGACATGCCACTCATGGCAAAAAAACTGATTTGGATAAGCATGAATCGTTTGCCCAAGTCATGCTAGCACAAAAAGGCCCTGGAAAAAATAGCATCCACACTTGGAGATCCCATTCTCATGGACAACGCAACATGAGACCTCGTTGGATACTATGCCAGGATTCTTGTCCTCGTCGACACCTCAAAGAAGCTCAAGGAAATAGTCGCATTCCGCATGCCTGATGGAGCCACCTATTTGCAACAGATCCTTTACGACTACTACAAACCATGGTGCCCCAACTGCGGAGAAAATACCCATCTTTTTGAGGTTTGTGATGAATTCTTCCAGGCCAGGGATAAGGCCACTCAGGAGCGTAGGGCAAAGAGAAAAAAAGGTGCCAGCTGTGACAAATGCGCTCTTTCAGCAGAGGCGGAGGAAGAAGAAAGCAACATTCCTAATAAGGTGCCATCACATACCCATGGAGACAAAGCTATGGGTGAAAATACAGATAATATGGGTTCAAGCAGCACATGACAAGACCTCAGCTCAGAAAAGGAGAAAGATAAAGAGACGGGGAAAGAAGTGGAGATGGATCGGAACAAAGAGGGAGATGCTACAATACAACCAATTTCTCATACTCATAACAATAAGGAGTTTAGTGGGGAAACCAGCCTGGATAGACACCCCTCTTATGGAGATGCAATAAGACCAATGGAAGGTACAGGAATCATACCAGAGAGCATGCTGCATCCAGAGGCAAGACGGAGTAACCTCCCAAGAGCAGGGAGACCCCCAAAGCCAAAATCACAAATCACAGGGGGGATGGAGAAAGCTGACCACAGGAAATTCCAGAATCAGATCATCTTCCATTTTTCTCAACCCATTGAAGAAAACTTATCAAAAAGTGGCTGAAGTAGCAAAGGCGGCGGTCCGAGGCCAAAAGGGACCTTTGGTTCCCAATGAATGCGACATGCCTCAACATCAGGGGTCTCGGCGCCCTGGAAAAAAGGAGATGGGTGAAGAACATCATCTCTAAAAACAATATTGGTCTACTGGGTATTCTGGAAACAAAGGCAAGTGAACGAAGGCTGAACATCTTCATGAAGAGTCTCAAAGGATAGAAATACACCCACAATTTTGACGTGGCACCCAACTCTAGGATTCTCATAGTTTGGGATCCCAAAAAGTTTTTTTTAGATAACAGGTAGAATGGCGCAGCTGATTCACCTAAAAGTACGCAGCCTGACATTGAGCGTGCAATTTCTATGCACTTACACCTATGGGAATAGTATAGGAAGAGTACACAGATTGCCCCTTTAGGCAGAGTTAAAGAGATATGGCGCAAACCTAGACTCACCATGGATGGTACTTGGTGACTTTAATGCCATCCTCAGTGCCAATGATCACATGGGAAATACATCCCCCGAAATCTACCAAATGAGGGAATTTCAAGAATCTTGCACCGCATGTGGCCTCAGGGACGCTCCAGCGCTGGGCGAACACTTTACGTGGCACACTACGGATTACACAATCAGGCGCAAACTGAACCGTGTCATGCTTAACCACAAATGGGATGGTGACTCGTGCTGCACCACCTTTCTTCCTGGATCAGCACTTTCTGATCACCTACCATTCGTAACATCACTGGTGCAAGATATAGACAAGCTAAATAGGCCCTTTAGGTTCCAAAACACGTGGAACGCGCATCCGAGGTCCAAACAGGTGGTACATGATCACTGGTCGCCAGAGGTACATGGATTCAAACAATATGCTTTATGCCGCAAGCTACAGAGGTTGAAGAAACCCCTAAAGGAGCTGTGGAAAAAAGATTTCAATCACATTTCCGAAAAGGAAAAAAGAGTAGACAAGGAGTACGCGACAGCATTGAAGAATCTTACATCGGCGAATGCATCGCCCATGCTGGTACATCAGCTGACTGTCTTAAAGCAAAATGCACTGCTCCTGTACACGGCAGAGTCGAAGTTCCTTTCCCAAAAGGGAAGAATTAACTTTGTTACCATGGCAGATAAGGGAACAAGATTTTTTCACGATTTGGTGGCCAACAGGAAAGGGGGTGGGATTCCGGCAATCCTGGACGATGAAAATAGGATAGTCACATCCAGTGAAAGAAAAGGGACACTATTGGCTGAATTTTACAGGGGATTGTTCGGTACAGATGTTTCACGAACTCCTATAGAGGTAGATACACTCTGCTCATGTCTCTTACTCAACGATATGGAGAGAGCAATATTGAGCCAAGATATAGAAAGACACAAAATAAAGTCTTCCCTCTTCTCCATGTCTGATGACAAAGCACCAGGCCCGGATGGTTTCACAGCGGCTTTCTTCAAGAGTCATTGGGAGACCATAGGTTAAGACGTCACAGAATCAGTCTTGGAATTCTTCTAAAATGGAGATCTACTAAAAAGACTCAACCATACAGCCATTGCACTCATACCCAAGAAGGAAGATAATCTAAGGGTGGCCGACTTCAGACCCATCTCCTGCTGTAACATCATTTATAAAGTCATTTCCAAAATCATTGCCAACAGAATCAAACCTTTCCTCCCCGGTCTTATTGACCCCTGCCAGGCTGCATTTGTCAAAGGTCGGAAGCTATCATATAATGTAATGTTAGCCCAAGAGATGGTAAGAGGATACGACAATTCAAGATCATCCCCCGCTGTATGATTATGGTCGACCTCACAAAAGCATTCAACACAGTGTCTTGGGACTTCATACAAGAGGTACTTACCGGCCTGGGCTTCCCGCACTTGTTGGTTGACAGAATTATGGAATGCGTAACAGCTGCAACTTTCTCCATTGCGATCGACGAAAAATTATGTGACTTCTTCAAAGGCAAAAGGGGTGTTCATCAGGGTGACCCGCTCCCCCCTACTATTTGTCATGTGCATAGAATACCTCCCCAGGCTGCTGAAAAGGAAGACAGAATCCACTCGGTTCTTATTTCACCCCAGATGCGAAAAACTAAAAATCACTCATCTAGCTTTTGTGGATGATTTGATGCTCTTCTCAAAGGTGGATTGAGACTCGGTTCATACCCTCATGTCTGTTCTCAATGATTTTAAACAGACCTCCTGCTTGGCCATCAACGCCGCAAGGTCGCAATTCTTCAGGGTGGGTATAAAAGATGACTTAAGCTTCACAGGCATACCTTGGGCTACCTTCCCGGTCAGATATTTGGGCATCTCGCTGGACTCCAGTAAATTAAAGGTATCTCAATTTCATAAGCTCCTCGACAGCGTCGACAACGAGATTGCAAAATTCAAAGGGCACACGCTATCATATGCGGGAAAACTGGAACTCATCAAATCTATGGTCCAAGGCATCATTGGTTTCTGGATACAACACTTCATCATACAGGGTAATGTCATGGAATCACTAGAAAAAAAATGTAAACATTTCCTGTGGGGAGAAAAGAAACAGAATAAGGTATCCTAGAAAAGGCTATGTACTCCGAAAAGTGACGGGGGTCTGGGAATTCGGGAATTTAAGATATAGAATATGGCTATCATCGTACAACAGTTATGGGATATACACTCAAAGAAGGATTCGCTCTGGATCTAATGGGTTCACTCACAATTCCTGACCACTAACACTATTTGGCTTGCACATCTAAGGGCTCCATGTGGCAGAATCTCGAAAAAATTTTCACTCTACTTCACGAATCTCTGCAAACTCCGAGGCAAATTGATCATCATATTAGGTGGTTCAGTCGACTCGATCAAGGACATGCTGGCGGTTTAGGCGGGATCAGGAAAATTCATGGCGACGGCCCATGATCACATACATAGGTCTACCTACCCTCACTTATATGATATACCTACCCTCCCAAGGGCTAGATTTTACAACTCCATTTGGCGTGGATCCATTCCCCTCGGTTCTCGTTCATTACCTGACTTGCTTCTCTTGGTCGACTTCAAACCAATGAAAGGTTCCATGGAGGTGAAGATGCACACACAGATCATATCTGCTCCTTATACCATTCGGAGGTAGAGTCGCACGATCACTTGTTCTTCCGGTGTGATTTTGCCCAAACTGTATGGGATAGGGTGAGAATCTGGATAGGTTTGAGAAGAGCCACAGAGTCCATTGCAGCCTCTGAAAAATGGATCCGAAGACAGGTCCGAGGATCGAAGCTGAAAGGAAGATGGGACCTCTGGCTTTGGCAACTACTATATACTACATATGGAGTGAAAGGAACAAAGTACTCAAGAAAGGTCTTTGACCGGATTCAACAAGGGCATTCAAGCTTATTCAAAAAGATTGCTACCTTATCCTCAATAGATTATTTCCTCATGAGTTTCTATTCTAACAAATGGCACAATTGCGGCCAACCTTGGTCGGCAATTTTCTCAAAATTCTATTTTGCAGGTAAACTCATCGGTGGAATTCGGAAGCCCATCTGGGCGGTAAATTGAACATGTAAGTAAAAGGGCGGTAAATATTCCCTACGGTTTGGACCTCCTATTTGCCCGGTGATTATTTTTGGAAGGCCAACAACACCACAACCATTTTAGGTGTATATGGTAGAACCGGTCTACACCATTTCATCTTTTTGTAGAAGTGGCATGAAGGTGCCATCCCATCCAATCTTTTTACAGGACTGGGCTAAGTACAGAAAAAAAGAAAAAAGGGGGGGGGGGAGAGTGGTGGTTCGAGGGTTATAGAGGCTTTCGAGGGCTCGAGGATGCATCCGAGTACTGGAGGCTTTCGAGTCCTAGAGGCACTCGAGGGGTATGGTGGTCCAAACATGCATTCAACCCCTGAAGGGCATTCGAGACATGGAGATGCTAGTGTGTTGGACGTGTTTAAGTGCTGGGAATGGACTTTCGTGTGCTAGGGGTTTGCGAGAGCCCTAGAGGGGCATTTCGAGTGATGGAGGTGTTCGTGTGCTGGAGGTGTTCAAGTGCTTGAGGGTTCATTCGAGAGCTGGAGGTCTTGGAGTGTTGGAGGCTTTTGAGAGCTGGGTTCATTCTACCCTCGAAGGGGCTCTGCCCTCGAAGGGGTTATACCCTCGAAGGGGCCCTGCCCTCGAAGGGGTGTTACCCTCGAAGGGGCTCTGCCCTCGAAGGGGCTATATCCTTGAAGGGGCTCTGCCCTCAAAGGGGTTACACCCTCGAAGGGGTGATACCCTCGAAGGGGTGATACCCTCGAAGGGGCTTTCGAGTCCTGGAGGTATTCGAGGGGTATGGTGGTTTGAGCAGGCATTCGACTCTTGGAGGGCATTCGAGAATTGGAGATGCTAGTGTGCTGGACGTGTTTGAGTGCTGGGGAGGGGCTTTTGTGTGCTGGAGGTGTTCAAGTGCTCGAGGCTTCATTTGAGAGCTAGAGGTCCTCGAGTGCTCGAGGTGGCTTTAGAGTGCTGGAGGCTTTTCATGTACCCGAGGGGGCATTCGAGTGATGGAGGTGTTTTTGAGTGCACGAATGGAACATTAGACATATGGATGATCGATGAGTATGGTGGTTCGAGGACATTTTGAGTTCAGACCTCGAAGGAGTTATATCCTCGAAGGGGCTCTGCCCTCGAAGGGGTTATACCCTCGAGGGGGCTCTGCCCTCTAAGGGGTTACACCCTCGAGGGGGCTCAGTCCTCGAAGGAGTTATACCCTCGAAGGGGCCCTGCCCTCGAAGGGGTGATACCCTCGAAGGGGCTACACCCTCAAAGGGGCTCTGCCTTCGAAGGGGTTACACCCTCGAAGGGGCTCTGCTCTCGAAGGGGTAATACCCTCGAAGGGGCTCTGCCCTCGAAGGAGTTATATTCTCCAAGGGGCCTTACCCTCGAATGGGTTATACCCTCGAAGGGGTCAAACCCTCGAAGGGGCGTTGCCCTCGAAGGGGTATACCCTCAAAGTGGCAATTTTTTAAAAATTTTCCTCTCTTTGTCTGACCATAAGGATTCCCATTGTTACTTACATGGCCATTTGGCCAGGAAGGCCACGTTCACTGTCAGTCTGGAAGGCCGTCCCCGCAACTTAGCGACGGTTAGGGTCACATCCGTGGGGAACAAACCACGGTTCGAGAAGCTGGTTGACACGTCCGGTTGTATGGAAGCTGTCCTAGTTGGTTGCGTTATTTACTAGGGTCAGGATGCCCGAGTTTGCGCTATTTGCCTGTGCTATGCTGAAAAGTGCTAAATGGCATCAGGTTGTCCATTTGCCCAAAATGGAAAGAACGGTTACGAAACCATAACGCAGGGCATGCGTAGTAGAAGTCATGCCCGGTCTCTAACCATTAGGAGGTCATTTCGCGGGAAGCACTTGAGAGCACCACCGACCAAAGTCAACTAGCTCTCAACCCCAAAGAAAGAACCTCGGCACCCACACACAGATCATTATCGAAGGCCAATAACACCCCTTTATCTTTATCTTAGAGGTGTACATGGTAGAAGAGGTGTACCAGCTCTCCCAGGAGGTGACACATTGCTTCATTCACTGGAAGGCCGAGACCACTCTCATTTTCGAAGGCCGTCGCCACACTTTAGTGATGGTTGTGATCACACCCGTGGGGAACAAACCACGGTTCGAGAGCCGGTTACCACTCCCGGTTGTATGGAGGTTGTATAAAGTGATGGGCTAATGAGTCTGTTCTTATACCCCTATGTTCTTCTTGGATGTTTTCTACAGGCCCCGGCCAACATCGCTGGGCGAGCATTTTGGTCTCCTAGTCATTGTATGTAAACTAGGGGTGCCATATAATTTTTGGGCCACCTGGCGGTATCATCTAGTCTAGGGGTAGCTTAGTAGGTATCATGTATTCACAGAGTGGGACAAGGTTCTCATTCCCGTAGTCTTTTCCGATTCCTTCTGGGCCACCTGATTGTACCATCTAGATCATGGGTAGTTTAGAATGTTTCATTGTATCATGGGAGTGGGACAATGTTCCCACTCCCGTAGACTCTCACGGTTTCTTTTTATTTACCATTACCTTCGACTAGTGATTAAGCTGACTTTAACTAATCAACGGTCAAACTTCACTCGACTTTCAATATATAAACACTAATAACTAGGTTGACTTTGTTCAGTCAATGGTCAAACTTTATTTGACTTTCAATATATAAACACTAATAACAAAGTTGACTTTAACTAATTAACGGTCTAACTTTATTTGAATTAGTATATAATATATTTTAATAAAAATGTTTGACTTTGACTAATCAACGGCTAACCCTTACATGACTTTCTACATACAAATACTAATAATGAAGTTGACTTTAACTAATCGACGTTCAACCCTTACTTAACTTTCAATATATAAACATTAATAATTAGGTTGACTTTGAGTAATCAACGGTCAAACCTTACTTGACTTTCAATATATAAACACTAATACCTAAGTTAAATTTAACTAATTAACGGTCAAACTTCATTTGAATTAGTATATAGAAATACAAATAAAAATGTTTGACTTTGACTACTCAACGGTTAATCCTTACTTGACTTTCAAAATATAAACACTAATAACTAAGTTTTATTTTACTAATTAATGATCAAACTTTATTTAAATTATTATATATAAATAAAAATAAAAAATGGTTGGAAATAAGTGAAATAACTATTATACCCCTGTGTAAAAAATAATAAAAATGGTTGTTCGATTGGAGATGAGTTAGCAATGGCAGCGTGATGGACCAAAAGAACAAATTCAGACTAGAGTGGTTGTGGAGCAGCAGCGGCGAAGCAGCGCAGTGTGGCAGGGGATAGGGTTTCTGGTGGAGCTAGGAGGTGGTGGAGTCGGGGCGGAGGTAGGGGGTGGCGGAGCTAGGGATGCAGTGGTTCACAGTTCTTTCTGGTGGCTGGTGGCGTGGGTTTCTGGCAAAACTAGGGCAGAGCTAGGAGGTGACGGGGGGTAGGGGATGGCAGAGCTAGGGCACCGGTGGCGATTTGTAAAGATTCGCCATGGATTTATAAGTCTTATACACACCACATATCTCACATCTTGTTCTTCGTTTGAGTGTTGATTTAATGTTTACTATGCTTGGAATTCATGCCTAATTTGCACACATGAAAGTTAAATATTTCTCAGCAAGGTTGGGTTGAATTCAGGTGAGTGATTGTTGTTGGCAGAAAATGGTGTGTTGAGTTGAGTTCATGGCCTAGTTATTTTCGATTAGTAAAAAGCTAGTTATTTTTTTCATTATTGTTACATTTTCTTGATTCATGAGGAAGTAAATGCTGGATTTAACTTGTTTCTTTTGACCAGAAGGATGCGAAAAAAAAGACAGTAAGATTGTTGGAGAAGCGGTGACGACCCGCAATGCCATACAGTGAGAAAATGCACTTATTTTTCTTGGATTTCTTGGATTTCATGGATGTTTTGATGTGCAGTCTATACTATATATGTTCAATGTTAGGAAGAAAAGTGGTTGTTTACAACTTTGTACCAACTCTGATATATATGAGTTGGTTTTAGTTCTAACCAAATCTTTCTCTATTTGGTATTCCTATATACATATCAGTGTCGATTCAGAGGATAAAACTTGTTTGGTTGATTCCTTTATGCTAATACTCTTTTTTACCTCTTCTAATTTTCTTCACCTCGCATATAACCTGTTTGGCTGATTACTTTATTGCACAAATTTCCAGTTTGTGTACAATGTGGATTTCTACACCTTTCCTCAACAGGATATGCCGACATCTGTATGGTAATATTCAATTCTGCTCTACTTTTGAAGAACTATCTCATCTTTCACACCTCGCTCATATATGTGGATACATTCGGACGCTTCGCGATCACTTTGGAGAAACTAGCGATATGCCGGAGCTTTCTGCGCCACGACGAGCATCTTGCTGTATGTTATGGTGAGTGTTGGTGTTCTTCATTGTGTTTGTGGTGATGACTGGGTTTTGGACGTGTTTTGGTGAGTTTTTTGTGGTGCAGAAAATGTAAAATGTCGTATTTTTTTTATTTCTAATGCACGGTTTGTTAATGGAGTCATCTGGACAATCTATGGCCTCATCGTGTCTAATATAATCATTTCGGTAATTTTCTAGAACTCTCAATCTATGTCTCTTTTGCTGTTTCTCTGAACATTTTTTTGAACCATTTGTGCTCTTGATCTTGAAAATGTACTGATCTGAATTGTTTGTGTTTGCTTTAAGTGATTACAATTCTCTTGTCTAGGCTTAGCGTTATATGAATGTTCTTGAGCTAGAAATGCACCAAATGGTTCTAGAAAATTGTGTATCATTCTCACTTTCAATTCAAAAAATAATCTTATGTTTGCTTTAGATCATTGCAGTTCTCTTGTCTATTATGTGAATATGACGAGGTTTAGCCTTATATGCGTGTTCTTGAGCTGGGAAATGCACCAAAGTTTAAGTAGTAGTCCAATCTAAATTCATTTTTAATGTTGTCTTTTGAAAGTAGCTTGTACTTGTTTTTTTGTTATTATCTCAAGAAGATGATTTTCAATTGAAAAATGAGAACCTTTTGTGCTATTTTGATTGAAAATAATACACATATCTTTTTGAAAGACACATTTTCATTACATAGATTCATTTCCTAGCTATTCAGTTTTTTTTGTTAATATGGTACTACTTTCTCGGGTTTTTTTGGAGCACTCTGATGTTTTTGTGGGCAGAATTATAATTTGCAGATGTGGGAGGATCACATAAGTAAGGCTGAAGATGGAGCCTTGGATGTGATTGAGACTTATGTCTTTTGAAATGTTTATGAGCCCACTAAGGGAAAGGTATTGTGCATTGTACTGAAGAGTTTGTACATTTCCTAAGAACTGGGAAGGCTTTAGTTAATTTTGTTTTGGTTCTGCAGCATGGCTCTAAAGGAAGGTATGATTTGGTGAGGTTCAGTAAGACCATACAGAAAGCTGGGCTTCATGCTCATATCAAAATTGGTCCTTATGTTTGTGCAGAGTGGAGTTTTAATTACTCTTTTTTTTCCATATTTATTTAGATATAAACTACGTAGTCCCCCTTTGTGTGTATGTTTGATTTCTTTGTCTGTTTGAATATACAAAGGATCTCCAATTTGTCTTAAGTATGTTCCAGACATTAGCTTCTGAACATACAATGAGCCTTCCAAGTTAAGATTTACTGATTTAGTTCCATTTACCTTTTCCCTTTACTATTTTTGCAAACTAAATTGAAGTTTGTAGCTGTATGGTCTTGTAGATGCACATGGAACGGTACATCTGAGCATTTTTAAGGATCATAGATTCAAGATTAGTTGTGTGGCTTAGCCTTGTGATTTGATGTGTATACGCGACATGATTCAATTGCTAGTTCAAGCTAAAGTTATGTTTAGTCCCATAGATAGTTATGTTTGGGATAGTTATGTTTAGTCCTATAGATTATTAATTTTGTATCATAATTTTTTTGGGTTATATTTCTATATTATCAATTTTGTGAAGTTGATTTTATTATTAAATTAATTTCCTAATAAATTGTTAATTTTGGGTTTTTTTAGTCATCATAAATAATTTTGCACCCGTTAAAAAACCGGTGCTAACAAAAAAACTGGTGCTAAAATTAGCACCGGTTGAAAAACCGGTGCTAACAAAAGAACTGGTTGAAAAACCGGTGCTAACGAAAAAACTGGTGCTAACAAAAAAACTGGTGCTAACAAAAAAATCGGTGCTATCATGGTACATATTAGCACCAGTTTAAAAACCGGTGCTAACAAAAAAATGGTGCTAAAAGTAGGGATTTAGCACCGGGTTTTTTCCAACTGCTGAAACCGTTTCATTGGTTACTTAGGCACCAGTTTTTAATGAAAAAACCGGTGCTAGAACAAAAAAATGGTGCTAAAGGGGGGGGGGGGGGGGTTCCTGTGATAGTGTCATTCTGAACAATGGAGTCATCTTCCATGGGCAAAACCCCGTACTGCCTGGTTAATGGTTCAGAGGAGGTCATTCCAACGGAGATAAAGCTGCCCACCGTTCGAAGATTTCATATTAGCAACGGACTACAAGAGGATAATGATGAGCAGCACCACTTGGACTTGGACCTTCTTAAAGAAAAAAGAGAGAAGGCATCCCTACACGAAGCTAGAGTCACGTAAAGGGTTAAGCAGTATCATGTCAGGAGGGTTAAAAAAGTCCATTTTTCCTAGGAGACCTCATTATGAGGAGAAATGAAAAGAGCCGGAGGGGAAGCTGTCAGCAAACTGGGAAGGACCCTACCGAGTCATAGAAGCTGGCCTGGGAGGTAGCTAGGTGCTAGACAGCCCCCAAGGTGAACCGATTCTGCGTATATGGAACGTTTCAAACCTTAAGGTTCCTTAGTAAGGCTTAGAAATGTCCCACTTTAAAATAGTTGCGGGTCAGAGGACACCCTCGACAAAGTAGTGTGGTGAGTCGATAGGGTTCCTTTAGTTTTGTTGATTTTGTATGGAAGCCTGTTTACTATAATCAATTCTTGTTCCTAAAATTCCAAGGGGGAACGAAAATTCCCCATCCTCCTCAAATATGAGTAATACATGTTCAAAGGGCCGACAAAGCCCATCAAATGCGCATCAAGCGCTATTCTCCTCAAACCGGAGCAGTACATGTTCAAAGGGCCAACAAAGCCCATCGAACGCGCATAAAGCACCATTCTCCTCAAATCAGAAAATGCATTTTCGAAAGGCCAACAAAGCCCACTGAACGCGCATCAAGCACCATTCTCCTCAATTTGGAGAAATACATATTCGAAGGGCCAACAAAGCCATTGAAACTGCATCAAGTGCCATTCTTCTCAAATAAGAGTAATGTATTTTCGAAGGGCCAACAAAACCTATCAAACGTGCATCAAGCGCCCAATACACAGCCTATTGAAAGCGCATAAAGTGTCATTCTCTTCAGATTGGAATAACATATATTTGAAGGGCCAACAAAGCCTATCAAAAATGCATCAAGCACCCAAGACACATACCTTGTGTAACATCCAAAGGGAAAACACAGCCCCTTGAACATTTTGGGATAAAAGGCCCTCTTGAAAGCATGGTAGACACTCAAGGCACATACCTTGTAGAGAGTTTGAAGGGTTAGCAAAACTCATCGAACGATAAGTATGAAAGAACAAGTTTAGAAACTCAACCTAGTTAGAAGGGCTTTCACCTTCCATGAAAGGTAAAAGACTCTGAAAATAACAAGGACAAAAAACTATTATTTCTATAATACAAGGCCATAATGGCTTACAAGTAAATGGATACGATAACAAAAACTACTCACATATAACTAGAAAAACTATTACGAGGTCCATACAACAAGAAAAAAAACTGCTGCCTTCCGGTCTTTGGGTAAAGTTCAAGGGTCTGAGGAACTTATCTCCTCGATCTCCTTATCAAAGGTTCATCTTCATCATCAAATGGAGGCTCTCAGCTTCAGCCAGCAATGTTACCTCCCCTATTAGAAGAAAAACCTCTCCCTCGGCTGGAGACACCAGTGGGGTTGCCTGCTGAGTTAACCCTTGGGGTCTAGCCCTTGGGAAGAGGGGCCTTGGCAGGTGCCAAAGCCCCACTCCTTCTAGGAATGAGGTTGGAACCCAAAGTTCCACTCTTATTCTTCTTTTGAAATCTGTCCAACCACCTTTGGGCTTCTTCATAAGCTTCACAGTACTTGGGATATCCCATGATGTAATTTTGCTTCATAATGTTGATGGTATCCTGAAGAAACACTTCAAAATCCTCAACTAGGGGGGCTTCGACCATCCCAAGTCGAAGCCCATATGCTTGAAGAGTATTAGCCATCGCTGTATAAGTCTGATGCAGCTTGGTATTTTCCCTTTTGACCCTTTCCTTATCTCTATAAGCAACCCCAATGATAGCCTAGTTTTCCCGGACCATCCGCTCAAGAGTAGGGATTAAATTTTGCTGATACTCCCCTATTTTCTTCTTCAATTCCTCACATTTGGATGTGGCAGCCAAGAGAGTAGTGCGAGCCTTTTCTACTACCATTTGATGCCCATCCCTTTCACAGCCATAGCGTTCGATGGTCTCTTGGGCATGAAAGGAGGACCCCCTGCCGAAAGATTTAAAATTCTTAGCGGTAGTAACACACTCATTAATGGAAGTGAATCCAGCCTTGTTAGTGATCTCTTTGAGGACTTCATTGTGATGAGCCTCAAGGGAGCGGTAATCTTCCAAAATCTCATCCTTTGCCGCGGCTTAGGAGTCCTTTTCTTCCCTTGAATAAATAAGTGCATTGAGGAGTTCCTTTTATCTCTTGTGGAGGCCATTACGACATAATCTTAGCTCTTCGTGTGCTGCTTGAAGCTCCTCTTTGAGCTGGACAGACTTTTACCAGAATCGGGAGGATTAGATTCGATGCTCCCATTCTCATTTTTCGATCTGGTGATACCATTATTTCATGACTTGAAAAAAAGAAGTTGAAAGAAGTACCTCTTTGTAGATGGGAGGGGTGATAAGTTACCAAGTCTAGAGTCTACAAGTGACAAAAAGTATAAACACATAAGTTAAAGAAAAGGAAAGGTTTCATTCATACGCAAAAGTTAAGAAATACATCCGGAGCCCTAAGGAGATTGTTCATACATTTCTTCCTATGCTAGGATTTGCCTGGGAGGAGCCCGAAAGAGCAAGCCTGCACCGGGACTTCAGTGCAGTCAATTGGTCCGGATTTCTTCCACTGCTTGTCTTCATCCACCTCTAAATGGTGGACTTTCTCCACTGATAAATATTTTCTAGAGACCTTTGAGTGGTCGAGAAATGGGAGTTTGATCCTGGATGGATTTTTACCATAGGTGGTTCAGTTGCTCCAGCTCCGTGTTGTTTTTGTAAACATCCAGCATGGTTACATATTAGGAGGGAAGATCCTTGCAGACAGAGTGGGCCAGGTTGTTCTTGGTAAGTCTCAACAAAATTGATGAGAGGGATGAGAAGATGTCTCAGAACCCCTTAGTCTTCACCAGCCTATTAGTATAGGCCTCGAACGCGAAAACCTACTGCTTGGGAGAGCAAAGGCCGGCCAGCTTAGCATTCTCACTGGCGAGAGTTCTGTAAGCTGCCTAGGCCTCCAACACCTTCGTTTTCATCTCCTTCAGGCGGGCGTCCTTCTTGGCGCTTGGCCTTTCCACCTTCTCCAGCTCCTCTTTGTGTTTGAGGGCCATTTTTTGCACGTTCAGCCTCATAATCGGAGGCCAACTTCTCCAATTTCTCCTTGAAGTCAGAGGCAACCTTATTTAATTCTCTCTCGAGCTCCTTGAATTTGGCAGTGGTCACTTTGGCCTCCTTGGCCTTGGCCATATAGGTCTGGAATATGGAGCATAGAGTGCCCGAGAGAGTAGGGGCCCCGGGGATAGAAATAAAAATGCGGTCCATTGCGCCTAGAGGGGTCATATTACCCTTCCCCAAGAGATGCCCAATCCCCAAATGGGCATTTCCAAAAATAATCGGCTTTTGATTGAATAAGGGGATTTGACAATTGCGTGGCTATGTCAGTCTGTTGCCTCTGAGGGGAAGGGCTAGATGGAGAAGCACCTCCCCGAGGCCTCCAGAACTAGGGGCTCGGAGTGAACCTCCTCATCGTGCCCCTTGTACACATTTGTTACTTCATCCTCATTCCCAAGCCTAAGAATATCCGCGAAATTCACTAAACAAGATAAGAAAAATAGAGGTTAGATGAAGAAGAAAAAACTAAGGGGTAATAAAATCTAAATCAGTCAAAATAGAAAACAAGGATGCCCTAAACACCTTCGGAGGGTGGGGAAGAACTCCTAAAAGAGGCCTCTCCAGCATTGTTCATCTGTAGGGGTTCTGACTCAATTTTGATCACCCTGAAAATAGGCTTAATAGGCTTCGGTCTATCAACCTTGGTTTTTTTTTCTTTGGTTTTTTTGGTGCCCCATCTTCATAGTTTGTTGGGGCTTTCCTCTTAGTCTTCTTGGGTTGGTCACCCTCAACTACCTTTTTTTTCCCCTTTCCTTGGCTGGAAGGGCTTTTATAGATTCTGCCTAGGGGGGTTCTTCAGGACTGGTTTCAGGCCGTAGATCGAATTGTATGCCTCATCTGGCTAGAAAAAATCAAAATTCCTCAAAATGTCAAGGGAATCAGTTAAAAATTGATCCCTATCAGCTACCACACTCTCTAGAGCGACATAGGTGGAAGGATTTTTGAACTTTAATTTTGGATTCCAGTCGATTACATAGTACTCCTCTGTCTCTTTCTCGAAGGTGTAAATGGAGGTTTAGTGGCACCCTTTGCAATTTGAAGAGATTTTCACGGGGTGGTCCAAGAACCTCTTGCTAAGGGTTACAATCCCCCCAAGTTTTATATCCCTACCATCGGCTGTGTGCACTACGGGTATGCTTCAAGAAATGTAGTATAGGGATCTAAACAGCTCGTACATAAGGTACTACCCAGGCTGATCCATCGAGTTATGAACACCATAACAAGGAGTATGCTGTTCGAATGTAGCTCGACCAGATTAACCCATTCTTTCTTGAGAAGATGAGAGAGGATGGGGGGTAAGGGAAAGTATAGCCCAAACCGAAGATGGCACTCGTAGACTGCGCATCGACCTGTCCTCGTATCCCTTGGATTGTTATCCTCTTGAAAGACCTCTAGTTGCAAATATTCTGGAAGCTTAACCCACAGAGTCAGTGTAAATAGAAAATGGGAGATTTTCAGTGCAATTGGCTGGGGTTCTTGAGGATTGCGGTAAGACATTTCTCAAAGAAGTAGGGGTTACCCTTCTTATCCTCCTAAAATTTTTCCCAACTCATAGCCCTAGATCTCGAAGAACCCCCTTATCCTCCTGGGACTGCGATGAGAAACTAGCAGAGCCCCCCTCTGCCCTCTAAGTTAGCTGAAGGGAAGCTAACGATTGAGGAAAGGACGGCGCCAGAATCCTGGGAGCAAGAATTTTTCACATCTTCGATGGAGGACACTACCGGAAAGTAGGTCAGAATGGAGTTATTCCCCATTGACGGTGTTTATGACATCTCAAAAAGGCCAAATCAAAGCTTAAAGGATAGGGAACTTACTAGTTGTTGGCCGGAGATGGACCATAGCTCTTTGGAAGGTTAAACTTGGAGGAACTGCCGGGAAGCTGCCTTGAAAGAGGGGGGATTTTTGAAATTTGAAAATGGTTTGGGGAGAGAGTGAGAAAAAGGCGTTGAAAGGTGCTTTATGTAGAGGGGATAAAAGGTAATCAATACCTCGGGCTACCATGTAAAAAAAGTAAGTACGTGGGTAAATGGGCCACATGGGTAGAGAAACCCAAGGCATTTATGGAGAGAGGAGTGTGCGAGGAACTCAACTGAGATTCCACACGCTCAGGAAAAAGTGAGCATCACGCTCTCATGACTTTTCCAATTCCCGCTCAAAATTCGAACACCTTGCTCTTTAACACATATTGGAAGGCTGAGGGTCGGATCCCTTATCCTCAAATGCAAAGATTTGAACACCTTGCTCTCTAACGCAGATTAGAAGGTGAGGGTCAGACCCCTCATCCGTAAATTCAGGGATCCAAACACCTCGCTCTCTAATGCGATTATAAGGCCGAGGGTCAAATCCCTTTTCCCTAAATACAGGGATCCGTACAACTCATTCTCTAACACAAATTAGAAGGCTGGGGATCAGACCCCTTATCTCTAAATGAAGGGATTCTAACACCTCGCTCTCTAACATAGGGTAGAAGGCTCGAGGTCAAATCCCTATTTCCAAATACTGGTATTCGGGCGCCCTCAAATTCTAACACAGATTGGGAGGCCAAATCGAATCCCCTGTCTATAATACATGGATTCGAACGTCCTCAGATTTAGACACAAATCAGAAGACCGAAGGTTGAATCTTCTATGTGTAACTATTGGGATTCGTACGATCTTGGTCTCTTGCACAACTTAGAAGTGTGAGCTCAGACTCCCTTTTTTTCTCTAAATACGGGAACTCGCATGCTCATGGACTCTAACGTAGATTAGAAGGGTGATTTTTAAACCCCCAATCCCTAAAAATATTGGGGCTTGAAGCTCTTTAGATTATAACACATATTAGAAAACTGAGAGTCAACCCTCTAGCTCTGTCTGTCAGGGCTCAACGGTCCTCAAACTCTAACACATATCGGAAGGCCGGGAGTCAAACCCCTTACTCAGAGCTTCTGGGGCCCGAAGGTCCCTGGGAGATAAATGAGGCTAGATCCAGGCCCTTGGGGTTTATCATAGATCAGAAATCCAAGAGTCGGACCCTCGACACATTAATTCGCTCAAACAATAGGTTCGAAGCTAACCTGGAATGAGCCCTTAACGTAATGCAGGGGTGCAAAAATCATACCCCTAGAACTTCAAGGAATCCTGAGGATAAACCCTCGCTTAACCACCAATTCGAAGCAGCTCCCTCAGAAGGGTGCAACGACGAATTCATGGATGCGAGCATGGATTCAAACCTAGGATCTCAGGATAAATTTGAAGGCTGAACCCTCAACTTTCCAGGGGCTTATTGATGATGTGTAAATCCATAAGGGCCCAAGTGCCTAATACAGACGAATGCTAGTCAATAGCATTGCCCCTTGGGTAATGACTATTGGGTCAGCCTAAAAGTGGGAGTACTTACTCCACAAGAAAATAAAAATAGTTTCCCTACTTTCTGACCTGCCTCGACCCAGGGTCATTAACACAATTGCAACAGCGCAATCAATTAACCAGAGCTGAGGCACTGGTCCCGTGGGATGGTAAAAGATAGGATTTATATTCTGCACTCGTTTCTCGCTGCTAGGCTACCAAAGGGTAGTAAGCGGCAAGCCCTGGGTTAGTCCACAAAGATGCTAGGGTTCAAGTAAAAGTCCAAACACACCCTCGTGTAGGTCATTAATTCGAACGAGTGAAAGGAATAGCTACTAATGTAAACATGCAAACTGGGGGGGAGTGAGGGGTTTGGTATTTTCAACTAACAACTACAAGCATAAAATAAACAAGTAAACTATTTATACTAGACACTTGGGACTAATTTAGCAAAATTGTAGTTCTAATACTTTAATTCTCGATTCATTCACATATAGACATACAAAATACCTTTCAGTGTGTTCACAAAACATGGTGTGGCCGATGGAATACACTTCCCCATCCCTGTCATAGTGGGTGTGCTCGCAACCATCTATCGACACCGCCATTGTAATTAGGGAAGCACAACAAGGTCTGACTGTTGTTGTGGTTCTGTTTCTCCCCCATGCTATTACGTCCCGGGCTTCCATCACAAATGCACTAATTCCTAGTGGTCCTCTATACACGAGGCCTTAGGTTCATATGCACCTTATCTGTGATACTAGGGTTTCAACACAACAACTAGCTTGCTACTATTAACTATCTCTACCTGTTACCTATTAGAAAATGATTAAGTAATCAGCTAACACTGGTGTGATGGTATGTGGATTAGGTTTACCTCGAATCTCTCCTGCACACACTTATGCAGAATTGGTCCCCTCTACCCATTCAAACATCCTAGTTTCTCTTCCTAACGAGGTATCAATAAGTGCACCATACATGAACATAGCCCAAAGTGTTTGCTCATATGTGGTGTAGTGTTCATGAATTCGTCACCTTCAAGAACAATCACAATAATATCATAAACACAAAGATAGGTGGAATTTAAGGAATCTCATAAAGCATCAAAAGCTACACACGTGCCAAATATGTCGCAAGCTTAATCTAACTACTCCCTAGACATGGAATTCAAATATAGACTTGAATTCCACATCTTTGGGATGAAACAAGAAGAAAAGAAAAGGAAAAAGTAAAAAACCTACTAAGGAACTCCTTCCTTCTACCAAATGCTCTCAAAGTTATAAGATATGAATTTTCTCTCCTAATGTCTAAGAAAAATGAGTAGACTAGGGTCCTATATATAGTAGTAGGAGATTGAGCCTAAAAATGGCCCTAGGTCATCAACCTAGTTTTCACGGACTGGCTCAGATGACACAGTCAGCGAAGCCTTCAAGCAAGGACCGCCATATCTGGCGCGGTCCATGATCATTCATAGCCGCAGGATGTCACGATCTGTGAGGCTAGGCTCGTACCACGGTCTGTGAAGGTTTTCACGGACCGCGAGCAGCACCACGATTTTCACTCAGTAGTTTTCACAGCCCAGCCTCCTTTTCATGAACCGTGAGCAACATGGGTGTTTGCTTAGAACTCTCGTCATGGTCAATGAAGTTTTGCATGGAATGATTCCATACTTAGAAAAGAAATTTCAACTCTTCCCTTCCATACTTCATGGCCCAGCTCCATTGTCAAAGACCGGCGCTGTTGTTTTGTGTAGGGTGGACCGTGGGCATTTTTTATTGGGTGATGATGCTTTGTGTAGTGCGGGCTATCATGGGCTTCTCTACATGAAGCGGCTGACTTTGTTTGCTTACAACGGGTGAACCATTAGTCTAAACTGGGAGTTCTAGTATTTGATTTTGTAGTACTCAAGAAGACAAATCCAATGGAACTAGTCTTGAAGGATAATTCTTCCTGGATCATTCAGCGACTAAGGAAACACTCCTCGGATCACGATTCACCATTTCCACCTTTTGCTGTCTTGAACTTCGAAGCAACCTATCCTTGGCTTTAATATCCTTCTACCATGCATTCATGCTCATGGCCTTCATCTACTACCATTCCATGCAAATAACCATCATATATTCTACCATTATAACCAAACGTCCTTCGCAAGAATGTAATGTAACAAATAGAAATTACGGGTGACCTACTAAAGGTACTTATAATGAGGACCAAGGAGCCCGTGAACACGATATGTCAATAGTCACTAATTAAGTGTACAAAATATGGGATTTAGAATAGAAAATCAAACATGGTTGTTTAAACCCCTTGTCATGTAAACTCAACTAATGTTGCCAAACCGCCAACCAAAAGTAAATAAAAACTACGTAAAATGCATTGGTTAAAGCATGCATAATGGTGCAGATCACTTGCCTACCTATATAAAAGCTAAAGGTAACCCTACACACTCAATTATTCATTTATAATTACACTCTTGTAATCCTATTTTCTTACTTGGGCGTCAGAGCCTCTTTGATGAGACTTCAAATGCATATATTTTCCAAAGCATTTAACATCTCTTTTGTCATATGTTTTTTGTAATATTGCTAGATTTAGGTAGGTTTACATGATAAGGGGTTTAGATAGTCATTTTTGGGTTTTTATATGTAAATCCTTCATTTTGTAACATATGTTTAGTCTAATGGATTTTTGGTCCTTACGAGCATCTAGATTCCTTTTTGTAAGCTTAATTTTCAGATTTCTCATGAGCACCTAGGAGTGGTTTAGTGAAGGCTATTTGAAAAGATGGTAGAAGATGGAAGGTCACTCACAAAGTGGTTGAAGATAAAGTGGAGAAAGGAGAGCAAAGAAATGGGTGAAGAATGATCTATGTTTTGAAGCAGATTTCCGAGAACTTTCTGAGATGAATCAGCCTCCAAGAGTGGTACCATTGGATTCCTCCTCTCGAGTACTATAAAATCGACTACAAGAACTCCCAAAATGGATCAATGGTTTTCCCGGAGGAAGCAAAACAAAATGGGACTTTTTTCGGGCGCGACTCACGACAAGTGTGTTGCGACTCGCGAAATGCTAACCTTAGAGCTCACAATTTCCTGACCTGGTCGCGACTCACGATGGAGGAGTTGTGACTCGCGATAATTTCCCTGCAACTTGCTTTTTACTCGATTTATTTCTTGTACTATAAATAGCTTTTCAACCCCTTCTTTCCCAACTCTCTAAGCCGGACTCGGGGGCTCCAAAACCCTAGTTTTTCACCATTTTCTTCCATTTATTCTTCTTTATTTGTAGATCATTGTTCTATGTTATGGGTTTGATTATCTAGCTTAGTTTTGTACTTGGGAGCCATTGATTGAAGCTTCCACACCTATGTAGTAAGAACCTCTATTTCACTCTTTCTTGAAGCATTTGTTATTTAGCATTCATGTTTTTAAATGTGATGTTTTAATTCATTTATGCTATGGTTTGTTTGAGTATATGAAGTGTTTGTATGATTGAAGTGTTAGGGTGTTAGGAAAGTTGCAAATTTCTTAGCTCTTTGACATGAGAATCCAAGAACATGGGATTAGAATTTCTTGTGCATAATGTTATGTGATTCTTGATAGATAAATATGTTAATGTGGATTGTTCTCATGTTTATCCTATAGATGCAATGCAAGGTTGAATCTTGAATGTGGTTTGTTCTAGGTTTAGCCTAATGAATGCTATGTTTGGTTAAATGGCTATATCTTTGGTAGAAGGCTTGTTGTTATCAAATCTATGGTCCTTCGTGTATAATGCCATTGATGAAATACCTTTATGGTGTGGTTTTCCTAGAGTGATTATCAATGAGGTTTGCAAATGGTGGTTGTTTGTCTTTGCAAATTACTATTAAGAAGGAATGAATGTTGATCTTCGAATAGGAAGTTTTAGCATTCCACATAGGTAACGGATGTGATAGAATGAGTGAATGGTTCAATGATCTACATTAGGTTTGGAAGTGTATATTAATTGCCCCCAAGGCTTTGTGTTTTGTAGTTCTTACCATTTTTTCAGTTTGTTTGATGATTAGCATAGTTACTTAACTTTGCTAGTTATCTTGTCTTTTAATTTCATAACTTAGGATCACAACCAACCAAAACCCCCCTTTTTACTTGCTTATATATATATATATATATATATATATATATATCTACTTCTAGCCTAATATAAACCTTATATGTTTAAACGCTTTAGAAAATCCCTCTTCTTCGTGGACGACCCCGATTTTCCACTATCTACTTAATTGTATTTAGTAAGCATAAAGGGCTTATAAATTATAACTTTGAGAGGTACGGCAAAGACCTCCCACTCTCCCCCCCCGAAAACCTCCCGGGGCTTTGTCTTGCAGATTCGGGCGTACAGACGGCGGTGCAGTGGCAGAGGTAATTAGGGTGCATCATAGTGCTAGATTTTTTGATTGAGCGATATATCATTGTTATAAATGTGAGGTTAATTTCTAGGTTTATGTTGATAATTCATTTTGCTACAACTGGAAAGGTAAATTTATCGTCTATTGAATTTGTTCAATTACCTAGGGTTTAGTACACCATTTCCTATAAATGCTAGTACATTATTTATTTCCAAGGTTAAGTTATTTTTTGATATATTTGTAAATGTAGCATTCCAAATGGACACTAGGAAATAGACTCATGATGATGTGTCAGAGTCCAGTAATGTTAACCCCTCCCCCCAACAACGGACACGCCGTGGGATGAGGATGACGGTGGGGGGGATGTAGGAAAACACCAAACTCATTGTAGAGCATTAGAACGTAGAATGGCTAGGAAAGGGTTAACGTCATTGGTTTTTTACAAGTTGGGCAATTGTGTGTCAGAGCAACGTGCCAAATGGTCTAGTTAGGTGGCGAAGGTTGGTAGAACAAGGGTAGATATCAAGTATGATACTTGACATGATGTCCCAAATGAATAGAAAGACACGTTGTGGAGGGAATGCAAGGTACCTCTATTGAATCATTTTCCCTACATTTTTCTTCTTCAATTCGGCTTCACATATACTCCCCATCCTAATATCACTTTGTTTCATAATCCCCATAGAGGCCTTTTCAAATTGAAGCACAAGATGTGGGTGCTTTGTGAAAGATGGCTATGTTCATGATGTCAAAGAGTTGGCATGAAGAAAAATACACTTTGTCCAGAGATTACATAATTAGCGATAAAGAAAGGTGGTTGCCCATAGGTAACTTATACGCACATTCAACCCAAAAGCTGGGAGATTCACAAGAAAAGGGCATTGGAGAATAGTGAACACATTAGTAAAACAATATGCAAATTGATATGAATCCCCTTGTGAAGAATTTGGATTGTGGAATTAAGATCTTTGACAGAACAAGGGAACTCGCAAACCCTTCAATGCCGCACAAAATTAAGGTCTAGCCCTCGGGGTACACTCAATTTTGACTCGCTCTCTAACTAGCCCCCAAGATCAGATTACAGTATTTATTGATACTTAACTAGCCCTCGGGGTTAAGCAACAATGAAATAGCTTGCAAACAAAGAGTATGAACTCAAAATGTTGTACTTTGATTGATAAAAGTAGTGGTGAAAATAATGTTGAAAACCACCACTATTTATAGTACATAGGTATGGTTTAAAAAAATACAAACAAGAAACTGAAAAGGATTATGGTAGCTTTAAGAAGCTAAAACCATATTTAACTAGACTACCTAAAATAAATGACTATATTCTTCAAGATAACTCTTGAATGAATATTGCCGTATCTAATCATACCAAACCTAATTCTAATCAAATCATATCTGAATATTCTAAACCCTAAAATAAATGCATGGCCGAAACATTAATTCTTACAAGGCCAACATGGCTGAATTAATGGGCCATATTCTAAAATAAAATAAATGATCACACTACCTCATTAAAAAACACAATGGGAAAAAGTGTATATTGTTATCTTCTAAAAATCCTAATTAATAAAAATAAATAAAGAAAACCTAATTCATATCCTTCCCTCCGAGGTTGAAATTTTTGTCCTTGAAACGTGAATGATCTTCAAAAATAAATGGAGATAAACATCCCACGCCATCCCTGCAAAATTTGGCTAGTAAACGGCGACTTGATGTTGACTAGGCAGTGACTGTGTGCTGACTGAGAGGCTGAAGTGGCACTAACTCGTGAGATCAAGAGAATTGGAGAGAAACTCGAGATAAATTCAGTAACTCCAAATGAAATGACCAACTCGCGAGATATTGAACAGATAACGAGATGAAGAGATGATCCTGGTTTAATGCGCATGTAACACACGCTTCTTCAATTGGTGAGCGCGTAAATCTGGCTTCCCTGGCACGTGGAATCACGCACTATCAATTTGCAGAGCCGGAAGGAGAAAAGTTTAAGATCTCGATGGCCGTCTGATCGAAGCTGTGCAGACGATAAAAAGAAAGCTGATGAGTACCCAACTGGTCGACAGTTGGTGCCGGGAATTGATCGGAGAAGAATGGATCAGTCCGGCTGATTGCTGATGCAAGTTGCTCTGAAGAAGATACCAATGGAAGGAACAACAACCGCCGGTAAGACCTAGGTGCTCCGGAAAATGGGAAACACGGCAGTAAAGTGAAAAGATCACCAGAAAGTACTCGGGTACAACCTTTTCAAATTTCACAGACCTACTATGTGCGATTGAAAGTGCGATAAACACACTACTTTTCCTTTCTTCACTTCGTCACCTCCATTTCTTACTTCAACGGTCTTATTACTGTTTCTCTGCAACTACATCGGCGGTTGATCATGGCGTTGCCGATGCCTCCTCCACCTCCGGATCCAACTCTCTCTAAGCCCTCAGCAATCAGAAGTTTTGCCCAAGCTCTCAACACAAAACAACCCCCCCTCCTATCAACCCTCCTAGATACTCCAAACCTTCACCCAATAACAGAATTCAAGGGCAAGATAGCATACATACTCCCCCCTGAAGAAGGAGAAATCCTAGCTTCGCACTACCAGAACGCCCTCGTTGGAAAGTTCATCCGAGGGAAACCGCACATGGATTCACTTCAACAGTCTTTCAAATCAATAGGTTTTAAATCGAAATTTCAATTAGGTTCTATTGATTATCGACATGTTTTGATCCGATTTCAGGAAAATGAAGATTATCAAAGGTGTTGGATGAAGGGCCAGTGGTCAATACAAGGCTACACAATGAAAGTGCAGAAATGGACACCAGATTTCTCTCCGTCTGTGGAATCCTCCATAGTACTGGTCTGGGTAACTTTTCACAAAATACCAATTCATTTCTATAACAACTTTGCAATTATGGGTATAAGTAGCCAGGTAGGTAGGTTTCTTAAGATGGATGCTGCAATCATGGCCTTAACCAGACCTTCAGCTATTAAAGTATGCGTAGAAATTGATTTGTTAGCTCAGCTTCCTAAGTCAATTATGGTAGGCATAGGAAACAAGGTTGCTGAATACCCAATCGAGTATGAGGATTTGCCAACATATTGTACTCACTGCAAAATAATTGGGCATAGCAACACAAATTGTAATTTTTTGCACCCTAATCTGAGGAAAATAACTAGCAATAAGGTAGAGAATATTGCACATAAGAACAAACTAGGATCAGATTCTCACCCAACAGAGAAAGTAAATATTGAAGGAACATCTGCTCTAACAGTATCACAAAAGGAAAAGGACGTACAGAAACAAATAATTAACATAGGAATCCAAAATGATAGCAACTTTGATTTCTACAAGGTAAGTCATAAAAAAAGGAATGGTCCATATTACTCACTAGATGATATATCTAAGCCAATAACCACATCCATTTGGAGAAAAAAGAACCCTGAACATACCTCCATAATGGAAAAGGAAACAAACACGAACACGGTGACAATATCTAATGCCTTTCAATCCCTAGAAGATAGTGAGGATGAGCAGGAAGGGGAGATAGTAGAGATTTTTCATGAAACAGTTGAATCGCAGGAAGTACCACTTGTCATTATCTCTGATGTTTCTGCTAATAAATTTATTTCCACTGTTTCCCAAAAAGAACAAGCACAATCGGAGCTTAAAGAGCAAGATCAAATAGGTCCTATAGAGCAAAGTTCCAGTAAAGAGGAAACATTGAAAGAACAAACTACAACAACCTCTGATCTGAGCATTCTAGAAAAAGAAGGAGAGCAGGAAAAGGTAAACCTTTCAATCCAGAATCTGTTATCAGGGAATACTGATCATAGTAATGGAAAATCAGGAGAAAAAGGCAAAAACTCAGCAAAGACTAGTAGAAACCTAAGATCATCACAAAAAGCCAATCCCAAAATTTTTAAATGATAAAACACACCATAATTGGGAATGTATTAGTTTGGAATATAAGGGGAGTTGGCACTTCAATTGACAGACTTAAGAATTTGAAACTTAAACACAAGTTAGACATAATGTGCTTAATAGAACCATGGCAGGAAAATCAGAAGCTCATAAAATTTAAATATGAATTGGGATTTCAGAATGCCTACTCTGCTCATAGTGCTAAAATTTGGTTATTTTGGAACCAGTCTTTTAGCATTACTGTTATAAGCGAGACTGATCAGTATGTACAAGTGAATATAACTAATTCATTATCTTCTCTGAGATGGAACTGTGTTTTTATTTATGCAAGTGTTCATAGGCAAGTCAGAGAGTCTTTATGGAGTGATTTAAAGGCAGCTAATCTTCTTCCTTCCATATATATTGGAGACTTTATCACTGTAGCGTCAGTATCAGAGTATAAAGGGAGAAAGTCAACCCCAAAAAAGAGCATGATGCAATTTAATAAATTTTTAAATGACCTGGATTTGCATGATATACCTACATTAGGTAACTCTTTTACTTGGAGCAACAATAGATTTAAGGATAGATGCAAAGATTTGATGTGCCAAAGGTTAGACAAGGGAATCTGCTCATTAGATTGGCTTGATATATTTCCTAACAGTTCAATCCATGTTCTTAATAGATTGTCTTCGGATCATGCTCCTCTTCTCTTATTTGTACAAACATCCGAGGAACAAGCCCCTAGACCATTTAGATTTCAAGAGATGTGGACTAGTAGACAGGATTTTCTAAACTTAGTGGCTTCTAACTGGAACCTGGAAACTCATTTCAGAGGAATGTATAGGTTAGTATATAAATTGAAAAGGCTTAAGATGGAAATAAAGAAATGGAACAAAACACAATTTGGTAATGTTGATCAGAACCTGATACAATATGAGAACAAGGTTAATGATTTAGAAATCTCATTTCAACAAACTCCAAATGATTCAATCTTGACAGATTTGAATGACTCTAAACATCTTTTGATGAGGGCTCAAAAAGAGAAAGTAATATATCTTAGGCAAAAAGCAAGGTTGAATTGGTTTAAATATGGTGATGCAAACACGAGTTATTTTCACCACTCAATAAGGGAAAGGAGGACTAAATCTAGAATCAGTAAGATTAGGGATGAACATGGAAACTGGATCACAGATCCAACCCAGATCAAAGAGGTAGCAGTGGGGTATTATAAAGCTTTATTCAATGAGGAAGAACCTCAGAACTGGGAACTTATATAAGTCATTTTCTATCTGAAATTCCTAGAGTAATAACTGAACAAGAAAATAATTTACTGCCGTCTCCTTTCCTGATCCAAGAGCTCAAGTTTGCAGTTTTTGACCTCAACAAACATAGTTCCCCTGGACCTGATGGATACTCTGGTTTTTTTACACCACCTTTTGGGAAAATGTTAAAGTAGATTTACTTGAAGCTGCAAATGATTTTCTAACAAGTGGAAATATTCCAAAGGCAATTTCCAGTACCTGGCTAGCTTTAGTTCCCAAAAGAACAATACCTGTTACCTTTTCTGACTTCAGACCATAAGTCTTTCTAATTTTGTGAACAAGGTATTCTCTAAGATGATGATGGAAAGGATTAAGCCTTTCATGTCTCAACTTATATCCCCTGAACAAAGTGCTTTTATGAAAGGGCGGGATATCTCTGATAACATAATTTTGATGCAAGAAATGACCAGAATTTTATCAAGGAAATCAAAAATGCAGAACCTAATCATTAAATTAGACATGCAGAAAGCTTTTGATAGGGTCTCATGGTCTTTTCTTAATTCAATTCTCCTTAAATTTGGTTTTCATGGTATTTTTGTAAACCGGATAATGCAGAACATAGCCTCAGCTCACTTTTCAGTTCTAATTAATGGAGTTGCATCAGGATTCTTTGCATCAAATAGAGGAATTAAACAGGGAGATTCTCTTTCTCCATTTATGTATAATATCCTATCAGAGGCATTCTCCCAAGGTTTAAAAAAACTGTTTAACATGGGATACCTGCAATTTTTTGGTTTACCTAAAAAATGCCCACAGATCACTCATCTAATGTATGCAGATGATACTACTGTATTCCTCAGTGGTAATAAGAAAAATCTGAAAAGATTTAAAAGATTTCTCAGTGCATATGAGCAAACTACGGGACAAAAAGTTAATTTTCTAAATCCAACTTCTATGTTGCTCCTAACACCTCAGTAGATAGAATCCAAATTCTGAGCAGGAATTTAGGAATGGCTAGAGGAGAGTTTCCTTTTCAGTACCTAGGGATCCCCATATTTACAGGAAGGAACACACAGAGATATTACTACCCTATATTGGAGAGAATGGAAAAAAGCATTAATAACTGGAAAAACAGATGGTGGAGTACTGCAGGTAAAATTATCCTAATAAACCATTGTTTTCTTTCAATCCCAACCCACTTGTTTGCTGTCTTAAGACCTCCAAAGATAGTACTGAGGAAAATGGAAAGGCTGGCTACTGGTCTGTTCTGGGGAGCCAATGATAGTACAGAGGCCAGGAAAAAATGGAGAGCCTGGAGAAAAATGAGTATTCCTATACAAGAGAATGGGATAGGGTTTAGAGATCTTCAGGCTATAGTTGATTCATTCTCCTGTAAGCTATGGTGGAAGCTTCAAATGAACACCACTCAATGGTCTCAGCATTTGTGGACTCTACCTGAGTCTTATAAGAAATCTCAGGTATGGAAGAGAATCTGTAACATAACTGAAAAAACTAATAGTTTAACTAGAGTAATTCATGGAAAAGGAGAATGCTCCTTTTGGAACTCAAACTGGTCAGGAGAAGGTGCACTATACTATAAATGGTCTGATGATGTGGAAATTCCTTTCCCTGATATCACACTGAGCACCTTTATCCTGAACAAAGACTCTAATCTTCCTTTTGTGGAGCCATATTTGGCTACTAATATAGTTTCAATATTGCAGGATGTGACCATCAAGAACACACATGAGGATAGACTGATATGGAAATCTTCAATGGATGGAAACTTTTCAGTCAGTTCTGCCTACAAGATCCTGAGGCAGAAGGGAACAAGCATTAGACATCTGCACAAGGTATGGGCAAATTTCATACCAGCTAAAATGTCAGTACTAATATGGAGAGCTCTGAATGGAATTCTGCCTTTTGAAAATGTTCTGTGCAAGCTTGGTTTTTCACTAGCCTCTAAATGCCCTATATGCTCTAATCACTCAGACTCTATCAACCATTTTTTTAACTCCTGTAATAAGGCAACTGCAGTATGGAATAAAGTTAATAGCCTTCTGAATCTGCAAACACCTGCTTTTAGGAGTTTTAGACATTTAGTTGAATATTATCTCTCCATCAGGGTAGGCTCAAAGATTCTCAATCATGTGTATACTGCTGCTCTCATTGTCACAACTTGGTCTCTCTGGACTTATAGGAACAAAATACTTTATGATAATCTTTCTTTTTCAGTGGATACATGTTTTCAGAATATCAAGGAACTGATGCTCCTAATTTTTACTGCTAATCCATTGAAAGGTAATTTGGAAAAGTATAAGAAACTAGTTCAGGTTGGAATCATACCTAATATAACTCAAAAAAAGAAGGAAACCACAGTAACTGCAGTAAGATGGGAAAAACCAACAACTGGTTTCAAAATTAACACAGATGCATCATGGGTAAATGGAGGTGACTCTTCTTGTGCAGTAATAGTTAGAGACTGGAGGGGAGATGTGAAACACATGAGAGTCAAAACTTTTCGATCAGAATCTCCTCTACATGCAGAGTTGGAAGGTATCCTTTTTGCCTATCATTTTTGCTTAGAACTGGATATTAGAGGTAGTATCCTTGAGTCAGACTGCAAACCAGCAGTTAAAGAAATACAAGATCCTTATGTTGGTTCATGGAGACTTTTCACTCTTAGCTGTCATCTGAATACGTTGCATAAAGAAAACCCAATCCAATATGCTCCAAGGGAAGCTAACACAGTGGCTGATGTTTTGGCAAAATATGCAAGAGAGAAATCCCTAAATGGAGACTTAAATATAAGAAACTCCCCATCTTTCCTTAGAGGTTTGATTTTGCTAGATAAAAATGGAGTTCACGGAGTAAGAATAGGCACAGCAAAAGGGAACACAGATCACACATAGGATGGATTTCTAGTCTGAATTCTCTTCACGGCTTTACACAGTACTTTTTGGTCAGAGACTGCTGTTGTTTTTCGCTGTTCTTTTTGCAGATTGAAAATGCTCAGGATGAGAGGTCCAGGCACAAAGGAGCACGAGGTCTACATAGTTTTAGGAAATCTATGAGATCAAATGCTAGGTAAAGGGACATTGACTGATAAGGGTTTTGAATTCTCATCTCCCTGACTTGTTCGTGTTCCCTTATCTCGGTTTGTTCTCTAGTAATGGTAGAAGATTTACACAAACCGAGAGTCACGGATGTTTTTATATTTTGCTTCCCCTTTTGTATTATCACATGAATGATTTTGTTCAGATGTAACTCTTTTTGCTACCCTCGGGGGTATATCTACGGTTTGGGGAGCCAAATATAATCCCCCCATCTATTAGGATGGTTTAATCTAAAAAACAAAATCACCAGAAAGTACTCGCTGGCTGGAGAAGAAGAACTCTATTCGGTGATGGAGCTGAGCGGCGGAGGTACGAGATGTCTGGAGGCGGAAGTTGATGATTTTGTTTTATATTTTTTTTCTCAAAAATAAACTCAAACAAAACTTGAAATCCCTGTTGAATTTCGGCCACCAGGAATTCTTTCGCTTTGCTCTGATACCAACTGATATGAATCCCCTTGCGAAGATTCTGGATTGCAAAATTAAGATCTTTGACAAAACAAGGGAACTCGCAAACCCTTCAACGCCACACAAAATTCAAGGTCTAGCCCTCAGGGTACACTCAATTTTGACTTGCTCTCTAACTATCCCATAAGATCAGATTACAAGGTTTATTGATACCTAACTAGCCCTCGGGGTTAAGAAACAATGGAATAGCTCGCAAGCAAAGAGTATGAACTCAAAAGGTTGTATTTTGATTGATAAAATTAGTGGTGAAAATAATGTTGAAAACCAACCCTATTTATAGTACATAGGTATGGTATTAAAAAAATACATACAAGAAACTGAAAAGGATTATGGTAGCTTTAAGAAGCTAAAACCATATTTAACTAGACTACCCAAAATAAATGACTATATTCTTCAAGATAAATCTTGAATGAATATTGCCGTATCTAATCTTACCAAATCTAATTCTAATCAAACCAGATTTGAATATTCTAAACCCTAAAATAAATGCATGACCGAAACATTAATTCTTACAAGGCCAACATGGCTGAATTAATGAGCCTTATTCTAAAATAAAATAAATGATCACACTACCTCATTAAAAAGCCCTGTGGGAAAAAGAGGACAGTGTTATCTTCTAAAAATCCTAATTAATAAAAATAAATAAAGGAAACCTAATTCGTAACATTCCCTCTGAGGCCGAAATAAATAAAGAAAACCTAATTCGTATCACAAATTATTAGTGTATTAAAATGTCTATAGTGTTAACATGAACCTAACATCCAACCTAGGGTACAAGGGGAGTAAAACAATGTGTTTCTAAGGACAATAAAATTCCTCAACGATTGATTCGTGGGGGTTATTTCTTAGCGGCAATCAAGCTAGTAAAGGAACGTCTAGAAGAAAATGTGCAAATTGCAATAGCACATGGGAAGACGAAAGATTAGGAAAAGGCATATGTGGAACCAATTTCTATGGATGACATTGAGAGGTTCGATCTATTTCTCAAAGGCCATCAAAACAATCAGGTCTATATGTCAAGGATGAAGAGAAACTACTTGCCGAAAGAGTGGTACGTAAATTTTTAGGTAAATAATTTATTAAATCGAACAATATACATGTTATATCAAATTAAGAAAGGTATATCTATTTATGTTTTCACTAAGGAAAAATTTAAGAATGATCAATTACGCGAGGAATTCATACCAAGGGATAAACACCACATCCTTTGTGAAGCCATGGAAAAACTGGACCATCCGGGCCATGTTAGGGGAATGGGTAGTTTCATGACCCACCCCCAAAGCATTCAAGATCAACTATCCTACAATGGAGCGGAACCCTCGAGAGTACATTGATTGCAAAAAAGCCCAACTCCAAGACAAACGAATTGAGCAACAAGAAATTGTAATTCGGAAGTTGGTCCAACAATTAAGCTAGTTCTTTTGGACAATTTAGATGACATAATGCCTGATTGGACACCGCCTGATTAGAAATCATGTTCGTGCAAACTATACATTGATCAAGGTGTAGACGGTAAGCCACTACATGTAGCCAATGGAGTTTGGCATGAGTTAATGAAACATCATCACTCAATACCAATTGCGGAAGATCTTTCAAGGGTTTCCTTGAAGAATCCTTTGGTGATGGGTGCTCCTTTGCAAATCCTGGATGGAGAATACAAGAAATTTGGGCCTTGCTAGGGAATGTTCCTTACTTGGCCCCATAGAATTTTATACACCGATCCTATCAATGATGGACATTTGAAGGAAACAATTCCTCCATCACCAAAAGGGGTGATGACAACCCCAAAACCGATAAAATCAACGGGTAAAATGGTGCCAACAATACCAACTAGGGCTAGACCCCTATTTGCAAGATCCAACATCCCTCAAGACTTAACTGGCTTTGTACGTGTCCTTTATAATTTGCTACAACCCCATGATCAAAACTCAACATTCACATTCTCGGGAAATGAATGCGTATTCAGATGCAAACGTGAAATCATGGCATTATGGAGTGATTTTGAACACCTATGAAGATGTGAGCAAGTTCATCAAGCGATGATGTCGATCTACACCTTGTGAGTGATTTTATTCATTTTATTTTAAAATTCCATTTAAATTTCACTTTACAATTAATACCTACTATGGAATTGTCCAGGTACATGGTTTTTACGAGTAATCAAAAGAAGGAATGGATTGGATACATGTGCCTGGTGATGATACAGGATCGACTACATTCGCAAAATGCCTAAGCCGGAAGGATAAGATGCTTTTTATTGTGCCATACATTGAGAGGTTATTTACTACATTTAATTTTTTTACCAACATCGTTTCCGCAAATTTCAAATAATGAATCATTTTGTTAGGGACCATTGGAGATTACTATTGATAGTACTCGCAAAGAAGCGGGTGTATTGGATAGATCCCTTCCACTTCCAACTGTCTTATGCATTCGTTGAGATTTTGGGATCTGCAATGAATGAAAATAATGAGCTATTCGTTTCATGTGGTTGAAATCAAGGTAGATTTACCAATATGTTCATTTCCCAAATACTATCCTCAATTATTTAATGCAATAGTCTTAATAATTTATGTTTCTTACATATAATACAAGAAACAGGCTAAATATTATGTCATGTTATACGAGTTCGAGTGCATAGAAAAAGTCTTGGAATATGTACTTGAACTTGAAAAAGTTATTGTACAAATTCTTAGTGGTAATGTTTCTAAATGGCCTTCACCAAATAATTAATATTATAATGCTATTTTCAGATTTTCAAAAAGAGTTGGAAACCCTAAACGCAAGAAGATACCAACAATGCGCAAAATTCATTGGCTAGACATCTAATTTTCAATCGGTTACACACACTGGGAAATCCCAATATTGGTAAGGACACTCAAGTTAGATAAAAAATGAACCTTAGAAATGTCGGAATAGATTTGTAGCAATTTCTATATCTACAGATTATTCCTTGGTGAGTATTATCTATACAATTTTGTTTAGGTGCAAGATACTATCATGTATTCTTTTAAAATTGTGGCTGTGTATCGAGATTTTTTTAAAGCCGGTAATATTAATGAAACAAATTTTTACCAAAAGACCAGAAAACTTTTCCGAATTCAAAAAGTCGGTTGTATCTTTTGTGTTCAAGTTTCATAGGGCAGAAAACAATTTCTAAACTTGGAAACATCTTACGTGATACAATTACAGAGCTAGGAAATTGTTCGAGGAAAAAAATGCTCTTCAAAGATTTTCCAGAGAGAGACAAGAAAGTAGACACGAATCTGGAAACTACTCATCAATTTACAAAGAGCAAAAACACAACTAGTGCCAATTTCCGAGTTCGAAAACTATAGATTCTTTCCAAACTCGGAAAGTAAGCAAGGCACGAGGGAAAGTCGCCATTTTTCAACTTTGGGAAAAAAAATTATAGGCGGTTCCTCGGGTAAATTAAAGGCAATTTTAATGGTGATTTTTAAAGGCGGCTCTCGGAACCGCCTTATTTTCAGATTGATTAAAGGTAGGGCCAATGAAGGCACCTAAAAAGTGACTTTAAATTGCCGATAGAACGTTCTTTAATAGGCCATTCCTACACTAGTGTGTCAACCAGGGATATTGACGCCATTTTGACTAACCTAAACCCAAGTTCTCTAAAAATAACATGCTAATATTATAATATGTTACTGATTATAATTCTTTACTATATACAATCAATCATAACATATTAAAATGTATAAATTCTTAAGATATAATTATAACCATAAATATCTCACTGAAGAAAATCCAAAGAAACACATGATTTGAAATAATAAAATGTTTGGAATTTTTTTACATTGATAGAGTACTTTTGATAGAAATATATATACATATTATTAATTTATTTATGACAAAATATTATTTTAGACCGACTAATTGTTAAATGAGGACATTTTATAATTAGTGAGACTAATAGGGTCATCTGATATTAACTTTTATTTATCACAAAATTTTACTTTAGGCAGCCTAACTTTAGGCAGGCCCTATAATGTAATTAATATAAATAAAAAATTTGGGTTGGGGTTTTTAAAAAACATATGCTGATAAATTTAGGGACATACTGTGCAATTATCAAAATACTATATCTATCACAAAAAAATCAGATTTTTCATTTTTCATTTTTTCTCTACCTGATCAAAAAATCTCTTGCCGATCAAAAATTGCCACCAACCGATGGTTTCTACCGGATTTACGCTGTGAATTCACCGGATTTACGCTAATTTTCGAGATCTGATTCTTCGGTTCGATGCAAATACGGTCTTCAATCAGATGCGATTTGATTATTATGTTCTAGCTTCATCGCTCTGCCTCTGCATTGACACCCTAGCTCGGTGGTGGTCGCGATGCCTCTGCAAAGCCTGTAAGATAACCGCGATCTCTGGAAATGGCAACGTTTCCACCGTGCCCTAGCTCCGACGCCTCTGCAATTAACCCTAGGTAGTTGGCGATGTGATTTTTAAGCTACGGTGAGGTGAGGTGACCTTGAAGCTATGGCTAGGCTGAAGTGAGGCAATGTCCAGACGATGGCGAGCTCGCAGCTGAGGAGTGCATCGATTAAAAAGAGGGGCATGTGAGATGCACGCGCCCGAAGGAAGAGATGCGCATGTCTTCATGCGACCTGAGGCGGCAGACGATGGTGGCAGCGTGGGACGGCGATGGACAGAGGTTTTGCATGTCAGAGGTGTGGTTCATTGTTGCGTTTTTATTTTTTCAAAATATTCGTTGAGGTTTAATATATTTTTGATTGAGGTCTTAAGTAATGAAAAGATGTTTGTTGTAGTTGTTTGTTCTCTGTTTGCTGATGTGAATGTCTTAGGTTCGAGTCTCGTCGAAGACTTTTCTTTTTGAATATTATTCCTGAGGTTTTACAACTGAGGTTTTACAACTATGGTTTAAGATTTACTTAATAAAAGTTTGAGGTGTAGTGGTTTGTGCTCTACCTTCTGAGGTTGAAGTCTTGGGTTCAAACCCACTAAACCCGTTCTTTTGAAGAATTTATTTTGTTGAGGCCCTGTAGTATTTTTTGTTGAGGTTTGTAGTTTTTTTTCTCGGATTTTGAAGTTTTTCATTATACTGGTGAGGTATAGTTGATATGCGTTGATGTTTTTGTAGTTTATATGGGTGATAGGGATTGATATTTGTATTTTTTACTTTCTCATGTTGATGTTTTTCTTTTTCCGGCTGAGATTTTGGTAAGAGTGAGTTTCCTGATAGGCGACCTATCTATAAGCTTATGGACATACCACTTATTTTTTACCTTATACACTGCATTTGTTAAATTACATACAAAATTTAGAATTTTTGAAAACATTTTTTATATCATATATTTTTATCTTTTCGCCTTCAAATACATAATATTAATTTCTTTAACTTATCAAACGCAATATTTAAATTTTATAAAAAAATTTACAACATTTAAGGTAAAACCCCTGAGGACTGTCCATAAGTTTATGGAAAGGCCACATTTCCTGAGACTTTCTCTTTTGGTAATAGGAATTGATGTTTGCAGCGTGTTTTTTTTCTTATATTGATGTTTTTCATTTTATGGATGAGATTCATGTGTTAGGAATTGATGTTTGTAACTTTTGGGTGATATAGGTTGATATTTGTAGATTTTTTTTAATAAAAAATTCTAGATGTTTTATGACTTTTTGGAGTGAATTATTTTTACTTTTAAGGTACTGTAGCTTTTTTGTTGATGTTTTTTTTTCCTCTCATGTTGATGTTAATGATTTTTTGGTTCAGTTTTAGTTGATATGAGTCGATGTTTTATAGTTTTTTTTTGGGTTATATGGGTTGATGTTTTTAGCTTTTCATTTTCTAGGTGAGTTGTAGGTGATACTTGATGTTTGTGGCTTTTTTGGTGATATGGTTGATTTTTTGTGTTTTTTTCCTTATGTTGACGTTTTTCATTTTTTGTTAGTGCTTCAAATGTAAGTTGTAGGTGCTTATTTTATAACTTGTGTGTGTTATGAAAACAAATTAGTGCTTCGACTATAACTCGTAAGTGCTTCAATCGTTGTTTGTTAGGAGTTGATGTTTGCAGATTTTTTGATGTTATGGTTGATTTTTTGTAATATTTTTTCCTTATGTTGACGTTTTTCATTTTTTGTTAGTGCTTCAAATGCAGGTTGTAGGTGCTTATTTTATAACTTGTGTGTGCTATGAAAACAAATTAGTGCTTAGAGTACAACTTCTAAGTGCTTCAATCGTTGCTTGTTAGGAGTTGATGTTTGTAGATTTTTTGATGTTATGGTTGATTTTTGTAGTGTCGTTTTCCTTACGTTGGCATTTTTTCTTTTTTTTGTTAGTGCTTCAAATGTAGGTTGTATGTTCTTATTTTATAACTTGTAAGTGTTTCAATCGTTTCTTGTTAGGAGTTGATGTTTGTAGTTTTTTTGATGATATGATTGATATTGGTAGTGTTTTTTTCCTTACATTGATGTTTTTCTTTTTTTTAGTGCTGTAAATGTAGGTTGTAGGTGCTTATTTTTAACTTGTAAGTGCTTCAATCGCTGCTTGTAAGTGCTTCAATCGTTGCTTGTTAGGAGTTGATGTTTGTAGCTTTTTTGATGATATTGTTTATTTTTTTAGTAGTTTTTTTCCTTACGTTGACGTTTTCCTTTTTCTTTGTTAGTGCTTCAAATGTAGGTTGTAGGTACTTATTTTTATAACTTGCATGTGTTATGAAAAACAAATTGGTGCTTAGAGTACAACTTGTAAGTGCTTCAATCGGTGCTTGTTAGGAGTTTTTTAATTAGAAACTCACCTAAGTGAGGGGGTATATATTGGGCTCCCCAAGCCTTAGAAAAGATAATGAACAATTTGAGTACATCAGATCAAGATATGTGGAAAGCTATAAACATTAAGCTTATTTCCAACCCTTTGTAACACCCCTGTGTTAGCAAAAGGTTAGTCATTTAACCCAGTTTGACGTCTATTATGGCCTACCATTTTATGCCTCCACACCCCGTGTTGACATAAAGGGATGGCCTCCTATAACAACCCCTTGCATAGTACTTCCCCCGAAGTACTTTACTAAATCAAGCAAGAAGATCCAGCAAAATGTTTGGAAAGTTTCAAGCATCTGATTTTTTGATCTGCTTCAGATTTGGTGTTTTGCTTTGGTTAGATCCTGCAGAAGGTTTGAGGGTTATATGCCATTTCCAGTGAGGTGCTCCAGAGGAAGATTACATCGTCCAGTGAGGTGTTCCTAAAGACAACAGTTGCGGGCCTTCTGTGCCTATCACAAGGAGATGAAAAACAACAGTACAATGTCCAGATATAGCTAACCATGCCTGATATAAGGAGTAGAAACTGAATCCAGAGTAATAAGCCCTTATTTCTTAGTAAGTTGGATCTATCAAAAGAGATATTTACCTGTTTAGTGCTTGCAATCTTTGCTAAGGTGTCTGCCATGCTGTTGGATTCTCAAAATACATGGGATATAGTCAAGCGTGTTTGATCCAACAACTTCCAAATATCCCTGACATCAGTGATAAACCTCCATGGGATTTTTTAATCCCTTCTAATCATTTTCACAAGTATCTGCGAGTCTTATTCAATTTGAATGTTCGAGAGTCCATGTTGTGCCAAATGTAAGTCATAGCTCAATGCTCTGATCTCAGCCATAAGGCTAGTCCCTTACTCGTGCTATCAGAACCCGACCATTGGAATCTCTAATGATAATCCCTGCCTTAGAGTCACCATTTTGTAGTGAGGAAACATCTGAGTTCAGTTTCAGATGGACTGGTAATTGCCAGATTACTATGCAATATTTTCTCTTCTGTTTGACTGACCTGCAATGGTTGTGAACCAAACAAGTACTACCAGCATTGACAGTAAACCTAAAATCCAGACTATGTGCTTTAAAAATATCATTATACTGACTAGTAATCTTCTGGATAATAAGCTTAGCAGATGGTTTAATAGCGTCAAACATATATTTGTTTCTGGCACACCAAATATACCATATCCCCAGACAAGGAATTATTCTAATAAGATTTTCAATCTTATATTTGAATGCTTCAAATGCCATTAGTGAAAACATTTGTCCCGAAGGGTGGGAAATGCAATGATCTATAAATTTAAAAAGGTGTGCATCCTATTTCATATGCTCTATATATGAGTACACGAGTTGAAAGTGTGATGCATAGAATCAGACTCAATATCATAGAAGAAACACTTTGATGGCATATTAAATGAAAAGTCTTCCAATACACCAGGCATTGCAAGTAATCTATTAAGCATCTTCCAGTTAAAAATACTTATTTTTCTAGGCAATAAGGAAGATCACGGGTATTGGAAAGAGGGGAATTCCTTTTTTTCCCCTGATCAGTTCATAAGCTAATTTTATTGAAAATTGTCTATTCTTAGTAGGCTTCCAAAGTAGGGTATCGGAGTAATCAGTTTGGTTATGTTGGCAGCCGAAGAGTGTATTTATAAATGAGTCTGATAAGCCTGGTTTAATTAGTTCAATGAAATATGCTTGATCAGTGTCAAAGTCTTTTATGGATGCCTCTTCATTTGGAATAGGCTCTGTGGAGATCCAAAGAGAGGCAAGTGTTTCCAGATTAGTCCAGTTGGTGTGCTAGAAAGAAACATCACCATAGCCTTTTTGGAGAAATGAATTTTCCAAAGCTAGCTCGGAAACTGATAAGATTCTCTTCCGGGTTAGTGAAGTTCTTTTATTTTCTGGTATTGACCACATAACTTGAGTCCATAATGACTTGCCAAGTAGTAGTTTCCACCGCAACTTAATGGAGAAGCTGGAAATCATAGTATAGAGGTTTTTAAAGTCTAAGCCATTTTCAACTTTAGAAAAACACATATTACTGTAAGACTTCCATACTTTTTTACTGCCATTCTCCTTGTTTGTAACACTCCAAAAAAAATCCAAAGAGAACATGGAGTTTATCTATTGACCTTTAGGAGGTTTGAGAACAATGAGTAGGTGGAGTGGGATGGAAGAAAGAAAATGATTGATCAGTATCATTCTCCCAGCTTAGTTTAAGGATTTATTTTGCCACATTTGGAGTTTTGATGATACTATGTCTAGAAGATTCAAAAAATAGATATTTTTACTTCTCCTTGGAAAAATAGGACATCCTGGGTATTTGAAGGGAAAATATTCTTCAGTCATACAAGTTTCAAAGCTGATTATTCCTTTCACTCCTTGAGTAGAGTATTTGGACAGAATAAATGAGGATTTATCAAAATTGATCTTCTGCCCAGGGGCATTTTCGTAAGTTGTTAGAACGTCAATCAATGTCTTATTTCCACTTTTTGAGTACTTTAAGAAGATTGCAGTATTATCTTCAAATGATAGATGTGTAAATTTTGTCATTGATTAAGGCAACTTATAGTATTCCAAGTTTACATACTGGAATAAAAAATTCATGTTTCTAGTGAAGGCCTCAGTCATTAGGATAAAAAAGTATGGAAAGAGTGGGTCTCCTTGTTTTAACCCTCTTGTTGGTTGAAAAAAGCCATTTGGACTTTCATTAATTAGGACTGAGAAATAAGAATCTTTTAGATTTCCTAATATAACCTTAACTAGTTGTCCTGAGAAACCTAGTTTTAAGAGAATTGTGGTTAAGAAAGGCCAAGAAACTCTATCAAATACCTTAATCATATCCAGTTTGAAGATAATGTTATAACCTATGGATTTGTTATTTAGGTGATCAGTTTTTTCCTGCATTAGCTGGACATTGTCCGCTAATTCCCTCCCTTGAACAAATGCAGACTAAGGAGAAATGATTGAAGGCATTATAGGTTTCAGTCGGTGAGACATCTGTTTGGTGAAGATCTTGTTGATGAAGTTGCAGAGACTTATTGACCTGAAGTCCTTAAAGGATGAACAAACTTCCATTTTGGGAATTAAGGCAATCAGAGTGGCTGAGATTGCCTTTAGGATTTGTTTTCCATTGAAAAAATATTGTACTTCCTATAAGGGGTCGGTTTTGATTATATCCCAGAATGTTTTTTGTAGAAAGTGCCATTATATCCATCAGGGCCAGGGGATGAGTTACTGTTCATAGAGAAGATTAAATTGTGAAGCTCATCTAAGGTGACTGGTTTGGTTAAATCTTTGTTCATATTTTCATAAACCAGTTGAGGGATATATTCTAAGAGAAAAATGGTATTAATACCAGTGGGGTCATTATTTTCATCTGTGAGGAGTTCAGAAAAATAGAGTACATCTTCATGACCTATTTGATGTTGATTATCCAACCAATTTCCAGTTGAGACTTTTATAGAAGCAATATGTTTTTTGTGATGTTTAGCCTTTATTGTGCTATGATAGAACATTGTATTAGCGTCACCTTCTTTTAACCATTTTAGCCTTTGACTTTTGCCTCCAAAAGTTTTCTTGCTGTGCTTAAGCAAGTGTTAACTCTGCTTTAGACTTAATGTAGGCTATTAGGTTGGATTCATTCTCGTTAGTTTGTAAGGCCAGTTCACTGTTTAGAAAAGCCTCTTCACAGATTTTTACTTTGTCGAATATGTTTCCAAAGGTATTTGAGTTCCAAGCTTTAAGAGCCATCTTAAGGTTTTTTTAATTTGAATGAGAACTTTTCCATGCCTCTAAGATGTGTTTCAATACCCCATGCTTGGTTTACTAGATCAGAAAATGTAGGGTGATTGATGCAACAATTCAGAAATTAGAAGGATTTTGGTCCAGAGAAACCCGGGCTGATCTAATATGGAGAATGAGTGGAGCATGATCAAAATGTTGCCTTGCTAAGACATTGATATGTGAAAATGGAAATCATTTAACCAACTGGAGTTAGCAATGCCCATGTGTAGCCTCTTCCAAACCCTCCCTTTAGGCCTCATCCCAGTCCAGGTGAAAAGGTTGCCCGAAGTAGGGAGGTTCAAGAAATCTCCTGAGTGGGGAAATTTTGGTAATCTTCAATCACATTGGGGTTGGGAATGGAAGGGCCAATGTATTCTGATTGGTTTTCAATCACATTGAAATCTCCCATGAGAGTCAATTGCAAATTACCTAATTTCATAATGTTATCCCAAACAAGGGAGATGATATGGTTGATTTTTTGTAGTGTTTTGTTTTTAAAAAAATGTCAATTTAGCTTTGTTGATATTTTATGATTTTCAGTTCATTTTTTGTTAGTCGTAGTCGGCGTTACAATTTTTTTGTTGATTTTTATTTGAATTTTTATATATTTTCTGCTGTTTTATTTGATTTTTTTGTTGCAGTTTTTAGTAGATGTTTTATGATTTTTTGATAAGGTTCTGCTATTTTTTGCTGATGTTTCTGCAGTTTTTTGCTGCAAATATTTATTTATTTTTTGCATTTTAAAATTTTGTTTTGGAAATTGGTTTGATTTTTTTTTGCAGATTGCAGGTGGTGGGGAAATGATGGAAAAAAGTTGGATGAAAAAGCCCCCGGAAATTTATTAGCATAGGTCCCTGTAAAATAATTAAAGATAGGCCCATGTAAAATTATTAGAGATAGGTCCCTGGAGCTAGAATATTATCAGAACTGTAGAAAGACCCTTGCCTAAAGTTTAAGCTGTCTCACAGGAGACCATCCTTTTATTTATTGCAATGAGATACATATAATTATGATAGAATTTTCAAATGAATCTCAACATATGAATAATCAATTTTTAAATAATTTGAATGAAATATTATAAAAATAATCTCATCTCATATAGTTAACCTTATATGACTAAATTATAAAATTTTAAATAAAATTCTTCATTTTCAATTTAAATATAAGACACACCATATACATAAAATTTAATCTTAATATATTAATTAATAATATTGCACAACGCGGGCGATAGTACTTCGGTTGTTTATTTCAGTTGCAGAGATGGATGTGCTGCATCACCTCCCCTGTGTGGCAAAAGAATTTTGTTCTTAGTACCACTCACAAACCCGATCTTTGTTTACCTTCTTTGGCTACCACGGATGTTGCATTTCTCACTTAAATATCAAAAAATTCTGAACTTCACTCTTACCAACATGCTTGCAAAAATGAGGAATAGATGAAGGACACCCACACGATCGGTCAAGTGGTTAGACCTCTGATTTCAATCCTGCTACTGCGGGTTCGACTCTCGCCAGCCGCAACGTGGGAATTTCTCTAGTGGAGGGGTCCCTTATGGGCAACGAGTACAGTCGTGGATCAGGAATTTGACCCTAGTGTCTGTTGTGATTCACCTCCTCAGTGATGGCTGTGGTGTCGATGCGGCTGGGACCCTGAGGGCGAGGGTACCGCCTTTTATGAGGAATAGATGAAGGCTATGCAAGTAGAGATGCAGGTTCTTGAGAACAATTAAACCTGGGATATTGTACCTCTTCCTGTTTGGTAAAAAGCTTATTGGTTCAAAGTGGATTTACAAGATGCAATATACACCAAATGGCCCAGTTGACAGATTCTAGGCCAGGTTAGTAGCTAACAATAATGGAAAACAGGTACATATGCACCGGTATAAATTTATGAGTGTGGGTATATTGGTGCGCATATAACCAATTACACCGGTATTTATCATGTTAACATCAGTACCGGTGCAAATAATTACATACTCACCAGTATCTTGTTAATCGGTGTACAATTCACCTAATTTCGCATCGGTATTGTAACTATCGGTGTATATTTTCAAAAAAAATTTCACTGGTATTATCTGTATAGGTGGTTATGACCGGTGCATTTGCTTAGATGTGCACCGGTAAACGATTACCGGTGTGTTCATATTTCCTTTTTTTATTATTAATTTGGTGCAAAGAGGACAAATTTTTGAACCGGTAACCGAAATTTACCGGTGCTGAAATAAAAGAGATGCAGGAAAAGGCTGCATTTGTACACTGATTACTATTAGAACCGGTGTAGGAATTACACACGCACCAATATGTTCTTAATACCGGTGCATAAAAATTTTCTTTTTTTAGTAATTTGGCGCCAAAACTATTCATTTTTGCACCGGTACTATGAACTTACTAGTGCAGAAGTAGAAAATACGTGGGAATAGGATAAATATCTACACTGGTGACTGTTTTTACCGTGTAGGAGTCACATACGTACTTGTAAAGTCTTAATACCGGTGTTAGAAATCGCATTAAATGCTCACCTGCCATCTTTATATAGAGGGTTAAAATGGGAATTTTGGAAGAAAAGGTTAATTAATGGTGTTTTTTGGTTAACGAAGGCATTGAATTCTCCACAATGAAGACCCTTGAAAGTACCCTTTTTTGAATTACATTTACGGATATTAATGATTTCATGTATGGTTTTGGTTAGTAGAGATATTTACGTTTTTTGTTTGATCAATTGATGGTGATTGAGGTAGAATTGTTGATATTAATTTGTTATTTATTCTCAAGGTTGTTGTAGTTATAATGCTATGGCTTTTGATTCTTATAGTGTTGGACATGTTAAGAATGTTGTAATTGTAATGTGAAATATTGGTGTATATTGTGCATTTATGATGTTGCGTGATTAGGAAGTCGTCATGAAATTCTATTGTATTAAATGTGTTGAAGTTTGATTGTTAGACATTTATTGATATGTAGAGTTGGATCGTACCATCGAGAGGCGTAGGCATGTGTATGAGAACGTTAGTAGGGTGAGCAATGAATATATTATTTTCGTGGATATGTTATTGGAGCATGCTTTTAGTCGAGAGAAGCGAATATTATGTCCCTGTTGTGATTGTGGAAATCAAATTCGTACTGATAAGAAGTACATGCTGAAAATTCATTTGTATAAACAGGGGTTTTGCGAAAGATTATGTTGTGTGAACCTTTCATGGGGAAAAATCACCTTCGAAAGTGAGAGTTAGTAGTGAGGGAGAGTGTTTTGGGGATGCTAAATTGGATGACATGTGTGAGGAGGCTGATAATGAGTTTAGAGGGAGGCCCAAGGTTTTGGCTAACTTCCTTGGTGAGAAGGATACACCATTGTATCCTGGTTGCAAGAAGAAAGACACGGTCATGTTTTGTTTGATACAGTTGTTTAATTTGAAAGGTGTAGGGTCATAGAGTGATACTAGCATGAATAAAGTGCTTATGAAAAGCTTCCACCCGGTAACGGGGTTCCTGATAATCTTTATGAAGCTAAGAGAATTTTGTGTCCGAATGGATTGGAGTGTGAAAAGATACATGCTTGTCCAAAAGATTGTGTCCTATGTAGGGGTGACCTTTAGGATATGATTGTTTGTCTAGTATGTAATGTGTCGCGTTATAAAAAGAAGAGAAATATGGCTATTGGTAGAGAGCATGCTGTGCCGGTGAGGAGGCGGGTGCCAGCCAAATGTATTTGGTATCTTTCGATTATTCCTAGGCTGAGAAGGTTATTTTTGAATGAAAATGATGCAAAGAACTTAACATGGTACGGTGATAAGGGATGTTGTAAAGATGATGATATGATTCGACACCCGGCCGACGCGGACCGGTGGAAGAAATTTGATAGGATGTATCCACAGTTTGCATCCAAGCCTAAGAATTTAATATTTGCTTTGTGTACTGATGGTATGAACGAATTTGGGAATATGTCCTCAAAACAAAGTTTGTGGACGGTTATGCTTGCCATTTACAATCTTCCCCCGTACTTGTGCATGAAGAGAAAATATGTGTTGATGGTCATCATGATTTCAAGCCCGAAACAACCTGAGAATGACATAGACAGTTATCTTTCCCCTTTGATAGAATATTTGAAGGTGCTTTGGTTGGTTGGCGCCTTAATGTTTGATGGTTTTAGTGGTGAAGAGTTTACATTGAAGGCGATGCTTTTTTGTACCATAAATGATTTTTTGGCATATGGTAACCTTTCCGGGTATGTGGTCAAGAGTCACAAGGCTTGCTCAATTTGTGAGGATAAGACAGATTACCATCCGTTGAGAAATGAGCAGAAGATTGTTTATTTGGGTCACCGCAAATTCCTGCCGGTGAAGCACAAGTTGCGGGATAATGCGGTTGTATTTGTTGGTGGGAATGTGAGGAGAAAGGCACCCAAACCTTTGAATGGTGTAGCTATTCACAACAAGGTGAAGAAATTGAATGTTTTTCTTGGTAAGAAGTTATCAAAGGGTGGTAGGGCTGTAGACGGACCGTGGAAGAAACGGTCCATTTTATTTGATTTGCCGTACTGGGAAAATTATGAGGTTTGCCATTGTTTGGATGTCATGCATATCAAAAAGAATGTTTGTGAGAGTCTAATTGGAATTCTTCTGAATATTCCCGGAAAGACTAAGGATAGGTTGAATGCGAGGAAATATTTAGTGGACCTTAGTATACAGTTGGATCTGGCACCAGAGGTAAGATGGAAGTGAACGTACCTGTCCCCCGCTCCTTACAATCTATCAGTTGCTGAGAGGAGTTAGTGTGTGAGAGCATCCAAGGAATGCAGGTACCATCCGGTTACTCCTCTAATGTTAGTCGGTTTGTGAATCATGAGTTGCATCTTAATGCTTTGAAATCACACAATTGTCATGTCCTTATGCAACAACTTTTGCCCATTGCAATCCGTGGGTGTTTGGAAGAGGAAGCTAGATTTTCAATTATGCTCTTGTGTTTCTTCTTGAACTACAGTTGGGTGAAGACATTCTCATAAAAGTGACAAAGAAGTAGGATCACCTAGGTAGGTACACGGGAACCCAAACGGGTCTACCCACACCGGTGGTTGTTCCCCATCTTTCCCACAGCAAGTGCGGTAGTAGTTCCTCAACCAAGAAAACAGCCCAGAGGAGACCATATAACGATCAACCGGCCGTGAAAGCCATGGTATCGTACCTCGAGCAATTGGTGAAGGGCTTCGCATCTGTAAGCGGTGTTCAGATTCTGCCAGGCCTTGACGATCCCAAGAAGTTTATAGAGAAGGAGATGGATGACATTGCTGCAGCTGCTACAAAGTCCAGTGAAGAGCCCAGCGACAGAGAATGAGATGAAGAGGTATGCCTTCATGAATATATGCATGTCTTATACATTGAATTACAAGTTAGGCCACTGATTTCAAGTAACCCCTCAGATAGCACATGGATCCAACGAGGATTAATCTCACTCCTGAATCCACCCCCACCAATAAAACTGATCCCAATTAAATGGGAGCCCCCAGATACAGGATTTAAACTGAATGTTGATGCATCTTGCAATCAAAACTCTTCATCTGTTGGGGGACTCATTAGGGATAAGGGGGGAAGATTCAGACTTGGTTTCCACAAACTTACTACGGGTATTTCTCCTTTGCAGGTGGAGCTTCAGTCTGCCCTTCATGGCATTCAACTGGCAGTGGAAACCGGTTTTCATCAATTATCACTTGAGATGGACAGTCAGAATGCAGTGAGCATCATCAATGGCAAACTGAAGCCTCCATGGAACTGCCTTCAACTGGCTAGGCAGGTGGCAGATCTAATAAAGAAACATGGCATCCGAGTTAGCCACATCTATAGAGAAATCAATGGTGCAGCAGATTTCTTGGCAAAGTATGGACAACAAAGAAGGGATCCACAACATTTCGCGGATCCTACATGCATCCCACAGCTAAAGGAAACACTTCTAAAGGACACACACTACTCTTGGAGAAGGATCAGGGCGTAGAACCGGAAATGCAAGGCTGGAGTGTACATCGACACGGGGGGTGGAGGTGTACATAAACAGAAGGGCATTTCCGGTTAAACGATTAGCTTATATGTAGGGCTAGTCGCCTTATTTTCCATGTACAGGTCTCTTTTGATATTGGCATAGATTATGCCGCATATATTGCGACAACTAGTGTCCAATTCTCTCTTGTATACATCTACTGGACTGGTTTCACGGGAATTAAATCCCAATCTGATGGTAAGGGGAGCCATAATAGAACCCCCCACCTACTGGTGGTTTCAATTAAAAAAAAAAAAACACATCTGAAATATCTCCATAACCATTTTTTTCTATTCACTAAACTATTATACGAACAGGATGGAGAACGTGTTACTCTTTTCATTAAAGACATTGTCGAGAAGAAGAAAATGGTCGCACATGGGTTGCAACAGGTATCTCATCGTCAGGATGCACAGTAAGGAAGTTTGGCTCGTGTGAGATTATGCGAACCAGTCTTCCATCCTAGGATGGCATTACCCTCGGTGGACCACCACTTCGATAATGTTAGAGAGGCCCTCAATAGCATCATGGATTGGCCAGTTTCGTTAATAGGCAAGGCAGAAGAGTAACCAAGTGACATCGATGATGTCAATACTGGAGGTGATACGGACGACGAGGTTGTGGTTCTCACCACTGACAATGAGGTACATTCTTGTAACACATTATTTTTCAATTCCTCAAAGTACTTTTGCGTATCTATATTCATTGAACCTTGTAACAGGATACTAGCGAGCAGAAATCCCAGTCAATGGCTAATTTTTGGCCATCTACAAGACCAAGATTAAATAGGCTGCCAAAACAAGCAATGCACTAAAACGAGTTTCTTTATTATTCATTCACAACTATAGTTCAATACTACATACTCGATTGATCATTTCATATCATTTTACGTTCGTATATTGTCAACAAACGAAACTTGACAGATTGGCCCATTATGGTGCGATTTATAAAGGAAGCAAATGCCGCTATCCTTGAAATGATAAAAAAGAAGGACTGCATGTTCTTCCCAGTATTCTAACCATTGACATTAGCATTCCATTACACCTGTGATGTTTGAATAGAAGTTCTGGTCGAGTTCGGGAAGAAACTGGGGAATATGTTTTCGATGACCTAGATCGATAATGCGCAGGTCGATGTGTGGATGGGGTGAGTTTTAAAATTTACAGCCATCATTTTTTTAAAATTGATTAGGATTTCATTTTCGGTATCATTAACGTTACAGGCACCCGTGGGAGAAAAATATGGTAAACTAATTCAGGTTACGTCCAATTCTGCCCATCCAACTATGGCAACTTGAACAACATTGAGCAGGAGCCATTTCAAACTAATTTGGGAAACAATGAAGGCAACAGATGCTGAGTTCTACATCGTCTGCTACATAAGAATGTAAGTATTTCTACCTAGAAATTACATTTACATTTCAAACCACTTCCATTTCATTAATTTGTTAACATAATTTTCTGACAGCAATCACTGTACCTCATCATTATCCGTCCCGGAGTGGAGGAGGTTTTCACTCTGGACACATTGTCAGGGGGTATCAAACCAACAAACTTGATCTAACTGAAGGTCATTTCCAGGTATTTCAATCAATCAAATCATAAATCCTAGTTTGGTAATAAACGGGAAGAAGTAACCATTTTCATTTACTTTCTTGACAGGCTTGCATGTGCATACCAAAGGGAGAAGAGAAAGACGGAGCCAGAACCCGACTACACTTGGAAAATCAACAACATCATGGTAAGTCATTCTATCATTTCATCCCTCAATTTATTATGTTTAGGGTTAGTAATTACATACCTTTCCTGTGCAGTATCGAACCCAGAATGGTTTGTGGCAATACGGGTACTCCATCATGCTCTTCATGGAAGAATTCTTTAATCACCCGGAGACAAACAATATCTTGGAGGTAAACCTTGCATCTCAAAAGTTTTTATTATTAATTTCTAGTAAATTCAACATTATTAACTAACAGTGTAAATTTGAAATTAACATATCTTCCCAGATGGCAAAGGGTCGTACCATGTGTACGGAATTCAAGGTGTAGCAAAGAGATGGCGTGAGGCTTGGCTCAAAGACTACCACCGGCAGGCTAACACTATATGCAATTTCTGGATGATAAGAACGACATAATAGGTTAAATGTTGATTTTCAATGGTTGATGATGTTAGAATTCTTTGGATGGTGTTTGGTTATAGTAAACTTGTGTGATTTTTTACTTTGTTTCAATCCATGCTTAAGATAGTTCTTCTATTTCATAGTTTGAATAAAGTTCGCGTGTTTTGCGAGCAATATTTTCGTAACAATTGTTTCACATTTTTTACTGATTCAAAGGTTTCCAATTTATAATATTTCACAAGTATCTCTTATTTTTGTTGCCCTAGAAATGATCTGGTAGGGACCATCGGAAAAGAAATTGGGCATTGCAAATTTTATCGAAATCATACACCGGTAGAAAATGAATGTACCGGTGTAAAAATCAATCACATTTTTAATAATATATTTTAAATTATTTAAATAATACCGATGTAAAAAAAATACCGGTGCAAAAATATTCTGGTGCAAAAAAAATAAAATTCCTATTACAAAAGAAATAGAGTAAAGTGCTCATGTATCCCTATGTTTTGGTGGTTTGTGCTAATATAACCTTGTGATATTGGAAAGTACTATTGTAACCTTATGATTTGCTTGAATGTGCTAATATGACCCAGGAGGCCTGAGTTTGGCTGGAATTCTTTGAATTGACTATTTATACTCCTCATTAAAAAAATAAAAATTAGAAAATGTAAGAGGACAGTTACGCCCTCATGTCTAATAACCCTAAACAATTTTCCATTTTTTCTTTTTCTTCTCCACTTTTTTCATTCTCTCTTCGCGGACTAGGGTTGAAGATCCACTTTCTTCCTTCTCCACTTTCTTCATCTTCTCTCCACTCCGCCACTGCTCTTCTCAATTTCCTCTTCCACTTCCTTCATCTTCGTCTTCCTCTTCATTGTGATCGTCCCGTGGTAAGCAGCATTGAAGCTCGGGCTCGCCATTTCTGTACGGACGTGCAGTGGTTGGTTCGGCTGTGGCAGATTTGGTACGACGACAGGGAAAATTTGAGTACGGTGGCAGGGAGATCTCATCTGGCGGCGGGGAGATTTTGAGTGGCGCGTAGAATTCTTGTATAGTGGAGGGTAGATTTGGTATAGCGGAATGGTTTCAGAACGGCAGAAGGAATCGCTAGATCGGTTGGAGGCTCATTTCCAGATTCCAGTGGCGGAGCGGCGTTGTTGTTGGTTGTGGTCTACTGGAATTGCCAGATCTGTTGGTGGCTCATTTCCAAATTCCGGTGGCCGAGCAGCGGCAAAGGTGCAGTCGTTGTTGGCTGTGGTCTATTGGCGGTGGCAGTGGTGGCTCATTTCCAGATTCTGGTGGTGGAGCGGTGGCGGAGGTGGTGGAGCGATGGCGGAGGTGGCAAAGCAGTGGTAGAGGAGCAGTCGTTTTTGGATGTGGTTTGCTGGCAGTGGCGTTGGTGGCTCGTTTACAGATTCTGGTTGCGGAGCGGTGGAAGAGGTGCAGTCATTGTTGGTTGTGGTCTGCTGGCAGTGGCGCTGGTGGCTCGTTTCTAGATTCCGGTGGTGGAGCGGTGACAAAAGTTGTGGAGCAGCTGCAGAGGTGTAATCGTTGTTGTCTGTGGTCTGCTGGAGCTGGCGTTGGTGGCTCATTTCTATATTTCAGCCTCCGCCGGTGGCGGAGCGGCAGTGGAGGTGGCGGAGCGGTAGTTGCTATGGTTATGGAGAAGAAGAAGAACCTAGGGTATTTTAGTCAATAAATTTGTAACATGAAGGTTAGGGGTATTTTAGTAATTTTTGTATTTGGTCAATGTCGGAAATAACAAAGTCAATGATTGAATAGTGCCAAAGGTTATATCGGCACTTCTGATGCAAAACACAGGGCTACAATAGCACTTTTAAACTTCACGGGGTCATATAAGCACAAACCTCCAAAACATAGGGTCATATCAGTATTTTGCCCAAAGAAATATTAGTATTCTATTTAATACTGATGTACAAATCACGGTTTTACACCGATTCATACGTTATATACCGGTGCAAAATTTCTACACCGGTTTTCCAAATCTTACCGATGCAGATACTCTGTGCCCCCCAACTTTTCAAAATTTATACACCGGTTTAAAATACCAGTGAAAACAATTTTCTGCACCGGTTCATTTTACCGGTGCAAATATGTTGTGTTTTTACACCCCTGTACATACGCACGGGTATTTTGGGGGGCCAAAATACCGGTGCTATTGCCCTTAATTACCGGTGCAAATACCCCTGTCCTGCAGTAGTGTAAAGGCCATACCTAAGAGGAAGGCATTGCTTACTATGGTTTTTTCTTAAACGTCAATGACGAGAATGTTTCGGAATCCAACCCTTCTCATTAATCAGATTGGTCAAAAGACCTGCATTTGAGTTATCTTTACATCATGCTATGGGATAATCCCATTTACACAAAGACACTAGATAAATATTACAATTCTAATTAAAGGCCTCAATGACAATAAGAGGATACATAAAGGCATTACGAAATATTATAATTCAAATCAATGGCCTAAATGACCATAAGAAGGGTACACAAAGCATAATTGGTCCTTACTATGTATTTGTCTAGTAATATCGACATGAAACCACAAACCAAAACCAAACATAGTAATCAAGCATCAGACTTCAACGCACACAAAGTGGTTCTTCCACACTTCTGAAGGTGCATAGGATCCACTTATAATACAAATAATTATCTCTAAGTCGAACCCAAAAGCATACCGAATAAATGATCTTAAAACCAATTAAATCGGATTAAAAATATAATTGGCCTCAACATCCTAAAAGGATACCAAATAAATAATCTAAAGACCAATTAAATGGAATGAATGATTGGTCTGAACATCCCCGAATAAATGATCTAAAGACCAATTCAATCGAATTAACAATATGATTGGCCTGAACATCCTAAAAGGGTACCGAATAAATTATCTAAAGACCAATTCAATTGAATTAACAATAAGATTGACCAGAACATCCTAATGAATAAAACTCTACAAATCTGATTTAAATCCTCAAAAAGAAATGAAATCCCTAAAAGTCTGTTGTTTTAACGACTTTGACTTGGATTTCTCCTAACCAATTTTAAATCTTTGGATAACAGATCTGAAGTCAATCAAAATTTTATCGAAAAAAGAGCCAAATAAATATATATTGACAGAGAGATTCTGGTATGATACAGAAATAAAAATATCCCCTTTTCAATACCACCCACTTTTAAAACTGGAAAAAGAACTGAGAGGTAAAACCTTCCCCTGTACTAAATTATAAAACATAGAAAACAAGGAGATAGACACCTAAAATTTAAAAAACAAAATGAAAAGAACCACCCATGTACCTATTCCAATCATTGGTTGTCCACCCTAGACACCGCCGTTTGCTTATATGGGGTGCATGTGAGAGGAGATATCGTTTGAACGGTGTAACATGAGTGTTTACCAGCTTGTGTGCCTGCGACCTCTGTCTGCACATCCCCTGGAACCAGCGATTTATTGTTCACGCCCATGTCTGTCTTCCATCTCTGCTCAATCAACCTTCATTTTATGCCTGCTCCTTTATTTAAGGCTATATCTGAAATGGCTCTTATGGTTTCCTTCAGGGTGATGCCGTCTTGAACTCTGATTACTTCTTATGCCGATGCATCAGTGTATTTTCTCTAGTCTCGACATCTACACCATTGGGATTTAGCAGCCAAAAATTAGATCTTTGGACACTTAGAGGGGAATTGTAGTGGTTAGGTTGGGTGGTATATGAAAGAGGGGAGGCTAAAACAAAAAGAAAGAAAGAAAATCAACTGTTGGAGTGGGGAGGCCGCCAGAGATGATGGCATTGGCCTCCCCCCGTTGGTAGGGTCTAGTGGGCTGGTGGGTATGTAGGTTTACTCAGGATAAAAAGTTTGATGAGGAGAAAAGTAATGTTATAAAATAGTTATTGTGGTTCTTTTTCTCCCATAGCCAAGCAGGTCACCATCAGACTGCTGCTGTCTACTGTTGCTTCTAAAGGTTAGCTTATTCACCAAGTTGAATTGAATAATGCTTTTCTTCATGGTTACATCAGTGAAGAACTGTACATGTTGCCCCCTGCTGGATATACTAAGGTTGGTCCTCATTAGAGCTGTCAATCCCTGACACGAACCGAAAACCCGACACGGACCGAAACGATTGATTCAACCCGAAAATGAATTCAACCCATGAGAAATCAACCCGAACATAAGCCGACACGACCGAACTCAACCTGAAACCCAATTATAACCCGAGAAAGATTGACCCGACGTGAACCCGACATGACTAAGTTCAACCCGAGACCCGATTCCGACCTGAGAGATATCAACACGAACCCGAACCCGACACGAACCAAACTCGAACCCGACACAAATAGGCTTAACCCGAACCCGTACCCGGCACGACCAGCCTTAACCCAAACCCGTACCCGACACGACCAGACTTAACCCGAACTCGAACCCGACACGACAAGACTTAAACCGCACCCAAACCCGACACGATCAGACTCAACCCGAAACTCAATCTGAACCTGAACACTATTCAACTTGGCTCACAATCATCCTGAACAATATTCAACCCAAGAAATCAACAAAATAACCATATAAAACTATAAGGGACACTATAGATAAGATTTAGGGTTGTTCTCATGCGTTCTGTTATGTACTTTTGGATCGCTTTTTTACATCCCAAAATTATCATACTGGGTTGCTTTTTTGCATCCTAAAATTAACATATTGAGATGCTTTTTTGCATCCTAAGTTAACATATTGGGTTTCTTTTTGCATCTTAAAATTAACATATTAGAACGGTTTTTTGCATCCTAAAATTAACATATTGGGATGCTTTTTGTGATTTTAAATTATGTATAAGGGTGCTTTTATGTATACTGAATTTAATTAATGGGTTGCTTTGTTATGACTTATGGTGTGTAATTGTATACTGGATCTTCTTTTTTGCATTCTGAATTGAACATATTAAGCCTTTTTTTTGTAATTTAGAATTGTATATTGGATCACTTTTTTGGAAAACTAACAGTTCAAATATGTACGGCCTTATGGACATTAGGTACCGACCATTGTACAAATGTAGTTAACCAAAATAAAAAAATAATATATGTAAAAGATACATCAGATATATCCTCCCTTCATATTAACCGAATATAGTTACTTTGGAATTCATTAATGTCTAATGAACAATGAGTAATTAACTAAACCTGGAAACAAAAAACAAGGAAACATAAGCCTATCAAAGAATTCAAATGTTGTGTTATAGAACCCTTCATCACCGCAAATCTCATTAATGACCCCCAACAGCCCAAAATTTCACCTACAAAAAAAGGGAAGAAAAATTATAGTCGACAACAAATTAATAATGACTAATTGTAGTAGTTTAATATGAAACTCTCAGATCCAGTAATTAACCATAAGGAAAATTTCCTAGGTTTATTACAAGAATGATCATCATAGAGTTCTTGGTTGACAATTTGCAAACAAAGAAGCCATCACCAACAAATACAATATGGGCATCACTCCACAGCGGAGAAGTCACCATCACATGTAAGGGAAATAACTTCAAATAATTTGCAAATGACAACGTATTAGTAATCTTTGCAAAAGAGACCTACCAGAACCACCCACCATTAGTTGTCACAATGCAGAAAAGTCATCACCAACAAATACAATATGGGCAACTTCAAAATGAAGTCACCATCACATGTAAGAGCAATGACTTCAAATAAATTGCAAATGACAACATAAATCAAGATTCAAGAAGACTCACTTTGAAGCTCATTCCCTATTTCGAGAACATTCTCTTCAATTTCATCATATCCATGCAGCCAATTTTGAGTTGTGACCAAAATTTCAACATTCTTTGGTAAGAGAGCAGATCTGTATTTGTTCAAAGTACGTGCTCCCATGCTAAAAGCTGACTCGGAAGCAACGGAAGTAATTGGGATAGTCAAAACATCTCTAGCCAAAATAGTAAGCACAGGATAACTAACAAGTTGACTTTGCCAATATTTAAGGACATCATAATCATCATGATCAACATCAACAGGTTTAGGCTCAAGTGGAGTTAACAAAAAACGCTCCATTTCAGATTGAGTGGTCATTGTTGCAGCTGAACTATTTTGAAATTCCTGGTAGCAACAACAAAAAGTAACTTAAGTACATGGTACAAAACCTAATACTGGACAAATAAATCACAAGGAAAAACTTATACCTGTAGTATGTTAGCCCTTTTAAAGGGTCGAAAATAACTTATCGCTGCATTTGTTGCAGAAGTAGATGAAACTTGACGAGAAGAATTAGAAGTGGATGATAGAGATGAATAATAATCATACAAATCCTTTAAAGCTAGCCTAACCTGATTTACCTTTAATTGACACTCTGAGGCAACATAGAGACGACTATACATAGAAGCAACAAATTGTAACTTGTAACGGGGGTCAAGAACAACAGCAACAGAAAGAATTACAGAATAACTATCCCAATAAGATTGAAATTTATCAAGCATGGATTTAGCCATTTCACTAAGTTTTGGATCCAAGTGCCCTCACATTAAATTTTCTTCAATCATGATTATGTTCAAAAAATACTGATTAGCAGTAGGGTATAAGGAGCCAGAAAATAAATTAGTTATAATAGAAAAAGGTTCAAGAAACTCACAAATACTTCCAATAGTTTCCCATTCCTCCTCATCCAATCTATCCACAACATTCATATTACGGACAACAAAATAGTTTAATGGTTCCTTGGCTTGTAAAGCTTTCGAAAGCATTGAAAATGTAGAATTCCATCGAGTTGACACATCAAGTATTAATTTACATGAAAAATTAGACCCAACTTCAGTCACAGCTCGTTCAAATGATGTAATCCTAGAATCCGACCCATCAATAAATTTCACAATATTACGTAGTTTACAAACACTAGCATCAACACACTTCAAACCAGATTGAACAATAAGATTCAACACATGAGCACAACAACGAATATGGAAAAATTTTCCACCACAAGGTAGAGGTGTCATATTATTCAATTCAGTTTTCAAAGAGTTGACCATATTATCCATACACCGGGCATTGTCTAGTGTCATAGATAGAACTTTTTCTTCAAGTTTCCATTCTTTTAATAAATCAAGCACAAAATTTTTAATATTGGCAGCACAACGAGGAGGCTCAAGATATCTAAAATTCAGTATTTTAGACCTAAGAATCCAATCTTTATCGACATAATGAGCGGTAAGTGTGAGATAACCACGACTAGTGCAAGCAGTCCATAAATCAGTAGTAAAACTAATCCTACCGGGAACATCAGTAGTCAAAGTCTTAAGCAACTCGAATTTGAACTTTTCATGTTCTGAAATACAATACTTAAGCATCGTATTACGAGACACATGTATAACATTGGGGTTCAAATAGGTAAGCATTTTCCTAAGGTGCTCATGCTCGACTATTCTCAAGGGATATGCATGACAAATAATGGCACGTGCAAATAATTCACAATAGATTTTTTGGCCAAATGGAGCTGAATTTGAACACCCTTTTTCAGTTAATGATGCTTTACCTTTGCAAACCTGTATATGCTTTCTTGGATTTCCAGTACCATCTTTACCTTCAGCGGGGTATGTCATACAGCAAACTTACAGCGAGCACGCAACAAAGTTACTCCATCTTTAACTTCTTTATAAAAATTATAGTGAGCCCATACCTCTGAACGCTTTAGTAAAATCTTCCGATCACTATCATCAACTGGTATTTCCTCCGGAACATTGTTACCTACATGGGAATTTAAGTCCACGAAACTTTCAGCATTAACTTCAAAAGATCTAGAAGTTTCATCCATCACCACCTGCATAAAAAGATTCAGTAACATTCAGCAAACATCATGAACTTATCACATATTTATCTGAACTAGGGCAACAGAAAACAGCATGAACAAGACCTGATAAACATGTCAATAAATTTAATTAATAAGCAAACAGATCCGAGCCAGGTAATACATGTGCACTAAATAGACAGACTCTAACATAAACAGGCAGCACACAGTTCTGAGCAAGCTAGCAAACAAGCTTTTTTTTTAAACGAGAACAGAGGGGGAGCAGAACCACAATTGCAACAGGATCCAACAAAACCCTAATCACAGTACTTCTACATCCATCCAAAATTTCAGACCTCATTAAGTAGCCAAAAAAAAGAATAATATTTTCAGAAATCCCAACAGTACATGAGTAACACATTCAGTAAACATGGCAACACCAAACTCCATAACTGCAACTCATTCGGACTAATCACATACTTATCTGAACTAGGGCAACAGAAAACAGCATGAACAAGACCTGATAAACATGTCCGTAAATTTGTTTAATAAGCAAACAGATCCGAGCCAGGTAATACACATGCAATAAATAGACAGACTCTAACATAAACAGGCAGCACACAGTTCTGAGCAAGCTAGTAAACAAGCCATTTTTTTAAAAACCAAACAGGAAAGATTTAACAAGAAGTGAAGATTCGGACAACAGTACAATCAGAATGAATATGATCAACTAAAACAATCAGCCAACAAGAGCAATAGTACAAAGCAAAAAAGAAAAGAAAAAAGAGGAAGAGCAGAGACGAGAACAGAGGGGGAGCCGAACCACAATTGCAACAGGATCCAACAAAACCCTAATCAGTAATCACAGTACTTCTACATCCATCAACCAAAATTTCAGACCTGATAAAGTAGCTAAAAATAGAGAATAATATTTTCAGAAATCCCAACAGTACATGAGTAACACATTCAGTAAACGTGGCAACACCAAACTCCATAACTGCAACTCATTCGGACTAATCACATACTTATCTGAACTAGGGCAACAGAAAACAGCATGAACAAGACCACTGAACATGTCCGTAAATTTGTTTAATATGCAAACAGATCCAAGCCAGGTAATACACGTGCACTAAATAGACAGACTCTAACATAAACAGGCAGCACACAGTTCTGAGCAAGCTAGCAAACAAGCCTTTTTTTAAACGAGAACAGAGGGGGAGCAGAACCACAATTGCAACAGGATCCAACCAAAACCCTAATCACAGTACTTCCACATCCATCCAAAATTTCAGACCTCATAAAGTAGCCAAAAAATAGAGAACAATATTTTCAGAAATCCCAACAGTACATGAGTAACACATTCAGTAAACATGGCAACACCAAACTCCATAACTGCAACTCATTCGGACTAATCACATACTTATCTGAACTAGGGCAACAGAAAATAGCATGAACAAGACCTGATAAACATGTCCGTAAATTTGTTTAATAAGCAAACAGATCCGAGCCAGGTAATACACATGCAATAAATAGACAGACTCTAACATAAACAGACAACACACAGTTCTGAGCAAGCTAGTAAACAAGAACAGAGGGAGAGCAGAACCACAATTGCAACAGGATCCAACAAAACCCTAATCACAGTACTTCTACATCAACCAAAATTCCAGACCTGATAAAGTAGCCAAAAAATAGACAATAATATGTTTAGAAGAAACAAGCAAAGACGATTCGAAAAATCAAAACAACACAGAGCAAAAAAAAGAAAAGAGAGGGAGAGCAGATATAGATATGATAAAAGAGGGGGAGCAGAGACGGGATAGAAAGCAGGGGGAGAGCAGAGGGAGAGCAGAGGGAGAGCAGAGGAAGTGAGAGCAGAGAGGAGGGAGAGCAGGGGGAGTGAGAGCAGAGACGAAGGAGAGCAGAGGGAGATAGGGTTTCAAGGAGTTCGAGAGAGAAAGGAATAGGGTTTCAGGGAGAGACTCTCGAAGGCTTTTATACTATGGGCCTAAAGAATTAACGCCACAGATTAACCCTAGTTGAAATCAACGGCTGAGATAATTTGTCTCTAATTTATTCTTCTTTTCTCATTTGTTACTTACCTTTTAACCTAATTTAATTTCTTTTATTTTTTTATTTGTTTTCTAATTAATTCACCTTTTTTCATTTCTTTTTTATAAATTTATTTAAGCTTTGTTATGAATTCTCAATCATAAATTTATTTAATTAATGATATGTTAAACTGTAAAAATTGAAATAAAGTACTGTAAAAACAGTAAAAATTTTACAAATATGTTATTTGTGAAATATCAACTAATGATTAATTAATTAGTGCCAAACTAGTTGTAAATAGAAATGTTTATAAAAAAAAGGTATAAAGGATAATCAATGTAGATATAAATGCAGTTATTCAAAACAAAATCAACTTCTCATGTAAGAATGCAGCTACATGATTAAGAATGCTAATTAGAATCGTAACATCTATACCTTATTATATCATTGCATTATTGCATTACAAATTTATAATCATAACATCTAGTTCAAAGGAAAATCATATATATTATATATACCTTATATGTACTTATAACCGGAAAATAACCGTATATATTACTGTTAAATATATTTTTCACTTATTAAGACAACAGTAGTCATAAAAAATTACATTAGTTATTATTATATGTGAATGTAATAACCATTAGACATATCACATATGTACAAATGTAAAAGACAATTGATGTATATAAACCATTTTATGAGTTATTGCAAAAAGTCATAATTAAATGATTATTTTAAATTAGATATTGAATTTAAATTAGTGTCTATACAAATGAAACTTATGCTTTGTTAGATAAATATATAGTTATGTGAAAAATTTCATATATATACATATATATATATACATATATATATATACATATATAACCAAGTGTTGATTTGTGATTTCTATTAGTTATACACAATTTATATAATTGTATAGGGATACAGTTTAGTGTGTAAAACTCATTAACAATGTAACTATATAAACTCTACTGACATTAATATGGAACTAAATAAACATGGTTATATGTTAGGCTAATATATTGGTTGAACATATTTATGAGAATAAAGTGAGATTTATGTTTATTACAAATCTACAAATATAATTACATAAATTCATCTCGTCATAAATTTTAGCGCGCAAGGGTAAGTTTAAAATGCAAAATTACGATTAAGTTTATAAAGTCAATGAATAATATTAAGATAGAGAGAGGTGTTTAATAATAATCATGATTTTGAGTAATTAATATAGAAGATCGACTAAATATTGATTTTAATAAATTGTAATTAAAAATTACATATTACAATGAACATAAGCCAATAATTTTGTAACTATAAGAATGTGAATCAACCTAAATTTAGTCAAGTAGTATAATGACTTGATCCAAAATATACCCAAATCTAATATGAAACATTGAAATTTAATAAACTGACATGACCTAACTTTTCCAATTTTCCAACTTTCCCTCTAATTATTATTACATTTTTTGGTTGAATTTATTTTGAGTCTGTCTCTTGACAAACTGTATTTCCGTAAGTCATGGACATGTTATGGTTTAAAATGCAAATTAGAAGAAATGAAGATAAAATTTTTGGGTTGAATGAATCGGGTTATAAAATTTATAACTACTACACGTTGCATAATAAAATTTTAATATTGCAACTAAGACCTTTTGCTTTGTATTATTATAATTAAACTCTGTCTTTCCATAAGCTTATGGAATAATGGAAAGACGGTATTTTCTAAGATTTTGTCATTTATTATTACATTATTTAATGCGAGGAGTATGTTGTGACTGGGGATTATTTTGGCCATTGAATTGGAAAATACAATGGGGGTGTATAGGGTAGCATCATTTTCGAGCGGATTTTAATTTGGAGTTACGAGTCAAATTTTTACATTTTACAAGTTACAAGTTACAACGAAACAATACCTGATAATAGTGCAGTTGTAACAATAATATTATTGAAATATAACCTAAATTAACCCAAATTTAATCAGGTGACACGAAACCCGATCTAAAGTGAACCAACCCAAAATATATCTAAATTCAATGTGAAACATTATGAAAAATAATTGACATAATCAGATCCGAACAAAACTCCAGTACAAAAAGGACACGACAATAACCTGATCCAATCCAACCCGACCCGACAATATTCTGACCCGACCCGATCTAATCCTAGTATAAAAATTACACGACACTAACCCGACCCGATATTTACTCAACCCGACACTAACCCAACCCGATATTAACTTAACCCAACACGACCCAATTCGAGAAAAAAATTGACACGTTTTCAACCCGACACGATAAAACCCAAATCCAACCCGACACGACACGATAAATGAAAGCAACACGATTCAACCCGACACGTTTCAACATGACACGTTTCCAAACCGATACGATAAATGAAATCAACACGATCCAACCCGACACGTTTCAAACCCGATACGAATGCGACACGATAACCCGAATTGACACCACTAGTCCTCATCAAGAATGCAAACTCAAAAGTCACTGTATAGCCTAAAGCAACCATCCAGGCAGTGGAATGCTGAATTCACAAAGGCACTTGCTCATTGTTCCGACCCAGTGCTAGCTGTGCTCCCGCACTCGTGCCAAAATTTTTGGGGGCCAAAATAATATTTTAGTGCTTTATATTTGTTTTTCTAATTTTATTTATTTAATTTTTTTGAATTTGGGACATTTAAGTTAGATATAGCCCATTTTAAAAATATTAATTACTTTTTGGTCCACTAGATCAAAATACTAAATTAATTTTCGCCATTCCATTACTAAGCTTTCTTAAAGTTATAAATCTATTTTTTGAATTCTTTATTTTCTTCTAAATGTTTTAAATTTGAAGAAGAATGGTGAGTTGTTTAGGTTAAAGTGCATAACCCTATTAAATTTGGAAAGTACAGATATAACCTTATAAAATCTGAGAGTGAAACTAACCCTAAGATTTTGAGCAATGGTGCAGATATACCCAAATTTTACTATTCCGACATTGACTCAAGGAATTCAGGTGTTTACCTAACATAAAAATAAAAAAATACCCCAAGATTTAAAACTAAAAATGTAATGACAATAATACCCCTAGGCTCCACTGCCGCCGGACCACCGGTCGCTGGCCGCTGGTGGCCGAGTAAGATTAGTAATTTTATTAGTAAGCAAGCGTTAGATCAGTACTTTTATTAATAAGAAAGCATTAGATTAGCACTTTCGTAAATAATACAGGGTTTGAGCACTTTTTGGGAAGGGTAATATTGTTTTTTCCTATTTTTTGAATTTATGATTTTTTTTCAAATGGGTTTAATGGTCATTTTAAGGAATTCCAGCCACAATCTGGTTACCAGGGTTAGATTGACACTTTTAACCAAAACATAGGGTTATATTTGCACTTTCAGATTTTACAAGGTTATATTGGCCCTTTCACCCAAAACATAAGGTTAAAAACTCACATTTCACTATTTTTTTTCTAGCCTTTAGTTTGTAAAGATCACTACTTACTAATCGATCAAGAGAATATTTATTTTAATTCACATATTTTCTATATTAGTTCTACATGACATTATTTCCATCTCATGCTTAAAAATTTACAAATTGATATATTTCTAAAATGGAACATTAAAAATTGAATATTAGTAAAATCAAGATACACGACCTAAACAATAAAGTTTATCCATTATTTAGAGAAAATTTATGAATATACTTGTTATAAATAAATTTAAAATTTTGATTTTTTACTTCAGTGAATAAAAGATTAAAAACATCACTAAATTTGGAATGTTATGTTACATGATTCAAACAAAGTAATGTTTTTAGTGTCTTGGTTTATGCACCTCTATATTTTACTTTTAAATATATTTAAAAAATTTATGGAGTGAACTCCTAATGTTGCACTTAATTTTGTATGTTAATATCTTTAATAAACACGTTTTCTATATTTTTTTTATTAAAATAAAAAATATAGACAAAGTCTTGTGGGAGACCGTCTCGTAGCGAGACCATGGTTTTTTCTTCAATTTATAGGATTTTTGTTGAACTTGGGGTCAAGTTGTTATTACTTTTTTGGGGGTTATTTTTAAAAAGTTAATAGAAGTTTGGTATTTAAATTGCAATAAATTATAATTTTCATCTTCTTGGGCAAAGTGACCGGTTTCACTATTTTTCAGCATAATTTTCGGCAACATTCAAGCTTCATTTCTCTTCAATCATCACCTCTTTCAACCTCCTTTCTTCAACCCTGATATCCACATCCTTTCGTTGTTATTTTCGCTAGTTTGAGTTAAATGATTTCTCCGAATCTTAATGCTATATGGATTGAGAACGTTAGAATAAAAGTAAGAATTGACAACGAGCTGCAAATCGGACTTTGGCACGTTTGTTTCCGGTAGCAAATAGGGTGATGTCAGCGGTTTAGGGGTGGGGCAACGGATCGGAGGTGGGGTGGGTAGGGTTAGATGGCAGTTCAATCGGGTCGTGTTGGGCGGCGGGTTAATCGAGTAAGGTTAGGGTTTAGTTACTTTTTGGGCCTACTGTTTATTTTGGGCCTATTATTTTTTTGGGTTTGATTTACACAAACTCTTACTTTATGCAGCCTAAACTTTAGGCCAGAGATTATTGTGCAATTATATGAAGTTTCATTTGGGATGGAGTTTTTTTAAAATATGTTGAAATTTTAGGGACTGATTGTGCAATTACCCAAATACTATATATATCACAGAAAAATCATAATTTCCATTTTCATTTTATTTCTCCGGATTACTACCTTCGACAACGGTAACCACCGGATTCCGCTGGATTATTACCTTTTTCCGCTGCCTCAGCCGAAATCTCACCGGAATATCACCAGAATTCCTGCAATTTGATGCCGTGAAACCCTAGGCTCTGCAATTCGATGCCACTGCCGTACTTCTTTTTCTTCCTCTGGTTCGCAGCTGTGATTACTGGGGGGTTTTTGCGACAGATATGAAGCAACGCCAGAGCACATTGCAAGGCGTTGGCAGTGTCCAACGTACGTGCTCACTGCTCGCTGATCCAGCGACGGTTACTTGTTTTCTGGCGACGGTAACTGTTAAGGAGATATTTTGTCATATTCTACGTATATCTTGTACCGTAGTTAAAATCCTTTTCCATTTGTACTTTTGCATATGGTGCCTTTATATAGCACCCTTGTACCATCAATAAAAACACATGTTCATATTTTACATGGTATCAGAGCTAAAATCCTGAACACCTAAATTCTAAAATATCACCACTGCACCTCAAGTACCGCTTCTGTCACCGCCGGTCCTTCACGCACCACTGTCACCGCTGCCACGCGTCGCCGCTGTTCAAGGATCTGCTGTTGTCGTCCCTATTCATGTCATCATGAATCCTCTTGATCATATTGAAATTGAAGATATTGACCTTGCTCTTAATCCTGTTTCTGATGATGCCGCCGCCGCCGCAGGACCACCAATCCATGCACCACCACTGCCTGTCAACGCCGCTGCTGGAGCAGATCCCAACGCCACCGATAACATCATTCCCACCGTGCTTCCGCCACCGTATCCTCTAGGCTTTCCTGCTAAATATTCTTCCATCTTCCAGGCAGCCATACAGGTCGCAGCTGTGGCCGCTGCACAGGCTAAACACCAGGTCACATCTGATGACTTTTCTCATGCTTTGCCTACCAATCATCCCTACTTTTTCATCTGTCAAATCATCCTGGTTTGAGAATCTATCCTGAGATCTTTAAGGGTGATAATTATAATGAATGGAGTGAATCCCTGTTTAATGTGTTTTCTGCAAAGTTTTCTTGATGGTTCTGTTGTTAAGCCATCACCCTCTGACCCTTTTTATAATGACTGGAATAGTTTGAATTCTATGCTTGTTGGTTGGGTGGTTCAGACACTTGATCCATCTAGTCGTTCTGGTGTCACTTATCGTGTGTATGTTAAGGAACTTTGGGATGACCTTAAACATCGTTTTTCTATTAGTAATGGTCCACACATGTGTGAAATACATGCATCCATTTATACTTGTCGCCAGAATAGTCAGCCTGTTGCTGATTATCATAACAAATGTAAGAAGTTGTGGGATGAATTGAATACTTACTTACCTGCTCAGATATGTGTTTGCCCTCAAGCTTAAATTGCTGCTCAGTCCCATAAGAATGAGATCATTCATTAATTTCTCATAGGCATGGATAAAGAGTACCATTCGTTCAGATCTCACATCTTGACACTTGATCCTTTGCCTCCTATTGGTCGTGTTCACTCGCTTTCCATTCAGGAGGAGCATCACAAGACTTTTGTTCATGCTCTTTATTCTGCCCCGGACAATATAGCCTATACTGTGCATCGACCTCAGACTACGCCAAAGCCTGCCCCACAGGGATCCGGGCCACCTGCCACTGCTGTTGATAAAAAATCTTTACTCCGTACTCACTGCAATTGCAAGGGTCATGATGCTACTAATTGTTTTAAAATTCACGGTTATCCTGTATAGTTTGAGAAACAACAACAAGGATCCGTTCAGAGAGCTCAGCCCCAGCAAACCAGCGCCCAGCAGTCGCGCTGTTCACCGGAGCAGCCCCTGCCATCACCACTGTGACTCCTACTGCCGCCAATGCCGGTGCCATTCGTTCTGATGCTGATAAGATAGCTTCGATCCCACCTTGTCTAAAGAGCGGTGGAACTTGGTTATTAGCATGTTCTCTAAGTTGACTAATTCTGAAAATATATCAGGTAAGTATGTTTTACCTTGGATTCTTGATACCGAAGCTTCATATCATATAATCGGCAACAAGAATCTTCTACATGACATTAAGCCTGCTGATCATGTTGATGTTATTCTTCCTGATGGATCTATATCTACTTCTTCTCATCATGGGAACTTATATTTTGGAGATATTCTTGTTACTCATGTTCTCTTTATTCCGGAATTACGATGCAATCTATTGTCTTTTGCTAAGTTACTGCAGCCTTAAAATGCTTGGTTTTGCTTATTGAAAAATTATGTATCATACAGGATATCAGCACGAGGACAGTGATTAGCGCGAGTGATTAGCATGGTGGGGTTTATCAGTTGCACAGACTAGGGAAATTGTCCCCGAAATCACCATCATCCGCCTTTACTACCGTCGCCAGTTCCCCTTTATTGTGGCATCAGCAATTTGGTTATCCTTCCAGTTCGGTGTTGTCTTCTATACCAGGTCTTACTTTTAGTCATTGTCATTTGAATAAAACTGTTCCTTGTTCTATTTGTCATCGGGCAAAACAGTCTAGATCTTGCTTTCCCTTAAGTACCTTTAAGGCTAGTTATTTGTTTGAACTTATTCATTGTGATGTTTGGGGGCCTTATAGCTCACCATCTTCTAGTGGAGCTTTTTCCTTCTAGACTATATTAAATGATTATTCCTGAGCTATTTGGTTTATTTATTAGTATCTAAGACTGAAGCACCTACCAAGATGAAGAAGTTCCTTGCCCTTGCTCAGACATAGTTCCATCGGTCAGTTAAAAGAGTTAGAGCTGACAATGGAACCAAATTTCTTCCTCTCAGATGCTATTTTGATGAGAAAGGAATTCGATTTGAGACATCCACTGTCTACATGCCGCAACAAAAGCGTGGAACAAAAATATCATCACATCTTAAATGTGGCTCGTGCTCTTTGGTTTCAGGCCCATTTGCCTATTGACTCCTAAGGAGAATGCCATCTTATTACTACCTACCTGATTAATCTCACTCCAACACCTGTGTGGAATGGTCGTTGGCCCTATTAGCTTCTTCATGGCTGCGCGCCCAACTACATCCATCTCCGTGTGTTTGGTTGTTTGTGCTTCGCATCCCAGCTTCCAAAGACGCATGATAAGTTTTCTACCAGAAGTCGCAAATGTGTTTTTCTTAGATATTCTCTTACCAAGAAAGCATGGCGTGTTTATGACTTGGAGTCTCGCATTGAGTTTGATAGTCAAGATGATGTGTTCTATAAAGAATGCTTTGCCTTTGCTCTGACTGCTGACATTCCTCCTTCTAAGGATTTGATGTTGTTTCCTCCTACAGATGAGCTAGTCATGCCACCGCCTCAGACGATACCACCGCCGACCATTCTAGTTTATCATCCGGCGTCCGATATCCCACCACTGGAGTCGATGAAGTTACGGCCACCTGCCGTTGACTTTCAGTCGGCCTCATCCCCAACCTCAGTTGACTCAGTGCAGGTCTCTCTCCTGAAGGATTTACGGCCGGCCACACCTCGGCTGCCGACAATGTCGACGGTCTTCACTGACTAACCGTTGGTGACATCACCAGCCTCCTACTAGCTGCGCCGGGAGTCACACCGGCCTACCCCTCTCCGCCACCAACATCTCCGGTGTTGTGGCCTAGCCTGTCCGAGTCTCCATTGGACCGCCTTGCTCTATCGTCTAAGCTTCTCTCGGCGCTGGAGTCTGCTTCCTCGGATTCTATGTCTGCGCTGCCTCTTCGACCGCCGAGTACTCGCATCCTTCATGCTCCAATTAAACTCCAAGATTATGTCTGCACTACTACTTAAGAAATAAAACCCCCCTCTGCTTCTCTCTCTACTCCACCTAATTTGTCCTCAGGTACTTGCTACCTTATTGCTGATTATGTTACTTATCATAATTTTTCAGTTTTGCATTCTGCATTTTTAACAGCAGTGACTAATAGCTCGGGCCCTGTTACTTATTTTGAGGCTTCTCACCATCCTGACTGGAAAGAAGCAATGGCTAATAAACTTAGTGCTCTTGAGTGAAACAATACCCGGGTTCTATTTCCTCTTCCTGCTGACAAACAAGCCATTGGGTGCAAATGGCTATTTCGGACCAAGTTCAAGTCAGATGGTTCTATTGAGTGCTATAAAGATCGCTTCGTTGTTCTTGGAAATCGACAAATTGAAGGAACTGATTTTACTAAGGCTTTTGCTCCTGTCGCCAAAATGAGCTCTGTCCGATTATTCTTGGCTGTTGCCGCAATTTGGAATTGGGATATTCATTAAATGGATGTTCACAATGCCTTCTTACATGGTGATTTGGATGAGGAAGCCTATATGCGTCCTCCGCCTGATTATACCATTCCTGCACCGGGTTTGGTTTGTAAGCTTCGTAAATCTCTTTATGGTCTTCGTCAGGCTCCGCGCAACTGGTTTGTAAAACTTGCTACTGCCCTATGCACTTTTGGATTTGTTCAGAGTAAGGCAGATTACTCTTTGTTCACTTATTTGTGCAATGTGTTACCCTGCATGTCTTAGTTTATGTTGATGATTTGATTATTGCTAGTTCTTCCTCGGCCCTGATGATCGAGTTCAAAAAGTATCTCAGCTCTTGCTTTCACATGAAGGATCTTGGTGCTCTGAAGTATTTTCTAGGTATTAAGATTGGTAAGAGACCTGACAGTATGTTTCTGTCCCAACGGAAATATACCCTTGACATTTTACATGACGCCGAATTGCTAGCTGCAAAGCCTACGAATTTTTTGATGGAACAACAACACAATTGGGTGTGCTCGACCAGTCCCTTCTATCCTGATCTTGCGCAATATTGCCGTCTGATTGGGAAGCTCATTTATCCAACTATTACTCATCCAGAACTCAGTTATTCGGTCCATACTTTGGTACAGTTTATGGAGAAGCTGTGTGTCACCCATTGGTATGCATCCTTTTGCGTCCTACAGTACTTGAAGAGTCATCCCGATCAAGGTTTATTTCTTTCTGCTCATAGTTCTCTTCAACTATCTGTTTTTTGTGACTCTGATTGGGCTTCTTGTCCAATTATGCATCGTTTCTTGACTGGATAGTTTGTCATACTTGGTGAATCACCTATTTCATGGAAGACAAAGAAATAACTGATTGTTTCTCGTTCTTCTGCTGAAGCTGAGTATCGGGACATAGCTGTTGTTTGTTGTGACTTGATGTGGCTTAAGTCCCTTCTTCGTGACTTAAGAGTTGGTCATTCTTCTCCAATGCATTTATATTGTGATAGTCAGGCAGCCCTCTATATTGCAGTCAATCCTGTGTTTCATGAGAGGACGAAGCACATTGAGATTGATTGTTATTTTGTTCGTGATTTGGTACAGTCCAGAGAATCTGCTACTTATCATATTCGCACTTCCAGTCAACCTACAGATTTATTTACTAAATCTCTTGGAGGATAGTCATTTCAGACTCTTCTCGGCAAGTTGGCCATTTGTGATCCACATGCTTCAACTTGAGGATGAGTGTTAAGGAGATATTTTGTCATATTCTATGTATATATTGTACCATAGTTAGAATCATTTTCCATTTGTACTTCTGCATGCGGTGCCTTTATATAGACCCTTGTACAATCAATAAAAATACATGTTCATATTTTACAGTAACTGAGCATCGGTGATTTGTTTCCCGACAATGCTGACACTTGTTGCAAAATGGAGGATGAGGTTGTGGACTTGCTGATGCTTATTGCAGAACGGCAGATCAAATTTTCTGGCGGTGCTTTAGGCAAGAAGAAAGGCAGATCAAAGTTTTTGGAATCTCACCAACGGTGAGTAGAAAGGCGATGTTTATCCTCTGGTGACACGTCGGACCTTTTCGACGGGAGTATTGGATTGTTTGACGCTGCTAATTTGTAGCGAATCAATCAAATTTTGATGAGTTCAGAGGTCGCTTGCTGTAGAAGAGTGAGTAATCGGAGAGCTCGGAGGATACGGGCGAATATGCGCTGTTGAGGATTCCAACAATTCGTTGCAAGTTTGGTTTATTTCTTATTGAAAATGAATTTCATTTTTTTCCTAATACTCCCTCTGGTTCACTAACATTTGTTCACTTTCCTTTTTGGGATGATTTTTTAACATTGACTCCTTCTCTATTTGGCAAATTCTAGATTGTGTTCATCCACTCAATTTACTTTTTACACTTTCAATAAGTTCTCCACCACTAATTCAATATTTTTTAAATCCAAGTGTCAAAGGTAAGTGAGCCAATGTTAATGAACCGGAGGGAGTATCAATGTTGGAGAGAAGCACTTGGAATAATGCACTTTGTAATGATTGTTTTTGGCTGATATCAATGCTGGAGATAAGCACTTGCACTAATGCACTTTGCAATGTACTTGCCGGTACTATGTTGTTGAGGTTAGAGGTTTGTGTTCGAATCTCACTATAATCATTGTTTATGAAAAAATTATGTTTTTGATGTACATGATGAGATTTAATATTATTTGATGGAGTCTATGTTCAATATGAGATTTTGGTGTAGTAATTATTGCTTTAGTTTTTGAGGTTAGAAACCATGGTTCAAATTTCATCAGGTCCCTTTTTTTTAAAAGAAATTTTATTCTTGAGACAGCTGTAGCTTTTTGTTGATATTTCTAGCTTTTTTTTCTCTTATATTGATGTTTTTTATTATTCTTGTGAGATTTAATTGATATGAGTTGATGTTTTATAGTTTATTTTTGGGTGAGATAGATTGATATTTGTAGTTTTTTCAAATTTTTCTCATGTTGATGTTTTTCAATTTCTGGCAGAGGTTTTGGTAATAAGAGTTGATTTGTAGTGTCTCTTTTCTTATGTTGATGTTTTTCATTTTTTGGATGAGATTCAGATATTAGGAGTTGATGTTTGTAGTTTTTGGGTGATGTAGACTGATATGTGCAATTATTTCATTAAAAAACGCTGATGTTTTATGATTTTCAGAGTGAATAATTTATAATCTTGAGGTACCATAGCTTTTTTGTTCATGATTTAGTTTTTTTCTCTCATGTTGATGTTTTCATTTTGTAGATGAGTTTTAGGTGATATTGGTTGATGTTTGTAACTTTTTTGATGATATGGTTGATTTTTTTGTAGTGTTTTTTCCCCTTATGTTGATGTTTGTTTTATTTTCTGGGTGAAATTTAGATGATAATAATTGATGTTTTTAGCTTTTGGGTCATATGGTTAATGATTTATAGTGTTTTGTTCCTTATTTGATGTTTTTCATTTTTTTGGTGAAGTTTAGATAATAATAATTAATTTTTTTTAGCTTTTGGGTGATATAGTTGATGTTTATAGTTTTTTTTAATAAAAAAAATGATAATTTAGTTTTGTTGATTTTTTATGATTTTCAGTTCAGTTTTTGTTAGTCGTAGTCGACGCTTTTTTTAAAAAAAAATTGTTAATTTTTATTTGATTTTTCAATATTTTATTGCTATTTCTTTTTATTTTTAAATATATATTTCGCTGTTATTTTTCAATTTATGTTTTATGATTTTTCGTTGATGTTCTGCTATTTTCTGCGGATGTTGCTACAGATTTTTATTTATTTTTTGCATTTTTTTATAAAAAAAATTAAAATTTTTACTTTTTTGAATTTTTTTGCAGATTGCAGGTGGTAGGAAAATGATAGGAAAAAATTGGACGAAAAAGCTCTTGAAAAGTTATTAGCGATTGGTCCCTGTAAAATAATTAGAGATAGGTCCCTATAAAACTATTAGAGATAGGTCCCTATAAAATTATTAGAGATAGGTCCCCATAAAATTATTAGAGATAGGTCCTTGTAGATAGAATATTGTTAGAATTACCTAAAGGCTCCTGCATAAATTTTAGGCTACCTCATAGGAGACCATCTCCTGATTTTAACACATTTTAAAAATTATTTAACTTTTTGAGAAATGAGCATACATAACCTTACATAATTACATAAGTGCAAATATAACCTTTTGATAATTGAAAAGGCAAATAAAACCATGGATAGTTAGTGTAGGTGCAAATTTACCCTTTCCAAAAAATTGAGGCCGGATTTTATTAGAATGATAATTTCACCCCTCCGCAAAAACAAAAAAAACATTATTACCCCTAAACCAAAATCCTAAACCATTTCCACCCACCTCTTTTTCTCCTTCTGCAAATCACCAAAACATACACAAATCTGATAGAAATCACAAACACAAAACACACACAAACCAAAACTTCTCTCTGCAAATCTGATAGTACTCATTTCTAGCATCTCTTGCCTCTTCAATCTCTTGCCTCAAATGTTGGGTGGGGCTGGGACGGCGATGGCAGGGGATGGGTGACCACGGCGGCGAAGGCTGGGTGTCAGCGGGGCTGGCTGGATGTGCTAAGGGTGTTGCCGGGGTGGAAGGCGGAGGAGGTGGCCATGGCGATGGGGCTGGGGTCAGAGGAATTGGCCTCGATGACGAAGCCTGGGTGGAAGGCGGAGTGGGGCTGGAGGTGTTAGGGGCGGTGTCGAGGGTTGAAAGGTGTTGGTGGGGCTGGCTAGAGGTGCCGAGGATGGAAAGTGGCGAGGGTGGCCACGGCGGCCGGGCGGGGCATCAACAGAGGTGCTTGCGGCGGTGAAGGCTCGACATCGACGGAGGATGGCTGGAGGTGATGGGGGTGGTGTCAGGGGTAGAAGGTGGCACTGGGGCTAGTTGAAAGGTGCTGGGGGTGGTGGTGACTGGGCTGGAAGGTAGTGGTGGACCGGTGGCGTTCAACGGCTGGGATGTGGTGGGTGGAGGGCATTTTTATCTTTCAAGTTTTTGTATTAGGGTGAAAGGACATTTTGGTCATTTCTAGTTGGTCAATTGCCAGAAAGGGCCAGTAAATGACAAAATATAGTCTTTAGGGCTATATTTGCACTTATGTAAAGTAGTTAGGGTTGTTTTTGCACTAAACATGATCTCAGGGTGCACAACTGAAGTATATATGGTTATATTTGTATATATCCCTAACTTTTTTTTAATTATGATAATCTTCTATGTATTACTTTCATGTTTTATGTTTTTTACATGATTTTAACTTTTAATATTTTAAAATGTAAACTTGTGAAGTTTTGTGATGATGTTTTATTATTGTTTGATGTACTATAATTATGATTTCTATAAAATTATGATGACAATTAAATTGTTTTTTTTCGTGTTTTACAATTTTAGCGTGCTATTTTAATTTGATATATATATATTTAGAGCTAAGTGCTTATGGATCTGTTTGGCAAAACTGTGCTTATAAGCAAATTTGGCTTATTTTGAAAGTAGGAGGAGACCAACTTCTGTTTCCCCCCCAAAAATAACCTCTACTTTCAAAATAAGTTGCTTTTTAGCGCTTTACCAAACACAAAAAAAGTGATTTTCTTATAAGCACAACAACTTATAAGCTCTAGCAAATAGAGCCTATATAACCATCAGTTCTTTGGTATGTGCAAATATAACCTCGAGTTTTTTGAAAGTGCAGTTGTACCCAAAATCATCTAAGCGGACAGTGGTACCCATTCATATCTCGCTAATTTAAGCGGGAACTCGGGTACAGGTTTACATATTTTGGCCGACTATGGGTATATCCACACTTTTAAAAAACTGGGTGTTATATTTACACTTACCAATGAACTATGGGTCACTGAGCATTTTACTCATATTTTTATTCGATATTTAACCATTTTCACCTGATATGTACGTGTTAGTGTTTCAGTTTGATATTTTTCTATTTTAAATCGATTTATATTTATTTGATGTTTGAATAATTTTAATTATTTGACTTTTAAATTTATTTATAATGAATTTTCAATATATTACTTTCATGTTTTATGTTTTTTACATGATTTTAAATATTATAATCTTTAAATTTTAAACGTGTGATGATTTTAAGATTAGGAATGATGTTTTATTTTTGTTTTTTATGTTTACAATTTTGACTTTCATAGAATTATGATGACAATTTAATTTTTTCCATTCATGTTTTACAGCTTTATAGAATTATGATGTACTTTTAATATTTTAATTTGATTTTTTACTCTTTTAACTTGATATAATTTTGATTCAGTGTATAACCATTTTCGTTTTATGTTATTAAGAAAATCCTATTTTTTTCCTAATATTTCACATGTGCTTTTAATAATTTAATTCGATGGTTTACCATTTTTATTTAATGTTTACGTTTTAGTATTTTAATATGATTTTTTACTATTGTATTTTGATTTTCAAAATTAGTGTATTTTTAAAAATGTTACATACTTTGTATGTACTTTTTTTTTAATTCGATGTTTTATTATTTTATTATGATATAATGTTTATTCGATGTTTAACCATTTCCATTTGATGTTATTAAAATTAATGTATTTTAAAATTTTAAAATATTTTTATTCGATGTTTGACCATTTCCATTTGATGTTTAAGGTTTAATATTTATTTTTCTGTTTTTAACTATTTTAAAATTGATTTTGTCTATTTTAAATCTGATGGACTCAATGACAATATAGCCTAATAAAAACCTATTTATTAGGCCCAAATCCTAATGACCTGTATCCACCCCATGATTTTCCCCAAATCTCATTTGCCTTAACCCAAATTGAATCCAAAATGTTTGATAGATTTTCTTCGTTGTCGATGTGTTCTTCATTTCTCCGGCACTTTGAATTCGACGGAAACCGAGCTCGAAATGATGGCAAACATTGCAGCGATTGAGATCGACAAAGACGACAATGAAGTTCACCAATTATGACGACACTAAATCAGAGTTTAATTGGATGACCGGTGAGATCGAGTGACGACAATATTGTGTACAAATTGAATGAAGGAACAATGAAGAAAGAGAGGCAAAGACGGAGAAAGACGACAGAGAAGGAGGGGTGGAGAAGGAGCAACAATTATGGAGGTTGAAACTTCACTGAAGAAGGATGTTTTTGGTTGTGCGAATTGACGAATTCGCAGAGAAGATGGTTGCAGGCGATTGAACGTTGGAGAAGAGGGTAGCACGGGGGAATGTGATGAGATTTAGCTTGGCAGAACGATGTGAAGGTGGAGTGCGGTAGAGAAGGATTCGCCGGAGAAGAGGAGTTCGCCGGAGAAGAGGAGTTCGCCGGAGAAGAGGAGCTCACCGGAGAAGAAGGAGTCTGCAGGAGAAGAAGGTAGTTTTTTTTCCCATTTTTGCATATTAGCCCCTGATGTTTCTTACAATTTTTAAATTTCATCCCGAATATGTAATATTTAAATTTAGACCCCGGAATTTCATTTTTCATGTTTTTTATTTTCTGTATTTGTAATTTGGTCCTTGGTTTCACCGTGAGACGGTCTCGCAGGAGACAGACTCAAAAATATATAAGAGTCCAATTTATTTTCTTCACAAGGCCTCAAATACAGTGGACCAGCCCTGCTTGCTCAGTGAGGAAGGTTGTTATCTAAATATGACCACTGTATTTTCCTTAAGCATTTTGTAACCTCCACTTTGACTCTTTTAGTGTATGTGGATAATGTGCTGATCACTAGTAGTTCAGAGGTTGATATTAGACATGTAAAGGATATATTCATAGTAGCTTTACCATTAAGGATCTTGGGGTTGCAAAGTATTTCCTTGGTATAAAAATTGCAAGATCTCAGGCTGGCCTGTTTCTTAATCAATCCAAGTACATTTATGACATCATTTATGATCTGGGAATGGCTAATTTCAAGATGACTAATTCTCCTCTACGTGCTCATCGGCCTGCAAAAGATAAACCCTCTCCTATTCTTCTTGATCTCGGCCTCTTTCAAAGACTCAATGGGAGACTGTTGTATCTAACTTATACTAGGTCTGGTCTCACCTTCTCTGTGCATCAGCTCAGTCAGTTCATTCAGCAGCCACCATACATTATTGGCAGGGAGCCTTGAAAATTGTTAGGTACCTTGAAGGGTTCTCACATCATTGTTTGTTCTTTCTAAATCAGTTCAATCTGAGCTTGTCTTCCTACTGTGATGTTGATTGAACCACTTGTAAACAAACCAGAAGGTCTGTCACTGGTTACTGTGTGTTTTTGGCCTCTTCTGTGATCTCATGGAAGTCCAAAAAAACAACCTACCATGTCCAGGTCGCTTAATATGAGTACAAAAGCCTGGTGTTGGTAATTGTTGGATATCTCTTCAAATCCTAAAAGGTTAATGAATGAGAAAGTCAAGAGTTTTGAGTTTATGCATGGGAAACTCAAGGGAAGATTCATCAATTGAGAATTCCAAGAGTTAGATACATGAATTGGAAGACTTTTCAGCTACACTTGAAATCTTATCAATAGAGGGAGAGTTAGAATTGTTAGGTTTGAGTTTTGTAGACATTTGTTCTGGTCTTAAAATCACCCCTTATGTATCTGTAAGTTGTGGGAATAATGTAGTCCCTCTTGTATCTGCAATCTGGGTCGGGTGGTCCTGCATGACGTAATGTCTGACATCTGTAATCTGTCTGGTCCATTTCAACAATAAGCTTAATATGTTTATGTCTGTGGACGAAGCCAACATATTTGGTGAATCACGTTAAAATTATGTGTTCTGTTTTTCTTTGTTTCATCTGATTTTGTGCAAGGGGATTAATTTTCCAACACATGGCTCTTGCAGTTGGCAAGCTTAAATAGATTTCTTATTTACTGAAGGACTTTCATGCTCCTTCTCCTCTGCCCATTCCTCTATGTTGTGACAACATTGCAACTCTACAAATTATTGAGAACCTAGTTTTTCACGAAAGGACCAAACACATATAGATTAATTGTAATTTTGTACGTAAATTATATCTTTAGGATTTCACCGTTCCTTTTCATGTTATTTCCAAGGAACAACTGGCTGATGGTTTTACCAAGTTACTACCCTTTTCTACTCTTTATCCTCTTCTTCTTAATGAACCTTGCACTTTGTTGCTCTGGCCTTCGAGGGTGAGAACCTGGTTATCTAATCAACTCTGTCATTTAGGATTCCAGAAGGGCGCACGTGTGTTGTACAACCGCGCGTGTCACTGCTCCCCAAACAGCGCGTTGTCAAAAGACAAAAGTGTGACGTCTTTCCATAACTTTTTTATTTCTAAAGCAGTAATAATTATTCGCCACTTCAGCCTCCATAATTACCTCACATCCACACTTCCTCATTCACTTTTCTCGTTTGCGGGCATCTTCTTACAAGCATTCTTTCTGTATTTCTATCCCGAGCAATTCAATTCCCATCACCTTTTCCAGAAAATCAGTAAGTTCTTTTATCCCTATTCTCATTCTAATATTTTCGTTTCCTCCCCTTACAATCATACCCACTCTAATGAGGGTTCCGATGCCAGAAAGTTTTCCTATGAGGTTAGGGTAGGTGGGACAGGGGTTAACACACCGGAGAGGGTCGTTAGTGACCTGGAATGCACTCATTCCAAAGAACTCCGGTACGACTCAGATGGTAGAGAGGGTGTATTTGATCATGTTGGTGATAGTCATAGGGAAGAGAGGCTTTTCCCCAGAATGGACATGCCTCCTCGAGATGTCGTTGAAAACTAGCCTTCAGGCCTGGGCAAGCCCCACATAAGGAGGTCCCCTACGAGCGGCAAGATTGGTTTCTACCCTCCAAATCCAGAACCTGAGTCAGAAAGGGTGTCAAGTACATCTTCTACTGGGAGACACATCTCGAAGCCAGTGAAGAGAAGAATGGGACAATCCTCGAGGGGGATGAAGCACCCTCGAGAGCGCCTTAGGTATTTCTTCCAGCTAAAGCCTCTCAAAAGAAGAAAAAGGGGTTTTATCAAAGATTGATGCTAAAGGACTCAGGGAGGGAGCCCCCAGTTCCAGTAGTAGGAACCGCTATTTCCAAAATTTTGGACTCGATCCCTCCTAGCCAACGAGTAGCCCCTGATGCTAATTTTCAACCCTTCCGAGAGGGAGATAACCCCCATAACCTCCCCAAAAGAAGATCGTCTATTTCCATTAGACATCTTCATTGCGGGCTTACATTTCCCATTCTGCCCCTCTTTTCCAAACTTCTTAGACAATTCTGGGTGAGCCCTGCACAAGTCCACCCCAATGTCTTGGTAATCATTATGATGTTCTTGACTAGATGTGACGAGTTTGGTATTAAGCCTAGTTATAAGCTGCATCGTTCAATATACTTTGTGTCCTATAGTGGGCGGTCTACCGATTCATTGTCATGTTTGTTAGCCGAGAGGTACACTATAAGTTTTTTGGGGTTCCTGGAAATTTGAGTGACTGGAAAAGCTGAAAGAAAGGTATCTCGTTTGATAGCAAGAGGTATTGAGTTCCTCCGTGGAATCGGGCCGTGCGAGTTGAATCTCCCAAACCTGGGGAACATATCTACCCAAATACTCTCGAGAGGGATAGACAAAAAATATTGTACAGTCCCCTCGACTACAGCCTCTTCAACAATCCCAACTCCCGGATCGACAGCTTTGCATTCTCGCCCAAAATCTACAAAGAATATGTATGTAAAACACTCCGGAGGGATACCAGAAAGAAGAGAAGATGACTCGAGGGCCCCAGAGATGGCCCTCCATTTGAGACCACCGTTAGTGATGTTAGGCATTCAGGAGCCTCCGAAGGTGTCTTAATAGAGCAATACTTCTCCTATTTGTTGTGTTATTGAGTTTATTGTTACTAACTTTCTTTTTCCTTTTTCAGTGGGTCTTGCTGAGGGATTAAAGAAGTAGAAGCCCTCAAAGCAAGTTCAAGGTCTTCCCAAGGGGATTATTAATTCCTCAAATCAGTCTTCCACTCCCCCAAATCCGGCGTCTCTCCCCTCAAACCCGGCTTCCCTCTTGCAATAGGCCGTGAAAGGCCTTCCCCAACTATTGGTGATAAGCAGCCACCTCACACTAGGAGCGTTCACCAGAAAATAAGGGCGAACAACAACACTATCGATTCTTCCTCACCAAGGCCATTGATAGGGACACATGGTGGTGCAAATTTTCATCAATAGTCTTCTCGCCCTTCGAATAATGCAGCTACCCCATCCAGGATCGAGCATCACTTCTGGAAGATGGCCTCTGACCCTGAGGTTTTCTTCCATTCTCCTTTTTTTTAAAATACTTATTTAGCATCTTTTTTTTATATCCCTTTTTTATATATATCATCAATCTGAGCTGAGTTGTTTTACCAGGCCTCCGAAATTTTAATCGAGGCCACCAAGAGAATGGAAACCTTCTTTTCCATTTGTTCCTCTTGCTGCGGTAAGTTCCGTGAAGAGCTCAGTAAACTAGATGCTGAGATTTTGCGGCTAAAGAAATCTCTCGAGGATCACCAGCGGGTTCTCTAAGAAAAAGATAGAGTCCTCAAAGAGAAGGATAGGGTGCTCAAGGAAAAAGATAGGGTGCTTGAGGAAAAAAACTTCTAGAAGAAGAGAGGCAAGGTGTTGATGCTAAGAGGCATCAATGGACGTTAAAGAAGGACACCCTTGCGAAGAGGGTTCAAGCTGCAGAGGATCCGGCTACACAAGTTCAACTGCTCGAGGCCTTCAAGCACAAGCAGTTGACCAGCCCTGAGCTGCTTAAACTTTTCCTGGATCTTCTGGGTGTGGCCAAGCAAATCGGCTGTAGTGAATTAGCTTAGGGCTTTTTAAAGCCACAAGTGTTCGCCTCTCTATCTGAAGATTTGGCCAAGCAAGTGGACAAACTAGTTAATCGAGAGCTTGAAACCATTCTAGACACAAAATGGGATGAGACCATCAAGAACAACGACCATCATTTTTCCCTATTGGATTTCATCAAGTCCAAAGGGCAGTTCTGCACTGCTGAGGGGATTCGAGTGATCCCCCTTCCAGAGGCTACAGATGCCTCTCCTGAGCGGGATTCCATCACCGGCCGAGTGGAATAAATAATTTCTTCCACATCAAAGGAAGATGATTCTAGGGTTGGTCCCTGATTGTAATTTTTTTTACATAGGGCCCCTCAATTGTAACCCTTTTTTTTACGAGTATCAATAAAAATACATTTTTTGGTGCAACTTAATTATTTTACCTTTTTTTTATTTTCATAGTATAATTCGTTGAAGATGGTGTTAGAAGGCGCTTGTAAGAAGCTTTTGAGTGCCCAAAAAAAGCTGAATGAGATACGCAAACAACTACTGATCGCCCTTCGAGATCTTTCTAAGTGTAATCAAGAGAAGGACTCCTTGAAGGACAAGCTTCACCGAAGTTGTGGCAATCTAAAGACCATCCCACTTTTAAGGGGTTTGTTAAGGGTTTCCTTAGCAAAGAATTTAATGGTGCTTATCCCTTAGAAGTGGTTAAGGGTCAAGAATCCCACTGATGAAGATCTAGAAGAACTAATGTGTCAAATTTATTTGAAGTTTGGTTCTCTGAAGTCCATCCTTGACACTGCAACTAGGCTTCCAGTAGTGGAAGGGCGTCTAATTGGTTGCTTGGGAAAAATCACAAACTGGTAGCCCAGAGGGAATCACTTGCCGAGATAGCCAGCGAGGATCCTCCTTCTTTAAGCAAACCTCCTACGGCCCCTCGAGAGAGCCCCTCAGGTGAAGATAGCTCTTTGATGGAATCTCTTTTATCCAAGAACACAAAACTTGCTGGGGAGATCAAGGCCTGGAAGATACAAGCCACATAAGTGGAACAGCATTTCGCAGATTTCAAAGAAACAATCGTCGCACACGAAGTGAGCCTTCGTGCTTTCATGCTTTCCCATGGCATTCCCTCCTCATACTTAATCAGCAATTATCATCTTCCCAAGTTTCTACTAAAAACTGTGCATTACTGGATGGAAGAAGTCAACGTTCAAGAGAATGGGACTCTTCGACAAAAAAAGAGCTTTTGACCTCATTCTCGATTAGCTGGTAGAGCTGAAGGTGAATGGATTCACCCCCTTGAGCTTTTGCTCTACCCCTCGATCACAGAAGTCTACCACTAAGGAAGATGAAGACATCTTGTCCCTTTGAGCAAAGTTACCCAAGGATCTTCCTTAAAATGTTGCAAAACCGCTAGGTCATTCTCGAAGGGCCCATTCGAATCTTCCACAAAGAAGCGGTGTAAGACTGTTGTCATCACTCCCCTTGATCCCTCAGAATATCCCGTAGAGGAAAAAATTAAGGATATCTAAAGGGCAGCTGGTATAAAACTTGAAGAACTTGAAGAAATAGAGGTAAATGTGAAGGAGCTAGGAAAACCTATCTTCACTGAAGAATTGTTTCAGGCGGTATTTCCTCCCACTAGATAAATACGTTTAGACGAATAAACTTAGATAGTTGTTAGTATCAATATTGTATTCCTAATATATTCGTTGAAGTTTGAATAAAAAACCAATATTCTTTCCATCTCTTATACTTTATCCCTCGAATATGAGCGCCCTGTGAAATTTCCTTAGGCAGAGCAAAGTATGAATATATTTTGTAAGTAGAAATTAAGTAATTTAGAGACACAAGCATTTTACCCAGGTTCGGTGTTTCCACCTACATCCTGCTAATCTCGCCAACTAGTTTATCATTTTAGGATTACAAGATATCCTTCAAGTGCCGCTTTAGAGCAAACCACTCGAACATCAGCCGCAGCTGGAAATATCATCTAGAGCACTGCATTAAAGCAACCAGCTCGAACATCAACCAAAGTGCTGCTTTAGAGCGAACCACTCGAACATCAACTAGAGTGCCGCTTTAGAGAAAACCACTCAAACATCAGTCGTAGCTAGAAATATCATCTAGAATGCCGCTTTAAAGAAACCCGCTCGAACATCAACCAGAGTGCCACTTTAGAGCAAACCACTCGAACGTCAACTAGAGTGCCGCTTTAGAGCAAACCACTCGAACATTAGTCGTAGCTGGAAATATCATCAAGAGCTCCGCTTTAAAGAAACCCACTCGAACATCAACTAGCATGCCGCTTTAGAGGAAACCACTCGATCATCAACTAGAATGCCGCTTTAGAGCAAACCACTCGAACATCAACTAGAGTGCCGCTATAGAGCAAACCACTAGAACATCAACTAGAGTGTCACTTTAGAATAAACCACTCGAATATCATAGCTAGTAGCATTTTTGCAAGTTGGTAATGTTCCACCTTCTTGGAACTCAAACCGCATTCATTTGTTTGAGAATATAGCTTCCTCCCGGGTGTGATTCAATCTCTTTATAAGGCCATTCCCAATTTGCAGTTAACTTCACCTCATATTCCTTTCTGCTTTTCTCATTTTTCCTTATTACCAAGTCTCCCGGGTTAAACAACACCTTCTTTACCCTTCTGTCATGGTACCTTGACTTTAGCCTCATGTAGAAAAGATAACTCTCTCTTTTCCTCCACCATATCCAGATCCAGACATCGGTTTTGTTGATTGATTGTCTCATTTATAGTAGACATATTCCATTTACTATTGTTCTGTTGGTCACCTCCACTTTCCCATTGGCTTGGGGTGGTAAACATATGTTATCTTTTGCTTAATCTGATATTCCTCGCATCACTTCTTGAAGAGATCCTGAGCAAACTATGTTCCGTTGTCCATAATGATCGTTCTTGGGATTCCAAAATGGCACACAATGTTCTTCAAGCAAAAGAGATGACTACATTTCCTCTTATGTTTTTCAAGGGCTCAGTTTCTACCCACTTTGTGAAATAATCAATAGCTACTATTAAGTATCTGAATTTTCCTGGCACTTCCGGAAAAGGGCCCACCAAATCAATCCCCCATTTGTAAAATGGCCATGAACTGTAGATGCTTCTCATTTCTTCCTGTGGAACATTTATTATAGGTGCATGTCTCTGACATTGATGGCAAGCCGAAATATACCGGTTCGCATCCTCGAACATTGTCTGCCAGTAAAACCCCGCTTGAATGAGCCTCCTCAACACGGACCTGGATTCGTGGTGGCTGCCGCATACCTCTTTTGAACCTCTCTTATGAGATAATCAGCTTCATGAGGGTTAACGCATCAAAGTAATGGCTGCAAATGACTCCTTTTATACAACCCTTCTTCCTGCAAAACATACATTGGAGCCTTCAACCTTATCTTTCTAACATCCACTTCATTTTTTGGCAGGACTCCCACTCGAAGATACGCCATAAACGGTGTCATCCAGGAGTCTTCCACTTCAATCGCCATCAACACAGGTTCTTCAAAACTTCGCCTGCTTAAAGTTTCCATTAGGAGTTGCTGCTGGGATTGGGTTCCCAAATCCAAAGAAGCGAGCTTACTTGGAGCATCTGCTTTATCATTGCTTTCCCTCGGAACTTACTTCAAAATATAAGATTTGAAATTTTTTAACAGGTTCTTCGCTACCTCGAGGCATCTCTGCAGGATACGCTCTCTGGCCTCGTACTCTTCATTCACCTGCTGAACCACAATTTGAGAGTCACTGAAAATCTCCAGTTCCTCCACCTGCAGCTTCTTTACGAGGCAAAATCCATTGATCAATGCCTTATACCAAGCTTCATTGTTAGTTTCTTTAAATCCAAAGTTTAATGCATAAGGATCTCTACCATTAGGGCTAGTTAGTAGGACCCCGGCTCCACTTCCTCCTGAATGTGACGAACCGTCTACATACAACTTCCATGTCTTTCTTTGCCTTGTTTCCTTATCCTGAATGGGATCCAAACACACCTCAAGGGGCTCTGTAGTTTCCACTATAAAGTCTGCTAGCGTCTGCCCCTTAATCGCAACTCAAGGTTGATACTGGATATCATGCTCTTCCAATTCTACTGCCCACTTCATTATTCTTCCTGAAATCTCTGGCCTAGTAGGATCTGTCGAATGGGGTGGTTCGTGAACACCACTATCCTATGTCTCTGGAAGTAGGGTCTCAACCTTCGGACTACATGTACGAGGGCTAGAATCAACCTTCAAGAATCGTATACCTTGTCTCCAGCCCCTACATGGCATGACTAACAAAGTAAATCGGATGTTGAACCTTTTCTTTTTCTTTTACTAGAGTCACGTTGAATGCTAGTAGCAACGTGGAAATATACAAGTACAACGTCTCATCCTTCTCTGGTTTCATCAAGGTAAGTAATGTCCCCAAATGTTCTTTCAACTGCTCGAATGCCTAGTCAAACTTGTCATTCCACTCAAACTTCTTTGCCCTTCGAAGAACATCAAAGAAGGGTAAGTGCCTCTTCGCCCCTTTCGATAAGAACATGCTTAATGCTGCCAGAGACCCTGTAAGCTTCTGCACACCCTTTATCGATTGTGGGGTTTTCATTGTCCTCAAAGCTTCGAACTTTTCTGGGTTTACATCGATCACCCTCTCTGAGACCATAAATCTGAGAAACTTCCCTGCGCCCACACCAATAACACACTTAGATGAGTTCAAGATCAAATTAGCTTCTCGAAGCCAACCAATTGTTTCTTCTAGATCTTTTAAGAATTCTTCATAACCTTTACTTTTTACCACTATGTCATCCACATGTATACTCATATTCTTCCCTATCTATCCCCTGAAAAGTCTATACCAATCTCGGGTAAGTAGCTCCAGCATTCTTCAACCCAAAGGGCTTCTTCTTATAGCAGTACATGCCCACATCTGTAATAAATGATGCCTTTTCCTTGTGATACACCTTATGTGCATCAAAGAATGCCAAAATATTATATCCAGTGATGGATTCCACCAGCTTGTCGATTGGTGGCAATGAGTAACTATCTTTGGGAAGCACTTATTTAAGTCAGTAAAGTCTATACACATCCTCCATGCTCCATCATGCTTTGGAATCTATGACTGTGTTAGCAATCCAATCAAGATAGAATACCTCTTCAATTACATCCACCCTCAATAACTTTTCCACCTCTTCTTTAATTGCATCAGCTCTTTTGAGAGCGAACACCCTTCTCTTCTGCTTCACTGGCTTAATCGAGGGGTTAATGTTCAGTTTATGTAGTGCGAGACTCGAAGGGACCTTTATCAGGTCAGAGATATCCCACGAGAACACATCTCCATACTCTTCCAACAAGTCTTTCAGTTTTCCTTTCACATCCTCAGGAATTAGTTTCACAGTAGCTACTGACCCTTTATCCCGAATAGGCATCTGTATTGTATCAGCTATTCCTACTCCTGCATGTACTGTAGCTACATCCCTTCGCTTCCTCGCTTTTCGTACCACTGTGAGGTTACATTTTCGGGCCACAGTCTGATCTCCTTGAATGAATGCCATCCCCTTCTTAGTTAGGAACTTCATCATCAAGTAATAGGATGACCAGACTGCCCGAGCCTGGCACATCTATGGCGTTCCTTAAATCACATTATAAGGGGGAAGGAGCATCCACGACTGCAAAATTACACCTGATGTTCACTCCATTATCACCATCTGCTACTCAAATGGGCAATGTTATCTCTCTAATGGGGAATATCAGGTTTCCCTTAAATCCTGACAAACGGGAGGCAGACTTTTTCATGTTTTCACGCCTTATGTCTAACTGGTCAAAAAACTCAGAAAACATCACTTCTACCCCCACTTCAATCATTAACGGACACCCTTATTATCAAGGATGTTTAAATAATGGCTGAAATTACCATAGGATCCGCATGATGCGTTTGGTCCGGCACAGCATCCGCTTTCGAGAAAGTGACCGTCCGGTTGGGTCAGGACCTCTTATGACTGGGCTCTTCTGCAGGAACCCTTTGAGCTTCGGCTCCTATGAAGGAGTTTGAAGATCTCTCTCCCACCATGCCATTGATAACGTTAATTACCATTCGCACGGGTGGGTTTTCTCCATTTTGGTTTCCTTGATTTCCCCCTATGTTGCTCCTGGGGTCTATCCTGTCTTCCTACCTACCCCCTGTCTTAAGCCACCTGTTCTCGAGGCCTTCTATCTCCTTTTCCTCCATTTTTTTATTATTTCTTCTATAAGGCTGTCATTGGTTCATTCGGGACGTCGAGGGGGCGGCCTGATTCCTATGTCCTTGTCCTCGGAACCGTCCTTCCCGCTCACACCTGTCAATCTCCATCCTTAACTGCGTGCAATTATTTGTATCATGGAAGTAATCTCTGTGATGATTACAATACCGATTTGTTACCCTCCAGGCTGCAACCAAGTTGTGCGAACTCTGCAAAAGTAGGGGTGCTCGGAAAAACCCTTTATGTATGCTTAAGATCTGTGCATGGGTTCTTCCCCCGAGCGTTGGAGGTAATGGATTGTACCTCTCGAATGGTGTTCTTATGGTTTTGATTGGCCTTTTCCTCTATGCTCTATATTTCTTCCTGCTTTTTTGGCAAGGCTATCTCTTTTCCTTATAGTTGCCTTCTCTACCCTCGAATACTGCTCTATAACCTCCTAAAGTTTTTTGCAAAGTCTTGGGAGTATTAGTACTCAGCTTCTTGTATAATTCCAAGTCCTACATCCCCAACATTTTTGGTCATTTCTATCACCCCCAAACTCTCGTCTACATACCTGTGATAGAAGGTTTCTGTGCTTTCCCCTGCCTTTTGCTTCATCTGGTAGAGTTCTAACAAAGTTTTGGTAAAATTTGTCTTCTATGTGTGCTGGCTTAACAATGCTCCGCTGAAATCTCGATACGATCGAAGTGATCCTCTTGGAAAATTATTTAACCACTCCTATGTCTTTCCCCGCAGGTAGCTACCTACTAGCTTGCATGTCAATTTTTCATCAAAATCCCTCGAATTCATCAAGCCCAAGAACGTCTGGATGAACTCTCAAGGGTCAGTTTCACCCTGTATGTGGGAAGTCCTTCTGGGGGCTTCACTTCTATTGGCCATCGAACCCCGGTGATCACTGAGCTAAAAGGAGATCCTGTAGCCTAGCCCAATGGGCCGACCAACCTATCCAATTCCTTTCTTAACGATTCACTTGCATCTGAGGGGGGTTTGTGCTATCCCCTAGGCATGTTTAGCCCCCTATCGTGACCACCCAGCTTTGGCATATAAGAAGGTTGGGTTTCTCCGTATCTTGGGTTCATCCAATGCTATCCAAGGTTCGAGTATGCTAGTGGTGGGAGTGGTTGGACATAAGGATTGTACGGCCCTTGACTGGTTCCCATACTCCCGTATCCTTGCGTTACAAAAGAGGCTATTATTCCATATGATGCTCCTGGATCGACCAAGTTAAGGGTAGGAGTAGATTGGGCTAGCAGAGGTAGTGCATATATGGGACCTTGGGAATAACTAGGAATAGAAGGCTGAGGCCTAGCCTGTAGCAGTTGATGATTAGTTCTCCAATATATCCTTGATAAGAGTAGGCTATCGGGGGTTGAGATGCCCACCCCGTAGTTATTCCCAAAAGTGAGGGTGGTAATGCCCCCATCGTGACACTATCACCCCTCGGAGGAAGGGTGATTTTGTAACCGGCCGCAACCAAGACCTGAGCTGCTTGTTCAACATCTTGATTTAGGGTCGCCCTCCCCGAATTTTGAATTCCTTGCCCATGTTAACCATAGGCTTCCATATATGAATCTCCCAAAAGCTCTGTAAACCTTCTATCCTTTGGATCAGCCACCCTTTCGAGCAGGGAATTAGAGTTTCTTTTTTCTTGCTCTCCCGTTACTTCCAACATCCTCGGGGGTCCCAACACATCGTTCTGGATTGGCACTATGGTATTCTAGAAAAATTCCACTGAGGTTCCCCCCCCCTCGTGGCCTACGCCTGTATTAGGCTCTGCCCGCAACTCCGTTCCTGTCGTTTGAATGTTAGCCATCTCGATGTCCTTAATGTGGGTATCGTTTTCTCCTCCTGGATTCTCTAATGCTAACCTTGGTGGAGATCCAGCCCTCGTACCTATTGAGCTCAACCTTTCACTCCTTCGAACTACCTGGACATAAACTCTCAAAACCCTAGATCCGGTTTAGTCGTCCTCACAGATGGCGCCACTTGATATGTCTTTGATCACTGACCGGTTTGTGGGCCTGGGTTCTTCTCAAACAAACCTGCAATTAAACTGTCCCTGGGGTTCCAAGGGTCATCACTCCAATACCTAAGTTATTCCAAGCATCCAAAAATGATTAAGACAGAATGAATCATAAGTAAATGCGTGCCTTGTATTTATACTCTATGTCTTAAATAACATTCTTCTTAATTATCACCCTTAATTACCCACAAATGCGGTAATTAAGTTAGAGTATTAAATATTCACCTATATGGGTTGTCATACCTTCGGCCCAATGGCCTTCTTGGATTGACATATTTAGATCTTTATAGGGAATAATCCCTCGTCGTCAGAGAATGTTGTTTCTATTCGTGGAGGGGGTGTAAAAATATGTGCGAAAGAAATTATTTTTTATTTGGAAATAGACTGTAGTTATTAGTTGAACTTTTTCAACCGATTTTATTTTAGAGAATATCTCATGTTAGACCAACTAAAGGTTAGATCAGTCATAAAAATATTTCTTTCAATAACTAAGTGGGTTAAATTATAATTATTTATGCATTTTGTAAATTTTTAAAGATTTTAAAAGTTATGAAAATTGCAATAAATAAAAGCAAACATTAAATTACTCCATTAGTTATATTAATTATAAAATGACCCATCTAACAATTAGTTTAAAATAACACTTTGTATTATTCTTATCCCAAGCACCCTATAATAGATATTTTTTGTTTTTGTCTGTCAACTGGGGGTATTTGACTAATTATTTGGCTTCCTTACCTTGCAAAAATGACACTGTTTTGCCATCTTCTAACTCACTGTCTTTCTCCTCTTCTTCTCCATCGCAAAATTTTCCGTCTTTCTTCTTCACCGGAGTTGTTTTCTTCAAGAAGACTTTTTGGTGCTCGAGGATGTTGCTGATGGCGGCGAAGTTTTCGTGGCTGGCAAAGCAGTAGACGGTAGATTCATGGATTTGTGGATTCGCAGTTGTTGTATTATGATAGCTACATTTTTTTGATGCGGCGGGGGATATTTTCAGGCCCTTATTGGTACGGTTCAAGTTAGAGTTCGAGGAATTCTTCCAGTTCCAGGTCGTTACTGTGTTCTTTCAAAGATTTTTAGGCTGTTTCTATACTCCGGCGATCTCACCACTGTCTTCCCACTCTTCACAATCCTGTAGTCACTCCACCCTACCGCCAGTACCACCTCTGACGTAGCCGGCACCGCGTAGTGACATTAGTAGCACCAAGGGCTCCTTCGCAAACTACTCTCCGAAATCATAACAAGCTCCGTCATTGGCCTCTCTCTCTACACTTTTTCCGATTCAAGCTCCACTTCTCTATCATACGCTGATGGGTCCATAGTAGTAGTAGCCGATCACTGCGAAGTCCCCAAAAGTCTATCAAGATTTCTTTTTGGAGGTAACCCATAATTTTGATTTAATTTTGACTTTGTATTGACTGAACTCTGAAGGCCGAATTGATATGGGGATTTGTTGTTGTTGTCAGAGGCTTAAAGGAGAAAAATATTCTTCAATTATGGGAAATGGAGTCGCATGAGGAGCCCTCCTGAGAAGGTATTTTAGTTAAAAGAATCCATATTTCTTGGCATTGAGCTTATGTGTAGTTTAAAATTCGGAGTTCTTTATGCATTTTGACACGGATAATGATGGCCTGATATCTTTCAAAGAGTGAGCATTGCCGCCTTAATGAGATAGGAATTGTTTTTGTTTTCATTGATGCAAATCTGGCTAAAAAATGGTTATTTGTATGCTTGAAGATGTGCCCTATGGAGTACTCATGGCTCCTATGTACCTGTTTGATGCTCGTCTATGTACTGATTTATATGTTGTTTGTTTGATTAGGATCCTTGTAGACATGCCATTGCAATCTTTGTTTATATATGTTTATCATCAATTTTGTTTACTATTAAGAGTTAATGAGGATATGAATGATTCTTAGTGCATGATTATGTCATATTTGTGTACTTGTCCTATTCAATTTGGGTTATGAAATCGGCTTGCATGAGGTTTTAAAATTGGAATGCAGACTACATCTCTTGGGTTATGTTTCTGTCTATGAGTTAAAGGGATAATATGAGCTAGAATTTAGAATGCTACGTGTACTTCTTTTCTTTTATCTGGATCCTTATTACAATAGCCACTTACATTGTGTAATCTTTCCTTTATGGTTGGAGAAAGATGCACTTGGATTGATAAATTTTAGTTCATCCCAGCTAAGAGAACTTAGTTTATAACACTGAATTGACATGCATCTGATTTGTTGTATGAACTAATTTTTTTTTATTTTGACTGTATAGATGCTGCTTTCATTATATGCATTGTCTACGCCCATCTGTGGATTTGATGTGAAATTGCATTCTTGCTGTGGAGGTCCAATCGTGTGTTTTTTTTAAACCAAGTGGCATGTGTTTGCTTGTTCTCAATCATAGAAATAACCATCCCATGTCTGGGAATATATTGTTTGTGTTGTGTAACTTCTTTTGCAGTTTGGAGCTAAGACACCCTTGTCTAAATCTCCTGAAGTAATGGCTTCTCTCTCATGTTTGAATCATTTTTTTTCTTTCCTAATTGATGAACCAACAACAAAGCCGAATAATTTGGATGAGTTGAAAGATGAAACTAAGCAAGGATAATCTGAAACCTTTTCTCATAGTGGAAGTTCTTGATACCTGAGACAATTGTTTGTGATATTTTGAGTGTCTTCTTGACCAAGGTTTTGAGATGCTAGAGATAACTATCTGTGGTGACAAAATGTTGCTAAAGGTCACATCACCTGAGTAGAGGTGTCCAGATATTCCTTGAAATTGTTGATCTTAGTTTTACAGTGTGCATAAATGCTTTTGTATTCAAAACTAACATTTTTTAGTCGGTTCACTGCTGATCTTATTAGACAATCAGCAAACCAGGACTAAACATTTAATACATATTTTATGTTTGCTTCGGTTTAAAGATGCGGAGTAAGGCTCATTTTTGTTCCTAGAAGCATTAATGTCATTGTGAGTTATATTGGAGCATAGAGTAAAGGTTCCCAGAATGGTTCAATTGAGGGAGTTGTATAATACAATCTTCCAAAGCCATACAAATGCTTGGATCTCATACATGTTCTAAGAGTTAATTATCTAGGGCTTTTTGGGATATTATCTAGTTAGTTAATGCGGGAGCCCGTGGGAAAATTGTTTTTCAATGGATAGAGAGAATGTCGAGGTTTTGTAAGGTACGGTTTCTGATATGAGGAGTTGTTTTATTATTTAGAGAAATGACTAGATTACATATTTGAGGAGGAGTTGTGACCTCTCTAATGTGTGTGAGAATATTTTACACTGCAATGGAGTGCAGAAGTGAGAATCACCTGTAGTATCCTCCTTTTGTTGAAGTTTTGTATAGGCTTGTGACCTCTATACAAGTCTTAGGCTTGCAAACTGCTAAATACTTGAGTTAAGCTTGTATATGAGTTTAGGTTATGTGTTCAAAATCCAAGTGCATATTTGTAGATATTCTCTGATGACAGCCCACTCAAATAACCTTTTTTTATATCTATGATATCGGTTTGTTCTTTAACACGAAAGGTGCTTGGGTGATATGTTGCTGATTTATTTGGGTCGTATAGGGAGCATGAGAATGTTGGAGTTCATAGCTTCTTATTAGATGGAATTGTCTAGATAAGGAAAATCACTTGTGTTATTTAGAGTTTACAGTTTAGACTTACTGCGATGAAGTTGTGGACGAATTCGAAGATTGATGGAAAAAACTCACTTGCAATTTTATGCCAGAAGAATGTACTGGAGTTATCTAATGGTTTATTTTATATATGTTTGCATGGTTTTGTTTCTGAATAAATGAAAGGAAAGCTACCGTGTCTAAGGCTAAGTTTTGGTTTCATTTTTCTCTTCTTTATTCTTAGCTATACATGATCTCTAGCATTTCTCCAAAGCATTGAGTCGATATTAGAGAGAAGATCTCACCTTCTGTGTCAGTTTAGATCCTGAAAGTGGTAAGGTTTGGCACTCCCACTTTTTGAAATTTTTATGGTCCCATTGATTTGAACTTGAAATAAAGGGAGAATAGCAGATGGGATGGGGAGTGTAAGGCCTAATGTTGAGTCCTTTTTTTAGTTTATGATCATACTATCATTTCTGGCATGGGAGAATTGCACCTGGACATTTATGTAGAGTGCTTAAGAAGAGAATATAAGGTGAACTTCTTTCTCTTGGTATTACAAAGTAAGCCTTTCTTTTTGCAAACTTTACTCTGAAATGGATTTTGTTAATGTTATGATTAGAGGGTTCAAATAAAGGAAAAGCACAACTATTACCCTCTATTCGAACCCTCTATTCCAACAGAAAAATAGAGTGGATTATGTTGCATTTTTCTGTTTGAATAGAGTGTTCGAGTGGAGAGGGTTTGAATAGAGGGTTCGAGTGGAGAGGGTTCGAAAGATCTAGGTTCGAGTGATACTGGGTTCAAGTGATACTAGGTTCGAGTGGAGAAGTTCGAGTGAAGAGGTTCGAGCGAAGAGGTTCTAGTTGTGAGGTTCGAGTGACGAGGAATCGAGTGGAGAGGTTTGAGTGGAGAGGTTTGAGTGGAGAGGTTCTAGTAGAGAGGTTTGAGTGATACTATGTTCGAGTGGTACTGGGTTCGTGTGTAAAAAGTTCGAGTAGAGGAGGTTCAAGGGTTCGAGTGGAAAGGTCCAAGTGGAGAAGTTTGAGTGGTGAGGGTTCGAGTGGTGAAAGTCGAGTGGTGAGGATACCATCCACCACTGGAGGGAGTACTATTCACCTCTCGAGAGGGGTATACCATCCACCACTGGAAAGAGTATTATCCACCCCTCAAGAAGTTTGTCAAACACTCTTCGAGGGTACACCATCTACCTCTCGAGAGGGTAAACCATCCACCACTGGAGAGAGTACACCTTCCACCCCTCGAGGGTACGCCATCAACATCTTGAGAGAGATGTACCAGCCCTCGAGGGTACACCACCCCTCGAGGGCGGATGGTTGATGTTCGAGGGGTGGATGGTTTGAGTGGTGGCAAGGTGAATGGTTGATAGATCAAGGGGTGATACCTTGAGGAGGATGGTTGATGGTTCCAGGACCTCGAGGGTTAATGAATCGATGGAGAGGTCCGAGTGGTACTGGGTTTGAATGGTAATAGGTTCGAGTAAAGAGGCTCGAGTGGTACTGGGTTCGAGTGGAGAGGGTTCGAGTGGTGAGGGTTCGAGTGGTGAGGGTTCGAGTGGTGAGGGTTCGAGTAGTGAGCGTTTGAGTGGTGAGGGTCAAGTGGAGAGGGTTCGAATAGAGGATTCGAATGGAAAGGGTTCGAGTGGTGAGGGTTCAATAGAGGTTAGAGTGAGGAGGTTTGAGTCCAGGGGTGATGCCTCGTGGAGATGGTTGATGGTTCCAGGGCCTCGAGGGTTAATGAATTGAGTGGAGATGCCTCGAATCAACACCCCTCAAGGCGGATGGTTGATGTTCAAAAGGTGGATGGTTCGAGTTGTAGGGAGGCCTCGAGGTGAATGGTTGATGTTCGAGAGGTGGATGGTTCAAGTGGTGGCGTGGTAGCTATTCAAGAACTGATGGTTCGAGGAGTGATGGTTCCAGAAATGGATGGTTTGTGTTCGAGGGATAGGTGGTTCAAATGGTGGTGTCGTGGATGTTCGAGGGGTATATGCCTCGAGTGGGTCATGATTCGAGAGCTAATGTGGATGGTTTGACGCTCTCAGTGTTATACTCTCTCGAGGGGTGGTGTATCCTCAAGGGCTGGTGTACTCTAGAGGGGTGGATGTGTGACATCTCGAGGGGTGGTGTACCCTCGAGGGGCTGGTACACCTCTCTCGAGACGTTGATGGCGTATCCTCAAGGGGTGGAAGGTTTACTCTCTCCACTGGTGGATGATTTACCCTCTCAAGAGGTAGATGGTGTACCCTCGAAGGGTAGTTGACAAACTTCTTGAGGAGTGGATAGTACTCTCTCCAGTGGTAGATGGTACCCTCACCACCCGAACCCTCTCCACTCGAACTTCTCTACTAGAACTTCTCCACTCAGACCTTTCCACTCGAAACCTCGAACCTCCTTTACTCGAACCTCCTTTACACGAACCCAGTACCACTCGAACATAGTATCACTCGAACCTCTCTAGCCGAACCCTCTCCACTTGATTCCTCATCACTCGAACTCAACATCACTCGAACCCTCTCCACTCGAACCCAGTATCACTCGAACCTTCTCCACTCAAACCCTCTTCACTCAAACCCTCTCCACTCAAATCCGGTACCACTCAAACTCCTATTACTCAAACCGCTAGACTCGAACCCTTTCCATTCTAACCTCTCCAGTCGAACCCTCTCCATTCGAACCCTCTCCACTCGAACCCAGTACTACTTGAACCTCTTTAATCAAACCTATTACCACTCGAACCCAGTACCACTCAGACCTCTCCATCGATTCATTAACCCTCGAGGTCCTGGAACCATTAACCATCCTCCTCTAGACATCACCCCTCGATCCATTAACCATCCGCCTCACCACCCCTCGAACATCAACCATTCACCTCGACTCAAACCTCTCCACTCAAACCCAGTACGACTCGAATCCTCTCCACTAGAACCCGGTACCACTCGAACCCTATCCACTCGAACCCTCTCCACTAAAATCCTCTCCACTCGAACCCAGAACCCTCTCCACTTGAACCCAGTACACTCAAACCTCTTTCGGACCCACTCTACTCGAACCCTCTCCACTCGAACCCTCTCCACTCAAACCCTCTATTCGAAACCTCTCCACTCAAACCCAGTACCACTTGAACTCCTATTTCTCGAACCACTCGACTCGAACCATCTCCACTTGAACCCTCTCCATTTGAACCCTACTCTCTCCACTCAAACCCAGTACCACTCGAACCTCTTTACTCGAACCCATTACCACTAGAACCCAATACCACTCGTACCTCTCCATCAATTCATTAACCCTCGAAGTCCTGGAACCATCAACAATCCTCCTCGAGGCATCACCCCTCGATTCATCAACTATCCACCTCGCCACCACTAAAACCATCCACCCCTCGAACATCAACCATCCGCCTCGACTCAAATCTTTCCACTCGAACCCAGTACCACTCAAACCTCTTCGCTCGAACTAAGTACCACTAGAACACACTCCACTCGAATCCAGTAGTACTCGAACCCAGTCCAATCGAACCCAGTACCACTGGAACCCTCTCTACTCGAACCCAATACCACTCGAACCCTCTCTACTCGAACCTAGTACCACTTGAACCTCTCCACTCAAACCTCACCACCCAAACTCTCTCCACTCGAACCCTCACCACCCGAACCCTCACCACCCGAACCCAGAACCACTCGAACCCTCTCTACTCAAACCCAGTACTACTCAAACTCTCTCTACTCGAACCCAGTACCACTCAAACCTCTCCACTCGAATCTCGACTCGAGTCCCTCCCCTCGAACCCTCACCACCCAAACTCTCTCCACTCGAACCCTCACCACCCAAAACCTCTTCACTCGAACCCAGTACCACTCGAACCATGTCCACTCGAACCTTCTCTCTCCACTCGAACCTCACCACCTGAACTCTCTCCACTCGAACCCTCACCACCCGAACCCTCTTCACTCGAATCCAGTACCACTCAAACCCTCTCTACTTGAACCCACTACCACTCGAACCCTCTCCACTCGAACCCTCTCTACTCGAACCCAATACCACTCAAGCCTCTCCACTCGAATCTCAACTCGAACTCTCTCCACTCGAACCCTCACCACCCGAACCCTTTTCACTCGAACCCAGTAATACTCGAACCCTCTCCACTCGAACCCAGAACTACTTGAACCCTCTCCACTCGAACCACCACTCGAACCTCTCCGCTCGAACCCAGTACTACTCGAACCCTCTCCATTCGAACCTAGTACAACTCGAAACCTATCCACTCAAACCCACTACCACCCGAACCCTATCAAATTCATAATGTTCTGATATAACCCTACCTGTTACGACAGCAACGACAATGGTTCGATGGTTTTAGGTAAGGTTATAATTGTCCACCCATATTCAGCTTTTGATCTGATGGCATTATTGTTATTTTAAGGTGGGTCAGCAATTGGAAAAGCAAGGTCAACGCCGGAAAGTCTACCAGAGGATTATATATTGGCACTTTCCTTAATTAGGTAGTTTTTTTTCTAACTTTCAAATGATTGAAGGTTATATCGGCACTTTCGCAATTATAGAAGATTATATTGGTATATAGACAACAATTCTCCAAAATAAACATATACACAATGATTGTGACAAAAACTTGTCTGCATTTATGCCACCCAATTCATTGTTTAGTTCACATAGACACACATTTCCTTATTTTCCACAAGTTCAACGTTTCTTTTTTATATTTTACTTACTTCATGTACATGGAATATATTATTTCTTGAAAGGTTATAAAAATAATATTTTTTTATCTTATTTATTATTTAATATTTAATAAATTCCAACAAAATTTATTATTTGTTTTATAATTTAGATAGTTGTTCTTAGATGAATATACTTATAATTTATTTATTTATTTCAATTCAAATATGACTTGTAAATATTAGATATTCATTAAATTAAATATTATTAATCAAGAACACAGCCCAACACGCGGTGGTAGTCTCGCTAGTTGTATGTAATGCATAATTACAATAATTAAAAGACTAACATTAAAAGAAATGCGCTTCTTTTTTCCGGGACGAAAAGCAGTGCTTTTTTTACCTACTTAAGAATCAGGATCCAAATCATTCTTCACTAGCTTAATTAAACACACTTTATGCCATTGATGGACATGAGCACCTCCAATTTCTTTGTAGTGGAGCTGCTTTTAAAACCAAACAAAAAGTGAAAAGTGATACCTACTTAATTATATGCAATGGCATTTATTTAAGTAGAAACTCCCTTTTTTCTGGATTAAATTCAAAAGCAACTCGACACATGAACTAGTTATAATTATCCACGTCGACAAATGATGATTTACATAATAGGTCAAGATTCATATTATCTTGATGTTAATTTCCCACTTTTCAGGTATAATCATGCAATGGATATTGCAAGTAAAATCGTTTTAATGATTCCTAAAGTGAAATGAGTTTCTAAACAAATATTAATGTTGAAATTTCTTTATTTAGATACCTAGATAATAATTTAAATCTGAATGATTTTTCCTCGATTAATTTCTTTTCAATTTTGGTTAACTATGACCAAAGAGAAATGCTCTATTCTAAAAAAAAGAGAGTAAATAACACCGATTATGGTGGGAATGTTGGGTATCTCTTCAAATCCTAACTATTAGTTAATGTGGATGTCAAGAGTTTTGGATTCATGAATGGGTAACTCTATGGTGGATTCATAAATTGAGGAACTCCAAGAGTTATATTCATGAATTGGATGACTCTTGATCTGCATTGGAACTCTAATAAATAGAGGGAGAGTTAGAATGGTTAGGTGTGAGTTTGGAAGACAATTGTTCTGGTCTTTAAATCACCCTTCTGTATTTGTTAGCTGTGGGAAAAATGTAGTCCCTTATTTATCTGTAATCTGGGTCGGATGGTCCTGCGTGACGTAATGTCTGACATCTGTTATCTGTCTGGTCCATTTGGGCAGTAAGATTAATCTGTTTCTGTTCGTAGAGGTAGCCAACATGTTTGGTTAACCACATTAAATTTCGTGTTCTGTTTTTCTTTCTTTCTTTTTCTGTTATCTTGAGCCGCGCAAGGGGATTGATTTTCCCGACAAGTGGTATAAGAGCTTTGGTTGATTAGCTTCTGTTTCAAGATATAGAAAAGAAAAAGAAAAATCTGGGTGATCTATTGGCGAGTCTGTGGAAATTATGTGTTCCTGTCGCCACTTGGGATTCAAGAGTTGCTCTGTTTGACAGGTCCTTTCCTGGTTAAACTTGTTTAAAATTCGGTTGTCTGTTCTGTTATCTGTTTCACAAGGCCTTTCTTGGTTGGAATTGCGAAAATCAGTTTGTGATGTTTAATAAATCCTTTCTTTGTCGGATTTATTCTGATTGGTGGTATCTGGGTACATATGGTACATGTGTCTGGCACTTCTCCCGTGTATCTATAGCTGTTTGGTACATCTGGCATAACCAGCGTGCGTCAGGCACAATCACCGTTAGTATGTGTAAAGTCAAAGGAGTTGCAAGTAAATATTTTATTGGCAATTTTGTGTGAATTAATTTTGAACAGCAAATCAGACCATGTTGGAACATGCTGGTGCAGCTGAGTTACGCCAAAGTTTTTATGGAAATCAAAGTCAGAATATTGCAGTAGTTTGGTATAAATGGAATTCGTATATCTGACTATATATATCAGGCGTGTGAAGCATAATTGGTTTATGGAAAATCCCTACTTATATGGAGAAGATTTATTCGAATATATGGGATAGAATGAGATAAGGTAAATCCCTTTATTTATGGGATTTGGATGTGCTTCAAGAATCAGATTTGGAATAGGAATATTGTGGAGATAATCAAGGAGTATTCAAGTCTGATTCGTGGATATAAATTGGGGACAATCACGGCTGCATACTCACAGATTTAACAGAGCAAAAATCTGCACACAGATTTTTGAGACTTTCGAGAAGTTGCAAAGAGTCAGAATCGTAAACCTTAATTCCTCGGGAGGAGAAGATCCAGCGTCGATGGAGTTCGAGGTCAGAGGGAGTCTGATCAAGGCGGATCGGTAGCTAGGGGAGCTAGCAGAGTCCACACGCTATAGTCAGTAAAGATAAGTATTTTGTAAACTGTACTTTGTACTGTATCTTTCTAATTAGTGGATTCATTCTGAACTGGGCCAGGCCCCGCAGATGTAGGTGAATTTCACCGAACTGCGTAACCAAGTTGTGTGTCTTTTACGTATTACGTTATTATGCACTTGGTTAAACTAGTCATGTTGGAACACACTAGTAAAGACTAGAAAAATTGGTAAAACTAAATTTCAATTGGTATCAGAGCTGCGTCACTTATCGTTCCCTTGGTTGATTCAAGGAAAGTGACATCCAGTTTTACCATGACGACAAGAGAAGGAGCGTCAGTCTCTCGACCGGCCCTACTAGAAGGCAGCAACTACAACTATTGGAAGGCACGCATGAGGGTCTTCATCAATTCGCTGGATGAACTGGCATGGTTTTATGTTTTGAATGAATGGAGTCATCCTACAGAAGATGCTGATACAAGTTCTAAGGCGGTAGAAGGGGAGTCAAGTCAAAGGAGTCAGAAACCCAAGACAAGTCTAAATGGACTCCAGATGACCTTAAAGAATCCCTGGCAAATTCGAAGGCACTTAATGCGATCTTCACTGCTGTTGATGAAAATCAGTTCAAGATTATATCTACATGTCATCAAGCAAAGAAAGCATGGGATATTCTACAGACTGTTCACGAAGGAACCAGTCGTGTACGTGAATCAAAACTACAGATGCTGGCTACCAAATTTGAAGAACTCAAAATGGAGGAGGATGATACGATTGCTACATTCAATGGAAAACTCAGGGATATCTCCAACATGGCTTATCAACTTGGAAAGGTGTACAAAGAAACTAAGCTGGTGAAAAAGACCTTGCAATCTCTTCCCAAAAGGTTTGCAATGAAAGTAGCAGCAATAGAGGAAGCAAGAGATGTAGCCACTATGAGTCTAGATGAACTAATGGGCTCATTGCAAACATATGAGATGACATTCCAGCAATCTACAAAAAGAGTCTCCAAGGAATTGGCGTTCAAAGCTTCTTCAGCTAAGGGAAGACACGAGTCTGACAGTGATGATGAGATTGAAAAACTGGCACTCATCACCAATAATTTCTCAAGAATACTAAAGAAAGTGGTCAACAAGAAACCTCAGGAAAGGTTTGGCGGAAACAGACAAAAACAACAAGATTCGAGCAATAATCGAGGAATGAGATTTGAAAAAGGGAATATACAGTTTGGGAGAAATTAGAACAACGAACCGAAACAGTCTGGACGAATTCAATGCAGAGAGTGTGAAGGATATGGTCATATTCAGGCTGAATGTGCTAACACTCGCAAGAAACAAGGGAAATCATATGTCACCTCTTGGAGTGAAGATGAAGATGATGAAAGAGACGAAGAGGAACTTACCAGTAATTATGTAGCCTTTGGAACAAAGGTCCATGATATGTCAGAGGATCAATGTTCCAACACACTGAACAAAGGTAAAGCTATATGTTCCAACACTGATCTGGACGATGCACACAGCAATGATGATGATGATCTGTCTGTAAGTGATGAAGAAATCTATCACATATGAACAAATGTATGCCATGTGGGTTCAAGTAGCTGATAGGAACAAGGAGCTGAATGAAGAGAAAAGAAAGCTAATGGAAAGCGAACAAGAATTACGATCCACGGTTGCAGATCTTGAAAAACGTAATGAAGAACTGAACAAGAAACTGTTAGCTGCAGTCAAGGGGGCCGAGATGTCCGAAGCAACTATTTTTAAACTGAATTTTGGAAAGGTAAAGCTTGATGATATTCTGAATATGGGAAGAAACTTTGGTGATAGACACGGGATTGGATACGGGAAAGAATCCAAGATGGAATTGCATGAAAAACCAGTAACTCTAAAAGCCAGGATCCGAGAAGTAAAACGGAAGTATGGGATGCCGCATCAAAGAAAGCCACTTATTTACAGATACTGTATATACCAAGGACATGCTGAACAGCAGTGCAAAAGACTGATCAGAGATCAAATGACAGGAAGACAACCACTGCTGTGTTCCAACACAGGCAATACTCATACGGGAAAAACGATCAGAAAGATATGGGTTGTCAAAAAATCCAGTACTTGCCTAGTGGCACACACTTCTCTAACAGCCTATTCCAGAGATTCATGGTACTTTGATAGTGGTTGTTCTCGCCACATGACTGGCACTCCAGAATTTCTCACAAACATTACTCCATATGATGGTGGGTATGTAACCTTTTGTGATGGAAGAGAAGCAGAGTAATTGGCAATGGCGAAGTGAAAATTGAAGGCTTTCCAGTATTCACAAGTGTATTATTTGTTGAAGATCTAAAGGCAAACTTGCTAAGTATAAGCCAGTTGTGTGATGACAATATGGTAGTGGAATTTCAGAAGGACAAGTGTATAGTGAAGCAAGGAGAAAACCAGGTTCTTTCTGGAATAAGATCATCAGACAACTGTTATTTACTGGAACAAGGAGTTCGATGCATGCTCACAAAACAGGATGAAGGAATTCTTTGGCACAGGAAGCTCGGTCACATCAACTATAAAACACTGGTGAAAATTGCAAATGTGAAAGCTGTACGTGGAATGCCTATCTTAACCAGCAAGGATGGAGTTATATGTGGACCATGTCAACAAGGTAAACAAATTCGATCTCCTCACTCTTCAGTTCAGTATATTACTACATCTAGAAATCTGGTTAATACACCTAGTATGGGTGGAAAGAAATATATATTTGTATTTGTTGATGACTTCTCTAGATTCACATGGGTAGCCTTCTTGAAAGAGAAATCCGATACAATAGAAGATTTTAGAAGTCTTGTAGTGAAATTACAAACTGAAAAAGGGAGCCCAGTTGGAAAGATAATTCGAATCCAAAGTGATCATGGTAGAGAATTTGAGAATGAACAGTTCAGTTCCTTCTGCGATGAGCTAGGAATCTAACACAAGTTCTCGGCTCCTATCACCCCTCAACAGAATGGCATCGTCGAAAGGAAGAACAGAACTCTACAAGAGATGGCTCGAGTTATGTTGGAAAAAAAATGTTCACAAGAAATGGTGGGCAGAAGCGATTAATACAGCTTGTTATACAATCAATCGAGTGTATCTTCGACCATTCACAAGCAAGACATCCTATGCGATCTGGAAGGGCAGGAAACCGAATGTCTCATATTTTTATGTGTTTGGAAGCACTTGCTATATTCTCAGAGATAGAGAACAGTTGGCAAAATTTGATAATCAGAGTGATCCAGGAACGTTTATCGGGTATTCCATCAACAGCCGTGCATATAGAGTTTTTAATCATCGAACCAACACTCTCATGGAATCCATAAATGTTATTGTGGATGATTCAGAAAAGGAACAACATCCAGAAGGTGTAGAGGAAGAATCTGTCAACACTCATGTTCCAACACAGTCTCAAACTCCAGACAAAGAAAAGCCATCGGTTGACCTTCACCAACGTGCTGAACCAAATGAGCAACAGGATCCTAACTCTGCCGAAGCTGACCATGTTGGAACACAGTCCCCTACTACTGACGACCATGTTCCAACACACGACCAACCTAGTTCCACCATGAGAAGTACTCGATCAGTGCCTCGAGTTGATTATCGACGACTAGCTGCATTACACTGTTTTGTTTCTCTAATTGAACCCAAGAACTATAAAGAAGCCTTACTTGATGAGTATTGGATTGATGCAATGCAAGATGAACTCGGTCAGTTTACAAGTAATGATGTTTGGTATCTTACTCCTCACCCCAAAGGCATTAATGTTATTGGTACAAAGTGGATCTTCAAGAATAAATCAGATGCAGATGGCTTAGTCACCCGTAACAAAGCAAGACTTGTTGCTCAAGGCTATACACAAGTGGAAGGTGTTGATTTTGATGAAACCTTTGCGCCAGTTGCCAGGTTAGAATCCATTCGAATTCTACTAGCTATTGCTTGCTTTATGAATTTTACTTTGTATCAAATGGATGTCAAGAGTGCCTTTTTTAAATGGAGTGGTGAATGAAGAAGTATATGTGGAACAACCAAAATGCTTTGAAGATCCTCAGTATCCACAACATGTATATCGTCTCAAAAAGGCGTTGTACGGACTCAAGCAAGCACCCAGGGCATGGTATGAACGACTTACTACCTTTCTTCTTCAGAAAGGTTACCGTCGAGGGGGAGTAGATAACACTTTGTTCGTGCTTGACAAAGCTCCAAGGTTTCTGATTGCTCAAATATATGTTGATGACATAGTTTTTGGTTCTACCACGCCATCTATGATACATGATTTTGTTATCGTTATGCAATCTGAATTTGAAATGAGCATGGTTGGAGAGCTAACTTACTTTCTTGGACTGCAAGTCAAACAAGGACGGAATGGTCTATTCATAAATCAAAGTAAGTATGCCTTGAATTTAGTTAAAAAATTCAGACTCAGTAGTGCTCGATCAGTTTGAACTCCTGTGGGAGTGTCTGATAAATTGGTGAAGGATGAAAAAGGAGTTTCGGTCGATCAAAAGTTATAAAGAAGTATGATTGGAAGTCTATTGTATCTCACCGCAAGCAGACCAGATATATGTTTCAGTGTCGGAATATGTGCAAGATTTCAAGCTGATCCTAAAGAATCTTATCTTACTGCAGTAAAAAGGGTTATTCGATATGTAAGTGGGACTTCAGAATATGGTGTCTGGTATTCTAAGAATCAAGATTTAGAGTTAGTTGGGTACAGTGATTCTGATTGGGCTGGTAATGCCGATGATCGAAAAAGTACCATAGGTGGCTGTTTCTTTATTGGAACAAATTTGGTGTCTTGGTATAGCAAGAAACAGAATTCAATCTCTCTATCTACTGCAGAAGTGGAGTATCTTGCAGCAGGGAGCTGTTGTGCACAACTGTTATGGATGAAACAAATGTTGAAAGATTATGGAGTTCATCAAGGACCTTTGAAGATTCTACGTGAAAACACAAGTGCTATTGATATTTCAAAGAATCCAGTTCAGCACTCAAGAACCAAACATATTGACATAAGGCATCATTTTATTAGAGATTTGGTTGAAAGAAAAGAAGTGGAAGTAGCCTATGTTCCAACACGTTGGATGCCACCACTTTTGTGAGCCTTCGACAACACCTAGGTGTGTGTCAAATTTGAGGTAATTTTGCCAAAATTATTTTCCCTGTAAATACGTCTTTTTGGTCATTTTCGTTTTGAAAAATCTGAAAAGAACAAAAAAATTATGGAAGGAGCAAAGGTGTACAAAAATAGGAGTTGGTTAGTATGGTGTGTTGGAAGTTAATTAAGGAAGACAAAGTGATATGACAAGTAGAGAAAGGGCCATCATTACCATGTGTGGGAAATCTAAAAAGGGACTTCGCGGGAAAAGAGGTGAATAAGATGAAGAGTTAAAGAGGGATTCACATTAACATACAACCTTTCGCATCTCTCTCTCGGCCAAATATTTTTCTCCCCAAAATCCTTGCCGGAAAAATCTTATACTCAACACCCCTCTCCATCTCGGCATTGTACCTAAGAATGTCAAATCCAAACTCTCCAATAATGGAAGCTGCGGTGGCAGAACTCATGGGGAAAGATCAAGGCTCAATGAATTTGTACTTGGTGTTGGCTACTGAGTATAGAAAATATGATGAACAAGCGGACAGAGATAAGGAAGAAGGTCAAGCCCAGACCGGAGGAAACTTGGATGACACAGAGGCTGAGGAACGAATTGAGCTTGAGACCGATGAAGCCAAAGAACCAGAGGAAGAGAAAGAAGGTTCAGGCAACTGCAAATTGAGTGATGAATTTGAAGTTAAGATTGGTAATTCCGAGGGTAAACCCGATGTCCAAGAAGAAGCTTCTGAAGGCAAGAAGAAGAAAAAACCTAAGGTAACTGGTCCTGACCCTCGACCATTTGAATTCATGGGAACTGAATGTAGAAGTGTGGAAGAAGTGTTTGAATGGCTTGAGGCCAATAGAGTAGCTGTAGACTTAAGGAATATCAAGAAAATTGAAGGAGAATATTTGACAGTTAAAGTGAAGGAGTTGGTGACTGGGAATCTTGGAGGAAAAAGGCCTGAAAATCATACTTTGAAGTTTGTTATGGGCAGATATGCCGAGTTCAGGGAAAAAGATAAGTTTTACGTGCACTGCTATATTCCTATACCAAGTTGTGTCTCTTTGAAAGAGATTAGGGAAAGTGAAGTGACTGGAGTAAAAGTGATTAGGACTGGAGATAAACTTCAGGTGGGGTTCTTTGATATGAATTCTGCAAGAAGAATGGAAGAATTGAGGAAGCCTATCTTCATTATTCTGTCTGATAGTGAAGAGAGTGTTTCAACACAGATGGATGAACCTGAGCATATGGACTTAGACTCTGATGCTGATTTAGGAGGAGAGCATCATGAGGATGTTTATAATCAGGATGGTGAAGCACCTGAGGAAAACCTTCCTGACCAGAGTGATGATTCAGAGAATGATGAAGATACTTAGTCAGAAGAAGAATCTGAGAAGAAAAATAAGGCTAAAGGATCAGGGTGTGTTCCAACACAGACTATTCCTGATTTGGCATATTCTAGTGATGAGGTACTGGATTAGTTCTATCAGAAGACAAAAGGCAAGAGGAAGGCTAGCCCAGACATGGATTCTACTCAAGCTAAAAGAAGCAAGAAAAGGCAAGACAGCATGACAAAGAAGGTTTTACCTCCTCCATCTGTCAGCAAGGCCTACTCTGCGGTGTATTTTGATGAAAAAGGTGCAGATATGGGAGATTTTTTCTCCGAGAAGAAATTCATAGCTGAAAGGCCATTGGATCTAAAAGCTTATCAGGAGAGCGGCTTCACAGATTTTCTAAAGATGACTGGCATGATAATTGCAGCAACAATCCAGCTACAGTACAACAGACAGGTTGTACTAGAGGTATATTCCAATCTTATGCCTGGTAATTTAGAGGTTACCTCCCCATGGTTTGGTAGAGTATCTGTTAGGGGGAAAGTCATAGATGTATCTGCTGCTAGGATTAACATGTTGCTAGGCCTAAAAACACCTGAGACAGGGGGAGTGTTTCCTGAAAATTTGGAATTGTCTGATAATGAGATATTAGGTGTTATATCTGGTGGTTATAAGGTGGAGTGGCCAGCAGTTGGGTACTCACAAGCATCTTGCTTGTCGTCAAGATTTTTTGGCTTATATCGGATTGATGTACACTGTTGGTTGCCTTCAAGTAATACCACAGCATTGACCAGGGAGATGGCTAAGCTGCTATACTGTGTTGGAACACAGAAGGAAGTTAATCTCGGACTCCTAATTCAGCAGCATCTGGTCAGACAGACTACTGCACCAAAAGTAAATGATGCGATTATCTACCCGGTATTGATCTCAGCACTGGCCAAGAGTGCAAAGGTAAAAGGGAAAGCTTCTGATGTGGTGGTTGACACAGATTATCTGAGGCCAAACAAGAAAACATTTGGGCTGAGGCATGTGAAGGATCTTCCGTGGAAACCTTCTAGGTCGACTTCGACTTCTGCAGCAGAAGAGGAGGCTCGGCTGCTAGTTCTGAATGCAAGACTTGGAGCTTTAGGCATACAGATGGCTACGCTAGAGGCAGAAATAGCAAGTCTAGAGGAGGAGAATTCAACACTGGAAGCATGACTTAATGTTGATTGCAGGGGGAGCAGTATTTATTTTACTGTTATTTTTTATTTTGATGGTCCCAGGGGGAGAAATTTTGGATGCAATGTGTTTGACTCTGATTCAATTTGGCTGTTGGCTGTACTGATTTTTATGTTTTGGATTGATCGGATTTCTGGAATTCGGGTATCATGTTGGTTGTTGATTTACAAGTTTATAATATTGATACTAGAAGTTTCTGCTTGGGAATTTCTTGTCCAAAATATTATGGGTCCACAAAAATGCCAAAGGGGGAGATTGTAAAGTCAAAGGAGCTGCAAGTAAATATTTTGTTGGCAATTTTGTGTGAATTAATTTTGACCAGCAAATCAGACCATGTTGGAACATGCTGGTGCAGCAGAGTTACGCCAAAGTTTTTATGGAAATCAAAGTCAGAATATTGCAGTAGTTTGGTATAAATGGAATTCGTATATCTGACTATATATATCAGGCGTGTGAAGCATAATTGGTTTATGGAAAATCCCTACTTATATGGAGAAGATTTATTCGAATATATGGGATAGAATGAGATAAGGTAAATCCCTTTATTTATGGGATTTGATATGCTTCAAGAATCAGATTTGGAATAGGAATATTGTGGAGATAATCAAGGAGTATTCAAGTCTGATTCGTGGATATAAATTGGGGGAAATCACGGCTGCATACTCATGGATTAAACAGAGCAAAAATCTGCACACAGATTTTTGAGACTTTCGAGAAGTTGCAAAGAGTCAGAAGATTGTGTTCCAACACACTGACCTGCCGCACTAAGTTCAGAATCGTAAACCTTAATTCCTCGGGAGGAGGAGATCCAGCATCGACGGAGTTCGAGGTCAGAGGGAGTCTGATCAAGGCGGATCGGTAGCTAGGAGAGCTAGCAGAGTCCACATGCTATAGTTAGTAAAGATAAGTATTTTGTAAACTGTACTTTGTACTGTATCTTTCTAATTAGTGGATTCATTCTGAACTGGGCCAGGCCCCGCAGATATAGGTGAATTTCACCGAACTGCGTAACCAAGTTGTGTGTCTTTTACGTATTACGTTATTATGCACTTGGTTAAACTAGTCATGTTGGAACACACTAGTAAAGACTAGAAAAATTGGTAAAACTAAATTTCAGTATGGTACATCTAGTATGACCACCGTGCAATTGGTACATCTGGCACAATTGTCGTGCACCTGTATCCATTTGTCAGCATCTGTCTCTTGTTATGTATTTGGTACTTTGAATCGAGGGGAGGATTGTTGGGTATATATTCACATCCCAAATATTAGTTAATGAGGTTGTAAAGAGTTTTGGATTCATGAATGGATATCTCAAGGGTTGATTCATGACTTGAGGAACTTCAAGAATTAGATTCATGAATTGGATGAATTTTGATCTGCACTTGAACTCTTATAAATAGAGGGAGAGTTAGAATTGTTAGGTGTGAGTTTGGAAGACAATTGTTCTGGTCTTCAAATCACTCTTTTGTACCTGTAAGTTGTGGGGGAAATGTAGTCTCTTATGTATCTGTAATCTGGGTCGGGTGGTTCTGCGTGACATATGCCCGACATCTGTAATTTGTCCGGTCTATTTGGGCAATAAGATTAGTATGATTCTATTTGTGGAGGTAGCCAACATGTTTGGTGAACCACTTTAAAATCTGTGTTCAGTTTTTCTTGCTTTCTTTTTCTTTATCTTAAGTTGCGCAATCGTAGACCCCTACCCATTTATTAATCTGAACTACTTCTTCCATGGCCGAATGTATAGGAATGAAAGTGCATTTAGTTGAATGATTCTCTTCAACTCCATTGGAAGACCTGATTGATTAAATAAAACATTTGCCTTACTACAAGCAGTAATATGGCCAAAGTGTATGTTGTTTTGTTTGCCTTTCTGAAAATGTGGCTGATGGAGTGCTCCATTCGCCTTACAATTTGCCACAAGTCTAATAAACATTGCCATGGGACTTTGTATTGCTTGATGACCATATTCACCATAATTTCTGAATCACATTCTATTTGGACTAATTGGAGCTTGTGTTCTTGTATCTATAGTAGTTCCTGTAGCAACGCATCTGCTTCAGCTTGAAAATTGGAGCCATTTTGCAGTGTATTTGCACCAACAAGAAATGTGTAGCCTTCATGATTTCTTAGTATCCATTATGCTCCTGAGCCTCCATTCCTAAGTATTGATCCATCTATATTGGGTTGGTTGGGGGGTTGGGGGGTTTTGGGGGGGGGGGGGGGGGGGGGGGGGGGGGGTGGGGTTTGTGGAGTCTCCAAAAAGCCGTTCTAATATGATAATGGATTATTTTTCTTGTTTATCAGTAGACATGCCACTAATTTGTAAACTTTCAAAGAAATTGGAGTTTATTAGCAATGAGAAAATCAATAATTTGAAACAATATTTGTTTGATTATGTTATTAATATTTGATTTTGTGTTTTCAAAAAAATATTTGTTTCTTGAACATCAAATAAACCAAATAATAATGCATGGAATTTTCCAGATTGAAAATGGAATAGTCTATCCCATAAGAAGATAAACTTATGATGTTTCAGATTGAAAATTGTAGTGGTATCCTAGATCAGTTGTATCTGTTTGCAACTATTAAAAATGTGAGGTAAAGATTCAAAATTTCTATTACAGAAGTTGCAAATGGAAGGCATGTTAAATAAGAAGTCTTCCACATAATCAAATAATGGAATCAATCTGTTTAAAACTCTCCAATTTAAAAAACTAATTTTCTTAGGTAATAGTTTGGACCATTGATGCTTGAATGAAAGAAATCTAAGTCTTTTAGGTCTTATAAGCTCATAAGCATATTTCAAAGTGAAGAAACCATTCTCATTTGGTTTTCATATCATTAAATCATCAAATTCATTGATTAGAAAATGAGGTTGTTCTGATATTGTGATGATTTGGTCAGGAAAAGCCCCATTTCAATGAAGAATATATTCTGATTTATGAGTGGGTCTCCTGACAGGCGGCCTGTTCATGAGCTTATGTACAAGCCACTTATTTCTTACCTTGTACACTGCATTTCTTAAATTACATATAAAATTTAAAATTTTTGAAAATATTTTTTATATCATATATTTTTATATTTTCACCTTCAAATACATATTATTACTTGTTTTAACTTATAAAATGTAATATTTAAATTTTATAAAAAATTACAACATATAAGTCAAATGCCCCTGAGAACTATCCATAAACTTCAGAAAATGCCGTATTTCCTGAGACTTTCCCCTGATTTATTTCTTAAATTATCAGCTACAGATATGTGTTGGAAAGGTAAAGTTATTTCTTGGTTCCAGAGGTCACTTAGTGAATCAATATAAGTCCCGTTAGCTTCCAAAAAGATACTTCACCCTTCCAATTTGTATCTTTGTATTTTCCATAGTTATTTCATTAACCTCTTTAATTATTTTCCAAGTTTTTGATTTTTTTTTAATTATCAAGCATTGATCACATTACTTTGACCCAAAAGGTTTTCCGTTGTTGATGTTTCCACCATAATTTTAGAGAAAAACTTTTAGTAATTGTGTGAATATTTTTTGTTGTGGTATCCCCGATTTGCCTAAGCGACCTTTGTTCACTATGATGTTCCTGCAAAAGAGATCCCGAAAGTGGTTCCGGGGAAAAGACTCCGACGCTCAAGTCAATAGCTTATCTCTTTAAAATCAAGAATTCTTAGTTCAGTTCCACTTACCTGGACTGGTGTCCCTCTTCTTCCTTTGAATCTTCTCTATCAGTATCATTGTTGTAATAAGCTCATCCACTTAGATTTTATTTCCAAGGATAGAGATTTCATCCTTATTCTTTGCTATACTATTCCAATTTTTCCTAAAATTGTTTACCGCTCCATCTCTTAAATGTGGAATTTGAATCAAATAATTTAATTCCATCCTCATTCAGTGTGTTGTCTACTCAAATTCCACTATTGTTTTTTATATCTGCAAAAGGTAACCTATTTTTAGTGTCAGAATCTCATCACCATGCTTTTGAATCGATTGATCTACTCTTTTTTTTTCCGTTTCTCTGTTGTTGCTTAAATAAAGAAATTAATTTCCTTTAGTTCATCTCCTCAGCGTTGAAAACTCTCATCTTCTATGGTTCTTTGTAACTCTTCTGCGAATTACTATTCTTCTTCCTCTATAAAATTATGCGTGTTTCAGCTTTATTTCTCTTTGCTTTGTTGCATGTGCTAGATTTATAAATTATCACTTCTTCATTTCTGGTGATTTACCGTTTATACCTTGAATTACATATTTCCGATCATCTTCTCTGGTATATCCTCTTTTGTTTTCCTTAACGTTTGCTCAAAGAAAACTATATCCAACCTTTATAACTCTGATTAAGGAATTTATTTCACATGCTAGGATACTCGTTTGTCCGATTGTCTTCCACTAACCATATCGAGTCTCCCGTAGAACATGTTCACTCCGATGAGGATTCCGATCATGTCACTGGGTCTTTCGATATTAACAGTGTGTTTTCAGGCTCATCTTGGAAGATTTATAGAAATATTTTCGTTTTCTCTCTTCATTTGACCTTCAGCTCCTGCGAAGTCTGAATGTGTTCGCACTTCTCCTTTTGGCTATATATCTTGTTATTTGGCCTATTTTAACTTTGTTCTTTATTTTCCCCTTCCTCAACCTGTTGAGCTTCTGTCAGCGTACAAAATTGCGTTGTCCCAGTTTCATCCTAAGGGCATCACTATTATAATGGGATTTTACCATGTATGTGAAAATGCGGACATTCCTTTCACCCTTGACTTATTCCGTAACCTTGACCTTCTTTGCAAAGTAAAAAATACTATAGATGAGTTTACCTTCTATCCTGTTATCCCTAGTGTTGAGCTTGTGAGGGGTTTTCCCAGAAATGTTGGTCCTTCGCATAGAAAATATTATGTTAAAATGAACCAAAACCCGAAGTGGTCATTCCATCTTGGAACTGTTGAAGCTTCCTAGTGCGGGGGTTTGCTTTCTTGCTGACTCTGAGATCGTGGTAACACTCCGCGCTCATACACAACATCTCCGCCATGGTGATTCTGACACTGAATGTGTTTTGTTTGTTATTGTTTTGCCATGGTGGATCTGTTTTCTCTCTTATATTTGACAATTGTTTACATCTTTTGTGCATTTTTCTGATCTATGATATTTTCTTCTTTGTAGACATTGACCTAGCTAGAGGTGCTATTGACAGATCAATTTTTTATGGCGATGAGGAGGAGGTGGCTGAAACGTTTGTCCAGCCTAATGATACTACAACAAATGACATCATCCAAAAAGGTGTCAACCAAACCAACACTGGAAGTGTACTTGCTAAAGGCAAGACAACTGAGTGTGGAGGGAAGGGTGGTGATCGTACCACTGGTGAGTTGAAGGAGAAGAAGAAGAAAAAGGAAATGATTGATGGATCCTCAACTCAATTGGCACTTCCAGTGAAAAAGGATCGTTTTAACTAGCCTCGCTCTAAGACTCTGGTGCGAACTGATAACCCGCTGGAGCAGAGGACAATACCCGATACTCTTTCCAAACTCTCTCTTTCTGATACTTTGGTTGTGGTAAGTTTGCTCGGAAGTTAGAGTAACTTTTTCTATACTTTGGTGCTATGTATTTGGATGATTGATTATCTCGTTTATATGTGTTTTACTCTATACGGTTGGTGAGAGTCTTCAGCTTGTGAGTGAGCGACTTTTAATGTTCTCCCCTACGAATGAGTCACTCTAGAAGAAATACAAGACTAAGGAGAAGAGGTGCGCGACTCTAGAGACTTCCCTTAAATTTGAGGAGGAGCGTGTGGACACTGCTGATGAGCATGCAAAGATCGCCGAGGAAGAAATCACCAAGCTTCACTCTGAGCTAAAGGAAATGCGTACAAATGGACCTGCTTCCCCTAAGTATCCCCAAGTTTTGGTAGATCGACTCAGCATAATGAACTCTTTCTTTAAGTTATTTGAGGATGTTTCCAGCTCTACTCGCACCGTTGGTTATTGCAAGGCTTTGAAAGATTTGCGCTAGTTGAACCTGACTGTGACATTGAAGAGCTTGCCCTCTTTGGCTAGATGTACTGCAGCTTTGGCAAAGTGGAAAGCTATGCTCAATGATGGTTGTATTGACAAATTTCTTATGGTGGGCATCCCTATGTCTTGCTATCGCATCTTGTAGGTCTTCCTTCCTTGCCCTCAATCTTAGAGCTTAAAAGATGTACGGTCGATTACTGTGAAGGTCTTCCTTTCGTTAATCTTGATGCTACACTGACCCCCTTCCCAGAGGCTGATGCGCAAGCGAAGAACCAGAGGCTGATGCGCAAGCGAAGAACCCTATGCAGGATGCGAGCCAAGGATAAAATGCCCTCGCTGTTCAAAGCACTCTACCTTTTCATACCGAAGTCAGTTGTTTTCTAGAGTTGTGATTTGATTTGAAACAATATTAACTTTTGTTTGTAATATCTAATGAAAGTATTATAGATCATCATATTGAATATTTTGTTTGACTTTTCCTAATACGTTTATTCTGATTTTATACCTTTGTTTCATATTTGCTCTATGCAGGGTTTTAATTTTTTCATCAATCATAAAATTTTGAATCCTCGTGGCGTGTTTGGGCCAATGATCGTTTTGGGCATTCTCTTAGATCTATACCATCTAATAGTTGGTGTCCTTGCCTGCTAATTGAAGCATCTAGGTCCATATGCTCAGAGTATCTTGAATTATTTTTTTGTAGTCATTTGTCTAACATTGGAGACTTAGATTTAAACGTTATTCCCTTATGTCTTGGTGGAATTTGTCTACCCCTTCATTGGCTTCATCAGCTTCTAGAGATTGTTCATATAGTAAATTTATTCCTGATAATTATAACCTTGAGTCTCTTGGTAAAGACATTGCCCGTACTTTAGCTGATCTGGATCCGGTGGCACGTATGTTCGCTCGCTTAAGGTCCTTGAGCATGTTGAAGAATGGGCAATGTCATTGGGTGTACGCCTAAAATACATGCTTCTTGGTGTCCACGGTTTAGAGGTTACATGGCTAAAACTCGGAATGAAACTCAAGAGCATATTTGTGAAATGAAAAGGTTTTGTTCAGAGTAGAATGATCTCATCCACCGTCAGTAGCTAAATTTTATTAAGATGATTCGCCAGCAAGAAGAGGCAAAGAATGTTGTTGCGAGCAAAGTGCGTGAAGCTAATCAAAAGACATGTATCATAGACAAACAATATTCTCGCATTGATGACTTATTTGATCATTTGAAAAGAAAGCAAGATGAATGTGACCATATTTCTAGCTGTTCCATAGAGTAGCAAAGCAAGTTCGATGTACAAGTTGCTATGAATATTTAATTGCATGGCGATAACGATCACCTTCATGCTAAGTGTGCATGTTTTGATTCAAATGTTCATCAACTTGAGAAGGCTTGTTGTAATTATAAAGATGAGCTGAAGGCTGCATCTGCTAGTTATCGAAGGTCTGCTGGTTAGGGTGATTTGACTATGAATGTTGGAGGTCGGAGTTAGTTTGTCTGAGGCCGTCCAGTTGCATATTCACCATCTACAAGATGAAATCTGCAATTGAGGAAGTGAATAAGAGTTATGAGGAGACTGTTAACCTAATGAGCATGCAACTTGATCGAGCAGAATTTGGTCCCATAACTGATTTTAAATCTTATTATGCCCTATATCTTAATCGCATGGAGCAAAGTGGTCGTACCCAGAATCCTTCGTACTTGCATATAAAGTGGCGTTACGATCATATCATAGCTGAAAAGCACCAGGCTTAACATTCTCGTCATTGTGGTGGTTCGTCATCATGGGGGTCTTCTCACACCTCGAGGTGTAGATAATTTATGATGCCATAAGTTTCCCTTTGAATACGTGGAGTACTATTTTCTTTTTTGTTCTCACTTCTAAAAGTTGTAGCACTTTCTTTGAAATAATACCAAACTCTATGGTCGACTCACTTTGGCTTGCATGATACTTTTGTTGTTTTGAAGATCTATCTATCTTTTTTTTTCTTTTATCTAGTAAAAATATTTGTAGATGTTTGTGGAAATTACAAAGCTATAATCTTTTTTGATTGTTTCCATCGCTTTTCTGTGAGTGCTTCTGACGTATTGCAAGATCTATAGCTTGCTTTTGTTGTATTGCGCAAAGACGCAAGATCTGATGCTTTCTTATGTCGCTGTTTTGTAGGAATGTTTGACTAATAACAAGATATATAGCTTGCTTGCTTTTAAAAATTCGTATTGTGCGAAGCTGCAAGATCTATCGCTTGCTTTTGTCATTTTTTATAGCCAAGTTTGCCTGATAGTAAGATCTATAGCTTGCTTACTTGAAAGTTTGTATTGTGTGAAGCAGCAAGATCTATCGCTTGCTTTTGTCGCTGCTTTGTAGGAATATCTGCCTTATAGCAAGATCAATTGCTTGCAAATTGAATTTTTTTTGTGCAAAGTGGCAAGAAGTATAGCTTGCATAATCGAAAAATTTTTACTGCTGTAGTTATGCTTTTAAAAATATTCTTTTAAGATTTTCTAAAAAAGTAATTTGCTCCAAAGGGTTGTTTCTAATATTTATTTTTGCGATAATATCATCATCTAAACAAAAAAAAGGGAATGAACATCACCAATGCTCATGTCATGATTTCTATACAATCAATTAGATTTCTCCTGCCTTCTTCATTGATCCTACACATAAAACTTTCTCAAGTTGATTACGTGCCAAGTGTTAGGAACGATGTTGCCATCCATTCTCTCTAACTCATAGCAGTTGGATCTCTGCATCTTTGTTATTTTGTACAGTCCTTCCCATTTCGGGCTCAACTTTCCTTTCTCCTCTGCTAAGCTGGCCTTATTCTTCCTTAGCACCAGATCGCCAATTTGAAATTATGTTTCTTTGACTTTCTGGATGTATGCTCAAGCTATCTTTTCCTTGTATTTTGCTTCTGTGATCACCGTCATTTGTCTCTTTTCCTCAAGCTTGTCAAAGTCCAACCTCATCATCTCGGGATTATCATCCTCCGTGTATTCTTCTACTCAGAGGCTTGAGTTTCCAATTTCCACTAGTATTACCGCTTCGTGCCCAAACACAAGACTGTATGGTGTTTCTCTTGTTGGTTGTTGCACCATTGTTCTGTACAGACATAAGGTATTGGGAACCTCATCAACCCAGCTATTTTTCTTTCCCCCCAGTCTTTTCTGGATACCTTGAACAATTGTTCTATTTTTTACCTCCACTTGACCATTTGCTTGGGGGTGAGCTACATATGTGAATTTTAGAGCAATTCCCAGTTTCGAACACCATTCAGTAAAGATTCCACTCGTGAATTGTGTTCCATTGTCGAGGAAGATGGTTTGTGGCACCCCAAAGCGATAAACTATATTCTGCCAAACAAACTTTCTTGTGACTTTCGATGTGACTTTTCCTAAGAGCTTTGCTTCCATCCACTTTGTAAAGTAATCAATTGCCACTATTAGAAACTTGGCATTGTCAGCACCTTTTGGGAATGGTCTGACTAGGTATTTTCCTATTTATCGAATGCCTAGGCTCCATATATTCCCATTAAAGTGGCTTGTGGCTTGTTCAGTATTGTGGCATTGTGGCACTAATCTGGCAGCATTTGCACCTAAGGATGAAGCTGTATGCATCATTAAACATGGTTAGCCAGTAATATCTAGCTCAAATAATCTATTTTGCGATTGTTCGAGACCCTTGGTGCGTTCCACATAATCCTTCATGTACTTCCTTCAATACTTCACTTGCTTGCGATTGCCCTACACACTTTATCCACGGAGACAAAAAAACCTTTCTTTTATAAGGTCCCTTCTTCATAAGCATAGTTGTAAGATTGCATTTCTAACTTCCTGGCTTGTACCTTTTCTGTTGGCAGCTTTCCCTTTTCAAAGTAATCAATTAGCGATGTCATCCAGTTATCCCCTTCTGTCTGAACCATTGACACGATTGTTCATGCTATGCTCCTAACTTGGATGACCTCCGCCTTTAAATCCTTGTGTTCGGCTAATGACTCAAACCCATGTGTGTCCAACTTGCTTAAGGTGTCTGCTTTCGTGTTTTCACTCCTTGGAACATACTGGATGTTGAAGTATTTCAGGTGAGCGATGAGGTGAAGAAATCTGGTTAAGTATTTTACCAATTGCTCTTCTCTCACTTTGTAATCTCCACGTACTTGCTGGACCACTATCTGTGAATCACTAAAGGCCCAAACGCTCTTAAACTTCATTTTTACTGTGAGATCAAAGCCACATATTAACGCTTCGCACTCAGCTTCATTGTTGGTGAGTAGAAAGTCAAAACGAAGCGAGTATTAGTATTCTCTTCCTTCTAGGTTGACCAATTGCAGTCCTGCGCCACAACCTTCTTTGATAGTTGCCCCCATCAACGAACAGATTCCTAGCAATGTCTTTTGATTTGTATTTTCCTTTGTCTATTTCAAGATTCTGCTGTGTTTTCACTTGCTGCGCCCCTACACTTGTCATCTCCACGATGAAGTCTACCAAAGCCTGTTCTTTTATCGTAGTTTGTGGTTGAAACTGAATCTCATATTGTGCATATTCAAGAGCCCACTTAGTCATTCTCCCAGATGACTCGAGCTTGCTCAAGATGTTCTTGACTGGGTAGTCATTATAGACTACGATCCTATGGCCGTGGAAATAGATTCGCAGCCTTCTTGCCGAATATATTAAAGCTAAATTCAACCTCTCAATTGGCAGATTCACTCTTTCAGCCCGTTGTAGCATTCTGCTAGTGTAGAACACTGGTACTTGCTTCTAGCCTTCTTGGGGTTCCAAAACTTAGATCACTGCATTCATTGAAACTGTCAAGTATAAATATAATGTTTCCCCAAGAATTGGTGATTTCAACGTTGGCAGTGTCTAAAGCTACTCTTTCAATGACTCATATGCTATTTGACAATCTTCGTTCCAGCTGGACTTTTTAGCCTTCTTAAGGACTTCATAGAGTGAAAAGTGTCTCTCGACCGCCTTTGAAATGAACCTACTAAGCAATGCTAGCGATCCCAATAAGATTTGAATTTCCTTAACTGTTCGGGGCTGGGGGAGGTTAAAAAATCACTTGTATCTTCTCCGGATTCACTTCCATTCCTTTTGAGAATACCTTTTATCCCAAGAATTTTCCTGCACCTATCCCGATTGTGCATTTTTGGGATTAAGCTTCATTCCAATTGCACTTAATGTATCCAGGGTTTCCCTTAAGTCCTGTGCAAAGTCACATATTCACCTATTTTTTATGACTATGTCATCAACATATGCTTCCACATCCCGCCCTATTAAACTGCGAAATGTGTTGTCCACCACCCTCTGATATGTTGCCCATGCATTTTTCAGGCCAAATGGCATCTTCACAAAGTAAAATATCCCGAAGCTCGTTATGAAGGTTGTTTTTTCTACATCTTCTGGGTTCATCAATATCTAGTGGAATCCTTTATACATATCCAAGAAAGCCAGGACATCGTACCCAAAAATTGCTTCCACTAACTGATCAATCTTTAGCAGGGGATAATAATCCTTTGGACATGCTATGTTTAAATCGCTGAAATCTATACACATTGTCCATCTGGAATCTGCCTTCTTCACCATCATTGGGTTCGCTAGCCATTTTGGGTAGATACCTCCATTATGATGCTAGCTTGCAGTAACGCTTTTACTTCTTCCTCAATTGCTTTTTGTCTATCACTAGCGAAGCTTCTTTGTTTCTGCTTGGCTGGCTTTATTGAATCACCAATATTCAAAGAATGAGTTGCAATGTCTGGGAAAACTCCTCCCATGCTTTGTATGCTCCATGCGAATGTGTCCTTGTGGTTTTGCAAGATTTTTATCACCTTATTTTTCTCCAGATCTTGGAAACACTTTCCTATTTTGACACATTTAGAAGTATCGTTGTCATCCAAAATGACATCTTCGGTCTCTTTTCTTAGGTCTACCACTTGGCTGGGTGAGTCACTGTTCGTGATATTACTTACCATCTTTGTTTGCTCCGCATTCTTTCCTGCTCTCATCGCGATAACCATACACTGTCTGGCTATTTGTTGGTTTCCTCTAACTGTCGCGATCTTTGTTGGTGTTGGGAACTTCATGACCAAATGGTATGGAAACCATATCGCCTTTTCTCTATTCATCCACGCTATATCAATGATAGCATTAAACAAACTTGGTGCGTCCATGACAACGAATTCACAAATGATAGTGCAGTTCCTAACATTTTTGCCAATTGTTACGGGTAGTTGTATGTTGCCTAACAGTGTCTCTGCTCATCGTGTGAATCCTATGAGCGAGAACGTGGACCTCTTCAAGTAGATATTCTTGAATCCCAATATGTCAAAGCAATCTACAAAAAGGTTTTCTACCGTGCTCCCATCATCTACAAACACTCTATGAATTCTTGCGTTCCCAGTCTTAGCGATAATAACCATTGGATCATTGTGAGGTGAAGCATTAGGAACCTAATTCTCTTCGCTAAACGTGATTGTTTCATCTACATGCAATCTTTTGTCTACATGCTCCTGTGGTGGTGAATACCTGGCCTTAGCTTTCCAAGCATGATCTGATTTAGACTCTATTGACCCATGTATCGAGAAGACTACTCTCTCTGGAGCCTCATTAGATATGCCCTCTTCATAATCCACCACCATTGTCATATTTTGATTCTTGTTTTGAGTGTTTGTTGCAGCTTGGATTTTAGCCATAGAGCTTCCTGCCTTGTTATATTCGTTGTATCTACTTTCGCCATCTTCTTTATTGTATTGACTTCTAATAGCCATATCTCAAGTTCTCCTTTATCTGTCTCCTCATATCTGTGCAATACTCAATATTGTGACCATAATCTTTACGGAAGGCACAATAGTATTCTCTTCATCTTTTCTCTAGAGGTGCTATCATCGGTGCTGGTTTGTAGAATAGATCTCTGTTCGCTTGCCAGATTTTCTTTCATAATTTCGTTAGTGGTGTCTCTTGAGACAAGATGTTTTTTGGTCCCACATCTTTTTCTTTGAAAGGGATACTTTCTTTCCCCTTCTTCACCAAATTTCTTTATGAGTCCTCCATTACTCATTTCTCTCCTCACTCCCTCTTTATTTTGCGACTGTTCACTTCTTCGGTTTGCACATACTGCTCTATCATTTTTTGTAGCTCTCTTGGGTTCTCTGAGTGAGTTCCTTATAGAACTTTCCTGATTGCATGCCTCCTGTGAATGCACCCAAGGAAGATTGGAATGGCGGGTCATAGACTTGCAAACTCTCTGTGACAAAACTACTATGATATTCTGCCAAGCTTTCATTACTCCGTTGAGCTATGTTGTTCAGATCCACTATTGTCTTGAAGAATTTCTATTTTTTGTAGAAGCGCCCCAAGAACATATCTGAAAGCTGTGCCAAAGATGTAATACTTACGTTTAGTAAATCCTCATACCATGTAATCGTTGTCTCCAACAGAAAGATAGGGAAAGACTTACATACCAACTTATTTTTAGCATTGCGAAAACTCATGCTATTACGATAGGAATGTAGGAATTCCTTTGGGTCAGTCGTTCCATCGTAAATTTTTACATGCAATGGAAACTTAAAGTCTTTCGGCATCTTGAATTTCGAAGATGTGGTGCTAGCGGTGACTTGTCTGCATCGTCATCTGCCACTATATCACTTAATTTGTCCCCATATTTCATATCCTCATTCTCTTGACTCAATTTTTTACTTACCCTTGGGGACTTCGGTTTGAAAGTGGCTAAGAACCGATTATACAGTGGTTCTCTGTTTGCTTCTGGAAACGACGCGAACGCTCTCCTTTCTTTTCCTTTATTCGTGTTAGGAGACCCTGCCTCCTCCTCATCTTTTTTTTGTTCTTACCGCATTCTTTTTCTCTGCTGGGAAGATAATCTCGATCCTTACTAAGATGCATGTCCATGTTCTGTCCAGTTGTTTGCTCTTGAGTATGATGGTTTTGGCTTCTTTCGCTTCTGGTGAGCACCATTGTCGACTTTGCCTGGAATGAATGACCGAAAAATATATTTTGTCCCAAAAGATGGCACCAAAATATTGTGGTATCCCTGGTTTTCCTAAGCGACCTTTGTTCACTGTGATGTTCCTGCAAAAGAGATCCCGGAAGTGATTCCAGGTAAAAGCCTTCAACGCTCAAGTCAGTAACTTATCTCTTTAGAATTAAGAATTCTTAGTTCAGTTCCACTTACCTGGACTGGTGTCCTTCTTCTTCCTTTTATAACGCCTTACAATCGTGGTTTTTTTTTATTGGGATTTGCCATTGTGAGCTTGACCGTAGTTTCGATAAAAGCGGTTCGGGCCTGAAGCTCGATCGTGGCTTCCGCTTTTCCTTGTTCGTGGTCTAATTTATCTTGACCTGCTTCCACTTTTTTCGCTTCAATTTGTGGTCTATTGTAGAGCCCAGTTATGGGCTAGGCTTGAAGTCCAATCTTATGGGCTTCATGGGCTAGGTATACACCATTTTTAAATCCTAGTCCATCTTCATCCCGTGGAAAACATAGTTTGGGAAATGATTTCCAAATTCTTTTATTTTGATTACCCTGAGATTTAATTCCAGAAGAATTTAGAGAACATTTTTCATAATAAAGTGGGACATCACGAATCATACCTATATTGGATTCAATGTTTGGCGGGAGTCAGTTGTCCATCTGAACACTTTCATGGGAGCTCCATTGAAGGTCTATCCTCCTTTAATCCAAAACCTTTAAAAATTTCTAATGATGTCGAACCGGATTATAACGTGTTTGAAGGCAAAGGAAATTTTCCCTTGAATCCTTTTGGTTTGAAAGGGATTGATGTGTGTTAATTATGTTGTATATTTTATTGTGAGTAACTGTGATTTTACAGTGTTAATGTGCACTTTAGGTGTTTAATTTATCACAGATCACAGTCTTTAGGCTTAAGAGAAATTAGGAGGAAGTTTGTGAGAAGTATTGAAATTATAGCAAATGAAGCGGTCAAAATGGAAAGCGGAACCGTAGCAGCTATTTTGGAGCTGATGTGGAAATATATTGGGATAATTTAAGAAGAATGGAAATATCCTCAGAGATAATTTTGAAAATTTTAATTAAATTTTATCGCTTCAAATCAAAATTCAAATTGAAAGAATTCTATTGTATTTGAAAGAGTGCCAAAATTTGTAATTGTTGCGTGCGTATATATACGCGGAACGCAGATATACCAACATGAGTTTTTTTAGTCATTTTTTATTCTCTATTCCAGAACCGAGACAGAATTTTTCTTTGCCTTCCTTCTTCTTGAAAACCCATTTGCAACTGATTACCTTTCTCCCTTGAGGCTGTTTGACCAATTCCCATGTCTGATTCTTCTGAAGAGACTCCATCTCATCTCCCATTGCAGCAAGCCATTTATCAGCATCAGTACATAAAGTAGCCTCTCTGAAGGTTGATGGCTCTTGAGTATCCACTTCCTCGGCAACTGACAGTGCATAACCCACCATATCCTCAAACCCATATCTCTTTGGCGCCCCAACTCCAACCCTCCTGGGTTGGTCCTGAGCTAAACTGCGGACTGTAGCTCCTGATGGTTGAGGATCTGGTGGTGGAGATTCCGGTATCTCAAATTCTGTCTGTGGCTCTTGATCCACCTCAAATTGTTCCACCTCAAATTGTTCCAATCTATTTTCACCTTGAGTGACTTCAAGCTTCACCTGTTTATCAACTCCACTAGTTTCTGGCACAACTGTGGGCTTCACCATAGATCTAAGCAAAGAATTTTCATCAAAGACAATGTCCCTGCTCAGAATAACCCTCTTCTCAGATGGAGACCATATCCTGGAGCCTTTAACTCCATCTCCATAACCCACAAAGACACCCTTCTTGCCTCGGGGCTCTAACTTACCATCACTAACATGATAATAAGATGTACAACCAAAAACTTTTAACTTGGAGTAATCAACAACTTTACCTGACCACAACTCCATAGGTATTTTGCACTCTATACCCGTGTGAGGCCCGCGGTTGATCAGGTAACAAGCTGTACTCACCGCCTCTGCCCAGAATCTCGTTTCCAAACCAGCATTAGAGAGCATGCACCTCGCTCTTGCCAGCAATGTCTGATTCATCCGCTCAGCTACGCCATTCTGCTGTGGCGTATTCCTGACTGTATGATGACGAGCAATCCCTTCATCCCTACAAAACTGATCAAACTCAGACGAGCAGAATTCCAGCCCATTATCAGTTCAAAGCCTCTTGATCTTCTTCCCGGTCTGATTCTCCACCAAAGCTTTCCACTCCTTGAACTTCGAGAAAGCTCCACTCTTATGTTTCATCATGATAACCCAAGTCATCCTTGAGTAATCATCAATCAGAGAAACAAAGTACCTGTGACCTCCCAGTGACTCAACTCGGGAAGGTCCCCAACAATCAGAATGGATGTAATCCAATGTGCCCTTTGTTCTATGAATCGCCTTAGGAAACTTGCTGCGGTGATGCTTCCCAAAAACGCAATGCTCACAGAAGTCCAAGCTCTTGATCTTGTGGCCACCAAGAAGATCATACTTCAACAGAATCTGCATCCCTATTTCACCCATGTGACCAAGCCTCATATGCCATAACTTAGTCATATCATCCTGGTGAACCTCCAAAGATGCAACATTAACAGAATCCATAACCGTGGAACCTTGTAGAAAATACAAAGTACCATGCAGAACACCTTTCAGAACCAGCCTAGAACCTTTGCAGACACACAGAACTCCATCACTCCCTGAGTAGACGAAACCCTTTCTATCCAACGTAGGAAGAGAAATCAGATTCTTTGTCATCGATGGAACATGCCTGACATCGTTCAAAGTACAGAAACTACCATCATGCGTCCTGATCTTGATTGAACCAATCCCAACTACCTTGCATGCAACACCATTTGCCGCAGTAATAATGCCCTCAGCTTGCTCATAAGTTGAGAAATAATCTCTCCTTGGGCATACATGGTAAGATGCCCCAGAATCAAGAAACCACGCATTAGAATGATTATTTTTCCCAGTAACAGCTAGAGCAAAATCATCTTCAGAACTGAAATCCCCTTCAGCCACAGCAGCAGTACCAGATGTACTCCCAGATTTACTAGCCTTCTTCAGACACTCCTTTTTCCAATGCCCCTTCTCCTTACAGTAGTTACAAACATCATTAGCCTTGGGACCCTTTGAAGATGACTTCTTGCCCTTCTTCTTATTGCCGGTTTCCTTGCCTTTTGTGTTTCCGTCACTAGCAAACAAGCCAGTGGCCTAACTTTCTGTACCTGTACTGTTTGCCTTATGTCGCAACTCTCTACTATGGAGAGAGGATCTTACTTCCTCCAGAGACACAGAATCTTTACCAACAATAAATGACTGAACAAAATTCTCATACGAAAGTGGTAAAGAAACTAGCAAAATCAAAGCAGCATCTTCATCTTCAATCTTCACATCTATATTTCGCAATTCTAATAACAAAGTATTCAATTGCTCTAGATGGTCTCTGAGTTGCGTACCTTCCTGCATTCGGAGACCGAAGAGGCGTTGTTTCAGAAGCAACTTGTTGGTTAGAGATTTCATCATATACAAACTCTCCAACTTCAGCCACAGTTGTGCAGCAGTCTCCTGATCTGAGACCTCAGTGATGATTTCGTCCGCGAGACACAGCATAATCGTCGAGTGTGCCTTTTCTTCCAGACTCACAACATCGCCAGAACTGCTCGCGAAATCCTTCGTCAGCGGAGTCCACAAACCTTGCTGTTTCAGCAAAGCTCGCATCTTGATCTGCCATAAACTGAAACTGTTTCTCCCAGTAAACTTGTCGATCTTCACGTTCAACCCAGACATCTCTCTCCCCGATCAGCCCCGATCTGATGAGCCCAGAATCCGATATACCCACTACGAATATCGCCGGAAAAAGAAACCGCTCTGATACCAGTTTGTTGTGCGGAATGGAGAAAGAACAGAAAATATGAACGAAAATAACAAGACACAAGATTTACGTGGTTCACCAATTTGGCTACATCCACGGGAGACGAATTCACTAATTTTGTGCGGAACAGAATTAGAGTTGGTTTACAGAGAGAAGAGAGACACTTTATATGTTGTCTCCACTAAACCCTAACAAACTGGGCTAAAAACACAATTCGGCCCAAATCAACAGCAGTCCAATAAAGAGACAAGCTATACCGTCGGACCGGGGGCGACTGCCGCCCCCCCGGACCCCCAGGTAGGGTCGCAGAAGCGGCTATTACAGTATTCAAGGCATACCAACAAAATCTTTCTGGGAATATTTTGGTAAGCGAAACAATTAATTAATCATAATTAGTTGACTATCGATAAAGTAAAAAAAGAACTGGGGGGTTAAGCGTACATACTTTCCTATAACCGGTAGATGTGTAAGAATTGATTCATTATTGCGCTTATGAGCGATATTAACTAGCATGAGTTATTCTTAGCCGATATCATCTTTTATATATTTATTTCTTATTTTTAAAGTCGTCATTTTCATTTTTAGTGTTAGTAAAATTTTTGAATTTGAGGCGTGAGATTTTCAAAATTAGTAGAAAAAATAATTATTGATTATTGCTTTTGCTCCTCGTGGGATCGACCCTACTTATCGTTGTACTGATTATTATTGATCTGAATTTTTAGGTTATTTGGTTAGTTAAACGACGCTCATCAGGGATATGGATCTGCTGCATTTTTGGCCTTCCCAGTAGAAATCTCCTCACTAAATTGTTGTAGTGCTCAGACAGTCGCAGAACCTCTTCTTCAGAGTACAGACAAGGAAATTCTCCCCGATGTTCTGTGATAGGTTTTAGATTGGGATTGAATAGAGTTTTTTGCGAGGGTGGAGGGCGAATATTTAGTATCTGGATGAATGATTTATTACCACCGGTGAGCTGGTTTCACCATCTTCGATTATGGTTCCATTGGGATAAAGATGTTAAGTAAGAGAGAGAGGTAAGAGAGAGAAAATAAACCGCATCCATTAATACGCCAGCTTGCTAAAACTTGTCCCGTAAATTGTGAAACTTCAAGATAAATTTCCAAGTGTCTAGTGGTGGAATATGGCTCAGGATCTTCTACTATATTTGTATATATTATTGTGTGTTATGTCAATAGAATTATGCCATCGTCCTCCTAAAAAAAATATATCAAGATAAAAATCATTAAACTACTACCTCCGTCCCAGCCGAATCTGCACACTTTTTGGTCAACTTTCTCAAGACATGTTTGACCATAATTTTCAACTAGTATATAGACATCAATACCATCATGTGATATATTGTTGGATTCCCTGCATAATGTATTTTCTAAATATCAAATTTTAACATACCGTTAATATACGTAACTAAAGTTATCGTTGGTCAAACATGACCTGACAAACTTGACCAAAAAGTGTGCACATTCGGTTGGGACAGAGTAATACTTTTAGTTAATTTAGAAGAGACGCATGAAAGAATCTTATTGGTGTAACACACAGTGATACACACAAGTGTAACAGAAAATCCAACCCCGTGAAAATAAATGTTGTGATATCTTTCAAGTAGCAAACATACAAATTTTTTTAAAAAAAAATTCCTTTGTCATGATTTAGTTATGTAATTTAGATTGTATAAATTCTTAGTTTTAAATTAAACTTCATATTTTTCTTGTGCTAGATCTATTCTTATGATAAGAGAAAATATATGACATCATACTCCTTAAGAAAAAGGAGAATGTTGTTGAAAATGATACACAGCGTACTACTCCAACTTAAATTGAAGATGAATTCGGAAAAAAAAATCATGTATAATTTCAACCGCCCTAAAAATAATTTTTGGGTCCACCTCTGCATGTGTCTGCCGTCAAATTTTGCTGCACGTTATACTGTTTTTCAATTGTGGATACAACTAGGTGTTCCCCGTCATGCACTCCTCTGCAATCGTGGTTCCTGTGTATAATCTTCAAAAATCTTTTTATTCTTATGTTTCAAAATTTTCCAACTTAAACAACTTGATAGGGCGATAACATCTCTATCAGGAGGTGATTTATAGAGTTCTTGATTTTAGTATAGCAAAAATTTGAAAGTTGGCATCAAATACCGTGGGTTGTGAGGTTGGCCAACAATATAGAGGACGCATTTACAAAATGCGTCCTCTCGAAAATGTTTTTTTTTTCCGTTTTGAGCTGCTGGAATTTTTTTTTCGGCACAATGATTAGAGGACGCATTTACAAAATGCGTCCTCTTGGAAAATAATTTTTTTTTCGGTAGAATAAATAGAGGACGCATTTACAAAATGCGTCCTCTTGGAAACTAATTTTTTTTCCGGTAGAATAAATAGAGGACGCATTTACAAAATGCGTCCTCTTGGAAACTAATTTTTTTTCCGGTAGAATAAATAGAGGACGCATTTACAAAATGCGTCCTCTTGGAAACTAATTTTTTTCCATTTTTTCTGGCAAGTTAAATATAAAAATAAAAATAAATAAAGATAAATATACGTACAGATAAATATAAAAATAAAAATAAAAATAAATAAAGATATATAAATATGCACACACGTAAATGTGTGGATGTACACACACGTCAATGTGTGGATGTACACACGTCAATGTGTGGATGCACACACACGTCAATGTGTATAAATATATACGTAAATATAAATATAAATATATACACATATATAAATATAAATAAAGACACATACATAAATATAAACATAAATGAAGATATACATATATATATATGTAAATGTATATAAATATAAAAAATATATGTAAATATAAAAATATACGTACATATAAATATAAAAATAAAAATAAAAATAAATATAAAGAAAGATATATAAATATGCACGCACGTAAATGTGTGGATGTACGCACACGCAAATGTGTGGATGTACACACACGTCAATGTGTGGATGTACGCACACGTCAATGTGTGGATGTACGCACACGCAAATGTGTGGATGTACACACACGTCAATGTGTGGATGTACACACACGTCAATGTGTACAAATATATACGTAAATATAAATATAAATATATACACATATATAAATATAAATAAAGACACATACATAAATATAAACATAAATGAAGATATACATATATATATATATATGTAAATGTATATAAATATAAAAAATATATGTAAATATAAAAATATACGTACATATAAATATAAAAATAAAAATAAAAATAAATATAAATAAAGATATATAAATATGCACACACGTAAATGTGTGGATGTACACACACGCAAATGTGTGGATGTACACACACGTCAATGTGTACAAATATATACGTAAATATAAATATAAATATATACACATATATAAATATAAATAAAGACACATACATAAATATAAATAAAGATATATATATATATATATATATAAACATAAATATAAATATAAATGAAGATATACATATATATAAATATAAAAAATATATATAAATATAAAAATATACATACATATGAATATAAAAATAAATATAAACATAAATATAAATATAAATAAAGATATATATAAACTCTAATATATATAGAAGCCACGCATTTTGAAGGTAGTATAAAAAAAATCGGTAATGTAATAGTATTTTTTGTAGCTTTAAATAATGGAAGACGCATTTGGAAAATTAATTGTTCGGTAGACCGGGTGTCGGCATCGGCCGGAGAATTTTAATTATTGGGCGAAATGGTTATTCTCGTGTTTGTCTGATTGTATGTTGTGAACTAGTTGAACGATAAATTAGGACAGCGTGAGTTGCTGTTTGGTAACTAGTCCTGAGTAAGGGTGCCGGAATGAAGTATTGCATAGTTAGAATGAGTATGAATTAGCATAAATGTACAATAGCCGAACAGTACGTGCGAAATGTAATGCAAATCAGTGTTTAGTGGCATGCTCTGTCCTAGTGACGATGACGATCCCTGCAAAGCTTTCCGCCCGTTCCACACGGTGGAGGGCGTACGGTCCTAGATGTCCGTCGAGGAACAGCCATCTGTGTAGGCACATGCACTTCCTGAAGTGGAACTCCCTCTGGTATTTCGTCCTCCATTTCGTCTCCCGTATCCTCACGATAGGCATGTGGAACACTACCCGTATGTGATGGAGCATCAGGTGACATGAACTGATGACTCGATGTTGGAGTGACATATGCAGTGTGTTCCGATGGAGTCATACCGTAATGTGAAGGTTCACCGTGTGATGGGCCGGCAATCGGTGGACTCGCATGTGATGGGCCAGCTTGTGATGGACCAACGTGTTCCTCCCGGCCCCTAGGACGCCGCCTCCGACCTCCCTGTTGAGCTGGTGGAGCCTGGCGGTCGCTTCTGAGGTCTGCATATCTGACACCAGGGGGAGGATCTTCACAGTGCACAAGCGGCTGATAGTACTGTAGTCTGGAGGCCTGATGCGCGTGTTGTAGACCCCGTGTGACAACTTCATGGATTCCGCTGAGAGCGGCCGCGAATTGTGGGGGACATCCATCCAACGGAATGTTCGACATGTTGTACACCTCAGTGACTATCTGCAACTATAGAATCGAGATAAATATGTTAGTTATGCAATATAGGGGAAAGCCGTAGCATTATTTCTTGAGAATGTTATGATTGTAGGAAATACCAAGTACTCTGCAGTTGCACTGTCTCCATGGAAACCCTCTGTAGCCGTGGTAGGCCGTCCTGGCTGATCAATCATGCTCACCGTCTTGCGGAAGTACCACTCCATGTATTCACGGCTGGGACAATATGGATCTGCATACCCAAGTGGGTGTACTTGTCGACTAGATCGTTGCTCCCACTCAACGAGAAATCTTCTTAGTTCGGCAGGCCAATCAGTGCCAGACCTGCCGCGACGGTCTATATCATGAAGCAGTTTATACTCTTCCCTGCTGACCAGCTGGGTGGGTATTGGCTGGATCAGGCCGAACTGCCTGAGAACCCGATGTGCGTGGTGGAACTCCACTACATGCCAGCAGATGAGGTCGACGCACAGCAGCCAGTTGTTACTACTAGCAGTACAGTACCACGGGAGTTGGCCCACGATGTCCGACGTGTATGGCTCCCAGATAAACTGAAAGAACATCATAGTGGTCCCGTTAGGTATTGAATACCATTTTTCGCACGAAATCAGGAGATTGTAATCCAAGAAGGCCCATACCTGATTCTGACTGAGAGATGTGATCTGATCGCGATACACTTTCAAAACATGCATCGGTGAGTGTGATAAATCGTGAGGGGCTCTCCACCTACGGGCGGTGATGAGTGAACTATATTAGCAAATATATGGAATTGACCACAGTTTCAAAAACTGACTGCTAGTGTTATTCGGCACCTACCGGGACCCAACAGCATTCATCGGCGCCGATATGGGTAGAGCTCCTGCGGGTCGGATGGATGGGATGCGCTCCCATGCCCACAACTGTTCCACAAATTAAATTACATGTAATACAAAGTAACAGAGTGGACATTAAGTACGAATGAGTGGAGTGACAAATTACTTTACCTGTAGCAGGACGAGGGGGCCAGAAATGGATTTTACTTGTGGGATTGCAGCGTCACATAAGCACCGGTACAAGTGTGCAAGAATGGCACTCCCCCAACTGTAGTGACGTGCTGCACCTAGGTCCATCAGTATCGACAAGTAGAGCAGTGGAATTAGACTACCTGATGTGTCTGACATGAGCATTCCCCCAACCAGCAGCAGAATGAAAACTCTCGCCCGCTGTTGACATTGGACCTCAGTAGGGTGAGTAGGGAACGGACTGCCCAACAAATCTCCCAACTAGCTCGCCCTAATGCGACCCCCTCGGATAACTCCGGGGTCAGGTGTAGCACCTAGGTAGTCCGTGCAAACTACCATCCATTCCTCAGTACGCCTACGGGTGTCGATCCCTGTGACTGGGATCCCATCGATCGGAAGACCCCATAGCATCCCCACATCCTGCAGCGTGACCGTAGCCTCCCCCACCGGGAGGTGAAATGTGTGCGTCTCGGGCCGCCACCGCTCCACTAGGGCAGTGATTAGTGAATGGTCTATCCGAATCGATGCAGAATCAAGGAGTCCCTGGAATCCTACGTCACGCACGTAGCTCAGAACTGGGTCAGGCACATCTGCGGTCCAGCATGCCCCATCACAGCGCCGGACCTGCATTGCCTCATCTTGTAACTGTCTGTTGTACACTGCCCGGGCACGATGCTCCTCGTGAAGGTACAACAAATCATCCTCCATGGGTCCTGGATGACAATGGTCCATCGTGTTGCCCCTGTACACAATTACGACATATGAAAATTAGTTACTGAAGCGATTAGAGTGGCAAACATATTTGGCAAATAAAAGCAATAACATCACAAGTAACAAGCTATAATATTCCGATGGACGAAAGTACATGTGCAAGTAACATATGACCGAGGTAATTACTGAAGCGATTAGAGTGGCAAACATATTTGGCAAATAAAAGCAATAACATCACAAGTAACAAGCTATAATATTCCGATGGACGAAAGTACATGTGCAAGTAACATATGACCGAGGTACCATTACAGACACTACACGACAACATGACACTAAGTACGGCCACGCCTACGGCGGCCCCTGGATTCAACCGGCACCCGCTCGTCCATCTGATTCCTTATCCTTCTCTCCGCAAACTGTCCACGACGCCTACTGCGGAACTTCTCCCCATCAGGAACCAACCTCCATTCGGCACGTTGCCAGAGCGATGGATCTCTTACAGGCATGAAACCCTGACTATATTGTTGCACATATGTGGTCGTGAGATACACCCTGTCACATAGAGTAGCCGGATCGTCACGTCTATGCCGACAGACGGCCAAGGCATGGGAACAAGGGAAACGGAAAATCTGCCACTCACGACAAGTACACTCTCTTCTTCGGTATTTGACCGTGTACTGCCGGTCACTGATGGCCCCATCGATGTTCCTAACCACAACCCTATAAGTCTGCGATGCATGACCGAACACGGTCACGATATGTCCCTGCGCCAACCGCTCCTGCTTCTGAAACTTTTTCCAGATCCTGCTGGGAAACACGGACCTGGACAAACGGGCAACATTTTAGAATACATTAACTGTTTTGCAGACACTCAGAAAAGGGTACGTAAGTGACAAATTACCTCCAATTCGTGGCGTCCATAACCCTCTGGGCAAACATTTCAATTGTTCGCTCCAACGTCGCTTTGACACAAGCTGTGATCGGCAGATGGCGTGCGCGGCGCAAACAGTTGTTGTAACTCTCAGACAAATTCGTCGTCAGAATTCCCCAACGTCGATCACCCACATCGAATGCAAGACACCACTTACTCCTATCTAGCCGTTCCAGCCAAGCCCAAGCAGATGGATCTGTACTCTCTAGCTCCTCCTTGTACCCCCTCCACTTGCTCTCTCGCCTAGCAGAACCAAGCTGCCACACCAGAGTCTTCAAAAGCGCATTCTTGAACTTCCCGTTATCATATGATAGGAAGTTGGATTGAAAATGCCGCAGGCAAATTCGATGGTATCCAGCCGGTTCCATCCACTCCTCCATATGCGTCATCGCATTTATGAGTCCAGCATGCCTATCGGATATGACACAGATTGGCATGTTAGCACCACCAACGACGTGAAGACGCAGTCTCCCCATGAACCAGTTCCAGCTCTCATTCGTTTCTTCGTCAACAATAGCGTAAGCGATGGGGAGGATGTAATCATTTGCATCGTGCGCCACGGCGACCACCATTGTTGACTTATATGCCCCTCTCAAATGAGTGCCATCCACGCTTATGACATTCCTGCAGTGGCGGAAGGCTTCAATTGCCGGACCAAATGCCCAGAACACAAATTTAAATTTCCTCGACCCGTGGCCGTGTATTCTATCAGGTACGTCAGCCCAGTCTACAACGGTGCTCGGATTGGCCCTGACTAGCTCATCCATAAACGTTGGGAGCTGTTCGAAAGAATCCTCCCAAGTCCCGAACACCATGTCAATTGCCTTCTGTCGAGCATACCACGACTTCTTGTAGGAAATGGTTACATTGAACTCCTCCTTCACTTGAGCTTGCACATCTTTGACTGTGTAAGAAGGGTTTACATCAATGTGGTGGCGGATTGAACGGGCGATCATCACCGACGTCAGATTCACGTTACCCGTAGATCGACCAGCACCAACACACCCATGGCTAGTTGCCCATCTGGTGATCTCCCACATGCCATGTGACGCCTTCTTGGAAGCTCTGGCAACCCAAACACAATTCCCAGTTCCTTGGACAACGTCCTTGCATTTCGCATACCATGTGCGTGATGTGCTCTCCACAACCCTGTGTTCCCTGTTCATCATGGAACTCCACCTAGAGACAGCTTCAACCAATTGGGCCTTCGTCTGGAATCGCATACGCACATCCACTACACCCGTCTCTCGATCGTAGGTAGAAACTCCGGACCCAAAATGAGTTGGGTCATAGCTATCCTCATCCGGGCCACTATAATCCCTATAGTAGGCCTGTGTATCTGGATTCGCCAGAATATGAAACGTCGGGGGTACATTGTTCGTGCACACCACCTGTTCTTCATCGTCCCCAGGATTCGAATCAGTTGATAAGGAACAATCATCCTCACTTCCACCATCAAGTTCACCCTCGACATCATCGTCTTCGCCACCGTCATCCCTACCAACAAGGTCACGAACGTGTCCCACATAATCATCATCCAAGACATTCTGCTCGTCACGGGTCATACCATACATACCACCACTTGTGGACGGCTGAGCACAATCCACGGGAGCATACCCAGAAGCAGAAGGTTGGCTGGACTCACCAATTTCTAAACCCCGGCTACGAACGTGTGGCGGTACGCATGGTGCATCAGCCAAGTTCTGGAAGTTGCTCAACAACGACATGAACGTCATTGGCCGTGGCCAATCATCAGTGCTTGCCAACTGTTCCATAACAACGTAAAAATCCGCGGACGACAACGACAATCGATCAACAATGTTGAAGAAGAACGTCGTTGAGTCATCATCTTCCAAATTATAACACCGATAGTATACAGCCGAACCAATCAGTTCAGGACATCGGTAATATATTTTCAACATATACCCCTCACTCGCAATGCCAAGCCTCGTGACAATTACATCAACTAATTCTGAGTGGTTCAACCTCCTCTCAAGAGTCAGAACTCGCTCCGGTATTGGAGGATCATAATACACACCCACGGTCAAATCGAACTTGATCTGACCGCCTCTATACATATACACAGTCAAAAACATCACACGACTGCAATACACGAATACATAACTTTCAGTTCATTTTCATTCTACATTCATTTCATTGCACCCTCAAATACGTACATGCACTCCACTAGACCACATCAACAGCACTATTAACACAGACATAATACATTAACAAGTAAACGATTATGCAAAGACATCACTTCTATTTTATTCTCACCCGACATTCCTCCCCGTAGTATCCTCAAAAGTCATTATTATTGCTACAAACTAAATACATTTATCAGTCAACAATTCACTTCGTCACTTCATTTCATCACGCATGAGTATTAAACGCTATAAGAGCATCGGACCAAACTTAATCGCTAAAACCACACACAATCATACAACACATCCGAATTAACTAAAATATTTCCGGATATCCGCAACTTACAATTTAACAAAAATATCAGAAACTTTCTTCGTGGAACACATTCGTGGAACACATTCGTAACCTTATTTAGGGTTCAATTAACATCAACAAAATGAAAAAAGAGGGGGGTGGAAGTCTAACACTCACAAACAAGGTGACAAACGTGGAAGTCAACGGAGGTCAACGGCGGGTCAACGACGGGTCAAGGCCGGTCAACGCCACGAACTTCAGGCCGTTTCAGATATCTACAACCACAAATCCGTTGCAAATTTTACTCATACAAAATCTTGACAAAATAAAACAAGAGCAAAATGTAGGATTTTTCAAAACATAAAAACACATTACCGATAACGTGAACAGGCGGAAAGGCGTAGAACAACCGGCGCAACGACGGAAAGGAAGATGGGAGAAATGGAGAAAATTTTCGGCAGGTAGACTGGAGAAAATTTTCGGCAAGTAGACGGGAGAAATGGAGACAAAGCTTTCGGCAAAAACAAACAATGGGAGATAAGAAAAAAAGAGGAGAGGAGAGTGGGATAAATAGGCGGAAGAGGAAGGAGAGAGGACCGTTCGGTCTTCATTGACCGAGAGGCCGCATTTGCTAAATGCGGCCTCGTCCGTGACCCGCCTGCTGCCACACTGACGGACTGACGACACGGACTGACGCTGCTCCCCCTGACCGAGAGGACGCATTTGCTAAATGCGTCCTCTCCGCCACGTCATCTTCCCACATGCACCACAAAACTGGAGAAAAACAAAAATAAAAACAAAGGAAGAGGACGCATTTTGTAAATGCGTCCTCCGTATTGGCGTCCACTGTGCAACACTGTTGCAACAGAAATAGAAATTTCTCTGATTTATACCATTTCCAAAACCAGACATTAAATTTGCAGTGGAGGTCCAACTTCTATGTTTAAACGCCAAAGTGGAAGCTCTGCAGATTTTCTTGACTTCAATGCATTTGAATATGTGATGTTCAAGATCTTCTTCTTCTTCTTTCTGACAAACTTCACATATTACTCGGTTTATTATTCGTTTTATGAAGATTTTGTGATATATATAGGTTGGTGATTGTTTCTTATTTAAACTTAGAGTTGGAGATGAGTCGCAGGATAGGGACAATGATGGTGGCTAAACAAGTGTTGCACGATGGTTGCAAACGCCCTCTGACACCACTGTACAATCAGATGACCATTTTGATGTTGGTTTAATGCTTTTGGGCCACTTCTCATGTCGGAATCGGTCTCGAGAGTTAATAAAATATATTTGGGCTTTCTAGTTCTATCGAAACCAGAAAAGTAGATTCACCATATTGCTCCGTTCTTCATATGAACACATATTGATATTCATCTTCAACGCAACATAACAAACATCATTCTCATCTCTTACACTTATATTGAATCCAAAAAATAAACATTCTAACATCAATCATCAGTCCACTTTGAACAATAATATCGTTAAAATTTGTTAATGTGTTTATCAATAACAAATTCATAACGGAAAAGAAATCATATCATGATAATATGAAGTTCATCATCACACGTTCTTCAAATTTGAAGTCGTCACCGCATATTCAAATTTTAAAGGAAAAGGAGGAAGTGTTAGATTTAGGAAATGAGGGAGAGACGAAGGAAGAAGGTAAGAAGAAGGAATGGAAAAAGAAAGGAAGGATGGAAGAAAAAAAATGAAGGAAAGAAAAATGACTATTGTTGGGAAGGTAGAATGTTTTTTTAGAGTTTCTTACGTTAGTGCACTCCAAACACCAGTTCCAACTTAGGGAGTGCCTTTGGAAATGCATTTCTGAAATCGGTTCCTCTTTAAAAAATGCTTTGAAATAGTATTTTTATAATGCATATTTTTGTAGGGTTTCTTAGACGGTGGTTCGACTTGTTGTCTACTTTAGTGCACTCCAGACACATATTTCGAAGTTCAAAGTGCCCTCCGAAGTGCACCTTAGACACCTATTTCTCCTTTTGAAGTGAAGTGCCTTAAAATATTAGATTTTAGTGTGTTAAATTTCAATATATTTTGGGCTTCCATCTTAAAATCAATTGGCACTAAGTAGAGGTGACCCAAGATCTTATGTATCAATTATTATCCTTGTAAGAAATCGATGTGGAATATATCTTTCGACATCGTCTACTTTAGTGCAATCCAGACACATGTTCCGACTTTGAAACTACCCTCGAAAGTGCACTATAGTAAACAATGGAGACATCATATGACACTTTCAACGACGGTTCAAGTTCAACCGCCTTTGATCATACTACATTAGAGAGTTGTTATATATTCACCAATCACCGTCTAATAAATTTTTGGACCTATATATCTATCATCAATTTGACTACCAAAACACACGTTTCGAGTTTAGAATGGTGGTTTCAGAGAAAAAAATAATCATATTCACGTGTAACAGAGCTGTTAGCAACTATTCCTACACAAATGGAGTTACCTTTAAAACTCCTATCACTATAATAGTTCTTATATTAAAAAAAATGAATCACCAATACAACTCATCGTTCACTCCATAGTCTACTGTTGAAGGGTGGTGATCCGTGATTGGTGCACTTGTAGTTTTGTTGGAACTAAAATATGCAATGTAGGAATCATCAGCTATCTCCTCCGTAACTAACAAACAGGTGTGCCCATTCTTACTGGCCTCAGAGCCCAGTGTAGAATGCAACTAATCATAAGAGCCCCTATCGAATTGACTATTGCAATAATTTATGAGTTTCACTTATGATGTGGACCAATCACACAGGTTTACCACTACTCAATCGATCTTATCTGGGATTGGGATTTGATTCTATCAATTAATGTACTTTAACTATTACAAGAACAATATATCGAAAGTCCATGAATAGAGGATGAAAAGTGATATGTTGTGTGTAAGCTTATAATGTGTTTATATGATTTATAAGATGATTTGTTTATAAATTAAATAATTTAAATTGTTTGATAATCAATTATAGAAACTGTTTATCTTAAAAGTAGAGGGTATTTGAAAAAAACACAAGCTAATCTTCTCTATTTAAAAATATCCAACATTAATTAATTTACTTAATTATAAATACAGTTAAACTAAACAGTACAAATATTTTCCATTAAATAGAAACTCTATTTAAATAGTTTAGATATTTGTTAAAGAAATATTTTAAAAGTAAAAGATGCTTTTAAGAAAAAACAAAACTGATCATCTGTTTTATCATTTTAAAATATTAAATCAACGGGATACACTAAAGTTTGTATCCCAGTAAATATATGTGATAGCAATCAATTCTCTTCTGTTTATGGGAATATAACTACACATGAATTATCATCACTGTAACATGTTAGTTTATGATCAGTTCTTCACCGAATGTTTTGAAAGTGCGATTGTACCTAAAGTCATCTAAGTGAGCAGTTGTACCCAGATTAAATTAGGAGAAAAAATGTGGATATTCAGGTATAAGTTTACACATATTGGTCGGTCATGCGTATATCTGCACCTTTGAAAACCAGTTATGATTATATAAGCACTTTTGAAAAACTGTATTTGCGCTTTCCAAAAAACATTTTACTCTATATAAATTTTAGATTAAATTATTTTTTTGGTCCCAACATATGATGCACTACCATCTTTTGGTCATCAAGGCTAATACCGTGTTTGTTCAGCAACTAACAAATACAAAATGATTTGTTTGGTCCCCTGGTTTTCAGGTGATTTTGAGGACCAAAAGATGGTATAGGATCATATGTTAGGGACCATAAAATAATTTAATCTACTGGAAACCATCTTGAAAACCACCTTGGGAACCAAACAAATCATTTTGAATTTATTAGATATTGACAGGAAACGGTATTGATCTCGGGAACCAAAAGATGGTATAAGATCATAGGTTATGGACCAAAAAAATTAGTCTAAATTTTAACTATAAGTACAATTCCACTCAAAACAACTGAAATTTAGTTTTACCACTTTTTCTAGTTCTTACTAGTGTGTTCCAACATGACTAAATTAACCAAGTGCATAATAACGTAAAACGTAAAAGACACACGACTTGGTTACGCAGTTCAGTGTAATCCACCTACATCTGCAGGGTCTGGCCCATTTCAGAATGAATCCACTAATTAGAAAGATAGAGTACATAGTGCAGGTTGCAAAATACTTATCTTTACTAACTATAATGTGTGAATTCTGCTAGCTCCCCTAGCTACCGATCCGCCTTGATCAGATTCCCTCTGATCTCGAACTCCATCGACGCAGGATCTCCTCCTCCCGAGGAATTAAGGTTTACAATTCTGAACTTTGTGCAGCAGGTCAGGTATGTTGGAACACAGTAATCTGACTCTTTACAAATCTCAAAAGTCTCAAAAATCTGTATGCAGATTTTTGCTCTGTAAATTCCGTGAGTATGCAGCCGTGTTTGTCCCAATTTATATCCACGAACAGATTGGAATACTCCTTGATTATCTCCACAATATTCCTATTCCAAATCTGCTTCTTGAAGCATATCCAAATCCCATAAATAAAGGGATTTACCTTATATCAATCCATCTCATAAATTCGAATATATCATCTCCATATAAGTAGGGATTTTCCATAAATCAATTATGCTTCACACGCCTAATATACATAGTCAAATATACGAATTCCATAAGTTATAAAATACTCCAATATTTCGGCTTTGATTTCCATAATTCCTTGGCGTGAATTATGCTGATTACAGCATGTTCCAACATGGAAGGATTTTCGGTTAAAAATAAGTTCACACAAAATTGCCAATTAAATATTCACTTGCAAATCCCTTGACTTTTCAACCTCCCCCTTTGGCATTTTTGTGGACCCATAATATTTTGGACATGTAATTCCCAACGAAAAACTTCCAGCATAAAAAACATACGTTTTCATCAAAATAGCAAAACATAATACCAGAATTCCCCTAAACATGAAATCTGAAACCCAGAAACCAGAAATCCAGAACATAAATGTCATTACAGCCAAATTGAATCAAAACAACATCCGAAATCCAAAATTACTCCCCCTGGGACCACACATAGGCCAAAGGCAACATCAAAAACATCAAACTAACAACATCAAGTAAGCTCCCCCTGCATCAGACATCAAATCAAGCTTCCAACCGTGACTTCTCTGCCTCCAAACTAGTTTTTTCTGTCTCCAACTCAGCCATTTGTATGCCTATAGCTCCAAGTCTAGCATTCAAAACAATTAGCCTAGCCTCCTTTTCTGCTACTGATGAAGACGTCGATCCAGATGGTTTCCACGGGAGATCATGCACATGCCTTAGCCCGAACGTTTTCTTGTTGGGCATCAGAAACTCTGTATCAATCACCACATTCGAAGCCTTCCCTTTTACTTTTACACTCTTAGCTAGTGCAGAGATCAGAGCAGGGTAGATAATGGAATCATTGACCTTGGGAGCAGTTGCTTGTCTGACTAAATGCTGCTGAATAAGTAGTCCTAGGTTGACATCCTTCTGTGTTCCAACACAGTACAGCAATTTTGCCATTTCCCTTGTCAAAGCTGTGGTATTAGTAGAGGGGCAACCAACAATGTACAGCCACCTGATATAATCCAAAGAATCTTGGAGACAAGCAGGATGCTTGTGAATATCCAGTTGTCGGCCATTCAACCTTATACCCGCCAGAGATAACAGCCAATATTTGATTATCATAAACTCCCAAGTCTTCAGGAAAAACTCCCCCTATCTCAGGTGTCTTAAGACCCAGCAGTTTGTTAATCCTGGTAGCAGAGACATCTATGATCTCCCCCCGTACATATACCCTACCATACCATGGGGAACTTATCCCTAAATTACCAGTCATAAGGTTAGAATATACCTCAAGTACAACCTGCCTGTTGTACTGTAGCTGGATCGTGGCTGCAGTAGTCATGCCAGTTGCTTTCAGATAGTCCGAAAAACCACTCTCCTTGTAAGCTTTTAAATCCACAGGTTTTTCAGCAATGACCTTCCTTTCTGAGAAAAATTCTCCCATCTCTTCACCCTTTGAGTCAAAATATACAACAGAATAAGCATTGCTTACAGAGGGGGGGAGGTAGCACTTTCTTCTCCATGCAGCCATGCCTTCTCTTGCTCCTTTTTGCATGAGCAGAAACCTTAGCTTTAGAAGTCTTTCTCTTGCCTTTAGCCATCTGATAGAATTCTTCAAGCACCTCATCACTTGAGTATGCTAGATCTGGAATTTCCTGTGTTGGAACACTTCCTGAACCTTCAGCCTCATTCTTCTCCTCAGATTCTTCTTCAGGCTGATCACCTTGATCCAAATCCTCATCAGTCTCATCACTTTCAGAGACATACTTCTGATTAGAAAAATCTTCATCTGATAACTCAGTATTCAGATTATCCTGCATCTCATCATCTGCACCCCCCAAATTAGCATCCGACCCCAGATCCGCATCCGACCCTAGATCCATATCATCATCATGTTCACCTTTCTGTGTTGGAACACTGTCATCACTGTCTAACAGCTTAATGATGATGGGCTTTCTTAATTCTTCTATCCTTTTGGCAGAATTCGAATCATAGAATCCCACCTGTAGTTTGTCTCTGTTTCTCACAACTTCCCTTCCAGCCACTTCACTGTCATTTATTTCTCTCAAAGAAACAAAACTCGGCAATGGAATATAGCAATGCACATAGAATCTGTCTTTTCTCTAAATTCAGCATATCTTCCCATCACAAATTTCACATTATAATTCTCAAGCCTTCTTATTCCGCCTATGTTACCTGTCACTAACTCCTTAACTTTAACAGCCAGATATTCTCCTATAATACTCCTAATCTTTGTTAGATCTATGGCAACTCTGTTTGCCTCAAGCCATTCAAAAATTTCACCCATACTTTTACATTCAATACCCATGAATTTTAATGGAGTAGGATCAGGACCAGTTACCGTGGGTTTCTTCTTCGTGATTCCAGAGGATTTTTCTTGAGAACTGGTTTCAACTCCAGATTCCCCATTCTGTTTACCGTTGTCGGGAGACTCTTCCTCTTCCCCTTGTTCTTCAGCTTGCTCGGAATCTACTTCAGCTGTCTCCTTGACCTCATCTTTGCCAGTGCTTCCTTCCTTCTGTTCTTGATTTTCTTCCTCTATCTCTTATTTCTTGGTCGGCACAATTTCTCTTTCCATCTGACAAAACCAATTCCAAATTTGTTGAACATTGATCTTCCTCCATAATATCTGGCACCTCTGATTCATGCGTGAGAGAGTTTGGAGTAGACATTCTTTAGCACAATGCAGCGATTGAGAAGAGTTGTGGAGTGCCAGAATTTTTGGCAGGGATTTGGAGAGGAAAATATCGGCCGAGAGTAGAAGGATACGAAAGGATTTTTGGGCAAGTTTGAATCCCACTTTAACTCTTCATCTATTGACCTTTTTTCCCGCGAAGCCCCTTTTTAGATTTCCCAAACTTGTAATGATGGCACTTTCTCCTCTTGTCAAATCAAGTTGTCATGCCACAATTAATTTCCAACACACCATACTAACCATCTCTTATTTTTGTACAACCTTGCTACCTTCCATTTTTTGTTCTTTTCCAATTTTGATAAACAAAAATAACCAAAAAAAAAATTTACATGAGGAAAAAAAATCATTAGAGATTACCTCAGATTTGACACACACCTAAGTATTATCGAAGGCTTTCAAAAGAGGTGGCATCCAACGGCTTCGTAAATATATCAGCAAATTGCTCGTGTGTTGGAACATAGACTACTTCCACTTCCTTTCTTTCAACCAGATCTCTAATAAAGTGATGCCTTATGTCAATGTGTTTGGTTCTCGAGTGCTGAAATGGATTTTTCGAGATATCAATAGCACTTGTGTTGTCACATAGAATTTTTAATGGACCTTGATTAATTCCATAGTCTTTCATCATTTGTTTCATCCATAATAATTGTGCACAACAACTCCCTGCTGCAAGATATTCTGCTTCTGCAGTAGATAGGGAAATCGAGTTCTGTTTCTTACTATACAGGACACCAGATTTGTTCCAATAAAGAAACATCCACCTGTGGTACTTTTTCGATCATCAGCATTACCAGCCCAATCAGAATCACTGTACCCAATCAACTCTGAATCTTGATTCTTATAATACCAAACACCATACTCAGAAGTCCCACTTACATATCGAATAACTCTTTTAACTGCAGTAAGATGAGATTCCTTAGGATCGGCTTGAAATCTTGCACATATTCCAACATTGAAACATATATCTGGTTTGCTTGCGGTTAAATACAATAAGCTTCCAATCATGCCTCTATATAACTTCTGATCGACCGGAACTCCTTTTTCATCCTTTACCAGTTTATCAGAAACTCTCATAGGAGTTCGAACTGCTCGAGCACTACTGAGACCGAATTTTTTAATCAAATTCAAGACATACTTACTTTGATTTATGAATAGACCATTCCGTCCTTGTTTGACTTGCAATCCCATAAAATAAGTCAACTCTCCAACCATGCTCATTTCTAATTCAGATTGCATAATGGTGACAAAATCCTGTACCATAGATGGTGAAGTAGAACCAAAAACTATGTCATTAACATAAATTTAAACAATCAAAAACATTGAAGCCTTGTTAAGCACGAAAAAAGTGCGATCTACTCCCCCTCGACGATAACCTTTCTGAAGAATAAAGGTAGTAAGTAATTCATACCATGCCCTGGGTGCTTGGTTTAGTCCGTATAAAGCCTTCTTGAGACGATATACATGATGTGGATAATGAGGATCTTAAAAGCCTTTAGGTTGTTCCACATATAATTCTTCATTTATCACTCAATTTAAAAAGGCACTCTTGACATCCATTTGATACAAAGTAAAGTTCAAAGAGTAGGCAATAGCTAGTAGAATTCGGATAGATTCTAACCTGGCAATTGGCGCAAAGGTTTCATCAAAATCAACACCTTCCACTTGTGTATAACCTTGAGAAAAAAGTCTAGCTTTGTTTCGGGTGACTAAGCCATCTGCATCTGATTTATTCTTGAAGATCCACTTCGTACCAATGACATCAATGCCTTTGGGGCGAGAAGTAAGATACCAAACATCATTCCTTGTAAACTGACCAAGTTCATCTTGCATTGCAGCAATCCAATACTCGTCAAGTAAGGCTTCTTTGTAGTTCTTGGGTTCAATTAGAGAAACAAAACAGTGTAGTCGAGCCGGGGTAATCAACTCGAGGCACTGATCAAGTACTTCTCATGGTGGAACCGGGTTGGTCATGTGTTGGAACATATGATTCAGTAGTGGGGGATGATGTTCCAACATACTCAATTTCGTCAGTTTCAGTACTTATCTGCTTGGGCGTGCCAGTACTCTGACGTGATTCTGTTTCAATCAAGGGAGGCGCCTTGTCAGGTTGAGACAAATGTGTTGGAACATGAGAGTTGCCAGATTCTTCCTCGACAACGTCAGACTTTTGTTCTTCCTCTGAATCATCCACAATAACATTTATAGATTCCATGAGAGTGTTTGTTCGATGATTAAAAACTCTATAGGCATGGTTGTTGATGGAATACCCGAGAAAAATTCCTGTATCACTTCGATTGTCAAATTTTGCCAATTGTTCTCTATCTCTGAGAATGTAGCATTTGCTTCCGAACACGTGAAAATATGAGACATTTGGTTTTCTTCCCTTCCAGATTTCGTAGGATGTTTTGCTGGTGAATGGTCGAAGATATACTCGATTAATTGTATAACATGCTGTATTGATGCTCCTGCCCACCATTTCTTGTGAATATCTTTCTCTGCCAACATAACTCAAGCCATCTCTTGTAGAGTTCTGTTTTTTTGTTCTACGATACCTTCTGTTGAGGGGTGATAGGAGCCGAGAACACATGTTGGATTCCAAGTTCATCGCAGAAGGAACTGAAGTGTTCATTCTCAAATTCTCTACCATGATCACTTCGAATTCGAATTATCTTCCCTACTGGACTCCCTTTTTCAGTTTGTAACTTCACTACAAGGCTTCTAAATACTTCTATCGTATCATATTTTTCTTTCAAAAAGGCTACCCATGTAAATCTGGAGAAGTCATCAACACATACAAAGATATATTTCTTTCCACCTATACTGGGTGTATTAACCGGACCCATCAAATCCATATGCAATAATTCCAGATTTCTAGATGTAGTAATATACTGAACTGAAGAGTGAGGAGATCGAATTTGTTTACCTTGTTGACATGGTCCACATACAACTCCATCCTTGCTGGTTAAGGTAGGCATTCCTCATACAGCTTCCACATTTACAATTTTCACCAATGTTTTATAATTGATATGGCTAAGCTTCCTGTGCCAAAGAATTCCTTCAGCTTGCTTTGAAATCATACACTGAACTCCTTGTTCTAGCAGATAGCAATTGTTTGATGACCTTATTCTTGAAAGAACCTTGTTTTCTCCATGCTTCACTATACATATGTCCTTCTGGAATTCCACTACAATATTGTCGTCACACAGCTGGCTTATACTTAGCAAGTTTGCCTTTAGATATTTAACAAATAATACACTTGTGAATACTGGAAACCCTTCAATTTTCAATTCGCCCTTGCCAATTACTCTGCTTCTCTTTCCATCACCAAAGGTTACATATCCGCCATCATATGGAGTAATGTTCGTGAGATATTCTGGAGTGCCAGTCATGTAGCGAGAACAACCGCTATCAAAGTACCACGAATCGCTGGAATAAGCTGTTAGAGAAGTGTGTGCCACCAGACACGTATTAGATTTTTTAACAATCCATACCTTTCTGATCGATTTTACTGTATGAATATCGCCTATGTTGGAACACCGCAGAAGTTGTCTTCCTATCATTTGATCTCTGATAAGTCTTATACACTGCTTTTCAGTATGTCCTTGATACGTACAGTATTTACATATGAGTGGCTTTCTCTGATGAGGCATCCCATACTTTCGTTTTACTTCTCGGATCTTAGCCTTGAGGGTTACTGGTTTTTCATGTGATTCAATCTTGGGTTCTTTCCCGTATCCAATCCCGTGTCTATCACAAAAGTGTCTTCCCATATCCATAATATCATCAAGCTTTGCCTTTCCGGAATTTAATTTAATAATAGTTGTTTCAGACATCTCGGCCCTCTTGACTGCTGCTATCAGTTTTCCATTCAGTTCTTCATTACTCTTTTCAAGTTTTGCAATCGTGAACCGTAATTCTCTTTCACTTTCCATTAACTTCCTTTTTTCTTCGTTCAGCTCTTTGTTTGTGTCAGCTACTTGGACCCACATAGCATACATTGTTTCATAGGTGTTGTAGATTTCTTCATCACTTACAGACAAATCATCATCTTTATTGATGTGTGAGTCGTCCAGATCTATGTTGGAACATACAGCTTTACCTTTGTTCAGTGTGTTGGAACATTGGTCCTCTAATGTATCATGAACCTTTGCTCCAAAACCTACGTAGTTACTGGTGAGTTCCTCTTCGTCCTTCTCATCATCTTCATCTTCACTCCAAGAGGTGGCATATGATTTTCCTTGTTTCTTGCGAGTGTTAGCACATTCAGCCTGAATATGACCATATCCTTCACATTCTCTACACTGGATTTGTCCAGCCTGTTTTGGTTCGTTGTTCTGATTTCTCCCGAACTGCGGATTCCCTGGTTCAAATCTCATTCCACGATTATTACCCGAGTCTTGTTGTCTTTGTCTATTTCCACCAAACCTTTCCTGAGATTTCTTGTTGACCACCTTCTTTAGCATTCTCGAGAAATTCTTCGTGATCAGTGCAAGTTTTTCAATCTCATCATCGCCGTCAGACTCGTGATTATCCTTAGATAGAGACACTTTGAACGCCAATTCCTTAGGGACTCTTTTTGTAGCTTGTTGGAATGTCATCTCATATGTCTGTAATGAACCCATTATTTCTTCTAGGCTCATGGTGGCTACGTCTCTTGCTTCCTCTATTGCTGCTACTTTTATTGCAAATCTTTTGGGAAGTGATCTCAGGGTCTTTTTCACCAGTTTTGTTTCTTTATACACTTTTCCAAGTTGATAAGCCATGTTGGAGATGTCCCTGAGTTTTTCATTGAATGTAGCAATGGTGTCATCTTCATCCATTTTGAGTTTCTCAAACTTAGCAGCTAGCATCTGTAATTTGGATTCACGAACTCGACTGGTTCCTTCGTGAACATTCTGTAGAATGTCCCATGCTTTCTTTGCTTGGTGACATGTAGAGATAAGCTTGAACTGATTTTCATCAACTGCAGTGAAGATTGCGTTAAGTGCCTTCGAATTCGCCAGAGATTCTTTGAGGTCATCTAGAGTCCATCTAGCCTTGTCTTTGGGTTTCTGCTTCCTTTGGCTTGACTCTCCTTCTACCGCCTTAGAACTTGTATCAGCATCTTCTGTAGGATGATTCCATTCATTCTCAACATAAAACCATGCAAGTTCGTCCAGTGAATTGATGAAGACCCTCATGTGTGCCTTCCAATAGTTGTAGTTGTTGCCTTCTAGCAGGGGTGGTCGAGAGACTGAAACTCCTTCTCTTGTCGTCATGGTAAAACTGGATCTCACTTTCCTTGAAACAACCAAGGGAATAATAAGTGACGAAGCTCTGATACCAAATGAAATTTAGTTTTACCACTTTTTCTAGTTCTTACTAGTGTGTTCCAACATGACTAAATTAACCAAGTGCATAATAACGTAAAACGTAAAAGACACACGACTTGGTTACGCAGTTCAGTGTAATCTACCTACATCTGCGGGGTCTGGCCCAGTTCAGAATGAATCCACTAATTAGAAAGATACAGTACATAGTGCAGGTTACAAAATACTTATCTTTACTAACTATAATGTGTGAATTCTAATAGCTCCCCTAGCTACCGATCCGCCTTGATCAGACTCCCTCTGATCTCAAACTCCATCGACGCAGGATCTCCTCCTCTCGAGGAATTAAGGTTTACGATTCTGAACTTTGTGCAGCAGGTCAGGTATGTTGGAACACAGTAATCTGACTCTTTGTAAATCTCGAAAGTCTCAAAAATCTGTATGCAGATTTTTGCTCTGTAAAATCCATGAGTATGCAGCCATGTTTGTCCCAATTTATATCCACGAACAGATTGGAATACTCCTTGATTATCTCCACAATATTCCTATTCCAAATCTGCTTCTTGAAGCATATCCAAATCCCATAAATAAAGGGATTTACCTTATATCAATCTATCCCATATATTCCAATATATCATCTCCATATAAGTAGGGATTTTTCATTAATCAATTATGCTTCACACACCTAATATACATAGCCAAATATATGAATTCCATAAGTTATAAAATACTCAAATATTTCGGCTTTGATTTTCATAATTCCTTGGCTTGAATTATTCTGATTACAGCATGTTCCAACATGGAAGGATTTTCGATTCAAAATAAGTTCACACAAAATTGTCAATTAAATATTCACTTGCAAATCATTTGACTTTACAAGAACCATATTCCTATTGCTATTGCTCAAGTACGTGAGATGACGTAAGAGCGAAATTAGATACCAACATGAGGTCTTTTTTTGAGTAGAAAAAAGAAAAACCAACATGAGGTCTCCCAGTGCTCTCCAGTTTTGAACATGCATATGCATGGCTATCATATGTTCAGCTTTTACTTTGGAAAACATTTGTTGCACTTTTCCAATTTTCTAGAAATACCATCTTAATGCACATCACTGAAAAATAACATTTATACGTTTGAAATATTATGTTTCATTGTTTGGTAAATAAAACTTAAGATGAAAATTGCGTTTCAGATTTTTTTTCAATCCTAATCGTATACATTGTTGTCCAAACTGTAAACTCCTTGAGAAATACAGATATGACGAATCCAAAATAATGGAAACTCAAAAATAAAACCACAAACAAACTTACGAACACACAACCTGAACAAACAGATTGAGAATAATACATCAACTGAACAACTAAATCGAGTTATTATCAATTTTTTTAAAAAAATTTAAAAACCAGAGTTATCATCATGAACACAACGATCTAATCGATCAGGTCAAAAAAATTAAACTAATCTATGGAAACAAATCTCACACTTATTGAATAATAAAAATATAAATTAAAATAAATTACTGTTCCACCATCTCTTCTAATTTAAAAAGATTGAGGAAGAAGGGGTGGGGTAAGAGGAGATCGGCTGGAAGGGTTTAGCAAAAGAAACAATTCAATTACTATTGGTATGCTCTTAAACGCCATTCAACAAAAAAAAATCAAACAGTATGAAAAAACAAAAAAGTAACATTCAATATATACGGTCTTCAGTTCTAGATCAGAGATATTGACACCAATCAATTAACTGACAGCATATTTTTCAAAACTAAAATGAGCTAAGAAGATTGTATCGGGAGAATAAAATGTAAATTGAGTGAATGTAAATAATTTTAATTTTATAAAGCAAAAGAAAGGTACCGTTATTAAAGACAAAACAAAAAATGACAATTAGTATTAAAAAAAATCATAGAGAGCATATGACTTGATTTGTATGGACTCATGTCGACCAATACTATATATGTATGCATCCGATACCATTATAAGATATTTTTGGATACCAAAGAGTTAGGTTCAAAGTTCAGTTAGTTATAAATTTATAATCTCCATCAATCAAATATGGCTTCCTATAGCTTCTACAAGATCCCGTTCCCAATCTCCAAGCACCAAAAACATTATCAGCCTACCATCACAAGGTCTCAAAGATTTCATGATGAAGGTATTGTCTACATAATATATCTTCAATTAATTATTACTCATATATATATATATATATACTATATATATTCATTCATTCATGTCCTTGGATATATATATATATATATATATATATATATATATATATATATATATATATATATATATATTCATTCATTCATGTCCTTGGGCATCAATTTGAGCTTAGTTTTTTTTTCTTTGCTGGGTAGCTATGCTAAAAGTTTAATGGTACTTGATAAGCCTTCATGTCCATACTTACATAGTTGTATAAACATGAGTTCGAAATCTGGCAGTTGCAGTGTACAATTTTTCTTATATACGAGGATTTTTTGTGGCCATCTGGAAGTAGCCATTGGATGGTGGATCCCTAGATACCGTGATTTACCTCATCAACAACCTGTGGTGCTTGTATGATGGGACTCTGAGAACGAGGGGATTCACCTTTATGCTCCACTTACAGCTCGTTTTGGAGATACTATAAATTCCCACACGATCTTAAGATGGTTATTTCTCAAAATATAATTTTAAAATTCACATTCATGAGCTAGGAATATGCGTGATGAATTTGTATTGTGGTCAATTTTGCAGGGAAGTGGGCAGACAATAGTAGTACTAATGGAGTTGATGGAAATATGGTTGTTTTGAGTAAGAGAATTTCGAAGGAAAGAATGAAGGAGAGATTAAGGAAGACAATGTGGAGTTATGAATCGGGATGGAATTACAAGTCGGCGGGGTACAAGAGACGAAGTTTATGGTGGGAATTGGTTAAAATTGCAAATTTGGTTGGCACAACAATTAGCCTTGTCTTCCTTTCCGGCTATTTTTTCCTTTACCTCTACTCTCTTCTTATCCTGCCGTAGTCGTCGACCTCATCAGTTCGTGTTTTCTCGTAACAAGCATGTTTCACAACTAATTTTTACTTTGACTTTCGCCCTTTTTATTATTCAACTAGTATTGAGCTTGGCCTTTTCCTTTTAATTTTATGGTCTTTAAAATAAGATAAAATCATTGAAAAAACCATTTTCACATATGAAAATACATGGTATTAATAGAATAATACTACCTCTGTTCCAGCAAAAATGACACATTATAACTTTTGAAAGTCAAGCTAACCAAACTTCGACCATTAAATTCTATTATTGTATATGCAAAACTATTATTATGTTATACGCGGTTGGATTCATCGTTACATAATTTTAAATTATTATTTTTTAAGATTTTTTACACACATAAATAAATATATTAATTATTGAAAATTGATTCAATTGACTTCCAAAAGTCAAAATGTGTCATTTTTGTTGGGACTGGGGTAGTATGAAGTCAGGAATTTATACTTTGCAGTAACTGCAATTGAAACATTTGAGTTTTGGTTAGAAACATTACATATATAGATTAAAACATAGAATTTATATGTTTTACTCTAAATATGTAATATTTTTAACGAAAACTCAATATGCGTGTGAGTTCACCCAATAGGAAAGGCGGCATTTTCATAAGATTATGGATAGTCTACAGGGTCATTTACCTTAAATGTGTAATTTTATATAAAATTTAAATATTATATTTATTAGTTAAACAAGTAATAATATGTATTTGAAGATGAAAATCTAAAAATATATGATCTAAAATTATTTTTTAAAATTTTAAATTTTGTATGTAATTTAACAAATGCAATATATAAGGTAAGAAAAATAAGTGGTCTGTCCATGAGCTTATGGACAAGCCGCCTGTCAGGAAACCTACTCTTACCCAAATAGCTAGCTTATATCCAGAATTTGACCTTGCTTTTAATTGTTTTAAATCAAAATTTCATCTTTTTATGGTAAAATTGAACTATCGTCAGTCTTTACATAGCTTATAATAAGACATTTTCATACCTTATGATAAGACCGTTATTGAAGAAGCGGACTTTTAAAATATAATTTTGACTAATAATATTAGTAATTTTGTTTTGTAAAAATTTAGGATAAGTTGACCGTTCAAAAATTCATATTGTGATAAACCTTCAATCGCCCATAACAATATTATTGGGACAGAGAAACTATATACTTCATCCTATAGTTTGAAAGTCACAACTCATAACCCAAAGTTTATCATAAAATTCAATAATCGGCGCGAAACTAATAATATTATCTATTACGATTTTGTGAAATTTGTTATGAAATATATTTTTTTATATTGCATATATTTTATAGATCTTAATTTATCATACACAAGGACAGAAATGAATGGTTATTGTAGCATATTTTAAGAAGTCTAAAAAATTAGCTGCGCCATAAAAATATCACAGTTTTTTTTTTGATAAATCGTCCCTAGTGTATTTATAGAGTTTCCATCTCTTTTTCTATTAAGTTCAGTTTCGCAAAGTGTGTGATTACAGCAATGATGTTATGAGATAAACTCATCTACACAAACACGCTAACTATATATAAAAACTTCTAATCTAAATCATCAGTGGCAATAAGAGAAATACACACAAATGGTAAGTGGTTTTCTGTGTAGCTGTCTAATAATATGAACCCGATACCACTAAACAATACTAGTCATAGTGAAGCATCAAATGAATTGCATGCATACAAAATGTTCCATCCACAATGCCAATTAAAACATCAAAGGCAATCAAAACAAAGAAAATCGAACCTCCCCAACTAAATATCAGGTACGTTTCCATCTCTAACTAGTTCAAACCTCTTTCCCTAAACTAGGAGACTAAAACCGGTCATTTTAATTGCCAAAAATATTTTTTCGTTGGTGTAAGGGAATCACTTATAATGCGTGGAATTATTTCTAGCTTGGTTCCAAAAGGATAACCTAATAGATCAAAGTCTACAAATCCTGTTGACATCCTTAGAAGGGACGAAAAGGCAGGAGTCCGTTGTTTTGATGACTTTGACTTGAATTTTATCTTACCTTCTTTAACGTCGGAAGTCCGTTGTTTCGATAACTTGAATTCAAACCATATTTATTAGTGTTAGTTAGTAGGACGTTAAGTAAGGGGTTGATCGTCGATTAGTATTATTTTATAGAACAAAAACTAATGGTTGACCGTTGAGAACTTAAAGTCAAACCCTATTTATTATGAACTTAAAGTCAAACCCTATTTATTATAAGTGTTCATATGTAGAGCGTTAAGTAAGGGTTGACAATCAATTACTAGAAGTTAACTTAGTTATTAGTTGTCAAATATAGAACAAAAACTAATGTTTGACAGTTAGTTACATAAAGTTAAACTCTAGTCATTGTAAGTGCTCATATTTAGAGGGTTAAGTAAGGGTGTACCTTCAATTAATAGAAGTCAACTTAGTTTTTAGTGGACAAGTATAGAGCGACAACTAATGATTAACCATCTTACTTAGTCAAACCCTAGTTACTATAAGTGTTCATATTTAGAGCATTAAGTATGGATTGACCGTCAACTACTAGAAGTTAACTTAGTTATTAGAGGTCAAATAAAGAATATATGGCAACTAATGGTTAACAGCTAATTACTTAAAGTCAAACCAAAATAATATGATGCTTAACCTAGTTCACACTAAATACTAATTTATATTAAAATTCAAAATTTTGTTATTACTATCGACCGGTATACATCGGCCTCATTTTGGATACACCAAATGTTGTCCAACATCAATAATAAGGTTTCAAAGTCGAAAGTCTATTTTTTCGATTACTTGAATTCAAACCTTATTTATTAGTGTTAGTTAGTAGGACGTTAAGTAAGGGTTGATCGTCGATTAGTATTATTTTACAGAACAAAAACTAATGGTTGACCATTGAGAACTTAAAGTCAAACCCTATCTATTATAAGTGTTCATATTTACAGCGTTAAGTAAGGGTTGACAATCAATTACTAGAAGTCAACTTAGTTATTAGTTGTCAAATATAGAACAACAACTAATGTTTGACAGATAGTTACTTAAAGTCAAACTCTAGTCATTATAAGTGCTCATATTTAGAGGGTTAAGTAAGGGTTTACCTTCAATTACTAGAAGCCAACTTAGTTTTTAGTGGTCAAGTATAGAGCGACAACTAATGATTAACCATCTTACTTAGTCAAAACCTAGTTACTATAAGTGTTCATATTTAGAGCATTAAGTATGGATCGTCCGTCAACTAGTAGAAGTTAACTTAGTTATCAGAGGTCAAATAAAGAATATATGGCAACTAATGGTTAAAAACTAATTACTTAAATTCAAACCGAAATAATATGATGCATAACCTAGTTCACACTAAATACTAATTTATATTAAAATTAAAAATTTTGTTATTACTATCGACATCGGTCATACATCGACCTCATTTTGGTTACACCGAATGTTGTCCAACATCAATAAGGTTTCGATCGAATCAAATCTGCTTTGACGTCACTACGTACATTAAATAGTTGTAATGACATCAAAATGACTTCATTTTTTATATATATATGAACTCAATACCATAATTATGAATATTTCATTTTAAAAACATTTCTTCATCTCTTAAATAATTACCCATCGCTACCACCACCTAGTGGAGACTGACGTCATATGTAGCGCTGTTGCTACCCCCTCATTACCATCGAAGACTTGGTATCAAGCATTTGTCGTCGTTGTCCCCTTATTGCCACATTCCCTTCACTGCGCCTGGCATCTGTCACCGTGTAACACCCCAAATTCTGACCACCTTGATTGTCGTAAGTGCAAGGTTGGAACGGAGCGCGTTACTAAGAATCCAACTGATCAGATTACTTACAAGCAGAAATGAGCAATATAGATTATGCGGAAGCGATTTTAGAATTCAAAACCTAACTTACTATTACAATGAAAGTCTTATATACAAGTATTTTACATGGTATTAACGTAAATACAAGCAAAAGATTATAAAAGATCTGGCCAGGATCATATACAAAAAAGGTAAAGGCGTCACACTCGAGCTCTCACTCTATCTGCTCAGCTACACTTGTTAGGGTTCATTAGACTAGTGTAAGCTCCTTTCTTAGTGAGGTCTTATCGCCAGTATTTACCAAGTGGATTTTTAGTGATCACATAAAGAAAATATCCACATAAATCCTAACACATAGTAAGAGGATACAGGTGGTTAATTCTAAGTTGCAGTCAAGTGCCTATATGGAAACTCTGACTAACATACATGGCATAACCTTTTCAATAGTGACTGAGGGCTATCACAATCAAGAATCCATTCTCGTCAGCCACACCCAATAAGTGTTCAATTACGAGTTTGTATCAGAAACCAGATGGTTATGATAGCATACCAAAATTCCACGTGTAGCCGATCTAATCAAAAAATTTGGTCTATACTGTTCCCCGTCGATTTTGACCGAACTACAATCGCGCCGGGGACCCCAAAAAACACAAACAAGTAATCAGATAGCACGTAATACAAGTTTGACATATCAATATAAAGTACAAGCACTGCAAGAGAAGCCACAATCAGGCACTGCAAGAGAAGCCACGACCGGCGCTCAACTTCATCAGGCACCAGTTCAAGCGTATCGGCTTCATCGGAGAAGCCACAATCACAGCTCTGGACAGAAATCACATCTTCATCAAATTCGAGCATGATGAGGATATACAGAGATGCTGGATCAAAGGAAACTGGAACATAGGAGGTTCGACAATGAAGGTACTTAAATGGACGAAATTATTTGATGTGAATGAAGAACCTCCTTTTGTTCCTATCTGGTTAACTGTAGAATCCCCCCTGCCTACTGTTTGGATTATGATTACATCCCTTTGATAGCAAGTAGGCTAGGAAACTTGATCTTTGCTGATCCTCCTACATTGAACCATACTAGACCATCAACAATTCGGATTTGTGTAGAAATGGATCTCACAGGACATTTTCCTGATAGAATCAGGTTGGGTTCAAAAATTGAGAATAAATGGTACACTTTGTCTTATGAGAATCATCCCTCTTATTGTACCAAATGTTCCAAAATAGGACACAAATATGGTGACTGTGACAAGCCTAAAGCCCCTAAACCATCAGCTCAGTTCCATCCAAAACAGGCATCAGCTCAACCATTAGCTCCTGCTCAGAAACAAGCATCTTCCAGTGGTAACCTTCAACCACAAAATGCCAAAGCGGTTCCAAAATCCTATACTCAGGCACCTAAGACCACTCAGAATTACTCAAAAAATGGTGAAGGTCCATCAGCCACTCCAACTCCTGTCTTTCTCACTGAAAAATAGCTTGGCAAACTGCCAATGAATCAGGCTGAAGCTGACAGTTCTCAAGAAGTTCAAGAAGTGATAGAAGTAATTGAAGTGGTGGACTCTCTTCAGGAAGATCAGCATAATGTCACATATGGCAAGAAGATCCCAGATCTGGTCACTCCTTACAATATCCCAACATCAATGCAGTGGATGCCAGTGAAAAAAAAGACCAGCAAAAATCATTCTAACTAGCAATCTACTGATGATCTTATGCACTCATTCTCACAGACTAAGACTCCTGAACCCTTTGACTTTAATAGAACCATTGTTTCTCAACAGTTCAAAGATTTCCAATTGACTTTGTCCTCTAAATTCTCAAAACTGCAGGAAACGCAAGTTTTGCAAGAAATACAAGAAGAGCAGGACATACAAGAAGCTCAGGAGGTTTCCACTGATGACTTTCAGAAAGTTTCAGAGGCTTCTGTGCAGCAACAAGAATCAGAAGCTCCTGTGCCTCAGCAAGACTCAGCAACTCCTCAGCAGCAACAAGACACTCAAAAAAATCAAGAGCAAGACAAAGACACACCAACCACAACCACTGACCCCCCCCCCCCCCTTCACAAACGTAGGATAAGCAAGGAGATCCTGCTCCCGATTCCCAACAGAACCAGAAAATATTAGAGGGAGAGGAGGGTAACTCAGACAATCCTGATCCCATATCCCATGATACCTCATCAGGTACACCTCCAACTTCTACTGCTCCGATTTCCGCTGATCAGTTGACATCACAGGCTCTTAGTCATGACCCCGGGAATTTAGCATCCTTGCATGACAATATTAGGATTTTCTTTCAAGAACCTAATATTATGTCAACCTCAAAATCTTCTCGTGCTAAAACCAGGTCCAAGTTAAAAATGAATATAAAACTCTTAACATGGAATGCTAGGGGAATACAGAAATCATTATTGAGACTTAAAACAATTGTCAAAATTCATAAAATCTCAATATTGGTTATTGTAGAAACCAAACAGCAAATTGGGAAACTGGATCACTTTAAAAATGAGCTAGGTTTTCATTTTGCATTCTCTTCTTTTGATTCTAGGACCTGGATAATGTTGAAAGATGTTTTTACTGCCTCTATGATCCAAGTCTATGAACAATTTTCCTTGCTATCTGTCTCAAATGCTATCCATGATATTGATTTTTATCTATATGCTATTTATGGATTCCATGATAGATCAGAGAGGTCTAAAATGTTCAATGATATTGAAAATAGTTTAAAAAGGACCTCTCTTCCCTGCCTACTTACTGGGGATTTTAATGTCATCAGGTTTATCAGTGAATATAGAGGTAAGTCATCACCTGATATAAACAACATAAATGATTTTGATGCATTTATTAACTCTAATAACCTAAATGACATTACAACAGTAGGTAATCTCTTTACTTGGACAAATGGTAGGAAATTGGAGCATAAGGTAGCAAAACGTTTAGATAGAACTATTGCTAATACTGCCTGGTTTCAAAAATATCCCAACTCCTCCATTCAGATTTAGGCAGGCTTCCATCTGACCATTCTCCATTAGTTTTAGATGCCCAAAGTTCTAAGCAATCCTATCCAAAAGCTTTTAAATTTCAAAATATGTGGACACTTGACCCACAGTTTTTATCTGAGGTTGAAAATAACTGGAAAATCCCCATAGGGCCTCAGGGTATGGTTGGATTCTCACTTAAACTGAGTAGATTAAAGGGGCATCTTAGGACCTGGAATAAACTACATTTTGGCAATATTTTTGATAAAATAAAAATCATGGAATCAGATATAATGGAATTGGAAAGGAAATATGACATATCTGCTGATCCATCTGATTTACTATTATTATCAAAAAATAATGCTGAATTGACAAAAGTTTTGCACCAGGAGCAGTCTTTTTGGAAACAAAAAGCTAGGAATAATTGGCTAGAAAATGGTGACAAAAATACTAAATTTTTCCATCAGTCAGTTAGGGATAAATATGCTAGACATAGGATAAATAAAATCAATTTAGGTAACAATCAGTGGTGTAGTGATCGGGATAGTATTAGTGAGGCTGCAGTTTCTTTCTACAAACTCCTCCTATCTGATGAGAACAATGATCCCTCTGGTCAAGATCTCCTCCATTCTCTAAGATATATCCCATCTCCCATTACAGAGGAGGATAATATTTCATTACTCAAACTGGTGGAAATGAATGAGTTAAAGAAGGTTGTTTTTGATTTAAGTGAAAATAGTGCCCCTGGTCCAGATGGATTTAATGGTAGATTTTATAGGTTTTGCTGGGACATTATAAACCATGATTTACTGACTGCTGTGAGGGAATTTTAGTGTGGTGTTCCAGTGCCAAAATTTTTTTCTAGCACTCTGATAACTTTGATCCCAAAGTTCAGACCCCTTCATCCTTCTCTGAATATAGGCCCATCAGCCTCTCTAACTTCTCTAACAAAATATTATCTAAGATTCTGAGTGAGAGGTTAAAGCTGTTAAGCCATAAATGTATTTCAGAGGAGCAATCTGCATTCATAGAGGGTAGAGAAATTTCTGATAATATACTGATTATGCAGGAGCTGGTTAGGCTGTTAGATAAGCAGGGACAGAGTCTAAATGCTATTTTTAAACTTGATATGTCTAAAGCATTTGATAGAGTGTCATGGCCTATGCTAAATTCCCTGCTTTTGAGATATGGTTTTCATGGACACATAGTCTCTCTGATACTCAGTAACATTCAAGCTGCCTGGTTCTCAGTGTTAATTAATGGGGTTCCATATGGATTTTTTAAGGCTTCTAGAGGTCTCAAACAAGGAGATCCTCTGTCCCCTACTTTGTTTAATTTTATCACTGAGCTTTTAAATAGGGGCCTAAAGTGCATGTTTCAATTAGGATTTATTGATAGATTTGCAGTCCCACTGGGTTCAATGGAGATCTCTCATTTGTCTTATGCGGATGACACTGTCATCTTCATTAAGGCAACTAAGAAATCTCTAAAAAACCTAGTTTTATTTCTAAAACATTATCAAAAAGCTTCTGGACAGTTGGTGAATTTCACAAAGAGTGCTTTTTATGTAGGAAATAAAACTAGTTCTTTAAGAACTGGGATGATCAGAAACATAACACTCATGTCAGAAGGTTTTTTTCCATTCACTTATTTAGGGGTACCTATTTATAAAGGTAGGAATTTAAATGTATATTTTCAGCCTCTTAATGAAAATCTGAATGGAAAGATTCTGAAATGGAACAATAGGTGGTTGAATATGGCTGGTAGAATAATTCTGGTGAAACATGTTCTTGCTTCCATCCCACAACATGTTTGGTGTGTCATGTCCCCAACTAAACATACGATTGAAATGATGGAAAAAATGTGCAGCAATTTTATTTGGGGGAAATCAGACCAAGGGGAAAAGAGACACTGGAAAGCATGGATTGATCTGTGCTATCCTAAGTCTCAGAATGGCTTTGGATTCAGATGCTTCCAGACAGTAATTGATAGCTTCTCACTCAAGCTTTATTGGAAATTACAGATTGGATCCACCTTATGGTCTAGATTCATCTAGTCATTACCCCCCTCTGCTAGATCATCAGACTCATGGAAAAGAGTCAAAGCTATAACTCATATAGCTGAGACCTTTGCTACAGGTTGGAAGAGGAACTTCAAATTTTTGGAACAGTAACTGGAGGGGCTCAGGATTCCTCTCAGATCATTGGGAAGCAAATTCTGAATTCCCTTTCCCAGACCTTACAATAGCTCAGTTCCAGGAAAACAAAAATCTTTTTCTACCCCAGCTCTCGGATGGTTTTAACTTGGACTTGATAAACTCCTTGTCTTCACCCTTTTCACTATTTGACAGGGATGATCATATGATTTGGACACCATCTTCTACAGGTCATTTCACAGTATCATCAGCTTTCAAAACCATTTCCAGCAAAAGGTCAGATATTAGGTCAATGAAACAGATTTGTAATCCTTTGGTTCCTTCTAAAATATCTGTGTTTGTCTGGAAAATGGTTAACTACTTTTTACCTTTCCATGAAAAACTAAGGAAGATGGGTATTCAAGTTGTTTCTAAGTGCATCTGCTGTCAAAATGAAGACTCACTCACTCACTTTTTCATACACTGTCATCTAGCCTCTAAGCTTTGGAAATGGTTGTTCAATATTCTGGAAATTCCATACAGACAGTTTGGGCATATTTTTCATGCATTGTCATGGTTCTGGTCGATCTCACATTTCTCAAAATCAAAAAACAGTGCATGTCATATTTGCCAAATTTATTGATCTGGTTCCTTTGGAAGGATAGATGCAGTTTCCTGTAGGATTCTAAAAATATTGTGGAAAAGTCAATTATCATACAGATTCAGAAAATGGCTGTATCTATTTTCTCATTGCAACCTATCATTCAGCACCCTGACTGTAATCATTTGATAGCCATAGGAATGTTTACAAGTTTCAAAACTCCAAAACCTCGGATGATCAAGTCTTACAAATGGAATCCCCTAGATCTTGGTTATAAATTAAACTCTGATGCACATTGTCCTCAGCTAAACTATGCTGCAGGAGGTACTGTTATCAGAAACAATTCAGGCATGATTCTTTTTATGGGAATGGAAAAAATGGACTCCATATCTGATCCCCTCACTGCAGAATTAATGGCTTCCTTTACAGGGATCCGATCCAAATATGTTGTGCACTTAACTTGTTCCCCTTGACTGTAGAAATGGACTCTTTGCAGGGTGTACAGCTCTTAAATGGTGCTAAACATGTGCCTTGGAATATTCAGAGACTCATTTGGCAGATAAAAGAACTCACAGCAGATAAACACATCTCCTTTGTTCATGCTTACAGGGAGCAAAATCAGGTGGCTTATCAGTTAGCTTCTTTAGCTAGGAGTTTATTGCAACAAGATGAAAACAGGGGTCAGATCTCTGCACAGGAGGCTCCTCTTCAATTAAAACAAGCAATAGCTGGGGATGCTCTGAATCTTCCCACAATCAGAATCCATCAGCCTCCTTGATCAGTAATCTTTCGGAGCAGCACCCGCACGGATTGCTTTCTATTGGTGCTCAATCCTTCATCACTTTTGATCATTATAGAGGACTATTACATCTCACCATTCTTTTGTTAATATGGTTAGTGGTATTTGAGTTCCTGTTTAAGGCTGATATAGATCGGATGCTAATTTGAGTTTCGTATCTACGATTCGCTAAACTGCGTTTGGTTCTTATATTGCCTTGAAACGGGAACTGACATCCTAACTACTAATTTGCGATTGGAGCCGTGTGGCATCCAACACTATCGCTTTTGGAAGCAAGTTAATTTGCTTCGTCATTTTGTAACGAACTGAGCTTAAGCTCCTCTTTCTTTTTCAGTTTTTAAAGGGTTTAGGGTAGCCCATATACAACCCTCTCTCCTTATTACAAGGGGTGTTTAATTAAAAAAAACTGCAAGAGACATCACCTTTTTTACCTCGGTTCTGCAAGGGTTTTTACCTTGGTTTTTCATCCAAAAAAACGGAGGTAAATGTGGGCAGAGAAAAAAGTAGGTTTTTTACCTCGGTTCAAAACCTGAGGTAAAAAGTAGTTTTTACCTCGGTCGCGTGCGACATCGCACACCTATTGGTCAAACCGACAGCTGTGCAACGTCACATAAGAAATTGAGGTAAAAAGGTTATGACCTAAACCAGGGGAGAAGGTGGTGCGACGTCGCACATGCTATTGGTAGGACTAAAACCAGGGGAGAAAATGGTGCGACATCGCACATACCATTTAAAAAAAACTACCGAAAGCTTAATCGACATCGATTCAACTTTCGGTAGTTCATAACCGATTATGGCCAATTACAGATTTCTGGCCACTGTATCAGGCTAACTCACGGGCAAATAAAATACAATAGCAAATTTAGCTTGAAAAAAAAACTGTACAACTCAGAGTACAAACATTCCATATATAGATAAATTAATCATGGTTTCATGTATAAAAAAATTCAAGCCCTAGTATCTATAATAGAAATTTATCAAACCTAGATGTGTTCCTGGCGGCTGATGGCATCGCTAGTCAGAGTCGAAGAGGCGTGAATGGCTGGATAGTCGAAGTCAAAGCAGATCTGGTGGCACGATTGGCGTAGTGGTGGTCTGAGGTCGGTGTGGCAGTGGTCTAAGCTTGATGCCGGTCTGAGCTCGACGGGTGGTGGAGGTTGAAGGAGCAACTTGCGTGGTGGAGCTCGGCAGTGGCGTAGGCTGGAGCTCGACTGCGGCGGAGCTTGACAATGACATCGACTGGAGCTTGATGGTGGCATCGACTGGAGTACGACGACATCGATGGAGGTGATGTGGCCTGGCACCGGATGAAGGTGGCGTGAGTGGCGTCGTTGAAGGTGGTATGGTGGTGGAATCTGACACCAATTTTAGGAAGAAAAAATGGAGGCGGAATGTGGTTGGAGAAGGGGAAAGTTAGATTAGGGTTTTATTCTTTTATAGTGTTAGGGCTGGGTTAGGTTTTTGGGCTAGGTTAGTATGGTTCGGGCTTATTGGGTTAGTTTAGGTTTTTGTTCTTTTGGGCTGAATTTAAATAAAGTTCTTTTATTTTTTTTAATTTAAATGAAATAACAATAATTCTTATTATATTAAAATTACAAGAATATTTGATGTTATAATATTTTTATATATGTATTATGTGATATTTTTTTAAAAAAATTCACTTGAGAATATGTAATAACAATAATGTTACATTTGTGATTCAAAATAGTTTAACTAAAATACACTTTGACTCAAAAATTGTGTTATCCCATTACCCATTGCTCTAAAATACATAGTTTTTGTTATTATTTCCTAAATATAGAAATATAAAACAAATTATTTTTTTGGTAAAATGTTGGAAAGCGCTATTACATGTTATAGAGTAACTTAGTGTTGAATACTTATAAGTAAGGAAGAAAAATCGAAAAGGATTATAGATATGTTCTCATGCCTGGTTGTTTATAAATATTCTGTTACAGACTTGGAAAATACAATGAGGGTGTATATGGTAGCATCACGTTCGAGCAGATTTCAATTCTTGGTTACGAGTAAAGTTCTTACTTTTTGCACTTAGGTCCCTCCAAGAAAGTTTGAGTTGTTGAATCACAAAATTGGCAACACCAAAATGAAATCAATAATATAAGATTGTGAATTTGCAATTTGGGTATGTATGGGTGAACGTAAGGGTCTCGAAAGTCAACCTTGATTACTTCTATACAATCTTGAAAAATTATACTATGACCCAAAATTGTGTTACCCTATAATCCATCGCTCCAAATTACATTATTTTTGTTATTCTTGCATAAATATAAAAATATTAATTAGATGAATTTCTTGGTGAAATGTTGAAAAGCGCTAGTATATGTTCTAGAGTAACTTAGAGTTGGTTACATAGAAGTAAGAAAGGGAAATAGGAAAAGATTATAAATATATTCTTGTGCATGTTTATTGATAAATACTATGTTATGGACTTGGAAAATACAACTTGGGTGTATAGGGTACCATCACGTTCGAGTGAATTTCAATTTTGAGTTATGGTAAAGTTTTTACTTTTTGCACTCAGGTCCCTCCAAGAAAGTTGAAGTTGTCGAATCACGAAATTGGTGACACCAAAATGCAATTCAATAACATACAATTGCGGTTTTCCAATTTGGTCATGTATAGGTTAGCGAAAGGACCTCGAACGTCAGCATTGATTACTTTTACACAATCTTGAAAAATTACACTATTTCCCAAAATTGTGTTACCCCATTATCCATTGCTCCAAAATACATGATTTTTGTTATTCTTGCCTAAATGTAGATATATAAAATATATTAGTTTTTTGGTGAAATGTTGAAAAGCGATAGTACATGTTCTTGAGTAACTCATACCGGTGCCTTATAGCAACCAAATTTCATACTACTTATTTTATAAACTACTTTTTTATATATAATTATGAATAAGTAGCATATAAAATTTTATTCGGTGAAAAATAAAGTTTATTTATTGATATTCTAGTTCGATCACATCTACTCAAACTCTACGTTTAATTTATTTCATTTGAAAATTATAGACATAAAGTCATAGTTAAAATTATCATTGTAAAAGTATAATTAAAAGTATAAAATCAAGCATATAATTAGGGGGGCGATGATACTAGAATTTGAGATAAATCAGGAGCAAATTGGTCTGATCTATTTAAATATAGTGCAATGGGTATGAAGTTATGTGAACCTGAAATGGTGGATGGTAGAAAATTGGGTAAAATCACAAGGTCCAGTGTCGATGAAAGCATTAAAAACTGAAAATCGGTAGCGGTTTGTCAAGTGTTGGGGATGAATCCTCCATTTATAGTTATAGATGGATTTGTGCATAGAATTTGGAGGAATCTAGGAAAAATCAACTGACTCTGGTAAAACCTGGCATATTTTTGCTAAGATTTGAAAATATGGATAACAGGAATGCAACAATTATGCAGGGTTTAGTGTACTTGAATGGTAGACATGTGTTGTTGACCTTGGAAAGTAGGTATGAATTATGATGCTCCCCCAAGTTTCCCCGTCTGGGTGCAACTCCCTAAGCTAAACCCTATCTACTGGACTCTAGACATCTTAAGCACTATCCTCAGTCCTATAGGAAAACTCCTACTGATGGATAGAGCCACAGTAAACCTGGAAAGGCTGAATTATGCAATAATGCATATAGAGATGGTGATTGATGATGATATGCATAATTTTGTAGACTACATTGATGAATGTGAGGTGTTTGAATGAAAGCTAAGCAAGTGTAAAAACTGTTTGATGCGAGGTCACTTCACTGATGAATGCAAAAAGAATGAGCAGAAAGCACCTATGGTCAAAAAATATGTACCAGTTCAAGCTAGCAAAAGTGAAAAATGAAGGGAAAATGCAGCAAGAAGTCCAGCAGACTGAGTAGACTGCACTTGGTGTATGGCATGACACTGTTGTTTCCTCAAAAAGACCTAGTAGCTCTTTCACTGCTACTGAAATTGGTAATATCCCTCCACTTAAACCCCCTGATGGCGTATAATGCTTTAGTCTAGAATATCAGAGGTGTAAATAGTTTAGAAAAGCATAAAATGGTTAAAAAAATACTGTTTTGTACATAATTTGAGTCTACTTTGTTTACTTGAGGCAAAAGTGAAAATGGAGAATGAATTAAAGTTGTGGAGTAATACATGTGGTGGTTGGAAGTTCTTATCAAACAATGACTATATACACAGGGGGAGAATTCTAGTGGGATGGAGAAGTGACATGTATGACCTGACAATACTGTCAAAAGGGGCACAATGGATACACATGGAATGCCTTTTTAAGGGACTTAATACCAAAACTTGTCTTACTATTGTCTATGGTGAGAACACAGGAAAAGACAGGTTGCCTCTGTGGAATGCTTTGAAGAGTTTTGTCGTCCAGATTCCATGGATGACCAGTGGGGATATTAACTCTCCTCTGAACCTGGAGGATAGAGAAGGAGGTAATCCAGTCCATGAAAATGAGATAGAGGATTTCAGAGGCACAATGAATGCTCTGCAACTGGAGGATCTAAAAACCTGTGGAGCAAATTTTACATGGTGTAATAACATAATAGGCTCTTAAAGAATCATCTCCAAAATAGACAAATGTATGGTAAATTAGGAATGGTTGCTGGCACTGGAGAATTCAAAATGTTTGGTGAAAACTGAGAGCATACCAGACCATAAACCTTTGTTGGTCCAGTTCAGTGAGGAGTGCCAAAAAGTTAGAAAGCTTTTCAAGTTTTTAAACATGTGGACTGTCTCTAAAACATTCATACATGTGGTGGAGGAAGTTTGGAAGCTAAGAAAGAACCTATTCAAGATTTTTGATAATTTGAGAAACTTACAAGAGCCACGAAAAGCCTTAAACATGAGTTAGTTTAGTGACATCAGATAGAGATCGGACCTCATCACAGATAAGCTGGACTCAAAATAAGAGAAACTGGGAATAAAACCTTAGGATCAAAAGCTTCAAGAACAGTAAAAGAAAATTAGAGAGGAGGCAGTGCAGACATATAAGGAAGAGATTCAGTTTCTAGAGCAAAAAACCAAATGTGACTGGATTAGAGAGGGTGACAGACCTTCAAGGATGTTCTGCAGTTTCTTGAAATCCAAATAGTACAAACAACATATATTATGCTTGTTGGATGAGGTAAAGTTAGTTACTAGAAAGTAGCAAGTAGAGGAGATGTTACCTCAACATTTTTCAGAAAGGGTTGGGGAGTTCTGATAGACTGAAACTGAGGATTGAAGACAAGGTAATTTCCCAAGGGCCTGTTCTCAGTATTTCTCAACAATTGGAATTGATCAAGACAATCTCTGAGAATGAAATCTCACGCATATAAAAGCCCAGGGTATGATGGCTACACCAGCCATTCTTCAAAGCCACATGGAAATTCATTGGCAGAGATGTTACAGCAGCCATCCATAATTTTTTCAGGACTGGAAAAATGCCAAAATATTTGAGCAATAATCTTATCACTCTACTGCCAAAAAAAGGATAACCCAAAGATAGCATCAGCCTTCAGATCAATCTCATGTTGTTCCACCATCTATAAAGTCATCACCAAGGTAATCACAGCAAGACTGAACACTGTCTTGCCAATTATGATCTCGGAAATCAAGGTGCTTTTGTTAGTGGCAGCTCTATTTCTCACAATATTCTGATCACACGAGAACTTTTCCATACCTATAATTGGAAGGACACAAGAGCTTCTAGCTGCATGCTAAAGATTGATTTACAAAAAGTGATGTGTGATATTTAGTTGTTCATTTTTGAAGGAATTTAGTGCTCTTTTATGTGATTTTTGGTACTTAATTGATTCATTTTGTTGATAGATCACTATTTTTGGAGCAACGCGGTATTGGAGCGGAAGAGCTATTTTTGGAGCACTATGATGCTGTTCCAGCTATCCTTAGTCGGAATCCTTCATGTGGCAGAATTGTGCTTCGTTTAACGATCATTAAGTTGCTCCGTGAAGTCGACCCGGTTAAGGTGAAGCTGATGAAAGGGGGATTGTTATACTCTTTTTTCCCGAAAGGGTTTTTAATGAGGTAACGATCCCGATCCCTCGTTAGGGAGTTTACGGAGTTGCAGTCCAGAAGAAAAGAAGGCTAAAAAAATTCAGCACTGTGATGGGGCCGAAGAGAAGCCATGAAGCCCAAGGCTTGGATTAATTATTTATTCCAAGTTAGAATTTAATTGTAATTAGGTTGAAATTAAGTGGAAGAATATTTCTTTTTGGATAAAGATTCTAATTTTCCAAAATTAGTTAGGATTTGGATTTTATTTTTGGCATATAAAAATCGTGGGCTGTACACGATTTGGAGGAGGGAAATCTGGGAGGCTGGTACGGAAGAAAATCTCAAAGGAGGGAGGAATTATTCATATTGATACTGTTGGTTTTCTCTCGCCCAGGAGGGAATTCTTTTGGTTCTGGACAAAAGAATTTTCATTGTTTTGTTTTCTTTGTGAGAAAAACGCAAGCAGCAAATATTTATTCATTGGTAATTTTTCTTTCTTCTTATTATTTTTTTTCGATTGTTAACATGTTTAATTTCGAATTGCTTGTTCTATTTAATTTAATCATGAGTAACTAAATTCTTAATCGGCTAGGTTAATTCGATGGTTCATGAATTGTGAGGATTCGGGTTTTCAGAGATTTAATCCTATGAGTTTTTAATTGTTTATGCCTAAAATCTATGCTTGCTTGTTTGAGTTTGATCACCTCAATCTTGTTAGGCTATGGCTAATTAAGTAGCACCTCCTGTGAAAAACAGATAACAATTATGACTGTAATAACAGGATGATAAACAATTAATTGGATAAACTGCATGCAAATACGTGCTTGTTGTCTAAATTGGGTTCCCTAGTTCTTAAGATCGTTAAGATATAACTAGTTTAGCAAATACTTGCTAGGAATATCTTAATTAGGAAGATCACGGGTTCAGCAAATACTTGCTCGCGATTGGAAATTTAAGGGGAATTAAGGGGAAATAGCAAATACTGTTCCTGCTTATAACCAATTAATTCATGGGGGTTAAATGACTTTTGAGTAGTCGATGATCAAAGAATGAACCAAAGATTAACCTATGCCGATCCTTTGTTATCCATATATTTGTTCGTAATTTATCTCTGCATTTTTTGGCCCTATTTTTAGCTTAGTAATTCATTAGTTTATTAAACAAATCTCAAATCTTAGGCGTGGTTGCTAAACCAAACCCTGTTGGTAGTTTAAATTTGATAGAAATTACACCGTTCTCTGTGGATACGACCTGCTTCTACTATACTAATCTGTGTGCTAGTTTACAGTTTTCTTGGTGATTGGAACGACGTTCACCAAAATGGCGCCGCTGCCGGGGAACGGTAGTTAATTTCTATTTATTTTGCTACTAATTTTTTGTTTTTTAGTTATTGGTATATGACCTGGTCCCAGGAGCAGGAATTGATATTTGATTCTGAAGTTGAAAAGACAGCTAGGAAGAATTACAAACTCGCCAGGGAGAGAAAGCTGAAAGCTGCCGCAGACCCTCTGTTTGGGCAAACAGAGGCTGTTTCCGAGACAGAATCCGAATCAGAGATTAAATCCATTCCTGATACTGTAATGGGGGGCAGAGGAGAGGCAGATCCCAATGCTGACAATCCGTACATGTGGGAATTAACAGGGCATAGTGAAGAAGACCCTCCCACACCAATTTCTTTGCCAGATGCTGCGACCCCTGTGGAGATAAAGCTTGCACTGCTGAATGTTCTTCCGAAGTTCTATGGGAAGAGTAATGAAGACCCTTACAATTTCTTGAATGAGTTCATCAAGATTTGTAAGGTTCAGAAAAGACCAGCTGGTGTCACAGAAGATCAGTTCAAGTTGGTGGCTTTTCCGTTCAGCATGTCAGGAGCAGCGAACCAGTGGTTTTCAAGCTTGACTCCTAACTCCGTCACTTCCTGGAATGCGCTCAAGAAGCTGTTTTTGGACTATTTCTTTCCAGCCACTAAGACGGATGCCCTGAGGAAAGAAATTTCGAGCATCAAGCAGGAGTATGATGAGCCGCTGAGTACATTTTGGCTGAGGTTCAGACGATTGGTGGATCGTTGCCCTAACCATCGATACACCGAGGGGTAACTGCTACAGTATTTCTACCAAGGATCCACATCTGCGAATAAGGATTTGCTGAATACCGCAAGCAATGGTGGATTTTCGGAAATCAGAGTAAATGAAGCAAAGGAGATAGTGAAGAAGTTGATCAATTCCAAGAAGGAGTATGACACTGATGAGATCTGAATCCTGAAAAAGGTGGCACAAACAGAGCCCTCGAGCCAAGATGATTTTAGGGAGAGGATGGACAGGATGGAAAGGGTGCTATCTAAGGTGGTGGATAAGGTTACAGTCGCTAGCACCACAGCCGGTCCTCAAGAGAAACCTTGTGACATTTGTGGCACCTTCGGCCACGTCACCCTGCAGTGTCATTTCGCGATGGATGAGCAAACTGTCCAGGCCAATGCAATGGGGAATTGGAATGAAAGGCAGCCAAAGAGGGACCCGTACTCAGCTACCTATAATCCTGGATGGAGAGATCATCCCAACTTTCGATGGCGAGATCCGGGAAATCCAGTACAACAACCATATGTTCCACCCCATCGAGCTCCTCCCCCTCCATATGCTCAGAATCCACAACCTCCTCAAGGGAAGTCTATGGATGAAAAGCTAGACATGATGATGAGCATGCTTCAAAACCAGATCAAAAGTTCGAAAAAGACTGAGGCTACCTTGGAGGAGCACACACGTCAGATTTCACAGCTGTCAAACTCGATGAATGAGCTCCGAATGAAGCAACCTGGATTACCATCTCAAGTGCAACTCAACCCCAGAGAGACGGCCAATCAGATCACGTTAAGAAGTGGAAAGGAGCTTGAGCCACTACCTCCGAAGACCGCAGCAAAAGGAGCTAAGGAGCAGTCTGCAGGAGGTCTCGATTTGGCCAAACAGAGGCTCTCGGCAGAAAAACAAGTGAGGTACAAGGGCATTTTGATCAAACCAAGGAGTCAAATCCAAGGTTGGGTCAGAATGATCCTCCAATTAAAATTCTTCCTCCTTTTCCACGTAGTTTAGCTAGAAAGAAAGATGATTCTGTTGATTTCCTATCTATCTTTGGAAAAATGGAGATTAACCTACCTTTCTTGCAGGCTATAAGGCTTCCACCTGTGAGCAAGTTTTTGAAAGATTTTATTGCAGGGAAACCTAAAGACTCAAGCAAGGTAATAATGGGTGAGTCGGTTTCAGCTGTAATTCAAAGAGATTTGCCTCAGAAGTGCAAGGACCCAGGTATGTTCTCTTTGCCATGTTTTATTGGAGATGTTAAGATTGATTCTGCCATGTGTGACTTAGGAGCATCTATCAATGTGATGCCACTATCTATTTATAATTCTTTGAAAGGGGCAGAAATGGTACATACTAGAGTAATAATTCAATTGGCAGATAAATCTTGTGTCTGTCCTGAAGGGTTGTTGGAAAATGTGTTTGTGCGAGTCAATAACTTTGTGTACCCCGCATATTTTTATGTGGTCAAAATGAATCATACCAATGATAAGGGAACACAGGGGGTATTGTTAGGTCGTCCATTCTTGAAAACTGCAAACACCATTATTAATGTTGGGAATGGAACTATTTCTCTTGATTATTTTGGTGATAAGTACACACTCAATATTGATAAACCCACGCAGACGACTGTAGATGCTGAGAATGTAAATGCAATTTATCATACTGACCCATTTGTCCAAGATTCTCTTGAGACTAAAGTTTTGCAGGACAAGTTGGGAATTCAAATGCCTACAAGTCCAGAAGAGGAAAATGTTCAAGTTTCAAGTGATTATCAAGAAGATGTTGATACTCTTCCAGTGAGTATGGAGTCGCTCAAGTGTGAGGAAGAAACAAAGTTCCAACTCCAAGAATTGAAAGATATAAGATTGAATGGGGTTGATCACGCTATGCGGTACAAGGAGCGCAATAAGTTGTGGCATGACAGAGATTTGAAGCCTAAGAAATTTGTGGTTGGGCAGATAGTTCTTTTATCTGAGTCAAAATTTCGACATATGTCATGGAAATTCAAGTCTAAATGGACTAAACCATTCGAAGTGGCTTATGTTTGGCCTGATGGGATGGTAGAGATTATAAGCATGGACGCAAAAAGGGCATTCATTATCGATAGTCATCGCCTTATGCCGTACTATGATACTTCTCAGGTGGCATTAATGGAAGAAATTCCATTGTGCCCAACAAATATTCATTAAAGGCATCCAAGACTATAAACAAAAGCGCTAGTTGGGAGGCAACCCAGAATCTTTTTCTTCTTTTTTTTATTTTGTTTTCTTACAAATTCTTTCAAATTTTCGTTTTTGGTTAAAAAAATGAAAAAAAATAAAAATGAAAAATTCATAAAATATTAATAATTTTAATTCGTTTTTGTTTTTATGTGCAGGGATGCAATATGGCGAGACAAGAGTATCTGGGTAATTCTGCAAATAATTCAAGGCTTGGAGTGGTTTATGGAAATTGTGGGTTCCAATAAGGAAAAGGAAGGAATTAAGGGACTTTAATGCAATATAAGGTATAAAACCTTCTTCCTTCTTCCAAGAGTAGCCAAAAATTTTCAGAACTTCTCCGCCGCTACGCCCAAATTCCAGAGCTGCTCCGCCGCTACGCCGGTGAGTCCCGAGCTGCTCCGCCGCTACGCCGCTTCCTTCCGCCTCTCTCCGGTGACTTCCTCCGCCTTTCTCCGGTGAGTCTCGGGCCCTCCGTCGCTACCGCCGGTGATTCCCGAGCTCTCTCAACCGCCGTGTCCCTCCCGCCCACTTTCCGCGACCGGTGCCACCACCACGGGGAACACGCCGCCTTCACCATCCCGTCCGGGATCGGGTGCTTTTCCCCAGGAGATGCCACCGTGTACGAGCAAGAAACCGGCACCGAGGAAGCCGCCGGAAACCACCGGGTCGGCGGCCGCGACACCATCTGAGCCCTCTACACGCGCTCCCACGTGCCGCCCACGCGCTCCCACGCGCCGCCCATGCGCTCCCACGCGCCGCCAACCACCACCTTAAGCCTGCCGTTGAATCTGCTCCGGCCGGCCAACATTCTTCCATGGTTTTCCAAATGCCGCCGAATTCCATGGTTTGCCTCCGGAGATCGTTGTCGATTCCAGGGAGGACCTCCTCCAATTTGATGACCCGAAGCTGCAGGCCAGAGCTTTGAAAAAGGGTAAGAAACAGTGTTTGTCAGGTTTGCGACTAAGTATCTCTTCTTTTAGGACTTTGGGCATTTATAGTTTCTGAAATACTTTGCGAATATTTGTTGGTCTTTGCTATTTGACTTGCATTCTGTGACCATGTATGCGCCCCTATGTGAAGAGTTTGTGGTTAGTTTTTGCTTAAAGAAACTTGTTTCCATGATTGATGCTTGCATATCCTTTCGGTTGGGTTTGCACCATGTTTCAATGAGTTTGAATGAGTGGAATGTGGCTTTGGGCTTGGTGTCTGTTGATGATTTATCTTCGGAAGGTTATGCTAATGCTTTTATGGGTACCTATAAAGATTTTCCCAATTTTAGTCCCACTGATGCTTGGAAAGAATTGGCTCCTGCTTGCCCTGATTTGTATGATGCTAATTGCTCTAATGTGCATTGGATTGCCGATCCTGTATTGAGAGTGTGTTGCCATTTTCTGTTGCGAAATGTTTTTGGGTGCTTCACCACATTTACGAGAGTCGGTCAGAATGTATTATTTGTGTTTTGGTGTATGCATCATGGGGAGAAATTGAATCTGAGATTTTGCTTAGCTGATTCTTTGAATGAAATTGCAATTCAGTCTACTCGTCATATGACCCTATGCAATTTGGTTGGTGTTTTACTTGACAAAGGTATGCTATTACGTGTTCCCCTTTCCCTTCCCAAAGTGCCCGAGCCAACCCTTTGTGATTTGGACTATTTGCGGACCAGCAACTTGATTTATTTGGATAACAATGTACCTCGGTTTTCTGCGCCGGGCATTCCTTGCCCGAGCACCACTTCTTCTCATGCAGGCCGCAGTGCTTTTTCGGTACAAGATGAGGTGTTGTCCATCCGTGCAGAGGTGCAATCCTTGCAACAAAAGCTGGATCTTCAGGCTGCCCAGATTGAGCGTCTAATGTCATTTTTGGAAGTTCCCCCCATGAACAGCCCCCCCGCATGAGTTCCCCTATCCCTTCTTTTTTATGGTTTTTCTTTTCTTTTCTGTTCCTTTCATATATATTGTCTCTAGGAATCTTCTCGCTTTTAATCCGAGCTTGCTTGAGGGCAAGCAAGGCTTAAGTGTGAGGAGGTTTAGGTGTCGTTTTTACATTTTAGTGTCTTGTTTGTGTGACGTTTTATATGCTTTGTTTGCTGTTTTTTGTGTGTTTTTGTGAATAAATAATTCTGAAAAAGAAAGAAAATGTTTTTATTTTATTTTATCGAGTCGGTCAAATTTTCAGCATGACAGTGAGTAATGAATTGGCTTTAAAATGGATTAACCTTGCCGGTAAAAGAATCATATTAGCAAACTTTTGTTGGTTGATATCTCCCTTGAAATGCTTAGTGATAAACCTTTGAAATTAACCTGAACTTGGCTAAATGATACATGGGATGACGAACAAGACTTGCATGAAAAAGCCTAGTATAAAGTGAGGTTTGAGCCTAGAGTAGAGCACTCTTTACATCAAGCTTTTTTCTGAGAGTTGTGGTAACTAAGGTTGATGCATAATGAGTAAGAAAAGAGGCAAATTAGGATTAACCACACATTGTATATAGCCTACCTTTTATATCCTCTAGTAAACTCTTTTGAGCCTTGACCTTTTCTTTGTGTAACCCACTATAAAAGCCTAGCCTTTTCTCTTTATACTATTCTTGCCTCATGCATGTATGTTCTTGAACTGAAAATTTCTGCTCTTGCTTGATATTGCATATTCATGATTCGAGTGCCAGGTTCTCATTGAAAAATAGTCTTATGGCACTGTAGAGGTAAATGAGCATGTAATTTGAAAAATTCTGGTCTGGAAAAAAAAAGAATAAGGGTGTTGTTTTGCCCAGAAAAAAAAGAAAAAAAAGAGAAAAAACGAAAAAATGAAAAAAAAATAAAAAAAAATTCCAGACCTGAATTAGTCTTTTAATCAGTCCAGAAAATTGGTTTTGATGCTGTGTATTTGCTGGAATTTTCTACTGATTTGTTCTTGAACATATGTGCATGTTTGTATGAACCTTAGAGCCCTAGGATCTCACCAATGTTACAACCCCTAGCCCCGTTACAACCTTTAAAGACCTTTTTGGCTTGTTATGTATTGGCTAAGGATACCGCATGATTATAATTGAGTGACTGTCCTTACTTATTGTGTGATTGAGTGAAAAACGTGAGGAATTCATGATTGTCTCCTTTTGATCAGTTGATAGCCGGGTAAAGAGCAATGTAGGGGGGATTGAATTGAGTACTAAAGGGGGATGAGACCACCACTTGTTTGTAAACTGAAACTTGAACTTGGAAGGGGGATGTTTGTTGATGAGCCATGAAATGAAAACTTAATGCTGAATTGTTTGACCAAAGTCCGGGTAATAGAGTCTTAGGTGTGTCATGTATATAGTTGGTCTGTTATTTTTATTTTCTCTTTTCTGTTGAGTCAGAGTCAGTTTGGGGATGAGATTTTGAATGAACAACCTGCTTTGAAATTGCTCATCTCATACTTGAGGGCAAATATGACTCAAGTGTGAGGATTTGATGTGTGATATTTAGTTGTTCATTTTTGAAGGAATTTAGTGCTCTTTTATGTGATTTTTGGTACTTAATTGATTTATTTTGTTGATAGATCACTATTTTTGGAGCAACGCGGTATTGGAGCGGAAGAGCTATTTTTGGAGCACTATGATGCTGTTCCAGCTATCCTTAGTCGGAATCCTTCATGTGGCAGAATTGTGCTTCGTTTAACGATCACTAAGTTGCTCCGTGAAGTCGACCCGGTTAAGGTGAAGCTGATGAAAGGGGGATTGTTATACTCTTTTTTCCCGAAAGGGTTTTTAATGAGGTAACGATCCCGATCCCTCGTTAGGGAGTTTACGGAGTTGCAGTCCAGAAGAAAAAGAAGGCTAAAAAAATTCAGCACTGTGATTGGGCCGAAGAGAAGCCATGAAGCCCAAGGCTTGGATTAATTATTTATTCCAAGTTAGAATTTAATTGTAATTAGGCTGAAATTAAGTGGAAGAATATTTTTTTTTGAATAAAGATTCTAATTTTCCAAAATTAGTTAGGATTTGGATTTTATTTTTGGCATATAAAAATCGTGGGCTGTACACGATTTGGAGGAGGGAAATCTGGGAGGCTGGTACGGAAGAAAATCTCAAAGGAGGGAGGAATTATTCATATTGATACTGTTGGTTTTCTCTCGCCCAGGAGGGAATTCTTTCGGTTCTGGACAAAAGAATTTTCATTGTTTTGTTTTCTTTGTGAGAAAAACGCAAGCAGCAAATATTTATTCATTGGTAATTTTTCTTTCTTCTTATTATTTTTTTCGATTGTTAACATGTTTAATTTCGAATTGCTTGTTCTATTTAATTTAATCATGAGTAACTAAATTCTTAATCGGCTAGGTTAATTCGATGGTCCATGAATTGTGAGGCTTCGGGTTTTCAGAGATTTAATCCTATAAGTTTTTAATTGTTTATGCCTAAAATCTATGCTTGCTTGTTTGAGTTTGATCACCTCAATCTTGTTAGGCTATGGCTAATTAAGTAGCACCTCCTGTGAAAAACAGATAACAATTATGACTGTAATAACAGGATGATAAACAATTAATTGGATAAAATGCATGCAAATACGTGCTTGTTGTCTAAATTGGGTTCCCTAGTTCTTAAGATCGTTAAGATATAACTAGTTTAGCATATACTTGCTAGGAATATCTTAATTAGGAAAATCACGGGTTCAGCAAATACTTGCTCGCGATTGGAAATTTAAGGGGAATTAAGGGGAAATAGCAAATACTGTTCCTGCTTATAACCAATTAATTCATGGGGGTTAAATGACTTTTGAGTAGTCGATGATCAAAGAATGAACCAAAGATTAACCTATGCCGATCCTTTGTTATCCATATATTTGTTCGTAATTTATCTTTGCATTTTTCTGCATTTTTTTGGCCCTATTTTTAGCTTAGTAATTCATTAGTTTATTAAACAAATCTCAAATCTTAGGCGTGGTTGCTAAACCAAACCCTGTTGGTAGTTTAAATTTGATAGAAATTACACCGTTCTCTGTGGATACGACCTGCTTCTACTATACTAATCTGTGTGCTAGTTTGCAGTTTTCTTGGTGATAATGACGTTCACCAAAAAGCTTTTGATAATCTAAACTGGCAATTTTTATTTGATTAGTTGCAAAGTCTAAAGTTCCCAGGGGCTTTTATTTTCTGGAGTAAGAGCTGTCTAGTGAATTCAATTTTAGTATAACACTGAATGGGGGATTTACTAAGACTTTTACAACAAAGAAAGAGGTAAATCAAGGTGACCTTGTCTCTCCATTATAGTTTGTCTTATCCATGGGATATTTCTCTAGGCTACTTGCAGCTTCATTTCATAGTAAATTCAATGATTATCATATGAAATGTTTGAATGGGGGATTTACCAAGACTTTTACAACAAAGAAAGAGGTAAATCAAGGTGACCTTGTCTCTCCATTATAGTTTGTCTTATCCATGGGATATTTCTCTAGGCTACTTGCAGCTTCATTTGATAGTAAATTCAATGATTATCATATGAAATGTAAGAAGTCCAGAATTCAGTGTTTGCTACTTGCTGATGATTTGATGATATTCAGTAAGGCTAATATGAAATTTATGATGGGCATTCAAGAAGTGTTAGAAAAGTTCAGGGATACATCAGGGTTATCCATCTTCACTGGAAAATCTCAAGCATTTTTTTCCAAATATGAATGCAGTGGAGGCCCAAGAGTTACTGGATGTTTTGAAAATATAGTATGGGGACTTGCCAATTTCATACCTTGGATTGCCATTATCAGGTACAAAAATGAATATGGAGAATTACCAAAAATTGAAAGATAAGCTCAATGTCAGACTGAAATCTGGGGGAAGTAGAAATCTTTCACATGCTGCAAAGATCCAACTGATCAATTCAGTTTTTCTCAGTATCTCTGCCTATTGGATGAGCATGTTTCAGCTGCCGTGGTACATTCACAATGCTATTGAAAGCATTTGTAGAAATTTCTTATGGGGCCATTCAGAAAACTCAAGGTAACTGGTTCCTATTTCTTGAGATCTTCTGTGCATAAACAAGAGTGTAAAGTCAAGGACTTATTTAATTGGCAATTTTGTGTGAACACAATCAGACCATGTTTAAACACTGGTGTAGTAGAGTTTACGAGCAGAATTTACGCCAAGGGTTTAACGGATTCAAGCCGAAAATATTGAAGAGTTTTAGAATTTATGGTAACTGTATATTTGGCTATATATATTGGGCGTAAGAAGCATATTTGATTTATGGTAAAATCCCTACTTATAAGGAGGAGATTCATTCGAATATATGGGAGAGTTTGAGATAAGGTAAATCCCTTTATTTATGGGATTTGGATATGCTTCAACAATCAGATTTGGAATAGGAGTATTGTGGAGATAATCATGGATATTCAGATCTGATTCGTGGATATAAATATGGGACAAACACGGCTGCAGAACTAACGATTTTACAGAGCAAAATCTGCACCCAGATTTTGAGATCTTACGAAACTTGCTAGAGCCAATATACTGTGTTCCAACACTGTCCTGCTGCACAAGTTCAGAATCGTATGCCTTAATTCCTCGGGAGGAGGAGATCCAGCGTCGACGGAGTTCGAGGTCAGAGGGAGTCTGATCAAGGCGGATCGGTAGCTAGGGGAGCTAGCAAAGTCCACACGTCATAGTTAGTTAAAGATAAGTATTTTGTATGCTGTACTCTGTACTATCTTTCTAATTAGTGGATTTATTCTGAACTGGGCCAGGCCCCGCAGATGTAGGTGATTTACACCGAACTGCGTAACCAAGTTGTGTGTCTTGTACGCTTCACGTTATTTTTACACTTGGTTAAACTAGGTATGTTGGAACACACTAGTAAGAACTAGGAAAATTGGTAAAACTAAATTTCAATTGGTATCAGAGCTGAGTCACTTATTGTTCCCTTGGTTGTTTCAAGGAAAGTGAGATCCGGTTTTACCATGACGACAAGAGAAGGAGCTTCAATCTCTCGACCACCACTGCTAGAAGGAAACAACTACAACTATTGGAAGGCTCGTATGAGGGTGTTTATTAATTCCCTGGACGAACTGGCGTGGTTTTATGTTGAGAATGAATGGAATCATCCTACAGAAGATGCTACCAGCTCTAAGGATGTGGAAGGGGAGTCAAGTCAAAAACTCAAAGACAAGTCTAAATGGACTCCAGGTGATCTTAGAGAATCTCTAGCAAATTCAAAGGCTCTTAATGCAATATTCACGGCAGTCGATGAAAACCAGTTCAAGCTTATATCTACATGCCACCAAGCGAAGAGAGCATGGGACATCCTACAAACGGTTCATGAAGGAACCAGTCGAGTGAGGGAGTCCAGACTACAGATGTTGGCTACCAAGTTTGAAGAACTCAAAATGGAGGAGGACGACACCATTGCCACATTCAATGGAAAGCTTAGAGATATCTCCAACATGGCTTATCAACTTGGAAAAGTGTACAAAGAAACCAAGCTGGTGAAAAAGACCTTGCGATCTCTACCTAAAAGGTTTGCAATGAAAGTAGCAGCAATAGAGGAGGCAAGAGATGTATCCACAATGAGCCTAGATGAACTAATGGGGTCACTGCAAACATATGAGATGACATTCCAGCAACCTACAAAAAGGGTATCCAAGGATTTGGCGTTTAAAGTTTCTCCAGACAAAGGAAGTAATGAGTCTGACAGCGATGATGAGTTTGAAAAACTGGCACTTATTACAAAAAAATTTCTCAAAGATGTTAAAGAAGGTGGTCAATAAGAAATCTCAGGAGAGGTTTGGCGGAAACAGACAAAAGCAACAAGATTCGAACAACAATCGTGGATTGAGGTTTGAACAAGGAAATATGCAGTATGGGAGAAATCAGTACAATGAATCAAAACAGGCTGGAAGAATTCAATGTAGAGAATGTGAAGGATTTGGTCATATTCAGGCCGAATGTGCTAACACTCGAAAGAAACAAGGAAGATCATATGTTACCTCTTGGAGTGATGATGAAGAGAAAGAAAAAGATGAGGAAGAATTAACCAGTAATTATGTAGCCTTTGGAGCAAAGGTCCATGATACTTCAGAAAGTCAGTGTTCCAACACACTAAACAAAGGGAATGATGTAAGTTACGATATGAATCCGGACGAGGCTCGCAGTGATGAAGATGATCTTTCTGTAAGTGATGAAGAGATATATAGCACATACGAACAAATGTATGCCATGTGGGTTCATGTAGCAGACAAAAACAAAGAACTGATTGAAGAAAAAAGGAAGCTGATTGACAGCGAAAAGGAGTTACGGTCCACGATTGCAGAACTTGGAAAACAAAATGAAGAACTGAGTCAGAAATTAATAGCAGCAGTCAAGAGGGCTGAGATGTCTGAAGCAGCTATCTCAAAAATGAATTCCGGGAAAGCAAAACTGGATGACATACTGGATATGGGAAGGAACTTTGGTGATAGACACGGAATTGGATACAGGAAAGAACCAGAGGTTGAAGTGCATGAAAAACCAGTAACTCTCAAAGCAAGGATTCGAGAAGTAAAACGGAAGTATGGAAAACCGTTTCAAAGAAAGCCTCTAATCTGCGGATACTGCAGGTATCAAGGACATACTGAATATCAGTGTAAAAAACTGATCAGAGATCAAATGACAGGAAGAGAACTGTGTTCCAACACAGTCGATACTCATACAAGAATCAGGAAGATATGGGTCATTAAAAGGTCCGGTACGTGTATGGTCGCACACACTTCTTTATCAGCATATTCCAGTGACTCATGGTACTTTGACAGTGGCTGCTCACGTCACATGACTGGCAGTTCGAAATACCTTACAAATCTTACTCCATATGATGGCGGGTATGTAACTTTTGGAGATGGAAAAAGAAGCAGAGTAATTGGCAAGGGCGAATTAAAGATTGAAGGGTTTTCTGTTCTCACAAGTGTATTATTTGTTGAAGATCTAAAAGCAAATTTGCTAAGTATAAGCCAGCTGTGCGATGACAACATGAAAGTTGAGTTCCAGAAAGAAAAATGTGTAGTGAAGCATGGAGAAAACAGGGTTCTGTCTGGAATACGATCTTCAGACAATTGTTATCTTTTGGAACAAGAAGTTCGATGCATGCTTTCAAAGCAGGACGAGGGAATTCTATGGCACAGGAAACTCGGACACATCAACTATAAAACACTGGTGAAGATTGCTAACATGAAAGCTGTACGTGGAATGCCTACCTTGACCGGGAATGATGAAATCATGTGTGGACCATGTCAGCAAGGTAAACAAACTCGTGCTCCTCATTCTTCAGTACAGTTTATTACTACTTCTAGAAATCTGGAAATATTACATATGGATTTAATGGGGCCAGTGCACACACCTAGCATAGGAGGAAAGAAATATATTTTTGTATGTGTTGATGACTTCTCCAGGTTTACATGGGTAGCCTTCTTGAAAGAGAAATCTGATACGAATGAGGTATTTCGTAGCCTTGTAGTAAAGCTACAAACGGAAAAGGGAAGTCCTGTAGGAAAGATAATCCGGATTCGAAGTGATCATGGCAGAGAATTCGAAAATGAACAATTCAGTTCTTTCTGCAATGAACTGGGGATTCAACATGAGTTTTCGGCTCCTATCACTCCTCAACAGAATGGTATTGTCGAAAGAAAGAATAGAACTCTTCAGGAGATGGCTCGAGTTATGTTGGCAGAGAAGGATCTTCATAAGAAATGGTGGGCAGAGGCGATCAATACAGCGTGTTATACAATTAATCGAGTGTATCTTCGACCGTTCACTGATAAGACAGCCTATGAGATCTGGAAAGGCAGGAAGCCGAATGTTTCATATTTTCATGTGTTCGGAAGCACTTGCTATATCCTCAGAGACAGAGAACAGTTGGCAAAATTTGATAATCGAAGTGATCCAGGAATTTTTCTAGGGTATTCTATCAACAGTCGTGCCTACCGAGTCTTCAATCATCGAACTAACACTCTCATGGAATCCATAAATGTCATTGTGGATGATTCAGGAAAGGAGAAACTTCCAGAAGCAGTAGAGGAAGAATCCGCCAACACTCATGTTCCAACACAGTCTCAAACTCCGGACAGAGAAAAGCAGTCAGAACCAAATGAGCACCAGGAACCTCACTCTGCTGAAGCAGACCATGTTCCAACACATGACCATGTTCCAACACTGCTACCGCCTACTAATGACCAGGTTGCACCACACATTCAACCTGGCTCAAATCTGCGAAATACTCGATCAGTTCCTCGAGTAGATTATCGACGTCTGGCTGGTCTACACTGTTTTGTGTCACTAATTGAACCGAAGAACTATAAGGAAGCTTTACTTGATGAATATTGGATTGCTGCAATGCAAGATGAACTCGGACAGTTTACCAGGAATGATGTTTGGTACCTTACCCCTCGTCCCAAAGGCATCAATGTCATTGGTACAAAATGGATCTTCAAGAACAAGTCCGATGCAGATGGCTTAATCACCAGGAACAAAGCCAGACTTGTTGCTCAAGGATATACGCAAGTGGAAGGTGTTGACTTTGACGAAACCTTTGCACCAGTTGCCAGGTTAGAATCTATTCGTATTCTACTAGCTATTGCCTGCTTCTTGAACTTTACGTTGTATCAAATGGACGTTAAGAGTGCGTTTCTAAATGGAGTGGTGAATGAGGAAGTCTATGTGGAACAACCTAAAGGTTTTGAAGATCCTCATTATCCGCATCATGTATATCGCCTCAAGAAAGCCTTATATGGATTAAAGCAGGCACCTCGAGCATGGTATGAACGACTTACTAACTTTTTGCTTCAGAAAGGTTATCGTCGAGGGGGAGTAGATCGCACTTTATTTGTGCTTGACAAGTCATCAAAGTTTCTAATTGCTCAAATATATGTTGATGACATAGTATTTGGCTCTACTTCACCATCTATGGTACAGGATTTCGTCATCACAATGCAGTCTGAATTTGAAATGAGCATGGTTGGAGAATTGAATTACTTTCTGGGGTTACAAGTCAAACAAGAACGGAATGGTCTATTCATCAATCAAAGTAAGTATGCCTTGAACTTGATTAAAAAATTCGGACTCAGTAGTGCTCGTGCGGTTCGAACTCCTATGGGGGTTTCTGATAAGTTGGTGAAAGATGAAAAAGGAGTGTCAGTTGATCAAAAGTTATATAGAGGCATGATCGGAAGTTTGTTATATCTCACAGCTAGCAGACCAGATATATGTTTCAGTGTTGGAATATGTGCTAGATTTCAGGCTGATCCTAAGGAATCTCATCTTACTGCAGTCAAGAGAATTATTAGATATGTGAGTGGAACGTCAGAATATGGTGTCTTGGTATAGCAAGAAACAGAACTCGATCTCTTTATCTACTGCAGAAGCAGAGTATCTTGCAGCAGGGAGTTGTTGTGCACAATTATTATGGATGAATCAAATGCTGAAAGATTATGGAATTCATCAAGGCCCCCTAAAGATTTTATGTGATAATACAAGTGCAATCGATATTTCGAAGAATCCAGTTCAACACTCAAGAACCAAACATATTGACATAAGGCATCATTTTATTCGAGATTTGGTGGAAAGAAAAGAAGTGGAAGTGGCCTATGTTCCAACACACGAACAGCTTGCCGATATATTTACAAAGCCACTTGATGCTACCACTTTCGAGAGCCTTCGACAACACTTAGGTGTTTGTCAAATCTGAGGTAACTTTTACCTTTGATGAATTCTTCGTGTAAATAATTTGTTTGTGTTTGTTATTTATGTCAAAAATTAGAAAAAGAAAAAAAATTGGAAGGAAGCAAAAGGTGACCAAAAATAGGAGAAGTTAAATAGAGTGTTGGAAGTTAAATGAGGAATAAATCACTGATGGGACAAGAAGAGGAAAGGCTATCATGACAACTTTTGGGAAATCTAAAAAGGATCTTCGCGGGAAAAGAGGTAAGTTTATGAAGAGTTGAAAGTTGTCTCAAACTCTAAAGCTTCTCTTTCGCATTCTGTTATCTCTGGCCGATTTTTCCCCAAAAAACTCTTGCCAAAAACCTTGCCTCAAAACTCCTCTCTATCTCGGCATTGTTCCAAATAATGTCAAACCCAAATTCTCCGAGAAAAGAAGCTTCAGTGCCGGAAAGTTTGGAAGAAGACCGGAGCTTAGTGAATTCGGGATTGGTAGTGTTCGATGCGCCGAGAAGGCATGTTGAAGTGAGTGAGTCACAAAATCAAGATCAGAACAGAGTAAGCACTATCCATGAAGAGGATGAGGAGATGGCTGAAGCAGAGGTGGAGAAAACTGAAGAAGAAAAGGAAGAGGAGGAGACATTTGTCAAGAATCAGAGTAAAAACTCAGATGCCCAAGAGCATGCGACTGGAGGCAAGAAACAAGCAAAACCTAAGGTAACTGGTCCTGACCCTCGACCATTCAAATTCTTGGGCTTTGAAAGTAGAAGTGTGGATGATATTTTTGAATGGTTACAAGCTAATAGATACTCTGTGGATTTAAGCAAAATCAAGAGTGTAAGAAAGGATTTAGAGGTATTGCATGTCAAAATTAAGGAGTTTGTGTCTGGTCACTTTACTGATGTTTGGGATATTGAGTACAAGACTGTGAAGTTTATGAGAGGGATGTATGGTCAGTTGAATGGAAAAGGGAAAGACAAATTTCATGTGTTTTGTCGTATGACTCCTCATAGTTATGTGTGGATAAGAGAAATTAATGAGGAACAAGCTGTTGGAATGAAGACAGCAAGGTATGGAGACAAGCTACAGGTTGGATTTTATGATGAGGAGAATTCAAAGAAGATGGAGGAATTGAGAGAACCAGTGATTATTGACCTGTCTGATGATGATGACAGTGTTCCAACACAGGAAGAAGAATCTGTGCTTATGGAGGAAGTATTTGATGCTGATCTGGGGGGTACACAGGGAGAAGAGGTTCAAGAAGAAATGAATGATGGAGTTCTTGTTCAATCTGATGATGAAGGGAATCAGGAGAATGAAGAAACTGAAGAAGACTTGCAGGATCAAGGTGCTGAGTCAGAAGAACAAGTAGGAAGAGCTGACAGTGTTCCAACACAGGGTGTCCCAGACCTGACATACTCCAGTGACGAGGTCCTGGGTGAATTTTTCAAAAAGGCAAAAGGAAAAAGGAAGGCTAGCTCTGCCTTGAACACTGAGACAGCAAAAAGAAGCAAGAAGAGACAGGATAGCAAGCCAAGGAAGGCTCTGCCACCCCCATCTATCACTCAGGCGTTTTCTGCAGCTTATTTTGACAAGAAGGGAGCTGAGATGGAAGAATTCTTCTCTGAGAAGAAGTTTATTGCTGAGAGACCCCTGGACTTGAAGGCTTATCAGGAGAGTGGGTTCACAACTTTTCTGAAGGCAATGGGAATGATGAAGGCGGCCACACTTCAAAGGCAATAAAATCGACAAGTGGTACTTGAGGTATATGCTAACCTCATGCCTGAAAATTTAGACATTTTATCTGAGTGGTTCGGGAGAGTTTATGTTCGGGGGAAGGTTATTGAGTTGTCTGCTTCACGGATAAATATGTTGTTTGGGCTAAAGACTCCTGACATAGGGGGAGTTTTTCCGGATGATTTAGAGTTGAATGATGATGAAATCTTGGCTGTGATTTCTGGAGGGTATAAGGAGAAGTGGCCGGCTGTGGGATACTCTCAGGCATCATGTTTGACATCCAGGTTCTTCGGACTGTATCAGATTGCAGTCCATTGCTGGTTGCCATCTAGCAACACCACGGCTTTAACCAGAGAAATGGCTAAGTTGCTCTACTGTGTTGGAACACAGCAGGACGTCAACCTTGGGTTATTAATTCAGCAGCATTTGGTGCGACAGGCCACAACCCCGAAGGTGAATGATGCAGTAATATACCCATGTTTGATCTCAGCACTAGCCAAAAGTGCGAAGGTGAAGGGAAAGGCTACAGATGTAATAGTTGACACGGAGTACTTGCGGCCGAACAAGAAGACATTCGGACTCAGACATGTGCATGATCTCCCGTGGAAAGGTTCAGGATCAGCATCCTCATCAGCAACTGCAGACAAGAAGATACGGTTGATGGCAATACAGGCTAGACTTGGAGCTGTAGGAATTCAGATTGCTGCCTTACAAGCAGAACAAGCAAGGCTGGAGGAAGAAAAATCAAAGCTGGAAGGATGATTCAGGGGGAGTTTCTTTTTGGAACTGATTTTATTCTGATGTTTTTTTTGGTCCCTTTGGCCTTTGTATGGTCCCAGGGGGAGAAACTTGGATTTTGGATTTCTGGTTTTCATTCTGGGTTTTGAATATTTGGTTGTATGACTGGATTTCGGATTTCATTATTTCGGCTTTCATTAATTCATTCCGGTATCATGATCATTCTTCTGCTCTTTGAATGTTATTGACTATGTGCTCGTAGTCCAAAATATTATGGGTCCACAAAAATGCCAAAGGGGGAGATTGTAAAGTCAAGGACTTATTTAATTGGCAATTTTGTGTGAACACAATCAGACCATGTTGGAACACTGGTGTAGTAGAGTTTACGAGCAGAATTTACGCCAAGGGTTTAACGGATTCAAGCCGAAAATATTGAAGAGTTTTAGAATTTATGGTAACTGTATATTTGGCTATATATATTGGGCGTAAGAAGCATATTTGATTTATGGTAAAATCCCTACTTATAAGGAGGAGATTCATTCGAATATATGGGAGAGTTTGAGATAAGGTAAATCCCTTTATTTATGGGATTTGGATATGCTTCAACAATCAGATTTGGAATAGGAGTATTGTGGAGATAATCATGGATATTCAGATCTGATTCGTGGATATAAATATGGGACAAACACGGCTGCAGAACTAACGATTTTACAGAGCAAAATCTGCACCCAGATTTTGAGATCTTACGAAACTTGCTAGAGCCAATATACTGTGTTCCAACACTGTCCTGCTGCACAAGTTCAGAATCGTATGCCTTAATTCCTCGGGAGGAGGAGATCCAGCGTCGACGGAGTTCGAGGTCAGAGGGAGTCTGATCAAGGCGGATCGGTAGCTAGGGGAGCTAGCAAAGTCCACACGTCATAGTTAGTTAAAGATAAGTATTTTGTATGCTGTACTCTGTACTATCTTTCTAATTAGTGGATTTATTCTGAACTGGGCCAGGCCCCGCAGATGTAGGTGATTTACACCGAACTGCGTAACCAAGTTGTGTGTCTTGTACGCTTCACGTTATTTTTACACTTGGTTAAACTAGGTATGTTGGAACACACTAGTAAGAACTAGGAAAATTGGTAAAACTAAATTTCAAAGAGGAATGGGGGAGCTAGTCTTAGGGATAAACTTACATGGAACAAAGAATTTCTTTGTAAAATGCTTTGGGAAATCCAATAAAAAAAAAGATAACCTTTGGGTGAAATGAATTCAGGAATTTTATATGAAAGATAAGGAGTTGGCTTCCTATTGTGCTAAAATGGATAGTAGCTTTCCATGGAAGTCTCTAATGGTGTTAAAAAACATAGTTGGGACATTGCTTACCCAATTTTGTAATCAAAGGCAGGTTCAGGATTTCGCTTGCTTATTTACATTTGCAGGGAATAATGAGGAAGTATGCCTTCACCAAAGCCATATGGAGTAAAAACTTGTTGCCCAAACATTCTTTCTTCCTGTGGATGCTAGCTCTAGGGAGGCTATCCACACAAGATAGACTGTTAAGTTTTAACATCCAGGTGGGTAATTTTTTGTGTAACTTGTGTGATGCACAGTGGTGGAAAATTCAGATCACTTATTTGTAAGTTGTGATTACATTAAGAGGATTTTGGCTGAGCATTGGGAGGTCGTCACACGTACCTCTCAAAGTTATAATTTATAAGCCCTTTACGCTTACTAAATACAATTAAGTAGATAGTGACAAATCAGAGTCGTCCACGAAGAAGAGGAATTTACTTAAGCGTTTAAACATATAAGGTTCATATTAGGCTAGAAGTATATATAAGCAAGTAAATGGGGGGTTTTGGTTGGTTGGTTTTCCTAACTTATGAAATTAAAAGACAAGATAACTAGCAAAGTCAAGTAACTATGCTAATCACCAAACAAACTAAGAAAAGGGGTTTAAAACTACAAAAGACAAAGTTGTGGGGGTAATTGATATTCACTTCCAAACCTAATGTAGATCATTGAACCATTCACTCATTCTATCACATTCGTTACCTATGGGGAATGCTAAAACTTTCCATTCGAAGATCAACATTCATTCCTTCTTAATAGTAATTTGTAAAGACAAACAACGACCATTTGCAAACCTCATTGATAATCATTTTAGGCAAACCACACCATAAAGGTATTTCATCAATGACATTATACACGAAGAACCATTGATTTGATAACAAGCCTTCTACCAAAGACATAGTCATTTAACCAAACATAGCATTCATTGGGCTAAACCTAGAACAAACCACATTCAAGATTCAACCTTGCATTGCATGTATAGGATAAACATGAGAACAATCCACATTAACATATTTATCTAGCAAGAATCACAACACATTATGTACAAGAAATTCTAATTCCATGTTCTTGGATTGTCATGTCAAAGAGCTAAGAAATTTTCAACTTTCCTAACACCCTAAGACTTCAATCATACAATCACTTCATATACTCAAACAACCCATAGCATAAATGAAGTAAACCATCACATCTAAACACATGAATGCTAAATAACAAATGATTCAAGAAAGAGTGAAATAGAGGTTCTTAATACATAGGTGTGGAAGCTTCAATCAATTTCTCCCAAGTAAAAAACTATGCTAGATAATCAAAACTCATAACATAGAACAAATATCTACAAAGAAAGAAGAATAAATGGAAGAAAATGGTGAAAAACTAGGGTTTTGGAGCCCCCAAGTCGGGCTTGGGAAAATGGGGAAGAAGGGGGGATATTTATAGTCTAATTTGGTCAACCAAAAAATGCAGCAAGCTCCCGCCCGGGCGGCTGAGGTTTCAGCCCAAAAATTCATAAATGGCCTCGCATGGGCTTCTTGTTTTGCTTCCCACGGGTGAATCGTTGATCCGTTTTGGGAGTTCTTGTAGTCGATTTTATAGTACTCGAGAAGAAAAATCCAATGGTACCACTCTTGGAGGATGATTCTTCTGGGAAAATTCTAAGAACTCTGCTTCAAAACATAGATCATTCTTCACCCTTTGCTTTGCTCTCCTTTCTTCACTTTATCTTCTACCACTTTGTGAGTGGCCTTCCATCTTCCATCCTTTTGAATGGACTTCACTAAAAAAATCCTAAGTGCTCACGAGCAATCTACAAATTAAGCATACAAAAAAAATGAATCTAGATGCTCGTAAAGACCAAAAATCCGTTAGACTAAACATAGGTTACAAAATGAAGGATTTAAATACAAAAACCAAAAATGACTATCTAAATCCCTTATCATGATAACCTACCTAAATATAGCAATCTTACAACAAAAATATGACAAAAGAGATGTTAAATGCTTTGAAAAATACATGCATTTGACGTCTCATCAAGCATATGACAGGTTTTGAAAACTTGAGGGGAGTGAAGAGATTCCTGTTTTATGGCAGTAACATGAGGGATCAGCAGAAGAAATTTAAACTCTTGGTGCCTGCTTTCTATCACATTTGGATGGAGAGAAATAGGAGATGTTTTGGAGGGAAAAAGCTCAAACCGATAGAACTTTGTTTTGTCATTAGAGATGATTTTTCGCTCAAGAATGAGTCTGTAATAGCTTAATTAGCATTAGTCCTTGCTGTAAAAGTTTGTCCATTGGGTGTTTGTTGGTTTTTATTAAGAAATGAAAAGCTTCCCACCAAAAATATATATAAATCTTTAAAAGTTCAAAAGAAATGGAGTACTATAAAAAGTTTACAAAATTATATTTTAGTACTGTTTAACATTAAATTTTATTATTAAAATTTCGATCATGTGTTACTCGAACTCTACATTCAATTTATTTCATTTGAAAAATATAAGCATAAAGTCATAGTTAAAAGTATAATTATAAAATAGTTTAAAATTAAAAATGAAAAGGAGTTGCATAAAAATTAAAATTTTGTTTTGTTAAAAAAAATTATATTATTAATATATATATTCAATTATTTTAAATTGTGCATCACAAGGGTGTCTGCGAGAGGTACATGCGACGTCGGTAAAGCCAGACATGCGTGCGACATCGATCATTTCATGTCTGCAAGAAGTACGTGCGGCATCGGTCACAAAAACAATCCACCGTAGGTAAGCGCATGTGTGTGACATGGGTCGTATGTGTTAAGTGCGACTCGGTCACAAAAACAACCGACGTAGGTAAGTCAGACATGTGTGCAACCTCGGTCATATGTGTCTGGGATAGGTATGTGCGACCTCGACCACAAAAATCCGACGTAGGTAAGCCAGGCATGCATGCCATGACGTCGGTCATATGTGTTTGGGATAGGTATGTGCGGCCTCGATCACAAAAACAACTGAAATAGGTAACCCAGACATGCGTGTGCGTCGGTCATGCATACTTTTTACCTCATTTTTTAAACCGAGGTAAAAATATTTTTTACTTCGAAAAATAACCAACCGAGAGGTAAAACAACTTCTTACCTCGGTTTTTTGGGGTTAAGAAACAAACCGAGGTAAGAGGGGCGAAGTAAAATGGGCTCAGGATCTTCTGTTACACTATTTTGTATCACCGTGTGTTGCACCAGTTAGATTCTGCCATGTGTCCCTCCTAAATAAATTATATTTTTTTTAGTTAATTTAGGTGAAACATATGGCAGAATCTAACTGGTGTAACACACAGTGATATACAAAAGTGTATTAGAAGATACTAAGCCAGTAAAATGTCCAGTTTCTTGTAGTGAAACCGGTCATCCACATATAATATCAGGGTAATTAAATTTACATAGTATCAAAATAATTTATCATAGTGTAATAAAGTATACGTTGTGCTTAATTGTTATGAACCAAAATAATAGATATGAAAAGAACATAATATTAATAAGCATTTCATGTATTATATAAAATTCTCAAATAATATATTATATTTATCATACATAAAATAATATGCAATAATAAATTTTAATTCAATTCATAATAGGGCGATAAAAACACTCACCAATTTAATGTGCAGACCAGTTGAAATTACCACAACTCCATTGTAAATTAATATGAACTTCCAAATTTCCATATCCCATTTGAAATTGAGTTGGTTTCTTCATAATTGAAATACAAGAAACCATCCTCATATGTATATAAGGCGTGAAGATTGGCCATCAGGAGTAAGAGTATGTAATGAAATGTTTATTCACTCATATAAATCGATGTGGAAATGGTCTCGTGATTTCAAATAATTAAATATTTAATTTTTTTTCTTTTATTTTATCAATTGAAATCATAAGGAAATCACTTCATTTTTCACTGCACAGTGGTTGAAATCACTTTAAAACCACTCATGGACCTCACTTTATTTTCTCTATCTTATTCATTAATTTTACCTTTGATATTTAAGTTAAATAAATTTACTTACCAAAATAAATTAAAATATGAAATTTAATAATACACTTGTAATGTTTTAATTGAATTTCATTTTTGAAAATTTAATATTTAAAATTAATTTTAATGTTTAAAAATTATTTTATGAACCAGAATTAAAAAGAACCATACTCCGTATTTTTAAAAAAAAAGAATGTAATTTAGATTTTTAAAAAGAAACAAAATTTAATTTCAAATTTTTAAAGAAAATTAAGAATTTTTAAGCTCTTTATTCGAATTTATTCATTTTTTAAAAAAATTTAAGAAATTAATTTTAAATTTTTTAAAAATCAATTTTAAAAATTTATAATTGGGACATGTGGGTCCACCTGATTGGTCCACGTGACCCAATTAGGTGAACAAAAAAAGACCAACCACAACATGCCACATGGCCCAATAAGAAGGGCGACACATGGCATGGCCTAGGGGTGCAAAAAAAACCAAAAATTTAAAAATTCAAATTTGAATAAGACGAACCGAATTTAATATATGAATTTTGGATATCCGAGTTGAATAAACCAAATTCTGAATATGATTTTTGGATCAGTTTTGGATATTAAAACTCAAACAGAAACCCGAACCAAATAGTGAATTGTAAATAAATAAATAAATTAAATGTATAAAATAATAATTAAATTTTAAAATAAAAAAAATAAATTTATAATAAATTTAAGTTGGCAGATCAATCTTTAAATTTAAAGAAATTATCCCCAAACTCTAAATGCTAAGTAAGTTTGTGGAGTGCTTCAAGGTGAATGTAAATGTGGAGTGCTTGAAGGCTTGAAGAATGTGGAGTGCTTGAAGGCTTGAAGAATGTGGAGTGCTTGAAGGCTTGAAGAATGTGAAGGTTTTGAGGAAGAATATTAAAACGAACTATTTTTCTGTAATCTTAAATGTAATACTAAAATTGTTATGGTTGAATTTGTACTGTACTTGTCAGATTTTTATTTTTGATACTTGATTTTGATGATGTAGAAATTAGATAAATATTTTAATTTAATTTTAAGTTAAGTTAAATGATTTTAGTAATTATTTTAAAAAAAATTACAATCTATTCGGTTGAATTTGGTTTCAAACCAAAACCGAATTTCGAATTTGGCTCGGATAATTCGGGTTATTTGGGTTGGATTTGGTTTTGGGTTTCTTAGGGGCAAAACCGAATAATCCAAACTGAATAAACCAAAAACCGATTAAATCGAATCGACGTCCACCCCTAGCGCAGCCCACCCTGTACATGAGTTCTGAAGTTTGGTAGAACTGGAACGGTTCCACTTATGGGCAATCGGAGACCGGTTCCAATATATTGGAACCACTTTAAAATCCTTATTGTGAGGTTTCATGGTTCCAATTCGATTTTAGAGTGGTTTTAATTCCAAATTGAAACCACTTTAGAATCCCCATAGTACATGTTCTAAAGCATGCATGGCTTTGTTTCTATTGAATACACACAGTTTGGTGTTTGGGTGATGGTGAATTGAAACCACTTTAAAACCCCCATTATACATACTCTAAGGCATGCATACCTTTTTTTTCTTCTATTGAATGCACACGGTTTGGTGTTTGGGTGATGGTGACAGGATGATTAATTCCCTCCCGCCTCACCCTTTTTCACTTCATTTTCATATTTTTTATTTTCAATTTCTTTTTCTTCTATTTTCATTTTATATGATTAATTTATTATAAATATATATACACATATATTTAATATTTTTGATGGTTGATAATGTGCACTCAATTATTAATGTATTGGTTTTAGTTGAAATTATAAAACTACAAGATTTTATTTATTTTTAAATAAGGTTATATTACTTATGGAACTTTCTATACAATTTATTATACAAATAATCTCTATTTATTTATAAAATTTAATTACTATTTCTTAAATGGTTAACTATTCAATTTTTTATATGTGAAATTTTTATTCCCATTTTCTCTCTATCTTGGCTTATTATAACTCGGTATCTATTTTCTTCAGTTTTCTTTCCTGAACACACACATTTATCTAACGTACTAAACACGAATAATATAATGAGGTTAACATTTTATATTATTTTATAATTTTGTCCGGTTTAAGTTTAAAGATTATAGTGAATTGTAGTCGTAGAAAGAAAAATAAAACCAGATTGTTTTGGTTTAAACTTACTTATTACATACATACTGAATTCATTAGGGGCGGGGTTTTACAGTCTCCCCCCTTAAGGAATTCCTTCCCCAAAATTCAACTCTTCCTGGTGGACAACTCAGGGTACCTATCCCTCATGCTTGCTTCCACTTTCCAAGTTGCTTCTTTAACCTTAAGGTTTCTCCATAACATCCCGAGTTATCGGAATTTCTCTTGTACATTGAGTTTTAATTTTTTTTACGCACTATCAGTTTCCTCATTCAACGCTAGATTCTCATGCTTTACAATGTAATCAAGTTCAAGGTGGTATTTCTTCAGCAGAGATACATAGAAGACATCATGTAACCTCACCAGTTGGCTGGCAAGTTAAGGCGATACGCAACTTGTCCGACTCGTTGGGTATTCTCAAAAGGATTAATGTACTTAGGACTTAGTTTTACCTTTTTATCATGCCGAACTAGACCCTTTTAAAGGGTTTATCTTCAGTAATACTCAGTCTAACTTGGAACTCCAAGTGTTTCCTTCGACAGTTTGCATAACAATTCTGTCGACACTGAGCCAATTGAAGATGCCAACTTAATATCTGAACCCCTTTCCAGGGATTCTTCAACCCAAGGTATACTAGTAAGTGTGGAAATATTTTTTTTCTCTCCCTAACTTCTTTCCAAAAGAGGGATGTTCAATACAATAGTTCAGATACCTCGTATAACCTTATGGTTTCTCAGGTATAGAGTGACGTCAACTTTTCTCAAGAATACTTAATATGAATCAGCAGAAAATATGCCGATTTGGTCAATCTACCGACTACCACCTAAATGGTATCATAACCTTTCCACATCCGTGGTAATCCTATTATGAAATCTATCGTAAAGTAATCAACCTCCACTCGGGGACTTCTAGAGTTTGTAATAACCATGATGGTTTCTAATGCTCAGTTTAAACTTCCTTAACCACTAAGCATCGTACCACGAATTGTGAAATGTCCTTTTTAAGGTCTTCCTAAAAGAATACATTTGTTTCCAATCCTTATACATTTCGGCTGCTACCTCTAGTACATTTGGTTTGATTTTTGAATATCGTACAAGTGGAAACCTATTCCTACATTTCAGAGCCTTAGTAGTGTTAATCTTTAAAGTTCAGTAACTTTCCTTCAATGACGAACTCCATCCCCCTTGCTAAGGGCTCATCAGATTCTTGAACCATTCTTTATCTATGTGGGTACAATAGATGGTACCTTTAGGTTGGAGAATACAAGTCGTTAGGGCTTAATATCAAAGTTCCAACTCCCTATCTGATATAACATCTCAGTCTCTCTCATCCTGATATGCACCAAATTAGCCTTTCTGCTTAAGGTGTCTTCCACAACATTTGCTCTTTGCATGATGATAATTGATCACCTTGATTGTCGTAAGTGCAAAGTCGAACCTGAGTGTGTTAATAAGAATCCAACTGATTGGATTACTTACATGCAGAACGAGAAATATATATTATGCAGCAGCAATTTTAGAATTCAAAACCTAACTTACTATTACAATGAAAGTCTTGTATACAAGTATTTTACATGGTTTTAACATAAATACAAGAAAAATGTTGTAAAAGGTCAGGCCAGGATCCTATCCAAAAGAAGTAAAGGCGTCACGCCAGAGCTCTCACTCTATTGCCTAACTACACTTGCTGGGGTTCATTAGACTAGGGTAACATCCTTGCTAAGTGAGGTTTCATTTCCAGTATTTACCAAGTGGAGTTTTAGTTATCACATAAAGTAAATAGCCATATAAATCCTAACACATAGTAAAACAATAATGGTGGTTAATGCAAAGTTGCAGTCAAGTGCCTATATGGCAACTCTGACTAACATACATGGCATAACCTTTTCAATAGTGCCTGAGGCTATCAGGATCAAGAATCCATTCTCGTCAGCCACGCCCAATTAGTGTTCAATTACGAGCTCGTATCAGAAACCATATGGTTATGCTAGCATACCGAAACTCCATGTGTAGCCGATCAAATTAGACGGTCCGGTCTATACTGTTTCCCATTGATTTTGACCAAACTGCAATCGCATCGAGGACCCCAAAAAGCACAGAGAAGTAATCAGGTAGCACGTAATCCAAGTTTGGCACGACAAGATAAAGTTCAAGCCGGTCATCCACATATAATATGAGGATGATTAAATTCACATAGTATCACAATAATTAAGCACAGTGTGATAAAGTATGCGTCGTGCTTAATTATTATAAAACCAAATAATAGACATGAAAAGAACATAATATTAATAAGCATTTCATGTATTATATAAGATTCTCAAATAACATATTTAAATTTAACATACATAAAATAATTTTCAATAATAAATTTTAATTCAGTTCGTGGTAAGACGATGAAAACACTCACCAAAATAAAGTCCAGGCCAGTTGAAATTACCACAATTTTGCTGTAAATTAATATGAACTTCCAAATTTCCATATCTGATTTGAAATTGAGTTGGTTTCTTCAGAATTGAAATACGAAGAAACCATCCTCATCTATAATCTATAATCTATAACTTAGGGTATTTCTATATCACGCCCTGTATTTTACTAGTTTACGCCCTAATACGTATATACACGTATAATACTAATATTAAAATTTTAAAATAAAACAAAAATCAAAAACAAAAAAACCACCGCTACCGCCGCCGGTCTCCGCCGTCTCTTCTTCTCTTCTTCTTTGTCTTCTTAGGCAGTCTCACCACCGCCACCATTGTACCTCCTCCGCCGTCCCTCGCCCGCAGCAAACCCCAGCCGAGCTCCTCTTCCGCCGTCTCCGTCGAGCGAAACCCTAGCCCAGTCGAGCTCCTCCTCCGCCGTCCCCGTCGAGCAAAACCCTAATCCAGCCGAGCTCCTCCTCCGCTGTCCCGTTGAGTGAAACCCTAGCCCAGCCGAGCTCCTCCTCCGCCGTCCCATCGAGCAAAACCATAGCCTAGCCGAGGAGATCGGTGAGGAGAACGGGAGCGATCCCGGTTCGCCGCTGGCCGAGGAGAATGGGAGCGAGCTTGGCGAGGAGAACGGGAGCAAGCTGGGCGAGGAGAACGGAGCCCGGTTCGCCAAGGAGAGCGGGGGCCGGTTCGCCGAGGAGAGCGGAAGTTGGTTCGCCGAGGAGAACGGGTCCGGTTCACCGAGGGCCTGTGCGAGAGCGGGAGAGGAGAACCAGAGAGGAGAGCGGGAGAGGAGAACCGGAGAGGAGAGCGGGAGAGGAGAACCGGAGATGAAGTTTTCACCGGAGAAGAAGATCAGAGAAGATGAAGTTCGCCGGAGAAGGAGACCGGAAAATCGGGGTGAAGGCGGAGGAGAAGGAGGAGAAGGAGGAGAAGGCGGGGGAGAAGGAGGAGAAGGAGGAGGAGAAGGCGGAGGAGAAGGAGGCCCGGCGGTGCTCAGCTGCGGCTAGGCAGCTGCGCTTGGCAGCGGCGCTTGGCGGCGCCAGCGCCTTCTTTAATTTAAATAAAAAGTAATTTTAATTTAATTTTAATTTAATTTAATTTGCTTATTTAAATTAAATTAAAATATATATTGTATATTAAATAGGGCGTAGTCAAGTAAAATACAGGGCGTGATATAACAATCCACATAACTTATACTAAAAGAGCAATCACTTGGCCAAATGTCACCTCCAAACTTAGCCAAGTTTATTTTGCCAAATGTCACCTATATAGTTAGCCACATCAACTTGTCATGTGTCACTTATTATGTATGTCTATTTAATGTTAAAAGTGCATTTATTCTTCTATTTACTTTTATTTGATTAATGAATTTCTTCTACATATATGAATTCAAGAGTTGCTCTTATAAATCTCAACTAATACAATTATTTTATTATATTAAATAATAATATAATAAATATTGATAGCTCACTAAAATTATTTAGTTAAAAAATAAGCATTTATTCGAATAACATGAATATGTAGTATTATTTAAATAGTTTATAAAATTATAATTTATTTTTCTTTGAAAACATTTTCTTACATTCTTTTTTGTATTTTCATTTAAAAGAGATAATTTTATAACTTCAGTTAAATAATTTTTTGTTCATCATCAACTGATATTTCTTATTTTTATCACTATATTTTTCAGAGTCCATCTCCTGAAAAATTATTTTTCATAAGTCGTGGAAAAGTCAAGGTTTAAACATCTAATTAGAGGAATTGAAGATAAATTTGGGTTGCATTAATTGAGTCATAAAACTTATAACTACTTTCATAATAAATTTTTAATATTGCAACTAAAATAATTAAACCTGTATTTCCATAAGCCTATGAAAAAATGTTTTTTCCCAAGACTTTGTCTATATTACATAACGTAAAGTATTTTTTGTACAATAGTTAATACATTTTTTTACTATCCATATTGACAAAGATCGCGTTAATTTTCTTTCATTTCATGTTTCATAATATTAATAAATATATTAATTTCTATTATAAACTATGCAACATATGTGGTTTTACAACTCATTACTTATTTAAATTATAAATTATGTTATATCTTAATATTTGTTCATAATCCGTCCATCGGCACATGGATTATCTAGTAATAACTAAAGCAGCAATTTTTTGGCCAAGTGGCATTCCCACACCTTACGATGTAAGTTTTCCATGTCAGCTTTCACTTTCATATTTATCTTCTTTTCTTAATTCATTTCATGTTCAATTCTTAAATCCATATACACTAATTTAGTCTGATTAATCTACTTCCTCGCAAATATTTATCTGTCATACATGTAATATATGTCAGAAATAATAAAATATTTCTTAAGAAAACTTAACCTGCTAACTAAATTTAACCTATAAATCATGTTTAATACCATATCTAATTATCAAATAATCTAATAATTCAAACTATTCAGCCAAATACTAATTTGATAAGAAAAAACTAATTTACCCATATTATTATGCAATATTTAGACTTCTGTCCCAGCTTTATTTATAATACTCCCTCTGTCTCAACTTTATTTGCACTCGTACTTTTTTTACATTATTCACTGTGAAAGTTTGATCGCATATTTGAATAGATATATAACCAATAATATTACCATATATGATATTGGTGAATCCGTTGTAATAAGTAGTTTCTAAATATCAAATTTTTATTGTCATTATTATGTGCAGATAAATATAGTAACAGTCAAACATGTTTCTTGATCAGCGTAATAATATTGCAGTGCAAATAGAGTTGGGACGAATGGAATAGTATAATTTAAATAGTATATAGAATTATAATTTATTTTTTCTTTGAGAACATGTCTTTTTTTTATTTGAATACTCATTGAAGTGTGAGGGATTATATTGGGTTCCCCAAGCCCTTAAAATAGTGTTGTGTAAAATGCTCAAATCGTGGAACGTAATCAATATACAAGTGGAAGTATATGTAAGCAACTGTATAATCCGAAAACCTTTGTTTACACCCCTTTGCAAACCAAAGGTCCGACCATTTGTACCCCAGTCAGAGTCTGCTACAGCCTATCATTTTTATTCCTCCACGCCCATTGTTGACATAAAGGGATGGCCTTCAGTAACAGCTCCTTGCAAATCCCTTGCCCAGAAGTGGTTCACTAAGCTAGCTATATCTATTTGTAAAATCAGTTGCAGGATGCTCAACAGGATCATCAAAGCCCTTGCCAAAATGTTTCTGAGTTGAAGCCCGGACCAACTTGTTTGTAGTAGTGTCGTGTGCTTCTAGTGTGTGGCTTATGTACCTGTCATAAACTAAAGAAAGAAGCAGTAAAATTTTCTAATGATAAACTCGAATCTACATCCCAATTGCATAAGATTTTTGCATTAATATCCGGATATAAACATATACAAAGGCCAAATGCAATAACTTAGCCAATTCTGATGTATGGAAAAGATTATGAGTCAAGTTTAACTTGACCTAGAATGTTTTATGGAAAATTATCAGGAGGAAAGGATTGGATTACCTGCTCTTTGCTGGCCAGTTTGGAAAGAGAATCAGCTACTATATTTTCTTCCCTAAAGATGTGTTTAATAGAATAGTCCATTTGAGGGAGAATCTCCCATATCCTCCTTATCTGATATAGACATTTGCAGGGAATCTTATATTGTTTTCAAATTATCTTTATCAGTATTTCTGAATCAGTTTCAATCTCAATGTGTCTGATCTGATGATTCCGGGCTAACTGAAGTCCATGCTTCAGTGATATGGTTTATGCTTGCAGGCTGGAATAAGCATTGATGATTTTAGATAAATCCACTATCGTTTTGCCCTTTTGATCTCTGAGAATACATCAAATCCCTCCATTTCCATTCTTTAGATAAGAACCGTCAGTGTTTAGCTTGTACTTGTCAGGTAGAGTTCATCTAACAATCTTTATTGGCTTTTGAATCTTTTCTTTTTGATACAACAATTTTGGAGCATTGGATAAATCCCATTTGAAAGTAAAAAAAAGTGTCATTGAAATGATGTAGAATTCTACTGATGATGTTTCTTGTATTAGGCTTTATCTCATTGAAATTATAGAAACATCTGGCACGCTATATAAACCAGGTAACCACACATGGTATAGTTCTAAAAAAATTATCAAAGATGGCATCAATGGTATCTAGGTTCCAGTAAAAATAGTATTTGTCCCACAGATTTTGGAAGTGTTTTGGGATCAAGTTGAAAACGCTGTCTATAGTGTTCCAGATAGTTGCACTTGCTCACAGTTATTGAAACTGGGATGCATAGATTCATACTCTTGAAAGCAGAAGCAACATCTAGATGGAAAATGAAACTGGTAATCTTCTAGGACATCTGGGAATGCTATCAATCTGTCAAGTAGTTTTTAGTTCATGTAGTTTATTTTTTTGGAATAAAGTTAGACCACAAATGTTTAAAGGATGTGATCTTAGTTTTCTTTGGTCTAATTAATTCATAAGCTGATTTTAGTGTGAACTGCCCACTTTGAGTGAGTTTCCATGTTAAATTATCTTCATACTCTGAGAAAAGCCTATGATCCAAATTCAGAACATTAATTATGTTTTCAGGCAATCTAGTCCGAGTTGGTTTACATAGGAGGATTTGTTTGCTAAGCATTCAGCTATAGTGATTTCTGAATGTAAAACATATGAACTGTGTTGAATGTGATCTATTAAAGGCCCAGACTCAGTCCAGTTTGAGTACCAGAAAGAGACTGACCCTTTACCAATCTGGACATGTGTATATTCAGAAGCTATATGCTGAATTTCTTTGATTCTTTTCCAGGTTTTGGAGGTCTTATGAGTGTCAGCCATGTAGAACATGGTTTGAGCCCAAAGATATTGTCCTTGTTGTAATTTCCACTAGAGTTTGGTTGAAAAACTTATTGTTAAAGTGTTCAAGTTTTTAAAATTTAATCCATTTTCATCTGATGAAAAGCAAAGTTTAGGGTATGATTTCCATGTCCTCTTCTTTGCTTCAGTTTTAGAATTGGAGTTCCAAAAAAATCTGGCAAGTGTTTTGTGAATTTGAGTTATGGTATGTTTGGTTGGTTTTAAGACAGTGATCAGATGTATTGGCATAGTTTCCAATACATGCCTTATTAGCACTGCCTTACCATCAAGAGACAAGAGTTTATTATGCCAGTAATTAATTTTTTAGTTGATTGAAGTTAACATCCCTAGGAAGAAAGAATTTTTTGTTCTTCCTGTATAGATAGGGCATCTCAGGTATTTAAAGGACAATGAGCCTTCTACCATCCTTGTTTCTTGTTTATTAAGTTAATGATTCTATTAGGAGTGTGTTTAGATATGTAAAAATATGACTTCTCAAAATTAATTTTTTGTCCTGGAGGTAATTCAAAAGACTTTAAGAAGCTGATTATAATTTTGAGGCCATTCTTAGAGTATTCTAATAGAATTGTTGTGTCATCAGCAAAGGAAAGATGAGTAGAAGTTTTCATTTTATAGGGAAGCTTCTATGGTGGAATATTTCCATAATTTTATAGGAAATTTAAATTCTGAGTGAAAGTTCCAACCATTAAAATGAAACGAAGAGGTGAAAGGGGGTCACCCTGTTTAAAACCTCTGGAAGCTGAGAAGAAGCCTACTGATTTGCCATTAATCAGTAGTGAGAAAAATGTTGATTTAATGTTCAACATTATTAGGTTAACCAATTTTTTTGAAAAGCCAAGTTTAATTAGAACTTTGGAGAAGAAGGTCCATGACACTCTTCCAAATGCCTTCATCATATCCAATTAAATGATCATGTTATATCCTTTAGCTTTTGTGTGTATATGATTTGTCAATTTTTGCATTAAAAGGACATTATCAGCTAGTTCTCGGCCTGAGACAAAAGTTGATTGTTCCGGGCTTATTATTAAGTTTAGATAGCTTTTTAATATGTTAGGTATTAGCTTTGAAATTTTTTTGTTAGTAAAGTTGCAAAGACTTATAGGCCTATAGTATTTGAATGTAGAGCATACATCTTTTTTTAGGAATTACAATAATTAGAGCTAAAGATATGGCCTTAGGTATATCTTTTCCATTAAAAAAATTCTTCAACTGCCGTTAATTCATCAGTTTTTATGATCTCCCAGCATTTGTGGAAGAAAAACCCTGAGAAGCCATCACGTCGAGGAGCAGATTGACTATCCATGGATTTAACTACCTCAGTTAGTTCTTCCATTGTCACTGGCTTAGGCAGATGAAAATTCATGTCATTAGTTACAACTTTGGGAATATTTTCTAGTATCCATGCTCTATTAATACCTGACGGATCCTGATTCTCCTTAGTTAAAAGATTGGTGAAGTAACTGATTGCTTCATTCTCAATCTCTTCTGGTTGTTGTAACCATTGACCCTTAGTATTTTTGATTGAGGAGATGACTTATTTTTGTGTTTTCTTTGGACTATTTGATGAAATAATTTGGAGTAGGCATCCCCATGTTTCATCCATTTTAATCTTTCTTTTTGTTTCCAAAAACTTTCCTGGTTAACTAAGGCATGTTTTAGTTTTGCTTTTACCAAGTTCATGGCTTGCAAGTTTTCAACTATTTATAATTCTTGCAAGTCTTTTTCAACTTTAAAAACCATCTCTTCATATACTTGAACATTGTAAAAGATGTTACCAAAGGTGGTTTTATTCCAGACTTTTAAAATATTTTTTAATTTTTTAAATTTAAAAGTCAATGGTTTTGTGTGTGTGTGTAAAAAGGGAATCTGTTCATTCCCTTTTTATGTGTGTAAATGTTCCAAGCATCTTCAATGGTTTTCATGAAGGTTGAATGGTTAATCCAACACTCTTGAAATTTGAATGGTTTTGGAATGGTTCTTGGAGCATTTTCTACAATATACTTTATTAAGGGAGTGTGATCTGATCCTTCCCTTGCCAATGTTTTGATCTTAGAGTTTTGAAAAATTGACCACCATAGATTTTTAGATACTCCCCTATCAAACCTCTTCCAAACCCTGCCCTTTGGTCGCATTCCAGTCCATGTAAATAGGCTCCTAGAAGTAGGTATTTCAGAAAATTTTTGTGTATTCAGAAACTTATTAAAATTTCTTATAGCTCTCTGGTCAGCTATGGGTTTTCCTAAGTACTCTTGATTCGTAGAAATCACATTGAAATCACCCGTTAGGGAAAGGGTTCATTACTCAGTGGTGCTAAGAGGTGCCAAAGTTTTTTTCTTTCAAGTATGGTGTGTTTTGCATAAATAAACCCCACCTGGCATTCTTTTGGTAGAGTATGTGATTTAATTTTTGTTAGGAGAAGTTGTTCATCAGCGGAAATGATATCCACTGCTATGTCTTCATCCCACAAAATCCATATTTTACAACTGGCACTTGCAAAGGACTTCTGGAAACCAAGATCCTTTGCAATTGATTGAATCTGATGTCAGTTGAGCATTGGTTCAATTAAGACACAGATTTGGATTAGATTTTTCCTTTAAATGTTTTTTAGTTTGATTTGAGTAGGTTTGTTTCCTACTCCTATTATATTCCAAACACAAATATTTAGACCTATCGTAGATGTGTTTTTGATTGAGTCAAAGAGAAATGGGTAACAACCGTTTTGGGAGTGGAAGAATAATATTTTTTTAAAATACTTCCTTTGTTTAAATCTGAGTTCTGATTCAGATGATTTTTCAGAGTTTAATGGCTTTTTAATTAGAGCATTAAACTTTTTCTGAGCTGCAGTGAGACTGGCATTAATTTCTTCAAAATTCAATCTTTCTTGGTTGAAGATTTGCTCTTTCTGTCTTTTAGAGGTTTCAGTATTTAACCAGTCTATATTTTTAGATTGTTTCCTCTTAAGGATAGTAGGGGGGAGTTTTCTCCGTTTATCTCTATAAACTCTTCTTCTGCTTCAACAGAGGGAGTATTGGTATTTTGCTTCTTGCCAGGATCCGCAATTAAGGCTTGAGAAGCACTTACCAAACTATCAGGAGTGTTTTCAAGATTAAACTGTTAAGAGTTTTTTAGGTTCCTTTTGTTATTTCCATGGCTCTTTGTGTCTTTTAAATCGTTAGACTAAGCATTTTGGAGAATAGCTTCTTTAACCTTATCTAATTCTTTACTAATATGTTTGTTCCTTCTTAAAAATACAGCATGATTATGAGAGGAAGTGTACAAAACAGTTTTTAGTATAGTGTTATCCTGATTAAGCATTTTATTCCCTGCAAACATAGTATGGGGAACAGATGGAAGCACAACCAATCTTATCTGTATCCCAGAGTTCACTAAATCTGATTTGTTTTAGGTACAGAGAGAACCTAAGATCAATACTTGTATGCATAGCTTCTTGATCAATAAGAATGATTTCATTGCTCTCCTTGCGCTTGTCCTGCACCAGTTCCTTAGAAAAATCATATGTTTTGTTTTTTTTGGATAAGGATATACACTTTTTCATGAATTGTTAAACCAGAAGTAGCAGGACCATTCCCTTTACCTTTGGCTCTCCTCTGTTCTTCTATGGGAATGACCTTATTACCTGAGTGAGTGTTTGATTCTCATGGTTTCCAAGAGGTGAATTTGGAGGTATTTTTGTCAAACCTGCACACAGAAGCTATATGTCCTAGTTTAAGACAGTTAGAGCAGTACATAGGAACCCCCTCGTATTCAATGTATTGCCAAAAACTATTTCTCTTAACCATATCCTTTCCAACATAGGTTTAGTGACAATCAATTTCCACACAAATTCTTTCCACATGTGGTCTAGTTAGATTAAGTGATGCTTTATCTACCCTAATTGGAGTGCCTATCTGATTACCAATAGACATTAACACCCAGTAATCGAAAAACTGTTGTGATAAAACATACAGTGCAATCCAAATCAAGGTAATAGGGGAATCTGCATTAGGGTTGAAATCAGGTTCCCATTTCGTCATACGAATTTAATAAGAGCCAAAATTCCAGATTTTGTGCAACCAAAATCAATAGTAATCAGCAGGCAAAGAAAAGGATATCAGAACCTACCGATTATGTAACATAGATATATCAGTGTGACCCTTAAGACCTGGGGTGTGGAAGTCCTTTATGAGTTTCTCCATTTGCGGTTGGCTTCGGGAGAACTTTCCAACCAATGTCCAGCAAAGTGGGGCTTCCAATTTCGAGCATTCTTCATCGGAAAATTGTAGACCAGGCTCGCCCAAGTGCTCGATTTTCGATTTTGGAATGAATGGAGTGCTATTTTCAGCATTGTTTTAGCTTGATTGAGGTTGAGGACATCACAAAGTTCGTCTCTTAAGGCTTGGGCATATGTAAAAGATGGATTAGGATCAGTAGATGGCTCTGCCATCTCCGGCGGCGCCGGAGAAGAGAGGGAGAGGGCTACTATGATGATCGGAGATCCGAAATTAATGGAGTCACCTCAGAGCAACCCTAACAAAGAGAAAAGGCATGAGAGAACATGTCCTTACATGATGAGAACATGTCCTCAAATATTTTTTGTATTTCCTTTTAAAAGAAATTTGATTTTATATAAATTCAGTTAAATAAATATTCATTCATTATCAACTGACATTTCTTATTTTTATAACTATAATTTATACAACGTAAATATTCTTGTAGAATAGTTAATAATTTTTTACGTAAAAAACGTATAAGTCGTCAAGGATCGAGTCAATTTTCTTTTAATCAATGCATTATAATATTAACTAATATATCAATTTATTATAAATTTAATACTTATTTAAACTATAAATTATGTTTTTTTTCCAGAATTCGTGAATCGGCACGGGGTGTTATCTATTATACTCCTTCCGTCCCGCTATAAATTGCTTAATTATTTTTTGGGGTCAAACTTTACAAACTTTAACTATAAACATATATTAATCTATGTATAATAAAAATATCATATAAGATCTTATTAGATTCATTTTAACGTCTATTTTCTGAATATCAATTTTTTTATTTAATACTATTATATGTTACTAGAGATATTTAAAATCAAACATGCCAATTAAAAACCGTTATACTGAGAGAGTATGTATATTAGGTGTGAAGATTGGCCAGGAGTATAATTGCATCTCCACTAAGACATGCATGCCTTTGTTTGTACTGAATGAACATGTATTACTAGACCTGGTAAAATATAACCGAACCCGAAAATCCGGTAATAAATAATCGAATTGAATCGAATCGACATCCAAATTGTGAGACCCAATCAATAACCGGAAACTGAAATCACCCGATTGAACCGTACCCATAATTAAATTGCCAGACCTGATGGGACCCAAAATTGAATAACACCTGAACCCGAATCGAACCTGAACCGAAACCCGAAAAGAACCCGCACTTGGACCGAACCTGAATCTGAACCCGAAAAGGACCCGTACATGAAAGAAACCTAATCATACCCAACTACTACTCGATTCGAAATGAATCAAATTGATGTTAATCCAAATTTGAAGACATCCGGATTAATGTTAACTCAAACCGAACAATACCCGGATATGATTGAATAGTGTGTTACAATTGTTACTGTCTAAAATTTTTGACTTGATCATATTTAGTTGAAAATAACATTACGATTATAAACAGTGTGGATATGTTATTTAAAATTAAAATATCAAATAATAAATTAAATTTATAAATTTAAACTGTGTATTAATAGCATAGTTAGATGAAATTATTTTAAGAGTATATTATGTATTAAATAAAAGAACATTGTAAATTATTAATTTAAAATTATTTTATAAACTAAAATTAATATTGATTAGTTATTTTATTTATTATTAGAAAAAATTTCATATAATATTAACTTTTCGTTATTATTATTTTCTTTCAGAAAATTTATTTTCATTAAATTTTGCAAAAAAATTTAAATCAATATTTTCAATCATCCAATTCTTTTGTAAGAATATAAAATTACATCTAAAATAATATTGAATTTACGATCTATTTTTCTCTAATGCTTAAATTTAAAATATGCTTAATTAGTATAATTACTCCTCTATAGCATATCAAAAACATAAGTATCATGCCATACGATAATATTATTGTTCATATATCTATTCAAATATATGGTTAAAGTTTGACAACTTTGAGTGAAAAAAGATTATGTGCATATTTGAATGAGATGGAGGGAGTAGTAGAAATCTGCAAACTCCGCATTCTTAATTTGAATGAATGATTGTGCACAAAGTCGGCCAAGACTATTTATGAGAATCATAATTTATAATTAGTAAATAGGGGATATTTAATTTCTATATAAAGTCTGCCAAGACTGTTTATGTAAAGTTAAATAGTTCTAAAGGGATTTATTGGTAATATACTAATATTTCACCCAATTAAGAAAAAAAATGAGCATGTCTTTCTATGAATATTTTCTTATCTTAATTTAATATGCTAATATTTTAAAATAGCAATCATGAATTGTAAGTTTTTTTTATAAAATTTAAATATTGTATAAGTTTATGGACAGTTCACGGTGATTTTTACTCTAAATGTTGTAAGTTTTTTTTTATAAAATTTAAATATTGTATTTTTAAAGTTAAAACAAGTAATAATATGTATTTGAATGTGAATGTATAAGGTAAAAAATTAATGGTCTGTCTATAAACTTATGGACAGACCTCCTATCAGGAGAACTACTATGTATATATATATATATATATATATATATATTAATATATTATAACTTGCAAGTTAGGAGTTTTGTGAGTTATGATCGACAACATAAAATAGAAAAAAAAATTAAATACAAACTATTCTATTTTATTCTTACATACTAATATAATCTTTATGCGATAACGTATACAGATCAATGTTTGCAATATGCATAAATGTCATGTTCTTTACAAAAGAAATAATTTTTCATTTTAAAAAATTGAAAGTATATATTAAAAAAGTAACTAGTAAAATTATATATATATATATATATATATATATATATATAATAGATTAGTTCAGCTAAAGTATTTTTACAAAATTAATATATTAAATTTTATTTTCATTATAATGACAATTTGCTATATTTATTTGAACAAGACCTGGATTGAATATATTGGCATCCAACCAAACCCGACCCGAAAGAGAATGTACCCGAAAAGTACCAAAACTAAACTGACTCAAACCAAACCTGATCCGAACCTGATTAAAAAAATGTAAAACTGAATTGTACCTTAAACCGAAACAACCTGAACCAAATTTGATCTGAACCCGATTCAAAAAAATTATACCCGAATTGTATTGAAATTGAAACAACTAGAACCAAACCCGACCCGTTCGGATATTTTTCAAAACTACCGAAAAACATCCGAACCTGAACACACCACATCAAGACCCGATACCCGAAGATAAAACAATCTACAAAATCATACCCAAACTGATTGGGTGTCACCCGTATCCGATCGAAGAGACCCGTTTGCCAAGTCCGCGTATTACACACGTGTTGGTGTTTGGGTGATGGTGGCACGGTAATTAATCCCCCGCCGCCTCACCCTATTTCATTTCATTTTCATTTTTTTTGCCTCATCCTTTTTTCATTTCATTTCCATTTTTTATTTTTATTTTTTATTTCCATTTTCTTCTATTTCCATTTTATATGATTAACTTATAATGTGTGTATATATATATATATTTAAGAGTCCGTCTCTTGAAAAACTGTCTTTTCATAAGCTATGGAAAAACCAATGTTTAAAGTGCAAATTAGAATAAATAAAGATAAATTTTTTGGTTTGCACAAATCGGGTTATAAAATTTATAACTACTACACGTTGTATAATAAAATTTTAATATTGCAACTAAGACATTTTATCTTTACTATTCCAATTAAACCCTGTCTTTCCATAAACATATGGAAAGACGATTTTTCCCAAAACTTTACTTTTATTTAATATTTTTGATGGTTGATAATGTGCACTCAATTATTAATGTATTTATTTTTAGTTGAAATTACAAAACTACGAGATTTTATACATTTTTTGATAAGGTTATATTAATTTTTGAACTTTCTATATAATTTATTATACAACTAATCTCTATTTATTATAAACTTTAATTACTATTTCTTACTTGATTAGCTATTCAATTTTTAATATGCAAAATTTTTATTCTCATTTTCTCTCTATCTTGGCTTATTATAACTTTGTGTCTATTTTCCTCAGTTTTCTTTCCTGAATACACATATTTACCTAACGTACTAAAAACGAATAATATAATAAGGTTAATATTTTATATTATTTTATAATTTTGTCCCATTTAAGTTTAAAGATTATAGTGAGTTGTGTAAATTTCAGATTTGGCTAATTGGCAATTTGTGGTAATTATGCAAATATGGTATTATTAGTTGCAACATCAAAGAAGGAATTTGGTGAAATAAGGAAAGACTGAAAACTGGATCCCAGAAGTGTACATCTCGTCCAAATTGTATTTGAGTTGGAAAATATATATCATTTCCTATATATGTGGGATTGGATTAATGTAATGGAATTGGAATATTCAGTTATGGTTAGGATATGGATGAAATATTCTAGTTATTCTAATTCCTTACTTAAAGGGATTAGATTTGGTAATTCTTATCTCCAAGAGATTTGACTGTAATCAGAATATTATGTGGAGAAGGAATTACATTTGCACAAGACTACACGCGTAAGAAGACTTTTCATGTTGAAACAAATGGAAATGTGAAGCCTAAAAGGATTTAATCAGTTGAAGATATTGCGTGAATATTGAGTTATGGAATATTGGAGATTTTGCAATATTTTATTTTAGGCATGTGATTGAAGCATATTGGATTTATGAAAATTTCCTACAATTATGGAATTGGATTTATGTAATATTATGGGATAATTGAGATTAGGAAAATCCCTTTATTTATAGGATTTGGATATGTTTCAGAAGCAGATTTGGAAATAGAATCTTTTGAAGACAAATATGGAGAATTCTAATCTGCTCATGATATATATATGTATTTATGTGTGTGTGTGGACATAACGGCTGTGCGACTCCCAGATTAATTGAAGAAAAATCTGCATCCAGATTTTTATCTTTCGAGAGATACTACAGAGCCACTCGTCTGTGTTCCAACAGGATCTTAAACTGTTGATCATGTTCAGAATCATACACCTTAATTTCTCGAGAGGAGGAGATCCAGCATTGATGAGTTTCGAGGTCAGAGGGAGTCTGATCAAGGCAGATCGGTAGCAAGGGGAGCTTGCAGAATTCACATGTTATAATTAGTTAAGATAAGCATATTGTATGGTGTACTTTGTACTGTATCTTTCTGATTAGCGAATTCCATCTGAACTGGGCATGGCCCCGCAGATGTAGGTAGATTTCACCGAACTACGTAACCAAGTCTCGTGTGTTCATGCTTTACTTTATTGCATACTTGGTTAGCTAAAATATGTTGGAACATGGTAGTGATAATTGAATTAATTAGGTAAAATCAAATTTCAAGTTGTAGTCGTATAAAGGAAAATAAAACTAGATTGTTTTGGATCAAACTTAATTATTACATAAATGCTGAATTCATTAGGGGCGGGGGTTTACACGCCATCACACTACCACAGAGACCCCCCTCTATCACCGTTTTTTTAGCACCGGTTTTTAAAATCGGTGCTAAAAATCTAATAGCACCGGTTTTTAAAATTTTTAACACTGGTTTTTTAAAAACCGGTGCTAAATTTTACGATAGCACCGGTTTTGGAAACAATTAGCACCGGTTTTCAAAAACCGGTGCTAAAAATTTGTAAATTTTATTTTTCCCGCCAAAGTAATAGCCAAAAGTTTTAAAATAGCACTGGTTTTGAAAATATTAGCACCGGTTTTTAAAGGTTTTTAAAAAGTGGTGCTAAATATTTGTAAAATTCTATCTTCCCGCCAAAAAATTCAAAATAGCACTGGTTTTAGTAAAAAATAGCACCGGTTTTAAAAACCGGTGCTAAAAATTTAATAATAGCACCGGTTTTTTCAAAAAAATTAGCACCAGTTTTTAAAACTGGTGCTAAAAATTAAAACTTAGCACCGGTTTTTGTAAAACATTGCACCGGTTTTTAAAAACCGGTGCTAAAAATTTTCGAGACTCATTTTCTCGCCAAAGAAATAGCAATTTTTTTTAATAGCACCGGTTTTTAAAAATCGGTGCTAAATATTTGTAAAATTCTATCTTCCAGCCAAAAAATTCAAAATAGCACTGGTTTTTGTAAAAAAAATAGCACCGGTTTTTACAAAAAATAGCACCGGTTTAAAAACTGGTGCTAAAATTAAAACTTAGCACTGTCTTTTGTAAAAATTAGACCGGTTTTAAAAACCGGTGCTAAAATTTAAAAAATAGCACCGGTTTTTAAAAATCGGTGCTAAAAATGTTCTATACTCATTTTCCCGCCAAAGAAATAGCCCAAAATTTTAAAATAGCACCGGTTTAATATTTTCCCGCCAAGGAAATTGCCAAAAAAAATTTCCCGCCGAAGAAATTGCCAAATTTTTTTTAAATAGCATCGGTTTTGGAAGAAAATAGCACTGGTTTAAACCTGTGCTAAAATTTTTTAAATTTTTCCTACCAAAATTATTTCCCCCCAAAGAAATTGCCAAAAAATTCTAAATATTTGTCGAAATTTTTTAAATTTCATTATTTCTGCAAAAGAATTCAAAAGATTCGCTAGAAATTTCAAATAATCTTCCCAGAAATTTCATGAGCTGGGAGCAGCTGTGCAGCCGCTCTAAGTTATTTTTTTTAACTTTCAAAATTGTTCACTTCTTTTGTTGACTTTGACTAATGACTAAGTTAAGTTAAATTAATCAACGATCAACCTTTACTGAACTCATATATACAAATAAGAATAAAATTTGTTTATAACTAATTAAGGTTCAACCTTTAATTGATTTAGTATACTTCCTCCGTCCCAGATTAAATTGCACAAGATCAAAGATTCGGTCAAACTAAGAAAACTTTTACTACATATTTGAATAGATATATAAACAATCGTGAAAACTATACTTGACTTTCAATATATAAACACTAATAACTAGGCTAACTTTGATTAATCAACGGTCAAACTATACTTGACTTTCAATATATAAACACTAATAACTAGGCTAACTTTGTCTAATCAACTGTCAAACTATACTTGACTTTCAATATATAAACATTAATAACAAAGTTGACTTTAACTAATTAACGGTCAAACTTTATTTGAATTAGTATATAATAAATACTAATAAAAATGTTTGACTTTGTCTAATCAACGGTCAAACCTTACTTGACTTTCTATATATAAACACTAGTGACTAAGCTGACTTTAACTAATCAACGGTCAAAATTTACTTGGCTTTCAATATATAAACACTAATAACAAAGTTGACTTTAACTAATTAATGGTCAAACCTTACTTTAATTAGTATATAATAAATATATATAAAAATGTTTGACTTTGTTCAATCAACGATCAAACCTTACTTGACTTTCAATATTTAAACACTAATAACAATGTTGACTTTAACTAATCAATGGTCAAACTTTACTTGACTTTAAATATATAAACACTAATAAATAAGTTGACTTTGACTAATCAACGGTCAGACCTTACTTGACTTTCAATATATAAACAATAATAACTTGGTTGACTTTCACTAATCAACGGTCAAACCTTACTTGACTCTCTATATATAAATACTAGTGACTAAGTTGACTTTAACTAATCAACAGTCAAACTTTACTTGACTCTCTCTCTGTATAGAATCACTAGAGACTAACGGTTTCTCTGTATAGAAACACTAGGATTTGACGGTTGCGCGATTTGCTTGCGCTGCACTGAAAAGTGTAAAATGGCATACGGCTGTCCATTTGCCTAAAATGGAGAGAACGGTTACAAAACCGTTACGCGGGGCGTGCGCGGTAGAAGTCATGCCCGGTCTCTTATCATTAGGAGGTCTATCTGCGGGGAACAACTGGGAGCACCATCGACTACGGTCAACTAGCTCCCATCCCCAAAGGAAAAACCTCGGCACCCACACAGAGATCGTTACCGAAGGCCAATAACACCCCTTTATCTTCATCTTAGGGGCGTACATGGTAGAAGCGGTGTACCAACTCCATCAGGAGAGGACGCAATGCTTCATTCCTTGGAAGGCCGAGACCTAATTGGGTTTCGAAGGCCGTCACAGCACTTCAGCGATGGTTGGGATTACACCTATGGGGAACAAACCATGGGTCAAGAGCCGGTTACGAATCCCGGTTGGATGGAGGTTCCATGGAGGAGGGGCTAGCGAGATTGTTCTCATGATCTTCTGTTCTCTTTGTTTTTTGGGTCACCTGGTAGTAACATTTAGACCAGGGGCAGTATTTTAGGAAGCATGTATTGAGGGAGTGGGCCAATGTCCCCACTCCCGTACACCCCCACGGCATTTTTGGGGCCACCTGATTGTACCATCTAGATTAGGGGTAGTTTAGTAGGTTTCATTGTATAACGGGAGTGGGACAATGTTCCCACTCCCGTAGACTCTCACGGTTTCTTTTTATTCACCATTACCTTCGACTAGTGACTAAACTGACTTTAACTAATCAACGGTCAAACTATACTTGACTTTCAATATATAAACACTAATAACAAAGTTAAATTTAACTAATTAATGGTCAAACTTTATTTGAATTAGTATATAATAAATACTAATGAAAATGTTTGATTTTTTCTAATCAACGGTCAAACCGTACTTGACTTTCTATATATAAACACTAGTGACTAAGTTGACTTTAACTAATCAACGGTCAAACTTTACTTGACTCTCAATATATAAACACTAATAATAAAGTTGACTTTAACTAATTAATGGTCAAACCTTACTTAATTACTATATAATAAATAAAAATAAAAATGTTTGACTTTGTTTAATCAACGGTAAAACCTTACTTGACTTTCAATATTTAAACACTAATAACTAGGTTGACTTTAACTAATCAATGGTCAAACCTTACTTGACTTTAAATATATAAACACTAATAACTAAGTTGACTTTGACTAATCAACGGTCAGACCTTACTTGACTTTCAATATATAAACAATAATAACTTGGTTGACTTTCACTAATTAACGATCAAACCTTACTTGACTCTCTATATATAAATATTAGTGACTAAGTTGACTTTAACTAATCAACGGTTAAACTTTACTTGACTCTCAATATATAAACACTAATAACAAAGTTGACTTTAACTAATTAATGGTCAAACCTTACTTTAATTAGTATATAATAAATAAAAATAAAAATGCGTGACTTTGTTTAATCAACGGTAAAACCTTACTTCACTTTCAATATTTGAACACTAATAACTAGGTTGACTTTAACTAATCAATGGTCAAACCTTACTTGACTTTAAATATATAAACACTAATAACTAAGTTGACTTTGACTAATCAACGGTCAGACCTTACTTGACTTTCAATATATAAACAATAATAACTTGGTTGACTTTCACTAATCAACGATCAAACCTTACTTGACTCTCTATATATAAATATTAGTGACTAAGTTGACTTTAACTAATCAACGGTCAAACTTTACTTGACTCTCAATATATAAACACTAATAACAAAGTTGACTTTAACTAATTAATGGTCAAACCTTACTTTAATTAGTATATAATAAATAAAAATAAAAATGTTTGACTTTGTTTAATCAACGGTAAAACCTTACTTGACTTTCAATATTTAAACACTAATAACTAGGTTGACTTTAACTAATCAATGGTCAAACCTTACTTGACTTTAAATATATAAACACTAATAACTAAGTTGACTTTGACTAATCAACGGTCAGACCTTACTTGACTTTCAATATATAAACAATAATAACTTGGTTGACTTTCACTAATCAACGATCAAACCTTATTTGACTCTCTATATATAAATATTAGTGACTAAGTTTACTTTAACTAATCAACGGTCAAACTTTACTTGACTCTCAATATATAAACACTAATAACAAAGTTGACTTTAACTAATTAATGGTCAAACCTTACTTTAATTAGTATATAATAAATATAAATAAAAATGTTTGAATTTGTTTAATCAACGGTCAAACCTTACTTGACTTTCAATATATAAACACTAATAACTAGGTTGAATTTTATTCATTAATGGTCAAACCTTACTTTAATTAGTATATAATAAATACACATAAAAATGTTTGACTTTGTATGGTCAAACCTTACTTGACTTTCAATAAATAAACACTAATAACAAAGTTGACTTTAACTAATTAACGGTCAAACCTTATTTGGATGTGTATTTGATCTTCTTGAAGGTGAAAATGGGCTCTTCACAGGTCCATTTTTGTCCTAAATATTCACTTAAAAACTGAACTCTTCACAGGTCCATTTATGTACCCATGTTCTGTCCGAATCCGCCATCGTAGCTCCCATCACTATTGATATGCGCCCCCTCCGCCGGAGCACCCATCGTCGCCGCGCTAACCATCGCACACCACCTCTTCGCTTCCTACCTCCGATGGTGATGCTCTCCACCGCCTCCACACCAATTTCTCCGCTGGATCTCCCATCGCTGCCAGATATCCCATCACCAGTGATATGCGCCCTCTCCGCCGGAGCTCCCATTTCCGCTGCGCTAACCACTGCACGCCACCTCTTTGTTTCCCACCACCGATGGTGATGCTCTCCACCACCTCCGTACCGCTCCCCTCTGCCGGAGCTCCCATCACCGGCTGTGCTTACCAATGCACAGGTCCACCTCGTCACTTTTATCCTTCTCTCTATTTTCTTCCGCCCAACATAACCATCCTCAAACCCTAGATCTAGGGGTTCCCAACTCCACGTCGTTCTCGGTGTTCCCGGCGTTCCAACTCCACGGCGTTCCCGGCGTCGTTGCAGTGAGATGGTGTTTCTCATGCATCGCTGGAAGTCCAGTCTACAGCGGAAGTCTGCTGAAGTCCAGTTCAATGTGCCTCTTCCTTTCTTTGTTTTCCTATGCTTGCTCTCCAAGTGTTCGATGTTTTGTCTGATGGAGAAAAAATGCTTGAATTGCAGGGGAAGAAGAAGATAAAGGTGGGGATATTGAACCGAATGATCATGATGTGTAGGAGGAGGAATAATCAAAAGTTCTGCACATAATCAAGGTGGGGACATTGCTGCACATAATCAAAAGTTCTCTTCTCTCTATTTTTTTTTGCTGTGTTTGCTGTTTTTGCTGTGTTTGCTGTTTTTGCTGTGTTTGCTATTTTTGCCGTGTTTGCTGTTTTTGCTGTGTTTGCATTTTAAATCAATCTTGAAAAGTTAAATTGTGTAACTTAAGTTCGGATAGAGGGAGTAACGCTTGCATCAATTGACGAAACATCTTGCATCAATTTTACCCTACTGCCTCCATTTTTTTATTGAAAATTTATGTGTTCTGATTAGTTCAATTTAGTGTTCAAATTAGCCTGAGGTATATCTTCGTTTCCTGTTGGAGGCCTATAATGATGAGAACCCTGATGTTCGACAGGTTTGCATGTTTAATTTCTGTGATTTAATTTTGATGGATGTAAATTTGCTCCAGTACTAGATCTGTTATGCATTATTTGATTCACTATTGCACCTATCGACTTTGTCTTTGAGAACTGATGTAGCATATGGTGAATTGACTTGGCTTAGATATATAAACAATCAACAAGGTGCTACATTTAAGCGAACGTGAACGTGCTGTTTGAGTTAGTTGAATTGTGACCCCTTGTGTGACCTGCTGTTCATCATGCATTGCAGGAAGGTAGTGAAAGAAGTCCCTCGAGGTGTACATGTAAACTTTTTGAAAGAAGAATGGAGTTTTCACAGGTGGGCACTTGAAGATCTTCAGAGACTTCATGTTGCTGAGGAGCAAGCAGTTGAAGAGGGAGGTGGAGTTGAAATGCATGTGCTGGAAGATGTTGGTCATTGGGTAAGCCAAAGAGAGCTTCTTCTGTGAGAATCTTGTATTGGGTTCCAACACGTTCTTGGAGGTACTAGTAGCGTCACCTTAGCCTAAAACAAAATGAATCATATTTCTCATACTATTGCAGGAACAATACACCCTTTTTATAAGGATGGATGAAGTAATATTTTATATAGTTAAGGGTGAATTAAACCATGAATATGCTAGGTTATCCATGGTGGAGACGTTGAATACACTGATATTTTTGCAACGTGCAGGTACATGCAACCCCGATTGATTGTTCTTTTTTTTCCGTGAAAGCACCCGAGGGTGAGGGTTAATATATTGGTACCCCAAGCCAAGATGAGCGAACCAGAATAATGAAGTAAGTTTATACAAAAGGCAGCAGCATTGCCTCCAAAAGATCAGTTACTACTATCTATGAGACTATGTATGTGCAGAAAGTAGAGGAGGTAGTTGCGATTCCAAAATAACAAAACTCCACATCGAGTGTTATTTCATTACTTTGTCTAAGCAACTACCCGTCGGTGAGATCCATGAGTGAAAACTGTCAAAAGAAATGTGCTAGTATGCATGTCGATAACACGGAGGTCCCTTCTAGCAGTCTCAGATCCCTTTGAGCCATCGCAGATCCCTTCGAGCAATCGAAGATCCCTTTGAGCAGTCGATGATCCCTTCGAGCAATCGATGATCACGTCTAGCAGTCGATGATCCCGTCTAGCAGTCGAAGATCCCGTCGAGCAGTTTGTAGTTCCCACGTGCGTGAGATTGTCCCCTCGTGCGTGAGATGAAAGTCACCTCCAGCACACGGGACTCACCTCGAGAACACGGGGGTCCCTTCGAGTAGTCGAAGATCCCGTCGAGTTGTCGATGATCCCATCGATCAGTCGATGATCCCGTCGAGCAGTTTGTAGTCCCCTCGTGCGTGAGATTGTCCCTTAGATCATGAGATAGTCCCCTCGAGCACACTAATGCCACCTCGAACACTCGAATGCCACCTCGAGCACTCGAGAGCCACCTCGAGCACTCGAATGCCACCTCGAGCACTCGAGAGCCACCTCGAGCACTCGAATGCCACCTCGAGCACTCGAGAGCCACCACGAAAGCCACCTGAGCACTCGAGAGCCACCTCAAGCACTCGAAAGCCACCTGGAGCACTCGAGAGCCACATCGTGCTCATGATTGTTCCCTCGAGCACTCGATCAAAATTCCATTCGAGCAGTCGAAGATCCCGTTAAGCAGTCTATATTCCCTCGTGCATGCGATTGTCCCTTCGAGCACACGAGAGTCACCTCGAGCACACGGTAGTTTCCTCAAATACACGAGAGTTCCCTCGAGCACTCTTATGTTCCGTCTAGCCACGAAAATCCCCTCGAGCACTCGGAAGTCCCCTCGATATGATAGTTGCGATTCCAATTGGACGAGTCTCCTCCCTATGTGGAATGGATGAGAACCTGACAAATTGCACAAACACATCAGCTGTATCTATCCTATCAGAAGGCCATATGTAGCATATTATCAGGTAACATCTCTAATCCAAGGGATTCCACATCTATCTGGATAAAAGAGTCCCTTAAGAAAGGGAGGGGCTAAATTCAGTTCTAGGTCCCCATTTAAGTTATTATTTAAAACAAATTTTGCAAGGAAATCCGCTGCATTGTTAGCCTCTCTGGGAGTGTGTTGGATTGGATGTATATGATGTTTTAAATTCAGAGATTGGCAAATAGAGAAAGTCCTCCAGGGTGAGGTATTTGGGTTTTGAATACCTTGTACTGCCACTAAACAATCTGATTCCACCTCACATCCGTTTAAATCCAATTCTGAAAGTAGCTCATATCCACTTTGGATGGCTATCAATTCTGCCTGTAAAGGTGATAGGGAATGAAAAGATTTTACCCTCATTTTAACCACTTTACCCTCATAATTCCTAACTATCACAGCTAGAGCAGAAAAACCCCCTGTAATCCATGTTGCATCTGTATTTATCTTGTAACTGGTAAGGGGTTTCTGCCATTTCACTATAGTAAAAGATTTCCTTTTCTTTTGTTGAATATAAGGAATAATGTTAGCTTGTGTCCAATATCTGTTCTTGTCTATATTACTTATCAAATGATTCACTAACAAAATTTGATAGATCATGCCTTTTATTTCATGGATACAAGCTTCTTGGGAGAAGGAATCATTATCAAACAAGATTTTATTCCTTCTAATCACTAGAATCCATATTGTTACAAGAAGAGCAGCAATGGTGATATTAGACTGAATATTGAATTATGCCTTAAAAGAGAAATAGAATTCAACTCTGCTCTTCAGGGTTGGAAAAGTGTTGTGTTGGATTTTTAAAAAATTAGTTACACAATTCCATACAGCAGTAGATGAGGTGCAAGAGTTGAAAAAGTGATCTAAAGAGTCACTGTGATTCTGATACAGAGGGCATTTAGATGCTAAATAGAAACCCAACCTTCTTAAAATGTTTTCAAAAGGAAGTAATCCATTCAGGGCTCTCCATAGAAGAACTGACATTTTTTTGGGAATGAAGGGGGACCATACCTTTTGATAATGGAGGATCTTTGGCTTTCTCTGTCTGAGAATTATGTATGCTGACTTGATGGAGAAAATTCCATTTGTAGCTGGCATCCAGATGAGCCTATCCTCATGTATATATTCCAATTTAGCTTCCTGCAAAATAGAACACAGATTGGTCGCCAAAAATGGCTCCAGTTAAGGAAGGATAGATGCTTTGTTGTTAATAAATGACCTAAGTGAGATGTCCACAAAGGGGATGTCTCTTCCTTGAGGCCATTTATAAAATAAAGCTCCTTCTCCAGTCCAGTTAGCGTTCCAAAATGAGCAGTCACCGATTCCATGTATTACTCTGGAGTTACTATTAGCTTTATCTGTAATATCACATATTCTGGACCACGTACGAGAGGTTTTGTAAGACTTAGAGAGTGACCATAAGAGAGAGGTCCATTGCGTGGAGTTGAATTGCAGTTTCCACCACAATTTACATGAAAAAGCATCAACAGTTGCCTTTAAATCCCTAAAACCTATCCCATTTTCTTCGACAGGTACACTCATCTTTTTCCAAGACGTCCCTTTTTTCTTTTCCCGATTATCCGAATACCCCCAAACAAACTAGAGGCCATTTTCTCCATTTTTTTAAAAACTATTTTTGGAGGACTCAAAACAGTAAAAATATGAGTTGGATTGAGAGAAGACAGTGATTTATCAGAATAATTTTACCTGCAGTAGAGAGCCATCTGTTCTTCCAATTATGGATTGATTTATCCATTCTTTCTAGTAGTGGTTGGTAGTGTACCTACAGATTTCTACCAGAAATATAGGAACTCCCAGATATTTAAATGGGAGAGATCCTTTTTCCATCCCCAGAATCCTTTTAACAGAGTTAACAGTAGAAAGGGTGTTTCTGTGGGATACATAAAAATCCAATTTTGAGAAATTGACCTATTGTCCTGAGGTTTGTTCATAAGAAATCAGGAACTTTTTGAACCTCTTCATGTTTCTAGGGTTAGTATTCAAGAAAACTGCTGTGTCATCAGCATACATTAAATGTGAGACCGGAGCACAAGTCTGAGGTAGAGAAAAATTTTGAAGGTACCCTGTGCTAAAAAGTTTCTTTAATCCTCTGGAAAATGCTTCAGAAAGAAAATTATAGAGAAATGGTGAAAGAGGATCTCCTTGTTTAATGCCCCTAGATGATGCAAAAAAAACCTGCAGTAGCTCCATTGATTAAGACAGAAAAATTTGCAGCAGATATGCTGCGCATAATAAGTTTGACAAATTTCCCGTGAAAGCCAAAGTGAAGAAGAATGGAGTTCAGGAATGGCCATGAGACTCTATCAAAAGCCTTTTGCATATCTAGTTTAACTATTAAGTTAGGAACTTTTGATTTTCTGGACAACATCCTGGTCATCTCTTGCATTAGGAGGATATTATCAGTGATTTCCCTTCCTTTAATGAAAGCACTTTGCTCTGGAGAGATTAGGTTGTGCATTAGAGGTTTAATCCTTTCCATAAGCATTTTTGAGAAGACTTTATTGACAAAATTGGATAAACTAATAGGTCTGAAATCTGATAAAGAAATTGGAATTGGTTTTTTGGGAATTAAAGTAAGCCAGGTGCTTGTGATGGCCTTAGGAATTATGCCTCCACTTATAAAATCATTTGCTGCCTCCAGAAGGTCATCTTTAATAGTTTCCCAAAAAAATGTGAAGAAATGACCAGAGAAACCACAGATCCCGGAGCACCTGCTTTATTTAAGTCAAAGAAAGCAAATTCCAATTCCTGTATATTGAAAGGTTCAAGCAGGAGTTGATTTTGTTGTTCAGAAATCAGACAGGGAATTTCCCCTAAAAAAATTTTCAGATAAGTTCCAGTTTTTTGAGGAGCCTCCTCATTAAGAAGTTTCTTAAAAAAATCTAACTCCTTCATCTTTAATCAGCTATGGGTCAGTAATCCAGGTCCCATTTCCATCTTTGATTTTACTGATTTTAGATCTAGCTCTCCTTTCCCTGATGGTGTGGTGAAAATAACTGGTATTTGCATCCCCCTGTTTAAGCCAATTTAATCTTGCCTTCTGTTTTAAGAAAATGTTTTTTTCTGTCTGGGATCTGAGAAGTAAGGCTTTGTGCTTATGGAGTTCAGCTAAGTCAGACTCTGTTTGGGACTGTTGAAATTTTATTTCTAGATCACTGACTTTTGCTTCAGCTTCGACCAGGTTTTGATTGACATTTCCAAAAGTATTTATGCTCCAAACTTTAATGTCAATCTTAAGTCTCTTAAGCTTATGCACTAATCTGTACATTCCTCTAGAGGTGGACGGTATATTCCAGTTTTTTTCCACTAAATTGTGGAAGTCTTGTCTATTTGTCCACATTTCTTGGTATCTGAAAGGCCTAGGAACCATTACTTCAGAAGATTGAATGGACAACAATAATGGAGAGTGGTCAGAGGTCAATCTATTTAGTACCTGAATTGAGCTGTTTGGAAAGAGATTTCAACCAATCCAAATTTCTTATGCCCCTGTCTAATCTCTGGAACAGAAGATCCTTACATTTATTCCTGAATATGTTATTACTCCATGTAAAAGAATTTCCTACAGTGGGGATGTCATGCAAGTCCAGATTATTTATGAAGGCATTAAAATCTTTCATGCTTCTTGTGGGGGGGGGGGGGATTTCCTTCCTTTATACTCAGATACTGAGACCACAGTATTAAAGTCTCCAATGTATATAGAAGGTTCTGGAGGGGGGTTTTTTAGATCATTCCAAAGAGCTTCCCTCGATTGTCTATTTACACTAGCATATATAAAATAGCAATTCCAACTGACTGATGAATAAATTTCAGTAATTCTAGCCTGAAGAAATTGATCTGACTCTTTTAAGCTGATTACATTAAAAGCATGATTCCATAAGATCCAGATTTTAGCATTTTCAGCAGGGAGAGAATTTTTGAATCCTAGCCCATGCATCAGAGTGTTTATTTTCTTTTTTTCATGCCAAGGCTCTATCAAACAGAGAATAGCAATCTTGTGAGACAGCATAAGAGATTTTATTCTATCCAAGGATGTTCCGTAGCCTCTAACATTCCAAACTAACATGTTTCCAATTATGTTGTATTTAATCATTTAAAACAGGTGGTGGTTGCTTTCTGTGAGGATCTAAGGGTTCTTGTTTTAACAGCAGTGGCTTTACTATTCTTTGATTGCTTATCCTGATTCTTATCAAGTTTATCTAAATATGAATTAGGTATTGGTTTGTGTGTGCTAACCTTTGACTGTGCGCTTTGAAATACCTTTGTGTTCTGATCAGTTGTGGATTGAGCTCCCTTATTTACCTCTGTAGGAACTGCCTGTGGTTGAAGATTCGACCCCTGAGTCAGCCTAGCATCTGTGATGAACAGTGGATGATGGTTGATGCCAGCAACATGAGTGACAGGTGTATTTGTTACTAAAGTAATGGGGAGCTTTGTGAGTCTGTCATGTGGGCTGATTTCTTCTGAGGGAAGAAGTTCTGTTTCGTCTGTGATCTTGTCATTTGTTTCCTGAGATTCCAGTGTTTCATGGAATATTTCTACTGCTTCCTCCTCATCATCTCCCTCATTTAAATCTTCTAAGGACTGAAAGGCATTTGAAATCTTGATAGTTTTTTCTGTTGTCTGGGATTCCTGGATGGGTACTGACTCAATCGGGTGTTTTTTCTTTCTCCAAAGCGTTGTTGTAATAGGCTTAGAGATGTCATCCAGAGAATAAAAGGAACTTGTTCTTTTCTTATTAATATCAGGGAAGGCTTGTACCATACTATTTTTCAAACGAAGACCTGTCTTACTTTGTTGTAACAAACACCCTACTTCTTTCTGGGAAGCTGATAGACCCTGGGAAGCTGATAGACCCGAGGACTCTGCCACATCTAAGACCAGTGTAGGATGGGGATCTAAGGCTTGAGAGGGTTCCACCTGATCTGTGGCTTTGTTTTCCTTTTTTCCATTTATGATCGGAAGGTGCTTTTTCCTCAGCTCTGGGTGCAAGAAGTTACACATAGCATTACTATGACCAATTATCCTACACTGAGTACAATATGAAGGCAGTTCGTCATACTCAATAGGGTACTCGGCAACTTTGCTACCAATTCCAACCACAATAGTAGATGGCAACTAGGACATAAGGTCAACCTCAACACACACTTTGATTGCAGATGGCCTAGTCAGTGCACTAGTTGCTGGTTCCTTTTTAAGGAACCTACCAATCTGACTGCTCATACCAATGATTGCAGATGTATTATAGAAATGAATAGGGAGTTTATGGATTGTTACCCAGGCTGGAACAACAGATGATTTAGCTACAGGGGAGAAGTCAGGTGACCATTTTTGTACTTTCATTATTGAGCCTTGAATCATCCACTGCCCCTTCATCCAGCATCTCTGATAGTCTTCACTCTCCTGAAATCTGATAAGCACGTGGCGGTAATCCAGAGATCCCAATTGGAACTTTGATTTGAAACCTATGGACTTAAAAGCGGCTTGAAGAGTATCCATTGATGGCTTTCCTCTGTTGAACTTCCCGACCAAAGCATTCTGGTAGTGTGACGCCAGTAACTCGCCCTCCTCCGGTGGGAGAATGAAAGCAATTTTTCCCTTATATTCTGTGATAGGGTGAAGATTAGGCGTGTTGGGTAAATAGGTGAAGAGCGGAGAGGGTTTAGAGATCAGAGCTTGGAGGAAGCTCTTACTAATGGCAGGGGGGTTTTTGTTTGGAGGCTTGGCAGTGGCAAAGCCATGGCCGGCAGCCAATTCCACCGCTTGTGACCGTTATCAGGCTGGTAAGGTGAACGAATAGAAGTAAGAAGTGGTGTTGCATCAAAATTTTCAGTCGCACACAGTGTCGCACACACAAACAGTAAAAATCGCACACAATCGCACAAAAACTTCTAATATCCCCCGATTGATTGTTCAAGATTGTTTCATTCTCATTCCAAGGATTTTAGCCACTTCCTAGCAATAGTTCTACTTCAAACTGTAAAGTTTAGATTTATCTAGTTGGCAATTTATGGAAATTATGCAAAGATGGTAATATTGAGTTGCAACATCAAAGAAGGAATTTTGGTGAAATAAGGAAAGGTTGAAGACTGAATCCAAGAAGGATACCTCTAGTTCAAGTTCTATTTGAGTTGGAGAATATATCAGTTCCTATATATGTGGGATTGGATTAATGTTATGGAATTGGAATATTCAGCTATGGGTATTATACGGATGAGTTATATTTACGCCAAAGATGTTTACGGAAAAAGAAGACAGAACATTATGGTATTTGTAAGTTATGGAAATCTAAATATTCTGCTATATGTTTAGGCGTGTGAAGCATAATTGATTTATGGAAAATCCCTACAAATATGGAATTGATATTATCAAATATATGGGATAGATTGATATAAGGTAAATCCCTTTATTTATGGGATTTGGATATGCTTCAAGAAGCAGATTTGGAATAGGAATATTATGGAAATAATCATGGAGAATTCAGATCTGCTCATGGACTATATATAGAGGACAAACACGGCTGCATTATTTACGGATTTAATTGAGCAAAAATCTGCATACAGATTTTCGAGATTAGCAAAGAGCCAGAATACTGTGTTCCAACACACGAACCTGCTGCACAAAGTTCAGAATCATATTCCTTAATTCCTCGGGAGGAGGAGATCCAGCATCGATGAGTTTCGAGGTCAGAGGGAGTCTGATCAAGGCGGATCGGTAGCAAGGGGAGCTTGCAGGATTCACGTTATAGTTAGATAAGATAAGTATAATTGTATGGTGTACTTTGTACTGTATCTTTCTGATTAGTGGATTCATTCTGAACTGGGCCAGGCCCCGCAGATGTAGGTGGATTTCACCGAACTGCGTAACCAAGTCGTGTGTCTTTTACGTTTACGTTATTATGCACTTGGTTAATTTAGTCATGTTGGAACACACCAGTAGTGATAATTGAATTGATTAGGTAAAACCAAATTTCACAAACAAATATCTCTTTAACCACAATGAGTAATCATTCTTATTGTCCATCTTGTTCTTGTTGATCATTTTCCCAGAATCATTAGATTGTTTCACTAACCACTTGTACCTTTCTTTACCTCCAATTCGGAATCTGGGAATTAATTACTGCTGATAGGTTCGGTTCTCCCAACTATGTACTCATTTCATCTTTGTTTTTGCAAGAGTAGAGAAGAAACTGAGATTCTAGAGATGTAAGTGAAGGCAGTGCACCATAAATTGTGTTGCATTAGTTTTATTATTGTATAATTAGGACTATTATTCTTGTTATAGTCGTGCGAGACAAGGTGTTTGTATACATTAATGTGGAAATAAATTATTAATTATGTGAAGTTGATTTTATTATTAAATTAATGTGGAATAAAATTATTAATTTTGGGTCTTTTTCTCTCTCTCTGAAAACGGCAGCGCGCTGCAGCTTTCAGAAGAAGGGATTTTTTTCGTCGTTGTAAATAAATTAGCACCGGTTGAAAAATCGGTGCTAAAAAAAACCGGTGCTAACAAAAAAAACTGGTGCTAATTTAGCACCGGTTGTGAAAAACCGGTGCTAATTTAGCACCGGTTGAAAAACTGGTGCTAATTTAGCACCGGTTGTGAAAAACCGGTGCTAATTTAGCACCGGTTGAAAAACCGGAGCTAACAAAAAAAACTGGTGCTAATTTAGCACCGGTTGAAAAACCGGTGCTAACAAAAAAAATAGGTGCTAATTTAGCACCGGTTGAAAAACTGGCGCTAACAAAAAAAATTGGTGCTAATTTAGCACCATTTGAAAAACTGGTGCTAACAAAAAAATTGGTGCTAAAAGTAGGAATTTAGCACCGGAGGAGTTTTTCCAACCGGTGATACCGTTTCATCGGTTACTTAGGCACCGGTTTTTTATTACAAAAAAACCGGTGCTAGAGGTGGGTCTCTGTGGTAGTGTCACTTCATTGCTTCCGTCGTACCACTTTTTTCCCCGGCGAAATCCAGAAAAGGTTGGACACCACTTCGACATCAAAAGAAACCGACAGCAAGCCGATATCGACTCGTTGACCGCATTCTTCAATCCCACGTAGCCCCTCCACTCCCGACTACTGGTATATTAATTTTTTTTAAAAAAAATCTATTATGCATAATTTACAATATTAATTATGGTAATAGTAGATCTAATTTTTATAATTAGTTGATTGATTATAACTAGTTGAAATTATTACATCATTGAATTAGTATCCATGTTTTATTGAACTGTTGATTGAGAGAACACTTTGCTTAACTTCAGTGTATCAATTAGTCAAACCTAGATTGTTACTGTATCTGTGTGCGAAAAAGTGTGAAACACTCACTAACGAAAACTTTACTTTCTTTCTCGTATTTTCTCTTCTTCTTCTCCCATCTCTGTAACTGATAACGGTCAAAATTTGGTTTCTCTTCCCTGCTTATGGCGGCCCCTCTGCCTGGTCGCGGTGGCCATGCGGCGGCAAAATCCTTTCTTCAAGCATTAGGTAACCGCCCACCGCCTCTAAATGTCTCCCTTTCCTTTAACCCAGAAATTGTGCCGAAAACCCAATATAAGGGAGATATAGCCTGTCTGGTATCTTGCTAAGACGCTGAAGCTTTGGCCTCTCACTACCAAAATACCCTGGTCGGTAAGTTTGCAAGAGGCAAGCCACCGATGTTTGCTCTCAATGATGCTTTCAACTCTGTGGGATTCAAGGGTAAATTTCAACTCGGATCCATCGACTTCAGACATATCCTGATTCGGTTTCAAGACAAGGAGGATTATCAGAGGTTATGGCTCAAAGGTCAGTGGATTTTCAACCATGCCCCAATGAAGGTTCTCAAATGGACAACTGATTTCTCGCCTGAGGCAGAGTCCTCCATAGTTCCGGTATGGGTCACTATTCCCCACGTCCCAGTCTTCTTCTATAATACTGCAATGCTAGAAATTATGGGGAATCAAATAGGGAATTATATTAAGATGGATGTTGCTACTGCGGCTCTTTCTAGACCCTCAGTAGTCAAGATGTGTGTCGAAATAGACTTGAAAAAAAAGCAGCCATCATTCATTAGAGTCGGTATTGAGGAGGATGGGATCGAGTATAATGTGGTTAAACTACCCATAGAATTTGAGGACCTACCACTATACTGTCACCACTGCAAATCTATAGGTCATGATGATGCTCTTTGCATTTATTTGCACCCAGAACTTAAGAGATCAAGGAACAATAGGATGGATAATTTCAACCCTAGCCATAGGGATTTAGGGCTTGGCAAGTCAGTACCTCAGAGTAAGGGTTCTGATGGTATAGTTATTGAAAATGTAAGCCAAGTACATGCTGATAGCAATAAGGCTGAAGGTTCTAGTGTCTCAGCATCTGAGAAACTTAAGACTCTGTCCTCGCAGAGGTTCAAATATGTTCCAAAGCAGCAGGCTGTAGCAGTTAAAAATGTTGAAGATGATGGGGTAGCTGTGTCACCTCAGGAAAAGGATAAGCTTACTGAGAATAAACCTCTCCCTCAAGATAACCTCATTGTTGTGCAGAAGTTTACTGATCCGATTCGGGATACTCAGGCTATTGAGCACGTTACGGATCCTGCTGTTCAGTTTAAGGTTACTAACCTGGATACTGAAGCTGAGCAGGTTTCTGAGGAGGCCAATACTGATCACCTTATAGTCATCCAAGATGATTCTCTTGACCCTGAGACTGGTGATCAGTTGGTTATCAATCAAGATAAAATTGCAGAGTTGATCTCTGAGTCTCCTGTTTATCAGTCAAAGCACTCCCTATCTGCTCCACCAAACATCATCACAAAGAAAGTTTTTGCTAAGGATGACATTCCTAGCAAACGGGGTAAGTCTTTCTCACCTTTCAATACCATTATTGCTGCTAAAAATTTCATTTTCTCTCAGCAGAAACATAGACACAACAGATTCCTCCCCCTTGAGGATGATGATGGATCCAGTGGGGAGAACACACCAGGTAACCTTCCAATCAATGCTGAGGCCCCAGAGGTTGCAGTTACTGAACACATGGGAGTTTCTCCTTCCAACAGTACTGATAATTATGCAAATCAGGTCAGTCAGGTAAGCTCCACCATTTTACACTCCAAACCATCTAAGCTGAAGAAAGGTAGGCAATCAGTGAAAGAATTTAATCATAGGAATGAGACATATTTAACTCAGTTAAATACTATCATGACTAGATCAAAAAGCGCCAATAATGTTTCAATATGAATAACACAACACTTAGGATTAAATTTTTGGTTTGGAACTTGAGGGGAATGGATACTTCCATGCTAAGACTACAAAACTTAATCACTAGGCATAGGTTTGAGCTTATCTATTTAATTGAGCCTAAACATGACAACATGCAATGTGATTCCTATAGGCAACTATTACATTATGACAACTGTATGTATGCAATGAGTGGTCAGATTTGGCTATTTTGGAATGCCAGTATATCCCTAACAGTCAAATGTGATAATTTGCAATTCTTAGTTGTTTCTTTGAACAGTCTCACTTTGAATAAAAGCATGGATGCCTTTTTTGTGTACGGCCTCAGAACTAGAAATGGTAGGAAAAATCTTTGGTCTGATCTTAGGTCCTCTACTCACTCAGATGCTATCTTTATTGGGGATTTCAATGCCATTACATCTATAAATGAATATAAAGGTCCATTTACTCCAAAATTTGGTAGTATGAAGGACTTTAATGATTTTATTAATGTAATGGCTTTGGAAGAAATTAATACAGTTGGTAATTTATTTACTTGGAGTAACAACAGGCTGAGAAACCCTACTATCCAAAGATTAGATAGAGGTCTGTGTAATCCTTCTTGGTCATCTACTTTTCCTACCTTTTCTGTTCAAATTTTGAATAGGATTTCTTCTGATCACAACCCTATGCTTCTTATAATTGGAAGTGATATTCCATCTAATCCTAGGCCTTTCAGATTCTTGAACACTTGGTTTAAAAGGAATGACTTCATGGATGTAATTAAGAAAAACTGGGATCTCCCTCTCAATAACTCAGGAATGCTTGGTTTCTATCTTAAACTCTTAAGATTGAAAAAAAGAACTAAAAATATGGAATAAGGAACATTTTGGTAATATTCATGATAATGTGGTGCTGGCTGAAACTGCTCTAGAAGCTCAGGAACATATATATGATTTTAATGCTTTTGTGGACAATTTGGTTAAACTTAAGGAAGCTAAGGCTAAGTTAGTTAGAGCTCTAGCAGAACAGAAAAGCTTCTGGAAACATAAGGCCAACATTAAGTGGTTAAAGGAAGGAGACAATAACACCAGCTTTTTTCATAACTCTGTTAAGGAAAGAAAATGTAGATTAAAGATCACAAAAATCAAAAGTAGTAATGGTCAATGGCTAGATAGTATACAGGACATTGAGAATGAAGCCATTCACTACTACCAAGACCTCTTAACAGATGATAGCACTCCTGATTGTAATTTTTTCAAATCTCACTTTCTGAGTCAGATTCCTAATCTGGTCACTCAACAAGGTAATGATAGACTTATGCAATCTGTCACATTGTCTGAGCTCAGGGACATTGTTCTTAGTCTCAATAAGAACAGTAGCCCAGGACCAGACGGTTTCACATCTAAAATTTTCATTAAATCTTGGGACATAATTTCAACTGATCTACTCTCTGCAGTTCATGATTTTCTTGCTGGGAATAACATTCCTAGGGGTATTGGTAGCACCTGGATTGCAATCATTCCTAAGAAGAAAACACCTATTTCATTCGATGACTACAGGCCAATCAGTCTTTCCAATGTAGTTAATAAGATCTGCTCAAAAGTACTTATGGAAAGACTTAAACCCCTAATGCCAAAACTCATTTCTCCACACCAAACAGCTTTTCTTAAAGGTAGAGACATTTCGGACAATGTTATCTACCTACAAGAAATGGTAAGATTTCTGAATAGGAAGCAAAGACAACCAAATTGCATTGTTAAATTAGATCTTAAGAAGGCCTTTGATAGGGTTAAGTGGTCATTTCTATATAGTTTCCTTGCTAAATTTGGTTTCCATGCTAGATTTATTTTTTCCATCATGAATAATCTATCACAGGCATGGTTCTCTATCTTGATCAATGGTAAGCCTGCTAGATTCTTTCAATCTACAAGGGGTATCAAACAAGGGGACCCCTCTCTCCTTTTCTTTTTAACATCTTTTCTGAGGCATTTACTAGAAGTTTAGCTTTTATCTTTCAAAATGGTAAGTTGGCCTACTATGACCTTCCAGGTAACTCTCTTCAAATCTCCCATTTATCTTATGCTGATGACACTGTGACCTTTTTAAAGGCTGGGAATAAAACATTGTTTAGATTTAAAGCCTTTCTGTCTAAATTCGAGGATGTCACTGGTCAAAAAATAAACTACAGTAAAAGTGACATTTACATGGGAAAACATGCCTCTGCTCACACAGTTAACAGTATAAAGAGGATTCTAGGTATGAAAATTGGGAGTTTTCCATTCACATATCTGGGTGTGCCTGTTTTTACCGGATTTGCACAAAAATCCTATTTCCAACCACTAATTGAACAGATTGATAATAGGATTGGTAGCTGGAAAAATAAATGGCTATCTACTGGGGGAAAAATTACACTCATTCAGTCTTGCATTTTCTCTATTCCTCAACACATTTGGTCAGTTCTAAAACCTAGCAAGGAGATTATTTCCATCATAAAAAAAAACTCAGTAGATTTTTTTGGGGGTCTATTGATCTAAAACCTAAAAGATCATGGAGGAAATGGGATGCTCTCTGCTTCCCTATTAACCAAAATGGTCTAGGATTCAGATCAATAAACACCATAATTGATACTTGCTCAGTTAAACTTTGGTGGAAATATCAAAAGGCTGAGGCTTTATGGACCCATCTTGTTGCATCCCTGCCACCCTCATCTAGATCTTCTTCTAATTGGAAAAGGATCTGCTCATTTAATGCTTGGGCAGAATCAAATTCCAGAGTAATAGTTGGTGGGGGTGACTGTAATTTTTGGACTTCGAATTGGTTAGATATTGGTCCTATTATGGATCTCTGTGATCAAAACCTTGTAGATATCTCGGCTGACTGTACAGTTTCAGAGTTCATCTCAAATAAACCTCTTCTGATTCAGAAAATTTCTCATTTACTTCCCTCTCATGCTATCTCTCTTTTGCAGGAATCAAAGCTCTCAACTCACAGGTGTGATAGGCTCATATGGAAACCTGGTATTAAAGGTGATTTCACATTTAAATCTACTTATCTCTTGCTCAGCTCACAGTCAGGTACTACTGCTTCTACTCAACTTTTTTGGAATTCCAGAATTGAAAAGAAAATCTCAATTTTCATGTGGAAACTGATAAACTCGTACTTACCATTTGATAATGTTCTACAAAAACTGAGATTTAATTTGCCTTCTAAATGTTGTATGTGCAGTAATCATGTGGACTCCTTAGATCATTTTTTCAATTCCTGCACCTTTTCTGTACAAGTTTGGAGTACTGCTCATCAATTCATGGGAATTAGGGACAGATCTTTCCCATCTATATGGGAAAGACTATCATGCTATCTTACTTATCCTGGTTTGAGTTCCTTGCATTCAATAATAATTAGAACTGCCTCCCTAATTACATGCTGGAATCTGTGGAAGATGAGAAACAAATGCCTATATGAACCTGTCTTGCCAATTAGGGGTTCAGTGCTTAATAGAATAAGGGAACAAATTTTCTATACCTTTTGTGCCAAACCAGTCTACATTACCTCTACTATAGACTTAAATATTGCTAATCACTCCTTCTTACCTTTGATCAAATCTACTCCAAAGCCAAAAAATTTCAGAATTGCTTGGAAAAGGCCATGTAAGGGTTACAAAATTAATGTCGATGCTGCGTGGTGTGGTTATTCTAACACGTGTGGACTTGGAATGATTATCAGAGATCCTAGGGGTAGTTTCATTTCGGCTCATACTAAGTACACATAGGCAAACTCCCCTCTGGAAGCTGAGTTGAGAGCAATCCTTTTTGCTTTAGATATTGGTGTAGGATACTCTGCCCTGTTTGCATTGAATCGGATTGTTTAAATGCTGTCAATTGTGTTGTTGATCCTCTGCATGCACATTGGAAATTGTTCCAACTGGCTGATGAAATTCACCAAGCCTTGGGTGATATCATATTACTGCATATTCACAGACAAGCTAATTTGGTTGCTGATTCTTTGGCTAAAGCTTGTCTCCGAGCTCAGTCTAGTTCCTCTTTGAGTAGTTTTCAAATGCTATCTTCTACTTGTCAAGGTTTAATTAGACTAGATCAGATGGGTACACCCTCATTAAGGATGGTTCAATGAATGGATGCTACTGAGTTGTGTTGTCTCATGATGTTTTTTGCAGATTTAGGGCAGCAACACACTCTTCATGCTCAGGATGATTTTTGCAGGTTCTTCATGCACAGGTTGATTCCTCTGACTGAGAGCTTTCTCTGCTCCAATGATCCAGCTGATCCAAACTGATACATACTAACCAAACTGATCCAAACTGATCCAGTTGACACATACTGATTGAGGACATTCTCACTGATCCACCTGCAACATTTTTTGTAAACTCATAGCCTCTTGTTACTAGTAGAGGATAAGCTCCTTAGCCTATGTGGGGTGATTCTGACTGCCTTGTGTTTCGTTAAGTCGATTCACTAACAAGTTCGATGATCTCTTATATAGACTAACAGTCTTTGTAATCCTCTAACTATCATCTACATTTCTTTCATTCTTTTGGAAGCTACAAATGTTGCTTCACGAGCCTATTGCTCACTCTTGTATATCTTGACTAAGCTACGGCTTCATCTTTCTTTCTATTTTATGTTTCTTTTATGGCTTGGGAAGGCCTAATATAATTTCCCCCATTTATGGATGGTTTAATAAAAAATAAAAAAAGAACTGTTGATTGAACTATATATCAATAAATAAGTTGATCTATTAAGTAGTTGGGTATGTCATTTGATTACTGTACACCAATAGTTGATTATATTATACAATTGAATTAGTTGATTGATTTTTTTGTTTGATATATAAAATAATTGAAATAGATTATGTGGTTGATTTAATTAATGTATGTGGTTCATTAAATTTGAATTTTTATTCGCCAGCCGTACATATTCACCATGTCCAACATGGAGACAAGATTGAATATTAATAAAGAGGCACTTTTCTTATAGATATATATATATATATATATATATATATATATATATATATATATATATATATATATGTCATCCTCAAAACTATTTTGATCGAATCAACTGCACTAACATAAGTAGTGTACTGTGCACTTAAGGACCTTGATTTTACTTCAGGTAGTGGCACTGTCTAAGACTGTAATGCTGAAGGCCGCAGAAAAGCTCTTGGTGCCCAGCACTACACCTTTGTACCCTCGAATACTCGTTTATCGGTTGTAGTTTACCAACATTTAGGGATGGTTCTAACATTGGTAATTGTTTGTTATTCTAATGTTTCCATTTAGTCTGACACTATATTTCTTAGTTGAGGCCGGCGAAATCCAAACCAAAATTTTTGCTTGGTTTCTTTTTAGCTTATTCCCCCACACACATCCATTTCTGCCGTAGCTAAAGGTTCCTACCATCTTGCAGTGCAATGACAAGACTAGTGTGTCCTATTCGGGCAGCCGAGCATGCAAGCATTGAACCCATATAGCTGGACAAAACACCCACGGGTGTACCCCAGTGGTTGGGACATGGGTGGGAAAGCCAATAAACCCAGGTTCGATCCTCGGCAGCGGCAGTGTGGGGAGTTCTTGCTTTGCAAGGCTCCCTTGTGCGCACCGAGGCAATGCCAAGCCCATGGGTCCTGGTGCTGGGCTACCGTGATTTACCTCTCATATGATGGCCTGGGTGTGGGCTGATATGGGCCGCTGAGGGCGAGCGGATGATCGCCTTTAGCCATATAGCTGGACAAAATTCATTGAAAATAATGACCTAAATGTCAAAGACACCATCATCTTCACGCTTCTAGAGTCCATTGATCTAAAAATCTTGTTTAAAGATATCTTTCAAGGTTGATTTATACCTTTCTGCTTCAAAAAACACTTTCTTTATTTTGCTACATTTGCTAATTTGTTTTCGATGTTAATTCAATCAACTACATTTGATACGGTTCCGAATGTTCACATATTCATTTGTTGCATTTGAAGTTCGCTACATGTTTGTAGTTCGTACAATAATAGTACTAGTATGTGTAGAATTTTCTAAACCAATTGAATTCCTCAAAAGAGCTTAATTTGTGCAAATATATAGTTTTTATTCACAAATTTTCATACCTTCAAAATTGGATTCAAACACATTTTGTTTCCCAGTCGGTTCCACCGACATGAAGTCGACATATGGCTAAAATCGTGTGAATAAAGAATCACCGACAGTAGCCTTCCTGTCAAACCAATTTCAGTCCAGGAAAAATAAGGGCACCATCGAAAGAGTGAGTCGGTTGGCCTCGGGTTCCACTTCCAAGAAAACTGACTCTGGAAACTTGTCAGTTTGATGTCTGCAATATCAAACGGTGAACTGGCGTGGAAGAAAAGGACCAATTCAAGACATGAAACAATTAAGAATAAGCTCTGACATCGGTTACATCTCGATTCCATTGATGCGTAACCAACAACTCACTGATATCGGTAGTTTTGTTTCTTTTTACCTTGGTTCTAACAAAATCAAGGTAAAAAGTCAACCTTTTACCTCAATTTTTGAAAAATTCAAGGTAAAATACATTTTTTACTTCGTTTTAGAAAATAAATCGAGGTAAAAAACTTTTCACCTCGATTTTTAACCTATTTTCTAAAACTGAGGTAAAGGGTGTGAAGTAAAATGTGTATTTTCTTGTGGTGCTGATACCTTTTGTAATCATTTTTATTTTTGGCGTTAATTTTATAAGGTCCACAAACCTACAGCGACTTCTCAGCAAAAAAAAAACTTATAAACATGGTGAACACCCTCTCTCATTCTTATTTCTTTTGGTTTTGGGGCTTTTTTATAATTACTTTTATTTCAGGATTAATTTTAAGAGGTTTTGAAAACTATAGGGATCTCTCTGTAAAAAAGCTGATAAACAAAAGGGAAATTCTTTCTCCTTCCTCCTCCAATTCTTCCAATTCCTTATAAATCTCAACTTGAAACACATAAAACATCAATAGGAAAACAAAAAATGCCACATAACTTTTATTTTGAAAATGAAAAATTCAACACCATTTAATTTACTAACGGATCAAATAACATATATAACATTGAAAATCCAACAAAATTTATGTAATTATCAACTTAAAAGAAAAATCAACATAACATCATTTAATACCATAACACAATGGTAAAAAATATTCAATCAATCTAAATCATAACAACACTACAAAACTCCTAAAAGCACTGATATTAACACAAGCCCGTCATTCTACTCTTCACCTTTCACACCCTTTTTAACTTCACAACTTCCATCACCCACCAAGTAGCATCAACTCGACTCATCGAAAATCAAATTAATGATGAAAATCTTAAACATCATCGCTATCAACTTATTGTCACTAGAACTGAAACATCAACAAAATAAAATTCAACGAAATACATGTAAACATAAATTGAAACTATATAAACATCAATCAATTTAAAATTGATAAGATACACATAAACATCAATTGAAATGAACTACACATCATCACTGTGATAAAACATCATACATTGAAATTAATCTGCATAAAAGCTTCAGAAAAACTGAAATGATTCATTGTGTCATCTTCAATAACAACAAAAAATACATTATACATCAACTATTCCATGAAACCCAACCAAAACCCCTAAGCAAATCACAATAAAGCGATTTGAATCCAATAAACCACATAAGCTGATGGAGATGCCAAGACGACTACCACCATAAATGAAGACATTCCGCGACTTGATCAAACATTTAAAGGATATGTTCGGGATCCTCTAAGTGACATGGTGGGACCTACGACTAGGTCAAGGACTAAGCTTAGGGATGCTGCTTTACATGCTTTGATTGATCGCCTTTATGATGAAGAATTGAAGAAGGAGTCACCATCGACATCTTGGATTCATTATTCAAGATTGTCGATGAACTGAAAACATCATGAAGAACACTATACTCTTTTTTCCCCACTGGATTTTTAATGAGGTAGTGTGATCACTGTAAAATATTGTACAATTACTTCATTTTGGGTTTATTGGACTGATAGCTCGGCCATGTGGGGCTTGAAGGAGATCGGCCACAAGGTGAAAAATGGAGGGAAAATCCTTGATAATTTCAACCAAAAATCAAGGGAGGCCGTCCCAGGTAAGCCAGGTAAGTCTAAGAATGATTCAGATAAGTCGCATAAAATCCTATCTTCATATCTTAGTCCTTTGTCATCGATTTTCATGATGAAACATGAACTTCCTAATGATTCTGGTAGATTGTTTTATGCATCAATTAGGGATGTTCTTTTGCTAATCATTCTTAAGTGTTTATCATGCATTTTAAAGAGAGCTACTTTATCAGTGATAATATTCCTATGCATGTTCCTCCACAGTTTGCTCAGATGTTACAGGAATTTGAGGATGTCTTTCCGGAAGCCTTACATGCGGGTTTACCGCCTTTGTGAGGTATCTAAAACGAGGTTGACTTGATTCCAAGTTTGGTTATTCCAAAATGACCGGCGTATAAAGAAAACCCTGAGGAGACAAAGGAACTACAGCAACAAGTCGAGGAGTTACTTTAAAAAGGTTATGCGCGAGAATCCCTATCTCCTTGTGTTGTGCCCATCATTTTAGTTCCTAAGAAAGATAAAACTTGTTGTATGGTCATTGATTATTGTGCTATTAACAAGATTACCATTAAGTATCGCCATCCTATCCCTAGGTTAGATGATATGCTTAAACATTTGCAGGGATCTGTGATTTATACTAAGATTGATTTGACTCTGTATTGTCATCAGATTTGAATTAATGAGGGGGATTAATGGAAAACATCATTTAATACTAAGTCTGAGTTGTATGAATGGATTGTTATGCCTTTCGGTTTAACTAATTCACCTATTACTTTTATGCGGTCGATGAATCATATCTTAAGAAAGTTTATTGGTTGGTTTGTTGTGGTCTATTTTGATGATATATTGATTTATTCTAAGTCGACTGATGAACATATTGAGCATGTTAAAATGGTTCTTGTTGCACTCCGTGAGTCTTGTTTGTATGCGAACATCAAGAAGTGCACATTTTGCACTTTGGAAGTGGTGTTTCTCGGTTTTGTGGTCTCTAAGGAGGGCATAAAAGTTGACAAAACCAAAATTGAGGCCATTACGACCTGGCCGAGACCTACTAATGCCAACAAGGTGCATTCGTTTCATAGTTTATCTAGTTTTTATAGATGGTTTGTGCGTGATTTCTCATCTATTACCACACCTCTAAATGAACTAATTAAAAATGATGTAAAATTTGTTTGGACTAATAGTCAAGAGAATGAATTTAATGAATTGAAAGTATTATTATGTAATGCTCCTTTTCTTGATTTACCTGATTTTAATTGTACTTTTGAGATTCATTGTGATACTTCTGGTGTTGGTATTGGTGGTGTTTTGATGCAAGAGAATCGGCCTATAGCTTATTTCAGTGAAAAGCTAAAGGGCGATGCTTTAAACTATCCTGTGTATGATAAAGAATTTTATACAATTGTGCGTGCATTAGAAATTGGAACCATTATTTATTGCATAAAGAATTTGTCATTCATCATGGTCATGAATCCTTGAAATAGTTGAAGAGTTAGATGAAGTTGAATAAGCGTCATGCTAAATGGTCTAGTTTCATTGAATCTTTTCCTTATGTGCTGTGTTACAAAAAGGGTAAAGAAAATGTTGTTGGTGATGCTTTGAGTCGTAGACATGTTTTACTTACACGATTGGAATGCATTATGTTAGGGTTTTCATTCATGCGAGATTTATATGCAACTGATTCTGATTTTTCATCTATTTATGCTGCATGCAAAAATGGTGCTTATGAGAATTTTTTTGGCATGATGGTTTCTTCTTCATGAATAATAGGTTATGTATTCCTCAATGTTCTATGCGTGAATTACTTGTTAGAGAATTTCATTCAGGTGGTTTAATGGGATATTTTGCTACATTTAAAGCTTATAATTTGTTACGAGAACAGTTCTGTTGGCCGAAAATGGAACTTAATATTGACAGGGTTTGTAGGAATTGTCTTGATTGCTTGACAGCTAAGTCTAAAACTAAGCCCCATGGTCTTTATGCTCCATTACCTATTCCTACACATTCTTGGGTTGATATTTCTATGGATTTTGTCCTAGGTTTACCACGTTCTCAGTCAGGTAATGATTCTATCTTTGTGGTTGTGGATAGATTTTCAAAAATGGCACATTTTATTCATTGTAGGAAGACAGATGATGCAAAGCATGTTGCAGATCTATTTTTGAAGGAGGTAGTTCAGTTACATGGCATTCCTTCGTCCATTGTCTATGATCGCGATGTTAAATTTCTATCCTACTTTTGGAATACCATATGGCGCAAGTTAGGGACAAAGTTGCTATTTTTTATTGCCAGTCGTCCTCAAACTGATTAACAAACATAAGTGACCAATCGGACCCTAGGGGCTCTCATGCGTGCACTAGTTCAGTAGAACATAAAGAATTGGGAAAAATGCTTTCTGATTGCAGAGTTTGCTTACAATCATACTATTCATTCTACTACTTCTTTATCTCCATTTGAAATTGTTTATGATTTTCTACCTATTACACCTCTTAAACTACTTCCTTTGAATTTTAAACAGGTTAAAAACCTTGATGGAGAAAAGAAAGCTGATTTTGTGAAGAAAATTCATGAGAATATGCGCATGAAAATTGAACAAACTAATGCACATAATGCTGATAAAGCTAATCAAAGCTGCAAGTTGATGAGGTTCAACGTGGGAGATTATGTTTGGATTTTAAAGAGCTAAATTTTAAAAAATACAGTTCATTAAGGTTTAGTATATTCAGTTTTATTCTGATTAGAATTAGATTTGGTAAGATTAGATAAGGTAAAATTATTCAAGGTTTCTTCTTGAAGAATTCGACCAGATTATCTTAGATTACCATTTATTTTAGGTTTTTTTAGTTAGATATGGTTTAGCTTCTCAAAGTTACCATAAGTCAATTCAGTTTCCAGCTGTGATTATGGTTTATGGCTGAAATATACCCTATAAATAGGGAGGCTTTATGGTCGAATTTAACATCACTTTTATCAATCAAATATACAACCTTTTGAGTTCATACTCTTTGCTCATGAATCCTTGAATGATGATGAAGACAAGATTGTGAGTGATGAGGATGTTTATGCTTCTTATGAAAAGATGTATGAAATGTGGATGAAAGTTGTTGATGCTAACATACTCTTAAAAAGGGAGAAAAACCTTTTAGTTGAAGATGGAAGATAGATGACATCCCTAGTGGAAGGACTCCGAAAGGAAATTAAGGTGTTGGAATTAAATCTGAGTTCGATGACAAAAAGGGCTGACGTTACTGAGACAACTATTAAAAGATTGAATTCTGGAAAAGCAGAATTGGATGAAATTCTCACCATGGGTCAGAGTTCTGGAAATCGACAAGGGATACGCTATAAAAACCCATCTACCAGCACTGAAGTATTCAAACTAGAGGTTCAATTTACGAAGAGAAAAGTTGTCAAAACATGCCCACAAAAAGCCTTAATGTGTGGTTACTGTACCTATCAAGGTCATACAGAGGATCATTGCTTTAATCTTCTCAGAGATATTATGAATGGACATCAGCCCCTAACATGTTCTAACATGGATCAAGTGCAACGATCAAGTATGGTTAGAAAGTTATGGATCCCTAAAACCCCTAAATTATGCTTTGTAGCTCACATTTCCTTTATTACACACCCTAGGGATTCGTGGTACCTTGATAGTGGATGTTCTCAATATATGACTAGATCTCAAGAGTATCTAAAGAACATCAAACCCTATAATGGTGGATTCGTTATATTTGGTGATGGAAAGAAAAGCAGGGTAGTTGGAAATGGTGTGCTGTCAATAAAGGGATTTCCAACCTTTACTAATGTCTATTGGTGGAAGATCTAAAGGCTAATCTCCTAAGTATCAGCCATCTGTGTGATGATAATATGACCGTGGAATTCCATAAGGAGAAGTGTACAGTGAAACATGGCAACAACAAAGTGCTTACTGGTATTCGGTCATCAGACAAATGTTATTTGTTTGAACAAGAGATGAATTGCTTGACTGTTGAATATGATGAGGATGATCTTACGGATAACCATGTTCCAACATTGGATAATTTCTCAGATCATGGACGTAATGATGTTGGAACATCAAATGTGGTAGATCTTACAGATGAAGTTGATAACTCTTATAACTTCAACGATGTTGGAACACCGTCCTCCCCAGAACTCTCCTATGTTCCAACATCAGTGCAAGCTGAATTCAGCATAAGAAGGACTCGATTGATCCCTCGGATTAATTATAGGGAACTTACTGGTTTATAATGTGTTCTCTCCCTCACTGAACCCAATAATTGCAAAGAGGTTCTACCTTATAAGTATTGGATTGCGGAAATGCAAGAAGAATATGGGAAAGTCAGACACAATGAAAATAAAGCAAGGTTAGTTGCTCAAGACTACACTCAGGTTAAAGGAGTTGATGTTGATGAGACATTTGCATCAGTTGCCAGGTTAGATTCTATTTGCATTCTCCTCGCTCTGCCTTGCACTATAAATTTTACGATGTACCAAAAAGATGTCAAGAGTGCTCCCCTACATAGTGGGTTTAATGAGGGAGTGTATCATCAACTTAAGATGGCTTTGTATGGATCAAAATAAGAACCAAGAGCATGATATGAGCGACTCACTACATTTCCAACTCATAAAGGTTAACATTGAGGGAGAGTAGATCGCACCTTGCTTGTTTTTCAATTATCATCAAATATACTGATTGCTCAAATCTATGTTGATGATATGATCTTTGGGTCTACTTCACAATCCTTGGTACAAGATTTTGTGACTTTAATGCAAGCTAAATTTGAGATAAGTATGGTGGGAGTATTTTCAAGAATTCAGGCTAATCCTAAGGAATCTCACATGATTGCAGTCAAAAGGATATTTCTATATCTTAGTGGGACTTCTGAGTATGCAATATGGTATTCTAAGAATCAAGACTCTCATCTAGTTGGTTATAGTGATTCTGATTGTAGTGGTAATGCAGATGCTCATAAAAGCACCATATGTGGATGTTTCTTTATTGGTGGAAGATGTTGTGCACAATTATTATGGATGAAACAAATGCTGAAAGATTATGGAATTCATCAAGGGCCTCTAAAGATTCTACGTGACAACAAAAGTGCTATTGATATTTTTATCAACCCAGTCCAACACTCTCGAACAAAGCACAGTGATATAAGGCACCATTTTATTCGGAATCTAGTTGAAAGGAAGGAAGCGGTGGTTGCCTATGTTCCAACATATGAGCAATTTGCAGATATTTTCACAAAGCCATTGGATACTGCCGCATTTGAGCTCCCCAGACAACACTTAGGTTTTTGTCAGATTTGAGGTATTTCTTTATAAAGCTTTTATTTAGCTGTAGATTTTCTAATTTTTGTGTGTACGGAAAATTAGAAAAATACAAAAAATTGAAAAGGAGAAAAATAAAAATGGAGGCGTAGTTAGACATGTTTAAAGTTGATGTTAAAGGCATTATGGTGATTGAAGTGATCACTAGTCGGTGAAAAGATAATGGTTGAACAGAATAGAGAGATGACTTTTTCTAGTATTCTAGTTTAGGATGATGAGGAGTTGGAAGACAGTGATGCTGGTTATGTTCCAAGACAGAGTATGGAGAAAGGTAGAGAAGATGTGGACATGGAAATAAAGGAGCCTGGTGTGATTAAAGATTTTGATGTTCAAACATCAGTAAATGTGGTTGTAGAAAATTATGATCTAGGTGGTGAACAAGTCTATGTTCCAACACCAGTCATGGAGATAAGGGGAGAAAGTACTAATGGAGTGAAGGAAGCTGAGAAGGTGATGTTCCAACATCGATACAGACTTGAGATGTTGATTCTGAAGCAGTGAAAGGATCTTATGTTCCAACATAGAGAAAGCAGGTGAAGCTGAGAGCTGCTATGATCCAACATCAATAACTGATGTTCCTACACAAGTTAAGCATATTATTGAAAGCACTACTGATCAGACTTCCATGTGAGACATGATATTAGCTAAGAAGATAACTGATCTGGGTATATATAAGGAGTGTGGATTTACAACCTGCTTGGACTATTTGGGTCTCAAGACTGCTGCCTCAATCTACAAGGAGTACAACCGAGAGATTGTAAGAATTTTATGAAAAATTAATGGGAGGCAACATTGATCCAGATTCTAAGTGGTACAATAGAGTTTACATCAGAGGCAATATAATTAGATTCTGTTAGAAATTACTAGAGAATTTCAGTAACAGTGGTCACTCAAGGGAACGTTCTTTCATCTAGCTTGACTACGAGGTATTTCTATCTATTCCAGATTTTTATAAACTATTGGATTCCCTTTTGAAATACTACATCTCTTTCTCAAGAAAAGTCCAAACAAGAGGATATTTGATTTAAGACATGTGCATGATCTGTCATGGAATCTTAAGGCTAAAACTTCTGATGTTGATGGGAAGAAGGTCAAGTTTGTGGCCATTAATGCAAAGTTGAGAGCTCTAGCCACTTAGATGGAAGTTTTGGAGGCAGAAAAGGCCATATTAGATGAGGCACATATAGCTTCTCTTGAAGAGGTTTGAAGGTTCTGCTATGGCTATGTTACAACATACGCTAGATATTTACTTCAAGGGGAGTTGCAATTATTGGATATATTTTTGGTTTTTTGTGTCTAATGCATTTGGCATGTTTATGGTCCCAAGGGGGAGAAGGTTTTGGATTTCTGGATATTCTGGATATTCTTGGATTTCAGTACTTATGTGTTTATGTTGGTCATGTGTTCCAACATGGTTTTCTGGGTAGCTAACTACTGATTGTGAAGTTTATGTGAATCTGATGTTCCAACATTGATGTTGAAGTCTTGATGATTTGGAGTTGTGATATTCAGGGGGAGTTAAAAGTTTTCCAGCTCATGTTCCAACATCCATCAGTGGTTTACTTGATGTCTATATATTTGCATAGTTGTTGCTTTGAAAGTCCAAAAGATTGGTGGGTCCACAAAAAGCCAAATGGGGAGATTGTAAAGTGCAGATTTGGCTAATTGGCAATTTTTGGTAATTATGCAAATATGGTATTATTAGTTGCAGCATCAAAGAAGGAATTTTGGTGAAATAAGGAAAGGCTGAAAACTGAATCCCAGAAATGTACATGTCGTCCAAGTTGTATTTGAGTTGGAGAATATATCAGTTCCTATATATGTGTGATTGGATTAATGTTATGGAATTGGAATATTCAGTTATGGTTAGGATATGGATGAGATATTCTAGTTATTCTAATTCCTCACTTAAAGGGATTAGATTTGGTAATTCTTATCTCCAAAAGATTTGATTGTAATCAGAATATTATGTGGAGAATGAATTACATTTGCACAAGACTGCATGACTAAGAAGACTTCCCATGTTTAAAAAATGGAAAGGTGAAACCTAAAAGGATTTAATCAGTTGAAGATATTGCGTGAATATTGAGTTATGGAATATTGGAGATTTTGCAATATATTATTTTAGGCCTGTGATTGAAGTATATTGGATTTATGGAAAATTCCTATATTTATGGAATTAGATTTATGTAATATTATGGGATAATTGAGATAAGGAAAATCCCTTTATTTATGGGATTTGGATATGCTTCATAAGAAGAAATGAAAACATAATCTTTTGAAGATAAATGTGGAGAATTCCAATATACTCATGATATATATATTGATGGACATCACGGCTGTGCGACTCACAAAATAATTGAAGAAAAATTTACATCTAGATTTTTATCTTTCGAGAGTTACTACAGAGTCATTCGTCTGTGTTCCAACATAAACTTAAACTGTTGATCATGTTCAGAATCATATACTTTAATTCCTCAGGAGGAGGAGATCCAGCATCGACGAGTTTCGAGGTCAGAGGGAGTCTGATCAAGACGGATCGGTAGCAATGGGAACTTGCAGAATTCACATGTTATAATTAGTTAAGATAAGCATATTGTATTGTGTATTTTGTACTGTATCTTTCTGATTAGTTGATTCATTCTGAACTGGGCATGACCCCTCATATGTAGGTGGATTTCACCGAACTGCATAATCAAATCTCGTGTGTTCATCCTTTACTTTAATGCATACTTGGTTAGATAGAATATGTTGGAACACACTAGTGATAATTGAATTAATTAGGTAAAACCAAATTTCAAGTTGTGGTCGTAGAAAGGAAAATAAAACCAGATTGTTTTGGTTCAAACTTAATTATTACATAAATATTGAAATTATTAGGGGCGGGGGTTTACACGATGTCACTTCACTGCTTCCATCATACCACTTTTCTCCCCGGCAAAATTATAAAAAAGGATGGACACCACTTCAACGTTAAAAGAAACCAACAGCAAGCCGACATCGGCTCGTTGACCGCGTTCTTCAGTCCCATGTAGCCTCTCCACTCCCGACAATAGGTATATTGATTTTTTTAAATAAATAAATATATATATGTATATTTTATTATGCATAATTTACAATATTAATTATGGTAATAGTAGATCTAATTTTTATAATTAGTTGATGGATTATAACTAGTTGAAATTATTACATCATTGAATTAGTATCCATGTTTTATTGAATTTTTTATTGAACTATGTATCAATAAATAAGTTGATCTATTAAGTAGTTGGATATGTCATTCAATTACCGTACACCAATAGTTGAATATCTTATAGAATTGAATTAGTTGATTGATTTTTTTTGTTTGATAGATAAAATAATTGAAATAAATTATGTGGTTGATTTAATTAATGTATGTGGTGTACTGTGCACTTAAGGACCTTGATTTTACTTCAGGTAGCGTGGGAGGTTGTCGCTGTGCCTCTCAAAGTTAATATTTATAACCCTTAAATGGTTACTATCTACAACTAAGTAGATAGCGGCAAGTCGGGGTCGTCCATGAAGAAGAGGGGTTTTCTTAAGCGTTTAGACACAAAAGGTTGTTATTAGGCTAGGAGCAGATATATATACACATATAAAAGCAAGTAAATTGGGGGAGGGGGGCGTTGGTTGTCCTAAGTTATGAAAATTAAAAGATAAGATAACTAGCAAAGTCAAGTAACTATGCTAATCATCAAACAAACTAAGAAAAAGGGTTTTAAAACTACAAAAACAAAGTCTTTGGGGCAATTGATATCCACTTCCAAACCTAATGTAGATCATTGAATCATTCACTCATCCTATCACATCTATTACCTATGGGGAATGCCAATGGAAGATCAATATTTATTCCTTCTTAAGAGTAGTTTGCAAAGACAAACAACGACCATTTACAAACCTCATTGATGATCACCCTAGACAAACAACGACCATAGGGGTATTAATCAATGGCATTATACATGAAGGACCATAGATTTGACAACAAGCCTTCACCAAAGACATAGCCATTTAACCAAGCATAGCACTCATTAGGCTAAACCTATAACAAGCCACATTAAAGGTTCAACCTTTCATTGCATCCATAGGGTAAATATGAGAACAATCCGCATTAACATACTTATCTAGCAAGAGTCATGCAAATGAGTTCTAAGTTCATGTTCTTAGATTTTATGCACAAGAAGTTCTAAGTTCATGTTCTTAGATTTTCATGCAAAGGAGCCAAGGAATTCATCATTTTCCTAACCCCCTAACACTTAAGTCATGGAAACACTTCCTATTCTCAAACAACCCATGGCATAAATGAAGTAAAACATAGAATTAATAACATATGAATGATAAATAACAAAGGCTTTAAGAACTAGTGAAACATTCTATTCACTACTTCGACTACTTATTGTGAAGATAAATCTTCCATCCTTCTTAGATAGTAGTTTGCAAGAATGAATTCGACATCTCTTGTCAAACCTCACCAATGACTCCCTTAGCCGAAACACGACTAAAAGTATCCCATTGATGACATTGAGCACGAAGAACCAACAAGCTTGACAACACTTATAAACACTACACCATGCCTAAGCATTTAACCAATTCATGCATTTACACAAGATTAGTCAAGAACGATCGACATTCATAGACTTCTCTCATTTTCTACCTAAAACAAACGTGACAACGAGTTCGACATCATCACATTCATCTAGCAATTATCAACACACCAACATCATTTAACAAGCTCTAACTCATGCTCTTGGATTCCACATTAAAAGAGGGGAGAATTAGCTACTTTCTCCCAACCCTAACAAGTAATCATACAAGTAATTCATATGCTCAAGCTTCCAACAACATCAATGCCATTAATAATTCACATTCAAAGCTCAATAAATGCACAGTAGCAAAAGCACTAAATAGATAGATATGGTTCTTACTACATAGAAATAAAAGCTTCAATCAATTGCTCCCAAGATAAAACTAAGCCAGATAATTAAAATACATGATTAACCTACAAAAACTAAGGAAAGAAAGAAAGAAAAACTAGGATTTGAACCCACAAAAATGCAAGAAGAAGAAGGAATTCGTGTTTTTTTTAAGAGGAGAGGATAAGGTGAGTATTTATAGTAAAAAAACCAAGAAGAGTTTCTGGCCATTCGTTCATCGCGAGTCGTGACGGGCTCACGACGGACTCCACTTCCAGCACCATTTCTTCTTTCTCCTTTTTGCTTCATATCCTCCTCGTCTCTTCACTTCTTCAATTCTTCAAATCTTCAAAAGCTCAAATAAAAGTCTTCATATCTTCAAATATTCAAAGGTATTCTTCAAAGTCTTCAAACAAATTACCTTGTCACACAAAATTCTCTAGAAAAGTAATAAAAGCGTAAAAGTCGCTTTTAACCCTCCTTAGAGAACTTCAAAGAGACATGTCACATTTAGAGCACAAAAGTGTACAAAAGTGAATCCTAAAAATCCTAATGTAATAGTATAAAATGGGCACATCATAGCAGCACTGCCAAAGACCGTAATGCTGAAGGCCACAGAAAAGCTCTTGGTGCCCAGCACTACACCTTTGCACCCTCAAATACTCGTTTCTCGGTTGTAGTTTACCAATATTTCTGGATGGTTCCAACATTGGTAATTGTTTGTTATTCTAATGTTTGCATTTAGTCTGACACTATATTCTTTTAGTTGAGGCCGGCAAAATCCAAACCAAAATTTTTACTTGGTTCACGCACACTCAACCACTTTTGTGTAGCTGAAGGTTATCTTTCAGTGCAATGACAAGACTAGGGTTTCCTATTCGGGCAGCCGAACAGGCAAGTCATTGAACCCATATAGCTAGAAGAAATTCATTGTAAACAACGACCTAAATGTCAAAGACGCTACCTTCTTCAAGCTTCTAGTGTGCATTGATCTAAAAATCTTGTTCAAAGCTATCTTGCTGAGTTGAATCTCGTCACCTGCTTCCCCCACTCCACCCCCAAGGTTGAATTATACCTTTCTACTTTGATACAGTTGATAATTTGTTTTCGATGTTAATTCAATCAACTACATTTGATACAGTTCCGAATGTTGACATATTCATTTGTTGCATTTGAAGTTCGCTACATGTTTTTGGTTCTTACAATAATAGTACTAGTATGCGTAGAATTGTCTAAACCAATTTATTTCCTCAAAAGAGCTGAATTTGTGCAAATATATAGTTTTTATTCACAAATTTTAATACCTTCAAAATTGGATTCAGACACATTTTGTTTCCCAGTCGGTTCCACCAACATGAAGTCGACATATGGCTAAAATTGTGTGAATAAAGAATCACCGACAGTAACCTTCCTATCAAACCTGTTTTGGTCCAGGAAAAATAAGGGCACCATCAAAAGAATGAGTCGGTTGGCCTCGGGTTCTACTTCCAAGAAAACCGACACCGCTAACTTGTCAGTTTGGTGTCTGCAATATCAGATAGTGAACTGGCCTGGACAAAAAGGACTAATTCATGGCATTAAACATTAAGAATAAGCTCTGGCATCGGTTGCATCTCGATTCCATTGATATGTAACCAACAACTGACCGATATTGGAAGTATTGTGCTTTTCACCTTGGTTCTAACCAAATCAAGGTAAAAATCCAACCTTTATCTTGGGTTTTGAAAAATTCAAGGTAAAATTTATTTTTTACTTTGTTTTATAAAAAATCAAGGTAAAATATTTTTTACCTCGATTTCAACCTATTTTCTTTTTATTTTAATTAGAAACCACCTGGTAGGTTGGGGGTATGCATTGGCCACCCCTAGCCCTGTAACCAAAATCATTATAGTTGTTTAGTTTAAGAATTCTCCTATTATAATGGTGTGACCGCGCTTCTAAGACAAAAGCAGTGCTACGTATATTGTTTTGAAATGATTGTGTCTCTAATGAAATGCCTCTACCCCAAGTGTTAACATTTGCTAGCCAAGACAATCCTTTGAAAACATTTCCTAGAAACCAATGCTATATATAACTCCTTGGATGAGCCTAATAGAGATGGACACCGTTCTTTTAGTGGTGAACTCTAATGTTCGGTAGTCTCATCTGATCTGCCATGATTGCTGCCTTGACTCTTTGGTTGAAGTCCTGTGCTTGTAAGGCAGTGATCAGTTGAGTATCCAGGCCGAGTGCCATGTATACAAGTTCGTGCGCAACCTGATTCCGTTGCCTGAAAATGTGTTGAAACGTGGCACCTATGTGTGCTTCATCATCGTTGATCTCCCAACATAACTTCCTGATCTTCCAGGGTGAGATTTTCCTTCCTTGTAGTATTTCTGCAGCTTGCATAGAGTCAGTTTCAATTATCAAAGGGTGGAAGTTATAAAAAATGCATAAGTGAAGGCCTGATCTGATGGCCAATAGTTCAGCCTCTGATGGCGAGTCTGCTGATGGTATGCTATCTATGGTTGCCATTTTGACTATGCATTCCATGTTTCTGACAATTATTCCAGCTTTAGAGTAAGATAAATGGGAGTGTGTGGCATATGTGTTCAGTTTATACCCTATGTGCGGTGGTTCCCATTTATAGGCTCAAATGATTTTAGTTTTTAGTTGCTTCTACACTGGGATTAGTCCTTTTAAAACCAAGGAATCACAATCTCTATATATAACTTGAGGATGTACAGTAAAAATATCAGCCAACATTCTGTTCAATTCAAAAATCATACTACCAGCCCTCACTTTTTTGTTATCATACACTACTGAGCATCTATTTGTCCACACTATCCAACAAATTAAAGATGGTAAGATCTGAAAATATTTGTTTTTTGTTTTTGAAAAGGCTGTGTTCAACCAATACCAAGATAATTTGTCAAATATATGATCACAAGTATGGTCATTTATTTCTAGCAACTGAGCAGTATGTTTCCATAGTTTCTCAGTGACTTGACATTTATCAAAAATATGATTAAGAGTTTCCTCATGGTTGAAGCAGAGAGGAAATGGATAAATAAACTGCTCCCAGTGGATGATTAATAAAATATGACAAACGACAAGTGTTAGGAAACTGTAAAGAGAATTAACCTGTATTAGATGGTGTCCACACCATGTGATCCTATTTGTCAAAGAGAATAATAGAGTGTTCCAACTTTGACATAATCAGTGAACTGAAACCTATGCTAAGTGACTGCATCACGTGGTTCATGTTTTCTGAGAAATCCTTAACTTTTATACAAGGGCTGGGGGGTTCAGAGTAATGGTTCCAACTATAAATTAGTAGTCCTAGTCCAGACCAATTAGCAGTCCAAAAATTACAAAAACCCCTACCTATGATGACTCTAGAGTTCTCTACTTCTTTAGGACTTACTGTTAGGATTCTTTTCCATGGATCAGATGTTCTGCTAGATTTTGGCAGTGACCATATGAGTTGTGCCCAAATACTTGACCCTTCCTGTAGTTTCCACCATAGTTTCATTGAGAATGAATATATGATTGCATGGAAATCCCTAAAATTGAGCCCATTTTCTAGCCTAGGGTAACACAGTCTAGGCTAGGATCTCCAATGTCTTTTAGAGGTGTCAGTTTAATTTTTTCCCCCATAGGAATTATGAACAAATGGTCTCCATTTCAGAGATCATGTATGTGACTTGTTGGGGCTGAGACACACCAGGTATGTTTTGGAATTGCTGTAAGGACATGTCTAATGAGTATTGTCCTCCCTGCCTGATTTAGTAACTTAGAATTCCAGTTTGAGACTTTTTTGTTGAGTTTCTCTAATAGATATTGGTAGTAAACATTTAGTTTTCTACCTTTATAGCATGAAACTCCCAAGCATGTGAATGGGAATGTTCCCTGGCTCATCTTTGTGATGTGTTTCACCCTCTGAACTGTGATCATGCTAGCCCATTTTCCTATGTAAAAAGTACTTTTCTGGTAGTTTATGACTTGTCCAGTGGCTTTTTCATAATGGTGTAGGAATTTTACCAAATTTAGGACAGATTTTTTGGTGGCTTTTAAGAAAATCACTATATCATCTGCATGTGATAGGTGTGTTAGTTTAAATCCTCCTGGGATCTGGAAGTAATCCATCAGTTCAGATTTGAACATGATATTCAGGCCTCTGCTAAGAACCTCAGTTATGAGGTTGAAAAGTATGGGGGATATGGGATCCCCTTGTTTTAATCCCATGTTGGCCTGGAAAAAGCCATTGGGTTTACCATTAAGTAGAACTGAGAACCATGCATTTGATATATTTTGTAAGATCAGTTTCACAAAGTGGCCATGGAACCCAAGTTTCAATAGCAATGAATTCAACATTGGCCATGAGACTCTATCAAAGGCCTTGGACATGTCTATTTTTGCTATTAGGTTTAAGGCCTGGTTTTTCTTATCTAAAAATCTGACCATCTCCTGCATGGTAAGCACATTATCACTTATTTTCCTCTCCTTAATGAAGGCAGATTATTCTTTAGATATACATTTATCCACAACTAATGACATCCTATCTACCAGGACCTTTGAACATATTTTATTAACAAAATTGGACAGAGAAATAGGCTTAAAGTTAGATAATGTGTTTGGTGTCTCAATTTTTGGGATTAGGCAAATTAGTGTACTACTGATACTCCTATGTGTAGCAATACCACACATGAACTCCTACACACATGAAAGTAGATCTACATTTATAATTTCCCATGCATACCAGTACAAACTACCAGCAAAACCATCTGGCCCTGCAGAACTGTTAGGGTCAAGTTGAAAAACAATGTTTTCCAGCTCTTGGATTTGAATTAGCTTGATCATTTCACCATTTTCCTATCATGTCACAACTGTGGGTATGGATTCTAAATATCTCAACATGGAATTTCCTGATTTTTTACTATTAGTATCAGTTAGCATGTTTTTGAAGAAGTTTGCAGCATGATCCCCTAATTCTTTCTGATCTGTAATCCAGCTTCCATTCTCATCCTTAATCTTGTAATTCTGAGTTTGTTATGCTTTTCTTTTATAGATTTATGAAATAATCTAGTGTTGAGGTCTCCTTCTTTTAGCCAGTTGAGTTTCGCCTTTTGTTTCCCGGAAAAGATGTTCTTCTTTTAATTTTTCGGTTAACTCTGCATTGGCTTCTAAAATGAGGTTTAGATTATTGGGGTCTTGATTAGTGTCATATTTAGCTTCCAATTTTTGAACCCCTTATTCTGCAATTTTCAGATTTTCAAAAACATTACCAAATGTGTTTTTGTTCCATGTTTTTAACTCCAATTTTAATCTTTTTAACTTATGTGAGAAACCAAACATCCCCATGTGTGGACACGGTTGGTTCCAGTTAGCCTGTATTAGTTGCATTAATTCAGGTTTAAGTGTCCACATATTTTGAAATCTAAAGGCCTTTGGAGATGTATTATCATGTATGTTAGTCTCTAAGATTAGAGGTGAGTGATAAGAGGGCATCCTGGCTAAAGCATGAACTGATGTGTTTGGATATTTATTAAACCATTGTGAGTTTCCTAATATCCTATCAATTCTTTTACAAATTCTATCATGGCCCATCCTTGAGTTTGTCCATGTATAATAATTCCCAACCGTTAGTATGTCATCTAGATTGTTTGACACTATAAAAGTGTCAAAATCTTGCTTACTATTGGGATTTTGTGGATATCTTCCGTTGTATTCCAGGAGGGTTCTACTAACATTAAAATTTCCTGCTATAGTACATGGGATGTTGATTTGTTCTAAGGCATCTTCTATATCTGTAAACATGTTTTGTCTTAGTGCTCTTGAGTGTTTTCCATAGGCAGCTATTATATGAAACTCATTTAGTGTCTGTGTGTTTTTCATGTTAATACTCAGAAAATGTTCATTTAGAATTGTGACAGTTCCCACATATCCAATTCTAGCCATTATCCATATCTTAGAGTCTTCTGTAGCATAGCATTCCTCAAACCCCAGTGTTTGTTTAAATCCATTAAGTCTTTCTATGTTCTGTTTACGCTCAATAACTATAAGTACAGATATATTATGAACATGTAAAAGATGTCTAAGCCTAATCAGTGATCCAGCTATACCTCTCAGGTTCCAAGTTAGGATTTTAACATTCATTGGAACTCTTTGATATTGATTTCAAGCGAGTGCTTATAGCATTAGGAGATCTGAAGAAACTGCTATTTATTTCCTTATCATGTGGTTTGATGTTACTTTGGGTGTGATTACCTTGTACAAAGGTTTCTGGTTGTTCTCTGTATTCAACCTATTTTCAACCAATTAGTTTCTGATTACCTTGTACAGAGGTTTCAACCTATTTTCTAAAACTGAGGTAAAGGGTATGAAGTAAAATGTGTATTTTCTTGTGGTGCTGATACCTTTTGTAATCATTTTTATTTTTGGCGTTAATTTTATAAGGTCCACAAACCTACAGGGACTTCTCTGCAAAAAAAAACTTATAAACATGGTGAACACCCTCTCACCTTCATATTTCTTCAGGTTTTGGGGCTTTTTTATAATTATTTTTATTTCAGGATTAATTTTAAGAGGTTTTGAAAACTATAGGGATCTCTCTGCAAAAAAACCGATAAACAAAAGGGACATTCTTTCTCCTTCCTCCTCCAATTCTTCCAATTCCTTATAAATCTCAACTTGAAACACATAAAACATCCAAAGGAAAACAAAAAAAATTATGCATAACTTTTATTTTGAAAATGAAAAAATTCAACACCATTTAATTTACTAACGGATCAAATAACACATATAACATCGAAAATCCAACAAAATTTATGTAATTCTCAACTTCAAAGAAAAATCAACATAATATCATTTAATACCATACCACAATAGTAAAAAATATTCAATCAATCTAAATCATAACAACACTAATAACTCCTAAATGCACTAATATTAACACAAGCCCGTCATTCTACTCTTGACCTTTCACACCCTTTTTAACTTCACAACTTCCATCGCCCACCTAGTAACATCAACTTGACTCATAGAAAATAAAATTAATGATGAAAATATTAAACATTATCTTTATCAACTTATTATCACTAGAACTGAAACATCAACAAAATAAAGTTCAACGAAATGCATGTAAACATAAATTGAAACTATATAAACATCAATCAATTTAAAATTGATAAGATACACATAAACATCAGTTGAAATGTACTATACTTCATCTCTGTGATAAAACATCATACATTGAAATTAATCTGCATAAAAGCTTCAGAAAAACTGAAATGATTCATTGTGTCATCTTCAATAACAACAAAAAATACATTATACATCAACTATTCCATGAAACCCAACCAAAACCCCAAAGAAAATCACAATAAAGCGATTTGAATCCAATAAACCACATAAGCTGATGGAGATGCCAAGACGACTACCACCATAAATGAAGACATTCTGCGACTTGATCAAACATTTAAAGGATATGTTCGGGATCCTCTAAGTGACATGGCGGGACCTACGAATAGGTCAAGGACTAAGCTTAGGGATGCTGCTTTACATGCTTTGATTGATCACCTTTATGATGAAGAATTGAAGAAGGAGTCACCATCGACATCTTGGAGTCATTATTCAAGATTGTTGACGATCTGAAGACATCATGAAGAACTCTATACTCTTTTTCCCACTGGATTTTTAATGAGGTAGTGTGATCACTGTAAAATATTGTAAAATTATTTCATTTTAGGTTTATTTGACTAATAGCCCGGCCATGTGGGGCTTGAATGAGATCGGCCACAAGGTGAAATATGGACGTAAAAATTCTTGATAATTTCGACCAAAAATCAAGGTGGTCATCCCAGGTAAGCCAGGTAAGTCTAAGAATGATTTAGATAAGTTGCATAAAATCCTATCTTCACATCTTAGTCCTTTGCCATCGATTTACATGATGAGACATGAACTTCTTAATGATTCTAGTAGATCATTTTATGCATCGATTAGGGATGTGAATCGTGCTTTTGCTAATCATTCTTATGTGTTTATCATGCATTTTAAAAAGAGCTACTTTATCAGTGATGATATTCCTATGCATGTTCCTCTACAGTTTGCTCTAATGTTACAGGAATTTGAGGTTGTCTTTCTGGAAGCCTTACTTGCGGGTTTACCGCCTTTGTGAGGTATTGAACACCAGATTGACTTGATTCCAGGTTCGGTTATCCCAAAATGTCCGGAGTATAAAGCAAACCATGAGGAGACAAAGGAACTACAACGACAAGTCGATGAGTTACTTCAAAAAGGTTATGTGTGAGAATCCCTATCTCCTTGTGTTGTGCTCATCCTTTTAGTTCCTAAGAAAGATAAAACTTGGCATATGTGCATTGATTGTCGTGCTATTAACAAGATTACCATTAAGTATTGCCATCCTATCCCTAGGTTAGATGATGTGCTTGAACATTTGCATGGATCTGTGATATATACTAAGATTGATTTGACTCGGGGTTATCATCAGATTTGAATTAATGAGGGGGATGAATGGAAAACTACATTTAAGACTAAGTCCGGGTTGTATGAATGGATTGTTATGCTTTTCGGTTCAACTAATGCACCTAGTACTTTTATGTAGTTGATGAATCATGTCTTAAGAAAGTTTATTGGTCGGTTTGTTGTGGTCTATTTTGATGATATATTGATTTATTCTAAGTCGACTGATGAACATATTGAGCATGTTAAAATGGTTCTTGTTGCACTCTGTGAGTCTTGTTTGTATGCGAACATCAAGAAGTGCACATTTTGCACTTTGAAAGTGGTGTTTCTCAGTTTTGTGGTCTGTAAGGAGGGCATAAAAGTTGACGAAACTAAAATTGAGGCCATTAAGACCTAGCCGAGACCTACTAATGCCAACCATATGCGTTCTTTTCATAGTTTAGCTAGTTTTTATAGATGGTTTGTGCATGATTTCTCATCTATTACCGCACCTCTAAATGAACTAGTTAAAAAAGATGTGAAATTTGTTTGGACTGATAGTCAAGAGAATGAATTTAGTGAATTAAAGTACTATCATGTAATGCTCATTTTCTTGCTTTACCGGATTTTAATGGTAATTTTGAGATTCATTGTGATGCTTCTGGTGTTGGTATTGGTGGTGTTTTGATGCAAGAGAATCGACCTATAGCTTATTTCAGTGAAAAGCTAAAGGGCGGTGCTCTAAACTATCCTATGTATGATAAAGAATTTTATGCAATTATGCGTGCATTAGAAATTGGGCAACACTATTTATTGCATAAAAAATTTGTCATTCATCGTGATCATGAATCCTTGAAATAATTGAAGAGTCGGATGAAGTTGAATAAGCGTCATGCTAAATGGTATAGTTTCATTGAATCTTTTCCTTATGTGTTGTGTTACAAAAAGGGTTAAAAAATGTTGTTGTTGATGCTTTGAGTCGTAGACATGTTTTACTTACACGATTGGAATGCATTATTGTAGGGTTTTCATTCGTGCGAGATTTATATGCGACTGATTCTGATTTTTCATCTATTTATGTTGCATGCAAAAATGGTGCTTCCAAGAAGTTTTTCCGGCATGATGGTTTTCTGTTCATGAATAATAGGTTATGTATGTTCTATGCGTGACTTACTTGTTAGAGAAGTTCATTCAGGTGGTTTAATGGGACATTTTTCTGCATTTAAAACTTATAATTTGTTACGAGGACACTTCTATTGGCCGAAAATGGTACTTGCTATTGACAGGGTTTGTAGGAATTGTCTTGATTGCTTGACAGCTAAGTCTAAAAACAAGCCCCATGGTCTTTATACTCCATTACCTATTCCTACACATCCTTGGGTTGATATTTCTATGGATTTTGTCCTAGGTTTACCATGTTCTCAGTTAGGTAATGATTCTATCTTTGTGGTTGTGGATAGATTTTCGAAAATGGCACATTTTATTCCTTGTAGGAAGACAGATGATGTAAAGCATGTTGCAAATCTGTTTTTGAAGGAGGTAGTTCGGTTACATGGCATTCCTGTGTCCATTGTCTATTATAGCGGTGTTAAATTTTTATCCTACTTTAGGAATACCTTGTGGTGCAAGTTAGGGATAAAGTTGTTTTTTATTGTTAGTCGTCCTCAAACTGATGGACAAACAAAAGTGACCAATTGAACCGTAGGGGCTCTCCTACGTGCACTATTTCAAAAGAACTTAAAGAATTGGGAAAAATGTATTCCGATTTCAGAGTTTGCTTACAATCGCTTTATTCATTCTACCACTTTTTTATCTCCATTTGGAATTGTTTATGATTTTCTATCTATTACACCTCTTGATCTACTTCCTTTAAATTTTGAATAGGTTAAAAACCTTGATGGAGAAAAGAAAGCTGATTTTGTGAAGAAAATCCATGACAAGGTGCGCATGAAATTTGAACGGACAAATGCACATAATACTGATAAAGCTAATCAAAGCCACGAGTTGATGAGGTTCAATGTGGGAGATTATGTTTGGATTTTGAAGAGCTAAATTTTGAAAATACAGTCCATTAAGGTTTAGTATATTCAGTTTTACTCTGATTAGAATTAGATTTGGTAAGATTAGATAAGGTAAAATTCTTGATGGTTACTTCTTGAAGAATTCAACCAGATTACCGTAGATTACCATTTATTTTAGGTATTTTAGTTAGATATGGTTTAGCTTCTTAAAGTTGTCATAAGTCAATTAAGTTTTCCAGTTGTGATTAGGTTTTATAGCTGAAATATACCCTATAAATAGGGAGGCCTTATGGACGAATTTAACACCACTTTTATCAATCAAATATACAACCTTTTGAGTTCATACTCTTTGCTTGCGAGCTATTCCATTGTTGCTTAACCCCAAGGGCTAGTTAAGTATCAATAAACTTGTAATCCGATCCTGAGAGCTAGTTAGAGAGCAAGTTGAGATTAGGCGTACCCCGAGGGCTAGATACCTAAATTTTGAGCGAGATAGTGAGGGTCACAAATCCCTTCACTAGATCAAAGATATTAAATCCGCAATCGTGAGTTTTTGCAAGGAGATTCATATTATAAACTCCTTCAAAATTGACCAATTTCATATCTATAATCGAGAAGATAAAAAAAATCTAGGGTTACAAAATGGAAGAAAAACAAGTAAACATACCTAGACGATAAATCGCACGCCTGAATATCACGAAATAGAGCAAATATCGTATGGTAGAATGTGAAGAAATTGTAGAAAAGCATGGAGAATGAATGGAGAGAATATTCATAGAAGAAGAATAATGGGGAGAACGCGAGATAAATGGAGAAAAAATGAGGAAAATGAGTTTTAATCCAGTATATTTTGATAATCGCATGAACAGCCCATCAAATTTTCCTCAACCTTTCAAAAAAATACCTCATCCCATTTATAAATTTTGCTGATTACATATTGATCCCTACCTAAAAATTAGACGGTTTAAACAAGACTTTGTGCTTAATTAATATTAGGGCAAAATACTGATATGACTCTATGTTTTGGAGGTTTGTGCTAATATGACCCTGTGAAGTTTAAAAGTACTATTGTAGCCCTGTGTTTTGCATCAGAAGTACCGATGTAACCTTCTGGCACTATTCCAGCGTTGACTTAGTAATTTCCGGTGTTGACCAAAATTAAAAGACTAAACTACCCCTAACATTCAAATTACAAATCTATAGACTAAACTACCCTAGCATTCATCACCACCACCACCACCACCACCACCGCCGCCGCTCCACCACCACTGCCACCACCGCTCCACCACCCTTGCCGCTCTACCACCACCACCGCCGCTCCACCACCATCGCCATCGCCGCTCCACCACCACCACCGCCGCCACCGCTGCTCCACCACCACCACTGCCGCTCCACCACCGCCACTACCCCAGCCACTCTACCGCCGCCGCCACCGCCACCACCACCACCACAACAGCCGCTCCACCACCACCACCACCGCCGCCGCTCCACCACCACCACCATCACCACCACAGCCGCTACACCACCACCATCACCACCACAGCCGTTACACCACCACCATCACCACAGCCGCTCTACAGAAATTGAAAAACAAAGACTTCATAGAAATTGAAAAACTCATAAACACAAATTGAAAAATGAAGACTCCACCGTCGCTGCCACCGTACCCCAACATCAGTACCCACCGTCGCCGTCGCCGTCGTCGTCGCCCTCATCATCCCCCTCGAGCACCACCACCAATCGATGGAAACCCTAGCCCCACAGCCCTTCCCCAACCACCGATTAAACCCTAACTCCACTCTTCCCCAACCACCGGGAAACCCAAGCCCCATCACTGCTACGCCGGAGAGGAGATATGCTACTGAAAATTGACGAGGATTTGCAGATTGTGAAAAATGGAATCAAGGATTCGATGGGTTCAGACAAGGAACAAAGAAGAAAAGAGAAGAAGAAATTTTTTGTGGTTAATAAACAATGAGGGCATAATTGTCTTTTTACATTTTTATTTTTAAAACAGGGGTATAATAGTCATTTCATGTATTTCTGGCCAAATTCAGGCCTCCAGGGTTATATTAGCACATTCTAGCAAAACACAGGGTTAGAATAGCACTTTCCAACTTCACATGGTCATATTAACACAAACCCTCAAAATAGTTGACACATAAGGAGTCTGTTTCTGCAAGAACGTCTCACAGTGAGATAGGGGGAAAATTAATAATAGTGGACACATAAAATAGGAGACTATAAATTTAAAGGTTAAAATTTAATGGGAAAGTCTTAGGAAAGAAGGTTTTTCCATAAACTTATGGACAGTCCACAGGGGCATTTACCTTAAATGTTGTAATTTTTTATAAAATTTAAATATTGCATTTTATAAGTTAAAACAAGTAATAATATGTGTTTGAAAGTGAAAATATAAAAATATATGATATAAAAAAATGGCAAAGTCTTGGGAAAGACGGTCTTTCCATAGGCTTATGGAAAGACGGGGTTTAATTCGAATAATAAAAGATAAAAGGTCTTAGTTGCAACATTAAAAATTTAGTATGCAACATGTAGTAGTTATAAAATTTATAACCCGGTTCATGCAACCCAAAAATTTTATCTTAATTTCTTCTAATTTACACTTTAAACATTGGTCTTTCCATGACTTATGGAAAGACCGTCTTTCAAGAGACGCACTCTAAAAAAATATTTTTAAAATTTTAAAATTTTTTATTTAATTTAACAAGAGTCTGTCTCTTGAAAGACGGTCTTTCCATAAGTTATGGAAAGACTAAGGTTTAAAGTGTGAATTAGAAGAAATTAAGATAAAATTTTTGGGTTGCATGAACTGGGTTATAAATTTTATAACTACTACACGTTTCATACTAAAACTTTAATATTGCAACTAAGACCTTTTACCTTTTATTATTCTAATCAAACCCCGTCTTTCCATAAGCCTATGGAAAGACCGTCTTTCCCAAGACTTTGCCATTTAACAAATGCAGTATATAAGGTAAGAAATAAGTGGTCTGTCCATAAGCTTATGGACAGGCCGCCTGTCAGGAGACCTACTCATATTTAATTATTCTCCATTCGAGGTCCTTTTAAGAATTTTCAAAAAATCACAAGGATCTAATTGCAAATATTAAAGTTTCTTCCTCTTTCCTCTTTCTCCCTCAAGTTCGTCCTCCACCGGTGATCGCATCACCGGTGGCCACCGAACGCTGCATACTCCATAACTCCATCCTTTACTGCAATCAAAGACTCGCTGGCACCATTTTCATCAAATCCTAGTCGGGGGTTTTCTGCAAAACGAGAAAGCCAGATGAATTGGGCATTTCGCGAATCCGACGCCGGCATTATGCAAATCCTCGCTCGCTGCCCTTATGTTCGATCAAACTTCCTGGTATCTGGTGGTTGAAGCATTGGTGGTTTCCGGGGATTTATTTCAGCCAACGTAGGCTAGGAATTTGGCGATTATTTCATCGAACAGAGGCTAGGTTTCCAACGATCGATTACAACGAACAAAAGGCAGGACTCCGACAATTTATTTCAGCGTGCAAAGGTAAGTTTTGGGCGATCAATTTCAGGGAATGTAGGCTAGGAATCCGGCAATAGATATCAACGAACAGGGGCTAGATTTCCGGCGATCAACTTCAGCAAACGGAAGCTAGGTTTCCAGCGGTTGATTACATCAACTATTTGAGTCAATTTACCGGGTCGAACCACGGGTTTGACTTTCAATTCGGGTCAAATTCATATCCTTCACAAATTGGGTTTGTTGATTGGGCCACATTTGTGTTTGCCTATATGGGCTTGTGACCCAAAATCAAATCTTAATATAAACCCATCATACTCCCTCTCCCTCTGTTTCTTTAATATTGACACACTTTCCTTTTTGGGTTGTTTCTTTTATATTGGTACACTTTCCATTTTTGGCAAGATTCCTTCAATTTCATTCACTCATTCTACTTTTTACTTTCTACATTCAATTACATCCACTTATTTTCTCCACCTAAATCCAAACACTCAAATATATGGTGTCACTATTAGTGAAACGGAGGGAGTATTAAAATAACTTAAAGTCAAGTAAAAATATTAAAACGCGAAATTAAAATAATTATACTAACATAGGTATGTCACGAACGAGCCAATTAGGTATGGTTAAAAACAAAAATTGTGCATGTTATTTGGCAAGTTGCTCAGGTATCCGTTGCATCAGTTTTGTATTCCATCCATTCAAGGGGAATCTACATTTCCATTTTAGGAAAGATTTAACCTATCAAAAGACATTTTTACCCTTAAACAATTCAAATTTTACACAAACATACCACCCACCCATCAGCCTCTTTCTCTTCCAAATTCCTCTTTCTTTCATAATTACGCCCACATTTCCTCTCTTTCTTTCCTCAAAACCCTACATTCACGCCACCAACCTTTTCTCCTTCTTTCAATCTTCTGAATTTGTCTTTCTTCTCTGCAATAAATTTTCCTTCTTCTTCTTAAGCTTCCATCCCGTTCCGACGCGAGAGGCCGCGCAGTCCTTTGACGTTGAATTCCAGGAAGTCCACGCGCCACCGCGAGCTTCGTCTCCTGTGAGAGCCCTCTCTCTAACGGGATCCTCCTCTGTTCGACCTTGTCGAGGACAGAGACGTCGTGGGTGGAACCCTACCACTGAAGACGCACCGCCAGATTTGCAGAAACACTGCCGCTCCACACATGAGGCATCAGATCCACCGCCATCGATTTACAGTCAACCACTGCCGAGAGATGGGATGGCGGACAGAACGGTGGCGCTGCCCCCACCCGTGTCATACTCAACATCTATGACCTTACCCCACTCAATAGCTACACTGTTTGGTTTGGTTTCAGCGTCTTCCATTCCTGCATCGAAGGTAAGCAAAAGAGCATTCTGAATGGATGTTTGCAAAATGTGCTTCATTTTTGTGAATGTATGTTTGGTATCAGCTTGTTTATGAAAATATTGAGCCTTATTTTCTTGTTTTTTTAAATGGGTAATTGCTGTCTGGTGGGATCCTGATAGAGGATTCGGAATAGACAATTTTTGTTGATTTGATCTGCTTCCACCATTGATTTACAGTCAGTCACCGCCGGTAGGTGGGATGACGGAGAGGACGGTGGCGGGAAGATGGAGAGGACAGTGGCATGAGGCGGAGAGGATGGTGGTGGGAAAATGGAGAGGACGGTGGCAGGAGGCGGAGAGGATGGTGGCGGAATATGGAGAGGATGGTCACAGGAGGCGAAGGGACAGAGAAATAGGCAAGAAGAAGGTTGGAGGGAGGAAGAAGGGACAAGGGCAATAAGGTTTTTTCACAGAAGGAAAAATTTGCAGAGAGATTTTCTCTCTGAAGGTTCCCATGGGACAGAGGGAGTACCATAAATATCTTTCAGTGGAATAATAGATTGAGAGCGGTGGTGATGTTGTGATCATGGGCGGAACTACCATGGCGCGTGGTAAGGCTCCAGCCCTACCTGAGATTCCAGTGCCATGGTAGTAGTGGTCAATTGCGCTTCCCGGCTGGAGCTCCACTTTTTTGGCATTGATTTCCATTTTTCCGGCTAGATCAATCGGAGAAGAAGGCTACTGAAAGCCTTTTTTGCCCATATTTCATCAAAACGACGTCGTTTTGGCTTAAGTCAAACGACGTCGTTTTGGCTCAAGTCGAACGATGTCGTTTTGCCTCAAGTCGAACGATGTCGTTTTGATTAGTACAAAAGAAAAAAATCAAAATATAAATTTTTAGTATTTGGACTGGGCTAAAAAATGCAAGCCCAAAAAATCCTTTACCAAAAATGCATCACCAGCCCAACCTCTAGCTCCGATTGCCGCCCACGTCGTCGTCCCGCCACCGGCCGAGACTCCGGACGCCACTAGCCACATACTCTGTATTGATCAGCCCCACCTAAAAAAATATCCTGGTTCCGTCACTAGCTTTGATAGTTGAAATGGATTCTGTTAGCTTGAGGGCATGGGCAGTGGTGGTTTCTTAAAATTAAAAGACCGCTCTAGAGAGACCGAAAATCACCACAGCGGTGGTCTCTAGAGTGGTCTCTTAACAAGAGACCACTCAAGAGTCTCTTGCTAAGAGACCAAACAAGAGACCGATCGTGGGCCCAATTTCTGACCGAAGCCATGTGCAAGGGCGGCTGAAAAGTGGCCCATTTTTTTGTCTGTAAGGGACACGTGTCGTTCCCTGAGTGGGCCACGTGTCCCACTAGCTGCTGTTGCTTTTTTTAATGGGACACGTGTCCCATTCTGGTGGCGACACGTGTCCCACTCATTTATAGATTTTGAAAATTATTTTGAATGGGACACGTGTCCCATTCTGGTGGCGACATGTGTTCCACTCATTTAAAGATTTTGAAAATTATTTTGAATGGGACACGTGTCCCATTCTGGTGGCGACACGTGTCCTGGCGTATTTTTGGGATTTTTAAAAAAAATTTCAAAATTTAATTTTAAATTTTTATTCCATCTTCCTCCACTTTTCACCTATAAATATACATGATTTTAACTCATTTCATCACACTACTTTCAATTCCAATACTTCCACCTCACTAATTTATCTTCTACATTGTAATTCATTTTTTGTGATGGATCCACGAAGAACGTCGAAGGGCAAAGATAATTATTTCAATTTGGAAAAATTCTTCGCAAAATCCAAATTATCGTATATTTCAAATTCGGAATTTAGTATTTTCTGTAATTTATAGTTTTTATAATTGGTTTTTGCAATTTTAATATTTTTATATAGTTTAAAAAAAATAAATTCTCTTATTATTTATTTTTAAAATTTTGTTTCAATAATTTCTTTAAAAAAATTGAAATTTACACCGAAGCATGATATTGATAAGAACGAGAAAAATAAATTATTTAACATATTTTGAAAAAAATGAAATTATATTTTAAATATTAAAACATATTATTAAATTTCACATTCAACTTATTTTGGGTGGACAAATTTATTTAAAATAAAATTTAATGGTTAAATTAATGAGTAGGAAAGAGAAAATCAAGTGGAGTTCATAAATAGTAAAGAGTGGTCTCTTGCCATTGTGAAGAAAAAAAAAGGGTGTCTCTTAAGTGGTCTCTTAAGGTGAGGTGGAAGAGAGAGGGAGATAAAAATAATATATTTAATTGGTAAGAGACCGCTAGCGGTCTTTACCAGCCCATGGCCTGAGCCTCTACATAGAGGAGATTGGGAAGGAGAAAAGCATCTGGATAATTACTCGGGTTAGCTGAAATTAGCTTTCTAGTTTTCTCTCTTTCTTAGTTTTCCCCCCAAATCCATCCTGTGTTCTTCTTCTGATATCCTTCGTTTCTGCTCAATCTTTCCTTTCCTTTCGGTGTTTGTTTCCATAAATTAATAGAAAATTACTTCCAAATCCTTCTATAAGTTGGAAGATGTGACAATTGGTATCAGAGAAGGTCAATTCTCGGCAAAAACCATGACGGATGGTACAAGGATGAAAGCACTTGAGGGACACATCAACGATATTGCACAGGAGGTGAAATGTCAATTTGAGCGACATCATGTGCAGTATGAGGCCATTGAGGAGAAATACAAGGTGTTGAGCACCGATATTGAGAATAAAGTCAGACAACTCATAGAAATGAAGCTTGACGCACAATTGGAGCAGATCCGCGCGGGCACAAGACGTGCAGATGAAGGAAACGATGATGTTGAAGGAGCTGATGGAAAAGCTGGTAGCTCAGGCTGATGTGAAGAAGAAGGTGATGGTTATGGATATGGGTAGTTCTTCGTCTTAGAAGAGAACTTATTCTCCTGAGTTTTTGCACAGAACAGAAGTAGAATCTAATCACCGGAACTGATGAAGTAGTGCAAAGGTGATGAAGCAGTGCAAGCGTGATGAAGCAGTGCAAGCGTGATGAAGCAGTGCACGAAGCAATGGTGAAACTGATGGCGGCAAGTTTGCAGCTCAAAGTTGGCGCCATCTTCAGTTTTAAGTTTGAAACGCTTAAAACGACAACAAGGGACTGCGTTTTGTTTTCTTTCTGATTTGTTATATAGCCAAGACACATGTCGTGCTCTGATTGGCTTACTTTGTTTTTTTGTTTTCTGCTTTGCTGTATAAAGCCATAAGGCTGTGATCAATAATAATCAGAGTGGTACGAATGCAGTGTTTTGATGAATGAATTCCTTCCCTTCTTCCTCTTATCTCTCTGAGCTTGAAATATTCTTCATGGTATCAGAGCATAACTAGGAAAATCCAGAGATGCTTCTTGTTTAAAACCTCATTAAATTCTGAACATTTTGAGCTATAAATCATGGCTTCTGATGGTGAATCAGTGGATTCAGTTCATCATTCAACCAGATCTAATTCGTATAGAGGAAGGCCAAGAATTAACGATCCATTTGATCTGCAAAATGGAGACAATTCAAGCCTAGTGTTGGTGGCAGAACCTTTGAACAAGTTCAACTACATAACATGGAGCAGGTTGATGGTGATTGCTTTCAAATCCAGAGGAAAGATGAAGTTCTTGACTGGTGAGATTCAAACACCAGATCTGGATGATCCACTCTATGATAGATGGGATAAGGTAAACTCAACCTTAATTTCATGGATACTGAATTCCAGTTCAAAGAAAATTGCAAGAGGCTTCATGTTTTTCGAAGATACTTATGCTTTATGGAGTGAGCTGAAGGCGAGATTTGGGGAGAGTAATGGTCCTCTTATTCACAAACTGAAAAAGGATATATGTGAATTAAAGCAAGACAATGAATCTATTGCTGTTTATTTCACTGAATTGAAGAGTCTTTGGGATGAGTATGCATGCTTGAGACCGAGGAAGAAATGTAGTATAGACTGCATTAATTACACTTGTTTACCTACAGAAGAAGAAGATGATAAGTTGCATCAATTTCTAATGGGATTAAACGAAGAATACAGTTCCATTGGCCATCAGATCTTATTGATGGATCCTCTTCCTAGTATTGGGAAAGCATACTCCATGATAACTAGGATAGAGAAACAAAAGGCTATTCACTGTGGTTATCAGGAGGTTCAAAGCAATTCTGCTATGGCTGTAAGGGTTTATAGGGACAGAAAAATGCCTTACCAGATCAAGGAGTCAGGTACTGACTAGGTTGAGGAATCAGATGTTTTCAGAAAGAGAAATGTTAGAAGACCTGACCTGAAGTGTGACCATTGTGGAAAGCTAGGACATGTGAAGGAGAACTGCTTTAAGATCAAAGAATATCCAGAATGGTGGGAAGGCAACAGAGATGTTACAGTTAAGCCTCAATTTTCTCCACAAATCTATCAGAAACCTACTCAGAAGTATGAAGCACATGTGGTTATGGAGGAAGAAGATACACCACTGAATGATCCAGATGCAAAACTGCATGCACTGGTTGCAAAACTGGTGGAAGCACAACTTGAAAAAAAAAACAGAAAGGGAAGGAACAGATTCCAGATCAGTATGAAGCAGTGAACTATGCACATTATCATGATTTTGCAGGTAGCCTGGTCACAAACTTTTCTCTTAATGTTTTTACTTTGACTAATGATAAGTGGATTGTTGACAGTGGAGCATCAAGTCATATGTGTGCAAATCTGTCTATGTTTCATAATGCTGTTGCTATGCAAAGTCCCACACCAGTCTATTTACCAGATCACACAATTAAGCAAGTCACAGCTATAGGATCAGTCAAGTTGAATCCCTCAGTCACCCTGATTGATTGCCTACACATTCCTGATTTCAGATATAATCTCCTTTCTGTAAATAAGCTTACTAAGTCTATGCCTGTCATTTTCAAATTCTCTTCTGGTCTTTGTGTGCTGCAGGACCTCAGAACTAACAAAGTCTTTGCAGCAATCAAAGAAGAAAATGGCCTATACATTTTAGACAGTCATTCATTCTATCCAAACATCATCAAGAAAAGACTTCATTCAAAACCATTCCAAAGCACTGTAATAGGAGCTGTTACTAATCAGAATTCACCATCTCTTCATTCTTGGCATCTTAGATTAGGTCATCCTTCTAATGATGTAATGAAACATGTTTTTGAAACTGCTACATTTTCCAGTACTGATAGTATTTGTACAGTTTGTCCTATGGCAAAACAACATAGACTGCCTTTCTCACTCAGTACTAGTTTTACTCAGTCAGCCTTTATGTTGTTGCATTTGGATTTGTGGGGGCCTTATAAGATCAGTTCTATTAATGGTTGCAAATATTTCTTAACAGTAGTAGATGATTATACTAGATCTACATGGACTTATCTGATAAAATCCAAAGGTCAAGTGTTTTCAATTCTCAAACTGTTTCTTGCCATGGTTCAGAATCAGTTTCATACCTCAGTCAAATCAGTAAGAACAGATAATGGAAGTGAGTTTGTTAATCTTGAGTGTGAACAATTGTTTGCTGATTCAGGTATATTACATAAAAAATCATGTCCTTATACTCCACAACAGAATGGTGTAGTGGAGAGAAAACATCAGCATCTTTTGCAAATAGCTAGAGCCTTTCTTTTCCAATCAAATTTACCCAAAACATTCTGGGGAGATGCAGTTTTGACTGCTACTTTTCTGATCAATAGACTGCCAACTCCTATTCTTTCATGGAAAACACCTTTTGAACTACTGTTTCATGAACAACCTGATCTGCAAATGCTCAAAACTTTTGGTTGTTTAGTCTATGCAACCAATACATCTCCACACAAAGATAAGTTTTCAGAGAGAGCATATCCTTGTGTATTCCTTGGTTATCCACCAGGTCAAAAGGCTTATAAGCTATTTGATTTGCAGAATCACAGGATGATCATATCCAGGGATGTGGTTTTCCATGAGTCTATCTTTCCCTATTCATCATCACTACCTTTCTCTTTCCCTCTTCCATTCACAGACACAGCTTCTTCTGATCTCTCAGAGTCTTCCAATCCTACACTTCCTTTCTCTATTCCTTCTTCACCTTCTGACACTGGTGCAAGACACAACACTAGAGTTATCAGGCCACCTGTTTGGGCCAAAGATTTTGTATCTTCTTCTATTCAACTTCAGTCAAGTATTTCTGCACATATTCTTGATGCTTCACAGGTACAGGAACCATTCACTTATCATCAAGCAAAGCATTCTCATGAATGGGTTACGGCTATGACTGAGGAGCTCACTGCCCTTGAGCAAAATCATACATGGGATTTGGTGAATCTTCCACCAGGAAAGAAGGCCATTGGTTCAAAATGGGTGTATAAATTGAAGTATAATGCAGATGGGAGCTTAGCTAAACACAAAGCTAGGCAAGTTGCCAAAGGCTTCAATCAGATCGAAGGCATAGATTTCTTTGAAGTTTTCTCACCAGTGGCTAAGGCAGTCACTATCAGAATTCTTCTTGCTCTAGCTTCATCTTCACACTGGCATATTCATCAACTTGACATCAATAATGCTTTCCTGCATGGACATTTGGATGAGGAAGTATACATGAAACTTCCTGATGGATATCATGCCACTGAATCAATCTAGTTTGCAAGCTAACTAAGAGTCTCTATGGCCTGAAACAAGCCTCAGGCAGTGGAACAAGAAGTTTACACAACATCTTTTGAGCTTGAACTTCAATCAATATCATCATGATCACTGCCTTTTCTTGAAATTCACATCTTCTTCCTTTCTGGCTCTGGTTGTTTAGGTTGATGATGTTCTCATCATGGGAAATTCTCTTGCTGCCATTACTGCAGTAAAGGCATCTTTACATCAGACATTCACCATCAAAGATCTTGGTCCTGCTCACTATTTTCTTGGCTTGGAGTTACACAGATCCTCCTTTGGCATTCATCTTCATCAGTAAAAGTATATCAAGGATATTGTGACTGATTGTGGCCTTCTTCACAGTAAACCTGCAGCTACACCATTTCCTAGTTCTTGGACTATTCATGATGAAGACTCAGTTCCTCTTTCTGATCCCAGTGTTTTTCGAAGACTCATTGGCAGACTATTGTATCTCAATTACACCAGGCCAGATATAACTTTTGCTGTTCATCAGCTGAGCTAGTTTGTGCAGTCTCCCACACATCATCACCTGAGTGGAGCTTTGCACATTGTTCGTTACCTTCATCATCATCCAGATCATAGCCTTTTCTATTCTTCAGCTAATGATCTCCAGCTTCATGCTTATTGTGATGCTGATTGGGCAACTTGCAAAGTTTCAAGAAGATCAGTAACGGGCTATGCTGTGTTCTTAGGTTCAGCTTTGATCTCCTGGAAATCTAAGAAACAATCAACTATATCCAAGTCCTCTGCTGGGGATGAATATAGGAGTCTTTCCATGACTTCCTGTGAGCTGAAATGGATCAGTTACATTGCTCGAGATCTCCATCTTCAGGTGCAGTTTCTAATTCCCCTCTTCTGTGATAATCAGGCAGCTCTCCATCTTACTGCCAATCCTGTGTTTCATGAGTGAACCAAGCATCTGGATATTGATTGTCACCTTGTCCGTGACTACTATCTTGAGGGCTTTCTCCTTCCTTCATTTGTTTTTTCTCGGATGCAACTGGCCGATGTTCTTACAAAATCCCTTCCCGTTGTCTCTTTTCTTGCCAATTTGTCCAAGCTCAGTTTTTGTTCTCTCCCATCTGAGCTTGAGCAGGGGGTGATGAAGCAGTGCAAAGGTGATGAAGCAGTGCAAAGGTGATGAAGCAGTGCAAGCGTGATGAAGCAGTGCACGAAGCAATGGTGAAACTGATGGCAGCAAGTTTGCAGCTTATAGTTGGCGCCATCTTCAGTTTTAAGTTTGAAACACTTAAAACGACAACAAGGGACTGCGTTTTGTTTTCTTTCTGATTTGTTATATAGCCAAGACACATGTCGTGCTCTGATTGGCTTACTTTGTTTTTTTGTTTTCTGCTTTGCTGTATAAAGCCATAAGGCTGTGATCAATAATAATCAGAGTGGTACGAATGCAGTGTTTTGATGAATGAAAACCTTCCCTTCTTCCTCTTATCTCTCTGAGCTTGAAATATTCTTTAGGAGGAATTATGTTGAGAGGGAGGATCAAGGTGATTGGTGAGAGAAGATCGGACGGAGCACCAGTTTGGGTCAACCAAAGATTGAGTTGTCAATGTTCATTGGAGATAGACCTTAGGAGTGAATCACACGTTGTGAAAGGTTCTTCAATTATTTCCAAATTGGAGAACACCAAAAGGTCAATGCAGTTGAGATTTGTTTGGATGGGAGAGCGGAAGTGTGGTTTCAAATCTTAAAACAAACAAAGAGGCACTAGAGCTGGCATGATTTCGAAGAGGCTGTAAGGAGAAGATTTTCGGAACTGGGAGGACAAGATCCAGGGGAGGAGTTTAACAAGTTATACCAGAAAACTAGCATCAGACACTACCCGGAACAGTTTAAAGAGCTGAGATTTGTGATTTTAGGTAAAGACCCTCACCTTACTGATCGATATTTCATTTCAAGTTTTGTGAGTGGTCTTAAGGAGGAAATTAATCCTATGGTTAGGATGTTGAAACCTAATACGTTACAAGAAACAATGGAATTAGCTATACTTTAGGAGCAGAATTTAGAAATGAGTAACAGGAGTCCTAAATTGGTGACTAATTCTAATCTGACTGTTTTCTATGGGGGTAAGAAAGAAGAGAGAACATTAGGGAAAGTTACTAAACAGATAGGAGGGGAAAATAATGATAAAAAGAGTGGGATGTAATGTTTAAGAGGTTGTCACCACAATAGATACAGTTCAGGAAGGATAATTAGTTGTGTTTTAATTGTGGAGAAAGGTTTAGTCAGGGTCACAGGTGCAAGTATAGACAAGTTAGTGTTATAAGTGTGTAAGAATCTGATGGTATGGGGGGAAGTGTTCATAACGGAAACAAATGAAGAAAACGAGGTTGAGGTTGAAGAAGAACCAGAGATATTGAACCTGAAATCAATAGGTAACAGGGATAAGATCAACACTATAACGATGAATGGATAGTTAGAAGCAAGAAGAATTATGCGCTATTAGACACTGGAAGTAATGATTCATTCATTGATCCCGAAATTATTTATGAATTGGGCTTAAAAAAAGTTCCTGCGAAACCTTTTGTGGTTATTGTTGCTGATGATGCACAAGTTAAAGGGGATACTTTTTGCTCTAAGGTGTTGTGGAAGATGCATGGGAATAATTTTTGCTATGACTTGAGAGTGATGCCTTTGGGTGACTTAGATATGATCTTGGGGGTAGATTGGATGAGACTATTTAGTCCAATAACCTTCAACTTTGCGGAAAGGGGATGATCAGGAGGTGATAATGAAGTTAGTGAGAGGACAACAGGCTAGACAGATGCAGGAACTAAAAAGAAGAAGATTATTTCAGCTCAACTTGAAATAGGATGCGGAAGTGTAGCTCAGTTGTAAAAAAAGCTAAGGAAGTGTTGCCATTACAGGAATAAGAAACAGAAGATGATACTGATGAGGTGCCAATACAAATTCAGAAAATACTAGAAGAGTATGTGGATGTGTTTGAATTTCCAACCGATTTACCTCCTATAAGAGCAACTGATCACCAGATTTTTCTCAAGGCATGAGCTGAACCCTTTAAATGTAGGCCTTATCGATATTCCCTTGCTCACAAAGATGAAATAGAAAGGCAGGTGGAAGAAATGAAACAGAATCAGATTATTCAAGACAACACCAGCCCTTTCTCTTCTCTAGTTATTTTGGTTAAGAAGAAGGATGACACATGGAGAATGTGCATCGACTACAGGCGGCTGAATGATATCACTATAAAATATAAGTTCCCAATCCCTATCATTGATGAACTCATGGATGAGTTGAATGGAGCTAAGTATTTTACCAAATTAGACCTGAGGGCTGGATATCATCAGGTGAGGGTTAGGCCAGAAGATGTAGATAAAACCGTGTTTCAAACGCATGACGTACACCATGAATTTCTTGTAATGCCTTTCGGGCTAACTAATGCCCTGGCCACCTTTCAGCCGTTAATGAACTCAGTCTTTAAAGAGGATATGAGGAAGTGTGTTGGTTTTCTTTGATGAAATCTTAATATATAGTAAAACACTGGAAGATCATTGTTTACATATATCCCAGGTGTAAAAAAATGCAGGAACATAAGCTGTTTGCAAAAATATCGACGTGTGTTTTTGCTCAAAGCCAAGGTGAGTACCTGGGCCATACAATATCAGGAGGAGTAGCTATGGATAAGAAAAAATTGAGTGCATAATCAAATGACCAACACCGCAGACAGTGAAACAATTAAGGGGATTTTTGGGACTGACGGGATATTATAGGAGGTTCATATTTTGTTACGGAGTAATTTTTCGCCCATTACATGATTTGTTAAAAAGAGATTCATTTAGCTGGACAGAGCAGGCAACCAGAGCTTTTGAGAAACTCAAGACATCTATCGCTGCAACTCCAACTTTAAAACTGCCAGACTTCAATCAAGTTTTTGTGATAGAAACAGATGCTTGCGATGGAGGAATGAGAGCGGTACTTATGAAGAATCATTGGAGTAAGTCATTTTGTGCTAGAAATAAAGGGTTTTCAACCTATGAGAAGGAATCACTCGCGTTAGTCATAGCGGTGGAGAAACGGAAGCATTATTTGACGGGGAACCATTTCATTATTAAGACTGATCACCAGCCTTTAAAATATTTGTTAAACCAGAAGTTAACAAGTGCATTGCAACACAAGTGGATTACTAAATTGCTGGGGTTTGGTTTTGAGATTCAATACAGAAAGGGGTCTGAGAATTCAGCTGCTGATGAGTTATCTAGGAGGCCTGTTATCAACCCGAAAAAGGAAAAAAAATTGAGTGTGGAAAAGGATGTCAACTCCAATTATCTGGAAGTCAGCATCCGGAGTAGGTATGAAGATGAAAGTAGAGGATAAAAGTGAACATGAGGTAGAAGATCAGCTACTGGTTAGGAATAGAAGGGGAGTTCTTGCATCACAGTAGAATCAGGTTATAGCAAGCAAAGTGGCTAATTTATCACAAGCAAGTCCGGAGTGGATGCATCAGGTAAGTGAGCAGCTATGAATTGGATCATAGGTGTCAGGAAATCATAGCTCAGTGTGTTCTCATACCAATCAGAGAGTACATACCAGTATATGAATGGTTTATTGAAGGAAAGGTTGAGGATTTATGTAGGGGATTCTAAAGAGATCAAGGAGCAAATAATATCAACCATGCATTCATCCACCTTAGGACTTTTGGGCCAGAATGCTGCGCAGAAAGGGTTGGAGTCGGTTTTCTATAGGCCTGGAATTAAGGAAGATGTGGGAAGAGTTTGTGAAGCAATGTGTAGTGTGTCAACAAAATAAGGGAGAGCATTGTCAACCCTTACCCATCCTAGGTCAGAATTGGTCTCATACAACAATGGATTTTGTTGAAAAATTGCCCAAATCTCAACATTGTGACACCATTTTGGTGGAGTAGACCGGCTATCGAAAATGCTCATTTTCCCCTAACTCACCCATTCAGTGCCAGGATTGTAGCTACATTGTTCATGGCCGAGTTCTATAAGCTTCATTGAATTCTTCTTTCCATAACCAGTGATTGTGATAAGGTGTTTTTGAGCTATTTCTGGAGAGAATTGTTTGATAAATTGGGGGTTAAATTGCATTTCAGCATCGCTTATCATCTTCCAACGAATGGTCAGACAGAAAGGGTCAATCAAGTTCTTGAAACTTACCTTTGATGCTTTTGTGGGGATCAGCCTAATACCTGAAAAGAGTGGATAGGTACAACGAAGTGGTGGTATAATACTTCATTCCACTTCACCATTAAGATGTCCCTCCGTACACACCTGTGATGATTCCTTTAGGATCATTATTTAATCTATTAATCCCAGGTGGTACAACAGATATAGTGGCGGAACTAGACCAGAAACATATCATATCTAATTTTTTAAATGTTAATATTATTATTACAATCTCAACAAATTAACAATACAAACCATACATATTCATTTAATAGTTACCAGTAAAATTAGTGACAAGAAAAATATAATCTACCAACTTACATATTATCATATTTTTTATAAACAATATAGAATATCATATCTTTTATTAGCAAATTTTTAAAGGAAAATAAAATTCCTAGTATTTCATTTGAACTCAAACACCAAGTCTTAATTTCATGTTAATCACTAAAATATTTACTTTAAGTTTTGTCTGATAATGGAGCAATCCGGTTAACTAAATTAGCTAAATGTTTGCCTACAGTAATGGTGTTTCTTGAATGAATTAAAGCAGTGGGTCCCCAATTAATAAGAAACACTGTAAAATGTGTATAATAATGGTGAAATTCCTGGGATTCGGACCATTCGGCTCCTCTTTTGTGTTTTTAATCTGCCACATTGTTATACGACGTCGTTTGACTTATTGGGGGTTAAAAAAAAGAACAGAAAACCAGTGCAGCCGTGCAGGTCTTCTTCTAGGAGAGCCGAGACACGGAAGAATGGAGCAGAGAAACGGAACCCTAATTCGGTAACTCACCTTTCGTTAATACTGCCTTTGCGTCGGCAACTCAGGTAGGGCTGGAGCCCTACTACACGTAGCGGTAGGTACGCCCATGAGCAGATATGATGAACCAAAGAGAGAAAGTGAAAAGCTTGTTACAACAACATTTAACTAAGGCCTAGGAGAGGATGGGTGTTAAGAAAATAGAATACCTTTCCTTGTATGAAAAGTTATAGATGGTAGTTACCTTATAGAATTAGTTTCCTTATGGAATTAGTTATACATTGTAGTTTCCTTATAGACTTCGAATCTTATTCCTGTTAAACTTTGGTTTGCTGTAACTCTATATGTTGTAACCCTCATTATTAATGAGATGTGTCATTGATTAATATCAGTGCACCATAATAAAGTCATTTATATTTTATCATGGTATCAGAGCCTAAAATCTTGAAACCTAAAAGAAAATTCCATTGCCATTTTTCCCGAGCTCCTACCGCCACCAACGACAGCGCGTTTCTCTACGCGCTGCCGCCGTGCCACCGTTGAAGCTCGTCATTCGTCGACCACGGCCGCGGTGACCTAGCGGCCGCCATATGCTACTTTTACCGACTTGCACGCGCCATCGTCGATCTCCATGTGTCGCTATACCGATCTCCACGCGTCGTCACTCGTTCAACGCACCGGTGTGTCTTGCTGATCGATCTGCTGCCGGTTATTGTACCTTACTTTACACTATGTCTGCCTCCGGAAGAAATCCCGAAGATCAGGCCCGTACTGATGTTGGTTTTGAGGCTACTGCGCTTCAGAACATTAATAGCCATGAGGTAATTGTGACTTTACTGAAACAGTTGTAGTTGCAATCTGGCCCTAAGATACATGTACATGTTGGTCGTTTGTCGACTGATCCCTACTTAATTGGCTCTTCTGACGAACCTGGTTTGGTTATTGCACCCACCATCCCGAAGGGTCAAGAGAATTACCTTGAATGGTCTCCTACAAATACTGCTCTACCAGCTGCTACTGTTACGGTTGTTGCTGCTACTTCTACCCCTACTGAGAATTTTTTTTTAAAAAATTGTTTTATTGATTAGCAATTTCATAATCTTCTTCACAAGTTGGACATTCTTGTTATCATGCTCTAACTTGAGGTAGGGTGTTAAGGAAATAGAAACCCTTTCCTTGTAGGAAAGGTTATAAATGGTAGTTACCTTATAGAATTAGTTATAGATGGTAGTTACCTTATAGAATTAGTTATAGATGATAGTTTCCTTATAGACTTAGAATTATATTCCTGTTAGACTTTGGTTTGTTGTAAGGCTATATATTGTAATCCTCATCATTGATGAGATGTGTCATTGATGTGATATCAATGCACCATAATAAAGTCTTTTTATATTTTATCAATGGGCTATTTTACAAACAAACAAAGGACTAGTAAAAAATTTTAGGTGGGAGATTGGGTATACTTCAAGTGACAACTAAGGACACGAAAGATAAAAAGCAAGGTTGATTAAATGCATCGATCCTCGATTCTTTCACAAGTAAGACATCGAAAACCTAATCTAGTGCTCATAAAACGTGATGCGGTCAATAGTCAGCACTATCACGTACTTGTCACGTATGATGCTCTTGCAATCTTTCATCAACACCGCCTCCGTAATTATGGGAGTACAACAAGATCTGACCATTGTTGTAGGTCTATTTCTCCTCCTTCCTCACGATTACGTCCCAAGCACTCCACCATATATGCTCTACTCCCTAGGCCTATAAATGAGGCAAAGGGAGGTGGGCACTTTATCTATGACACTATAACCTCTTACAACCCTAGCTAGCTACTTTTCACTATCTCTACTCGTAACCTTTCAGACCAACTTGTCAGCTACAACTGGTGTTTTGTCATCGTAATAGTAAAACTCAGAAAAGGCCTACGTGCACACACCTATATGGACCCAGACCCCGCTACCCATATCACATCCATGTTTCTCATCCCAGGGGGTATCAATATTTGCACCAATATGAATGTAGACTAGAGTGTGTGCTAATGGAGTGTATCATTCATGTAATTATAACATTCAAGAACAAGCTATCACAATACCACAAGCACATAAATTAGGATGAACTATGAATCTCAAAAAGCATTGATCAACACATGAATACAATTATCCCCAAGCTATAAAAACAACTCCCTAATGGAATTCAAGTATTTCATTGAATTCCACATCTTAGGATAAAAGCAAAATAAAAAGGGGAAAGAAATCACCCAGAGAGAAGAGAGAGTGTTTCAATCTCTAAGTTGCTCTCCCAAAATTAAAAGACTAAATATATGAAAAGTATGAAACCCTAGTGGACTAAGGCTCTATTAATAGTAGTAGGGGATTGGGCTTAAAAATAGGCCCAAAATAGTGTGAAAACCCTACTTAGCCACCACTAACACTGACCACCGCAGATGGCATGATATGCACCACTGATGTGGCTCGTGTCGGCGCAGGGCACCAGATCTGGCGTAACCCATTTACTTCATGCTGGCACGGGGCACTGGATCTAAAGCGAGCCATGTTGCATCTCTAGCGCGGGGCACAGGATCTGGCGTAGGCCGTGCTAGGTGCGGTCTGCATCGTCTGGCATGGCCCGTCATTAAGAGAGTTATTTTTGCACTTCTGAATCGCAGTCTGTGTCGTTTAGCACGGGCCATCATTAGCATCCTCATTTTGCTAAGTCTTTTGGTGTGGGCTGCTCAATTCTTTACATTCAGCTGGCTGGTCTTGACATTCTGTACTTGGAATGGAGCAAGCCGTGGGAAATGGGATGGTCCGCACCAAACTTAGCCATTTTGGAGTAAAAAAGGGCACTTGAGCATGCGGACTATAGAGATTGGCGCATCCCATGCTGAGTTATGGCATGACTCGTGTACCAGAGACCCTTGGCACGGGCCGTATAGTGTGGCGCAGGCCATTGGTGCCTTGCTTGGTGCTAACCATGAGCAGTCCGCATTGACCCGTTGATGTTTTGCCCAGCTGATCTTCTTTGCTTCGCTACAGATGAAACACTAGTCCATTTGAGAGTTCTTGTAGTCGGTTATATTGTTTTCAAGGAGACAAATCCAATAGAACTAACCTTAAAGACTGATTCTTCTTGGATCGTTCCCAGGACTAGGCGCAACTCTGGGACCACTATTCTCCATTTCTTCTTTGGCCGTTTTGAACTTCAATATCGCCTATCTTTGGCTCAATCCTTCTACTACCACGATGTAATGTTTGTGACCTTCATATACTACCATTCTAGTGTGAATGGCCTTGGACATCTTCTACCATCCTTGCGAACGACTTTCTCATAGAATGTAACGAAAAGTACCCACGAGCGACCTACTAAGGATGATCACAAAGGAAAATCTAGGTGCATGTGGATACAAAGTGTCCATTAGTACCAATTAAGTTACAAAATGCGGGATTTAGATGAGAAAACCAAACATGGCCGTCTAAACCCCTTGTCACGTAAACTCAACTAATACTAGCAATCCAACATATAAAATGAACCAATTATTATGCCAAATGCAATGGTTAACGCATGCATAATGAAGCACATCAGACCCCCCACACTTAACCCTTTACTCGTCCTCGAGTAAATAAAGACAAGAAAAGGACTAAGCTAAATATAGCGTGCATGCATAAGTTAACTGAGACATTCAACTTATTCCTAGATTACCCTGTTTCCCCCCAAAAGACCACAACTCTCACACTCCCCGAAAAACCTAATGTAATCTAACCACCCAAAATAAAATGTAGAAAAAGGTAAGCAAAGAAAGATAACTGTTAAGCTATCTTACTTATCCCAAAATGTTCCCCAAAAGCAATCAAAGAGTCGTCTCCAAAAACAATCCACCCAGGAAATCCAACAGTCATCAACTTGGTTGTAACATAGGGATAACTCTAGATTCCCGACCTAGTTACAACCAAGGATGACATTAATATATCTCTATTTTTTTTGTTCTCTCATTTTCTCTCATTTTGCCCAGGAGCCCTTTTGGGTTTTCATCTTAGCTTTCACACATGTTGATCTCACATTCTCACATTTTTCCACATGGCCTCTCATTTTTGCCTAGGTTCGTAAACCTAGCCGGGTCTAGCCTCTCACTTTTACTAAGGTCTTTCAACCTATCACGGCTTTTCCCAATGTTGCCTCAATTGCCCTATCGGGTTTCCAACTTAGCCGGGTATATTTCTTTTTCATTTTTTTCAAAATTTTCAATTTTTTTGGTGTAGCACAAAATGCCCCAAAGTTGGGCTTCACACTACAAGAATATAAGATCAAACAAAAGATTACACCACCAATGTTCTAAAACAACTATCCCAAGACAAGCTATGCATCCTACCTAGCAAGTCATACCACCAAGTAGACATTCAAAAAATATACAACAAAAAAACAAAAACCCAAAATCACCAAAGAAATGACAAAAACACAAAGAAAAACACTAGAATGCACCAAGGAATCCCAAGAATGAAAACTCCCTAAGTGCTCACTACTCCCTCCCCCACACTTAAACTTATGTATTGTCCCCAATACACAAAAACCATGTAAAGACATAAGTGAGGTTGGGAAAGTAGTAACACTCACTCTCGCAGCCCCGAATGGCTTTCTTCCTCGTGTCTCGTGTTTTCCCTCTCCATGGAATCCATTCTTGTGCTAAGCTCCTCCTATTTCGACCTCATACCACCTATCGCTTGGATGACCTCTTGTATCACTTGGGTAGAGCTTGAAATTGTTTCCCCAAGGAAGTGCAATTGGTCAATGATGTTTGTAGATAAGCAAGAACAGCAAGCAGATGCCCTCGAATAAGTCTCACTATCGGCCTCCTCAACATCTATCTCTGGGCTGGCTAGAACTCTGTAAAATTCCTTCTCAAAATGCGGTTCGGGCAAAAGGAACAGAGTATCCAAAGTCGTGTTATGGGTAATGGCAGTAAGCTCTAGCTGAGGAAGTATCATAAAGCTACAAGTGCGTGCCCCACCGTAAAGCCACGCGAAACGGTCCTTAGAAGTATCATGAAAGCCTTGGCTAACTTCTCAATGGTGTACTTTGCTCTCGATCTCCCAAAGTTGGCCAATGCACGCTGAGTGACTGGATGCCCCAAATACTGCGCAAAAGCCCTACCATGCCACCCATCGGAATCATCCCACTTTTTCTCTCCCCTATCGCCACACACTCTTGCACAAAAAAGAGTGTGTAGGAGAAAAGCCCTACCAGTGCTCTTGAACATATTCTTCTGGTCCGTATATGTCAGTTTACTCTAAAAATTCCCAAGGGAGAATGGCATCCCTTGTTGATGTGTCCTCGAAACGTCTCTATCGTACATCCACCTAAAAGGGTGAGCCATCTCCCCGTGTGTCATTGTATACTCTTTGTCATCCAAATGAAACTTGATTTCCCGATGTCGATACTTGTCCGTGACTTGCTATAGAGTAGCTAGGAACTCTAAAGTTCACCGGATGTAGGTCTTCGAGTGCTTCTCGAGGAACCCCGCTAGACCAATCTGTCCCAATAGATAAGTAACGGGCTCGAGTAAGCCTAGAGCCTCCAAGGTGTCTTTGCAGAAAAATCAAGTCTCCAATATACTTCTCTTCGGTTGTCTCAAGTGCCTCCACCTTTGGGCTGCAGTTCTGGAGGTGTTGGCCAATCCCATGAATTCTTCAATCACAAACGCGGGGTTGCAAGGAATGAGAGTCACTAGCTCATGGTTTGCACCCTTTGCTGGTTTCTTCCTTTTCTCGCCTCGTGAAGACTTGCCTTTCTCCTACACACTCTTTTTTGGAGGAATCCTAACACAATGAAGGGAATAGTTGTAATGTGATCATAAACAAGGGCATGGCCCACAACATCATTCAACAAGACAATTCCTCGTAAATAGCCTAATCATGTCAAATCTAAGCATGGAAGCTATTTAAACAAGAACATTCTCATCAAACAAACTCATTTAGATTCATACCAACCCATCAATAATATCATGTAATCAAGATTCACCCCCCTAAATCACCCGACACATGAAGAATATATCATCTAATCATAATAGCAAATCAAACCACCCAAACTTTCTTCAACACAAGATTGTGCATACAACCCAAACACATTTCTCAACAACATACACTCATTCAAGAATCATGCTAAGTAAAAATTGCTAGTTTTCGAGAGAAAAGCTTCAAATTTTCAAGTTCACCAAGAGTGTGTGCAAGTAAGTGTTTCTCGAAAAGGTTGAATGTGCCAAGTAACTCAATTAGGTGGAAGAATGTACCAAGAATCTAAAAATTCAGCAAAGGTGATAAGGGGGACAAGTACAATTAAGATAAGGATGAAATTTGAAATTGCAAATTAGGGGACAATAGTACCAATCAATTAAATCACAAGGAATGTTGGAAGCACTATTTGCATAAAAAATCCTAAGGAATTAGGAAATTTCAAAATTTATGAGCCAAAAATGCTTTTTTATCTTAAAATTAAGAATTTTCAAAAATTTGCATTTTTGGAACAATTTGGCAGCTCAAATGGAGTAATGACACATATACCCTTGTGTCGAGGGTACAACGCGAACACCCCCCCTCTCTCGTGCCAATTTCTGTGACACAGACCATAACGCTTGGCGCGGTCCGTGCCAAAATCTGGCACGAGACTACCACAATTTTTTACCCTATTTCCTTAGTTTTTCCTCTGTTTTCAAAAAGCTATGTCACCCATTAAGCCTAGTTCCATCCAAACACAATCACGAGACTCGAACTCAAATTTATAATTCATAAGGGTTTCATCTCAAAATCCTCTTCACAAACAAAAACAAGAAAAATCTATCTAGTCACTACTCAAATAACGAAATCAAACAAACAGAAGCACCGTATATTTATTGTCGTGCTTACAACTTATTTCTTTTGCATGCAATTTTAGTTAGAAAATCCTACATGTGGGTCTTCGGAATCGCCATTGGCGACTCCACCCACGATGACATCATTGTGGAGGAGTCTCCACAATGTGTCACCCTTACTTTCAGACGCTTTGTCTGCCATAGGAAATGAACCACTGTGCCTTACTAAGGTTGAGTCCACAAACATCAGTTTGGGTTTAGGAAAGATCGAGAGGGTTTTAGGCCCTCGACACTCTTCCTTTCCCGCTGCAAGTTAGTTAGCATGGAAAAACAGTCCAACACAGATATGTTGTTACTCGAATCATGCAATGTAAAGGACTCGTCATCACTATCATCATCAACAAGGGATTCATCTAAACATTCATGCTCATTTGTCATACAAGAAGTTTCATGTAAATCATGCTTATCACATAGGGCAATGCATTTGCACGTAAAAGAAGAATCAATCAAATCATGCCTAGACTTATAGATGTCAAATTCCACTTTATCCACATCATCTTCTAGAGTAGGATTCCTAAATGGACATCAATTTTAGTCCTAGACATTTTAAGGAATGGTCTCCCCAGAAGTATTGGGGTGCCCTTCTATCGTGCACCACGTCTAGGATATAAAAGTCCAACTTGCCAACCCACACCATCACATTCTTTACTAGCTCATGAGAGCTAGCTAGGGGGTGATCGATTAGTTGGACAATCACTCTAGTTTCCCTAAGTTCACCTATCTCTAGGCGTTCATAAAGATTGGGATCACATTTATGGATGCGTCTAAGTCTATTATGGCATTTTCAACAAGCTTTCCTCCTAAGGAGATAAGAATAGAGAACATTCTGGGGTCATCGCATTTCTTAGGCAAATTTTTCTGGTTTAAAACGACTCCCTCCAATTTTAAATGTCATACCTTCTTAGTTTATCTACTTATCTTTTTTTTGTGTACGCAACTTTAAGAAACTTAGCATACGATGGCCCATTTTCATTAAGCTCCAAGATAGGAATTGTTACCTCAACTTTTTCAAAGATCCTTGGAATGCTTTCATAACTGGTCAGCACCTTTAGTCTTCCCCTCAAAGCATTTGGAGATGGGGGTGGAATAGTCACTTGTGCCTTGGGCGGTGGAAATTACTTGGAAGGTGCTTCCTCGATCACAGTTTCATCCTGTTCGAAATTGCCTTGTTAGCCTCTTATACCATATCGTCTTCTTGCATCACTTTCTTCTCTGACTCACAAACTTCCTTCCCGCTTCTCAACTTGAGTGCATTCACGTTCCTTGGGTTGATCTTCGATTGGGAAGGGAGTTTGCCAGACTCTTTGGCCTCAAGTCGGCTCACCGAGGTGGCGAGTTTCCCTACTTGGATTTCGAGATTCTTGATACTAAAAAATGCTCTACTGCCAAGGTCTTCAATTTCGCACCTTGCCCTCTCCACAAAAACTTCATGTTTCTTCCCGAATTGACCGACGGATTCTAAGATCTCTTTTCGGTCCAACTTATAGATCAAGGCATGGTTGTTGTAAGGGCCTTCACCTCTCGGATATGGTTGAGGTGGAGCTTGTCCACCTCGATATCCTTGAGGTTGATTGCCCTCCCTCCACCAAAAATTTGGTGATCTCGGTACCTTGGGTTGAACGAGTTGGTGTAGGGATTCGGCCTTGCATCACTTCGATTCCCCCGGAACTTTTGTGGTTTCCCCCTAGAAAACTGCAGCCTCTCTCTATTGTTCTACTCTACCACTTTTACCTCTTCCAAATTTTCCACTACTCCGGGACACGCCTCATTGTTGTGGTGAAGGTTGCACAACCCACACACTTTGACTTGATGAACCTTCCCTCGTAAGAGCTTCTTCATCATGGAAATTAAGAGCTTAAACTTGCTCCTCCAACTTAGGTGATTGGGAGGGTTCATCCAAGACCTTAACCCTTGTGCGTTTTCCAAACGATCGCATTCAATTGTCCATTTATTCAAAGAGAGTCATCGCATCCTTCGGGATTTTGTTAGTGGTTGATCCATTCCATACGGTATTCACCATCCATATATCTTCATCACACAACCCTTCAAAAAAAAGTAGTAAACTAGGTCTCCCTCCTTGAAAGGATGGTATGGACAGGTTGCTGGCAACCTCTTGAAATACTCCCAATAGTCGTAGAGTGAATCATGCTTTTTTCTTCAGTCCAGCGAATTTGGATGTCGGAAAGTACTTCTTTAGAAATCTCTGCTTCATATATATCCAGGAGCCTACACAACCGAGAGGTAAATAGTACAACCCATCCTTAGCTCTGTCTTGAAGAGAAAATGGAAAAGACCTCAGATTATAATCATCTTGCGAAACACCCAAAGGCTTCATGTTTGTACAGACCAAGTGGAACTCAGAAAAGTGCTTTGTTCGAGTCTTCCCCTGCTATACTATGGAATGTGGGAAGATAATGGATCATTCCGCTCTTTAGCTCGCAGGTCACAATTGGCAGCAATGAGGGGAATGTGATACATAGCGTCTGACTCTCTAAATTAGGGGCCATGAACTCCCTCAGTGTTATGTTATCCTCCGCCATCTCTTGCAGCTCTTCTACCAATAAAACCTAACTAGGTTGAATCACTATCTTAGCTCTTATCTTATTTCATTTCCTACAACCTGTGTTATCAGTCGGGTAATGCAAAACACCTTGAGAGCTGCTCTGGAGGCAATACAGCAAAAAGATTAAAAGAAACAAGATCAATAACCGACAGATTCAATTAAAAAATAGATTTAAAAAATACAAACAAAAATGTTACTAACTACTCAAATAACGCATTATGCTAATTAACAATTAAGCTGATTAGCATCCCCAACAATGGTGCCAAAATTTGACCCGCCTCCACTCGAGGTCATCAAAAGTCGTAACTCAAATTAACTCGAGTGAAGGTGTTGGATCAAAGGAGGTCAAATTTAAATTTATAGCTCTGCACCCAACTCACTACTACGCTACCTACGGGATAGTTAATGGCAATCCCTGGGTATGTCCACAGAGATGCTAGGACCTAATAGTTAATTTAACACAACCACGCCCGGGTTGTCAATCCACCTGGAGTTGCTAGGAGTATATAGTATGGTAAAATGGGGGGGGGGTGGTTTGGTTTTTCAAGTAACAACTAAGGACATGAATAATAAAAAGCAAGAAAACTATATAGCTAGACACTTGAGGGAATATTTGCGTAACATGGTTGATTAAATGCTTTGATCCTCGATTCTTTCACATGTAAGACATCGACAACCTAATTTAGTGCTCATAAAACGTAGTGTGATCGATGGTCAGTATTTCCCCATACCTGTCACATAGGGTGCTCTTGCAATCTTCCATCGGCACTGCCTCCGTAATTAGAGGAATACAACAAGGTCTGACCATTGTTTTATGTTTGTTTCTTCCCTGTACAATTACGTCTTGGGCACTCCACCACAGATGCTCTACTCCCTAGGCCTATAAACGAGGCAAATGAAGGTAAGCACCTTATCTATGACACTAGGACCTCTTACAACCCTAGATTTATACGTTTTTCTATCTCTACCCGTAACCCTTAGGACTAACTCATCTTCTAAGACTGGTATACTATCATCATAACAGTAAATCTCAAAAAATACCTACGTACACACACCCACGTGGACCCGGACCCTGCTACCCTTATCACATCCAGGTTTCTCTTCCCCGGGGGGTATCAATATTTGCACCAACATGAATGTAGACTATAGTGTGTGCTAATGTAGTGTATCATTCATGCAATTATAACATTTAAGAACAAGCCATCATAATGTCACAAGCACATAAATTAAGATGAACTAAGAATCTCAGAAAAACATTAATCAACACATGAATACAATTACCCCAAGCTATAGAAACTACTCCCTAGACATAGAATTCAAGTATTTCATTGAATTCCACATCTTAGGATAAAAGCAAAATAAAAAGGGAAAAGAAAGAACCTAGATAGAAGAGAGAGTGTTTCTCTCTCTAAGCTACTCTCACAAAATTACAAGACTAAAGATAGAACAGGTATGAAACCCTAGTAGACTAAAGCTCGATTTATAGTAGTAGGGAATTGGGCCTAAAAATAGGCCCGAAATAGGCCAAAATAGGGCGAAAACCCTACTAAGCCGCCACTGGCACAGATCGTGCAGATTGCGCGGTCTGCGCCATTGATGTGGCTCGTGCCTCCGTGGGGCACAAGATCTGGCATGACCCATTTGCTTCGTACTGGCGTGGGGCACGAGATCTAGCGCGAGCCGTACTGGGCGTGATCTGCATCGTCTAGTGCGGCCTGCTATCAGGAGAGTAGTTTTTGTACTTACTGATCTGCGGTCCATGTTGTTTGGCACAAGCCATCATCAAAATCCTCATTTTTCTCATTCAATTGGCGCAGGCCGCTCAATTCTTCACATCCCACTGGCTAGTCTTGAAATATTTCACTTGGAACAGCGCGGGCTTGTAAAATGGGATGGTCTGCGCCCATACTTAGCCAGCTTGAAGTGAAAATGGGTACTTGAGCATGCGAGCCAAAGAGATTGGCATGACCTATGTTGGGTTTTTGCACGCCTCGGGCCACTAGGCATGGCTCATGCCAGAGACCCTTAGCGCAGGTCGTATAGTGTGGCGTAAGCTATTGGTGTCTTGCTTGGTGCCAACCATGAGCAGTCCGCGTTGACCCGTTGATGCTTCACCTGACTGAACTTCTTTGCTTCGCTACGGACGAACCGCTAGTCCGTTTGAGAGTTCTTGTAGTCGGTTATATGGTTTTCGAGGAGACAAATCCAATAGAACCAACCTTAAAGGCTGATTCTTCTTGGATCGTTCCCAAGACTTGGCGCAACTCTCGGACCACTATTCTCAATTTCTTCCTTGGCTATTTTGAACTTCAATGTCGCCTATCTTTGGATCTATCCTTCTACTACCATAATGTAATGTCAGTGGCTTTCATCTACTACCATTCTAATGTGAATGGCCTTCAACAGCTTCTACTGTCCTTACGAACGGCCTTCAATATATTCTACCGTCCTTGCAAATGGCCTTCAATATATTCTACCGTCCTTGCAAATGGCCTTCACATAGAATGTAACAAAAAGTACCCAAGAGCGACCTACTAAGGATGATCACAAAGGAGGATCTAGGTGCCCGTGGATACAAGGTAGCCATTAGTACGAATTAAGTCTACAAAATGTGGGATTTAGACAAGAAAATCAAACATGACTGTCTAAACCCTTTGTCACGAAAGCTCAACTAATACTAGCAATCCAACATATAAAACAAACCACTTATTACACCGAATGCAACTGTTAACGCACGCATAATAAAGCACATCACTCGGGCTCCAAAAGTACAGGGAGATATCAATAGCAACTCAGATCAGTGGGAAGTTTACTCCTAGGTTTTACGGTCCTTTTCAATGGTGGTAAGAATAGGTGCAAGGCCTATAAATTGCATTTTCCGGCAACGGCCAGGATACATCTTGTACTCCATAATTCCCTTCTCAAGCTGCATCATGGTCCTGTACCAACTACCATTAGTCCAATACTACCAGAAGATACAGTCGAGATACCTGTTTTGCAACCTGATTATGTTCAGTAGTCACAGACGTGTGATTTATCAGCAAGGTAAGCAGGTAATCCAAGGTTTGCCTGTGGAAGATGCATCGCGGGAGGATAGTTCATTCATTACTGATCAATTTTCTGAGTTTAAAGATTAGCAGATGATAGTTATTCCCACTTAAGGACAAGTGTTGTATCAACGGGAGGGATTGTCACGAACGGCCCAATTAGGCATGGTTAAAAAAAATAGTGCAAGTTATTCAGCAAGTTGCTCAGATATCCGTTGCATCAGTTTTGTACCAGAAATATCTTTCAATGGAATAACAGATTGAGAGGGGTGGTGACGCTGTGATGGTTGAAATGGATCCTGTTAGATGGAGCCTTTATATATAGGAGATCGGGAAGGGAAAAGGCATCTAGATAATGAGTGGGTCTCCTGACAGGCGGTATGTCCATAAGCTTATGGACATGCCACTTATTTCTTATCTTATATACTGAATTTCTTAAATTACATACAAAATTTAAAATTTTTGAAAATATTTTTTTATATGATATATTTTTATATTTTCACCTTCAAATACATATTATTACTTGTTTTAATTTATAAAATGCAATATTTAAATTTTATAAAAAAATCACAACATTTAAGGCAAATGCCCCTGAGGACTGTCCATAAGCTTATGGAAAGACCGCCTTTCCTGAGACTTACTCCTAGATAATTACTTGGTTCAGCTCAAATTAGCTTTCTAGTTTTCTCTCTGTCTTCATTTTTTCCCCAAATCCATTCTGTATTCTTCGGATATCCTTCGATTCTGCTCAATCTTTCCTTTCCTTTTGTTGTTTGTTTCCATAAATCAATAGAAAATTACTTCCTATCAGACAGTAAAATTCGTCTTTACTAATTTTACTGTTATCCCTTATTCTGTTGCTGACTTATTCCTTCTTGTTGTAACAAAATATTCTCTAACCTAGTCTACAGGAATTGAACTTACGTAGAGTTAGAATAGGGAATTAGTTAGCAGACTCATTGTATAAATAGAAGTCTATACATGAATGCAAAATCAACCTTCGCAGTATACTTTCTGCGTCTTTCATTTTATGGTATCAGAGCATCGAAATATCATGGCTTCCGAAACCAATCAGATCACTCCTACCGCAAGCAATCAAATCCTCTTCACTGCTGCAGGAGGCGCCGCCGCAACACTGCAATTTCCGACGCTGGCTGTCAGACTCGACCACACCAATTACTCCTTATGGTGTAGTACTGTTCGATCAGCACTTGAAGCCTATGAACTTGAAGGCTTTCTCACTTCCGGTTCCGCACCGCCGCAAACTCGTCGGGAGGGTACCTCCGACGCTCAACCAAACCCATCCTATACAACGTGGAGACGCAAGGACAAGCTGGTGCTGCTATGGCTGCGTTCTACCCTCACTGCTCCGTTGTTGTGCCACGTAGCTCGTGCTGTGTCCACTTCTGAGGTGTGGATCATGCTGTCACAAATGTTTACATCGCAAACTCGAGCCAAAGAGATGCATCTCAAACAACAATTGCAACTCCTCACCAAAGGCTCTCTGACGATCATGGAGTACGTCGAGAAGAAGCGCAGCATTTCCGATGCCCTAGCTGAGTGCATGACCACGGTCTCCGATGAGGATTTTGTTGCTTTTATCCTCTTCGGTCTTGGTCCTGAATATGGAGGTTTCAAGACCGCCTTGAGCATGAGAACTGATCCCGTCTCGTCCAACGAACTACTTGGCTTGCTACTTCAAGAGGAGCAGCGGATTCTTGATTCATGCACTGATTCAACGGTGCCATCGGCTCATCTGGCATATCGCAAAGGCAATTCTCAGCGGTCCACAGGAGCTGATTCATCCTCCAATGGTGAGTCTCCACGCACCATTTGCCAAATCTGTGGAAAGCTATATCACAGTGCTCGCAATTGCCATCAGCGACTCAATGTGATTAACTTTCCAGCCACCAACCGTCGTTCCGCCGACAAGCAACATCAGTCTCATGCAACCAGCGGTGGCAAGCAAGCACACATGGTGTACACCAGTCCATCGGCATTGTCTGATCCATGGGTGGTTGACTCAGGCGCAACCAATCATGTCACAGTGGATCTTGGAGCACTCAATCTTCAGTCGGAGTACACTGGCACTGACAATCTGAAGGTTGGCAATGGTGAGTCCCTTCCCATTACTCATGTTGGCTCTCATACTTTACCTGCTTTGCATGCTGCTAATAATCCTCTCACCCTAAAAGATGTTTTAGTTGTTCCAAAAATTTCAAAGAACTTGATTAGTGTGTCTCAATTATGCAAGGATAATAATGTTTTTGTCGAGTTACATGCTAATCATTGTTTTGTTAAGAGTCTTCAGGGTCAGAAAATTCTCAGGGGAGTGGTCGAAAATGGTCTCTATCAGCTTCCCATCCGTTCGTGCTCCAATGGTCCTAGTGTCTTTGTTGGTGAACGCGCGTCTGTGGCTTGCTGGCATCATCGGCTTGCTCATCCCAATGAGTCTGTTTTGCGTCGTCAATTAGTTGATTTCAATTTACCTGTCTCTACAAATAAGTCTTTGCCTCTTTGCAGTGCCTGTCAATTAGGCAAAAGTCATAGATTTCATTTACCAACTTCACATGTTTCCTCTACTCGTCCCTTTGATTTGGTTTATTCTGATGTTTGGGGTCCATCCTATGTACCATCATTGAATGGAAACCGATACTTTGTTCTATTTATTGATGATTGCACGAAGTTCATTTGGATTTATTTCTTGCCCACTAAATCTCAAACTTTCAATGCTTTCACTCTTTTCCAAAGAATGGTTGAAACCCAATTTTCCACAAAATTAAAAGCTTTGCAGTCTGATTGGGGCGGTGAGTACCGAAATATTTCAACTTATCTTCAAAATCAAGGAATTTTACATCGTGTTTCTTGCCCCCATACTCCCGAACAAAACGGTGCGTCTGAAAGACGAAATCGAATTGTGGTGGAAAAGGGCTTGGCTTTGTTAGCTCATTCCCATCTTCCTATCGAATTTTGGGAACAGGCTTTTCACACAGCCATTTATCTTAATAACTGAACCATAACTCCTGTTCTTCAAAATAAATCACCTTATGCTTGTCTCTACAATCGGCAACCTGATTACCAATTTTTAAAATCTTTTGGTTGCCTATGTTTTCCCTACTTGCGCCCGTATAATAGTAACAAGCTTGAATTTCGGTCTGTTGCTTGTATTTTTCTCGGGTACGGTGCCAAGCATAAAGGCTATCTCTGTCATCATGTACCTTCAGCTCGTACTTACATTGCACGCTATGTTGTCTTTGATGAATCTCAATTTCCCTTCCCTGAACATCACTATAAATCTCAGTCATCAGAATCTCCAATTTATGACCTAACATTACTTGCACCACAAGACTTCACTTCTGTCCTCTCTCGGGTCACTTCACCTCCACCCAATTCCGTTCCCTCCTCCAGTCCTCCGTCTAGTCCGACATCATCCACGCCATCTTCACCCGACTCTGTTGGTCTCAGTCCGTCACCATCTCCCTCGTCTTCTCCGTGCACCGATTCGTCGCCATCTCCCACCAATTCCACCTCTGTTCAGTCCACTACATTATCTGCCATTATTCCACATACACAAGGTCCTTCCTACTTTCGGCCTTCATCCACCTCCCGACACAGCATGGTCACTCGTGCTTCAACAAACTCCCTCAAACCAAAATCCTTTCTAGCTACCAAATATCCCATCACACGTCCATCCTTGCACCCTGAACCTAAAACTTTTAATCAAGTCAACAAAAACCCTCATTGGCAGCACGCCATGCAATTAGAGTATGAAGCTTTATTGAATAATGGGACTTAGTTCCTAAGCCCTCTACTTCTAATATTGTTGGCTGCAAGTGGATTTTCAGGCTCAAACAGAAGGCGGATGGCTCCATTGATCGCTACAAATCTCGGTTAGTGGCAAAGGGATTTAATCAAGAAGAGGGAGTGGATTACTTTGATACATTTAGCCCAGTTATAAAACCAACCACCATTCGCCTTGTCCTCAGCATTGCCATCACTCAACAATGGTCTCTTCGGCAAGTTGATATTAACAATGCATTCCTCAACGGTGATCTGGCCGAAACTGTGTATATGCAACAACCGCCTGGTTTTGTCTCCTCTTCTCATCCCTCGTATGTGTGCAAGTTGAAGAAAGCGCTCTATGGTCTTAAACAAGCTCCCCGAGCTTGGTTTCAGAAACTCAGTCACGCACTTCTTCGCCATGGCTTCAAGCAGTGCATCTCGGATACCTCGCTTTACATCAAACGTCATGGACGTGATGTCATTTATGTCCTCGTATACGTCGATGATCTTATTATCACAGGCTCTCACACCAAGTTTGTTGATGACTTTGTTACCTATTTGAACTCGGTGTTCTCGCTCAAAGACTTGGGTCGGCTTAATTTCTTTCTTGGTGTTGAAGTTAACCATCTTCCTGGAGGGTTGCTTCTCTCCCAGAAAAAGTACATCCTGGAACTCCTCGATCGTAGTGGCATGGCTGGTGCAAAACCAATTTCATCTCTGGCTCTCCCTGGCTCCCGTCTCCTTGCTACAGGTGATCTTTTCCGTGATCAGCACCTCTATCGGAGTGTCATCGGAGCCCTCCAGTATGCAACCATCACTCGGCCGGAGATTACTTACGCTGTAAACCGCGTCTGCCAGTTCATGCATCGTCCCACTGAAGCCCACTGGTCGGCGGTTAAAAGAATCCTTCGGTACTTAAAGGGGACCATCGGAGCTGGTCTCTATTTCCGGCCTTCCCGAGACTCGCGTTTGTTGTGTTACACCGACGCCGGATGGATTTCTAACCCCGACGATTGCAGGTCGCAGCACGGCTTCTCTATTTATTTTGGCAACAACCTGATTAGCTGGTCCTCCAAGAAGCAAAGTGCAGTAGCTCGCTCGAGCACAGAGGCCGAATACCGCGCTATTGCGTTCGCTGCCACTGAAATAATGTGGTTACAGCAGCTGTTAAAAGAGATGAATATCTCTACTGACGGGCCACCGACTGTATTCTGTGATAACTTAAGTGCGACCTATCTCACAGTCAATCCAGTTCTTCATCACCGCTCCAAGCACATCAAGCTCGATTTTCACTTTGTTCGGGAACAAGTTCAAGATGGTACTCTGGTGGTCCGGCACGTGAACTCAGAAAATCAGGTAGCCGACATCTTTACGAAAGCGGTTGGGACTTCCAGGTTCAAAGATTTGCGTTCCAAGCTTCTTGTTCGAAACCGAACATGAGCTTGCGGGAGGGTATCAGACAGTAAAATTCGTCTTTACTAATTTTACTGTTATCCCTTATTCTGTTGCTGACTTATTCCTTCTTGTTGTAACAAAATATTCTCTAACCTAGTCTACAGGAATTGAACTTACGTAGAGTTAGAATAGGGAATTAGTTAGCAGACTCATTGTATAAATAGAAGTCTATACATGATGCAAAATCAACCTTCGCAGTATACTTTCTGCGTCTTTCATTTTACTTCCAAATCCTTCTATAAGTTGGAAGCTGTGACAAGGTATGAAATTAAAATGGTACACTATCAAATAAAAACAATAAAAATACACTATATTATAGTTAAACCACAAAATAAATTCTAAATATACACATCAAGCAAAACTAATATAAATTCTAAAATATCAAAGTATGCACTAAAATGTGACACTAATGTTTAAAAACTAAACATCATTATTAAAATTAAAAAATCAATCCATGCTACTGAAACATCATGACATCCATTAAATAATAAATAAGATATAATATCTAAAATTATATTGATAATAATTTTTAAAATGACAAATTGAAAAGTTAACCCATAAAAGTGAAAATATAAATTTAAAATACAAAATTGAACGACTTTTGTAAAAGAAAGAATTACGAGAGAACATCACAAAGATTGGTTCTATCATCAAGTACTAGAAATTAAACATCAAATATGTTGATGTGTGCACAAAAAATGTGACACTGACATCAGAAAAAATAACATCTATATTAAAATTTAGAGTAAAGTGCCCATATGACCATATGTTTTAATCAAAGGTTCTAATATGACCCTGCAAGATCAGAAAGTGCTATTATAACCCTATGATTTGCTTGAATGTGCTAATATAACCCTGGTGGCCTGAATTTGACCGGAAAAACTTGAAATGATGACTATAATCCCGTGTTTAAAAAAAATCAAAAAATGTGAAAAGATAATTATGCCCTCAATTTGCCAACTCTAAATCTGAAGATCCCTCACCGCCGCCAATCATCTTCTTTTAGATGGCATCCACACCCACAGGTGTACCCCAGTGGTTGGAAGATGTGTGGGATCGCCAATTATCCCTGGTTCGAAACTCGGCTATGGATCGGCCCTTGTGCGCACCGAGTCTATGGATCGGCTCATTGGTCCTGGTGTTGGGTTACCGTGATTTACCTCTCATACGATGGCCGGGGTGTCGGCTAGTATGGGTTGATGAGGGCGAGCGGTGATCGCCTTTTAGATGGCATCCAAACATCTGAGTACTCATTTGGAAAAAACCAGTGACTCGGGTGCTGTTTTTATTGCTTAAATTTGTCACTATCTTCTTATATCATGTGTTCTATTTAATCGCATAATCTTATGGCTACTTTTTTTTTAAAATTAAACCATCCGAAGATGGGGGGACATTTATAGGCTCCCCTAACCGTAGAGATGGCTAAAACGCCTAGGAGTTCATACATGATAATATAGGAAACATCCTTATGATAATCCGAGAACTATCTGAAAATCCTGATTGCAATTGCTATCAGATAAAATTGAACTATCCACATTTAGCCTAGTAATGCAGATAATGCTAGTATTGTATCTTTCTATATGTATAACTTTCCGCTGTTTTCCATGAACCGATCGGCGAATCGAGAATCGAAACCCCAGTATGTCCGTGAAAAACAAGCAAAATGAAATATAATTAGAAAGATAGTCTCTGCCTAAAGTTTCAATGTGTGTGAGAGCTCGATCAAGTTGCCTTCTCATACTTCCATGTGTCACCGTACATTCCAATGGTCATACTCTGAGTAGCCCAACATGTGTAGTCTCTTCCTCCTAAGCCTATTAATCTGCAATGAAGAAAACAAGAAAGAAGCAGTCTCTGTACCTCAAGAAAACATGAGCCCGAGAACCATATTATGTGTGATCTATGTTACCACTTACAGTTCCTATTCTGACCCCCTGAACTCCATTTTTATCTAGCATAATCAAGCCTTTAAGGAAAGATGGGGTATTGCTTGTGTTTAAATCTCCATTTATGGATTTCTCCCGAGCATATTTTGCCAAAAAATCAGCCACCGTGTTTTCTTCCCGTGGGACATATTGGATTTGGTTTTCTGTGTGCAGCTCATGCAGATGATAGTTAAGAGAAAATAGTCTCCATGAGCCAGAATAAGGATCGTGTATTGCTCTAATTGCTTGCTTGCAATCTGACTCAAGTATACTACCTCTAATATCCATATCTAAGCAGATCTGATATGCAAAAAAAATACCTTCCAGCTCTGCATGCAGAGGAGAATCAGATTTAAAGGTTTTGGCTCTCATAAGTTTCACATCTCCCATCCAGTCTCTAATTATTACAGCACAAGAAGAGTCTCCCCCATTTACCCATGAAGCATCAGTGTTCAACTTAAGACCAGTTGTTGGTTTTTCCCATTTTACTGCTGAAATTGAGATTTCTTTCTTCCTTTTTAGAGTTATACTAGGAATGATTCCTGCCTGGATTAGTTTCTTATGTTTGTCAGGATTTCCTTTCAACGGATTTGCAGTGAAAATTATGAGCATCAGGTCCTTAATATTCTGAAAACATGCATCTACTGAAAATGCAAGATTTTCATATAATACTTTGTTCCTATACGTCCAAAGAGACCATGTTGTAACAATGAGTGCAGCTATGTATACATGATTCAGATTCTTAGAACCTACCTTAATGGAGAGATAGTGATCAACTAGATGACTAAAACTTCTAAAACCAGGTGGATGCAAATTCAGAAGGCTGTTAACTTTTTTCCACACTGCAGTTGCCTGGTGGCAGGAGTTAAAAAAATGGTTGATAGAATCCGAGTGGTTCGAGCATATGGGGCATTTAGAGGCTAGTGAAAAACCAAGCTTACACAGAACATTTTCAAAAGGCAAAATTCCATTCAAGGCTCTCCAAATTAATATAGACATTTTAACTGGTATGAAATTTGACCATACCTTGTGTAAACTTCTGATGCTTGTTCCCCTCTACCTCAGGATCTTGTAGGCTGAGCTGACTGAAAAATTCCCATCCCTTGAAGGTTCCCAAATCAGTCTGTCCTCATGTGAATTCTTGATGGCTACCTCCTGTAATATTGTAACTATATTGGTAGCCAAATATGGCTCCAGAGAAGGAAGATTAGAGTCTTTGTTCAGGATGAAGGTGCTTAAGATGATATCAGGGAAGGGAATTTCCACATCATCAGGCCATTCATAATATAAAGCACCTTCTCCTGACCAGTTTGAGTTCCAGAAGGAGCATTCCCCCTTTCCATGAATTACTCTAGTCAAACTATTTGTTTTTTCAGTAATGGAGCAGATTCTCTTCCATACCTGAGATGTCTTATAGGAATCAGGTAGTGTCCACAGGTGGTGAGACCATTGAGTGGTGTTCCTTTAAGCTTCCACCATAACTTACAGGAGAATGAGTCAACTGTGGCTTGAAGGTCTCTAAACCCTATCCCATTCTCTTGTATTGGCATACTCATTTTACTCTAAGCTCTCCATTTTTTCCTTGCCTCTGAACTATCAGTTGCACCCCAGAACAGACCAGAAGCCATCATTTCCATCTTCCTCAAAACTACCTTTGGAGGTCTTAGTATAGCAAACAAGTGAGTTGGGATTGAAAGAAAGCAATGGTTTATTAGTATGATCTTCCCCCCTGTACTAAGCCACTTATTTTTCCAGTTATTAATGCTTTTTTCCATTCTCTCCAGTATAGGGTAGTAGTATCTCTGAGTGTTCCTTCCTGTGAATATGGGAATACCTAGGTATTGAAAAGGAAACTCTCCTGTAGTCATCCCTAATGCCCTTCTTATGGTCTGAATTCTATCTACTGGGGTGGTAGGAGCAACATAGAAGTTAGATTTAGAAAAATTAACTTTCTGTCCTGTTGTTTGCTCATATGCACTGAGAAATCTTTTAAATCTTTTCAGATTTTCCTTATTTCCACTGAGGAATACAGCAGTATCATCTGCGTATATTAGGTGAGTTATCTGTGGGCATGTCTTAGGTAAATCAAAATTTTGCAGAAAACCTGTGTTAAAAAGTTTTTTAATTCCTCTAGAAAAGGCCTCAGATAGTATATTATACAGAAATGGAGAGAGGGGATCTCCCTGTTTTATTCCTCTATTTGATGCAAAGTATCCTGATGCTACACCATTAATTATCACAGAGAAATGGGCTGAGGCTATGTTCTGCAGTATCCGGTTCACAAAAACACCATGAAAACCAAATTTAAGGAGAATTGAATTAAGAAAAGACCATGATACCCTATCAAAAGCTTTCTGCATATCTAGTTTGATGATTAGGTTCTGCTTCCTAGATTTCCTCTTTAACATTCTGGTCATTTCTTGCATCAAAATTATGTTATCTGTGATATCCCTCCCTTTCATGAAAGCACTTTGTTCAGGAGATATTAGTTGAGACATGAAAGGCTTAATCCTTTCCATCATCATCTTGGAAAAAACCTTGTTCACAAAATTTGAAAGACTTATTGGTCTGAAGTCTGAGAAAGTGACAGGTATTGTTCTTTTAGGAATTAGAGCTAGCCAGGTACTAGAAATAGCCTTAGGAATTTTTCCACTTTTCAGAAAGTCATTTGCAGCTTCAAGTAAATCTGTTTTTACATTTTCCCAAAAGGTGGTATAGAAAAAACCAGAATATCCATCAGGACCGGGGGAACTGTGTTTATTAAGTGAAAAACTGCAAACTTTAGCTCGTGGATCAGGAAAGGAGACAGCAGTTGATCATTTTCTTGTTCAGTTACTACTCCAGGTATTTCAGCTAGAAAGTGACTCATATAAGTTCCCTGCTTCTGTGGTTCTTCTTCATTGAATAGAGCTTTATAAAATCCCACTGCTTCCTCTTTAATCTTTGTTGGATCAGAGATCCAAATTCCTTGTTCATCTCTAATCTTACTGATTCTAGATTTAGTTCTTCTTTCCCTAATTGAGTGATGGAAATAACTAGTATTAGCATCACCATATTTAAACCAATTCAGTCTTGCCTTTTGCCTAAGGTAGATTACTTTCTCCTTTTGAGCCCTCATCAAAACCTGTTTTGTGTTATTCAAATCTGTCAATATGGAGTCAGTTGGAGTTTGTTGAAAAGAGATTTCTAAGTCATTTACCTTATTCTCATATTGAATCAGATTCTGATCAACATTGCCAAAGTGAGTTGTATTCCATTGCTTTATTTCCTTTTTAAGCCTTTTTAATTTATAAACCATCCTATACATTCCTCTGTAGGGGGTTTCCAGGTTCCAATTAGATTCCACTAAATTTAGAAAGTCCTGTCTACTGGTCCACATCTCCTGAAATCTAAATGGTCTAGGGGCTTGTTCCTCAGATGATTGTATTGATAATAAAAGAGGAGCATGATCCGAAGACAGTCTATTTAGAACATGTATTGAGCTGTTAGGAAAATTTTCAAACCAGTCTAATGAGCAAAGTCCCCTGTCTAACCTTTGGAATATTAACTCTTTACATCGTTCCTTATATCTGTTATTGCACCATGTAAAAGAGTTACCTACAGTGGGAATATCATGCAAATCCAGATCCCTTAGAAAATTATTAAATTGCTTCATGCTTTTTTTAGGGGTTGACTTCCTCCCTCTATACTCAGATACTAAAGCTACAGTGTTGAAGTCACCAATAAAAATAGAAGGAGGAAGATTAGCTGCCTTTAGGTCCTTCCATAAGGATTCTCTGATTAATCTATGTACACTTGCATAAATAAAAATACAGTTCCAACTCAGAGAAGATAAAGAGTCAATTATATTTACTTGTACATACTGATCAGTCTCACTTAAAACTGAGATGCTAAAAGACTGGTTCCAAAATAGCCAGATTTTAGCACTCTGAGCAGAGTAAGCATTCTGATATCCCAAGTCATATTTAAACTTTATGATCTTCTGATTTTCTTGCCATGGTTCAATTAGGCACATTATGTCTAACTTGTGTTTTTGTTTCAGGATCTTAAGTCTGTCAATTGAGGTACCAACTCCCCTTACATTCCAAACTAATACATTCCCAATTATGGTGTGTGTTATCATTTAAAAATTTTGGGGTTGGCTTTTTGTGTTGATCTGAGATTTCTACTAGTCTTAGCTGAGTTTTTACCTTTTTCTCCTGACTTTCCATTGTTATGAGTATTCACAGATGAAAGATTCTGCTCTGAGGGACTTACCTGTGCCTGTGGCTGCTCACATTCTTTTTCCAAACTATCCATCTCAGAGGTTTCTGATGTTTGTTCTTTCAATTCTTCCTCTGTGCTGGAGCTATCCTCTGCTGAACCTTTTTGTGCTTGCTCTTCAAACTCCATTTGTACTTGTTCTTTTAGAACCACAGGGGAAGTATTTTGGTTAGTATTAACATCAATTGCTAATGTAACTTCTTGGGCCTCAACTGTTTCATGGAAAATCTCAGCAATCTCTCCTTCCTGCTCTACCTGTTCATCATCACTATCTTCCAAGGATTGGAAGGCATTAGAAATTGTTACTGTGTTCTTATTTGTTTCCTTTTCCATTGTGGGGGAATGGGTAGGGGAGTGGTTCTTTTTTCTCCAAATGGATGTGGTTATTGGCTTTGATATATCATCTAGTGAGTAAAATGGACCATTACGTTTTTTATGACTTACCTTAAAGAAATTTATGTTTCTGTCAGTTAAGATTCCGGTGTTTATTGTTTGATTCTGCACATCCTTTTCCTTTTGTGAAACTGTTAGAGCAGATGTCCCTCCCAAGTTTGTTTCCTCTGTTGGGTGAGGGCATGTTCTCAGATTGTTATTATGGGCAGTATTCTCTAACTTCTTGTTAGTTATTTTCCTCAGATTAGGATGCAGAAAGTTGCAGTTTGTGTTACTATGGCCAATTTTTTTGCAGTGAGTGCAATATGTTGGCAAATCCTCATACTCTATTGGGTATTCAGCAACCTTGTTTCCTATACCTACCATAATTGATTTAGGGAGCTGAGCTAACAAGTCTATTTCTACACAAACTTTAATTGCTGAAGGTCTGGTTAATGCCATTGTTGCAGCATCCATCTTAAGAAACCTTCCTACCTGACTACTTATACCAATTATAGCAGAGGTGTTATAGAAATGTAGTGGTAGTTTGTGAAAAGTTACCCAGACTGGTACTATGGAAGATTCCACTGATGGGGAGAAATCTGGTGTCCATTTCTGCATCTTCATTGTGTAACCTTGTATTGACCATTGTCCCTTCATCCAACACCTTTGGTAGTCTTCATTTTCCTGAAATCGAATCAAAACGTGACGATAATCAATAGAGCCAATTTGAAATTTCGATTTAAAACCTATTGATTTGAAGGACTGTTGTAGAGAATCCATTTGCGGTTTCCCTCGGATGAACTTTCCGACGAGGGCGTTCTGGTAGTGCGAAGCTAGGATTTCTCCTTCTTCGGGGTGGGGGGGAGTATATATGCTATCTTTCCTTTGAATTCTGTTGTCGGGTGTAGGTTTGGGGTATCCGGAAGGGACGAAAGGAGGGGGGGTTGTTTTGTGTTGAGAGCTTGGACAAAGCTTCGAGCGACCGGGGGTTTAGGAAGGATAGGATCCGGGGGCGGAGGAGGTGTCGGCGACGCCATGATCAACCGCCGAAGTGTCTATCAAGCGAATAATAGGACCGTTTCAGTGAGAATTGGGTGAGATCGTTAGCAGTTAGAAATGGAGGTGAAGAAGAAGAACAGTGACAGTGTGTGATCCATTGGCTACTTGTTTATCAAGCGATGTGTCTATGAAGCGAACATGGCTACTTGTTTATGATCCATTTTGTACGTGATGGAGGCCGATCAATCTCGTCATGTAAAGGCCGAGTCGAATGCAAAGGCCAATCGATCTCGTCTTCTTTTGATGGTTTCACAGTGGAGGCTGTGCGGTAGGGTTTGGGTTGTGGTGCACGAGCTGCGGTGGAAGCCAAGGTAGGGTGGCGTGGCTAGGGTTTTGCAGCAGCGGCGCAGTGGAGGTTGAGTCGTCCCTTGCTCCCACCGTGGAGCCTCCTACTACAACTTCCGCCCCGGAGCTTTGGCCTATCCCTACTCTCGCAGATGCAATGCCGCGCTGGTTTCTGGCGTCAAAGAACAGCTGAAACGTATCAGTAGTCATTCTCAAGATATAAGAAAGACCCATGGTGCGGCATATTATATGATTTATAAGAATAAAATTTCTCACTGCAGCCGACTGAACTGCAAGAAAAGAAATGCATGCAATGATTTCTGGGATTTCTGGAGTATATAGTGCTTACATAAATTGTGTGTTTGTATTCTGAATTGGAAAAACGTGTGTTCTAATTTGAGATTTGAAATGTGTTTTATATTCCCTTAATTTTAGTAATTAGAAAAAGTGAATTGGATGTGGTTTTTTGTGTGAATGAATCAGATGTTATTCTGTTCTTATTTGGTGTGTGTGTGTATTTTCAATTATTTTAAGCTTATTTTAACTAATTTCCACTCTAGATTCCAGCGAAAGTTCAGATTCAGGCCTGCGACGGCGGCAGAGCGACGACGATCCGGTAGTGGTGGAGCGGCAGTGACCCGACGGCGGTAGTGGCAGAATGGACGGAGGTGGTGCTGAAGTTGATTTTGATGATGAAGAGGAGGAAAAAACCTAAAGTATTTTAGTCAATAAATTTGTAATTTGAAAACTAGGGGTATTTTAGTCATTTTGTATGTCTTCGATGCCGAAAAATACAAAGTAAACGTCGGAATAGTGACAAAATATATAGGCACTTCTGATGCAAAACATAGGGTTATAATAGCAATTTCTGATCTTGCAAGGTCATATTGGCACTTATGACCAAAACATAGGGTTATATGTGTATTTTGCCCTAAAATTTAAAAAATAAATTCACAATATTGAAACTTCAAGAATGTATTAAATAAAATTCAAATGTCAAAAATAAGAAAGATCAATATTAACTTTTAAAACAGCAAGTTGAAAACATAACACATCAATTAAATGAAAGTATAAATTAAAAATTAAGATGTAAAATATCACAAACTAGTGTCAAAATAAGTAAAGTGTGAAGAGTTTAACATATAAACACAAGATTTAAACTAAAAGATCAAGATTTAACTTTAGATAGATGATTTTAGTAGAAAAAAAGGCTTCCAGTATAACATCACAAGGTATGATTGAAACATCAAATACTAAAAATGAAACATCAAGTCTGGTATTAAAAATCCACGCATTGCATAGAAATTGATGAAAAAATTGATCCGCGAATTTCTTCGACCCGTGAGATTCTTATGACCCATAATCATTAATTTCCCAATTAGTTATAGCAAGCTGTTAAAATTTTTCATTTGCTTGCATTTAGAGAAATATAACCTCTATAGCTATATTTCCCTTTGGCATATCTTGTTCCCTGACACGATACTCATCCTTCCGTAAATATATACTCCTTTGGTCCAACTAATAACTGCTTAATTACTTTTTGAAGAGTTCAACTTTTAAAATTTTGACCGTAAATATCTATAGTTGTCTATCATAATGTCGAATGAAAAATTAATATTTTAAAAATAGATATTAAGATAAATCTAACAATATCTCACATAATATTTTTATTATATAGGTTAATTTATATTTACGGTCAAAATTGGCAAAGTTGAACTCTCCAAAAAGCAATTAAGCAATTACTGGTGGGACGGAGGGAGTATACGTTAATAGTAGAATTACAGATATATTTATATACATACCTTCATCAATCATAGAATCATAGCTTTAACTTACTAGAAAACAGGAACATTAAAATTTATGGAAAACGCGATCAGATTCTCCTGCATTACAATTGGACTTTTTATAATCGTCCTTGAGCTCAAGGATCTCATGAACACCGGGATTATCATCATCGGCCTCGTGGCCCTCAGATAAAATAATTTGTTGGAAGTGTTATAATAAAGCAAGTTGATGATTAAACAAGATTTTATTCTTGATGACTAGGGTAGAGTTATGTTTAGACTAATCTACTTAGAGGTCGTTTGGTATGCGTACCATACACGGTGATTATAAATTCTGCGTATTTTAGGATTGGTAGAACTGTTTGGTTGACGGAAAGTAGTAAATACATGGGAAGTTGTAATTCGGAGGAAATTAAATTTCCCACATAATGTGGGAAATATGTTACCGAGTACCTCCTCGGTCGAATGCAATTCTGCGATGCTTTTGTGTGATATTACACTTTTATCCTAACTATGGCGCGTAAAACGTTATGGTTTCCCTCCTTCACGCGGCAATTTTTCATTTCCTTCTACTTCATCGTCTTCTCGCATACCCAAATGAAGTCAACCAAACAACATGCAGAAAATTAATTCATAGGAAATATAGAATCCGCATGTACAACCAAACACGATTTGTGTATATCCTAGAAATTTGATCACGGAAACAACTTCCCATGAAATACAAATTGCCGCAGAATTGAATTCCCACATGAACCAAACGACCCCTTAGTATTCTATTTATACTCTTCTTAATCAATTAGAATCATTATGGGAAATCACGCTTTCATGATATCCGAGCAAATTCTTATCCTAAACCCTAATTATTTATTTTAATTTTTAGACTCCCTCCTTCTTCTTCTCTTTTGGCCAATCAACCTCCACCAGAAATCGACGAAATTCCAGCCAAGTCCCGGTCAAGTTCTGGCATCTTTTCTTAGATCTCCAGCATCTTCAAGTCCGCAGCGGTTTCTTCCAGCAGCGGGCGTCTTCAGTTCCGGCCACTTGCCCAGCATTATCTCCACCGACAATTCCGGCGTCAGATTCATCTTCGTCGGCAGCGGCTCTGCCTCCAGTGGCTATCCTCGTCATCTCCTCAGAATTGATTCTTCGTCCGCCATACTTTTCCAGTGGCAATTCTTCGGCTGCAGACTCCGGTCTTCTCCGTTTTATCGGCGTATATTTTGTCTTCTCCGGCATAATCTTCGGCGACCACCTCCAGACTTTTCCGGCACCTCTCCCCTTGTCTTTCTGGATCCCTCTACAGTTGTCCTTCTCCGTTAGAGGTGAAGCTCAGTTCAACCAGTTGCCGGCAATGGTTTGCAGAGGTGGCAGTGAGTCCCCCTGGCACATGCACTCAACCGCACAAGACCTCCAGACGCGTGAACCCAATCGCGCGTGCCCTTCACGCGCCAGCAGAGCCAGGTGCATGAACCCACCCGTGCGTGCTCTCCACGCACCGGCAGCCTTTTCTTTGGCCAGCGCCTTGCGCGCCATTTTATTCCTCACCACTTTACCACTTTGAGTATGGCTCCTTTTGTTTGTATATCATAATTTAGGCATTCTGGCTCGGTGGATTGTAGATTCTGGCACTACAAAGCACATGACATCATCTCTTGCTGTTGTTGATTATGTGAGACCTTACCATGGCTCTTCCCATATCTATGTTGGTAATGGTTCTCAACTCCCTATTACTCATGTTGGTGAATCTCGGATTTCTATGTCTTTGCCTCTTTACGATGTGCTTATTATGCCTAATATCACTAAAAATTTGCTTTCTATTAGCAAATTAACTCGAGATTTAAATGTTGTTGTCTGCTTTGATGATCGTTCTTTTATTATTCGGCATAAAATCACAAGGGAAACCTTGGGTCATGGTCATATTGAGGATAGTCTTTATGTTTTAGACTATGGTGCATCTGCTTTAATGTCTACTGTGGAGTCAAATAAGTCGCGTGCATCCTTTGAAATCTGGCATGCTAGACTTGGTCATGTTCTGCATTTCGTTATTTCTGGTTTGCGTGCTTCTGGATCCTTAGTTGTCTTGTCGGTTTGGCCTAAACCCACCATTTGTAAAGCGTGTGAAAAAGCTAAAAACGTGCTGCTGGGGTACTTGATATAGTTCATTATGATTTATGAGGGCCCTCTCCTATTATATCTGCTGATGGTTTCTTCTACTATGCCATTTTCCTTGATGATCATTCCTGACTCTCGTGGTTTTACTAGTTCGTCATAAATATGATTTTTGGGATGTCTACCGCCAGTTTGAGGCTTTTGTGAAGAATCGGATTTCTTCCACCATTCAAGTGTTTCAGAGTGATTGGGGGATTGAGTTCGTAAATGGTCGCTTACGCTCTCACTTTAAAAAAAAAGGAATTCATCATTAGATTTCTTGTCTGTATACTCCTGAGCAGAACGGTCGGGCTGAGCATAAGCACCGCCATATTACTGAGATGGGCTTGTCTATGTTGTACTAGTCTCATGTTCCTCTCTCCCAGTGGCCACATGCCTTTGCTGCAGCTGCTTATACCATAAATCGGTTGCCCACTCCGGTTCTTGGCGGACGATCACCATTTGAAGTTGTCAATGGTCGGGTTCCCATATACACGAACTTTCATGTATTTGGTTATCGTATGTACCCGTATCTTCGTCCACATGCAGCTCACAAACTCGTTCCTCGCAGTTTTCCCTGTATTTTTCTTAGGTATGACTCCAGTACAAGGGCTATCAATGTTTGGATCCCACGTCTAGAAAGGTATATGTCACCAAACATGCTCGGTTTGATGATACTTTCTTCCCTTATGTCGATGGTTCTACTTCAGTATTTCTATTTTCTCTGGATGTCTCTACTTTTTTGGATCTTGCTGATCCATCAGTTGATACTCTTACTTCTTCCATGGTGGCATCTTCTCCTGCTCGGTCTGCCACTTTGGTTGCCAGCCCTCCTGGTTCATCAATGTTATCGTCCTCACCGACTACAACACTATGTTCTAACTGCTCTGATTATTTGGACCATATAGTGGCCTCTCAGATTCATCCTGCTTTGCCCATCCCGCCATCGACCAACTCACCTAGTCCACTGACCAGCCCATCCGATTCTCTGGCCATCTCACTAGCTCCTTCGCTAGTCACCTCACCGGCCATTTTGCCTGCTGCAGCTGCTTCTCTAGTTTCTCCACCTTGGCTTTGCACTCATCGTATGGCTACTCGATCCTCGACTGGAGCTATTCAGCGCAGAGATTATTCTGATATCATTGCTCATGGTCTTACTGCCGCTTTACTTACGGAGTCAGAGCCCATAGATTACCGCATGCTCTTCAGGATCCGGCTTGGGTTTCTGCCATGGATGAAGAGATGGCAGCTCTTCGCAGACAGCACACTTGGGATATGGTGTCTCGCCCATCAAACGTCAATATTGTTGGCTCCAAATGGGTTTACAGACTTAAGTATCCACCAGGTGGCACTATTAAGCATCATAAAGTTAGGCTTGTGGCATATGGTTTCTCACAAATTCCGGGTTTTGACTTTGACCACACTTTTAGTCTAGTGGTCAAAGCCTCCATTGTTTGGATAGTCCTCACCATAGCCACCATGCGTTCCTAGTCACTTCATCAGTTGGACGTTAAGAACGCTTTTCTTAATGGTGTTCTTGATGCTCCGGTCTACATGGAGCAGCCCGTTGGTTATCAGGATTCTGCTCATCCAGACTATGTTTGTTGCTTGCAAAAGGCCATTTATGGTCTTAAGCAGGCTCCTCAGGTTTGGTTACAGCGCTTCAGCGGTTATCTGACACAGCTTGATTTTCAGTGCAGCTTAGCCAATACTTCTTTATTTGTTCTCTCGAGAGGGTCATCGTTACTGTATATACTTGTGTATGTGGATGATATCATTCTTATAGGTAACAACTCGAATCTTCTTTGTCAGTTCATTGATCAGACACACAGAGAGTTTGCGATCAAGGATCTTGGTGCTCTCCATTACTTTCCTAGTCTTCAAGTTTCCCCTACCTCCTCAAGGTTACTTTTTGGCCAAGCAAAGTATGCTCAGAATATTTTGACTCGGGCTAGTATGTCTGACGCGACCCCTGTTTCTACGCCATTTGTCACCGGTTCTCAGCTTCATAGCTCTACCAGTCCTCCATTATGGGATCCTACACTTTATCGTTCCCTTGTTAATACACTCCAGTATCTCACCATCACTCGTCCGGATTTGGCTTTCTCGGTCAACACAGTGAGCCAGTATCTTTAGGATCCCAGAGATGACCATTTCGCTGCAGTGGCACGGATTTTGCAGTATGTTCTTGGCACCCTTCATTTTGGTCTTAGTTTTCGTTCTGATAGTACTCCTGAGGTGTTAGGGTGCTTTGATGCTGACTGAGCCTGCTGTCTGAAGACTCGACGGTCCACGTATGGTTACGCGGTTTATCTTGGTGGGAATCTGTTTTCTTGGAGTGCCAAGAAACAACCCACTGTTTCTCGCTCCAACATTGAGTCTGAATACCGTGCTCTTGCCAAAACTGCTTCAGAGGTGGTTTGGCTCACTCATTTGCTTCATGATCTCAGGGTTCTGCTTTCTGGTGCTCCGTTGCTATTATGCGACAACATCAGTGCTATCTTCTTGGCTCAGAATCCAGTGGCGCACAAGCGGGTGAAGCACATCGACATTGACTATCATTTTGTTCGTGAATTGGCGACATCTGGCAAGTTGCGTGTTGCTCATGTCCCGACTTCTCTTCAAATTGCAGACATCTTCACCAAAGGCTCTCTCGCCCATTGTTCGAGTTCTTCAGGTCCATAAACGGTCGACCGATGTACATAAATGGCTTCAATGCTTACTGGATGATGTACCAGGCGGCAAACCCCGAAACCAGAGTGTATGTATCCACCACATTGCAACAGGTTAATTCCAAGTACGACATGAATGTTGCAAGAACTTGGAGATGGCCATTATAGACCTCTGCAATCCTCCCCGGCATTTATCCTGAAGACATGTTCCAGGTTCGTAAATATACTAGCTATATATTGTTGGGAATTTTAACCTCGTCCTTCACCTTATCGAGATTAAAAATTCTTCCTTTGCTCCCAGAAAAGACACAATCAATAATCTAAAGAGCAAACACGCGAATTTTACGTGGAAAACCTAAATTCGGAATAACCACGGGAATCAAATGATTCCAATCCACTAGAAAATAGAAAGAGTTTACATTGTATGTTCTCTCTCTCAACACACAATGTCTCTCAACACTCAATTATATTCTCTCTAATCAACCACAAACTTTCTATCACTCACACATAGTGGTTATAGCACAAATATGAGATATTTATACTAAAACCTTACAATAAAGACCTCGACTCAAAGTATAAATAAAGACCTATAACTCATTTCTCATCTAGAATAAAGACCTATATCTCCTAGCCCATATAGAATAAAGACCTATACCTCATTTCTCATTATATTTGGACTTTGAGGAGTATTCCCAGCAATTCCACCATCAACTCCAAGTCCCAAATACAATATCTTCAACACATGTGATTTGCATCTTCTTCTTTGGATTCAACTCATCCTTGTGAATGTTAATTTTATTGCAATACCCATTGCTCAAGCCTCCAACATAAAAAAGGTTATGATCACTTCTCACTCCTCTGATGATTATTTTACCTCCCTTAAACACCATCCAGAAATCATTGTCACCAGTGAACCTTCACCTTTGTGAACATAACTTGCCCAATGAAATTATATTATCACCACAACCTGATACATACTTCACATAAAATAGTCTCTTAATAGCTCCATTGTGATTCTTGAAGCGTGCAATGCCTTCACCCTCGATCTTCATCTTCTCACCATTTCCAACAATCACGTGACCAAAATCTCCACCAACCTGCAAAGTTTCAAAAGAATATTTATCGCGACAAATGTGCATAGAAGATGCACAATCCAACACCCAATTTGAGCCTTTTGACGCATTGCTCTTCCAAGCACGATCTGTCATTCATTCAGGTTTTTCATCCTTGAGAGCTTGATCAAGATTATCCCTCACAAGTACATCTTGCATCGTACTCTGCCACATAGTAAAATCCATCTTTCCATCGAAAAGAGGCATCTGAAATCTTGTTTCGGACATCTTTTTAAAAATTTTAAATAACCAAAACTATAACAAAAACAACAAGAAGAGGGAAAGAAATCATCGAATTTCAGATCTGTCTGGAAAATAAACTGCAATGCTTCCACACCTCAGAACATGATCTCCACCGTTCAGATTGTAGATACACGAGTTGGGAATGTCCTGTAAAAGTTTCAGAAAATTTCAACAGTCGGAAGTTGATATAATTCCGATCTACCGAATCTGCGCCAGGAAATCCGAAAATCTCCTCTTTCACTATATCTTCTTCAATCTACCTTTGATACCAGTTGTTGGAAATTTTAACCTCGACCTTCATCTTGTCAAGATTAACAATCCCTCATTTGCTCCCAAAAAAGACACAATCAATAATATAAAGAAAAAACACACGAATTTTACGTGGAAAACCCAAATCGGGAAAAATCACGAGAATCAAATGATTCCAATCCACTAGAAAAAAGAAAGAGTTTACAATGTATTTTCTATCTTTTAATACATAATGTCTCTCAACACTCAATTCTATTATCTCTAATCAACCGCAAATTTTCTATCACTTACATATGGTGGCTATAGCATAAATATGAGATATTTAAACTAAAACCCTACCATAATCATACGTCTAATTCTATTGGGCCTAACTCTCCTAGCTCATTTAGAATAAATACCTATAACTCATTTCTCATTTTATTTGGACTTTGAAGAGTATTCCCAACATATACAACTCCAATTTAATCAATTTGAGACAGTTAGTTCATAATGAACAGTCACCGGTCACTGTGTTCGCTACAACAAAATAGGTTATTGGGACGCTAAAATGTGTCCCAATAGGTCTCTATTGGGACACTTTCATTGATAGAACGCTTTTGAAAAGTGTCCCATAAACAACTCATTATCACGAGTCCCTATAGATTCCGTGTCGCTATATTAAACAACCCAATAAATAAGATATATATTTGTTTCTACGCGTCCTATTACATTCTTTTGGGTCACTTTGTTGTGTTTTATAATTGTATATTGGGTCACTTTTTTGCATCCTAATATAAACATATTGGGACGCTTTTTTGCATCCTAATATAAACCTATTGGGACGCTTGTTTACATCCTAATATAAACATATTGGGACACTTTTTGCATCCTAAAATTAACATACACGACAAAAACATTTCTAGTTGTGACGCTTATTTGTAACAGTTGTGGGACTTAAAGGCATCGCTAAAAGTTTTTGTTACACTTTGTGGAAGTGCTTATACAAGGAAGCGTCACAAAACTTTGCTACATCTTTAAGCATCGCTATCTGTATGTAGAGATTTTTTTTTAAAAAAATCACAATACAATTCAACCTCCAAAATTCCATTATTTACAGTTCAGTAGACCAATTTCCAATATTTGCAATTCAACACGCCAACTTCCAATGTTTATAAATCATCACTCCAAATTCCAATAACTACTAATCAACCCACATAGTTTCACTAGCTTCACCAAGAGTCCTAGGTGCTCCAGGAGAGTCGACAAATCAGAGCAACAGAAGAGCAATATTGGTCCAGAGTTCACTAAATACAGTACTAACTTACGAGCACATATATGTGAGCACAAGCAAGTTACCTTTTGGGGCATGGCTGGCCAGAGTAGTGAAGTGCTCGTATGGCCTTTGCTGCATAGAATCCCATAGTCTCAAGCTCTAGAGCCATATTTTTATCAACCTCCAGAACAACCATTTCTAAGAGAGGAAAGAGCATGAGCAGATCGCACAGGAAACATAGAATCAGTCATGGTCAAACTGAGTTTGTTTTCATTTGTTTTACCATAGTAGGCACATAAGAAAATAGATAATAGACTATCTGTCCCAAGTCAGACACAATCGAAAGGCATCTGGATATTTTCTGCCATGGTTAAGCCTATATATAATATGAATACCCTTTTAATTTATCACAAAACTTAACTAATTTATCAGGTTTAACTTCTATCAGGTTTAAAAACTAAATTACGATAGGAAGACTGAATCTTAATTGCTGTGAAGTAGAAAACTAATCACATCGCAAAGCTGCAAATGATAATCTAAGTACCTTCTCCAGCTTCCCCCATTTTGAAGTCATCCATAACTGATGGAGCCTCCAAATTTATCAGCATTATCGCTTCCGATGTCTAATCCACAAAGTCATTGTGTCCTGTCCTTTTCTAGGGCAGGTCCCTCTCCTATTCAACAAATTCAAATTTCATTAAAAAATCAAAAGGAATCGTAATATGTATAATTTTATCTCTAGATCTAATGTATGTGAATTCAATATCATGGAGAACAACACTAAACCATCAACAGTTGACTGCGCCGGAATGTATAATGAACAATGCGCACTGAAATATGTACCTAAGCGATCATAAAACCCCAACCTAACAAGTTCAACTAGTACCACACACCGTACAAAAGAACTGCAACAAACATATCCAGATCTAATTGATGAAGGAATGAAAACATGTTTTACTCATCTTTAACTCAATTTCCTTGTAAAGTTGTTGCCTTAGAGAATCATTCCTTGCCAAGTACTCCCTCCGTCCCAGTTATTTTTGCGGAGAGAGAAAGATGAAGGTTTTTTAAGGATCTATTATTATATGTTTTCTTGCCCATGTGCTAGTGGAGTACCTTCATTTTATTTTCCGTTTCCATTTAATTTCATCTATTTTCAACATAAAAAATGAATAAAAGTTGGCCAAAAAAAAATTAATTGAAATGTGCAAAACACCTGGGACGTCCCAAAAAGAAAAGAATGCACAAATAACTGGGATGGGGGAGTAGTTTGACAAAATATGATATAGTATACATTATTTCAATGTAATCCGTTGTCAAATTTAGAGAAACACTATCTAAACGAATAATACTAGCCAAATTAAGATATCATGATGTATAAAGCTTGAGTTCATTAGAGACAATTGAAAAACTACTTTAATCCATCACTTATCATTCCAGTCTTCCAGAAATGGTTTATCTAACATAACGAAAAATGAAAAATATCACTTTTATTACCGGACTTCACTGATCATGTTAAAGAGAAATTTTACACATACAAATTATGTATAGTTTCAACTTCAACATAATCACACACATCATATTCTTTCTTTATCAGCATAACAAATACCTACAACAATGATCTTGAAATACAATCAATGTTTATAGTTCTCATATCTTACCTTTGCCTGCTTGAGCATTGATCCACCAGCGTGGTCATTCCGTGATCAACATGAGCAACAATTGCAATATTCCTGATGTCACTTCTAGTTAACTGCGGTTTCGACTCTGAGTTCACGAAACAAATCAGTCACAAAAAGTTCAGAGATGCATCCAAATTTAACAGAGACTACACAACTCAACCAAATTTGAAGTGCAACAGAGGTTATTTAACTTAAAGGTGCACGAGAAAAGGCAGATGAGGATACATTCAACTCAACATAACAGGAGTTTCAACACTGAAAACAGGCATGAAAAACAGAGAAAAATACAGTGAAAACTGAAGTAAAAAACAAAACAATCGGTTCACTGATTCCAATTTCTAAAAAACAGAGCAAAAAATAGGGAGAACGAAAAGAGGTTGAAGTTCAGTTCCACCTAAAATCTATACTTTTATGACAAGTTGTTTAACTGTTTGGTGTTAAAACACAAAGTAAAATACGCAGTGCACACACAACTTGTTCACGTAGTTCGGTGCAAATACACCTACGTCTGCGGGGTCTTGCCCAGATCAGAAACCATTCACTAGAAAACAGTCTTTAGTACAAGAAGCTTAACTTAAATACTAATCCATTGCTAACCTATTGAGTGAATGTTGTGAGATCCCCTCGCTACCGATCCTACGTCGTTGAACCCCCACGATCAACACGTCTTCCTGGATCTCCTCCTCCCGAGGAATTAAGGCTTCCTTGTTTCTGATCTTTACGGACTTGAATGATTGATTTTCCAGACCTCTAAAACTCCAGACAAACAGCTCCCAGAATGTATCTCAACGTAGAGATGAAAACTTGGGTTACCTCGTTTTCATTGTATCTTCTTTCTTTTTATCCCCTCCGCACTCCTTCCTTGTGCACGACTCTTTCCTTGTCTAACTCTACCAAGAATAGACTTCTAGACTAAGGAAAGATCTAATTCTAATCTGGTATTTAAATGGACAATCCTTTATCAATAGGACTTGTACCATAAATAAACTACTTAATTAATTCCTAACTATTACAAGGAATATTTGTTTACCAGAATTAGATTGCACGAAATCACACATTGATCTTCATAATATTCTGTTCTGATCGCATGATTATACTCCATAATTCGCTCCATAAATCGTGGCTAGAAACTTGCTGTCTGGAAAAACTAGATTGAGATGGTGTTAAAACACCACATCACTAGTTCACACAATATGCCACAACTAAGTCCATCTCCCGAGGACTTTACAATCTCCCCCTTGGCATATTTGTGAATTCATCAGCACTGACAACATAAACAACCAGATAACACAATTATCCAAACGTCCAAACTGATTATAAAATCAATCAAAATCCGAACAACTAATCAAATCAAAATCTCCAAGTTTCTCCCCCTGAATTCATTAATATGTCAAGAATTCCGTTTATTCCAAATTGTCATCAGAATCATCCAAACCGCCATCCTCTGAAACATCAGCATCCTGCTCCTCTGAAGCATCCTGCGTTGCTGCAGCCAACAATTCTTCTCGCTCAGCATTCAATGCAGCCAACTCCCCCTAAAGCTTTGCAACAGCAGCTTGATGGCGTTCAAGCAATTCCTAACACACTACAGCTCGTGCCTCAATAGCACTCAACCTCGCCGCACCAGCATCCGAGCAAGCTTTTTCCAGAGGTATCCAAGGTAAGTCTTTGATTATTCGACCACTCAATGTTCTGAGTGTCGGTCTTAAGACTTGAGGAGAAATCCACTCATCAGAGTCCTTCATAGCTGCTCCCTCTTTTTGCAGCACCGTGGTGATTACACACGGATGTACCAAAGCTTCTTTCCTGGTCTTGCGAGCACAGTCCATGATATCATTAAACACCAGTCTACCTATATTGACATTATGTCGGGCCCCCAAACTATATAGAAGTGTAGCCATCTCTTTGGTGACACTTGTGTTATTGACAGAGGGAATCCAATTGTGCACGACTACCATATACAAGCAGTAATACCTGGAGGTGAGGTTGGATGCAGTTATTTGCTGTCGACCAGTCCACGGTCATGTGCTCTCCACTCCACCAGTAAGCTCCACAGCTACCTCATCATAATTTTCTGGCATCTAGTGTTTGAACACCGATTGGTCATTTCTTGACGTGCCACACTTCAGACATTTGTTCACTGCCTCTGGTGAGAAATCAACAATCTTCTCGCACACAAAAATCCTATGAAACCACGCAGATTCTTCATCTTCACATTCAGCTTTCAGATTTGAGTAGAATTCTAGCACAAGTTGCTTGTTATAATCACCGAAACATGTAGCAGCCTTAAACACTTTGAGATAGTGCAGATAATCTGTGAAACCCACAATCCCTATATTTCTCGAAATCAGCAGGCCTTTCCGCCAGTATCTTTCTGCCACAGATAAACTCCCACTTGTCTCGGCTTGCATCATCAAAGAATTCAGTGCTAATTGCTTCACTAGCTTCAGATGCAGGTTGTACGCGAGATTCGGCTTGTCTCTGCTGCCTGTCAGCACGTAACTTCTTCAGCTTCATTCCAATCGGCTCATTGCTGTCCTCACCTGAGTCCATAGTCTTATCTCTGCACCGCTTGGATTTTCGAACACCCTTGGAAGATGAGGCCGCACTCCCCCTGGCCTTCTTTGTCCTCTGAGTAACATGAATTCCCCCAGACTCTGGTGGTGTTTCAACACCCACCTCCATGCACTTCCTCTTTGATCCACGTGTCTGTCTTGTTTCTGGTGGTATTTCAATACCAACACCAGTTTCCTCTACCAAATTCTCATCCCGTGCTTGATTCACAGGTACCTGATCATCATCATTTGAGTTCACAACTGGTGTTTGAATACCAAAACTAAGCACTTCAGCACTCTCTAAACTTTTCACAGTTATGTCCTCATTTTCTCCATTCTCAGAAGCTGACTTCAAAAATTCTGACAGAGCCTCACTCAGCACATAGGCATTCTCAGGTTCCTTCATCATCGATACTGTTTCAGCTTCACCAGCTCCCCCTGCACACACCGTCTCCTCTTCACTATCACTGATTTCCACCACCGGAATGGGCAATCGTCTTAAAGATTCTTGAAGCAGGAACATAGAACCATTAAAGCACTCCACCTCTTTGCCACTTGCTCTAGCAAAATCAGTGGACTTAACCACTATGACCCAGGGTTGCAAAACAGCATCATCCCCTATGTTTCTAATAACAGGCCTGTGCAACGAGGCTATCCTCGTATAGATTGTAAAAAACTGATCTACTTCATCCCCCACTTTGTAATGTTCACCAAAATCAACTCCAACTAGAGTGGCATCAAAATCACTAATCTCACTAATGTCCCCAATACCACCAGTTAAAATTTCCTTTAACTCAAACCCATTAACCTTTCCATGCAAATTCTTAAATTTCCGGAGGTCAACATAATCTCTATTCTGAACCATCCATTCAATAAACTCGAGAACCAAACAAAAATAAACTCCATCATACATAAAAGAATGATCAAACCTGACCTTAGGTCGTCGACGATTTACTCCGTCCCACTTGGTCAGCCTCTGTTCTCGACCTCCACAGTAATTATCCAAGTCTACATCGGAGTCAAGTTCTTCAATTCGCGGATTTTCTGGGACGCGCACAGTGATGAAATCTTAAACCAGTTTCTTGAAAGTGGAGTTCACCATTGTCGAGGGGTTTTGAGTAGGCTACAAAATCTGAGGGTTTTGAAAATTTGCGGTTGCTGGAGAGGCACTCGCGTGAGCTCTGTTCTAGGAAGATGAACAGTTGGGAAGAAATTGAATTTGTGTGGGAATTACAAACCAGTTGCTTTCACGGTCCTTTTTAGAAAACCAAAAACCACCCCACCTTTTCTTCCTTCAGACACCCATCATGCGCACATTTAAGCCTATCATCAAAAATTTCTGGTCCAAGTTCAGCCCGTCTGGTCTACTTCCCACTTAAGTCATTTTTCCAGTAACTTTATCCCTCGGTGTTTAAACACCACTTCACGTATTTTTGGTATTTTCGATTTTCCTATTTTTTTTCTTTTTTCAACTATATTTAAAAGAAGACAAAACAGTAAATAATACAACAGAATGAACAAATCTGGGTACCTTACATTCGACACACACCCAAGTGCTGTCTGAGGCTTTCAAAAGTCTCACCATCCAGAGGCTTTGTAAAGATATCAGCAAGTTGTTCTGATGTTGGTACATAATGAACTGTGACTTCTCCTTTTTCGACCAAATCTCTAATAAAGTGATGTCGGATATCGATGTGTTTTGTCCTAGAGTGTTGTACAGGATTCTTAGAGATATCAATGGCGCTTTTATTATCACATAAGACTGTCAAACTTACATCATTGAATCCATAGTCTCTCATCATCTGCTTCATCCATAATAGTTGCGCACAACAACTTCCTGCAGCCAAATATTCTGCCTCAGCCGTAGACAATGATATAGAGTTCTGCTTTTTACTGTACCAGCTGACAAGATTTGATCCAGCAAAGAAGCATCCACTAGTGGTACTCTTACGATCATCAGCATTCCCTGCCCAGTCAGAATCACTGAATCCTACCAACTGTGAATCCTTGTTCCTAGAAAACCATACTCCATACTCCACTGTTCCATTTATATATCGAATAATTCTCTTCACAGCTGACATATGTGATTCCTTTGGATTAGCCTGGTAGCGAGCACAGATCCCAACACTCAAACAGATGTCTGGTCTACTTGCAGTTAAATATAATAGGCTGCCAATCATACTCCTGTACAATGTTTGGTCAACACTTTGACCCAGTTCATCTTTTGTGAGCTTATCGGTGGTAGCCATTGGGGTGCGTACTGCCTTTGCACTTGCAAGTCCAAATCTTTTGATCAAATTCTCAGCATATTTCTGTTGGTTGATGAACAAACCATTCTTCTCCTGAGTAACCTGCAACCCCAGAAAATATGATAATTTTCCTACCATACTCATTTCAAACTCTTTAGTCATTAGGTCAACAAACTCCTTCACTAATGCTGAAGAGGTAGATCCAAAGACAATATCATCAACGTAAATCTGTGCGATTAGAATATTTGTCCCCGTATGCGCACAAACAGTGTACGGTCCACTCCCCCTCGATGATATCCCTTCTGAATCAGAAAGGTTGTCAGTCGCTCATACCATGCACGGGGTGCCTGCTTGAGGCCATACAAAGCTTTATTCAACCGATAGAAATGGTCAGGAAAATGTGGGTCTTCAAATCCCTTGGGCTGCTCCACGTAAACTTCCTCCTTCACTAGACCATTCAGGAATGCACTCTTGACATCCATTTGTTAAAGAGTAAAGTCCAGAATACAGGATACCGCCAACATCAGCCTAATTGACTCCAATCTGGCTACGGGTGCAAAAGTTTCATCAAAATCAACCCCTTCTACTTGTGTGTAACCTTGAGCGACAAGTCGAGCTTTATTTCTTGTGACGTTACCATCTGCATCTGATTTGTTCTTAAAGATCCACTTGGTTCCGATCACATTTACATCAGTAGGCCGCGGGGTGAGGTACCAAACATTGTTTCTTTCAAATTGCTGCAACTCTTCTTGCATCGCCGAAATCCAATACTCATCAAGCAAGGCTTCTTTGTAATTCTTGGGCTCAGTAAGAGAGATAAAACATGATAATCCTGCTAATTCTCTGTAATTTACCCATGGCTGATCCCGTAACTGCATGTGTCTGGGCGAGCTTTGTTCAGATTCATGTGCTACTGTTTCCAGAGTTTCAACACCGGTTGACTGTGTTGGTGTTTCAACACCAGTAGGATTTACTGGATCGAGAATATCACTTTCACCCAAAGTTTCTTCTTCTGAATCATCAACAACCACATTAATAGATTCCATGATTGCTCCAGAGCGTTGGTTAAGAACTCGGAAAGCTCGACTAGTAGGGGAATAACCCAAGAATATATCGATATCACTTCTAGACTCGAATTTAGCTAAGGGCTCTCGGTCCTTCAGAATATAGCACTTACTCCCAAAGACATGAAAATACGACACATCTGGTTTCTTCCCTTTCCAGATCTCATATGGTGTATTCTCAGTAAACGGACGTAGATATACTCTGTTGATAGTGTAGCATGCTGTGTGTACCGCCTCAGCCCAATATCTAGCATGAATTTTTTTCTCGGCTAACATTGCTCGTGCCATTTCCTGCAGCATCCGGTTCTTCCTTTCAACTATACCATTTTGTTGAGGAGTTATGGGGGCAGAGAACTCATGGTGTATACCAAGTGTCTCGCAAATGTCATGAAACTTAGAATTTTCTAATTCTTTTCCATGATCACTCCTGATACGTGCAATTCTTACTTGAGCGGTTCCTTTTTCTACATGTAGCCTGTGCGCCATGTTTTTGAAAACATCAGCAGCCTCTGACTTCTCTTTGAGAAATGATACCCACGTATACCTCGAGAAGTCATCTACACGGATGAAAATATACTTCTTCCCCGCCACACTAGGGGTGTTGACCGGCCCCATTAAGTCCATATGCAGGAGCTCCAAAAGTCTTGACGTTGAAACATTATGTACGGCGTGGTGTGGTATTCGGATTTTCTTTCCTTCTTTACACGACCCGCAAACAACCTCCTTGTTGTCACTGATTTCAGGAATACCTCTGACTGCATTCAGTCTGGAAATACGTGCTAAGGATTTATAATTTATGTGCCCCAATTTTCTGTGCCACAAAGTACTGACTTCCTTCTTTGAACTCAAGCAGGTGACAACTTGATCGAGCAGATAACAATTATCCATTGATCTTGATCCGGTGAATACTCCAGTCCCATGGTTTACTACACATTTCTCTTTGTCGAAAAACACTGTCATTTCATTGTCACATATATGGCTGATGCTCAACAAGTTTGCCTTCAGACCTTCCACTAGCAACACATCTTGGAACACTTGAAGCCCTTTGATGGCTAACTCACCCTTGCCGATTATTCTGCTACGTTTCCCATCACCAAATCTAACATGTCCGCCAAATCCAGGTTTGAATTTTTGCAGAAATTCAGGAACTCCAGTCATGTTCCTTGAGCACGCACTATCGAAATACCAAGAATTTCCTGTATGTTCCCCCAAAACATACAAAACTTGAAAAACAAACATCTTAAGATTTTCGAACCCATACCTGGCTCACTGGTCGAGTGATGTGATGCGGACTTTGGTTGACACGTGTGTTCAGAAATCCGGTTCTGTATCCTCCAGTGTTGAAATGGTTCCTTGTATCATATCCTGACACGGTGTTGAATCTTCGATCTGCTGAATTAAAAGACAGTGTCTTAAGCAGCTTAAAACATCTATTTCTTACATGCCCTTGAGCTCCACAGTATCCGCATCGTCTAATCCTTTTGGTAGGGCAGTTTCTTTCGATTGTTCTTGGAGATGCCGCACCGTGATCTGCCTTGTTACTCCATGAATTTACCGGTGAGAATTCTTCATAACCAATTTCGTACTTGGTCGTCTGTCCCATTCTTAGACAATCTTCGAGCTTAGCTTTTCCTGTATTGAGTCGTCTAATAGATTGTTCTGCTGCCTCTGCTCGTTGCACCATTTCAGCAAATTCCTTCTTGAATATTTCCAGTTTGCCGATTGCCTTGTCCTTTTCAAGTTCCTTCATTTTAGCTTCTTCACTCAATCTCTTGTTCTCAGATTTGAGCACTTTGTTTTCATCCACCACTTTTAACCACATCTTGTACATTTCCATGCTTTCCTTGCGAATGCCATCTCACTCATGCTCCTAGTCTCTTCATCTGAGCTACCACTCTCATCTTCATTCAGCCCACTGAGACCTTCCTCGAAAGAGTCTTCTAACTCCACCACTGACACACCGAAAGCAACATGATTGGTATACTCCTCTCCATCCTTACAATCATCTCCTACGTCATCATCACTCCAGGTTGTGGCATACGATTTTCCTTGCCTTTTAAGAGTATTGGCACACTCAGCTTGTATGTGCTCGAAACCTTCACATTCTCTACACTGGATTTTCCTGTTCAGGTTTGGATTTGTTGACTTAAACTTTGGTGTTTCAACACCAATTGCTTGGCCAAATCTTGGAGTGGAGTTTGCGTTTAGATTTTTGTTCCCACTTGACTTCTCTTGTGGCTCCCTGCCCATCTTCTTCATAAATCTAGAGAAGTTCTTGGTTATGTTTGCAATTTCATCGGACTCTTCATTATCTGAATGGTCTTCTGACTTTCCAGAGGTTATGCTTGAAAAAGCCATTTCTTTCTTTCCTGCTTTTGTTTGCAGCATTTCCATCTCATAAGATTCCAGTGATCCCATAAGTTCATCCAGTGTCATTGTCCCTATCCTTCCATTTTCATTAATCGATGTGACCTTCATGTTGAAACGTGGAGGTAATGCTCTTAACACCTTCCTGACAAGCTTTTGATCTTTGTACTTTTTTCCGAATTGAAAAGCTTTGTTTGCAATATCTCGGACCCGTCCATTGAACTCAGAAATAGTCTCATCTTTGCGTATCTTTAGTTCTTCAAATTTTGACGTGTAATACTGCAGCTTTGATTCTCTGACGGAGCTTGTCCCCTCATGATAAGTTTGTAACACATCCCACGCTTCCTTAGCAGTCTCAAAGTTTGAAATCATCTTAAACTGATCTTCATCCACTCCTGTAAAGATGGCATTCAATGCCTTTGAGTTGGACACGTGTGCTTTGTGCTCCTCGGTAGAGTATTTGGAAAATGGTTTAGCCGTCAGTGAGCTTAATCCTCTAGCTTCGTCACTTGTAGGTGGAGTGTATTGATTTATGACATAGTTCCAAGCTTGATCATCTAGTGCTCCAATGAACACCTTCATACGTGCCTTCCAATAGGCATAATTTCCTTGTTCCAGCAACGGTGGTCGCGTGACTGAAGCCCCCTCCTTTGGTGCCATGGTGAAACCTGATCTCACTCTCCCTGTATAGGGGTCAGCAAGTGCCGTGCTCTGATACCAATTGAAGTTCAGTTCCACCTAAAGTCTATACTTTTATGACAAGTTGTTTAACTATTTGGTGTTAAAACACAAAGTAAAATACGCAGTGCACACACAACTTGTTTACACAGTTCGGTGCAAATACACCTACGTCTGCGGGGCCTTGCCCAGATCAGAAACCATTCACTAGAAAGCAGTCTTTAGTACAAGAAGCTTAACTTAAATACTAATCCATTGCTAACCTATTGAGTGAATGTTGTGAGATCCCCTCACTACCGATCCTACGTCGTTGAACCCCCACGATCAACACGTCTTCCTGGATCTCCTCCTCCCGAGGAATTAAGGCTTCCTTGTTTCTGATCTTTATGGACTTGAATGATTGATTTTCCAGACCTCTAAAACTCCAGACAAACAGCTCCCAGAATGTATCTCAACGTAGAGATGAAAACTTGGGTTACCTCATTTTCGTTGTATCTTCTTTCTTTTTATCCCCTCCGCACTCCTTCCTTGTGCACAACTATTTCCTTGTCTAACTCTACCAAGAATAGACTTCTAGACTAAGGAAAGATCTAATTCTAATCTGGTATTTAAATGGACAATCCTTTATCAATAGGACTTGTACCATAAATAAACTACTTAATTAATTCCTAACTATTACAAGGAATATTTGTTTACCAGAATTAGATTGCACGAAATCACACATTGATCTTCATAATATTCTGTTCTATCGCATGATTATACTCCATAATTCGCTCCATAAATCGTGGCTAGAAACTTGCTAGCTAGAAAAACTGGATTGAGATGGTGTTAAAACACCACATCACTAGTTCACACAATATGCCACAACTAAGTCCATCTCCCGAGGACTTTACAGAGGTCGTTACCCAAAAAGAGGCCGCCCGCAGCCATGGAGTCTCTGATGTCCAAACATCTGCTGTCGATGATGTCTCCGGGCTACCGAATGGTTGCGAGAAGGTGCCGACTGACACCTATGCAGACGCCGAAGCTCCAATCGGCGAAGCTCTAAGCGCCGAACGGATTTAGGCGATGGGAGCTGATACTCTGAAGGTCTTTTGCAGGAAGACATCGAGAACAGCACAGCTCAACTCATCAACTTCGAATTGTAGATAGAATCGCCGGAGAAATAAAAACACGCAGCAGAGTTGGGAAGCATACGATTAATTGACACAACAGGTTTACTCATCGAGACTCCTCCAGGATCTTCGGCAGGTGAAAAGTGGAATGGCGGTTCCGCTAAGAAGTGTGGTGGCGCTGTGCGCAAGGCGGCGGACAGAGGCAGTTACCGGCGGTTTCGATCGGTTGCATAATGATCTGGAAGAAAAAAAAGAAGAAACGAAAAAAAATGAAAGTTTTCTGAAATTTTCTGATAGATATTTTTTAATAATTGCACAATAGATCCTAAATTTATTAGCATATTTATAAAATAACCCCACTACTAAGCATCATATATAAGTGTCCTCGTAGATCTATTATGATGCTTATAAATGTCCTAATAATTTTTTTATATGGGACGCTTATGAATGTACCCAGATACATCTATTAGGACGGTTATAAATATTTTAACAATTTTATATTTGGTCGCTTTTATAATGTCCTAATTTAATATATATTGGGACGCTTTCAACATGTGTCACATAAAATTGGGACGTTTAATATGTAAAGTCCTCGGGAGTTGGACTTGTTTTATGGCACATTGTGAATAGTGAAAATCTGGTGTTTAAACACCGTTATGCAGGTTTTAAACACCAGCGGAAACACAGATCTTTATTCACGGAATTATGGATATTGCTGTGATCAAATCAGAATATTGTGGAAGATATTATCTTATTTCGTGGAAGATTAATTCTGGTAATATTCCTGTAATAGTTGGGAATTGATTTAGTAGTTTAATTATGGTACAAGTCCTATTGTTAACAGGATTGTCCATTTAAGTACCAGATTAGAATCAGAGTTTTCCTTAGTCTAGAAGTCTATTTATGGTAGAGTTAGACAAGGAAGGAAGTTGATTGAAGGCAGGATTGCGATGGAATAAATAGAAGAAAAAGACAACGCAATCAATTCACGCGTCCAGGACTATTCTCTACGTTGAGAACTTTGGAGCGATCTGCCGTGTTGTTTGGAGGTTCGTAAATCAACCGACCAAGTTCTTAAAGATCAGAAACAAGGAAGTCTTAATTCCTCGGGAGGAGGAGATCCAGGGAGACGTGTTGATCGTGAGGGTTCAACGGCGTAGGATCGACAGTGAGGGGATCTCACAACATTCACTCTGTAGGTTAGCAATGGATTAGTATTTAAGTTAAGCTTCTTGTACTAAAGACTGCTTTCTAGTGAATGGTTTCTGATCTGGGCAAGGCCCCGCAGACGTAGGTGTATTTGCACCGAACTGCGTAAACAAGTTGTGTGTGCACTGCGTGTTTAGTTTTGCGTTTAACACCAAACTAATCTTGGTGTTCCAACACCAAACTGTTAAACAACTTGGGATAAAGATTTAGTAATCAGGTGAAACGGAATTTCATTTGGTATCAGAGCAAGGCACTTGTTTACCCCTATACAGGGAGAGTGAGATCAGGTTTCACCATGGCACCAAAGGAGGGGGCATCAGTCACGCGACCACCACTGCTGGAACAAGGAAATTATGCTTACTGGAAGGCACGCATGAAAGTGTTCATTGGAGCTCTAGATGATCAAGCTTGGAACTATGTCATAAATCAATACACTCCACCTGCTAGTGACACAACTGAAGGATCAAGCTCCACTGCCACTAAACCATTCTCTAGGTATTCCACTGAGGAGCATAAAGCGCACGTGTCCAACTCAAAAGCATTGAATGCCATCTTTACGGCTGTGGACGAAGATCAGTTTAAAATGATTTCGAACTGTGAGACTGCAAAGGAAGCATGGGATGTGTTACAAATTTACCATGAGGGAACAAGCTCTGTAAGAGAATCAAAGCTGCAGTACTACACGACCAAATTTGAAGAATTGAAGATGCGTGAAGATGAAACTATCTCCGAGTTTAATGGACGAGTCCGAGATATTGCAAACAAGGCTTTTCAGTTTGGCAAAAAGTACAAAGATCAAAAACTTGTAAGGAAAGTGTTGAGGGCATTACCTCCACGGTTCAACATGAAGGTCACGGCAATAAATGAAAATGGAAGGATAGGAACAATGACACTTGATGAACTTATGGGATCTCTGGAAACGTATGAAATGGAGATGTTGCAAACTAAAACGGGGAAGAAAGAAATGGCGTTTTCAAGCACAAATACTGGAAAGGTTGATTATTCTACAGATAATGAAGAGACGGATGAAATTGCAAACATAACCAGGAATTTTTCCAGATTTATGAAGAAGATGAGCAGGAAACCACAAGAAAAGTCAAGTGGGAACAAAAATCCGAATGCAAACTCCACTCCACGATTCGGTCAATCTACTGGTGTTGAAACACCAAAATTCAAATCGGTAAATCCGAACCTGAATAGGAGAATCCAGTGCAGAGAGTGTGAAGGTTTTGGACACATACAAGCTGAGTGTGCCAATACACTCAAAAGACAAGGAAAGTCATATGCCACAACCTGGAGTGATGATGATGGTGGAGATGATGTTAAGGATGAAGAGGAGTATACAAATCATGTTGCATTCGGCGTATCAATGGTGGAGGTAGAAGATTTCTGCAAGGAAGGTCTCAGTATGATGAACGAAGAAGAGAGCTGTAGCTCAGATGAAGAGAGTAGAAGTGTTAGTGATGAAGACATTCGCAAAGAAAGCATGGAGATGTACAAGATGTGGTTAAAAGTGGCAGATGAAAACAAAGAACTCAAGGCTGAAAACAAGAGGTTAAGTGAGGATGCTAAAGTGTATGAATGCGAAAAGGAAGAGGCAACTCGAGATCTGGAAAAACTCAAGAAGGAATTTGCTGTAGTGGTGCAACGAGCAGAGGAAGCAGAACAATCCATTAGACGCCTTAATACTGGGAAAGCTAAACTCGAAGAATGTCTAAGGATGGGACAGACGAGCAAATTTGGCATTGGCTATGAAAGGACAGTGAAAGAAGAAAATCATCAGACAGATCAAAATGCACCAGTTGCAAGAATAATTAAGAAGAATGGTCCCACAAAAAGGGTCAGACGATGCGGATACTGTGGAATTGAAGGTCATGTAACAAACAGATGTTTTAGACTGATGAGAACTCGGTCTGTCAACACAGAATATCGGGGCATGCACACCACCCCATATCGATGTTTCAACACCAGTCCAGTTCGAGGTTTCAACATCAACTTTGAACATAAAACGCACAAATTCAACACTGGAGGATACAAAACTGGATCTCTCCACTCACGGGTTAATCTGAATCCGCAACAAGTCATTCGACCAGTACGCCAGTGCGTGCTCAAGGCACATGACTGGAGTTCCTGAATTCTTGCAAAAATTCAAACCTGGATTTGGTGGACATGTTAAATTTGGTGATGGAAAACGGAGCAGAATAATTGGCAAGGGTGAGTTGGCGATTAAAGGACTCCCTGTGTTTCAAGATGTATTGCTTGTGGAAGGTCTGAAGGCTAATCTATTGAGCATCAGCCATCTATGTGACGATGATATGACAGTTAACTTTGACAAAGGAAAATGTATTGTTAACCATGGGACTGGAGTATTCACTGGAACAAGGTCAATAGATAATTGTTATTTGCTCGATCAAGATGTCACATGCTTGAGCTCGAAGAAGGAAGTTAGCACTCTATGGCACAGAAAATTGGGACATATAAATTTCAAGTCTCTGGCACGTATTTCCAGACTGAATGCAGTCAGAGGTATTCCTGAAATCGGTGAAAGCAAGGAGGTTGTGTGTGGCTCATGTAAAGAAGGAAAGCAAATTCGGATCCCACATCACGCTGTTCATGATGTTTCAACGTCAAGACTTTTGGAGCTTCTACATATGGACTTAATGGGGCCGATCAATACACCCAGTGTTGCAGGAAAGAAGTACATTTTTGTGTGTGTGGACGACTTCTCAAGATATACTTGGGTATCTTTTCTCAAAGAGAAGTCAGAGGCAGCTGAAGTTTTCGAGACCTTGGTGTACAAATTACACGTTGAAAAGGGATCTACTCAGGCAAGAATTGCCCGTATCAGAAGTGATCATGGAAAGGAGTTTGAAAACTCTAGGTTTAATGACATCTGTAAGACACTCGGTATACACCACGAGTTCTCTGCTCCCATCACACCGCAACAAAATGGTATAGTTGAAAGGAAGAATCGAACACTGCAGGAAATGGCCAGAGCAATGTTAGCCGAAAAGAATATTCATTCTAAATACTGGGCTGAGGCGCTTCATACAGCATGCTACACCATCAACAGAGTATATTTGCGTCCATTTACTGAAAAGACACCGTATGAGATTTGGAAAGGGAAGAAGCCTGATGTGTCATATTTTCATGTTTTTGGCAGTAAGTGTTATATTCTAAAAGATCGTGAGCCGCTAGCTAAGTTTGAATCTAGAAGTGATGTCGGGACATTCTTGGGATATTCTCCCACCAGTCGAGCATACCGAGTGCTCAATCAACGTACTGGAACGGTCATGGAATCTATTAATGTGGTGGTAGATGATTCTGAGGATGACAGAGTTGGAGAAAGTGAAGTGCTGGAACCAGTGTTCCCTACCGGTGTTGAAACACCAACAGCGTCAACTGGTGTTGAAACACCAGAAACCGAGACACCTGAATCTGAACAGCGTCCGTCCAGACAAATGCAACTTCGGGATCAACCTCGTGTAAATTACAGGGAATTGGCAGGATTATCTTGTTTCATATCACTCACGGAGCCGAAGAATTATAAAGAGGCACTGCTCGATGAATATTGGATTTCTGCTATGCAAGAAGAATTACAGCAGTTCGAAAGAAACAATGTTTGGGTTCTTACCCAACGACCTGCAAATGTCAATGTGATCGGTACCAAGTGGATTTTCAAGAATAAATCTGATGCAGATGGTAATATCACAAGGAATAAAGCACGTCTGGTTGCTCAAGGATACACGCAAGTCGAAGGAATAGATTTTGATGAGACTTTTGCACCTGTAGCCAGATTGGAGTCAATCAGACTGTTGTTGGCTGTGTCGTGCATTCTGGACTTTACTCTTTTCCAGATGGATGTCAAAAGTGCATTCTTGAATGGGGTAGTGAAGGAGGAGGTGTATGTGGAGCAACCTAAGGGGTTTGAAGACCCACAGTTTCCTGACTTTGTCTATCGCTTGAATAAAGCACTATATGGCCTCAAGCAGGCACCCCGAGCATGGTATGAGCGACTGACAACCTTTCTGATTAGAAAGGGCTATCGTCGAGGGGGAGTAGATCGGACTCTGTTCGTACTACACAGAGGTTCAAATATTCTGATTGCACAGATTTATGTAGATGATATTGTGTTTGGATCCACCTCTTCAGTCTTGTTAAAGGAGTTTGTTGACTTGATGACTAATGAATTCGAAATGAGCATGGTAGGGAAACTGTCATATTTTCTGGGATTGCAAGTTATTCAGGAGAAGAATGGTCTGTTCATCAATCAACAGAAGTATGCTGAAAACTTGATCAAGAGATTTGGACTTACAAGCGCAAAAGCAATACGCACTCCAATGGCTACTACTGATAAACTGACAAAAGATGAGCATGGACAAAGTGTTGATCAGAAAATGTACAGGAGTATGATTGGGAGCCTGTTGTACTTAACAGCAAGTAGACCAGACATTTGTTTGAGTGTTGGTATTTGTGCTCGCTATCAAGCAGATCCAAAGGAATCACATATGTCGGCAGTGAAGAGGATTATTCGGTATATAAGTGGAACAGTGGAGTATGGAGTATGGTTTTCTCGAAACAAGGATTCACAGTTAGTAGGATTCAGTGATTCAGACTGGGCTGGGAATGCTGATGATCGTAAGAGTACTACAGGTGGATGTTTCTTTGCTGGATCGAATCTAGTCAGCTGGTATAGCAAAAAGCAGAACTCCATATCTTTGTCTACGGCTGAAGCAGAGTATTTAGCTGCTGGGAGTTGTTGTGCACAACTATTGTGGATGAAGCAGATGATGAGAGATTATGGGTTTGATGATGTGAGTCTGACAGTGCTGTGTGATAATAAAAGCGCTATTGATATGTCCAGGAATCCTGTGCAACATTCGAGGACGAAGCACATTGATATTCGTCATCATTTTATTAGGGACTTGGTTGAAAAAGAAGAAGTTACAGTCCAGTATGTGCCAACAGCTGAACAACTGGCAGATATCTTTACAAAACCTCTGGATGGTGAGACGTTTGAAGTACTCAGACAACACTTGGGTGTCTGTCGAATAAACAGTTGCCAAACCCTCAATTTTTGTAACCCACTCAAAACCCCGTAACAATGGCGAGCTCCAAGTTCAAGAAGATGGTCCGAGAATTTGTCAAGGTGCGGGTGCCGGAGAATCCGCGAGTTGAAGAGCTCGATTTGGATGCGAATGTGGACGAGCTGTGTGGAGATCGAGTGCAGACACTAGCCAAGTGGGGTGGAAAAGTTCAGAGACGGAAAGCTAGGTTTGATCATTCTTTCGTCTATGATGGAATGTATTTTAGCTCTGTTCTTGATTTCATAGAGTGGATGGTGCAGAACAGGGGCTATGTAGACCTTAGAAAGTATGAAAATTTGCGTGGTAAGATTAACAAATTTAAACTTGAGGAATTGTTGACTGGTGGCATAGGAGAAATTAAGGAGATTAGTGACTATAATGCCAAACTAGTTGGAGTAGATTTCGGTGAACAGTATAAAGTTGGAGATGAATTAGGCCAATACTTTACTATCTATACACGGATAGGGTCCCTGCACAGGCCTATTCTCAGACAATTGGGTGATGATGCTGTGATTCAGCCCTGGATAAAAGTGGTGAAATCCACTGATGTAGCTATGGAGATGGTTTGTGTTGATGAGTCCCTGAATCAGACTCAAGAGTCACTCAGAAATTTTCCTGTTCCGGTTTTGGAGATTAGTGACAGTGAAGAAGAAGAAGGGTGTGCTGAGAGAGTTGATACAGAGGAAAATCCGATGAATGAACCAGGAGATGCTTCTTCGCTGGATGAGGCTCTGGCAACATTTATGAGATCCGAGGAGGCTCTGGCAGCATTTCTTGGATCAGGTTCTGAGAAAGAAGGTGATGAAGATGTGGAATCAGATTCAGAGAAGAATATTGTTGGAACTGTAGCTGAAGATGAGAATGAAAATGCTGAAAGGCTTGAAAAGGAGAAATCAGAAGAAGTGAATATGTTTAGCACTGATGTGGAAGACGATACTGCAGTACTGGGTTCTGGTGTTCCAACACCAGGAGAAGATCTGACTGAGGAGCAGAAAATTGCTGAGATGTTTGGGAGTGATGTTGAAACACCACTGAAGAAAAGTCCAGCTCAGGGACTTAAGAGGGGAAGGCAGCAAGATGGTGTTGAAACACCATTTGCATCTGAAGCCAGATCTTTACCTCAGATGCCTGAGATTGTTGAAGAGAATGTGGCCTCAGCAAGTAAGAAAATTCGGAGATCAAAACGATGCAGAGACAGGGGCACAGCTGAAAGTTATGATAGTGACGAACCTATTGGACAGAAGCTGAAGAGATTGAGGGCAGAAAGGAAGAAGAACTCTGCGGAGAGAATAAAGCCCAAAGTACTGCCTGCACCTGAGGTCAGTAAAGCCATTAGCAGTGAATGGTATGACAATGATGTTCAAGACAAGTATGAATTCATCAGTGGAAGGAAAATTCTAGCAGAAAGACCGGCTGATGCTGAGAAGTATGAAGAGTGTGGATTTTCTGATTTTCTCAGATACCTCAAGGTGATTAAAGCTGCTACATGTTTTGCTGAATATAATAAACAAATGGTGGTGGAATTTTATTCAAATTTGAAGGAAGAATCTGAAGATGAAGACTCTCGATGGTATCACAGAGTCTATGTGAGAGGTAAAATCATTGCTTTTTCCCCTGAGGCTGTAAATAGGTGTTTGCAGCATGGCAGTTTCAAGAACTCTCAATCGGTGTTTCAACACCAAGCTCCAGAAAATTTTGATGAGGTTGCAGTTGAGTTGACAGGAGGAGTGGAAACTAGTTGGCCACTTGCTGGGAGACAACAAATACCAGCTTCGAACCTGACTTCCAGGTACTACTGTCTATATATGGTTGCGGTGCATAACTGGATTCCTTCAGTGAACAGCACTATGGTTACAAAAGAAATGGCAACGCTGCTGTATAGTCTTGGTGCGAGGCAACGAGTGGATTTGGGCAGACTCATATTTAATGACATTCTGGATTGTGCTCGTAAAACTAGGAAGGAATCACTTGTCCATCCGTGTATTATTTCCATGATACTGCTGAAAGGAGGAGCAGGTGCAAGAGAAACAGATGAGATAATTTCTACACATCCTCTACGGCCAACACTCAGGACGTTGAGCGGTCGGATAGTGAAGGATCTACCCTGGACACCTCCGGTGACTACTGGATTGGATGGAGGAGCAGCTCGGCTGAGAGCAATTGAGGCAAGGGCAGTTGTGTGTCATGAACTACTGAGTCGGCATCAGGCTACTATTGCAAAGATTCAGGGGGAGATTGCAGACTTGGAGGCTGAAAGAGAAGCTTTATTGGCAGAAACTCAAGACGGGTCCAATGTTGGTACTTCGGACGAATCGGATGACAGTTTGGCTTAATTGATCTTAGTGGTTTCTTATTTTTCTTGGCCTTCTTGTCATATTCATGAATTCAGGGGGAGAAGTTTTTGGAATTTTATATTGTTGATTGATCCTAAATTCTGATTTGATTATGGATTCTGGATATGTGTGCTAGCTGGTTTTTCTGGTTTGTCTTGTGCTAGCTGTTCTGGTGTTCTGGTTTGTGTATTAATGAATTCACCAATATGCCAAGGGGGAGATTGTAAAGTCCTCGGGAGTTGGACTTGTTTTATGGCACATTGTGAATAGTGAAAATCTGGTGTTTAAACACCGTTATGCAGGTTTTAAACACCAGCGGAAACACAGATCTTTATTCACGGAATTATGGATATTGCTGTGATCAAATCAGAATATTGTGGAAGATATTATCTTATTTCGTGGAAGATTAATTCTGGTAATATTCCTGTAATAGTTGGGAATTGATTTAGTAGTTTAATTATGGTACAAGTCCTATTGTTAACAGGATTGTCCATTTAAGTACCAGATTAGAATCAGAGTTTTCCTTAGTCTAGAAGTCTATTTATGGTAGAGTTAGACAAGGAAGGAAGTTGATTGAAGGCAGGATTGCGATGGAATAAATAGAAGAAAAAGACAACGCAATAAATTCACGCGTCCAGGACTATTCTCTACGTTGAGAACTTTGGAGCGATCTGCCGTGTTGTTTGGAGGTTCGTAAATCAACCGACCAAGTTCTTAAAGATCAGAAACAAGGAAGTCTTAATTCCTCGGGAGGAGGAGATCCAGGGAGACGTGTTGATCGTGAGGGTTCAACGGCGTAGGATCGACAGTGAGGGGATCTCACAACATTCACTCTGTAGGTTAGCAATGGATTAGTATTTAAGTTAAGCTTCTTGTACTAAAGACTGCTTTCTAGTGAATGGTTTCTGATCTGGGCAAGGCCCCGCAGACGTAGGTGTATTTGCACCGAACTGCGTAAACAAGTTGTGTGTGCACTGCGTGTTTAGTTTTGCGTTTAACACCAAACTAATCTTGGTGTTCCAACACCAAACTGTTAAACAACTTGGGATAAAGATTTAGTAATCAGGTGAAACGGAATTTCATAATATATAAGCGTCCTAATATGCATTTATTAGGATTTTTTTTATCAAATCGTCCCTATATAAGCATCCTAATAGCTCTTTTTTGTTGTAGTAGTTAAGGTATCTTAAATTTCCATCTTAATACCAACTAGTATAATAGAGCGACTCGACGGCTTATCTATTAAATCAAATTCATGTAATCTAAACACTTCTATAAATACATGGAATTATAAGATGAAATATGCAGCCTAAGGAACAATCTCATGCGTGATAACTGAGGGGTTGGACTTTGTGATCTCGGAAGCAAAGAAGAATGGAGCTTATCTCATACTGACTTTGGTCAATAACTGTGATGCGTATGGTGGTAAAAAACAGTATGTTCAGTGGGCTATAGAAAATGGCCATCACTTGGACGACATCGAGGATGGTTTTTTCACTGATTCAGTTGTCAAAGGCTATTATAAAAACCATGTCAAAGTAATGAATTAATTCATCTTTTTACGTTTTATAGATTGGTAATTCCCTTTTTTCTGCAATAATGGCTTACTTAATTGTCCCTAATACCACACAGGCAATTTTGACAAGAAACAACTCCATAACTGGAGTTGCATACAAGGATGAACCAACGATCTTCGCACGGGAACTCATGAAAGAACCTCGTAGCCTTCATCCTACTGATTATCATAAAATCCAGGTTCTAACGAACACATTTTGGAAGTTTTGTTATAGAAATATTTTACAAATTATGATCATTAGAGAAATATAACTGATCGATTAAAGCTGGGTAGAAGAAATGGCAACCTACTTGAGGTCGATTGATGGTAAACATCTACTGAGTATTGGTATGGAAGGATTTTACGGCGATTCTTTGCCGGAAAAATTAGTTTTCAATCCTGGTAATTACCAAGCTGGAACTGATCTAATTGCCAATCACCTAGTCCCGCAAGTGGATTTTGCCACCATTCATCTATATGACTGGTAAACCCTCAATTCACAACCCTATGTCACTGCAAAAGGCATTGCTGTTACGGAATTAGTATTATAGTTGTTATGGAATTAAGTGTTAATTAGTATTGGTATTGGAATTGGATTTGTATTCCTACCATAATTGTAGATATAATTGTATTCTGTTACCTTCTCCTAGATGTGATAGGTTTCCTGTACTACTATATAATGTATCATGAATTCATGAATAGAATACAGATCATTACCCTTATTTCCTACATGGTATCAGAGCCTAAAATTCTGAAACTTGAAACAGAAAATTTTTCTTTGCCCTGATTTTTCCCGAGCTGCCGTCCGACGCCCCACGCCCCACGTGCCGCCGTCGAGCCCACACGCCACCGCCACTGCACCAGTGCCGCCGCTGTCCGCCGGTTTCCGACGATGCCAGTCGACGACGTTCGCTGCTCGTGTTTTTGATCCGCTACCGTTTGCTGCCGACCGACGCCAAGCGCCGCCGCCTCCTTCATGCGCCATCCGCCACGCGCCGTCAGCAACTGTCCACCGGTGTTCTTATCCGTCCCTGATTTTACAATATGTCGGGTTCTGATGAACAACCTCGTTTTGAGATTCTTGAGGGTACGAAACTTCAGGATCTTAGTGCTAGTGACGTAATTACAGCTTTACTCAAACAGCTGCAATCACAATCTGGCCCTCATGCTGCTTTACCGATTGGTCGTGTGTCGACTGATCCTTACTACATTGGTCCCGGTGATGGTCCAGGGTTACAACTTGTATCAATCTTGTTGAAAGGTCCATAAAACTACAATGAATGGTCTGATGCGATTTGTTGCGCATTCTTGGCCAAACATAAGATTGGGCTCCTTAATGGATCCATCACAAAACCCCAGGATGATCATCCAGATGCTGCTGTCTGGCCTGGGGTTAATGCTACCCTTGTCTGCTGGATCTCGCAGACCCTGGATCCAGTGATACGATCTTCAACAAGTTCTTTTTCTACCGTCAAGGATTTGTGGGAAGATCTTAAGGCACGTTTTATTTTCACTGATGGAATGAAGCTTATGCAGACACCAGAAGCCATTCAAGGTTGCAGGCAGAACGGTCAGCCCATCGCCATCTATTTTGCCACACTGAAGAAGTTGTTTGCAGATTATCACTGCATGCGACCTCCTGTGGTCTGTATCTGTGAAGATTGCAAGGCTTTATGCCAGGGCAGTTTTCAGGCGAAAATCCTCCAAGAGAGAGAGAAGGATTTGATCTACCAACTCATCTCTGGTCTCGACGAAGGTTTTCACACCTTGCGATCCCATATCTTGAGCATTGAGCCACTGCCATCTGTCATGAGGGTGTATGCCCTTGTTACTCAGGAGGAGAATCATAGAGCTATCATTCGAGCCCGTGATTCTTTTTCTACATCTATGGCATATGCGGCACGACGCTCGCCAGTTGTTCTTTATGCCGACGATAGTAAGAATCTTGTTTGTACACATTGTCGCCGCAAGGGTCATGACAAAGACACATGTTTTAAGATACACAGCTTCCCGTAGTGGTTCAAGAAGGGCAAGAAATCGGCACCACCTGATCGGCCATCAGTCAATGCCGGTCAAACTGGTGGCGCCACCGATCTCTCGCTCCCACCGCCGTTCGCCGGAGCCGCCTTGTCGCCACCAAGCTTGGTGGCGGCGGCCTCCTCTACAGTCCCTGCTCGCTCTAAGTTTGGCCCTGCTCTGTCTGATGACCAATGGCGCACGACCATGAACCTGTTTAATCAGCTTCACTCTCCTGGTGATGAGTCTGGTAAGCATACTTTACCATGGATCCTTGATTCGGGAGCCTCCTATCATATGACCGGTGACAAAGGTTGTCTTTCTAATCTTACTACTACTATTGATGCTGTGAATATTTTTCTGCCCGATGGCTCGATGTTCTCCGCTACACAATTTGGATCCATTTGTTTTGATGGTTTTATACTACCGCACGTGTTATATATCCCTACATTGTGCTGCAACTTACTGTCTTGCTCTAGATTGTTATCTACCCTAAACTGTCTAGCTTTGTTTACTGAAAATTATTGCATTTTACAGACAATCAGTACGAGGAGAGTGATTGGCGTGGGTGAACAAAAAGGGGGGTGTTTTGGCTTCGTCTGCTGGATGCTCGTGTTCGAAGTCCTGTCCTACAGCCTCTTCCTACAGTTGCTTCACTGTCCTCTTCTGATTTATGGCATCAGCGTTTTGGTCATCCATCTTCCACGGTGTTATCTTCTATTTCTCCTAGCAATAATAAACATTATGTGCCTTGTTCTATATGTTATAGAGCAAAACAGCCTAGACATAGTTTTCCTTTAAGTACTACTAATGCTACTGCATTATTTCAATTTATTCATTGTGATGTTTGGGGACCCTATCATACACCATCTTCTAGTGGTGCTTTTTATTTCTTGACAATAGTAGATGATTTTTTCTGAGCTTTTTGGGTTTATTTATTAGTAGCCAAATCTGAAGTAGCTTCTAGATTTTTAGAATTTAGTGCTTTAGTCAAGAACCAGTGGGGAAAAACAATCCAATGAGTTCCAGCTGATAACAACACTGAATTTTTGCCTCTCCGATCTCACTTTACTACATCTGAGATCATTTTTGAGACATCTATGGTTGATACTCCGCAACAGAATGGTCGAGTTGAAAGAAAGCATCGTCATTTACTCAATGTGGCGCGAGCTTTACGGTTTCAAGCCAATCTTCTTATTGACTTCTGGGGAGAATGTGTTCTTACTGCTGCCTACCTGATCAACCGAACACCGACCCAGCTTCTCAACGGTCGTACTCCCTTTGAGTTACTCTATGGACAGGCTCCAAATTACTCTTACTTACGGGTCTTTGGATGCTTGTGTTTTGCTGCTCATGTTCCAAGATACCGTGACAAGTTTGCACCAACAAGTCATCGATGTTTGTTCCTTGGTTATCCTGCCGGAAAGAAAGGTTATCGTCTTCTCGACTTGGACTCTCGAGTTATCTGTAACACTCGGGATGCTGATTTCTTCAAAGACCAGTTCCCGTATTCTGTATCTCAGCAATCCGCTTCTACAGATGAACCTGGCGGCACCAACACTGCACCGCTGGTTTCCTCCTCCTACTCGCCGGAACCATACGGTTTTACCGATCAACCGCCGGTCGCCCTTCCGCCGGACAATGCTGACCGGTCAACGGTGGACAACTCCGGCGAGTCAATGCGGTCAAGCCGATGGGTCAACTCCGGTCAACACTGACGGGTCAACGCTGTTCAACACCGGTGGATCAACTCCGGCCAACGCCGGCAGGTCAACTCCGGTCAACACCGGTGGGTTAACACTGGTCAATGCTGGTGGGATAATTCCGGTCAACATCGGTGACACAACACCGATCAACGGCGTCCAACCAACTCCGACCACTGCCTACGTGCCACCGCCGCCGGTCCTTCTCCGCCTGCTGCCGATAATCCACCATCCACCAGACTAAGTGTTCGTGCTCGACGTCCACCGTGGTACTTGTCTGATTATGATTGTGATGATTCTACTTGTGCTCTTGTTACTGATGACCCCTCCTCTTCGACTACGTTCCCCCATGCGTCATCACTATCCTCAGGTGTTCTCTACCCTCTTACTGATTATGTAAATTGTGATATTTTTTCTAGTATGCATACTAGATTTTTGGGTGCTGTAACTTCTAGTGAAGATCCCACTACTTACTCTGAGGCTTCCCGTCATTCTTATTGGCGAGATGCTATGGTTGAGGAACTCACTGCCCTAGAGTGCAATCAGACTTGGACTTTGTCCCCTTTGCCTGCGCATAAAAAGGTTATTCGATGTAAATGGGTTTACCGAACGAAGTTTCGCTCTGACGGTACCATTGAACGTTACAAAGCTCGTCTCGTGGTTCTTGGAAACCGCCAGATTGAAGGAATTGATTACACATAGACTTTTGCTCCAGCCGCGAAGATGAGTTCCGTTCGCTTGTTCCTGTCAGTTGCTGTTATACATGGTTGGGAATTGCATCAGATGGATGTTCATAATGCCTTCTTGCATGGTGATTTGCATGAAGAAGTGTTCATGCGACCCCCACCTGGCTATGTGGTTCCACATGGTCAGGTTTGTCACCTTCAGAAATCCCTTTATGGTCTTCGTCAAGCTCCTGGGAATTGGTTTGCTAAACTGGTGCAGGCTCTACGGACATTTGGCTTTGTCCAAAGTAAGGCAGATTACTCTTTATTTGTCTTTTCCCATGGTTCACATTCTTTACATGTTCTGGTTTATGTGGATGATTTGGTCATTTCTGGTAGCTCTTCTTTGCTCATCTCTGAGTTCAAGACATACTTGAGTTCTTGTTTTTACATGAAGGATCTTGGTTTGCTTAAGTATTTTTTGGGCATAGAGATTGCTAGAAGACCGGAGGGGATGTTTCTCTCGCAAAGGAAATATGCTTTGGATATCTTATCCGATATAGGCTTATCTGCTTCTAAACCAATTGATTTTCCAATGGAGCAACAACATGATTTGGCACGTGTTGAAGGTCCAGCCTACCATGACCTGGAGCAGTATCATCGCTTAGTTGGCCGCCTCATTTATTTGACGATCACTCGTCCTGAAAAGTTATTCAGTTCATACTCTTGCGCAATTCATGAAGTCTCCTTGTGTTCCTCACTGGCATGCTGCGGTTCGTGTTTTGCACTATCTGAAGAGTCATCCTGGTCAAGGTTTATTTATTTCTTCTTGTAGTCATCTACAATTGACAGCTTATTGTGATTCGGATTGGGCCGCCTGTCCAATTACTAGGCGTTCCTTATCAGGTTATTTTGTTATGATTGGTGATTCTCCAGTTTCCTGGAAGACTAAGAAGCAACCTACTGTTTCTCGGTCTTCTGCTGAAGCAGATTATCGTGCTATGGCAGTTGCCTGCTGTGAGTTATTATGGCTTCGGTCCTTGCTGAAAGACTTAGGGGTTTCACATACTTTTCCTATGAAATTGTTTTGCGACAGTCAATCAGCTATTCACATAGCAGCCAACCCGGTTTTCCATGAACGAACTAAGCACATTGAAGTTGATTGTCATTTTGTTCGAGATCTTGTTCAATCTGGCGCTATTGTTATTTGTACGGTTGACCAACCCGCGGATTTGTTTACTAAAGTTCTCGGACGTAACCAGTTTCATTCCTTACTTGGCAAGTTGGGCATTTCTGATCCGCATGCTCCAACTTGAGGAGGAGAGTTACGGAATTAGTATTATAGTTGTTATGGAATTAAGTGTTAATTATTATTGGTATTGGAATTGGATTTGTATTCCTACCATAATTGTAGATATAATTGTATTCTGTTACCTTCTCCTAGATGGGATAGGTTTCCTGTACTACTATATAATGTATCCTGAATTCATGAATAGAATACATATCATTACCCTTATTTCCTACCATTGCTTTTAAGACGAAATATAATTAGCTAGGATTTGAATTTCTTTTCAAAAAGTAGTCATTAGGGACAAATACATTTTTAAAGACGCACGTTTAGGGACATTTTACGGGGGACGAATTTTTCTTTCAAAATTGTTATATGAACGTTTCTAAATCTGTTTCTCAAAAGGTCATTACAAAATTTTGGTTTGTGGTATTATTCGAGACAACAATGTCCTAATTTCAGGTAATAATTGCGGGAGAAAAAAAAGACTGTTTATCTCTGAAAACTAATTGCGGGAGAATAATTCCAGTCGTAGTTAATTTTTTCGTCCCTAAAGTAAACTTTCTTACAGTGAGTAGTATTCATGAGATTAACATCAGCACCGGTAAAAATTATGTAAACATTAGTACAGGTGCTTTTGAATATAAATGCACCGGTAAACTGTCAATCGGTGTAGATTAATTCTGACTTTCCATCGATAGTCTATGTGTAGGTTGTTATGATCGGTGCAGTTACTCTCTATTACATCGGTACTGGATTACTGGTGTATACCAATTGTATTTTTTTAGTACTTTGGTGCTAAAAGTAAAATTTTTACACCGGTAATATGAACTTACCAGTACATATATCCTAAAAACCCGCTAAAAGGCTAAATATCTACACCGGTCACATTGTGTACCGGTGTAGATTAACCCTTATTTTGCACCGGTAGTATATGTGTAGGTTGCTATGATCGGTGCAGTTGTTGACTATTACACCGGTTCTGGATTACTGGTTTATACCAATTGTATTTTGTTTAGTATTTTGGCACAAATACTAAAATTTTTACACCAGTATTATGAACTTACAGGTGCATATGTCCCAAAAACCCGCAAAAAGGCTAAATATCTACACCGGTCACTGTGTGTACCGGTTTATGAATTACATACGCACCGGTATAATATTAATATCAGTGTATAAACTCGCATTAAATGTTTTCCTACCACCTTTTTTGGGCTGGTTAAAAATGGGATATTGGGAGATAGAGTTCATTAATGGTGTTTTTTTTGTTGATGAAGGCATTGAATGATCCTAAATGAAGACCCTCGAATGTACCATTTTTTGAATTACATTTATAGATATTAATGATTTCATATATGGTTTTGGTTGGTAGAGATATATTTGTTGTGTGTTTGATCATTTGATGGTGATTGAGGTAGAATTGTTGATATTAGTTTGTGATTTGTTCTCAAGGTTGACGTAGTTATAATGCTATGGCTATCGATTTTCATGATGTTGGACATATTAAGAATGTTGTAATTGTAATACGGAATATTGGTGTATGTTGTGCATTTATGATGTTGCATGATTAGGATGTTGTCATGAAATTCTATTATATTAAATGTGTTGAAGTTTGATTGTTGGACATTTATTGATATGTAGAGTTGTATCGTGCCATCGAAAGGCGTAAGCATGTGTATGCCAGCGTTAGTAGGGTGAGCGATGAATATATTATGTTCGTGGATGAGTTCTTGGAGCATGCACTTAGTCTTGAGAAGCGAATATTATGTCCCTGTTGTGATTGTAGAAATCGAACTCATACTGATAAGAAGGACATGCTGAAACTTCATTTGTATAGCCGGGGGTTTGCGAAAGATAATATTGTGTGGACCTTTCATAGGGAAAAGTCACCACCAGAAGTGAGAGTTAGTAGTAAGGGAGAGTGTTTTGGGGATGCTATGTTGGAGGACATGTGTGAGGAGATTGTTAATGAATTTAGAGAGAGGCCCGAGGTTTTGGCTAACTTCCTAGGTGAGAAGGATAGACCATTGTATCCCGGTTGCATGAAAGAAGACACGGTCATGTCGTGTTTGACGTAGTTGTTTAATTTGAAAGGTGTTGGGTCATTGAGTGATACTAGCATGAATAAATTGCTTAAGTTTTTGAATGATAAGCTTCCATCCGGAAACGGGGTTCCGGATAACCTTTATGAAGCTAAGAGAATTTTATGTTCGATGGGATTGGAATATGAAAAGATACATGCTTGTCCGAACGATTGTGTTTTAGACAGGGGTGACCTAATGGATAAGATTGTTTGTCCGGTATGTAATGTGTCACGTTATAAGAACAAGAGAAATGTGGGTGTTGGTGGAGAGCATGTTGTGTCGGTGAGGAGGCGAGTGCCTGCCATATGTATATGGTACCTTCCGATTATTTTGAGGCTGAGAAGGTTGTTAAGAATGATAAGGATGCAAAGAACTTGACATGCTACGCAGATATGGGAGGTTGTAAAGATGATGATATGATTCGACACCCGGTTGATGTGGACCAGTGGAAGAAATTTGATATGATGTATCCAAAGTTTACATCCGAACCTAGGAATTTGATATTTTCTTTGTGTACTGATGGTATGAACCCATTTGGTAATATGTCATCAAAACACAGTTCATGGCCGGTTATGCTTTCCATTTACAATCTCCCCGCGTATTTTTGCATGAAGAGAAAATATGTGTTGATGCCGATTATGATTTCAGGCCCGAAACAACATGGAAATGACATAGACACTTATCTTTCTCCTCTGATAGAATATTTGAAGGTGCTTTGGTCAGTTGACGCCTTAATGTTTGATGGTTTTAGTGGTGAAGAGTTTATAGTGAAGGCGATGCTTTTTTGTACCATAAATGATTTCCTGGCATATGGTAACCTTTTTGGGTATGTAGTCAAGGGTCACAAGGCTTGCCCAGTTTGTGAGGATGAGACAGATTACCATTAGTTGAAAAGTGGGAGTAAGACTGTTTATTAGGGTCACCGTAAATTCCTGTCGTTGAAGCACAAGTTGCGGGATAACATTGTTGCATTCGTTGGTGGGAAGGAGAGGAGAAAGGCACCCAAACCATTAACTGGTGTAGCCATTCACAACAAGGTGAAGAAATTGACAGTTGTTCTTGGTAAGAAGTCATCCAAGGGTGGTGGGATCGTAGACGGACCATGGAAGAAAAGGCTCAGTTTCTTTGATTTATCGTACTCGGAAAATTTGGAGGTTCGCCATTGTTTAGATGTGATGCATATTGAAAAAAAAGTTTGTGAGAGTCTGATTGGCACGCTTCTAAAAATTCCCGGGAAGAAAAAGGATAACTTTAATGTGAGGAAAGATTTAGTAGACCTTGGTATTCGGTTGGATCTAGCACCATAGATAGGGGGGAAGCGAACGTACTTGCCTCCTGCTCCTTACAATCTGTCAGTTACTGAGAGGAGATCGGTGTGTGAGAGCATCCAAGGAAAGAAGGTACCGTTTAGTTACTCCTCTACTGTTATTCGGTTTGTGAATGATGAATTTCGTCTTAATGCTTTGAAATCACACGATTGTCATGTCCTTATGCAAAAATGTTTGCCCATTGCAATCCAAGGGTGTTTGGATGAGAAAGTTAGATTTTCAATTATGCACTTGTGTTCCTTTTTCAACTCGATATGTAGGAAAAATATTAGTCGACAACAACTTGATGAACTAGGGCGAGAAGGTGTTGTTGTTTTATGCCTTTTGGAGAAGTATTTTCCCCCGTCATTCTTTGACATCATGGTGCACCGAGTGGTACACTTGGTTAAGGAAATACATATATGTGGGTCTGTCGGAATGCATTGAATGTACCATTTTGAGCATCATATGGCTGTTTTCAAAGGTTATGTTCATAATCGTAGTCAGCCAGATGCCTCCATTATTCAGAGGTACGTCACTAAAGAGATAATCGAGTATTGTGCTTCGAACTTGGTTGGAAAAGGAGCTGTTGGTGTTCCAGGTGAACCCCACTGCAGAAGGCAGAATGGGACTCCACGGTCTAAGGGTACGCTTCATACACCCTTTCATGCTAAATTGATGACAGTTCACCTGTATGTATTACGTAACAGTAGCGAGACCGCGAAATATGTTGAAGAGCATGTTTCCCTATTGAAAGAGATTCATCCAGACTGGCCTTCGAATAAAATACAGGTAGGGCATCCTTCAGGGTTTGTTAACTGAGTTTACAATCGTTGCAATGTCTGAAGGAAGCCCACTAAGCTAAGGGCCTTTGCAAGGAAACCAAACTGCACCGTAAGACGGTACCTTGGTTATGACATTAATGTTTCAGTTTCTCAACTTTGGAGAAGGATGAGAAGAGAACGACGTAAAACTGTGGTGTATGTATTGAATCTGAATCCATGTGGCAGGCAAGCAATAGAGATAAACATTCAGTTGTTGTTGTGATACCTTTTGATGTGTGTTATATTGTGTTCATATTTTGTGGGATTATTATGATTTTTATTGAGATATAAATTGCACTTTAAGGTGTTTTTGTGCAAGAATTCATGGATTGTGAAGAATTGAGAGAGAACTATACATTGTACTATTTTCCCCTTAACCAATGATTTTTTCCCACAGGGTTTTCCAGGTTAAGCTTTTTAATGAGGCGATGTGCTCCAATGGAAAATGTTCTTATTTTATAAGATATTTTTCCAGAGATGAAGGAAGAGAGGCAAAAGCAGAATTGCTAAAGTTATGAGGTGAAAAGTGAATTATTGAAGATATGTGGATTTGAAGAAAATAAAGATATTCACTTCCCATATTGATAACGATTGTATTATCTCCTTCCATTTGAAATTTCTTAATTTTAAAATTCGTTAATTAGAATTAGAATAGATTTTGATTTATTTTCGGAAGAAGAGTCCAAAATATATTTGTATTAGGTTTTGTACTTCACAGCCGGACGCATGTATAAATACATGTCAAGGCTTTACGAGAGGATATATTGAGTTAGTTTTTGATGAAAAACATTATATTAGCTTTGGTTATATAGTTTCGGCAGCAACATTGTTTTGCATGCAAGCAAACCAAATTCTTGGTTTGATTTACTTATTCCATCAATATTCTGTTTAGATTAATTATGTTTAATTACTATATTACTTATTTGTTTAGTTTAATTATTATAAGTAGCTAATTTATATATCGGCATGGAATAATAAGCATTAGTTTATGAATCGTGAGGCCTAATTGTTTTATAATTGATTCTTATGTGTTCTTGATTGTTCTCAGTTTAATTTATTCTTAATGTGTTTAAGCCTGGTCAACTTGAATATTATTGGGATAATGCTATCTAATTCCACCAATATGTAATCGCTGGAAAGGGTTAGTAAGTAGCGAGTTCTTGTGAAAAACAGCTAACTAGCTAAGGCTGTAATAGCAAGATAATGAACAATTAAGTGTGCGTTACTATTTGCTTTTACTTTGGTAATTGCTATATCGGGTTCTTTTTATTCTTAATGCTATCGAGGTGTGTATCTGGTTCAGCGAATACTTTCTGGGGGCATCTTGGTAAGAGAAACAATTAGTTAATTATAATTTATTAATTATAATTGGTTAATTGTCAATAAAGTATGAAAGAATTGGGGAGGTTAAATGTACCCACTTTCCTATAACTAATAGATGCATATGAATTGATTTATCTTTGCGCCTATGATCGATGTTTAACTAATGTGAGTTATTCCGAGCCTATTGCATTCATCATATATTTGCTATATTTTTATATTTTTTTGTTTGCATTATTATTTCATATTTAATATTAGTTAGTTGCATTATTAGTTGTTAGATAAATCTGAAAATTAAGGCGTGGCGGCTACACCAAGAGTGTTCTATATTAGTAGGTATTTTATTATAGTTTTTGCCCGTTCCTCGTGGGATCAACTTTGCTTACTACTGTGCTAATCTCATCTATAGAGTTTGCAGATTATTTTTGTGAGTGAAACGACGTTCACCACCTTTTTATGGGGTGATTGAGGAAATTTGGGAGTTAGATTATGTAGAGTTCAAGGTTGTTGTATTCAAGTGTCGTAGGGTGGAACATGGTTCGGGTGTTGTAGTTGAGAAGTACATGGGCTTCACGTTGGTCGACTTGAATCGTGTATGATATGAAGATGAAAAATTCATCTTAGCTACACAGGCACGACCGATTTTTCATATGAAGAACCCTTCAAATAAGAAGTATCATGTGGTGTTGCATGTGAAGAAGTTTTACTTTGAATAAGAAATTGATCTACCGGTCATAATTGATAGTCCTTAGTTTCCATCAGTATTTCCTGGTTTGGAAGATGTTGGGGGGCCTGTGGTAGGTTGGCGTTCTCATGGTGATAGGCTGTGGGTTGATGAGAGAGGTGAAATAATAGGTGGTGACAATTTGTTGAAGCGGAAGCGATAGATAGTTCCACGCCAATTTCAGTTTTTCTACCAATGTTTTGTACAAAAATCATCTAATTATGAAACGAATTAGCATGTAATATATTTGGACCACCCCTCGGTATTTTAGAATTGCTTGGTATGATCAGTGTTTTCATTTGGTATATGTTATTGAATTGAATCGGTGAAATGTGCTACAATATATACTACATTTTTTTTAAAGAGGCAGTGTTTCTACACAGGTTAAGTATCAAGATACCATTGTAGAAAAATAGATGAGCTACTATGTTTTTTACATATGCACTGGTACTTATACCGGTGCTGGATACATAGAAAAATATTTACTCTTGAGTCTAAACATGGTAATTTTTTCCATTTAAAGCAGCTTAACGCAACTAATGTTTTGATGAAATTACACCAGTATACATATCGGTGCTGGACAGTTAGAAAGTTTTTGATCATGTTCCTCTCGGGCCTGAACATGGTAATTATTTTAACATTTAAAGAAGGCAGCTGCTTTTTGATGAATTCGCACCGGTAAAAATACCGGTGCTGGATACTTTGAATTTTTTTTTTACTTTCGGGATGAATTGTTTATGCATTTAAAGTAGCCTGGAGCAGTTGCTTTAGGCCAAATATTACATCGGTATATCTAGTTTACTGGTGTAAAAATGGGATTATTTTAAATCCCTTTTAGATCCCTATTTCCAGAAAAAGGAGTTTATGATCTATCACTTCATACCGTCTCCTTCAGTGGCCATATTTTTTGAAATCCAACAAGGGTGTCAATAGAGACAGGTAAATCACTTCAATACATTTTCCATATGATTAATTAACATTGGGATCTTAACTACATTCATTGAGAATATGAGATGATGAATACATTGACTTGCATGTAAGGTGTTTGATAAAATGCTTCAGTGTGTTTTTTAGGATATGGTTAAGGTTATTAATTTCCTAACGTCGTGGAAGCAGTTGGAAATTTTCCTACTTTCCACATAGGCGATGTGGAGGATATGGATGTTGGTACCAGTACATGTTATGGTGATGCAACAAGAGAAGATGACGATGTCGAACCATTTCTTGTTATTACTTGTAGGAAACTTGTAGTAGTACCTAAGAAGGGAAGATTCTGTACCAAACGTTCACTTTGTCGCACTTAGACTGTCTAACGCGTTCCATTTTGATAATAACTTGGCCAGTGATGGGTTAACTTCAAAAATTTTACTCTTTGTTGTTGGAATATTTTGCCCTGTATTACTCTCGAATGGTATAAATTGTAGACTGATTGCAGTTGGCCTTAATACTTCACCAGCCACGTCTATGTGGTTTATTATATCACATGAATGGTTAGAATAAGAAAAAAATTGTAGGATTAGGAGCTATGGAGGTCCCCCATATAAATTTGTAGGCAATAGTGCAGTTTTGGAAATTATAGTGCAAAAATTCACTGTTAGGTTTACAGGTCCTTCTGTAACCACGATGTGACTACAAACTCATGAACATGATAGTAATGTATTGAATTTCATATGTGTGGAACCAATTTTTCTTTTCAACGCTTCCAAGATTCTTTGAGGAACTAAAGTTCAAAAAGTAAAAAGTTTACGTTCATCGAAGAAATCCGATCAAACCGGATGGTACCCCAAACATCCATTTTGTATTTCCAAGTTTCACATGTGGGGACATGAGCAGGTTTGGACCATGTAGTTAGTTTGGAAGATATTCATACTACGCATTGACACTATGAAGTAAACCTTTGTTGTTTACTCTACAACACATACGACGCTTTCGATCAAATCACCACTCGAACACAATTATGTTGCAATTATGATTAAATCCTAAAATATTAAATTTGATAATTTATATAGTGCCACAACATATTGTAATTGCATGTTACATTTGTAGGGACCTTATCGCAAGAAACGTAGAAAATCATATCATCGGGACCGTACTTCCCGAGGAACTACGGAAAAATTACTTATTAACTATGGTGTATCATAAAATAATTTTGTGGCCCATGTTATAGTGGTCGGCAGAGTGAAATGAAATGTTTGGGGTCAAATTGAAAATATCATAAAATAAAACAATGCTTAGTATAGTCAACGTACGAGGCCCATGCGTAGTCAAGTTTAGCATGAAACAATTAGTACAATATCTAATTACATTAATTATGCAACAATTTGAATAGTTGGAGTTGCGACGGAAATATTAGGGTTGGATATGAATAAATAGAAATATTGAATTCATGACAAGAAATAAACTTGTACACCGGTAAGTTTACAAATAACCAGTGTATATATTCAATTTTTTTGCGCCGCGCATTGAATTTATTTCAAAATTTTGTTATTTTTTAAGGAGGGAAATTTTTTACACCGGTAAAGATAATCTACATACCAGTGTACACGAGTTAGAAATATTTTCAACAAGTTGCTCTCGGGTCTGGCAAAATATTATTTAAAGAAGTCTCGTGCACCTGCATTTTTTGCATACTTACACCGGTAAGCCTACTGGGTACACCGGTATCAATATCGGTGTACAACAGTTAGAAAAGTATTCAACAACATGCTCTCGGGTCAGGCAAAATATTATTTAAAGCAGTACCGCGCAACTGATTTTTTTCAATTTTATACTGGTAGCACTACTCTTTACACCAGTTTCCATAATGGTGTACAACAGTTTCCATACTGGTATACAACAGTTAGAAAGTTTTTCAACTGGCTGGTCTCGGGTTAGGAAAATCTACACAGGTATTCATCTTATTACCGGTGTAAAAAAATATGGGATTGAAATTAAAACACCCGCTTCTTCCGTCCATAACCACCATAACTCCATATCTCCTCATCAAAAACACCTTCAATTCCACTTCCAAAACCACCATTTACCACTTCCACCCATCAATTTCCACTACATCTATCAACCATAACTCCTCATCAATCTTTATAACTCCCCATCACATCCCCTAATTTTTTCTATAAAAGGTTGAACAACACACAACCCTTGAACAACACCAACGAGAAAAAAACTTACAAAGGTTCATCCAATTCTTTTTTGGTAGACTTCAAGCGAATGGAGAAGCAACAAAATTGTTTCAACGGTGAAGGTAAGTGATACGTGTTTAGTTGAGCATGTGTTTCAATATGATTTTCTCTTCAAACAACCATTCAAACCCTTATGCACAACACATTTTCAACAAAATGACTTTATGAACAAAAACCTTTCATTTTATAAAAACTTGAAATGATGCCCTTGAATGGGATGATTATACAAATGTGGGAATATAAAGTTTTGAGTGTTTGGTGGACATGTGTTGTAGTATTTGAGTTCGTTTGTTGGTGACAATGTTGATAGTCACATTAGGCAAGAGTGATACATGCTCGGTTGTAGGCAGATTTTTGGAAACCAATAATATTGGTATCAAGTTCTATCAACTTTTATTGGGATTTTTGGAATCCAATAATAGTTGTATCAAGTTCCATGCCTTGTTCGTTCAAGTTCTATCTCATGTTATATGAACTTCTATGCCATATGAAACGTAGTTTTATTTACGTTTTGTTCAATTTTCTATTCTGTTATTGTAGATGCCGCCGAAAAAGGGGAATCAACAAGAGGAAGCGACTAGTAGGAAAGAAGAAGAAGGAGGTCAACAAGGTCGATGATGAGGTTGATTTGGCAGAACAAGAACCTCCTCCAAAAAGGATACCGTTGAAGATACAATTTGAGGAAGAAGCAACGAAACAACATGATTCGACTAGTGAAGAAAAGGAAGAACCCGCGCCACATGGTGATGGGATTGCAGAGGACGAGGGAGAAGATGCAGGTAAAATGGTGGCCAAACCACTAGTTGGCTAGGGGAAGGGAAAGGAAAAGAGCACTGTCAAATCAAGGCCAACTTTTAAGGAAGCGAAGAACAACCTGTCAATTGCTGGAGGCAAAAATGGAGAGGGGTGTGACAAGTTTGAGATCAAAAGTTAAATGAGGAGACGGGGAATTAGCACGTGCCAGTCTGTGATAATTTCAAGGCACAACAAACAAACTCCTTTTGCATTTGAGTTTCGTGAAGATCAAGTAGTATGCATTAAGAATTGGTCAGTGTGGCACGCTTATGGCAATTACACTTTCCGGCACCGTATTTGATTTGGCCATTGCGAACACTGGTGCGATGTTCCTGAATATGTGAAGGAAGAGTTATGGAAGGATGTTTTGGTAAGACTCTCTACGATTGAAGTTTAAAGATAATTGTTGTAGTATTGCTATAGTGAAGACATGAATAATGGCATGCATGTTCATATGTTTTGTTTCAAGAGAGCTTCACAATTGAAACTCCGATGACAGACGCGCAACTTCAAATACTCAAGAAGGATTGTACAGATAGGGAAAGATACCAACGTAGGAACTGGAAGAGAAAGGTAGCAAACAGATGACGTGAACAAGGAATCAACAAATCAAGAGTGCCAGCATGGGAGGAGTACAAGTGGATGAATGAAGACGAATGAACCTTGTTTGAGAAGAGGCATCGACATCCGGATTTTCAGGTATGATAAAAAATATAATACGTATTATGAACTATATTTCCTATAAATTCTATTAAACTTATTTTTTTAATGCGATATTAGAAGCTTAGAGACACAAATATTAAGCGCAACAAGAGCAAGAATTACACCCACCACACTAGCAAAAAGGGTAATCGATACATCCGCAACAAATTGGCTGAGGAGCTAAAGGAAAAGGACATAATGAGATTGACCACTAAGGGATTCAGTGAGGAGGAGATTGAGCACCAACTCAGTCAAAAGGAGTTCACACCCGACAGATCTCTTATCTACCTTGAGGTAAACAAGGATAAGACAGGGTTATACACATCGAAAGAGGTTCAGAAGATCACACAGGATCACACATTGTAAGTTACGCAAGCATCGACAACTTAAAGTAATTTTTATATCGGTTGTCACATATTCTTAAGGACATTTTCTTACCTATGTGTTTTTTAGTTGAAATTGAATGAGCTGAAGGAAAAAAGGAACATTGGGAAGACATCCTTATAAGAGCCACCAAGGAGAAGGATCACCCAGGCAAGTACAAGGGAACTCAGATGGGTCTACCCACACCGGTGGTTGTTCCTCATCTTTCCCGCAGCAAGTGTGGCAGCAGTTCAAGCAAGCAGACTGCCCAAAAAAGACCATCCAGTGATCAACCGGTCATGAAAGCCATGGTATCCTACCTCGAGAAATTAGTGAAGGGCATTACATATGCAAGCGGTGTTCAGATTCTGCCAAACCTTGACGATCCCAAGAAGTTTATTAAGAAGGCGATGGATGACATTGTTGTAGCTGCTACAAAGTCCAATGAAGAGGCCATCGACGAAGAAGGAGATAAGGAGGTACGCCTTCATGAATATATGTTTTTTGTTTACATTGAATCACACATCTTAAATAAAGATAACCAAATTATCAATTTACTCAACTTCTTTATGAACAAGATGGAGAACGTGTAACTCTGTACAATAAAGACATTGTCGAGAAAAAGAATATGGTCGCCCATGGGTTGCGACAGGTATCTCGTCGTCGGGATGCCCAACAAGGAAGTGTTGCTTGCATGAGAGTATGCGAGCCAATCTACCGTCCTAGGGTGGGTTTGCCCTTGGCGGATCACCACTTCGATAATGTTGGAGAGGCCTTAAATAGCATTGTGGATTGGCCGGTGTCTTTGATAGTAAAGGAAGAAGAGCAAGCTAGTGTCATCGATGATGACAATACCGACGTGGATATGGATGACGACGACGAGGAGGTAACGATTCTCACCACTGACGATGAGGTACATTTTTGTAACACATTATTTTTCAATTCATGCAATTACATTTACATGACCGTATTCATTAATCTGTAATAGGGTGATGCCGAGGAAAAATTCCAATCGAGCTCTAATTTCAGGCCATCAGCAAGACCAAAGTTTAAAAAGCTACCAAAACAGATGCTTCACTTAAAAGCGTACCTTTATTATTCATTGACTATGACAGTTAATATCTACATACTTAAGTGATCAATTTGTATAATTTTACATCAGCAGATTATCAACAAACGAGACCTGACAGATTGGCCTATCATGGTGCGGTTCATATGGGAAGCAAATGCTGTTATCCTAGAAATGATAAAGAACAGGGATTGCATGCTCTTCCAAGTCTTTAGACAATCGACGTTCGCATGCCATTACACATGAAGTATTGGAATAGATGTTCTGGTCCAGTACGGGAAAGGACTCGGGAATTTGCGTTCAATGACCTGGATCGATAATGCGCAAATTGATGTGTGAATGGGATGATTTTCAAACCTCACAGTGTTATGTGAAAATTTAAATCAATTAGCATTTCAATTTCAGTATCATTAACGCTACGGGCACCTCTAGGACCAAATATGGGAAAATAATGCAGGACACATCCAATTCTGCCCTTACAACTGAGGGAACTTGTCCAACTTCGAGCAGGAGGTCGAACTTCGTTTCAACCTCATCAGAGATACAATAAAAGCAATGGATGTTGAGTTATTCATTGTCCCTTAAATTAGAATGTAAGTATTTGTTCCCGAATTTAACATTTACATATCAAACCTGTTCCATTTTAGTAAATCATTACCCTAATTTTTCGACAACAATCATTGGTACCTCATCATTATTCGTCTCAGAACGGAGAACGTTTTCACGGTGGGCACTTTGATGGGGGATGTCAAAGATATAAACTTGTGCGAACTCATAGTCATTTTCAGGTATTTCAATCAATCAAATATTAAGTCCTAGTTTTGTTATACACAAGAAGAAGTAACTATTTTCATTTACTTTCTTTATAGGCTTGCATGCACATACCAAAGGAAGAAGGGAAAGATAGAGCCAGAACCCGACTACACTTGGAAAATCAAGAACATTAAGGTGAGTAATGATTCTTTCATTTCATCCCACCATTCACTATGTTAAAAGGTTAGTAATGCCATTTACCTTTCATGTGCTGTACCGAACCCAGAATTGTTCGTGGCAGTGCGGGTACTCCATCATGCTCTTCATGGAAGAATTTGTTAATCACCCGGAGACAAGAAATATCTTAGAGGTAAAACTTACATCTCAAAATATGTTCTTATAAATTTCTATTACACGTAAAATTTTTCACTAACATTGTAACTTTGAAATTGACAGATCTTACCAGAGGGGAAAGGGTCGTACCATGTGTACAAAATTCAAGGTATTGCTGAGAGATGGTGTGGTGCTTGGCTCGATGAGTACTAGCATCAGGCGAACACTACGTTGAAACTGCTGGATGATAAGAACGGCATAATAGGTTGATGATTGATTTTCTGTGGTTGATGATATTAGATTTCTACTATTGGTGTGTGGTTATACTATAGTTGTGTGGTTTTTTAGATTGTTTCCATTCATGTTGAAGCTACTGCATCTATTCATCGTGTTTCAGTAATGTTCCCATATTTTACGATCAATATTTTTTAAAGTTTCACCATCAGGCGTTTAAAGTTTCTTACAATTTCAAGGGTTTTAATTTATAATAGCTCTGATTCAAGTATTTCTAGTTGTCGTTGCCCCGGAAATGATCCGGGAGGGACCACCGGAAAGCAAATTGGGCATAGCAATTTTTTCTCATCGTATACAACGGTATAGACTATAAGTACCAATGTAAAAAATCAAGTGCAATTTAAATATTTTATTCTAAATTATTAAAATATTACCGGTGTAAAATATACCAGTGTAAAAATTACGAATGTAAAATTAATACCGGTGCAATAAGATTCCCAGTGCAAAAAATTATTGCTATTACAAAAAAACACTTTGCGTTATAATTTTTCCCGGTGTAAAAATTTTAGTTTTAAACCGGTTTACTTTAACCATACCGGTGCAAACATTTTACACCGGCCTATCTTACTCTACCGATGCAATTACTATGTGCCCCCCTAACTTTCCAAAAATTTTACACTGATCGCAAATACCAGTGCAAAACTTACTTCTACATGGGTTCATATTACCGGTGCAAAAGAATTTTCATTTTTACACTGCTATATATAAATATTGGTATTTTGAATGGCCAAATTACCGGTGCTATTACCCCGAAATACTGGTACTATTACGCCTAACCCGCAGTAGTGACAGCGGAGACATTATTAAAGAAGTTTAAGGATAAATGGATCAAATTACATTTAAATGACTCTGCATGCATTTTGGGAAAGCCCCTTCTGTTCGGCACGGATTTGAAAAAAACTGGATACCCAGTTTCAGTCAGGGATGCATACTTTTCGAAGATCTACAAAAAAAATGTATTCCAGCGCAAAATCAGCTCCCGCGAGCTCGAGCGCGAGAGCGATTGTTTGGCAGGTGATGGCTAAGGGAATGAATGGCTTCTTTGATGGACTTAAAGTTTTGTTGGAGGATAGTTATTAAGAAATGTAGATATTATTTGTAATTGTAATTGTAATTAGATTGTATTTCCTTTTCCTATCTTGTACAAGTATTCTGTACCGCTATGTAATGTACCCTGATATTATGAATACAAACACACATTATTACCCTTATTTTCTACATGGTATCAGAGTCTAAAATCCTGAAACTCTAAAGAAATATTTCCCGGTTTTTTGAGCCGCCGCTGCCTCCAACGTCAGCTGCATGTTCCATTCACGCACCGTCGCCATCTAGTTGCCGCCGCTGCCTGATCACCATCGGCTGTTCGCCGCCACTGTCTATATGGTTGCCTCGATCGATAACTGCTCTGATCCGCCTGAAACGTGTTATCCACACACCGATAGTCCGACTCACGCACCGCTAGGTTCTCCTGCATGCTGATCAGAAGAACAGGCTCGTATTGCTGCTGAAACTGAGACTACTAAGCCTCAGGACATGAATGGCTATGAGGTAATTGCAACTTTACTGAAACAGCTGCAGTTTCTATCTGGCCCTTGTTCACCTGTACCTGTTGGTCGCCTACCAAATGATCCCTACTTTATTGGTCTTTCTGACTGACCTGGTTTGGTTATTGCACCCACCATTCTGAAGGGTCAAGAGAATTACCTTGAATGGTCTAACGGAATTTTCCATGCTATGCTTGCTAAGCATAAGATTGGATTCATTGATTGATCTATTACTTAACCCTACGATGATCATCCTGATGCTGCTGATTGGCTTGCGGTTAATGCTACACTTGTCTACTGGATCTTGATAAACCTAGATCCGGCATTGCGATCTTTTACAAGTTCTTTTGCAATAGTTAAAGAACTGTGGGATGACCTGAATCCCCGTTTTACTCTTGGTGATGGTATGAAAATTCTGCAGATGCTCAAAGATATACAGAACAGTAGGCAGAATGGTCAGAACATCGCCACCTACTTTGGCAACCTGAAGAAGCTGTTTAGAAACTAAAATTTCGTACGACCTCTTTTAGTTTGTGACTGTGAAGCTAGTAAATTGTTCTGCACTTATAACCCTACTACACACGCCTCCCTAGAGAGAGAGAGAAGGATTTGATTTATCAATTCATCTCTGGTCTCGATGAAGGCTATCACACATTGTGATCCCATATCATGAGCATTGATCCACTATCACCAGTCAATCGTGTGTATACGCTTGTTTTCCAGGAGAAGAATCACTGAGCTATCATCCAGTCCCACGAGCCTTCTTCTGAATCCATGGCATATGCCGCATGACGCTCACCACCTACGGGTTCTTCAATAGTTGTCCTCACTTCAGTTGATCACAAGAATCTTGTCTGTACGCATTGTCATCGCAGGGGTCACAACAAAGCTTCTTGTTTCCAGATCACATGCATTCCAGAATGGTTCAAGGAGTTGAGGGAGAAAGCCAACGCCACCATGAAAATGGTTCCAGCTCGACCGAACGCTGCCGCCGGTCTCAAGGTTCTCGTCGGTGCTGCCTTTCGACTTCAGCCGCTATTCATTGGCTCTGTCGTGTCACCGATAGGATTTGCGGCGATGACTTCCAACAGTTGTGCCCCTACCTATTCTTATTTTGGCCCTGCTCTGTCTGATGACCAGTGGAGCATGACCATGCATTTATTTAATTAGTTTAACTCTCTTTCTGACCATGTGTTAGGTAAGTCTACTTTGTCTTAGATTCTTGATCTGGGAGCCTCATATCACATGACTAGTGACAAGGGTTCTCTTACTAAATTACTACTGCTATCGATACTGTGAATGTTATACTACCTGATGGATCTGTGTCGTCTAATACACAATATGGTTCTATCTACTTTGGTGATGTCACCCTTAATCAAGTGTTATGCATACCTACTTTACGATACAACTTATTATCTTGCTCTAGATTGTTATCTGCATTAAACTGCCTAGCTTTGTTTACTGGAAATTATTTCATTTTACAGAAAATTAGTCCGAGGACTATAATTGGCGTGGGTGAACAACAGGGGGGTTTATTGGCTTCGTCTGCTGGATACTCATGTTCGTCCTCCTATCCTGCAGTTTTTCGAAGTTGCTTCCGTGTCTTCTTCTGATTTATGGCATCAGCGTGTGTCTTTTGTTTCTTCAGTTTATTTTAGCACAAATAAGACTTATGTTCCTTGTTCTGTATGTTGTAGGGAAAAACAGACTAAGCATAGTTTTTCTTTGAGTTTTTCAAATACCACTGCATTATTTGAACTAATACATTATGATGTTTGGGGTCCTTATGTCACACCATCTTCTAGTGGTGGATTTTATTTTTTATCAATAGTTGATGATCATTCCCGAGCTGTTTGGGTTTATTTGCTAGTAGCTAAGTCAGATGCAGCTTCTAGATGTATGGAGTTTTGTGCTTTAGTCAAGAACTAGTTTGACTATTCCGTACTGTGTGTCTGAGCTAACAACGACACTGAATTTTTGCCTTGGCGATCCTACTTTACTGAATCTGGGATCATTTTTGAGACATCTATCATTGATACACCACAAAAAATGGCCATGTTGAACGTAAGCATCACCATTTTCTAAATGTGGTGCGTGCCTTGCATTTTCAAGCTGATTTACCATTTGATTTTCGGGGAGAATGTGTTCTTACCGCTGCTTACATGATTAACCGGACCCCAATGAAACATCGCAATGGTCGTACTCCCTTTAAGATGCTCTATTGACGAGCCCCAAATTACATACCTTTGAAGGTATTTGGATGCTTGTGTTTTGCTTCTTACATTCTCAGGTATCGCTACAAGTTTTCACCAAGAAGTCAGCGATGTTTGTTTCTTGGTTATTTTTTTGGAAAAAAAGGCTATCACCTTTATGACCTGGAATTCCGCACTTTCTTCAATAGTTGGGATGTCAATTTTTTTAAGACCAGTTCCCATATGCGGAAGCTCCGACATTGGCCTCATCAGTGGATCCCGGCGGTGCCACCACCTGCACCGCTACCCAAGCCGTTCCCACCGACCACCACCGCGCCTTTACCACTGACCGCTGCTTCAAATTTGCATCCAAATCTGTCGACTGGCCCAAATCCCTGGCCCACTTTGTCGGTCCGACCAGATGACACACATCCCAGGACGCCGCTACCGCAAGTGCTTCACGCGCCACCTGTGCTAGAAAATCACGTGCTTCACGCTCCACCAGCGTTGGCCTTATTTTCTTCTCTGTCGCTTAACGTGGCATTTCTGGCTCCAGATAGTTTTGTCCGCCGCCTACTGCTGCCCGCTTCGCCACTTGCTTCTCTAGTTAATCCGGCTTCGCCTCCTGCTGCTGAGCTGCAGCCTCTTCGACAGAGTGTCCACAATCACCGACCTCCTTTATACCTGGAAGATTATGAATGTGATGATTATAATTGTGCTCTTACTACTGAAGACCTCTCCTATTGCTACAATCACTCATGCGACATCACTATCCTCAGGTGTTCTCTATCCTCTTTTTGATTATGTAAATTGTGATAAATTTTCTAGTATGCATTCTAGATTTTTGGGTGCAGTAAATTCTAGTGCAGATCCCACTACCTATTTTAAGGCATCAAAGCATGCTCATTAGCGAGATGCTATGACTGAAGAGCTTAAAGCGCTTGAGCGCAATCAGACTTAGAAAATGTCTCCTCTACCTCAATGGTTGCAAAGGGGTTTACCGTACAAAGTTCAAATTAGATGGTTCCATTGAGTGTCATAAGGCATGCCTAGTGGTTCTCAGGAATTTCTAGGTTGAAGGGATTGACTATACTGAGACATTTTCTCCATCTGCAAAGATGAGTTCAGTTCGTCTATTCTTATTTGTTGCAGTTACTCGTGGTTGGGAACTGCATCAGATGGATGTGCATAATGCTTTCCTCCATAGTGATCTGCACGAAGAGGTTTTCATGCATCCTCCACCATGCTATCTTGTGCAACCTGGAAAGGTATTTCACCTTCAGAAATCTCTTTATTGTCTTCGTCAGGCTCCTCGCAATTGGTTTGCGAAACTAGCTCAGGCTTTACGTGCATTTGGCTTTGTTCAGAGTAAAGCAGATTTTCTTTTTCTCGTGGTTTGGTATCTTTGCATGTACTGGTTTATGTGGATGATCTTGTTATTGCTGGTAGTTCTTTGTCGCTTATCTCTGAATTCAAGAAATACTTGAGCTCTTGTTTTCACAAGAAAAATCTTAGTTTGCTTAAGTATTTCTGGGGTATACAGATTGCTAGAAGACCAGAGGGGATGTTTCTTTGACAACAGAAATATGCCATGGACATTTTATCTGATATAGGTTTATCTGCATATAAACCAACTGATTTTCCGATGGAGCAACAACACGATCTGGCAGTGTTGAGGGTATGCTTTACCATGCTCTTGAGCAGTACTGGCATCTGGTTTGGCGCCTGATATACCTTACTATCACGTGTCCCAAGCTTAGTTATTATGTTTATACACTTGCTCAGTTCATGAAGTCTCCTTATGTTCCTCACTGGCAAGCTGCAGTTCGAGTGTACCACTGCTTGAAGAGTCATCATGGTCAAGGTTTATTTCTCTCTTCCCGTAGTTTATTATAGTTGACTGCTTACTGTGATTCTAATTGTGTTGCTATCCTTATTACCCGTTATGATGATTGGCGATTCTCTGGTTTCCTAGAAGATTAAGAAGCAACCTACGGTTTCTCGGTCTTTTGCTGAAGTGGAGTATCGTGTTATGGTCGTTATCTGCTGTGAGTTGTTATGGCTTCAGTCTTTGCTCAGAGACTTGGGGGTTACGCATACTACTCCTATGCATTTGTTTTGTGACAGTCAATCTGCTTTTCATATTGCAGCAAATCTGGTGTTCCATGAATGCATGAAGCATATTGAAGTTGATTTTCATTTTATCTGAGATCTTGTGCAGTCTGACACTATTGTTACTCATTATATCCGCACAGCTGATCAACCTGCGGACTTGTTCACCAAAGCTCACAGACGTAACTAGTTTCATTAATTACTTGGCAAGCTGGATATTTCTAATCCCCATGCTCCAACTTCATGAGGAGTATTAAGGAATGTACATATTACTTGTAATTGTAATTAGATTGTATTTCCTTTTTCTAGCTTGTACATGTATTATGTACAAATATATAATGTAACCTAAAATCATGAATACAAAAACACATTATTACACTTATTTTCTACCATAGTACTTCCACCACCGCTATCATCTCTCGGCAATCGCGGAGGCTCGCATCTCTTTGTTCGTCTATATAGTTCCTTCAGTTCTTTGAATCCTGGGGAAATGATTTTACATGTCTATGAAGATCATCAACCGTATAGATCACCTTAGTCCTAAGATGGTTGAAAGGAAATTTTCCAACATGATCTGCTATTACCATTTACAAAATAATATATAGGTGTTTACCTGTGCAACATACAATGAATCTGGACTAGTTCTAAATATAGACAAGATAAATCTTGATTAATTAGAAATTAATCAAGATCTTCTATTGTCACACCCCCCCTCAAGCAAAGCGTCGGGTTGACTGAGATGCAAAGCTTGGACCTGAAGAAGTCAAACAGTGCACGATTAAGCCCTTTGGTGAAAATGTCCGCAACTTGCAGCGAAGTGGAGACATGACCAACACGAAGTTTTCCAGCAGCCACTAATTCCCATACAAAATGATAGTCAATATCAATATGCTTGGCCCGTTTGTGAGCAACAGGATTCTCAGCAAGAAAGATAGCACTGTTATTGTCACATAGAAGCATAGGCGAGCCCTGCAGTGGAAACTGAAGATCACAAAGAATATGCAACAACCAAACCACCTCCGAGGCTGTGTTAGCAAGAGCTCGATATTCAGATTCTGAGCTTGAGCGAGAGACTGTAGGTTGCTTCTTGGCACTCCACGGGACCAAGTTGCCACCAAGAAAGACCGCATAGCCATAGGTGGACCGACGTGTCTCCAAGCAATGCGCCTAATCAGCATCCGAATAGGCGATAACCTCTTAAATGCCACCAACTCCAAAGGTTAGACCACAATGTAACGTGCCCCAAACATATCTTAGGATCCTAGTGACAGCAGAAAAATGATCATCACGTGGATCCTGAAGAAACTGACTCTCTGAATTAACCACAAAGGACAAGTCAGGTCGAGTAATGGTAAGGTACTGAAGGGCGCCAAAAAGGGAACGATACAACTTAGGGTTGTGAAATGGTCCACTCGTACTGCTATGAAGCTGGGACAGCGGCAAGAATGGAGTAGAGACCGGAGAAGAATCCAACATCCCAGCTCGCTGAAGAATATCCCTAGCATACTTGGATTGGCCCAAGAACATCCCTGTAGAGGTAGGGGTAACCTCTAAACCAAGAAAATAGCTAAGAGAACCCAAGTCCTTGACAGAAAATTCATGATCAGCAATAAACTGCCGAATAGCAACACTATTGTTCCCAGTGAGAATGATATCATCAACATAGACCAGAAGATAAATAACAATAGTTCCTTGAGAGAATACAAACAGTGAAGGATCTGAAAGACTGCCAACAAAACCCAACTGCCTGACGAACAAACTGAACCGGTCAAACCATGCCCTGGGTGCCTGTTTGAGTCCATAAATGGCCTTCCGTAAGCGACAGACATGATGAGGGCGAGCAGGATCCTGATAACCAGCCGGCTGAGCCATGAAAACAGGAGTATCAAGAACACCATTAAGAAAGACATTCTTGATGCTCAACTGATGTAAAGGTCACTCCCTCATGGTGGCAATGGCAAGGACAGTACGAACAGTGGTAGCCTTAATCACCGGACTGAAAGTATGATCAAAGTCAAACCCCGGTATCTGAGAATATCCTTGGGCCACCAGACGGGCCTTATAATGATCAATAGAGCCGTCCTGATGATACTTCAGCCGATAAATCCACTTAGAGCCAACAATATTAATATTCAGAGGACAAGGCACCAACTCCCACGTCTGCTGACGGCGAAGAATAGTCGTTTCCTCATCCATAGCAGCAACCCATCTTAAATCTTTCGCCGCGGCTTGAAAATGATGTGGCTCCTTCTGTTCCAAAAGTTCTGCAACCAATCCTGTTGCCACAAAATCTGGGCCAAGATTACGGGCAACACGTGTCCCATCCTGTAAACGAGTGGTCATGGGATGAGGACGGGGCACCTGAGGAGTCGGAGAAACACTTCCAGAGGAACTGTTCGAAGATGAGCAACTGACCGATGCTGAACTGAAACTAGAACTTGAGAGAACATTTGAACCACTAGAGGGATCAGTCAGTGTGGTCAAAGAAGCAGGAGATCATGGTGGTGTAACAACCACATCCTCAGTAGGGGCAATCGTTGGTGTTGCAGTCTCAGATGTGGACGAGGAATCTGGACACACCGAACAAGGCAAAGTCGGTGAAGCTGAAGCAGGATCAGGGATGGTGATAGACAAGTCTGAATCAGTGGGGTCCAAAAAAGATGAAACATCCAGGGATGAAAACTGAACCTCCGAAGATGCAGTGGAAAAAGGAAAGTGAAACTCATCAAATCGAGCATGTCGAGTCATGTAAGTATGTCTGGAGGTCGTATCCAAGCATTTAAACCCCTTATAATGTGCACTGTAGCCAATGAAGACACATGGAAGACTGCGAGGGGCAAGTTTGTGAGCTGCAGTCGGTCGAACATATGGAAATACACGACACCCGAAAGGATGAAAGTTGGAGTATTTCGGGGGCCGACCATTTAGAACCTCAAAGGGTGAGATGTGATCAAGAACAGGAGTGGGCAAGCGGTTAATGGTGAAAACTGCAGCACTAAAGACATCATCCCAGTATGAGATAGGTATGTGAGAGTGGAGAAGCATGGACAACCCCATTTCCATTATGTGTTGATGCTTCCGTTCAGCCCTACCATTCTGCTCTGGAGTGTATGGACATGACACCTGATGATGAATGCCACGAGCCTCAAAGTGTGACTGCAACCTGTTATTGATAAACTCGGTGCCACCATCGCTTTGAAAAACTTTGATGCGGGATGAAAACTGATTCTCTACGAATGCTTCGAATTGGGAATAGATGTCAACAAAGTCTGATTTGCGACGAAGAGGATAAAACCAGGTAAATCGCGAGTAATCATCCACAAACACAGCATAATAAGCAAAACCACTTCTAGATAAGGCTGGAGAAGGCCCCCATAAATCACAATGTATTAAATCAAGAACATGAGCAGCGCGCTTAGAATTCTCAACAAAAGATAATTTCTGACCCTTCGCCATAGCACAAGAATCACAAATACCAGGTTTAGGAAGCACGGAAGTAAGAGATAAATAACCATTCTTATTCAACAAAGAAACAGTGCTAGAGGACACATGTCCTAATCGAGCATGCCAAATCTCAAAAGATGCTCTATTATTATTCTGTCTAACAAATGAAAGAAGTGCTTCTTCACCACGGTCCAGCATATAGAGGCCATTCTCAACGTGTCCCCGCCCCAGAATTGCCTTGGTGACCTTGTGCTGAATGACAAAAGACTGATCATCAAAGGAAATAATAGCATACAGATCACGAGTAAGCTTGCTAATTGATAAGAGATTCTTAGTAATTGCAGGCACAAGCAGCACATCAGATAAATGCAAGGTAGAACTAATACGAGCATCACCAATACCAGCAATAGCAATAGAAGCACCATTACCAATAGAGACAAGAGTGTTACCATTGTACGGAGTGACACTCGATAGGTTGGAAGCAGAAGAGCTCATATGATTGGTCGCTCTTGAATCCATATACCAGTCTGGGATCGATGAAGCAATACTCGGGGCAGAAGCAATAGATGGTTGAGTGGGATATGCTGAAGGAGCAGAATACTGAGGTGCTGCAAAACCCGTTGGTGTGGGAGGCGCCTGAAGCATCGGAGGAGCATACTGCGGATAGTGCTGAACAAGATGAGCCTGAACTGCCTCAGGAGCATGACCAACATAAGGTGAGTACTGCTGCTGAACATAAGGCTGAGGAGCTAGAGCCATAGGATGAGGATTGGCCGAAGGACACTGACTAGCAATGTGACCGAAACCCTCACAGGTATAACACTGAATTGGAGACCCGTATGCAGCAGATCTGGACCAGGACCCACAGCCAGAACCCTTCCAGGAGCCTCTGCCACCACGTCTCATGCCCGGGTTCCACCGGCAAGTGAGGCCACGCGCTGCCCACGGCTGGCTGCTGGTCAGAACCAGATTCTCCCTGCTGCTGTACAGAAGCCACAAAAGCAATCGAACCAGAATTTACTTTCCCTGGACACTATTCAACTGTGTTTTCTCCACAATAACAATAAAATATTCATATCCCTTAGCCTCATCAACCACAGTCATATAATCATAAAGAGGCTTACGGGCAGCAATAGGTGCACTAAAATGCTTAAAGTCAGCCCCCAAAGCATTAAGAAACCAAATCAATTTCTCACGATTACTAGCGGGTTCTCCCATAATAGATAATTGATCAAAAATTTTCATGAATGAAAGGTGAAGCTCATGAACAGTACCATTTTTGCGAAAGATGCCGGCCTGTTGGCGGAGACTGAAGGCTGCAATGGCAGTACTGTGTTGATATACCGTGGCGAAGGCATCCCACATCTCCTTTGCGGTGGTGAATTGCGAGATTTTGTTCTTGGCATCGGAAGAGAGAGAAGAATAAAGCACACTGCAGATTCGTTGATCATCAGCAACCCAATCATCATAGGCAGCCTTGGCCTTATCAAAGACCTCTCTAGCTTTGAGAACCGCAGCATCATCAGGCGGAGAAGAGGAGGAGAAAACCGGTGTCTGCACCACTGGGAAATCCGGGCATGAACTAGAACCATCAAGATGACCATACAGTCCCTGCGGTCTAAACATATATTGAACCTGCTGCTTCCATTGCAGGTATGTGTTAGCATCCAACTTCGTATTGAGTAAATGGATCATGGTGTTGAGGGACAACCTGTCTGAATTCTTGTTGTTAGCCATGATCGATCAACTAAAATAAATAAAATTTTGATTGAAGGAGAAGAGAAGGCAGCAGCCGAATAAAGAAGAAAGATGAGAGGTCAAAAAAATTAAAACCCTAGGGAGAGAGGATCAGTAAAGCTCTGATACCATGAAAGGAAATTTTCCAACATGATATGCTATTACCATTTACAAAATAATATATAGGTGTTTACATGTGCAACATACAATGAATTTGGACTTTTTTTTTAAAATGAAAGCACCCTAAGGTGGGGGTTGATATATTGGCGCCCCAAACCATAAATAAAAGCCATATGATAATGACAGTAGTTTTTACAAAAGGCAACATCGTTGCCTCAAAATCAATGAAAGGTAGTAGGAGTCGAATCTATACAGGTTAGTGGTAATATCTAGGAGGAGCTGCGATTCCAAAGTAAGCGAATCTCCACACCCCGTGTTAATTCGTATTTTGGCCAGGCAACTCCTTGGATATAACCAGTAAGCAAATAGGCTGTTAGCTACGAGTAATAGAGCTAAGTACAGCAGTATACAGTCAATCTTCCATGAAGATTCCATGAGCGTCAGTGATGTAGATCAGGAATCAGCAAGCAGTAAGTGTTAACAGATGCCGGATCAGAATATAGGCCTTCAAACCGAGTGAAAGTAGCAGCAGTGGTACGTCTGGACCGAATTATCATGTTTTGCTCATACCTGCATATCAACAATTCCATCAGCAGTATCAAGTCCAAACATGGCCGTGTTTCTGAATTCTAATATAAGGAAATTGCTCCAAATCTAAGGCAATGAGACCTTTTATATGTACTGGCAAATTATTCAGGTTGAGTGGCTGGTTATGTGAAGAATGATATTTAGCAATTGCATTAGCCACTGAGTTGCATTCCCTATAAACATGTTTAAGCACTGCTCTATTTAATAAGCCTTTAACCTTATATGCCAAGTTAAAAAGATTCCAGTTAGCAGAATATGAATCTTCAATCATGTTAATGGCTAGAAGTGAATCTGATTCAATGATTAAGGAGATATCCTGGTGTTGGAAAGATTGACAAGCAGCTAGTATGGCTAATATTTCAGCATGAAGAGGAGATTCAGCCTCGATAGTGGTTGAGTTAATGAAAAAAGGAATGCCTGAGCTATCCCTCACAATAATCCCAACAGCAGCCGTATGAGAGAACCATGAGGCATCAGTGTTAATTTTAATAGAATTTAAAGCAGGCTTTTCCCAGCAGACAGACCGAATAATTGGCTTAGGAGGTGGCCTAAGAAGAGGTAGTAAATGCCAAAGTGGTTGTGGAAAAACAGAAGTAGAGCTCATATATGTAGGGCAGGAATATAAAGATAATTTGATGAGGTCAAGGACTTCCCTACAGATAAGGTCAGCAGAATAGGGGATCTGATCATAGATATTCCTAGTTCGGGCTTTCCAGAGACACCAGCAAATGAGGGACGGAAGTATTTTACATATTAGCTGGCAACTTTTAGTTAAGTCTGAACAGTTCCAGAAAGAAAAGAAACTCTGGGAGATGGATTGATATTCAGGAAGGTTGAAATAAATCAGAGATGCCATTTTGTTCCAAATCAATTTGGCCAATGTACACGATATGAAAAAGTGTTCTATTGAATCAGAGTGATAGCACACAGGGCATTTCGAAGCCAGACTATATCCACAGGTTATAAGTACATCATCAAATGGGAGGAAAGCATGAAGCAATTTCCATGTAAAAATTGATACCTTTTTTTTGCAACAATGTATTCCACACATTTTTAGTAGCCGGGAAGTTACCTGGGGAGTTTGTGATAGCACGATATGCAGATTTGAATGAAAATGTGCCCGAGGTGTCCGGTTTCCATATGATCCTATCTTCTCTGTCTTCCACCACTTCAGCATTCTGTAAGAACAACAAAGTATCATTTTCCAGGAAAGGTGATATCTGAGATAAAATATCAGATTTGTTACTGATGAAATCTGATACAGAGTACAGCTGTAATGCCTCATAGATATTACTTGGGATCTTATTAATCAGGGGACCATTTGGACACCAATTAGCAGTCCAAACATTACAGCTACCTTTACCATGGATAATAAGAGAATTTTCTTCAGCTAAGGAATTGACATAACAAATTCTTTTCCATGTAACAGAGTTCCTAGAGGAGTGTGGTAGAGACCAAAGTAATTTAGACCATAGGGAGATACCTAACTGGCTTTTCCACCACAGTTTGAGGGAATATGCATCTACAATTCCTTTAATGGATCGAAAACCTAAGCCATTTTGAGATGTTGGTTTTGCCAAGTCTGCCCATTTTTTCCATATCTTATTCCTTTTCCCTTCAGTTTCTCCCCAAAAAAATCTGGCAAGCTTTTTCTCAAAAGATTTGATTATATATTTTGGGGGATTAGTTACAGCCCATAAATGCTGTGGTAGAGAGTACAAGCAACTTTTAATCAAAACTAATTTCCCCCCAGAACTCAACCACTTATTTTTCCAATTTTGCAACTTTTTATCAAGCTTTTCCATTAGAGGTTGATAATATCTATTCAAAGTTCGACCCTTGAAAATAGGGCAGCCTAGGTATTGAAAAGGGAAAGATCCCTGTTTCATTTTCAAAATCAGCCTCATCTGATTTAGTTTTATATTTGAAGCCCTTTTACTAATGTAGAAATCAGATTTATGGAAATTAAACTTTTGGCCCGAAGTGTATTCAAATATGTCTAGAAAAGCCTTAATTCTAATTAAATTAGATTTTGAGGCTTGCATCAGGATAATAGTATCATCAGCATACATAAGATGAGAGATTGCTGAAATTGAAGATGGCATATGAAAGTATGAGAGTTTACTATTGTGGAAAATGAATGATAAACTCCTTGAAAAAACTTCCGAAAAAATGTTAAAGAGAAAAGGAGAGAGGGGATCACCTTGTTTAATTCCTCTAGTGGCTTTGAAAAAGCCCACAGGGTTTCCATTAATTAGGACAGAAAAGTAGGCTTGTGAGAGGTTAGACATTACAGCATTTAAAAAAAGACCCTCAAAACCAAACTTCATAAGAACACTTCTTAAAAAATCCCAGTTTACTTTATCAAATGCCTTTTGTAAGTCTAGTTTTAGAATACAATTAGGAACTCTAGCCTTTCTATCCAGAAATCTCACCATTTCCTGAAGGTAGAGAATATTATCTGAAATATCTCTATTTTTCATAAAAGCTGATTGATTTTAGGAGATCAGTTTGTCCATGTAGGGTCTTAATCTCTCCATTAATACTTTAGAGTAGATTTTATTAAGAGCATTAGATAGACTAATAGGCCTAAAATCATCAAATGAGCATGGAGTAGATTTTTTAGGTATTAAAGTAATCCAAGTGCTGGATATGCCTTTTGGTAAGGTGGAGCCCCTAATAAAATCATTTACTGCCTCAACTAAATCTTTTTTAATTATGGACCAGCATTTAGAATAAAATTTATTGGTAAATCCATCTGGACCGGAGCTACTGTTCTTACTTAAACCCTTTATTACTGCCTCAACCTCAGATTCAGAGGCTGGCTTTGCTAATTCTATGTTCTCCTGAGCAGTAATAGTAGTAGGGATTTGACTCAGAAAATGAGAATAGTAAGTATCATTAGGACCCTGATTAGGTTCGGATAACAGATCCAAGTAATATGATATGGCCTCATTCTGGATATCTGATTGAGAACTAAGCCATTGACCATTTCTATTTTTGATTTTTGAGATCTACAACCTACAATTTTTCTCTTGTACTACTTTATGGAAAAAATGTGTATATCTCCCATCCTATGCCATTCCAGCCTTGCCTTTTGTTTCCAAAACTTTTCTTTTTCTTTCTGAGCTCTCAGTAATAAAGCCTTTTTCTGATTTAATTTAATGAGCTCAGGGTCAGAAGGATTTAAATCATAAACCGACTCCTGAATTCTTAGGGATTCTTCTGCATTGATAACATTAGTGTCAATATTCCCAAAGCATTCCCTATTCCAAACTTTTATCTCCTTCTTTAACCTAACCATTTTTAGGAAAAAGCCTAGTAAACCAGTCTCTCTCATTCTTTTTTCCCAGCTCCTCTGAATTAGAGTGGTGAAATCCGGACGATTAAACCAAACATTAAGAAACCTGAATGGTCTTGGGTTAAGAGTAGATAAATTAGAAATATTTAGGAGGAGAGGAGAGTGGTCTGAAGTCTGTCTATTCAGAATTTGGATAGAAGAGGAAGGAAATTTATAATTCAAAGAGATGGTACTTAGTCCTCTATCTAGCCTTTTTGAGGTAGGGTTCCTAAGTCTAGAGTTACACCAGGTAAATAGGTTACCAACGGTGCTAATTTCCTGAATTCCGGATGTGTTTATCCAAGTATTAAAATCTCTAATACTTCCTAAAGAGGGAGAGCTAGGGCCTCTATATTCTGTGAGGGAGGTAATAGTATTGAAATCACCTATGAAAATAGTATCCCCCGGGTTAATAGCTGATAAGTCTTTCCATAATGTCTTCCTACCTTCCCTATTTCTAAGAGCATATATGAAAACAGCATCCATATGTAAATTAATAGATCCATGGGATATATGCACATGTAGATATTGCTCAATGAATTTGGACTAGTTCTAAATATAGACAAGATAAATCTTGATTAATTAGAAATTAATCAATATCTTCTATTGGTGATATTTGTTGTTCAATCAAATTCATAGGTTGAAATCAGCCAACATTAACCATTTTCTTATCATCATTACTATAATAGAAAATATTTAACACAATATACCACAAACCAATTTTTTTAAATCTTTAAATACTAATATCACCATCTTAGGAACCCTTGATAAGAAAATGGTTTACAATTGGTTAATTTACAAATGGTTCACATTAACCATTTTCTTATCGATTTTTTATTATTATTCTAGATTTCATTATAGTATTTATGAACCTTTTTGTACTGCTGAAATAATTTATCTTCCATTCTATAATATTTCAAGATTATTCTCTTATGGTGAATTCTAGACCTTAACCCTGGAGTTTGTGCTTGTGAACCCTTGATTGTTGTTACATATTCGTTCTTGTGGATCTTTCGGTTTTCCGATTTCGACAACATGCCCCATGTCTATTCACCACTTGCTTTTTTATTATGTCTGAATCATTAGACTAACTGTTAATCGGTCGAACAGAAGACCTTCTCCTAAAATACACATCAAAGTATAATAGTTTGATTTCAAATAAAAACACTAAAAACATATTAACTTAAAAAATTAAACATAAAATAAAATATGAAAACACACCAATTAGTTTAATTAAACATAAAATAAAATATGAAAACACACCAATTAGTTTAATTCAACATAAAATAAAATACTAAAATATACATCAAATAAAAATATTAAAATACACATAAATGGTAAAAGAGTTAACACAAACAAAAACACTACAGCACGCATCAAATTAAATAGGTAAACATGAAGCAAAAATAATAAAATATCCATCATATTAAAGTAGTTTAACATAAATTAAAAATACTAACTTATACTCCCTCCGTCCCACAATAAACGTTTTAATTGTTTTTGACTCAATCTTTTATGCAAGTTGATGTGGGAGCATTTTTTCTGAATGGGAAAGTCTCAGGAAAGGCGGCCTTTCCATGAGCTTATGGACAGTCCTCAGGGGTATTTGCCTAAAATGTTGTAATTTTTTTATAAAATTAAAATATTGCATTTTATAAGTTAATACAAGTAATAATATGTATTTGAAGGTGAAAATATAAAAATATATGATATAAAAAAATATTTTAAAATTTTTTAAATTTTGTATATAATTTAAGAAATGCAGTATATAAGGAAAGAAATAAGTGACCTGCCATAAGCTTATGAACAGACCACCTGTTAGGAGACCTACTCTTTCTGAATAATGGCAATAGTGTAAAAAAGTAATAAATAATGGTAAATATGGGAGTTTAGTTATCGATTAAAGACTAACTTGATATGGTCTGCTGCTGCATTATTTGGTTGGATTGCTGCTGCATTATTTAGTTGTATTGGCTATTGTTTTCGTTCCCTAATGAGCTAGGGAAATGGTCCAAAGTTATTCCATGTTTCTAGTGTAGAATTAGTCAGGATATTCATCTTCCTTTTTCGTAGGATAATTTGTTACTTTCCCGTCATGTAAAGAGCATCTCCAACCCTGAGGGAGGCGTGCTAAAATATCGTATTCACTTGGAAAATTTTAATAGGGTGTCAATGTGACTCAACAACATTGAAGGGGTCTAATTATTTTGTTTACCTTTTGTTCTCCAATGCAACCATCAACATTGGATCACCTTCAAATATGTCGTTTTTCTTTCTTTTTTTTCTCTAACGGAGTAATTGTTTCTTGAATGTAATTCTTCTACTCTTAGTTAAATGAACTAGAGCTTTATCACTTCAGCAAAAAGAAATGCTACTTTTGCTTCCAGGTCTGCAACACTAATTGAATCAAATCAACTTAGCTTTAGCACAATAAAAGAATTATTATTCAGTTTGAAAGCCTTCGCCACATTCTCTGTATATATTATGATTGGCAAATTGTGCATTACTAATAACAGGATTCCCTGTGTGTTGTTATCAATGCCATAGCTAACTCTTGGCTTGTAACGACGAGAGTATTGCCCATCCATTTCATATTAGGTGTCATATGTTTGTGTTTTCTCTGACTTTCATTGCCTCATTGTCTCTTAACATATTTGCTTTAAGATATGTTTCTGGTTGTCTATCTGCTCTTAGATCTTCATTCCTGAAGCATGTGCGAATTAAGCAGGAAGATGAATTTGCATCAAACTGAAAATCGAAAGAAAGCATTTCTTCTTCTTTTACGGGAAAGCTTGGTCTCCAGATTCAGTGATTTTTCAATGCAAGAGTACAATACATATATATAAGAGTAGTGAATGACTAAACTACCCTTAAGCTAAACTAATGTAATTACATATATGTTAACATCCCCCCTCAAACTCACGATGCTACAGCAAGAAGCATTGAGAGTTTGTCTGATAAGAAACGAAAGCGAGCAGTGGAGTGAGCCTTTGTGAAAAGATCCGCAATCTGGAGAAAGGAGGGAACAAATGGCAATGAGATCGTACCAAGATGCAAGTGATGGCGCGTGAAGTGACAATCAATCTCAATGTGCTTGGTGCGCTCATGAAAGACGGAATTGCGCGCAATGTGAATAGCACTCTGATTATCACAATGCAACGGAGTGGGTCGTGAAAGTTTGATGCCAAAATCAGATAGTAACCAACGCAACCAAACAATCTCAGCTGTAGTCGAGGCCATGGCACGATACTCAGCTTCTGTAGAAGAGCGAGAAATGACATCCTGTTTCTTACTCTTCCAAGAAATGAGAGAGTCGCCAAGAAAGATACAGAATCCGGTAGTGGATTTGCGATCCTCAACATCACCAGCCCAATCAGCATCGGAATAAGCACGCAACTCCAAAGGTGATGATGAAGGAAATAGGAGACAACGAAACTGGGTGCCTCGGAGATATCTGAGAATGCGAAGAACAGCAGCCCAATGAACCGATGTAGGAGCAGTGACAAACTGACTAACCACATGTACAGCATGCGCAATGTCTGGGCGAGTGACTGTAAGATAAACCAGGCTACCAACCACTGTACGATAAAGTGTGGAATCTGACAGAGGAATCCCATCATCCGGAGAGTAATGAGCATGAGTTTCAAGAGGAGTGTCAACCGTCTTATTGTCTGTAAGACGGGCACGCTGAAAAATATCGGCTATATACTTCGACTGAGACAACAGATAACCCTTAGCAGAAGAAGCAACCTCAATACCCAAAAAATAACGGAGCACACCCAAATCTTTCATAGCAAAACAATAAGCCAAATCACGCTTCAATGATTCAATACCCTCGCAATCATCACCAGTAATAATCATATCATCAACATACAAAGAAAGGAGAATACGACCCTTACTTGTATGCTTGATGAACAAGGCCGAGTCATAAGAGCTGGGACGAAAGCCAAGAGAGGATACCACAGTGGAGAACTTCTCAAACCAAGCTCTAGGCGCCTGTTTGAGTCCATAAAGAGATCGGTGAAGTCTACAAACATGCCCCGGCTCATGTGGTACACCGGGAGGAGGAGTCATATAAACCTCCTCGTGAAGATCACCGTACAAAAAGGCATTTTTCACATCCATCTGTGAAATCTTCCACTGAGAAACAGAGGCAACTGCAATCAAGGTACGAATGGTGGTCATCTTGGCAACAGGAGCAAAAGTCTCATCATAATCCATCCCATGTTCCTGTGAATAGCCCTTTGCAACAAGGCGAGCCTTGTATCTCTCAACAGATCCATCAGACTTGGTCTTAATCTTATAGACCCAACGAGAACCAATGGTGTGCTTTCCCGAAGGTAAAGGTACCAAATCCCAAGTGTGAGTCTGATGCAGGGCAGCAAGTTCCTCAGCCATGGCAGCCTGCCAAAGAGGATTACAGACAGCCTCTCTATAGGATGTAGGTTCAGACAGAGAGTGAATGGAGACAAGAAATGAAGCAAATGAGGGAGAATAAGAAGGGTAAGCAAAATCAGGCTTCTGAGTGGACTTACAAATACGAGTAGACCGACGAGGGAGTGGATGCACCGCAATCTCAGAAGATGGTGGAACAGGCGGTGAAGGCAATGGAGGGGGAGAGCTCGGAGGAGTATCTGTATTCAGAGGATCAGAGTCTGGTGGCGGAACATCATCGGTGGTGACATCAAAGGGATCAATGCAACGAAGATCTGACTGAGTCAACTGATGGGAACTACGTGGAACAGAGAAAAAAGGAATATGCTCTAAGAACACAACATGACGAGAAACATATAATTTTTGACTGATTGGATCAAAGCAACGATATCCCTTCTGACCACTACCATAACCCAAAAAGACACACAAGGCAGACTTTGGGGACAACTTAGAGCGCTCAACATGAGGTTTAAGGACAAAACAAGTGCAACCAAAAACACGCAACAAAGTATAATCAGGTGCAACCCCATACAGCCTCTCAAAAGGTGACAAACCTGAGTTGTGAGAGGTTGGAATTCTATTAATGACGTGTACAGCAGTGTGAATGGCTTCCCCCCAAAATATCCTAGGGACATCTGCTGACAACAAGAATGAGCGAGCTGTCTCAACCAGGTGACGATGTTTCCTTTCGGCAACACCGTTCTGCTGAGGAGTATCCGTACAAGAAGTCTGACGTATGGTGCCATCAGAAGAAAGAAGCTGGCAAAAAGCATTAGAGGTGTATTCACCTCCCAAATCACACCTAAAACACTTAATGACAGCAGAATGTTGTGTCCTAACAATTGACCAACAGAAAAATCACTCAACTCATTCTGTCTAAGTGCTCGAATATCAGTCTCCAATTGGTATTGTTTTGCAAATTTAGACTGTGTATAAATCCTCTCCAAATGCTCCCAAACCTTCTTTGCAGTCTCATACTTAGCCAACTGAGCACCAATCGAGTGAGTCACAGAGTTATTAATCCAAGTAAGAATCTTCGCATTCTCAGATTCCCAAGTATCCAACAGAGTATCATAATCCTCAACTCCTAACGTAGGCAGTTTCTTCACACCAGAGATATACCCCCACAAACATTTGCCACGCAAAAAATTCCGCATCACATAGCTCCAATGCGAGTAATTCTTACCGTCCAATTGCACACTAATTGACTGAAGGGAATCATCCCTACCACCCACCATGATTACAATTCCAGAAATTCAAATACACAAATAACACAACCAAACTCGGAGGTACAAATCCAAGAGCAACAAACTGGTCGAAAATAACTCAATCACCAAATCGACAACAACTATAAACCCCACAATCAGAAATCCAACAATCACAAACCCAAACGATCCCAACAATAAACTCCAATTAGAAAAACCCCAAATTAATAGCAAACCCTAAATACGCGTACCAACAATCCAAGCAAATCCGAAAGAAAGAAAAACAGAGAATTGATGGAGAATTTGAGTTGTATCCAATGAAGGGGACAACAAAGATTCCCTCTCCTTTCACACATCAAATCCGAAAAGAGCACTCACCAATAATGTTGAAGCTTTCAATCCAAGACCAAAATTCTTCCAAGACCAAATAATTATTTCCAATCTAAGATCTTACTGTTGCAGTTTCAATTCACAACCACAATTCTTCCTCCAAGCGTGTGTTGACCAACGAAAATCCAAGCTAACAATCCCAAATCGAAACCCTTCCCAAAGTCAGATCCACCCAAACGAAAATCCAAGCTAACAATCCCAAATCGAAACCCTTCCCAAAGTCAGATCCACCCAACCGTACCTCTCAACCCGCCACTTCCGCCGCTTGAGTTCGCCGTCGCCGGCGCTGAGGATCGGAGTGGAGGCGCGGAAGTTCGTCGATGAGGTGGAGCTCGTCGAATCAGCGCCTACAGTTCTCTCAAGAGCTCAAGGCGGAGCTGCAGCAGTACTCCTGGAGCTCTTCTTCATCAGCTCTGATACCATGAATTTCGAAAGAAAGCATTTCTTCTTCTTTTACGGGAAAGCTTGGTCTCCAGATTCAGTGATTTTTCAATGCAAGAGTACAATACATATATATAAGAGTAGTGAATGACTAAACTACCCTTAAGCTAAACTAATGTAATTACATATATGTTAACACAAACTACATCACCTTGTCAGGATACATTAGGAATCATAAAATGACTCAGAATAATAAAGATGGATGACCTGGCTACTTGATAGTATCTATTGAAACCAGATACCATCAACATTTGTTTGAACAATTGAGGACTTTGGGGTAAGGCATACAATCCTCCCGTCTTTAATGATGAGATCGAACATTCAGCTATTAGTTTGCACTATGTATTATTAGAAAATGAATGCCGGAGAAACAAATATATGGCAGAAGCAACACATGAGACATTTCATCCAACTTTACAGATGCATCAAACATATTGTACTCTGGGTGTATAGAGTTGTCTTGAATTTACAGAATGATCTCCATAATGTAATCCATCTTCCCACGGCTGAGTGGGGCATTTTGGAGACAATTACTCCCATTTACTATGCAGGTGGTAAATACAACAGCAAGTACGACTACCACTGCAATCGTTGATCGATAACAGTTACAGGTGGAAAATCGGTCTCAACAACATTAATGGACATCAATTCTCAGCAACTTTTAACAATGAAGGGAAAACAAGTTGCTCTGTCAACACCATGAATATATCACTGATTTTTTTTATCACCTTTCACACCATCTAAAGAAGCAACAACACAAGAGCGAAATAAGATCATCAAATCAACAACTTCAATTGATCAGAAATCCAGGAAGCCATCTAAGAAGGCTGCAGAGAACATTAGTTCAATTGATCAATCGGCTAACGCATTAACTGGCGATAGTTGCTCAAATACTCCAATCCATCGACAAGGGCCACCGCCAGGGTTTGAAAAACAGAGATGGTGAAATCTTTCAGATGAGGATAGGGTTGACCTCTGAGTTTTTAAAACCCCCACGTGTTGTTATCATCACGGCCATTAACCTCTCCAAGAAAGTCACCATTCTCCCATTCTTTCAAAATATTGGCCTACATAATTTATACATGTTAGGAGTAAGATTGGAGAGATTTGTCACCAACATATGCTTTTGATCTCTTCATTTATGTGTTTTATCCTTCTTCGTTTCCAGCTCTTTGCAAATCCCAAGCCCAAAAATTTCATCTGTGCAAAATCTTGTTGACCTGGACGAGCGACAGCTTCAAAGAAACTGAGGGTATAATTGACGGGTTCTCGTAATATTTGTGCCACGTCATATTAACTATCTATATTGGCTCTTGCATTGGAGGCTATATTTTGAGCAGGGGGTTTATTTTGATTATGTGGATTTTGACCCCCACCACCTAATTGAGGCCCGGATTGGAGACTCTTGGTCCAATTGGTAAAAAAATTATTTTACCTCGATTTTTTTGAAATAAAAAATATGTTTTACCCTGGTTTAAAAAATGAGGTAAAAAGTACACTTTGACCTCGGTTTTTGAAAAAAACCAAGGTAAACAGCCTGACATTATCGACGTCGCACGCATGTCTGGCTTACTGAGGTTGCACGTACCTATTCCAAACACGAATGACCGACGTCGCATGCATTTCTGGCTTACCTACTTCAGTAGTTTTTGTGACCGACGTCGCACACACCTATCCTAGACACGAATGACCGACGTCGAACGCATGTTCGCTTACCTACTTCGATTGTTTTTGTGAATGACCTCGCACGTACCCATCCTAAACACGAATGACCGACGCCGCACACATGTCTGGCTAACCTACGTCGATTGTTTTTGTGACTGACGTCGCACGTCATTCTCTGCAGACACGAATAACCGACGTCACATGCTTGTCTAGCTTACTTAAGTCGATTTTTTTTGTGACCGACGTCGCACGTCACTCTCGGAGACATGGTACTTATAAGTATATGAATAACATATATAACCCTTGCATTGCACGATTTAAAATAATTGAATATATATATTAATAATGTAATTTATTTTTTAACAAATCTAAAATATAATTTTATAAATTTATTTATGCAACTCTATTTCTTTTGAATTTTAAAAGATTTCGTAACTATACTTTTAACTGTGACTTTGTGTTTATATTTTTAAATGAAATAAATTAAACGTAGAGTTTGAGTAGTACATGATCAAAGTCGAATATATATATATATATATATATATATATATATATATATATATATAAACAAATTTTTCTCACTGAATACAATTTTATATACTACTTATTCATAATTATATAAAATTAGTATACAAAATTTTATATACTACTTATTTTATATAATTATGAATAAGTGGTACATACAGTTTTATTCGGTAAAAATAGAGTTTCTTTATTAATATTCAACTTCGATAACATATTACTCGAACACTACATTTAATTTATTTCATTTTACACATGGCTAATTCTAAGTGTGACACATGTCAAAGGTGACGTGGCTAAGAGTTTCTTTTTTAGTATTTTCCATTTGACACGTGGCTAATCTCTTCTTTAGTTCTATGTAACCAACTCTAAGTTACTCTTAAATATGTACTAGCATTTTTCAACATTTCACAAAAAAATCATTTATTTAATATTTCTATATTTATGCAAGAATAACAAAAAATCATATTTTTTGGAGCAATGAATTATGGGGTTACACAATTATGGGCCATAGTGTAATTTTTTAAGATTGTGTACAAGTAATCAATGTTGACTTTCGAGGCCCTTTCGTTCACCCTTACATGTCCAAATTGTAAAATTGCTACTGTATATTATTGAATTGAATTTTGATGTTGCCAATTTCGTGATTCGACAACTCTAACTTTCTTGGAGAGACTTGAGTGCAAAAAGTAAAAAGTTTACTCCAAATTGAAATCCGCTCGAACGTGATGCTACCCTAGACACTCTAATTGTATTTTCGAAGTCCGTAACATAGTATTTATCAATGAACATTCACAAGAATATATTTGTAATCTTTTCTGATTTCCCTTCCTTACTTAAGTGTAACCAACTCTAAGTTACTCTAGAACATAGCGCTTTCCAACATTTCACCAAAAAATTCATCTATTTTATATTATATATTTATGCAAGAATAACAAAAATCATGTATTTTGAAGCAATGGATTATCGGGTAACACATTTTTGGGCTAGAGTGTAATTTTTAAAGGTTGTGTACAAGTAATCAATGTTGACTTTCGAGACCCTTTCGTTCACCCATATATGCCCAAATTGGAAAATTGCAACTGTACATTATTGAATTGCATTTTGGTGTTGCAAATTTTGTGATTCGACAACTCCAACTTTCTTAAAAGGGACTTAAGTGCAAAAAGTAAAAATTTAACTCATAACTCCGAATTGAAATTCGCTCAAACGTGATGTTGCTTTATACACCCCAATTGTATTTTTCAAGTCCGTAATATAGTATTTATCAATAACATGCTCAAGAATATATTTGTAATCTTTTATGATTTCCCTTCCTTACTTCTGTGTAACCAACTCTAAGTTACTCTAAAACATGTACTAGCGCTTTCCAACATTTCATAAAAAAAATCATCTATTTAATATTTCTATATTTATGTGAGAATAACAAAAATCATGTATTTGGGAGCAATGGATTATAGGGTAACACAATTTTGGGCTATAATGTAATTTTTCAATAAATGGTAAACCCTTACTTGACATTCCATACATAAATAATAATGAAATGGTTAGAACATAACTAATCAACAGTCAACCCTTACTTGACTTTCCATACATAAACACTAATAAAATGGTTATAACATAACTAATCAACGATCAACCCTTACTTGACTTTCCATACATAAACACTAGTAAAATGATTATAACTTAACTAATTAATGGCCAAACCTTAATAATTGGCTTTCCACATATAATAAGCATTAATTACTAAGGTTTTACACAATGTTTTTTACAATAATCCTTTTTTAAAAGTAAAAAAATTCTTAATTTTTTCACACTCAAATGACAATACCATAAAAAATAAAAGTTAACTTACATAAATATTTAATTTTGAATGACATTATAAATTTTGAAAATATATAGATTCATTAACAAATTAAACTAATTAAACTAAGGCAAAGTCTTGGGAAAGACGGTCTTTCCATAGACTTATGGAAAGACGGTCTTTCCATAGACTTATGGAAAGACGGTCTTTCCATAGACTTATGGAAAGACGGGGTATAATTAGAATAATAAAAGGTGAAAGGTTTTAGTAGCAATATTAAACTTTTAGTATGCAACATGTAGTAGTTATAAAATTTATAACCCGGTTCATGCAACCCAAAAAAAATTTCTTCATTTTTTCTAATTTACACTTTAAACCTCGGTCTTTCCATAACTTATGGAAAGACCGTCTTTCAAGAGACGAACTTTTAAACTAATCCTAATATTAATAATTTAAAACCTTGATTTCTTTTCAGCCCAATCTAAATCAAACATTTGACCCAAACCTAGTGATATAAATATTAAAACCCTAGTCTTCCATTACTTTCTATACAGCCTCCCTCTCCTCAATTTCTCACATCAGATTTGACTCTCTCCTCTAACCGTTCGTCTCCAGATCCACCACGCCATCTCGGTCGTCTCCGCGCGTTCCCACTCATCTCCGTGCCGTCCCGCCATCTCGCCATCCTGCCGGCCCGATCGTCTCCAGCTTCATCGACGTCCTGGTCGTCTCCAGCTCCACCGTCGTCCTGGTCGTCTCCAGCTCCACCGCTGTCCTGGTCGTCTCCAGCTCCATCGTCTTCCTGGTCGTTTCCAGCTCCACCATCGTCCCGATCGTCTCTAGCTCGACCATCGTCCCGCTCGTCTCCAGCTCCACCATCGTCACGCTCGTTCGCCAACTGCACCGCACCACCAGAATTGCCATCAGACACGTCTCTCGACGGTCCTTCGTCATGCAACCAAACGCCTCACCAATAGACATCATGCCACTAGACGCGCCACGATCACCATACCTGCCGACCTCCAACCTCCGTTCCATTCCCGGTGTCGTTCTATTCTCGGGGAACTCTTCTTGCCACCGACCTCCGTTCCTGCCGACTTGGACATAGGTTTGGATAATTTTCCACAGTAGATTTAGGGTTCATTTTTTGTATTTATGGAACAGTGATTAATTTGGCAAATATGGAATTGAAATGATGTATTTCTACTGTCAGTTGTACATTTTCTGTGTAATGAAGCCAAATCTGGTCTGCTTTTGTGATTTGATTATGTTAATTAGGCTGTGAACTGGCCAGAAACCTGTTACTGGCAGGAGAACTACGAAAGTAGAGTCGACGTCGATTATGCTTTTGGTAGTATATTTTTTATTTTCAAAAATTTTATGTGCGGCTTCACACTACCTTCTCTCGTAGTTTCGGTCTTACCGACGTCGACACCATGTCGGTCTAAAAAATTGTTACTGCGGGTTTTTCGTGTGCGACCTCGTAGGGGTTTCTGTTATTGACTTAGTTTTTTACTCCGCCCACATTTACCTCGGTTTTTTATGGCTGAAACCCCTGTAGAACCGAGTTCTTGATTTTAGCATGCTAAATATTTGAATGTTGGCTGGGTGGTTTTGGAAAATGGAGAACATGGTGGAGGACGCATTTTCCTAATGCATCCTCATGCTCCTGATTTATTTTTTTTGCCCGAAAATAATAGAGGACGCGTTTTTAAAATGCGTCCTCATCATTGTGCTGGATTTTTTTTCCGCTGAATTAATAGAGGACGCATTATGAAAATGCGTCCTCATGACAAGTAATTTTTTTTTGCTCTAAATTGATAGAGGACGCAAAAATGCGTCCTCGTGTTGCAATTTTTAAAGACTATTCTTTGATTGGCACAGTCATTATTAAAAATAATTAATTATTTCTCCGTTCCCGATCAAACTGCACACTTCACTTTATGTTATTATTTACTAACTAACATTTTGACCACGTATTTAAATAGATAAATATATAAATAAAAATATTATCATATGTTATATAGTTGAATTTGTCGTAACAAGTAGTTTCACAGAAGTAACTTTTTACTAACTTGTCGCGATAAAACCAGTAATTCAACGTAATTACTGATTGAGCTCTTTAGAATCTCTTGACGACCAGTCAAAATAAATCGTTGAGAGCACTCGATTACCCACGATTATTTTCGTAAATATAAAATGTGTCCACATGGTTGGGATTTTTATTTATTTAAATATATATATATATTTATATATATATATATATATATTTATATTTATATTTGTATTTATATTTATTTAAATATATATATATTTATTTATATTTATTTATTTTTATTGGCTTTTTTTTGCCAATATTCGCTAAATTGGCTAAAATTAGTGTGTGGGGAATTTTAATTTTCTGGCAAAATGCTTATTCCCAAAGACCATATGCGGGTTTTTTTTACTTGCAGCTATTTTTTATTATTTTTTTCCCGATTATGGAATTGTGTCATGAATTCAACTAAAGTGCATTTTGTCAAAAAGAGTCGTGATTTTATGTAATAAATAATCAGCTCGATGACGACAACGAGTCCTCAGAAGCTGCCTGATTAATTTTGTAATATTCAGAGGATGCATTTCCAGGAATGCGTTTTGTTTTAACATTTTTTTTTGAAAATGTTGGAAATGAGATTTTTAATTAATTTAGGTGGAAATTTAATTTGTAAATTAAATCATGCTTATTATTTTTTTGGTAAATTTGGTAAATTAAGCGTTTGCAAAATTTTATTTATTGGGGAAAAGCTTATTATAAAATCGTGCCCTGAATTCAACAAAAGTGTATTCTTCAAAATGAGTCGTGAATTTAAGCAATAAATTATCCTTGAATGCTGCAATGTATAACTTATAATTTCTCATCCACCTGTTTTCGGTCAAGATTGCGCATAAGTAGACTTGTGTTTGTTTGATGATAATTTGGATACATCTGATTATTTGACAAGAGTAATGATGGAGAATAAATAATTATATTGGTTCAATAAAATAGTTTTTATGAACTCGAATATAACATTAATCGGCACTAACTTATTTTTAGTTCATGTTTAAAATAAAATTGATTCTATTCTAGAAATTAATTTGTTATTCTAATTAAATTAACTAATTATTAAATAGACAATGAGTTAAGAAACTTTCTAATTTATGTCTCAATTTTACTTTTATGGAGAAAGAGTAAAAAACAAAAAATTAATTGAAATTAATTTTTATTTTTGCCAATTTATAATATATGCATCATTATTATTTATATATTATTAAATATAAATGAATATATTTAGCACTTAACATGTGGATTTTTCATTATTATTAAAATACATCAATCAATTATTTTATAACCTATAAATTCATAGTTACTTTTTAGAATTTGAAAAAAAATTGAATTCTAATGTTAACAGACTAATACTTATAATTTTTTGAGTATAAGTTTATATACATATATATATATATATATATTACCACATAGATTGAAAATATTTTAAAAGGACAAACATAAGCTAACAACACTGTTCCTACGTGCACTGTTCCTACTAACAACACTGTTCCTACGTGCAATTTTCGTGCGAAAAACACACTAACAACACTGTTCTTCGTCCTCATCTCTACTTTACTGATAACGGTCATCTTCACTGCTCCTCTTTAGTCACTGGTTAACGACCATGGCGTCTCCGACGCCAATCCCACCTCCCGACCATTCGCCCCCCGTTAACAAAAGTTTTCTTCAAGCTCTCAACACAAAACCTACTCCGCTCCTATCATCACTCCCCGATACTCCAAATTTGCATCCCATCACGGAATTTAAGGGCAAGATGGCCTACATCCTCCCTCCGGAGGAAGGAGATCTTCTAGCCTCGCATTATCAGAATGCCCTGGTTGGAAAGTTCAACCGAGGGAAACCCCCCATGGATACCCTACAGTCGGCTTTCAAAAAAATCAATTGGTTTTAAATCAAAATTTCAACTAGGCTCCATTGACTACCACCATGTTCTTATTCGTTTTCAGGAAAGCGAGGATTATCAAAGATGCTGGATGAAGGGCCAATGGATGATTCAAGGATCGACTATGAAGGTTCAGAAGTGGTCTCCGGACTTCTCACCAACTGTGGAATCTTCCATTGTCCCTGCCTGGGTAACGGTACACAAACTACCTATTGATTTTTATAATACATCTGCAATTATTGGTATCAGCAGTCAGATAGGTAGATACCTTAAGATGGATGCTGCCACAAATGCTTTAACTAGACCCTCTGCCATTAAAGTATGTGTCGAGATTGATCTATTATCCCAGCTCCCTTTTACTATTGTGGTAGGAATTGGTAACAAGGTAGCAGAATATCCTATTGAATATGATGAATTGCCAACATACTGCACTCATTGTAGGATAATAGGTCACAGTCAGGTCAATTGTAACTTCCTGCATCCAGAGTTGAGAAAAAAGAAAGTTAATAAACCTGAAGTCAATAAGCATAAGGAAAGAAAATATCCAGTACATGTTGATACTCAGGCAGTATTAGAATCCCCTCCAAAAGTAAACATAGAGGGTTCCTCAACTCTATCTGTCTCACAAAAAGAGAAAGATTTTCAATCTCAAAAAACTACTGTAGGCTTTCAACATGAAAATAATTTCAACTCTTTCAATGTTAGTCATAAGAAAAGAAACGCTCCTTTCTATTCTTTGGATGACATCTCTAAACCAATAACCACCTTTTTATGGTGAAAAAAGATTCAACAATCTGAACTTTCTCCTATCAGGGAAGATTTAACTAAAAACAATACAGTCACAATTTCAAATGCTTTTCAAACCCTAGATGACCTACAGGATGATCAGGAGGGAGAAGTTGTAGAGATTTTCCATGAGTCTTTGGAATCACAGGAGGTTTCAGTGCACTCTACTGCTGATGACATTTTAACACCAACAACAGCACCTTTGGCTATCCTTGAGCATGCACAAATAGGTCCCACAGATCAAATTACCAATCCAGCTGTCAAGGAAGGAGATCAGGTTAGTGAACCCTCTGAACTGTTTACAAATGTGGAGAATGTCTGTCAGGTCAGTATTTCTGAACAAATATCTACTTCAGATAATATGGAGAATAGCAGGGATAAGTCTGGTAACAAAATTAAAAACTCTGCCAAGACATCTAGAAACCTAAGATCCTCACAAAAAGCAACCCCTGTAGTTTTTAAATGATTAAACACACCATAATAGGGAATATACTAGTCTGGAATGTTAGAGGTATTGGAACATCACTGGACAGATTAAAGGCCTTAAAATTTAAGCATAAGATTGACATTCTTTGTTTAATAGAACCTTGGCATGATGATCAGAAATTAAATTCTTTGATGCATGATCTGGGATACAAATATGCTCTCCCTGCTCAGAGTGCTAAAATCTGGATATTATGGAACCATGTGTTCAGTATAACAAGCCTAAGGGAGACAGATCAATTTTTACAAGTCAAAATTTCAGATGCTGCATCTTCTGTTAGCTGGACTTGTTTTTTCATATATGCTAGTGTAAGTAGACAAATGAGGGAGGCCTTATGAAATGATTTACAGACTCCAACACATGATCCATCCATATATATTGGGGATTTTAATACTGTTGCCTCATTATCTAAATACAAAGGTAGGAAATCAACACCAAAAAAAAGCATGAAATAGTTTAGCGGATTTATAAATAATATGGACCTGCATGATATCCCTACAGTAGGTAACTCCTTCACTTGGAGCAATAATAGATATCGGGATAAATGCAAGGATTTAATGTTTCAGAGGCTAGATAGAGGTATTGCTACATTAGACTGGTTGGAACTATTTCCCAATAGCTCCATTCATGTGCTAAATAGAATGACTTCGGACCACTCCCCTTTATTTTTATCTGTTCAATCAGCTGAAGAACAAGTTCCTAGGCCTTTTAGATACCAAGAAATGTGGTCAAATAGACAAGAATTTCAGGCTTTAGTAGTCTCAAACTGGGAATTAGCTTCCCCTTTCCATGGGATGCATAGGTTAGTTTTTAAACTAAAGAGGATAAAGATGGAAATTAAACAATGGAATAAATCACACTTTGGTAATGTCAACCAAAATCTGATACAATCTGAGAACACAGTCAATGATCTGGAAATTTCTTTTCAGCAAACACAAGATGAATCGATCCTAGCTGATATGAATAAATCAAAAGACTTGCTAATGAGAGCTCAAAAAGAAAAAAATATTTTTCTGAAGCAAAAGGCTAGGTTAAACTAGTTCAAATATGGGGATGCTAACACTAGTTACTTTCATCACTCCATTAGGGAAAGGAGAGGAAGATCTAGAATTAGTATAATCAAGGATGGCAATGGGAATTGGATATCAGAACCACAATTGATTAAAGAAGAAGGTGTGAGATTTTATATGGAATTACTTAATGAAGAGGCTCCTAAAAAAATGGGAACTTATATACATCACTTCCTAAAAGAAATTCCTAAAGTGATCACTGATCAACAAAATCTCTTTCTTCTGTCACCCTTTAGTATACAGGAGCTCAAATTTGCAGTATTTGACCTAAATAAAGCTAGTGCTCCAGGACCTGATGGTTATTCGGGTGCTTTTTATACTTCATTCTGGGATACTATTAATGATGACCTACTTTATGCTGCAAATGACTACCTAAACAGTGGTAATATTCCTAAGGCCATCTCTAGCACCTAGCTAACCTTAATCCCCAAAAAACCTATTCCAATCACCTTTTCGGATTTCAGACCAATAAGCCTATCTAACTTTGTGAATAAAGTTTTCTCTAAAATGATAATGGAAAGGATTAAACCTCTAATGACATTACTTATATCCCTTGAACAGAGTGCTTTTATAAAAGGTAGGGATATATCTGATAATGTTATCCTAATGAAAGAGATGACCATAATTCTGTCTAGAAAATCCAAGGATTCAAATCTCATAATTAAATTAGATATGCAAAAGGCTTTTGATAGGGTTTCATGGTCTTTCCTTAATTCAATCCTCCTTCAATTTGGTTTTCATGGTACATTTTTACACCGCATTATGCATAATATTGCTGCAGCTCACTTCTCAGTTTTAATAAATGGAATAACTTCAGGCTTCTTTGCATCTTCTAGGGGTATTAAACAGGGAGATCCACTCTCTCCATTCATGTACAATATTTTGTCTGAAACCTTTTCCAGAGGTTTAAAAAAATTGTTCAGTATAGGATATCTGCAATACTTTAGTTTGCCAAGGCCATGCTCCCCTATAACCCATCCGATGTATGCTGATGATACAGCTATTTTTTTAAATGCTAATCACAAAAACTTGAAAAGGTTTAAAAGCTTTCTGAAAGCATATGAGCAAACATCAGGTCAAAAGGTAAATTTTACTAAATCTGATTTCTTTGTTGCTCCAAACACTCCTGTGGCAAGTGTTCAAAAAGTGTGTAGGATCTTAGGTATGGTGAAAGGCACTTTCCCTTTTAAGTACCTAGGAGTCCCTATCTTTCCAGGTCGTAATCTACAGGTTCATTACCATCCTATCTTGGAAAGAATGGAGAAATTCATTAATAATTGGAAGAACAGATGGCCAAGTACTGCAGGTAAGATCATCCTCATTAACCATTGTTTTCTTTCAATTCCCACACACATTTTTGCAGTTTTAAGTCCTCCAAAGATAGTCTTAAAAAATGGAAAAACTAGCTTCTGGCCTTTTCTGTGGAAACTGTGACAATATAGAGAGGAAAAAATGGAGATCTTGGAAAAAAAAATGAGTCTCCCTGTACAAGAGAATGGAATAGGCTTTAGAGATCTAAATGCTATAGTAGATGCCTTTTCTTGTAAACTATGGTGGAAACTGCAAATAAATAATACTCAATGGTCAGCTCATTTATGGTCACTCCCAGTATCTTACAAAAAATCTCACACATGGAATAGGATTTGCAAAATCACTGCTAAGGCTGATAATCACTCTAGAGTTATATATGGTATTGGAGAATGTTCTTTCTGGAATGCTAACTGGAAGGGTGATGGAGCTTTATGTTATGAATGGCCCCCCGAGCTGGATATTCCCTTTGAGGATATTTCACTCAGGTCATTCATAGTTAACAAAGATTCTCTCCTTCCAAACCTGGAGCCTCACTTGGCTACCAATACTCTTAACTCCTTGCAGGAAGTCAAACTGGTTCATTCTCATGCAGATAGGCTTGTCTGGACTCCAACATCGGATGGGAACTTCTCCATCAGCTCTGCATATAAATTATTCAGACAGAAAAGACCAACCATAAGACACTTTAACAAGGTATGGTCCCCTTTCATTCCTAAAAAGATGTATGTTCTCATTTGGAGAGCACTCAATGGAATCCTTCCATTTGATAATATCCTGTGTAGGTTTGGTTTCTCTCTAACTTCCAAATGTCCTCTATGCAAGAACCATTCAGATTCTCTGGACCATTTTTTTAACTCCAGTCCTTCTTCTATTGCTATTTGGTACAGAGTTGACAATCCATTACATTTTCAACAACCAGTTTTTGGAAGCTTCAGGAATAGAGTAGAATTCTTCCTTTCTTTCAGGGCTGATTCTAAGATAATGTCAAACCTGATTACTGCAGCCCTATTAGTCACAACATGGTCTATTTGGATTCACAGAAATAAAATCATTTTTGACAATATATCTTTCTCAGTTGATGCATGTTTTCAGAATGCCAAAGAACTGATTTACCTAATTTTCACAGCTCATCAATTGAAAGGTAATATAGATAAGCATAAGAATTTGATACAAGCTAGAATCATCCCAAAAATCCTTCCAAAAAAGAAAAAAACTATTACTGCAGTCAGTTGGGAAAAACCACAAAATGGCTACAAAATAAATACAGATGCCACATGGAAACCTGGTGGTCATTCCTCATTTGCAGTTATAGTTAGGAATTGGAAGGGAGAAGTGATTAGAATGAAAGTTAACACTTTCCAATCCCCTTCTCCATTATATGCTGAACTATTTGCCATTCAGAGTGGATATCAATTGTGCTCAGATCTGGATCTTCACTGTTGTGTGTTTGAGTCTGATTGTCTACTGGCTGTCAAAGGAATTCAAAATCCAATGTGCTGCCCGTGGAGAGTTTTCTCTATATGCAGCAGTCTAAATTTAAAACATTTAGTGAACCCAATACAACACACTCCCAGGGAAGCGAACACAGCTGCTGATTTCTTGGCAAAATTTGCCATGGAAAATAATTTACAGGGAGTTTTACATATTGATAATGATCCATTATTCCTTAGGGGTCTTCTGCAACTTGACAAAAATGGTTTTCCTGGGGTTCGAATTGGATCTCCTTAGGGCTGTAACAAGATTTACTTCTATGTTTCTCCTACTTTTACATTTTCTTATTGGTTAGAATGGAAACTGCTGTCTTTTCTTCTTTTCTCTGCAGGACTGATGCTGAGATGAACCCTCCTCAGCTGATGCCCTTTGTATGCAACACTCTGAGACGATGACCGACAGGGAATATCACAACATTACCTTTGTTTTTCTCCTTCGCTGATTGTAACAATCTCTGGCCACTCAGGAGGTCTAATTTTTTCTTCCTATTTGGCTGCATATCATTGACAAACAGGGGTCTCACTTTTTCTCGATTCCCCGACCTGTTCGTGGTACTGCAGTCTAACGGAATAATAAGTTAGACCTCTGTTAGCATACCTTCTCTCTAGTTTCTTAGCTAAGAATAGGTGGAAACACCGCTTTTGGAAGCAAGTGTTTTTTTTGCTTCAAGGGTTTATTTTGGCTATTTGGATCATCAGTGGATGATCTTTTGTAATGAACTCCCACATGTTGCGCCTTATGGCTAATTTCAATTTGGTTTGGGGAGCCTAATATATTCCCCCCATCCTCGGATGGTTTAAATTAAAAAAAAAGAAAATATTTTTAAATCTCTTTAAATTATTATTTTATTTTATATATAAAAATAAATCAAAGTCTAAAATTAATTTTGCCATTTCATTTTTCAATGTAGTTTGGTTTATTTTTAGTGGTGTACAAAATTATGGTAAACGTGAATTTGGAAATTTTTCCAAACAAAACTACATCAAAACACCAAAGTATCTACCCCAATAAAAAAAATTAAATAAGGCACTTTTGTTTTTTTTTTTGTGGCTGGCCGGGATTTTGAAAAAAATCAAAAACAGAGACGCATTACGTAAATGCGTCCTCGCCACGTGTCGCCTCCCCCCTGCCGCCAGACTTCTTTGACCAAAATTTTCAAAAATATTAAAAACAACTGCATTACGAAAATGCATCCTCGCCAAGTGTAAAGTGTAAAGCTCCCCTTCGTTGACCGCTAAAATTAAGAAACAAAAATCAAAAAATAAAAATTGTAAACGGAGAGGACGCATTATGTAAATGCGTCCTCCATATTCTGTGCTGTTTGTGGCTACTATAGCCACAAACATAGAAATTTCTCGGTAGAACCAAGGTAAAAAGTGTTGTTTCTTGTAGTGTATAGCCGGAGTTCAGTAGCATTCTGAGCTTCCATGAAACTTGCACCTCGATTCTCTGGGCCTTATCAAATCGTGGAAAAGATAGGTCATGTGGCATATCGGCTGGCTCTTCCTTCCGGTTCACAAATTCATGATGTATTTCATGTTAGTATGTTGCGTAAGAGTCTAGGGCAGCTAGCCACCCCCTGCTTCTCCTAAACTTCCGCCAGTGTCGAATGAATATGTTGTTCTTCTTTAACCTGAAGTTGTTCTTGATCGAAGGATCTTTCAGAAGGGAAAATATTAGGGGGGAGTCCGAGGTCCTGATCAAATTGAAAGGAGCACTGAATGAAGATGCAACCAGGGAGAACGAGAGGCGATTTGGCAAGACATATCCTGAGTTCATCCTCGTGGACATGGATTCTTAAGGCGGGAGGAATGATATGGTTTGTTGCTGCATTATTTGGTTGGATTGCTGTTGCGTTATTTAGTTGTTTTGGTTATTGTTTTCGTTCCCTAATAAGCTATGGAAATGGTCCAAAGTTGGTCCACGTTTATGGTGTAGAATTAGTCAGAATATTCATCTCCCTTTTTCGTAGGATAATTAGTTACTTTCCAGTTATGTAAGTCCACTTATAAGTACCACTCTTTTGACATAATTGATTCCCAAAACTCTTCCTCTCTAATCTTCTTCAAAATCAGCCTTATCATAACTTGATTTAAATTCAATGGAAACACAAATGCATATCCTTGCACATTAAGTTTAAAATATAAACGTGCACACAAACATCTCACACTAGTGAAACATCAAGCGCTACAAGAAAAATGAGTTTTAACTTCAAGTCTTTCACCTCGATTATATGATTTTTGGCAAAAAACAGAGGTAAGAAGTTCTTTAACCTCGATTAGTTTTAAAAATTAGATAAAAGATAATTTTTACCTCGATTTAAAAATAATTGAGTAAAAGGTGCATTCTTTTACTTCATTTCAAAAAAAAAAACCGAGGTAACTTTGATTCTTTTACCTTGGTTATATTAAAACCGAGGTAAGTAATCTCACATTTTTGTAATTTTATAATGCATAAGCATTTGAACCATTACAAGATTTACATGAAAATTGCCTTGGTTTTAAGTGACATGTTATAGTTGATTCAGGAAAAGATGTTAGGGCTACACAAATAATTGTATAAAAGTGGGTTGATGAACTGATTCGATTAAAAATAAGATTAAATTATTTTTTTTTCCCTAACATATGATCTTATACCATCTTTTGGTCCTCGAGATCAATACCGCTTCCTTTTAGTACTAAACAAATTCCAAATGATTTGTTTGGTACCCAAGGTGGTTTTCAAGGTGGTTTTCAGTAGACTAAATTGTTTTATGGTCCATAACATATGATCTTATACCATATTTTGGTCCCCAAAATCACCTGTAAACTACTTTGGGGACCAGACAAATCATTTTGTATTTGTTAGTTGCTGAACAAACGGGATATCAACCTTAGGTACCAAAAGATGGTTTTACATCATATGTTCGAGGCAAAAAAAAATTTGAATCTAAAAATAATATTCTTGGGTTAAAAAAGCATGCGTGTTCTGATAATCAATGTTTAAGATTCATTCCATAACGTATGATCTTATACCATCTTTTGGTCCCAAAATCGCCTGAAAACCACCTTGAAAACCACTTTAGGGATCAGACAAATTATTTTGTATTTGTTAGTTGCTGAACAAATACGGTATCAGCCTTAGGTACCAAAAGATGGTATTACATCATATGTTCGAGGCAAAAATAATAATTTAATCTAAAATTCCATAACGTTTGACCAATTGTACCAATAATAACATACACGGATGTACGGTACAATAAACTGAAATGGAAATAGCGTACCATCCAAAATAAAGTTGCAATTGTAAAGATCGCACAAGTGGTTAGGGGCATGACTTACGCCTTTGGAATGTGGGTTCGAAATTCTGCAGCGGCAGTGTGGGAGTGCTTCCTGTAGGAAGTACTCCTTGTGCGCACCGAGTACTCGAGGGTCATGTTCTTGGCCACAGGAGTGCTGTGATTTACCTCTCCAATTATGATCGTGGTGTCGGTGCGGCCGAGACAGATGAGGGCGAGCTGGTTGATCGCAATTGTAGCCAGCAAAAACCAATCTCCGTACTAATCAACCATACTAATCAATGCCTGGGGGTATCACTCAGCCTGACCACTTTGAATAGGATCCCCGCTTCGCTTGATTCAAGGATTTTGAAGAAGCAAGCGTCTCAAATCATTAGGCCTTTGTCCTCGAGAAATTTGCCCCATCCCTTTGGGGGGACATCTCCCAATTAATTGTTGCCATTACACTGAAGCACCATATGCACCTCTATTCGGGTAGAATTGATTGAATGTGTATGGGAATAACCTGAAATAGACCAATAAGAAGCTACCTAAAGAATTTTGCCGGCTTTAAAGCTAAAATCTCACCTTCTAAGAAATATTTTTAAAAAATGGAATAGACATAGGAAAAGTAAATTATCACTATAAAAACCTTCCCAAAGTCATGTTGGGATATACTGACTGAAAAATGGGGGTTGGAGAGCGATAAAGTGTAGTGTTCGACACCCCAGCCTCCAGCATGACGCCTTTCAGTGGTGCCACTACCCAATCCATGTTTAAGGGTCTGGTTTGGAAAATGAACAATTAAGTTGGATTGAAATAGTTTTTTTAATGAGATATTTTACATACCTCCTAGTTCTTGTTCATATCATTGTTCTCTTGCTTGTTCGACTTGGTTAATTAAGGCAGGCCAGTGAATGAACAATTATAACAATAATATCAGCTTAGGAAATAGAGAGTATAAAATCTAATAGCATGTGTTGGTTTTTCAACTGGATGTCCTAGATTTGTTGTTGCCAATGTAAATAATTACCCATGACATAGTTTAAGAAACCAAGGCCACATTCAACTACTTGCTCTACTAAACTAACGGTTTTCAAGAGAATAGGTAGTTTGGTGGAGTGTCGGCCACTCATCAGCCCAACTGTCAGTTGAACCAACAACAGGGGATCGACAATAACCGTGTCGTCGGTCAATGGCAGACAAGTAGCGGACACGTTCTTCTAACGTCGGCCAACTGCCGGTTCAATCGAGAGCTGGGCCGAAGGGTGATCAACATTGCACTAAACAACCATTTCTCTTGAGCAACCAATTAAATGACTCAAACATAAAAGAATGCAATCCCACACCAACGGATAGGAAATTGGGGGATTATATCCCAAATCCGACACTAATTAGAACTAAGATATATGAACATGCATAAAAATATCTTCGCAAAATACAAATTGCACAATAGTATTCATAAATCACAATGGGTACATGTGAATTTCTAAAATCAATCCCACAATGAACATACCTTAAAACATAAAATGGGTTCACAAAATACAAACCAAATTGGATAGTGAAATACCTTTGCATTGGTTGTGTTGGAACCACAGGCTTCGAATCCTTATTAATTCAAATCACTTTCTCCAACAAGATGAGACCTTCGTGGAATGGAAGCAAGCTTATAAAAAAAATTGAACCCAACTTCGAATTGAAGAAACGTTTCGAAGCAAATTTCATGGGTTTTTGGAAGAATTGGGGGAAGTGGAGAAATTTGAAAGAATTTTGAAGTTTATATTATGCATAATCGACAGAAAAATGTTGTCGTTTTGAATTGTTACGAATCCAGATCCTACATGGACCATGTCTTCATACGGGACCGTATCATCCTCTGTGCCATCCTCACCTGCATGAACCATGTCTTAAGAATGGGTCGTGTCAATCGCTCCTGCACGGGCTAAGTCACCTGCACGGGCCGTGCCTTAGCTAGATCCAAGGTTTAAGGGTTATGTTCGGGATCCTCTAAGTGACATGATTGGTCCTATAACTAGGTAACGAAAGAAACTTAGAGATGCAACACGGAATGCTTTGATTGATCATATTCATGATGAAGAGCCGATGAGTAATTTGAAATTGTCTTGGATTAATTGTTCAAGAATTTCAAAATAACGAAGACATAATGAAGAACACTATACTTTTTTTCCACTGAATTTTTTAGTGAGGTAGTGTGATCCTTTTAGTTTATTTTTATTTTTATGAATAAATCCCATCAACTCAGCCATGTTGGCTTAGAAGAGTTTCGGTTATATCCTAATACAGGGCTTACAATAGTCCGTTATGATTATGTTAGATTAGATTGGATAATATTCATTGAAACCTTTAGCTTGAAGAATTTGGTTATGATTAGGATTAAATTAGATATTTTAGTTAGATATGATTTTAAGTTCTTAAAGATGCCATAAGTCATTCAAGTTTCTGACATGAATTACCGAATTCTGTCTTCTTTCTATTTGTAATAGCCGAACTCTATCTCTATAAATAGAGGGATGCCATCAACGAATTTCACACCTTTTATCAATCATATATTCAGAATTTGAGTTTATACTCTTCGCTTATTAAGAGTTAAATTGTTATGTTTGTGAAATTTGGTTTTACCAATTTTTCTAGTCCTTACTAGTATGTTCCAACATGACTAATTTAACCAAGTGCATAATAAATTAAAGCATAAAGAACGCACGACTTGGTTACGCAGTTCAATGTAATCCACCTACATCTGCGGGGCCTGGCCCAATTCAGAATGAATCCACTAATTAGAAAGATACAGTACAGAGTGCAGTTTACAAAATACTTATCTTTACTAACTATAACGTGTGAATTCTGCTAGCTCCCCTAGCTACCGATCCGCCTTGATCAGACTCCCTCTGATCTCGAACTCCGTCGACGCTGGATCTCCTCCTCCTGAGGAATTAAGGTTTATGATTCTGAACTTTGTGCAGCAGGTCAGGTATGTTGGAACACAGGAATCTGACTCTTTGCAATTCTCAAAAATCTCAAAAATCTGTATGCAGATTTTTGCTTTATTAAATCCGTGAGTATGCAGCCGTGTTGGTCCCAATTTATATCCACGAACAGATTGGAATACTCCTTGATTATCTCCACAATATTCCTATTCCAAATATGCTTCTTGAAGCATATCCAAATCCATAAATAAAGGGATTTTCCTTATCACAATATATCCTATATATTCACAAATATCAACTCCATATATTTAGGGATTTTTCATAAATTAACTATGCTTCATACACCTACTATATAACAGAACATAACAATTTCCATAATTCACAAATACCATAATATTCTGTCTTCTTTTCACGAAAACTATCGGAGTAAATATACTCCTGTCGAGTGTTCCAACATAGAAAGTTTTTCGTTTCCTCATATGTTCACAAATTCTGCCAACTAATTAGTCAATGCAAATCTCTCTGACTTTACAATCTCCCCCTTTGGCATTTTGTGAACCCATACCATTTTGATCAGGAATCTCACAACGAAATTTTTTTAGCACACATAGGTCTTCCAGATCTTCACCTATGTTGGAATCACACAACAACATAAACACTACCAAATCTGAAAACACATTAATATCAGAATTCCAAAATTCCCACAAGACATGAATACCAAATAATCTAGAAATCCAAAAAAAACATTCAGATTACAGAGCCATAACTAAATGAATATTATCCAAAATTTCTCCCCCTGGGATCACACAGATGCCAAAGACAAAAAGAACATATGCCAGAGGCAATAACCAAGCATCCTGAGACTCCCCCTAAATTTAAGCCTCTAATTTAGCTTTCTCTGCCTCCAGAATGACCTTCTATGCCTTCAGCGCTGCCACTTGAATAGCAATGGCTCCTAATCTTGCATTCAGAGACAGTAACTTGCCCTCCTTTCCTGCTTCAGTTGATGTAGAACCTTCTAATTTCCACGGTAGATCATGAATGTGCCTCAAACCAAAAGTCTTCTTATTTGGCCTCAAGAACTCTGTGTCAATCACAACATCAGTTGCCTTTCCTTTCACTTTGGCACTCTTGGCTAGTGCAGAAATTAGTGCATGATAGATGATTGCATCATTGACCTTGGGGGCAGTAGCTTGTCTGACCAAATTTTACTTAATGAATAACCCAAGGTTGACAGGCTTTTGTGTTCCAACACAGTACAACAATCTGGCCATCTCTCTTGTCAATGCAGTGGTGTTTGTTGAAGGCATCCAACAGTGAACAACAATCTGATATAAACCAAAAAATTTTGAAGACAAGCAAGATGCTTGTGAATACCCCGTTGCTGGCCATTCAGCCTTATACCCACCAGAGATAGTAGCTAAAATCTAATAATCAGAAACTCCCAAATCTTTAGGAAAAACTCCATCTATTTCTGGTGTCTCAAGACCAAAATTTTTGTTAATTCTAGCTGCAGACAAGTCAATTATCTTTCCCCTCACATAAACTCTTCCATACCAAGGGGAATCAGTCTCCAGATTTCCAGTCATGAGGTTAGAGTATACCTCGATTACAATCTGCTGATTGTACTGCAGTTGTACTGTGGCTGCCTTTTTCATACCCACTATTCATAGAAATTTTGAAAATCCACTCTTCTTGTATGCCTCTAGATCCACTGGTCTCTCAGGAATAACTTTCCTTTCAAAAAAGACCTCACCCATTTCCTCCCCTTTTAAATCAAAATAGGTAGATGACAGAGCTTTACTTACAGAAAAGGGAGGAAGTATCTTCTTCTCCTTGCATTCCTGCTTTTTCTTGCTCCTCTTTGCTTGTGAAGACACCTTAGCATCTGCAGCCTTCCTCTTGCCTTTAGCTGCCTGATAAAATTCATCGAGCACTTCATCACTCGAGTATGCCAAATCAGGAATATCCTGTGGTGAAACATCCTCTGAACCTTCAACTTCAGCCCCCTTCTCAGATTCTTCTTCAGACAGCGCATCTTGATTCACATCCTTCTGGTTAGTAAAATCTTCCTTAGGTGCCTCATCATACAAATTACCATGCATATCATCATGATCTTCACCCCCCATATCAGTATCAAAATCCAAATCCATATAATCTTCATGTTCACACTTCTGTGTTGGAACACTATCCTCCTCATCACTGTCTGCTAGTTCAATTATAACAGGCTTTCATAATTCTTCCATCCTCTTAGCAGCATTTGAGTCATAGAATCCAACCTGTAGTTTGTCTCCATACTTCACAACTTCCCTTCCAACCACCTCTTTTTCACTAATCTCTTTTAAAGAAACATAACTCGGAAAGGGAATACGACAATACACATAGAATTTATCCTTTTCTCTGTATTCAGCATATTTTCCCAACAGAAATTGCACATTAAAATTCTCAATCCTCCTTATTCCACCTATATTACCCGTCACCAGCTCCTTGACCTTAACCGTCAGGTATTCACCTTTTATGATTTTAATCTTTGTTAAATCTACGGCAACTCTGTTTGCCTCTAGCCATTCGAAAATTTCATCTACACTCTTAACTTCTATGCCCATGAATTTTAAGGGAGAAGGATAAGGACCAGTTACCTTACGGTCTTTCTTCTTGGCACCAGTGACATTTTCTTGTTCATCGAGTTCAACATCAGAGCCCTCATTCTTTTTACCATCGCCAAACGCCTCTTCCTCTACCACAAGTTCTTCAGCTTGACCAGGTTCTCCTTCAGAAGGCTCTTCGACCTCAACTTGATCCGAGTTTCCTCTATATTGATCTTGATTTTCTTCCAGTATTGGTTCGAATCTAGCTCGGTCGGCACATTGTCCATTCTCTTCGACCAATACCAACTCCAAATTGATCAAACTTTGATCTTCCTCCATAACTTCTAATGGTAGAGATAATCCTTCAAGATCTAATTCTGATGTGGGAACGGTAGGGCTAGATGCCATTGTTTTCGCAGAGATTTCGAGAGTAAGAATTTTGACAATGGTTTGAGATGCTTTCGAATCCGGCCGAAAATGGAAGGATTTTGGACAAGTAGAAACCCAAACCAACTCTTCAACTCACCTCCTCTTCTCCCGCGAAACTCTTTTTTTTATTTCCAGGACTTATAATGATGGCTTTTTCTTCTTGTCAACTCGAGATATCCCATCAGAAATAACTTCCAACACACCAAGCAAACTATTTTTTGTACATATTTCTTCTTTCTATTTTTTTGTTGTTTTTTTAAATTTTTTTTTCTAAACAGAATATTTACAATAAAAAATATAGGTAAGAATTACCTCAAATTTGACAAACACCTAAGTGTTGTCGAAGGCTTTCAAAGGTAGCAGTATCCAACGGCTTGGTAAAGATATTAGCAAATTGTTCATGTGTTGGAACATAGACTACCTCCACTTCCTTCCTTTCAACTAGATCTCTAATGAAGTGATGCCTTATATCAATATGTTTAGTTCTCGAGTGCTGGACTGGATTTTTTGAGATGTCAATTGCGCTTATGTTGTCACACAAAATCTTCAAGGGGCCTTGATGAATTCCATAGTCTTTCAACATTTGTTTCATCCACAACAACTGTGCACAACAGCTTTCAGCTGCAAGATATTCAGCTTCTGCACTAGACAAGGAGATCAAATTGTGTTTTTTACTATACCACGACACCAAATTCATACCGATAAAGAAGCATCCACCAGTGGTACTTTTTCTATCATCTGCATTACTAGCCCAATCAGAATCACTGTATCCAATTAATTCAGAGTCTTGACTTTTAGAGTACCAAACACCATAATAAGAGGTTCCACTAACATATCTAATAATTTTTTAACTACAGTGAGATGAGACTCCTTTGGATCAACTTGAAATCTTGCACAAATCCCAATGCTGAAACATATATCTGGTCTACTGGCCGTTAAATACAATAAACTTCCAATCATGCCTCTGTATAATTTCTGATCGACCGACACTCCTTTCTAACAGCTCAAGCACTGCTTAGACTAAATCTTTTTACCAGATTTAGAGCATACTTACTCTGATTAATGAACAGACCATTTCTTCCTTGCTTTACTTGCAATCCCAGAAAGTATGTGAGTTCTCCAACCATACTCATCTCAAATTTGGATTGCATAATAGTTACGAAATCCTGTACCATAGAAGACGAAGTAGAGCCAAATACAATATCATCAACATAAATTTGACCAATTAGTATTGTGGAAGCCTTTTCGAATACAAATAAGGTATGATCTACTCCCCCTCAACGATAACCTTTCTGTGGAAGAAAGTTAGTAAGTTGTTCATACCATGCTCTGGGTGCTTGCTTTAGACCGTAAAGGGCCTTTTTGAGACGAAACACATGATGTGGGTAATGAGGATCCTCAAATCCTTTAGGTTGTTTAACATAAACCTCTTCATTCACCATGCCATTTAGAAATGCACTTTTGACATCCATTTAATATAACATAAAGTTCATAGTAAGCAATAGCAAGTAAAATTCTAATGGACTCTAACCTTGCAACTGGTGCGAATGTCTCATCAAAGTTAACTCCTTCCACTTGAGTATATCCTTGAGTGACGATTCTGGCCTTATTTCGAGTGACCTGGCCATCGGCATCAGACTTATTCTTGAAAATCCACTTTGTTCCAATGACATTAATGCCTTTGGGGCGAGGGGTAAGATACCAGACATCATTCCGAGCAAACTGGCTTAGTTCTTCTTGCATAGCAGCAATCCAATATTCATCGAGCAAGGCATCTTTGTAGTTCTTTGGTTCAATGTGAGAAACAAAATAGCGCAACCCAGCTAGCCTTTGATAATCCACTCGAGGAACCAATCGAGTACTTCTCATTGTAGATTCTGGTTGATCCTGTGTTGGAACGTGGGATTCATTTGGGGACAATGTTCCAACATGGTCAGCTTCGGCAGGTTGAGAATTACCCTGCGCAGTTGTTCCAGCATGTTGGTGAAGTTCAGCTTCAACCGATGGATCTGTCTTATCAGATTTGCGAGGATGTGTTGGAACATGTGTGTTGCTGAGTTCTTCTTCTACAACTTCCGGCTGTCGTTCCTCCTCTAAATCATCCACAATGATATTTATGGATTCCATGAGAGTGTTGGTTCGATGATTAAAAAATATATAGGCACGGCTGTTGATAGAATACCCGAGAGAAATTCCTGTATCACTCCGATTGTCAATTTTGCCAACTGTTCTCTGTCTCTGAGAATGTAGCATTTGCTTCCGAACACATGAAAATATGAAACATTTGGTTTCCTGCCCTTCCAAATCTCGTAGGATGTATTGCTGGTGAATGGTCGGAGGTACACTCGATTGATTGTATAACATGCTGTATTGACCGTTTCTACCCACCATTTCTTGTGAATATCTTTCTCAGTCAACATAACACGAGCCATCTCCTGCAAGGTTTTGTTCTTACGTTCTACAATACCATTCTACTGAGGGGTGATGGGTGCCAAAAATTCATGTTGGATTCCAAGCTCATCACAAAAGTCACTGAATTGTGCATTCTCAAACTCTCTTCCATGATCACTTCGAATTCGAAATATCTTCCCAACTGGACTCCCCTTTTCAGTTTGTAACTTCACTACCAGGCTTCTAAATACTTCTAACGTATCAGATTTTTCTTTCAAAAAAGCTACCCATGTAAATCTGGAGAAATCATCAACACATACAAAGATATATTTTTTTCCACCTATACTAGGCGTATTGACCGGACCCATCAAATCCATATGCAATAATTCCAAATTTCTAGATGTAGTAATATACTGAACTGAAGAGTGAGGAGATCGAAATTGTTTACCTTGTTGACATGGTCCACATATAATTCCTTCCTTGCTAGTTAAGGTAGGCATTCCTCGTACAGCTTTCACATTTGCGATTTTCAGCAGTGTTTTATAATTGATGTGGCCGAGCTTCCTGTGCCATAGAACTCCTTCATCTTGCTTCAAAATCATACACCATACTCCTTGTTCTAGCAGATAGCAATTGTCTGATGATCTTATCCCTGAAAGAACCTTGTTTTCTCCATGCTTCACTATACATTTGTCCTTCTAAAATTCTACTACCATATTGTCGACACACAGCTGGCTTATACTTAACAAGTTTTCCTTTAGATCTTCAACAAATAATACACTTGTGAATACTGGAAAACCTTCAATTCTCAATTCGCCTTTTCCAATTACTCTGCTTTTCTTTCCATCACCAAAGGTTACATATCCGCCATCATATTGAGTAATATTCGTGAGATATTCTGGAGTGTCAGTCATGTGGCGAGAACAGCCACTATCAAAGTACCACGAATATCTGGAATAAGCTGTGAGAGAAATGTGTGCCACGAGACACGTGCTAGATCGTTTAACAATCCATACCTTTCTGATCGATTTTACTTTATGGATATTGCCTATGTTGGAACATGCCAGAGGTTGTCGTCCTGTCATTTGGTCTCTGATCAGTCTTCTGTACTGCTCTTCAGCATGTCTTTGATACGTACAGTATCTACAAATGAGTGGCTTTCTTTGATAAGGCATACCAAACTTCTGTTTCACTTCTCGGATCTTAGTCTTGAGGGTTACTGAATTTTCATGTGATTCAGTCTTGTGTACATTCCCATATCCAATCCCGTGTCGATCACCAAAGTTTCTTCCCATATCCAGAATATCATCAAGCTTTGCCTTTCCGGAATTTAATTTAGAAATCGTTGCTTCAGACATCCCGGCCCTCTTGACTGCTGTTATCGGTTTTCCATTTAGTTCTTCATTAATCTTTTCAAGTTCTGCAACCGTGAATCGTAATTCTTTTTCACTTTCCATTAACTTCCTTTTTTCTTCGTTCTGCTCTTTGTTTGTGTTGGCTACTTGGACCCACATAGCATACATTTTTTCATAGGTACTGTAGATTTCTTCATCACTTACAAAAAGATCATCATCTTCATTGCTGTGTGCATCATCCAGATCTATGTTGGAACATATAGCTTTACCTTTGTTCAGTGTGTTAGAACATCCATCCTCCGATGTATCATGAGCCTTTGCTCCAAACACTACATAGTTACTGGTAAGTTCCTCTTCGTCCTTCTCATCTTCTTCATCTTCACTCCAAGAGGTGACATATGATTTTCCTTGTTTCTTACGGGTGTTAGCACATTCAGCCTGAATATGAACATATCATTCACATTCTCTGCATTGAATTCGTCCAGCCTGTTTTGGTTCATTGTTTTGATTTCTCAAGAACTGCTGATTTCCTTGTTCAAATCTCATTCCACGATTATTACCCGAGTCTTGTTGTCTTTGTCTATTTCCGCCAAACCTTTCCTGAGATTTCTTGTTGACCACCTTCTTTAGCATTCTCGAGAAATTCTTCGTGATAAGTGCAAGTTTTTCAATCTCATCATCACTGTCAGACTCTTGATTGTGCTTTAATGAAGACATTTTGAACACCAATTCCTTAGAGAACCTTTTTGTAGCTTGTTGGAATGTCATCTCATATGTTTGTAACGAACCCATTAGTTCATCTAGGCTCATGGTGGCTACGTCTCTTGCTTCCTCTATTGCTGCTACTTTCATTGCAAATCTTTTGGGAAGTGATCTCAAGGTCTTTTCACCAACTTTGTTTCTTTGTAAACCTTTCCAAGTTGATATGCCATGTTGGAGATATACCTGAGTTTTTCATTGAATATAGCAATAGTGTCATCCTCTTCCATTTTGAGTTCCTCGAACTTAGTAGCCAGCATCTGTAGTTTAGATTCACGAACTCGACTGGTTCCTTCGTGAACAGTTTGTAGAATATCCCATGCTTTCTTTGCTTGCTGACATGTAGAGATAAGTTTGAACTGATTTTAATCAACTGCAATGAAGATTGCATTGAGTGCCTTTGAATTCTCCAGAGATTCTTTGAGGTCATCTGGAGTCCATCTTGTTTTGTCTTTCGGTTTCTGCTTCCTTTGACTTGACTCTCCTTCTACTGCCTTAGAACTCGTATCATCATCTTCTGTAGGGTGATTCCATTCATTCTCAACATAGAACCATGCAATTTCATCCAGTGAATTGATGAAGACTCTCATGCGGGCCTTCCAATAGTTGTAGTTGTTGCCTTCTAGCAGAGGTGGTCGAGAGATTTAAGCTCCTTCTCTTGTCGTCAAGGTAAAACTGGATCTCACTTTCCTTGACACAACCAAGAGAATAATAAGTGACCAAGCTCTGATACCAAATGAAATTTGGTTTTACCAATTTTTCTAGTTCTTACTAGTATGTTCCAACATGACTAATTTAACCAAGTGCATAATAAAGTAAAGCATAAAGAACACATAACTTGGTTACGCAGTTCGGTGTAATCCACCTACATCTGCGGGGCCTGGCCCAGTTCAGAATGAATCTACTAATTAGAAAGATACAGTACAGAGTGCAGTTTACTAAATACTTATCTTTACTAACTATAACGTGTGAATTCTGCTAGCTCCTCTAGCTACCGATCCGCCTTGATCAGACTCCCTCTGATCTCGAACTCCATTGATGTTGGATCTCCTCCTCCCGAGGAATTAAGGTTTATGATTCTGAACTTTGTGCAGCGGGTCAGGTATGTTGGAACACAGGAATCTGACTCTTTGCAATTCTCGAAAATCTCAAAAATCTGTATGCAAATTTTTGCTCTATTAAATCTGTGAGTATGCAGCTGTGTTGGTCCCAATTTATATCCATGAACAGATTGGAATACTCCTTGACTATCTCCACAATATTTCTATTCCAAATCTGCTTCTTGATCCAAATCCCATAAATAAAGGATTTTCCTTATCACAATATATCCCATATATTCACAAATATCAACTCCATATATTTAGGGATTTTCCATAAATCAACTATGCTTCATACGCCTACTATATAACAGAATATAACAATTTCCATAATTCACAAATACCATAATATTCTGTCTTCTTTTCACGAAAACCATCAGTGTAAATATACTCCTGTCGAGTGTTCCAACATAGAAAGTTTTTCGTTTCCTCATATGTTCACAAATATTGCCAACTAATTAGTCAATGCAAATCTCTCCGACTTTACAGTTTGTTTCCATTATAAATTAGTGCTTAGAATCGTAAAGTTCTTTGTGTTAATTTGGTGCAACTAATGCTTAGTTTCATGTGAATTAGTCCAGTGTGTTAGTGAATTCTTAAAGTTGTGTCTTATATCCGATGTTAGTTTGTGTTATCTTCGATTGAAAGGTAGTGCTACAGATCCTTTGGTATCAGGTGCTTCTCAAAATTTTGCAATTCAGAGTACTCGCAAGGAGATTCATATTATGAATGCCAATTGAACTCGTAAACTCCTCCATTTAACAGTCAATGCCACATCGGGCTGTAGTCGACCGACGTCAGAACATTATAACTCATTCTGGACTAAATATAAATTTTTGCCCATTTGAATGAAGCATTGAAAATTGGAACTTCTTGTTCATAATTATTTTTAACTCATAGAAATAATTACGTAGTTGAAATAAATATCCAACAACAAAATTAACTATATTACTTACACTCTTTGATTTTAATTTGTTTCTTTATTATATTAGAAATCAAGTTATGGTTGATTGTTGATCAATAAAGGTCAAACTATGGTCATCGATGTTGCTTTATATTAGAAGTTAGGTTCTGGTTGGCAATCGATCAGTTAAGGTCAAACATTGGTCATAATCGTTGCTTTATATTAGAAGTTAAGTTATAGTTGACTGTCGATCAGTTAAAACTAAGCCTTGATCATTAGTGTTGCTTTTTATATTAGAAGTCAAGTTATGGCAGACCATCCGACTTGGGTTAGTGAAAAAGCCACAATGCGCCGAAGATGCTTGATCTTTGTGTTTCTTGGAGGATATTGATATTGATACTTGGGCTGAAACCCATGGTTCGGATCCATGATGTCCTGATGATCCAAAACTTATTAGAAGAAGCCTCTAGCTAGAAGCCAAAGATTGTAATTATGGAAGTATGATAGAATACCAATTGTAATTAGGGAAGATGACTTGCCACACATGTACATCTAAACCTTAGTTGTATTCAGATATTACATAAGTTTGGTAGCCTATAAATACCTTGATATATCTACAATCCATAAATTCGATTCTCATCATTCGCATAAAAAATCCTTGTGCTAACTTAAGCATCATATAATTATCTGTCCGACACACAAGAAGCTCTATCCTTCCGGATATTCAGTCACTATATAAGGGATTCATGAGTGATTGGTGTTCACCCACTAGTAGAGGCAAGCTTATTAAAAGCACCTATTAAAGGCGGTTTAGGGTGGAGAAACGCGGAACCACCTTGGTCAAGCGGTTCTAAAATTGGAACCCTCATTCCAGACCAACACAAACGTTTTAAAGGCGCTTATTTTGTATGTTAAGGAAGTTTCAAATAATCGCCTTTAATTAACATTAATTAAAGGTATTTTTAACTAAAATTGCCTTTAATTACCCCTAATTAAAGGCGGTTGTGTCTAACCACCTTTTAAATGGACTGGTTTCGAGTTTGTAAAAGGGTCCCCGACCAAATTCTGAATTCACAAGAGGTTTCATCCCGTGTTTCTGAAAAGACGATCGCATTTTTTAACTCAAAATTTGATCAGGGGACCCTTTTCTGAAATCGGAACAATGTTGCGGGGATAATGATTTTTATAAAGGTGGGTTCCAAGCTCGGAATCCGTTGTGTATGTCAAAATATGGGCATTTATTTGAACTAAAAAAACAAAGACATTCTTAGGGTTTTGCTCCCTCTCACAATCCATTGATGAAGAAGTAAAGCCAATATATACATTGAAGATCATCATTTTCCATAGAAGAAGGTAAGAATCGATTATAAAATGTTGGTGGAAATTATCTTGAAATTATGGTTTTACATATTTAAATTTTGAATTAAGGTTTGTATTTAGATTAAATAGGGGTGGGTTATGATTAATTTTGTAATAATGCTAATGGGTTGCATATAATTTACTTGTAGGATAATGGATTGCAATGAACTTATTGGTAATGATTTTAGAAAGTCACCCGATTACATGTCATTGATTGAAATATTTCTCCCATTTGTGTTTGAGAATGCTTCTAAAAATGGTGTTGTGCAAGCCCGGTGTCTGTGTAAAGATTGTAAAAATGATATGTATTTAGGGAGGAAGAAATTGCAGGCACATATCATAATGAAGGGGTTTAAAACTAGCTACACTAGTTGGTGTGCCATGAGGAAGTTGGAGAAACGGCTGGGACGATTGATTTGAGTAAAACGAATGTGGAAGATGAATTAGATGAGAAAATGCATAATTTGATGAAATGGTGGAGGATATTGCAAGAGAGTTCAAAGGTAAACCCGAAGTATTACAAGCTTTAATTGAAGAAAAAGATAAGCCATTGTACAATGGTTCGAAACATTCGGTACTTAGTGCAACTTTGAGGATAATGAATTTGAAATCCAAATGTGGGTGGACCGATAAGTCGATGAATGAAACTCTAGAATTTCTTAAGGATTTGCTCCCCGCAGGTAATATGATGCCGAATAGGTTGTATGTGGTGAAGAAAGTTCTTTGTCTGATCAGATTGGAATTGAAAAAAATCCATGCTTGCTCGAATGATTGTATGTTGTACTGGGGGGAAGAAGATGAAAATCAAGAAACATACCGGGTATGTGGTGAGTCTCGTTACAAACTGAAGAGGGGTGTGAGTTCGGTGGATGTGGAAGTGGTATCTAAAACAAAGAAAAAGACACCAGCAAAAGTGATGTGGTACCTCCCTATTGTTCCACGGTTGCAGAAGTTGTTTGTGTGTAAGGAAGATGCAAAATTGATGCGTTGGCATGCAAAGAGGGATCAACCGGCTGATGAAGTCATTAGACATACGTCAGATGGTGAGCAATTGAAAAAATGAATGCCTGTACCCCGAGTTTCGTAAAGAACCCCGACATTTGAGGCCTGGCCTATGTACCGATGAAATAAATCCATTTGGTAATATGAGTAGTACACATAGCTCTTGGCATGTTATGTTGGTTATCTACAATATTTCGTCATGGCTTACAATGACACGTCAGTATGTGTTGTTATATGTGGTGATTTCAGGTCCTAAGCAACCGGGTAATGACATAGATGTGTATCTTGCTCCTCTTGTCGAGGATTTGTTACCCCTATTCAATGAGGATGTTTGGAGATATGATGGAAGGGTTGAAAATTACTTTACATTGAAAGCGATTTTATTTTGCACCATTAATGATATTCTTGCATATGGTAATTTGTCTGGCCACTCAGTTAAAGGTCATTTTGCTTGTCTTGTGTGTGAGAAGGAGGCTGATTACCACCAATTGAAGCATGGTTGTAAAACTGTATACCAAGGTCATCGTAGGCTTCTTCCGGAAGATCATCCATGGTGATTGGCCAAAAAATGGTTCAACGAGGAGGTAGAGGGTAGAGAAGCACCGGTTGCACGAACAGACACTCAGATATTTAAAACTTTGAAGAATTTTCCCAATGAATTTGGGAAGAAGAAGCATAAAGTGCCAGTGGATGGGAGTTGGAAGAAATGATCCATTTTCTTTAGATTGCCTTATCGGAACCATTTAGATGTTAGACACTGTCTCGATTTCATGCATATTCAGAAGAATGTGTAGAATTCTTTGATCGGCACATTGTTGAATACCCCTAGGAAAACAAAGGATAGGCTTAAGGCTAGGCTAGATTTGGTTAAGATAGGAATTAAGAAGAATTTGGGACCAGTGACTTCATGTGACAATTGTTACTTGCTGCCTGCTTGCTATTCTATGTCTCAATTTGAGAAGAAATCATGTTGTGAGACCTTTAGTAGTGTTAAGGTCCCAGTCGCATATTCTTCCAACATTAGTTCTTGTGTTTCAGTGGAGTAGTTAAAGTTGATTGGGTTGAAGTCTCATGGCTGTCACAATTTGATGTAGGAATTAAATATGATTGCAATTCGATCATCATTGCCATCCCATGTAAGATTGTGCATTGCAAAGCAGTGTTTGTTTTTCAAGTCCATTTGTAGCAAAAACATTAGAGTGTCAAAGTTGGACCATTTACAGACAATGATCTTTGAAGTGTTATGCCGGATGGAAATGTAATATCCCCCCTCATTTTTTGACATAATGGTCCACTTGTGTGTTCATCTTGTGCATGAGATAAAGCTGTGTGGTCCAGTGTTTATTAGGTGGATGTACCCGTTCGAGAGGTACGTGAAAACATTCAAGCATTTTGTGAAGAATCGGTACATGTCCGATGCAAGTATTGTACAGTGGTATGTAACAGAGAAGGCCATCAAGTTTTTTTTACTGATTACATGAATGAGGTCGATTCGGTTGGGGTTCCAATTCATTGACATGAGGGATGGTTGGAAGGTCATGAGATTCGGCTAGGGAAACTTCTGTGTCCGAGTGCTGAAGATTTATGTACTTGACATCTATATCTCCTTTCCAATCATGAAGATGGTGTCCCATATATAGAGATTCACATGGATGTAATCAGAGTGACTAACCCCAATTTCAATAAAGCGCAAGTCCTACAATTACACAGCAGGAGTTTTGTGTTGTGGTTGCTTGATCACGTATCAGTGGGGGATCATCCAATGAAAGTTAAATGGTTGTCTTGTAGACCACTTGGTACCGTACTTTCTTATAGAGGGTACAAAGTCAATGGTTTTACTTTTTCCACAAAATCAGTGGATGATAAGAGCGTGTCTCAAAATAGTGGAATTTCTCTCGTGTTTGAAGCTTTTCATGCCGATAATAGAAGTGGTAATAATCCTATGTACGCTCATCAATGTTACTTTGGAACAATCTCAGATATATTGGAGCTTGACTATGTCACCATGCAAGTTGCAGTTTTTAAATGTCAGTGGGTTGATTTCAACAGTGAAAGAGGACCGAGGATTTTGGTTTCACCCTTGTCCATAGGAGTCGAATCGGTTGGTGGAAGATCCATTCATTTTGGCATCACAAGTGCACTAGGTTTTTTTTATATAAGGGATCCTATTGATACTCAGCGGGAGATTGTTGGGGAAGGGAAAAGCACTTTCATCGAAGAGCACGAAGCTAGAGAAATAATTGGATTCGGTCACAATACGACGGGTGCAGGAATAGATGATGCTATACTTCTTGAGAAGGGCAATCAAATCTTGAATTTTTTCGTCTGCCGCAATGATCATGATGAGGGAATTTGGGTGGATGTCCGTGGTAAGGTAAGCCGTAAACATAGAAAGGAAAAGGTTACCAAGAAAAGAAAAATAAAATTAGACAGTCTCCTTTGTAATTGTATTTTTTTATCACTGTATGTGTCAACTTAGTGTGACGAAAGATCAGATTAAAATGTGGCTTCTATTTTGGTTAAAATAATAACAAAAACACTAATGAAATCATAATCCATACACTCATCGACTACAAAAGCATCCATAGTTCAAATCAAATCATTAAAAGGTTACAATACATCCATAGTTAAAATAAAAAAGATAAGTAATCACAATTAAGTCTTCATAACAAATGTTTGCAAAAATAATCAACAATCATCAACTGTTCAAATGTCGCCTCTATGGTGGATTTTGAGCTCGGAACAATTTGAGTTCCGAACAGACGTGGGTCGATTGAGTTCCGAACTTGTAACAAATAAATAAGCAAAAAAAAGACACACTTTTTTCTTACCCGAGGCGGCCCGGAATTGATGCCCGAGCTTGGAGCCATGTTTTCCGAGCTCGGAACTGAAACCGGCCCTATACTCTATTCAGAACCTCATCTGTTACGAGCTCAAAACGTGATAAATGTACAGGTTCGACTAGATTCCGAGCTCAGGATCGATTCCTAACCAATGGTCAAATTTTGGTTTTGTCATGGTTTCCAATTTCATATTTAAATCTTCGACAATGAAGCTTTATAATATACTAAATCCTTATTGATAACATATGCGTGTATTGTATGAAATAGGCATATTAATGTAATTGATTAAAATGGCAAAGTCATTAGATTACAAAAAGTTAGGGGAACGATAAGTCATGAACTCCTTATGCTTTTAAATTGTATAACAAACATGTGCTCCAAACATTTTCTCAAAAATAATGTAAATATCTCAACAAATCTACTCCAATAAAACACTAATTGTTTAAAAGACATTGAGCCATAAAAAATTTTCTAATTCAAAAAGACTAGCGTGAGCCGAACATGTGCTCAATCTCGGAATCATTTTCATTGTTTTCAGCATCCCTATCACTGTCAGTCATGACTGGATTGAAGTTTTGGGGCTCTTCATCCTCACTTAGTTCGAGGTGGATTTCCCAAGCTTCCAAGAATCTTTCTTGTTGAGCATCCGCTCTAGCCAACATTTTGGAAGTTGCTTCCGCATCGCCATGCAGTTGAAGTAACATCCTATGGTAGCTTTCAACTTAGATTTGGAACCTACCCAGCAAAGAAAAATGCATAGTAATCAGAGAGAAAACTATAAAAATTAGTGAAACTTTTTTAAAAAAACTTTTATTTAAATGCTTACTAGATCCCGATGGCCTGACTCTTTCAGCTTCCGCCTCCCTTTCCCTTTTGGTATTCTTTACCGCCTGTCCCGGTACAACCATTGTCTCTCATTTATTTTCAGCACCGAGCTATAGCCCCTTATGATGAAACCACGCTTCATCAAAAAACTCAAAGCAGAGTGAGCGGTCTTTTAGTTGAACACCAGCTTTCTTCATCATCGCGGTGATCAGTCCTCCATATGGGAGGTCCTTTTTCTTGTCATTTACGACTTTGAGCATACAAATCAAGATGGTATAATTACCGGGGCTAATTTTCACGACCTCAATCACATAGTAGAAAATCATTAGATTTCCAATAGTCGGCTCGCACATGTGTACACTGGTGGGCAAAATATTCAAGCATGCCCACTCATAAATGAGCCTCTGCTCTACCGTTAACTGACCTATATCATAGCTATCCACCAGATCGGCATCTCTAACCCTATAGAATTATTTCTGAGTCATTTCTACGGGGTCAATTTGGATGGCTTTGGTGACCGAGGGCCAAGATTTTTGGTGATATATTCCTAAGGGTCCATGGCCATCTTCGGGGTTCAATTTCTCAGGAGAAGAGTACTCGCTACCTAGGGCATCCATTATTGTGTACTTATTAACCGCTATTTCTTTTCCATCAACCTTGTTACAATCATGATTAATCATGTTTTGTCCCAAATTAGCATAAAACTGAATAACGTCATCTACGTACACCCTTTTTTTTAAGCATAACAAACTTTCTAAATGTTGGTCCTTAAAACACCTCAACAAATACCCAAACACAAATCGTTCACCGATGATGCACAAATAGCTTTCGAATTAATAACCTTACGTTTGGAGAATTCCACATACCTCTCCTCCGCTTTTCCGTTAAAAAATTATTTGGATGCCTTATGTTGGGTGTAGGGTTCATGGATTTGGTCGTTAACCGCCCCGGTGTTCTTCGCCTTGACATTGTGATTGGATTGGGAAATTGGCCGATTTGGATTCGCTCCCTAGGGTTTTTGGTTTTGAATTTGAGGGTTTGAAATGTCGATTGATTTCAGCATTTTTTTATATATTAATGCAGGTTCCGAGTTCAGAAGCTATTCCTGTCAATTTTTTAAAGAGCGGACTGGATTCAGAATTTGGAAGGCAATTTAGATAGGAGAAAAATGTAGGCTTTTCAAAGGGAATTAAATACCCTAGGAAGCCCGTGTTTTCCATCCATTTTCCCTAAAAAAACCCCCTCTTCACATTTCTATCCATTTCTCTCCATCTCCAATCCATTTTTCATCAGTTTGTTATTCAAGGTAAGATTTCAAGCATCCAAGTCCTACATTCATCATCTCTTGATAAGACGTCAAATGCATGTATTTTCCATAGCATTTAACATCTCTTTTGTCATCTTTTTGTTGGAAGTTTGCTAGATTTAGGTAGGTTTACATCATAAGGGGTAGATGACCATTTTCAGTTTTCATACCTAAATCGTTCATTTTGTAACCTATTTATAGTCTAATGGATTTTTGGTCCTTACGAGCGTCTAGATTCCTTTTTGTAAACTTAAATTGTATATTGCTCGGAAGCACTTAAGATTGATTAGTGAAGGTCATTTGCAAAAATAGTAGAAGATTGAAGGCCATGAGCAATATGTGGTAGAAGAAAAGTACAAAAATTAAAGAACGAAGGCCAACCGACCGATGTGAAAACTGGGTGGCCGACCGGCCTGGTGATGAAGAATCGGGCGCGCCAATCTCTTACGTCTTGCCCTAGGCCTCGTTCCACTGCTTCAAGCTCTCCAGTCCGCATCTGTGGTCCTGCTCCAGCATGCCTCACGCCCAAGCCTCGCCATGCCTCGCTCTATCGTGGCCCCTGCTTGCTCCTGGTCACGATGCCTTGCTCCAGCCCTACTGCCTCACGTGCTCGCACGCCTAACTCTACACGCCTCGCGCCCAAGCCTTGCCATGCCTCACGCTCATGCGGCCCCTACTCCTTCTAGGCCGCAACACCTTGCTCCAACTCTGTGCCTTGTGTGACCAGCACGCCTAACACATTTGTGTTATTTTTTACTCTCTTTTAGTACTATAAATAACCCTAACCTTATTATATTCTTAATTGCTCTTCTCTTAGCCAAAAATCCATCACTCCAAACCCTAGGTTCTTCATCTTTTTCACCTTGCCTCTCTTTATTTCTCTATGAATTTGTCTATAGATGTTAGTATGATTTGTATTAGCTAAACTTAGTACTTGGGAGAAATTGACCAAGGCTTCCAAGCCTATATCTTAAGAACAATTTGTGGCCTATTAAATGCTTTTACTATTATGCATTTATGGAGCCTTGAATGTGGGTTGTTGATGTCATTAATGTTCTTAAAAGTTTTATTATATGAAGTACTTGTATGATTGCTCGTTAGGGTTTGGGGAAAGTAGCTAATTTCCTCTCTTCTTGATATGAAATCCAAGAGTATAAATTAGAGCTTTTGATTGTGTTGATGGGTTGTAATTTCTAGATGAATATGATGTTTTTGAACTTTTTTTCATGTTTGTTTTAGGTAGCAAAGGAGAGAAATCTATGAACATTGAATGTTCTTGACTAATCTTGTGTAAATTGGTTCAATTCTTAGACACAGTGTAGTGTTTATAAGTGCTACCAAGCTTGTTGGCTCTTCGTGCTCAATACCATCAATGAGATACTTTTAGTCGTGTCTCAAATAAAGGAGTCATTGGTGAGGTTTGACAAGAGATGTTGAATTCACTTTTGCAAACTACTATCTAAGAATGGTAGAAGACTAGTTTTCATAACAAGTTGTGAAAGTAATAAATAGGTTGCATGTTCAATGATATAGGCTTGGAAGTGGAAGTCAATTGTGCCCAAGGTTCCGTAACTTGTGTTTTAAATCTCGTTCTCATAGTTTATTGTTTGTTTACTAGTTTTACTTGCTTGTAAGTTAACTTGTCTTTAAATTGGTGACTTAGGAAAAACCAACCAAAACCCCCCTTTCTACATGCCTTTATATGTATCTATATATGTCTATGCCTAGTATGTTTTCCGCTCTATATGTTTAAACACTTGAAAAGAGGAGGCAAGGGCTATGATACAACCAATGGATATGGATGACATAGAGAGGTGTGATTTATTCCTCAAAGGTCGGCAAAACAAGAAGGGTCTATACGAGAAGCCTAAAGAAAAAAGAACTTGTGGAACAAGTGGTAAACCTGACCACCCTAAACTGTGTTTTGACTTCCTTCGTTTACATATTACCTTTTATTTATGTTATAAAGTTCCCGTATTTTCAATACTTAGGATAAATTGAAGAATGATGCATTGGAAGGGAAACTCATACCCACGTTTAAGAACAACATCCTTTTTGCAGCTACCAAAAAACCCAACCATGTAGGCCGTGTTAGGGGAGTGGGTGGGTACTTGAATCAACATGAGGCATTTGGAATTACTCGGTACTATGGTCGTGCACAACCAATGCATGTCCAAACTTTGCAAAAACATGCCCTTCAACAAGAGAAACAAATAGAGCAACAAAACATTCTCATTCGAAAGTTGATCCAACACACCAACCTTGTGCTTCCCGAGAATTTAGATGATTTGACACCCAATTGGATGCCACCATTAAGAGAATCACACCATTCACCAAAAGATGTTGAGGTCAATCGGGAGGCAATCATTGAAATTTTTGCAAACGAAAATGACAATCACGACAATGCCATCCTCCCTAGTGATAAAAATGTAAACATTTAACATTTATCAAATCATTAATTCAAAGTTTTCGTCATATTTAGAAATTGTAGTTGGTGTCGATGTAGGGTTCACATATGTGCGAGCTATACATAAATCAAGGCATAAGTGATAGACCACTCCATGTAGCGGATGAAAATTTTGCATGAGCTAATGAAATATCATCATAGCCCACTGCCAATTATGTACGGAGAATACAAGAATGTTAGTCCCGCTCATGAAATGTTTCTTTTATGGCCCCGTCGACTAGTATATGCCGATCATATGAAGGATCGCCATTTGAATGTCAAACGGCCAACAACGCTGAAAGTGGTCCAAACTACACCATAAGCGGTCCAAACTTCACCTAAACCGGTCCACACCATACCTAAACCGGTCCAGACTACACCGGAAGAGATTAGACAACCGGTTCCAAGAGCACAAGTCTCAAATCACTATTGGAAACCTCCCCTCCCTTTAGCAGCTATTTTTTTGGCCCCGTAGCAGCTATTTTTTTTTATTTTCCAACTTGGGTGCCTAAGTGGACGGTGAAACATTAATTTAACGTAGTAGCTATTAAGTAGTAGCTTCTACAATTGGCTACTATTTATTTTTGCAACGGTAAGCTTAACTGCTGCTTTGCGTAGCATCTATTTTTTTCCCATGTAGCAGGTATTCTTTGATTTGCCAAGTTAGGTGCCTAAGTGGCTGATGAAATGTTAATTAACGTAGAAGCTACTGTATTAACACCTTCTACACATAACGGGGAAGCTGTTTTAAAAAATAGCTGCTAAATATTGTAGATGTTAAAAAAAAAGCTGTTACATATTGCAGCTGTTTAAAAAAACTACTACATGCTGCAGCTGTTTAAAAAAATATATTGGATGGCTTTGAAACAACATACGCCATCTACACAGATCCACCTCCAAGATCAATGGTTCCAACGGTTTCCGGATATGGTTTGCCTGTATTTCCCAGCAAATAATTGATCGCAACCTGCAAATATAATGGTAGTATTCAATTATGCTTTGTAAAAAGGCCTAAACATATTAATTTAGGAGAAAAACTCACCCAAAAATAGGAACCTTCTTGGAAACCTTCAAGCACACTAACCCAATCTGGCTTGTAATTCAAAGAGCTACTCTCAAACAATTCTCTGACCTTTTGAGTGCACAAAATCAACAAATTATACACGACTATTTGTGTAGATTATAACAACAGTTTTAAAATTTGGAACCTAAATACTTACCGCTTTGAAAATATGTTCAAGTACTACAAAAGGCTAAAGCTAGTCAGGTTCACAACTCTAATCCAAAGATTTCAAAGATGACTTTGATGCTTGGCAAAACATGCTGCAGATTATGATATGCATATAACTAGAGCATGGAGACCTTCAAGGACAGGTCTAAAAGGGCTATTAGCCATCAGGGCACACAACTTATATATGACTTAGTTGAAAATGAGATAGAATTATAATCCCAGGTAACGAATACAAATAACAATAGGAAAATGGATAATCATACAAGCACATAAACAACATCACATTGACAACTACACAAAAATTCGAAAAACATGATCACTAAGCACAAAACCAACATACAAATACCAAACTAAAGCTATGAAGGAAGAGCATACCCAGACTTCATTTGGAGCTCCGCCATAGTGCTGGATCCCAGACAATGAAGGCACATAGTACTGAACCACATAATCCTCACGCCTCACGGTCTAGCACGAGAGGCACCCCCACACCATAAGCGCTTCATTCCCCAAAAGCCTCCCACAGATCACCAGGCACAAAGTAAGACTGATACTCAATATCGCAAGTCCTCCACCCCTTCATTGCAGTATGTGTCTGCACGATAGCTTCACATATGTTCTCTGGTACAGATCAGATAGCATTCCAGATCGCATTAGTGGCAATGAAGTTCTTAGGATGTGAGTATAGGAGGAAAAATCCATCGATCTCCAATGTTGCCCTGAAATAATTTGAAACAGGAGCTGGTAAAATAGGGCTAAGCTATTTTATTTGGCTGTGCTTTCTCATCATATAAATGGACCCCTTTTTTGTCAAATCCAGCATGAGAATCTGAATTCGATAGATTTTCAGCATCAAAAGTGTAAAGTCCAGATTTGGTTGATTGGCAATTTGTGGTAATTATGCAAATATGGTATTATTAAGTTGCAACATCAAAGAAGGAATTTTGGTGAAATAAGGAAAGGTTGAACACTGAATCTGAGAAGGATACATCTCATCCAAGTTGTATTTAAGTTGGAGAATATATCAGTTCCTAAATATGTGGGATTTGATTAATGTAATGGAATTGGTATATTTAGTTATGGTTAGGATATGGATGAGATATTCTGGTTATTCTAATTCCTTACTTAAAGGGACTAGATTTGGTAATTCTTATCTCCAAGAGATTTGATTGTAATCAGAATATTATGTGGAGAAGGAAATACATTTGCACAAGACTACATGCATAAGAAGACTTTCCATGTTGAAACAAATGGAAAGGTGAAGCCTAAAATAATTTAATTAGTTGAATATATTGCATAAATATTGAGTTATGGAATATTGGAGATTTCACAATATATTATTTTAGGCGTGTGATTGAAACATATTGAATTTATGGAAAACCCTATAATTATGGAATTGGATTTATGTAATATTATTGGATAATTGAGATAAGGAAAATCACTTTATTTATTGGATTTGGATAAGCTTCAGAAACAGATTTGGAAACAGAATCTTTGAAGACAAATGTGGAGAATTCCAATCTGCTCATGATATATATATTTATGGAGATCACGGCTGTGCTACTCATGAATTAATTAAGGAAAAATCTGCATCCAGATTTTATCTTTCGAGAGGTACTACAAAGTCATTCGTCTGTGTTCCAACATGAACTTAAACTGTTGGTCAAGTTCAAAATCATATACCTTAATTCCTCCCGTAGGAGGAGATCCAGCGTCGATGAATTTCAAGGTCAGAGGGAGTTTGATCAATGCGGATCAGTAGCAAGGGGAGTTTGTAGAATTCACATGTTATAATTAGTTACGATAAGTATATTGTATGGTGTACATTGTACTGTATCTTTCTGATTAGTGGATTCATTCTAAACTGGGCATAGCCCCGCAGATGTAGGTGAATTTCACCCAACTGAGTAACCAAGTCTCGTGCTTTCATGTTTTACTTTATTGCATACTTAATTAGAAAGGTTACGTTGGAACACGATAGTAATTATTAAATTAATTAGGTAAAACCAAATTTCAAGAAGTTCCAGTTGAAGTGTAGACTTGATCTGCATATTCTGCACTGCTCGTGAGCACCATATTTCCGTCATCAAGGAATTGGAGATAAAATCTCATGTTTAAGGAGAAGTTTGTCTCTGATATCTGAGAATTGAGAGCACTTCCAATGCCTAGTTCTTGACCAGGCAATATAGTATCAACGTACACTTTAAAGCTCTCCCACAACCAGCTACCATCATTTCCTTTGAGAATAAAGTTCCTGGTGTCATTCAAGAACACTTGATTTGTCGGAATATCCATACCCTGAGTTCTCCGAGTCCTCCATATTTCTCTGTTCTTCGGATCGAGAAGCACAAGCCCGGCCTCGGAATCGACTCAAACAGATGATCCTCGGGGTACCACGGGGTTGATTATATTCGGGTACCAAGCAACAGTTTGATCCTGGATATTGTTGAAATTATGCACGCCGTGGAGTCTGTCATACGCGCGTCACTGATGCCACGGTGGTGCTTCACGGGGGAGGAGCGGAGTTTGGTTCGGAGTTTGAGGATCCTCAGTCCCGTGGTGAAGACGGATGTAAGGGAGACCTTGGCGGAGATATTATAATTTAGATTTTATTATTTTTGGCAAAGTTTTGAGAAATACCATCTTTCTGTAGGCGTATGAAAAGATTGGTTTAATTATAATAATAAAAAAGTAAAAGGTTTTAATTGTAGAGTCCGTCTCTTGAAAGACAGTCTTTCCATAAGTTATGGAAAGACCAAGGTTTAAAGTGTAAATTAGAAGAAATTAAGATAAAATTTTCGGGTTGCATGAACCGGGTTATAAATTTTATAACTACTACATGTTTCATACTAAAACTTTAATATTGTAACTAAGACCTTTTACCTTTTATTATTCCAATCAAACCCCATCTTTCCATAAGCCTATGGAAAGACAGTCTTTCCCAAGGCTTTGCCTTAATTGTAATGTTAAAAATTTATGGAAAGACCATATTTTAATAGTCAGACTCTTATTTTAATGTTAATTCCTTTTTAAAATATGATAAATAAATATTTTAAAAGTCAAATATTTTCATTCATATTTATATATACGAAGTCAAGTAAGGGTTGGCCGCTCGAATACGTTGCTACCCTATACAAGTTTGTATTTTTCAATTTTGTAACAGAATATTTATTAACAATCGGACTCAAGAACATATCTGTAATTCTTTCCGATTTCCCTTTCTTTACCTCTAAGTAATCAATTCTAAGTTACTCTAGAACATGTACTAGCGCTTTTCATCATTTCTTTCAAAAAATATTTATTTTCTATTTCTATATTATGCAAGAATAACAATAAACATGTATTTCGGAGCAATGGATAATAGGGTAATACAATTTGGGCCATAAAGTAATTTTCCAAAAGTTTGTAGAAGTAATCACTGTTGACTTAGAGGCCCCATTCATTCATCCATACATGTCTAAATTGCAAATTCACAAATGTATAATATTGAATTCCATTTGGTGTCGCCAATTTTGTAATTCGACAACTCCAACTTTCTTGGAGGAACTTAAGTGCAAAAAATAAAAATTGTACTCATTACTCAAAATTCAAATCCGCTCGAACTTGATTCTATCCTATGCCCCCATTGTATTTTCGAAGTTTGTAACAGAATATTTATCAACAATTGCGCTCAAGAACATATCTGAAATCGTATCTGATTTCCCTTTCTTTACCTCTAAGTAATCAACTTTAAGTTACTTTATAACATGTACGAGCGCATTTCATCATTTCTTCCAAAAAAAATATTTATTTTCTGTTTCAATATTTATGTAAGAATAACAAAAATCATGTATTTTGGAGCAATGGATAATAGGGTGATACAATTTTGGGCCATAGCGTAATTTTCCAAGATTGTTTAGAAGTAATCAATGTTGACTTTAGAGACTTTTTCATTCATCCATACATGCCCAAATTGCAAATTCACAAATGTATAATATTGAATTGCATTTTGGTGTTGCCAATTTTGTGATTCGACAACTTCAACTTTCTTGGAAGGAGCTAGTGCAAAAACTAAACACTTTACTCGTTACTTGAAATTCAAAGCCGCTCGAACGTGATGCTACCATATACACCCCATTATATTTTCCAAGTTTGTAACAGAATATTTATGAACAATTGGGCTCAAAACCATATCAGTAATCCTTTCCGATTTCCCTTTCTTTACTTTTAAGTAATCAACTCTAAGTTACTCTATAGCATGTACTAGCGCTTTTCAACATATCACACAAAAGAATATTTATTTTCTATTTCTATATTTATGCAAGAATAACAAAAATCATGTATTTTTTAGAGAAAGATAACACCGTAACAAATTTTTGGACCATATCGTATTTTATATTAAATATGTTGGAGGCGCTTCCGTTCACCAATTGTAGCCCAAATTATGAACGCGCAATTGTCTGTAATTTAATTTTTCTACATTCTTCACTCAATTCAAGACTAATCATAAAATCAACCGGGTTCCGTATCATAATTTATGAAATTAAAAAATAATTGATTACTGAAGAAAAAATAAATTGTAATTATATTTTCAAATTTTGGATAAGTTTAACTAAATTTATATACTCCCTCATTGAAGATAAATTTAATAATATCTCACATGCTATTTTTATTATTTTCATATATATATATAATGATTATATTTAAATATCAATCATTTATTACAAATTGATTGAATTTGGTTTCAAGGCAAAAAAGGCTATATACCAAAAATGTGGCATATTATCCCAAGTTTTAAATACACACCTTATAACCTAATGTGTCTTGTTGTGACCAATTACTACTTTAATTCTTTTTTGTGCATGGCCGAGACAAAGGCCATGGGCAGTGGTAGAGACCACTACCGGTCTCTTACCAATTAAATATATTATTTTTCTCCCTCTCTCTCTTCCACCTCAGCTTAAGAGATCACTTAAGAGACCACCTTTTTTTTTCTCCATAATGGTAAGAGACCACTGTGCACTATTCATGGAACCCACTTGATTTTCTCTATCCTACTCATTAATTTGACCATTACATATTATTATAAATAAATTTGTCCACAAAAAATAAGTTTAAATATTTAAATTTAAATTGGTTTTTAAGTTTAAATTCGTTTTTAAATTTAAATGCGTTTTAAAATTTAAATTTAAAGCCGTTCTTTAATTTAAATTCTTTTTAAATTTTAAACTTAAATTCGTTTTTACATTTAAATGCGTTTTAAAATTTAAATTTAAAGTCGTTCTTAAATTTAAATTCGTTTTTAATTTTAAACTTAAATTCGTTTTTACATTTAAATGCGTTTTAAAATTTAAATTTAAAGTCGTTCTTAAATTTAAATTCGTTTTTAATTTTAAACTTAAATTCGTTTTTAAATTTAAATGCGTTTTAAAATTTAAATTTAAAGTCGTTCTTAAATTTAAATTCGTTTTTAATTTTAAAATTAAATTCGTTTTTAATTTTAAATTCGTTTTTAAATTTAAATTTAATATAATGTTTAAATATTTAAATTTAAATTCATTTTTTAAAAATATGGTAAATAATTTGTTTAAAAATATGGTAAATAATTTAAATTCATTTTTTTGAAATGAACCCATGTGAGTGGACCGATTAAAAAGAAATGATGAAAACCAATTACAATGAAAAACCATTGACAAATGTATGGTCTAGTCTGACCAATTATTACCGACAACCTATTACAATTAATTTCCACCGTAAACTACCCCAATTAATTTATCTCGCAGTGATTCCTCTGCTGCGGACAACTCTCCCTTTTGAATCAAACTATCAAGGAGTTTAGTGTTAGCTATCAGTTGATCCCGCTCTGATTGTTTATCAACGAACTCCCGCTGTGCTATGTTGTACTCCATTCTAGCTCTTTCACTCTCCGCAAGTATTTCAGCCTTTTTCGTAGCTGCTTCAATTGCGGCCGCACACTGCATTCTGGCAGATTCTTTCGAATGTTCATCATTTGTTGCTCTTGCCCTGGCCTTTCCTTTCCCCCTTGCCTTGCATTTAGCGGCTTTAACACCAATAGGCCTGGATGGATATTGCATAGCTTGAGGATCGTCGCCACCACGGGGTGTTGATGGCACCCCTGGTGAATATTCTTCTCCATCAGTATCCTTCGGGCCATATTGTGCTATGAATTTGGGGTTCCTCCTGCAATCGTCATAGCAATGGAAGAATAAAAATTGTTGTCCGTCATTTTCATCTGCAAACAAGTTCAGGGTCCATGACTTTATGTCTCCTTGGCTTGAGCCACTCCCGCCCCGACTGAAGTGACGCGCGGCTTTGCTTTCACACCCTACATATTTGCCAATATCGTGAGCCATTTTTGACCACCGACACTTGCACGACTTCATTGACCGGTTGGAATTTGCATACTGGTTCACATCGCGCATAATTTTAGACCAAAACACACCCGCATTTTGACCCGTACCCAACACGCAGTCGGTGGAATGCTCGAACCATGCGCCACATAGGATTTTATCATCCTCTACACTCCATTTGTCCCGGCTACTTCTCGTCTTCGTAACCTTACTCCCGGACACTATTGCAACTTCATCATTTCCTTCACCTACATCATTTCATAAAAGAATAAATCATTTTTTCAAAGCAAAACAAATCTCAAACATATACTAACTTCCAAATTATGTTCATGACATGTTAAAATAAACGAACATATTAGATGATGTACTTGATTGTTCAAACGATATACTAGATTGCATATTAAAATGCATATACTATATGCATATACTAAATGCAAATACTAAATGCATATACTATATGCATATACTAAATGCATATACTAAATGCATATACTAGCTACATATATTTTGCATGTTCAAGTATACTTATTTTAAAATATACCAAAGGAAAATGAAGGCAATATAAATGATTTATAAATTACAATCTTCATAATTGAAATAAAACACATTAAAATAGGGCTTACCGTCTGTAACATCGTGACTTCCATATTGTCGCCCATCTTCACCCCCAAAATTTTGGCCCGGGGAACCGCGACCTACTCGGGGTGAAAATGCACCCGATTCGTTTATAGCATCAAGATGTGGAGCTTGAAAGCCTTGACCATATAAATTATGGTACGAAATTTGCGATTGGGTGTTCGCATTTCGGGAGTGGTTCAGGTAAGGAGGGTTCATGTATGCGTTTCGGGAAGAGTGGCATTGATTTTGAAAATTCATGTATGAATGTTGAGAATTGAAATAAAAGTGGGGAGGCATGTTCGGAGAATTTTCACTAAATTCCGAATTTGGAAATGGACGATAATTCGGATTTTGCGAAAAATTCTCCGTATCGAAAGAATTTGGAATTACCCGATCTTTGCCTTTCGACGTTCTTCGTGGATCCATCACGAAAAATGAATAACAATATAGAAGATGAATTTGTGAGGTAAGAGAATTTGATTTGGAAATGGTGTGGTGAAATGAGTTGAAATGGTCCATATTTATAGGCAAAAAAAAGTGGGAGAATGGAATATAAAAATTATAATAGATATTTAAAAAAAATTGTGCAAAATTTCGTCTGGGACACGTGTCGCCACCAGAATGGGACACGTGTCCCATTTAAAAAATGGCCGTTATCCAGCCGTTGGGGGGACACGTGTCGTCTCCGTATTGGACCACGGTCCCCCAGAATTCAAAGTCTGATTTCTGGGTAAAAAATTACCGTTGCGGACACGTGGCCCAACCCATGGGTGACACGTGTCCGCAACAAAAAAAGGAAAAAAAAAGCTTGCGGCTGAGTGGGACACGTGGCCCACTCAGTGGGCGACACGTGTCCCACCCGTTGAAAAAAAACAAAACGCGCGGAGCCCATGTGCCATTGTCAGCGCTTGTGGCACATTGTCAGCCTCCAGACCGGGCTCTTAGTAAGAGCTCGGTGAGTGGTCTCTTAACAAGAGACCACTCAAAAGACCACCACTGTGGTGGTTTTCGGTCTCTTAAGCGGTCTTTTAATTTTAAGAGACCACCACTGCCCATGCCCTAATGTCCTTTTGAAACATGTAAGATTTTCTAACACCGAAGCATTTATTTACGTCTACACAAAAATAGCTGCTACAATGTCAAAAGGTTGTGACCTATCATTTCTTAAATTCTTTTTTATGCATAGCCGAGACCAACGTCATTTTGAAACATGTAAGATTTTCTAACACCAAAGCAGCTATTTACGTCTACACAAAAATAGCTGCTACAATGTCTAAATGTTGTGACCTATTACTACTTAAATTATATTTCAAGCATGGTTGAGACCAATGTCCTTTTGAAACAAAGAAGATTTTCTAACACCAAAACAGCTATTTACGTTTATACAAAAAATAGCTTCTACAATGTCAAAAGGTTGTGAACTATTACTACTTAAATTCTTTTTCTGGCATGGTCGAGACCAACATCATTTTGAAACATGTAAGATTTTCTAACACCGAAGTAGTTATCTACGTCTACACAAAAATAGCTGCTACAATGTTAAAAGGTTGTGACCTATTATTACTTAAATTCCTTTTTATGCATGGCCAAAACCAACGTCCTATTGAAACAAAGAAGATTTTTTAACACCGAAGAAGCTATTTACATTTACACAAAATAGCTGATACAATGTTCAAAAGGTTGTAACCTATTGAACGCAACAACTATTTTTCAATAACAGCTGCTATGTTTTCCCGTCTAGCTTAATATAGTAGCAGTTTTTAGGAAATAGCTGCTATGATTTTCCACCAATACTAAAATACCTCACTCTAGAAGCAGTTTATAATAATTGGCTGCTTAACAATTGTTAATTGAAGCTCTTATTAAATAATGGCTGCTTAATAATTTTTAATTCAAGCGCTTATTAAATAATAGCTGCTAAAAATAAATAATAGCTGCTACTCACTTACGCATTAGCGGTTTTTTAAAAATAGCTGATCTAAACTGCTGCTGGGGGGGTTCTAGTAGTGAATTATGCACCTCACTTCGTAAAAGTGCTATGCAACTGGCTTCAACCGTATCAACCCAACTCGATTTACGCATTCATGGGAAACAATTGCGTATTTGGTGCCAAGAGAAACATCATCGCGATGTGGAGTGATTTAGAGGACCTTTGGAAATGTGAGCAAGTTAATCAGGTGGTAATGTCCATTTTACATATTAAATTCATGTTTAATTTTAGTTTTCACTAATTGTTTACGACTGATGCAAAATATTTCATAATTTCAAGGTACATGTATTTTATGTACAATCAAAAGAAGGAGTGGGTCAGATACATGTACCCGGTGATGACTCAAGTGATCAGTTGTACAAACCAAGAGAGAATCGACTACATTCGCAAAAACCTTGGGAGAAAGGATAAGAAATTATCCATTACGCCCTACATTGAAAGGTTATAGTTACAATCTTCATTATGTTCGCAAACATCAATTACACATTTTAATAAACATTACATTCTATTTTGTACCGGGATCATTGGCAATTGATCATCATTGTTCTGTAAAAAAACGTGTGTATTAGATGGATCCATTGCATTTCCAACCATCAGACTCATTTGTCAACATTTTGGAGTACGCTATGAAGGACAATAGTGAAGATAGTGAAAACAATTTTTTGGTGGTCAAAATCAAGGTATAATATGAATAAATTGCTTCATTTTTTCCATCGAGATTTATTGAAGTGTTTCTATACGTTACCAATTTCATGTTGTTTAAAACCGTATAAGAAGCAAGATCAAACATGGGATTGCACCTATTACATAATGTTGTACGCAATAGAGTTCATAGAGGGCGTGAACTTGGATTTACTTGAGATTGACAAGGTAGTTGTACATTTGGTTGTAACAGACAATAGTAGTGTCTCAATGTCAATAATAATATTTCCAACTAACTCGCTATACAAATAGGTTTTACTAAAGGCAACAAGGCCCTATTGGAAACAAGACATCAACCCCGCTAGGAATTGTTTGGCTAGGCATCTCATTCTCAACCGCTCGCATCCTCTTGGGAATTCTAACTTGGCAGAGTAACAAAATTTAGGTAAATTGTTGTGATGTAAAGGTTTAGCATAGAATTTGATTGACTTCTATTCCTTTCTATAGATTATTGCTTAGTTAGCATTTTTTATAGATTTTTGTTAGCAAGTAGAACAATTGCGTGTATTTGATTACATTTGTGGCTATTGAAAGAGGCCTATTTTGTGTTGGGAAATTCATTGAAAGGGGTTTTTTACCATTGGAGCCGAGTGGAGTTCTGAACTCGTAACAATAATTGGCCCTTCGGAAATCATAGGGCTGAGTAGGTTTATGAACTCAGAACTAAAAAATTACCAACAAAAAAAAGAGCCAATGAAATTACAGAGGCAGCCCAGAATATGCACCCAATCAGGGAACCATTTATACAATGGGAACCGATTATGGCTTCCGAGTGAGGAACCTAGTTACATTTGGAACTCGAAACGACTCACCCGGTCCGGCCAAGGTCACCCAGTTCCGAGTGATGAACCACAATAAGGCGGTTTGAATATGCAATTAATGGTGAGTTTGGAACGGACGCTAGGGCCGAGGGAGAGCATCTAGGTTCCGAGCTTGGAACCTATTATAGGTGGTTTCACCAGCCTTTGAAAGGCATTTCATAACCGCCTTTAATGGCTATTTTTAAAGGCGGTTCTCAGAACCGCCTTTAATGGATCGCAAGTAAAGGCACGATCATAGAGGGTACTTTGAAAGTGTCTTCTTTCACTACAAGAAAATGAACCTATTACTTTGCCCTTTTTACCTCAGTTTTTTGGCTTAGCTTAAAAAACCAAGGTAAAAAGTTCTTTTACCTCGGTTTTTATTATTTTTGAAGTAAAAGATATTATTTACCTCGGTTATAAATAAAACCGAGGTAAAAAATTGGTTTTTTTACCTCAGTTATTATTATAACCAAAGTAAAAGGTTAAAAAATGAAGAAAATAATCTTACCGATGTTTGTGCGACGTCGATTGATGTAATAAAATTGTTGCCAAAATTGCGTATTCTGTCATTGTCACCAACAGAGCGTGAGATGGATGACCGGCGTCGCATAAAATTAAATATAGAACATTTAGATGTTAAAGTTGAGAAGGATTAACTATGAAAAAGAGGAGTTTTGTTAAATTTTGCTATTCTAAAATTTAATAAGGTTCATTATGTTATGTTACGATTGAAAATGGTTGAATAATAACCACAACCAACATGAAAAAAAAATTAAATGGTACGATTGGAAATGTTTTTAAAAATCACGCATAGATCAAATCACACATATATTCAACTACATATTGTTCAAAAAAGATGGTAAAATTATTAGAAAAAATTTAATCACGAAAATCTCCTTACAAATTTATTGGTACAAAATAGTTCAAATATTAACAATAAATGTATGAGTTCCATTATTAGAATAGAAATTACAAGAAAATCAAGCACGATAACCTTGAAGATAATCAGCCCCCAAGCTTCTATGATCTCGAAGAACAAGGTGTCCCCAATGCGCACGTTGTTGCCGGAAAGGAACTTGGAAAAAATCCTTCGAGGACAGGGCCTTGATCTTCCCTTGGCCCGAGTAGTTCATGTGCCACTCATTCCCGTAGCACCTTATCACATCAAGGGTCTTTGCATTCGGAAGAAGTGGTACAATTTCAATTGGGATGTACTTATCAGAAAAACAAATCATTATGAACAAATATTGGAAATTATAAACATATAGTATTAACTGAAAATAAAATAATTTCATGATTTTAATTATTTGCAAGTTTTAGTCCTTACCAAAGTTGGGTTTTTCCCAAAGTTTTGCTGCTTCAAAGTGCAGTGGAAACACAGGTTTTCTAGAGCCATTTCAATGTCGAACACAACCGGTTTAGGTTTTTTCCTTTGTGCGGAGAACTATACAATTAATACAAATAAAAATTAATTTAGATACAGTACTGTGCATATGTATTAGTAAATATATTATGTAAAATGATAAAATACCTGGAAAAATGGGCGCTTAGAGGATCCTTCACTAGCCATTAGTCACATATATGAAGTGAAAAATATGTTTACGGTAAACTATCCTCATAAGAACAACGTGCGAAGTTGGTAATGTCGCATGAACATATCGGTCTCAATCAGTGGCAGCGTCGACATGTAACGGTGACATTTCCTGTGAGTCAGCAAGACCGATATCACGACCAACGATAAAACGAGGTCGTAAAAATAAACACTAAGTTAAGAAAAATGCCTACATGCAAAGTTTCTAAGACATCGGTAAAAGCGATGTATACATCGATACAACTGCGACGACTTATGAAACAACTTGAAATAAGAATGTGTGATCTCGCATGCATAAATCGAATGAAATGTGACAAGAGATCGACTGTGCATGTGTCAAAGACAGCAATGGGAAAAAATATAGAAACCCAGCAACAAAACATGCATTAAGGAGACAAAATTACACAAAAAATTCCTAGCACAAACAAGAACATAATGCCTAGGTTCACATGTACGAAAACTTCTCACTCTAACAAATCTGAGTAAGAACTAGAAAACCAAAAATACAACTCATACAAAAAAGCATGGATTAATTAAACAAGGTTAAATAACAATTACAAAACCTTAGGCACTACATGAGTAGAAATTCATACCTTTGTCAAAAAAGAAGAGGAAAGGGGTGGACAGACTCTTGGTATTCGCGAGAAACTTGGAAATGAGGAGCTTAAACTAATTTTGGGGGAACATTTATTTATAGCAGTTTTTATGTGACGTCATTTTGGGACCTTGTGTTGTCTGCCGCGGTAAGTGTGACTTCGTACCGATATCGCTGTAGTTGATAGACCACCGACTACATAGTGACATCGCAGTATTACAGATGGGCTCCATACATAGAGATATAATAGATGGGCTCCATACATAAGGTATTATAGATAGGCTCCATACATAAGGTATAACTCGGCTAGTGCGACGCCGCAGTATAATCGACCCCTCTAACATAATAACTGGCATATGGCCGACGTCGACAAGTGTGATTACGGGCCCCACCATTTCAGCCCACTAGCATTTCAAATGAACACGCATTTGACCAAAAAATATATAATTGACCTTAATAACACTCTATAGTATATTAGAAATACATATTGAATTTTATATGTCCACAAACTTTATTAATGTTCCTTTCGAACGGAATTGATTTTACTCTACGGGTCAAATTTTTGATTTTTGCACTTAGGTCCCTCCACGAATGTGGGAGACGTGGAAATGCAAATTTGGAGATACCCTAATCTAATTCACAATGTCATGACCAAGATGTTCCGATTTAAGCATGACCATATGAATGGAACGGGGTAATCGTCCGTAATATGTATTAGTATTTCCATTTATACCCTTAGGATAAGCGTTATCAGAACGCTGATTCCCACCACATATAATCTAATGAAATATCTTATTCTTGGTTTTTTATGAAAATAAAATTTAATAAAATCACGTCTATCAAATTTGAGAAAGCTCTAGTACAAGGTTTAAAGTAAATTATAGGTGGTTAACTTATAAGTAGGCAAAGGTTAATTGGAAGATGTTAACTAGGAGAAGTCTCCATGGGATCATGCATGTTTATTTATCAATTTCTAGGATTATAAGTTTGACTGAGGATGACAAAGGTCCCTTCCCGGACGTTTCAAATCGATTTTACCTCCACGGGTCAAGTTTTAAATTTTTGCACTTAGGTCCCTCCACGAATGTGGGAGAAGTGGAAATGAAAATTTGGAGATACCCTAATCTAATTCACAATGTCATAACCAAGATGTTTCGATTTAGGCATGACTGGATGAATGGAACGGGGTAATCATCCGTCATTTGTATTTCCATTTATACCCTTAGGATAAGCGTTATTAGAATAATAATTTCCACCACATAGAATTAAATGAAAATTCTCATTCTTGGCTTTTTATGAAAATAAAATTTAATAAAATCACGTCCATCAAATTTTAGAAAGCGCTAGTACGTGGTCTAGAGTAAATTATAGATGGTTACTAATAGGAATGCAAGGGTTTAGTTGGAAGAGCTCGTGGAAGACTATGTGGAATAAGAGCCGTTTCTTATTTGATACTTTTGGTTATTATAACCGGTGAATTTTTAAATATTTACATTATAGGTTCCTCCAAGAAAGTGGTAGAAGTCCAAATACAAATTTGTAGATAACATTTTTGGATTCATATTTTCAAGGAAGGAGCCCCAATCTTAACACAGCGTATTTTATGACACTTTAAAAAAAACAATTTTCCCTCGTGTGCAACGTCACGGGTATGTCGCAGAATACAGATCCATAAGCGAACAACAGCCACCGTCAGTCATAATAAAATTTCCAGCGGGAAAGCAAATTTTGAGATGAAAATGTGAAGCAAAATTTACCCCTCCCCCACCCCCCCCCCCCCCAACCCACACACACACACACACACACACACACATTTCAAGTCATTAATACTAGCACTATCACCCATTTCTCATCTATAACACACTTTCTCCAAGCCATAGCTACAATACACCATCCTCTTCATCCGCACCTTTAATACAACAATTCAAGAGTTCAATCAATTTGTTTTTCCCACATATGAACAACTGCCCGATGATGGAGCACCTCCACGTTCAAATTAGTTGAGGTAGTTTTCCATACATTCAATGTTAATTTAGCAATTTAATTACCATACCTTCTACATGTTATGTTTCTCATAGATCAAGGCTTGTATATTTTCATAATGTATGATGATTGTGTTACATGTTATATAGTGTATATTGTTTTTGTTTCCACATATGATGTCATGTTGTAGGGAATGAGAATAAATGCTTAGATTATGGTTGATTGTGTACAATAATTACTTATTCGTATGAACGCGATATGAATGTGCAACGTCGGTCACTGTTAGTCGCCCTTCACGATGTAAATCCGAATTCAGACCGACAACGTACATGTCAATAAAAAGCATGAAATTTCTTGAATGTGCAACTTCGCACTTAAATTGGCCTTAACGACATCAATTACTATAATATGTGACGTCGCTTCTACCCATATCCATTCCTTTTCCAAGTTGACATTCTCGTCGTCCAAGTATGACTATACTATGTGTATTTTAAATTCGTATCTTCCCAATTCTAACTTAAATTTTTTCTGCTGTATATTCGGTGTAATAGGACAACGAGAGTTATGGATGGACTATAGATGGATGACTTTTCGTTTCAATACTCGCCACGACAGTGTTTATGCCTTACACCATAATCAATTTAGAGGTTCAATACCTTTAATTTTTAAATTTATGAGCAATCTTATGTAGTGGTGGATCAAGACTAAATATTGAGGGGGGTGCTACTAAGAATAACGAGACAATTTTAATAATATATAGTATAAGCAAAAAAGAAGAAGTTATTGATTAATACATACAAATGACTAATCTACGGGATAAGTGGAGATCTGTGACTTTCATATATTGAAAGTATTGTACTCCATCTGTCCCTTTATGAGTGTGTTTAATAGAGACGTGCTTATAAGTAAAACTAGTTTATTTTAAAATACGGGAAGACCGACCTATGATTTTCCTCAGAAATAGTTTGCTTCTCAAATAAGTACTTGTAAGCAGTTTACCAAACACTAAAAACCTACTTAGTTTATAAGTTTAACACTTAGGCCCGGTCAATTTTCATGAACAATTCTTTTTAATATTCTTTTAGAAAATAAATAGATCTATTTTAAAGAAATATTTGAAGTGGTTTATTTTGGTGCTAGCATGTTATTGTGGCTTGGTTTTGAAATTATCAAAAGGGATTGAATTAAATGTTATGGTTAAAAAATTGAGGTGTACATGCAAAGCTTTTTTTCCGTGCAAGAATTAATTTCTTTTTATATGTAAGGTGGACCAAGTCAATGTTTGAGTCGTTTGACCACTCCTTTGATAATGGGGTATATTCTTTTAAGCATCAAAGATGCTTCGTCCCCAGTTTCAACTCTCTTTGCATCTTCGCAGGAAAATTTTCATATCCAGATGCGTTGAGTTTTTATCTTCAAATTTTAATTCCAAAATAAAATGTAGCACTTTATTAACCAGTGGCTAGTTCATAGTTTCAAAATTTTAACGGGTGCTTTAGAAGCAAATATTTGAACCTGGGATTGAGATGGGGCCGGGGCACCAGCTGGTTCCCCCTCAATCCGCCAATGACCTTACGTATTATTATATATTGTAACATGTATTTGTAATATATGTTATAGCTAGTTTTGTGAATTTTAATATGTCATTGTTAATTTTCCCATATGAATTTAATGACAATTGATTGTTGTATAATGTTTAAGCATTCATAGAGTAATCCAATATTAAATAACATGTAATGGATATCGATGAACGCTGTTTTCATCAAAATATTAAATGTTATATTATTTAACCAAAACTTTCTCTCCAGGACTGATCCACGACGTCGCACTTACCGGTACTCATGCGACACAAATGCGACGTCGCATCTAGAATTGGCGTATAATTTTTTTTTGCGACATTGCCGATTCAAAATGACGCCGTATTGTTCACCATTCCACATTAGCATGCACACGACATCGGTGCGCCACATTATGCGATGTTGCAGTTCTTTAGAACGACGTCGTAGACATTCCTCTCCGATCATGTCGTCCATCTTATATCCCGACTTCGATCTAAGCGATGTCGCAAACATCGTATCCTATCGCCGGCCTTAATACTAAAAGCGATGTCGCACATACAATCTGCCGACATCGGTCCAAAACCGAGGTAAAAAAATACCTTTTACCTCGGTTTCGAACCAAGGTAAAAAGTATACTTTTTACTTCACCCACATCTACCTCAATTTTTTTGGGGCAAAAAATCAAAGTAAAAAAACCTAAAAAACTGAGGTAATAAGTGTTGTCTGTTGCAGTGTTTGGTGCGATAGAACCGCATTTAATAACCCCTCCCTTGTAGTGACCCTACAACAATAATAAAAATATATTGAAGGAGAAAGAAATTAGATGAAATGAAAATATAATCAATTGATCACACTCTGTTTATTTGTTTTTATGAATAATGATACCCATTGTAGAATTGGAAATTACAATCATTATGCTAAAGTACAAGTGTTCAAGGTCAATATAAATTTACCATATGAGGAATCTACTTGAAACCGTTTTTAATGTTACAATTATGCGAACTCCGATTTAATTAAAGGCAGTATGGTGGTGTGTAACTGAAACAATAGGTTTGTTCCTATATTAACTTTTCCACTTTCCCTTTTTAGAATAAAATGTGTTGTCATTTAACTATAAAATCTTATTAATATACAAATTACAACAGTATCACGCCACATAACGTATATTTTTAAATATTAATTTTTAATAACTTTAATTAGATATTTAAAATTTTTAATAGACAAGTATATGTGTTTTTAATTATAAAAGGTCAAAGTAGAAAGATTAAATAGGGAGTGCAAACATTTTTGGTATATAACAGATATTTAATTTCTGTCATCATTTGAATGAATGCTATATAGTAGTTCATTTCTTCTCAATTAAACACATGCTTAATTTTCATCACAGGAATTAAACTGATTGTAATCAGATCAAGCAAACAACGTAATTTCTCAAGCATTTACAGAAAATGTGGCCGTTATAACCCCGAGTCCATACCTTATTACCTCACACGATACTCTTCCCTCCACCTATATATAGAATTACTATCGGCATCTTCAAAAAACACGCACACACTTTCTTCCCCATTCATTGCACTAAGTACTAAATTAACTAGCACATGAAAATGGAGAGAAGCAAGAGATTGTCCTCCCTTATCTTCTGCATTTTCATCTTCTTCTCCGGATTCATCCATCGCAGTGAAGCATCTCGTCACCACCATCATCCTCGTGATGATGGTGAGAAAAACCAATTTGTTCAAAGGAAAGGAACCCATTTTGTCCTGAACGGGTGGCCGGTGTACCTAAATGGCTTCAATGCCTATTGGATGATGCACATGGCATCGGACCCGGCCACCAGATTGAAGGTGTCTGCCACACTAGAGCAAGCTAAGTCTTACGGCATGAATGTCGCTAGAACTTGGGCGTTTAGCGATGGAGGTTCTCGACCCCTGCAATCCTCTCCCGGCGTCTACCATGAGGACATGTTCCAGGTAATTTATTATTACAAACCATAATTTTTTAAAAATATTTTAATTATATATCACTCCAATTAAATATACGGATGTATCAATTCTATTAAAAAAAATTAAATTCTCATGCATGAATTTTCAGGGGCTGGATTATGTGATCTCAGAGGCTAAGAAAAATGGGGTTTATCTCATACTGAGTTTGGTCAATAACTGGGGAGATTTCGGTGGCAGAAGGCAATATGTTCAATGGGCTAAAGATAGTGGCCACAACTTGAACGACGATGATGATTTTTACACTGATTCAATTGTCAAAGACTACTTCAAAAACTATATCAAAGTAAATCATTTATCCTCTTATTTTTACCAATTATTAATTGATAACATTTGCTAACTTAATTTGTATTTGAACCACACAGGCAATTTTGTCAAGAAACAACTCCATAACTGGTGTTGCATACAAGGATGAGCCAGCGATCTTTGCATGGGAACTCATGAATGAACCCCGTAGCTACGATTGGTACGGAAAAGTTATTCAGGTTAGTTCACATGCATACATATATACACCAAAAGTAATAGTCTGAAACTTATTATTGAGGATATGAACAATCAGAACTGGGTGGAAGAAATGGCAACCTACGTAAAGTCGATTGATGCTAAACATCTCCTGGAGATTGGAATGGAAGGATTTTACGGACAATCTGAAAGAACGATTACAGGCAATGAAGGAGTTGGAACAAGTTTCATTGCCAATAACCTCATCCCAGAAGTAGATTTCGCCACCATCCATCTCTATCCCGATCAATGGTAAATCTCTAATATATTACAGTACTGTCTAATAAGGCTTATGTTAAGATGATCCTAACATACGAGGTTCTAGGGTTGGGGGCCTTAACGAGACAGGTCAAGCCGCGTTTGTGGATGAATGGATCACAGTTCATTTAAATGACTCAGCCTCCATTCTCGGAAAGCCCCTCGTGCTGGCTGAGTTCGGAAAATCATCTAGATCCCAAGGTTATCATGTTTCAGTAAGGGATGCTTACTTGGCGAAAACCTATGACACCATTTATTCCAGCGCGAAAAACCCTAATGGCGCGAGTGGGGGAGCAATCTTTTGGCAGGTGATGGCTGAGGGAATGGAGAGCTGGTTTGATGGATATGAAGTTGTCTTGGAGGAGAGCCCTTCCACCACCGCCATCATTTCTCGGCAATCCAGCAGGCTCTCAGCTCTAACAATTAGTTAATCAATCAATTCTTTGGATTTTTTTTTGAAGAAAATTCTTTGAATTAATTGGACACAAATAAGTGCCAATATCTTCTCAATTATTGTAAAATGGTGACATTAATCATTCTATGTAATCATATATAATAAAAACAGAATGGTTCAACAACCAATTTTCTTTCTCCTTGTTATGGAAATTATCCATGCATGATATGCCAAAAATAAAAACAAATGAAAAAAAGAAAATATATAAATTAGAAAATATTAATTTTTTATGAAATAAAACTAATTATAAAGTTTTAAGGAATTTTTAAAAATGTGAAATAAAGTTGAAAAACTAAAATGATCTAGTCTCAAAACAAGAGTAAAACAAATTGAAGGAAAAAAATGTAAAACAAAAAAAAAATCTTTGTCCAAAATAATTGTGATGAAAGAAAAAAAGTTATGATTGTTACTATTTGAGTCTTACACCACTGGAAAAGCCTTGATTAAAGACAGCGATCAAAGGCGGTTCCTGAGAAACCGCCTTTGATGAGGAATCGAAAGAGGTTACGACGTCGGGAGTGGTTTGGGGTCCACTCAAAGGCAGTTCTTGAGGAGCCTTCTTTGATGAACATAAATTTAAGGCGGCTCTACAATAGAACACCTTTAATAGAGGTTCCGATACCGGAAGTTTTTTTGGGTCCACTTTTAATGGGCCGTACTTGGGCTATATAAATAGAATTTCCAGCCCTAGGGTTTATCTCTCATTTCTCCTCACTTTTCACTAACTCCCTGTATCTCATCTCCCCATCCCTCCATCCCTTAAAACACTTAGCCTGCTGCGCCTGAAAACCCTTCGCCTGCCGCACCTTATCCTTCACTCACCACCACGCCGCCAGAGAAGTCTCGATCGGCCGCTGCTGGAGAAGACTCAGCCATCGGTGGAACACCTAGAGAACACTCGATTAGCCATTGCCGGAGAAGCTTCGATCGGCCATCGCTGGAGAAGACTCGGAAACCACCGTCCCTCCATCCGCTCGAGATCCGTCTGCCACTACCGTCCCTCCTTCTGCTGCTGCTAGGAGATCTATCCACCACCAATGGGGTTCCTTCTGCCACCAATGGCGCCACCGGAGAAATACACCTCGCCACCTCCCTCTGTTTGTTTAATTACTTTGGTGTTTGTTGAATTTTTGTTGTTATCTTTACAGATCTATATTTTACAGATCTGCACTAAGTATGTGACCTTTTTATTTGGGATGCCTGGCATAGGTTCTGAATTCGAAACATATCATGGGTCCGATTATAGGCGGTTTTTGGAACCGTCATTGATCGATTCAATGATCATATGCAGTATCAGAGAAAGCACCAAAAAAGTGTCTTCTCTGGTCCAATAAAACAGCCTTTGATCCCCCCTCCATACCCTAGTGTTACACTAGATAATTCTAAAGGAGCAAAATTTGAGATCAATTTAGTTTGTAAAAATTAATATAATTTAACCTTACAAGAAACAACACATTTTACCTTGACATTTTTTACATTGATTTTTTTACCCCTGAAAAATCGAGATAAAAAGAGTAGTATTAGAAAGTGTACTTTTAATCTTGGCTCACAACAGAGGTAAAAAGTTGATTTTACCGTGGATTTTTGTTTTGGAAAAGATAGAGGTAAATAGTCGAACCGAAACCCTCCAAAAGGTGATCGACGTCGGTAAAACTAAAACTCAAAACTGAAGTATACCAACATCAGCTACATAAAAAAATGGACCAATATCGGCCCCATACCTACACTACAAGAAAACGGATCTTTACTTCACCTCTTTCACTTCGGTTATTCGGAAATCCGGAAAATCAAGGTAAAAGTTTGTTTACCATGAATTTTAGAGAGATAGAAGTAAAAATTATTTTTTATTCATTTTTTAAAAAAGTGGGGATAAAAAGTAGTCTTTTTACCTCGATTTTCAGTTAACCGAGGTTAAAAGTATTGGATGGCTGACATCTAACATACTTAAGTGAAATGTCTATTAAACTGAGTGCAAACTGATTTCGGCCAGTGGTCGGCTATGGACGACGGAAAGAAAGGAAACATGCATTCCGACGTCGGTGTGGTGTGTAGAATAAACCCAAACCCACCCCAACATGTAGCCAACATTGATTACTTAGGACCGAAAGGAAATTAGGGATGTATGCCTTGTTTCGCTAAGTGTTCACAATGGCTAAGTGATAGTCACAAGCGATGTCGTCCAATTATCGATCCTGACCGAAGAGTTAGCGATAAATCTCCAACATTGGTCAGGTCTAGTATAACCGATGTCAACTACATGTCTTTGACTAATCGGTAATCATCGAATGCATACAGACACGTTACTGAATTTGGTTGTGAACTAGAATTTTTGTTAAGTAGAATATTCAACTTGAAAAGAATGAGATGTTGGATTGGTTTATTCAACCATTTTCAAACACCTTCTCAATTACAACCACCAAACAACACACAGTCATAAACTAACGTTATACCCCTCCCCGTCCTACTTCATATTGCTTAACTTGACTTTTGCAAGTTAAACTTAGTTAACTTCGACCATTCCATTATTGTATATGTAAACCTATTATCTTGTTATATGTTGGATTCATCGTAACATATACTTTCAAGTTATTTTTTCAGAATTAATTTACACATATAAATAAATATATTAATATTTAAAGATTATTAGAGTTGTCTCCCAAAAGTCAAATTAAGCAATATGAAGTGAAATGGGGTAGTCATTAAAAAATGTTATAGTTATAAATAACTAAATAGATATAAACATACGATCAAAACAAAAGTAATGGTATTATTATTTTGTTACAAAATAACATCTGTAAAATCCAAATCATCCATAGTATCCAAAATAGCAATCCAACCACAACAAATCACCCACTTCCATCTTCGGATCCCAGCTCTGTTGCACTATCGTCATCCTTGTCGACCTACCACCCTTGTCTGCATTTGAGCCCTTCCTATCAAATGGTTTACCTCCACCATTTTCAGTGTGCGATGGGTCTGTAGGTTGTTGATATCGCTCTCTAGCAACAAACTCCTCACTTTCAGTTGAGTATGAAGAATCGCTTGACTTTTCAATCCCCAAATACGCCATTACCTTGTCCATGTCGCGCTACAAGCTAAAAACCACGTCTTTCACTTCCAACACCTCGTCAAGGACAGAGCCGGTCCAATGTATTTAAGGCCTCGTGCGAGAAAAAAAACTGGGCCCTTTTATAAAAAAAATAATAAAAAAATAAAAAGAAATATATTTATTATGCATTGTAACCTAGCAAAGTGTAATGTTTGGAGGCTGACCCCACACCTATTTTATTTTTATTAAAATGTTGAAAATGATACAAATTGGGGGGGGGGGGACCTAGACCAATACAACAGAGGGCTGTCGCAGGGGAAGTTTAAAAAAGAAATGGAAATATTGATTTAAAGAGGTAAAAGTTAATAAGTGGGTAATAAAGGCTAGGGCTTAAAAAAAGTAATATTTTATGGTGAAACATTGTCTACATGTTGATTTAAAATAGCTCAAATTAAAGGCCCAAAAGGATAATGTTTTTCTAAATCTTTAAAGAAAATATGATTGAATATAATGTTAAAATATGAAAATGACCCACAATAGATTAAAATAGGCCCAACTCAATTTTTTGGACTCTTTAACTCATTTATGCATTTAAATGAACAAAACAATTGGAAAAAATCCTAATACATAGGCAAAAATAATATTTTGGGGCCCCTTCATATATTGGGCTTGGTGTGCGCACACGATTAACACCCCCTTGGGGTCGGCCCTTGTCAAGTATCATATCCCACATTGTTCTCGATGGCATAGCTGCAGATATACGAGACATAAATAACTTTAAATTATATAAAATTTATTAAAACTCATGAAATAGATAAATCAAACTAAAAATTGAATCATTGTTATATCTCGCGATTCAGTTGAGGGTTATCTAACTTGTTCCAACTATGCTTCCATAGGTGCATAAGACCTATACATGACCCATTAATCATTCTCCCACCCCAATGCTTCTTCACAAAGTACTATTTATTGTATGTTAACAAGTATAGATGCTTTGTATAGTTGGCAGGTAGATATTTAATACACATCAATCCCTTAATCAAAGGAATTTCTTCTTATCTTGTAAACTGTATTCATCCATCACTCTCTGAAATGAAAAGCAACAGAGAAACTATTCCGAAACCTTTTCTAATGTTTACATGCCTAACATTCGATTCAATAATGTCGACCGAATCTTCTTCAATAATCAGCTCCACCAACGCTCTTATTATTGCTTCTTTTGATTCTCATAACCCTAATTTCAACTTCCCAAATTTAGAGATTCGTCTTGATTGCCCAAACTACTCGCTCTGGCGCAACACTTTTTATTTGGCTCTCGAGGCGTATGGCTTGGATGCCTTCCTCACCAATGACACACCACCTCTGGCCACCATTACAACTCCAGTCGTGCCTCATTCTGATCCTCTCAATTTGTCGATTAGCACTCCAGTGAAGATTGAACCGAACCCGGCGCTGCCAATATGAATGAAGAAAGACATGCTTGTGCTCTTATGGATCTGCTTCACGTTCACCACTTTGCTCCTCGGCATCGTAGCTCGTGCAACCACCACCACTGAAGCATGGAAAATCCTATCCTAGAATTTTCACGCCTAAATGAACGCCCGCCAGATGCATCTTAATTAGCAACTACAAATGTTGGCCAAGGGTTTGTTGTCCGTTATTGATTAATTTAAGAAGAAACAGGCACTCCCAGACTCTCTCTCTGACTGTATGTATGAGGTTTCCAACATTGACTATGTCGATTATCTACTTCATAGCATTGGCTCTCTGTTCGGCCCTCTCCGATTAGCTTTGTCACTGTGGTAGAAACCCTTGTCCTCTGATGAGCTGATGGGTTTGCTGCTGCAGGAGGAGACTCGGTGGGAAGAGGACATCCAATCACTCCAATCTCCTATAGACAACGCCTTCAATAGTTTCTCTAGCAACCGTCTGTAGTGCCAGGAATGCACGTCTGACCACATTGACCACAACGAAACTCCGGTTGGCGACTCCTCAGTTGATAAATTTTGTACTCATTGTCAAATTTACAAGAAGTCTAGGCACGAGGCCCTGAATTGTTTCCAATATGCAAACCTCCGTGCATTTCCAGTGACGAATTGCGACACCGAGGTGAGGCTACGAGGTGCATCCAGTGTCTAAGCGTTGTTTGCGACTGCTATGTCCAGCCCGTCCGACATAGAAGATCCTTAGTTTATCGACTTGGGTGCTTCCCATCATGTGATGCCAGACATTCGCAAACTCACTCTTCAGAACACCTATAATGGTAATGATTGACTCATGGTCGGACACGGTACATCTCTCCCTATCGATCATTTTAGCCATTCTATGCTTTTTGTTGATTGTGATGTTAAGCCCTTACATCTACGTAATATTTTACATGTTCCAAAAATTGCCAAAAATATGCTTAGTGTCTCTCAACTATCTTGTGATAATAATGTTATGTTAAACTTCATTCAGATTTTTGTCTTGTCAAGAACAAGTAGGTTCAAACACTTCTAAGGGGAATCATTGAGAATGAATATCACTTCTCACATCATTGTCCTCTGTCCACTTTCTCCTTTCCTGCCCCAGTTGCCTGTCTCAGTGAGCACACTTCTCTTCAATGTTGGCATCACCGAATGGTGCATCCTCATGAGTCTATTCTTTGTCATCTAGTTTCTAGTCAACAAATACCAGTGTCTTGTAATAAATTGGATTTAGTTTGTGGCTCTTGTCAACTTGGTAAGAGTCATCGACTACCCCTTCCTAGTGGTGTTTAATCCTCTTTGAAACATTTTGATTTGATTCATTCTAATGTGTGGGGTCCATCCTTGGAACCTTCCACAAATGGTTTTCGGTATTATGTCAGTTTTATTGATGATGACACCAAATTCACGTGGCTTTACTTCATTTCTGCAAAATCACAAGTGTATTCCATTGTTGAGCTTTTTATTAAACTGGTTCAAAATCAATTTTCCACTCAAATAGAAGTTTTTCAATCTGATTGGGGTGACAAGTACCGCAATGTCTCCACCCTTCTCGAATCACTTTTCATTTTCCACAAAATCTATTGTCCTTATACTCCCAAACAAAATTGTTCCGCAAAGCGGTGCAATCGCGCTATTGTGGAAAAAAGGATATTTCCATTCTTGCTCACTTTCATTTCCCTGTCAATTTCTTTGAATAAGAATTTCACACATCCATCTACCTGATCAATCATACCATAACCCCTTTGTTGAGTTACAAGTCCCCCTAAGAGTGTCTCTCCGGAAAATCCCTAGACTACAGCTTTCTAAAATTCTTTGGGTCTCTTTGATACCCATTTATGCATCCATAGACCTCCAAAAAGCTAGATTATTGCTTTTTGCCTTGTATCTTCCTTGGTTATAGCACTAAATACAAAGACTATCTCGGTTATCATGTCTTGACCACTCGCACGTATATCTCTCGATATGGCGTGTTTGACGAGTCTGTTTTTCCTTACTCTAGTCATGTCTCTTTCAGCTCATTATCTTCATCTTCTCCCAGCACATTTTCCCTCCTCACTCTCCATGATGCCTTTCCTCTCATCCACCTTTCCTGATTATATTGCCCTCCTCGACTCAACCCGCTACTTCACCTTCATGCAACCCTGATCCTACTCCCTCAGGTGGCTCCCTCCTCATTCAGGCCTCAACCTCAATCTCAATCTCATTCACCCTCACCATCCTCTCCTTTGTCCTCTTTTCCCTCACCCTCTCCTCTATCCCACCCCAATGCCCTCAGTTGGTTCCGCCCGCTTGAGAACTCTAGGCATCAAATGACCACTCGTTCCTCCACCCACACTCTAACCCAAAGCTCTTCTGCCCACCAAATACCTTCTCTCGGCTGCTCACACGACCACTCTTGAGCCGAAGCTTATTCACCAAGCCTTTAAATACCCTAACTAGTAGCATGTTATGCTTCTTGAATATGATGCCTTAATGAGTAATAATACGTGCGATCTAGTCCATCGTCCTTTGGGAGCTAATGTTATTGGCTGTAACTGGGTGTACAAGTTCAAGCGAAAAGTTGATGGCTCAATAGAACGCTATAAAGCACACCTGGTTGCCAAGAGATTTCATCAGGAGACCAGAGTCGACTACTTTGACACATTTAGTCCGGTTGTTAAGCCCACACTATAAGAAAATGACCTATTACATCACCATTTTACCTTAGTTTTTTGGTTAAGGGAAGATAACCGAGGTAAAAGACTTTTACCTTGGTTCATTTTTTTCGAAGTAAATAATATTTTTTGTACTTTTTACCTTGGTTTTAAAAAATCAAGGTAAATAGTCTAACACGATCGACATCGCACGCATGTTTGGCTTACCGACGTCGGTTATTTTTGTGTCTGAAGTCGCACACCACTCTCGCAAACATGAATGACCGATGTCGCATGCATTTCTTTGTTACCGTTGTTGCATATTATTCTGACCGACGTTGCACGTCCCACTCGCAGACATGAAATAATCGATGTCGTACGCATGTCTTGCTTACCTACATCGGTTGTTTTTGTGACCGACGTCGCACATCACTCTCGCAGAAAAGAATGGCCGATGTTGCTAATTATTGTGACCAATGTTGCACATCCCTCTCACAAATATGAAAAGATTGGCATCCCATGCATGTCTGGCTTACCGACGTCGTTTGTTTTTGTGACCGACGTCGCACGTCACTCTCGATAATACTTATAAGTATATGAATAATTAGATAACACCCTTCAGATGCATGAGGTAAAATAATTGAATATATATATATATATATGCATATTAATAATGTAATTGTTTTTACCAAAACAAAAATAATTTTTTTTAATTTTTTAATGCAACTCCGTTTCTTTTTAATTTTAAAATATTTTATAATTATACTTTAAACTATGACTTTATGTTTATATTTTCAAATGAAATAATTTAAACGTAGAGTTTGGAAAACACATGATCGGGATTTTAATAATAAAATTTAATGTTAAACAAAACTAAAATATATTTTGTAAATTTTTATGCTACACCATTTCTTTTAAACTTTAACTATAAATATTTTTTGATGAACCTTGTAATATATTAACTCCAACCAAAAAAGATATTTAAGCCTTCACTCTAGCCAATTTACAATTCTTTTCCGCCTTTCGGCCGAGTTCAAACTAAAAAAAGAAAACACTATTGCTACAACTATTCCATACTCTATTCAGCTGGCATACATACTGCTTCATCAAGATTCTCCTTCCATCCCATCCTTTTTCTCCATTTAAACTCCTCTTCAATTTGAACAACTATGGTCTCTGGTTTCAGCTTGGTCTTCTAAGAAATTCTTTGGCAATGTTCATTCCAAACCCTGTATAGAGTAGTGGAGATCAGCATTAGCTTTCCGCCAGCTCTTCTCATAGCCGCCATCAATAGAGTTCACCTCAGTGATCTCATATTGGTAAGTCCTACAATGCCCAACTTATTCCATATTTTCTTTCACAAAGTCACAACCTGTAAAAATATGTCTGGCATCTTCATCAACCAGATCACATAAGACACATTTCTATTGCACCTTAATCACTCCATGAACCTGCAACCTATCCACTGTGGGCAGGCATCCCTTCAAAAGCATCCATAAATAGAACATGTGTTTTGGGAGTATTTTGTTGTACCATATCACCTTATAGTAGTGGTATATTGCATCATTTCCTTTCATTAGGTTGTAAACTGGCCCGATCTTTAATTTCCCATCCTTGGTAGTACATCCCTACTGCTCCCCTAAGTACTTCTCTTTTAACCTGCAAATATTTTTCTGGGACCAATTGCTGCTCATAGGATGGATGTAATCTTCAAACTTTCTGTTCTTAAGGTAATATGCTTGAATCCATTTTACCCAAAGTATATCCTTCTTTGACTGTAAATCCCAAACTTTCTTACATATTGCAGCTCTATTCCATGTTTAGGGGTCTTTGATCCCCATCCCTTATGTCTTCTTGCTTTTACACAATGAAAGCCATGCTCCTAGAGAATATCCCCTGCTACCTTCCTCTCTTCCCCACATGGAACTTTTACAAATGATCACAATTCTTTCATGAATGCTCTCAAGGATGCTAAGGATGTTGGACCAATAGCTTGCAATGCTGATTAAAACTGTGTTACTCAGTTGTATTTTCCTAGCATAAGACAGTCTTTCAGAGCTCCAGCATTTCAGCCTCTTCCTAATGTTATCCAACAGTTTTTCACAATCTCATTTACCCCACTTTGTTTGTGATAGTGGTAGCCCAAGATATTGCATAGGAAAGGTCCCCCTATTTACCCTAAAAATGTCAGCCAGGAATAGCTTTTCCTCCTCTTCCATCTTTGAAAAATAGAGATTGGATTTCTGCTCATTTACAACTAATCCATTGACCTTCATGAACTCAGCCAAACAAGTTTTCACCCCTTCCATCGACTTCTTATTTGCTCCAAAGAAGATCAGTTGATCATCAACAAACAACAGTGTTTGTATTACTGCTCTACTACACCTTTAATGGTAGTCTATTATTTTCTTCCTATACTATAAGGTCATTAGCCTAGAAAATAATTCTATGTTTATGACAAACAATAAAGGTGAAAGGGGCCCACCCTTCTTAACACCTCTTCTCCCCATAAAAGTCTCAGTCAAACTCCCATTTAATGACAGACAAAACTGTGAATGCATTGTGCTCCTTCTAATCCACTTTATCATATTATCTAGAAACTTTAGCATGCTCAACCATTTAATAAAAAACTCCCCGTTTACATAGTCAAAACCCTTGCTTATATCTACTTTCACCACGCAGCTAGGCTTTATGCTATCCATATTATACTTGTGCAATAGTTCCTGAGTTAGCAATATATTGTGTGATATATGCCTCCCCTTCATAAATGCACTCTGGTTTTTACTTATCAGGACAGGAAGAAAATCACTGATCCTATTTAAAAGAACCTTAGTGATGACCTTATAAACCACAAAATAGCAGGATATATGTCTATATTCAGTTACAGATTGAGGGTTTGCAATTTTAGGAATCAGGGTTGCAACAACTCTACTTAAAATACCTAGAAGTTGCTCACCACTAAAGAATCTTTGCACTGATCTGATTAAACTGTCACCTATAGTTTCCCAAGTTGTCTTAAGGAACCTGGTGGAAGAGTCATCAGCCCCAGGGCTCTTGTTTCCATCAATGCTCCATAAAGCCTTCTTGATTTCAACTCCTGTTACTGGGGCAATCAGTGCTACTTGCTATTTTACTGTCAATGTATTATTCCCCATTCCTACAACCTCACAGTCAATAACATTAATACTACCACTGACCCCCAAGTGGTTTTGAAAATAACTCACAAGATATTTACCAATCTTCTCCTGATTAGTGATAATTTCCCCTCCCACCATAATACTAACAATACATTTTTGTACTGCTTACTCTTCATTGTTGCATAAAACATTTTTCTTGGCCTATCTCCCTTCTTAATCCATTGAACTTTGGAATTTTGCTATAAAAACCAAAATTCTGCCTCCTCTAATTTCTCTACCTCCTTTCTAGCTTTTGCTTCTTTCATTTGCTTCTCAACACTCCCTGGATTCTCATTCAAACCCTCCTGAGCATCTAACCAATTTTCTTTTACCATTTTAACTTTCTGGCCAATGTTTGAGAATTTTTTTTATTGAGTTTCAGTAGGGGCTTCTCCAATATCTTCAACCTTTCAGAGAGATCCTTCAGTGTATTCACTTGCTTCCACTCCCAAACACTTTTCACCAAAATTTTAAAACTTGGAGATCACTCCCACATATTGAAGTATTTGAACCCTTTCTGAGTTTTCCTTTCCTCTTCTTGCTAGTTTAGCACAAGAGGGAAGTGATCTCATAGGATTTCAGCCTTAACTTCACAATAGGCTATATTCAATATTTCCACCCAGGTCTGATTCACTACACTTCTGTCTATTATGCTTTGTATTCTTTTACCCTCAGCTATCCTATTACTCTATGTGTAAAACTGGACAATTGTTTTCATCTCAGTCAAAAAGTTCACCTCCATCACTTCTTGAAAATCCACAACTTCCCTTTCATTCACCTCTGGACCCCCTATCCTATCCATCATCCCCAGTGGTGCATTAAAGTCACACAGTATGACCCAAGGTCTTTCATCCCTGGTCCCTAGACTTTTAATAAACTCCCACATTTCTTTCCTTTTTTCAACTGTGTTATACCCATACACTATGTGAGATAGATGATATGGTTACTCCCTTTCAGGTTTAATTCAGTATCTGCCCATTGCTCTTCCATATTTAAAAGTTTCATCTCCATGCAATCCTTCCTCCAACATAACCAAATTCTCCCCCCTTTTCCAGTCTATTATTAGTAAGCATCTCCTATCCCAGGCCAATACTTCTCCATATTTTTTTCTTGATTTTCCTCTTTAATCTTTGTTTCTAGCAGCCCAAGCATCCTACTCTATTTTCCAGACATAATCTATTGATCTTTCTGTGTTTATCACACTTATTTATCCCCTTAATGTTCCAGCATACAATGTTTTCATACATCTTTATCCGGAGGATCAATTAACATGTTATAATTACCTGTTTTCTGTGTTTCACAACTCCCACTAGGTCTCCCCTTATCCTGAGTTATCTCTAGTGCTTCAGAACTCCCACTAGGTGTCCCCTGATCCTAATCTTGGGCTTTCTCTTTCCCTTTCCATAGCACAGCCTTTGCTCCAACCATCTGTACCTCCTTTTCAGGTTTCTTATCTCCCTGTTCCTGCCGTTTTCTTATAGGAATGAAAATCTGATTGTCTTTTGTCTTGTTTCTCTCTATTTCCTATCTTCTACATATCTCCTCTTGATGCCCGTATAAGCCACATTTCCCACACCTCACAGGTCTCCATTCATAGACAATATCCTGACTGGCAATAACTTTCCTCTCATTCAGGTATTGTATCTTATCAAGTAATTTTTCACAACACTTTATCTCTATCTTTACTCGAGCAAAAGCCAGTCTCTCTTTCTCCTTAGTCAATCTATCCAAACATATATTCTTTCCTGATGGACTTATTTTCATACTAATAATTTTAGGTTTCCAGTAACCTATAAGCAATTTAGGCAATTGAATCCACACCGGCACAATTACAGGTTCATCCAATTCAAAGTTTTCATTCTAAGCATTAAAATTACAGGCCTATTATATATGAAAAAAAAACTCAAGCAGCAAGCAAATCATCACTCGCACAAATATTTTAACATTTCACCATGAAAATTCCAGGTTTCAACTACCATACCTTTGTAATTTTCTTTCCCCAAATCCTGAAGAAGTATCCCTCCATCACTAAGAATGGTGGCTTACTCCCCATTACTCTGCAAACGATTGTATCCTCCCACTGTTTAATACTCTCTTGCACATCATCCTCAGAGATCTCTCCCATTGATAACCCATCCACCATTGTAGGTTTGTAGTACCTCAGTTAATCCTCACTGACTACATCACTCCATGTTTTCTGCTGCTTAGGCTCAACCACTTCCTCTTTAGTTTCTTCACCCCACGATAATTTCCTCCCCCGTGTCTCTAATTTCACGACTATGGAACTTTTACCTTTTGCGTTGAGCTTGCTAACCACCTTAGATACTGGTGTGGTTATCTCTAGTTCAGGTACCCCGCTTTGCTCCGACAAAATTCCCTTCAAACACACATCCTCTATCTCCATGTTCTCATTATCCCCTCTGACAACCAGAATCTCATCCCTCTGAGATATCTTCCTTGTTTTCCAATGGTTTTTGTTCCCTGATCTACCTATGAGAGGGGCTAACCTTGTTCAGATTACCTGATCGGCGTGCAAAAGTAACCGTTTAAAAAACACATAGTTAGTGTACAATCAACCGCAGTGGAGAGAGATCTTACCTCGAATACATGACTTTATTTTTTTATAACTATACTTTTAACATGACTTTATGTTTATATTTTTCAAATGAAATAAATTAAATGTAGAGTTCGAGTAATATATGATCGAAGTTGAATATAAATAAATTAATTTTATTTTTTCACCGAATAAAATTTTATATACTTCTAATTCATATTTATATAAAATAAGTAGTATATAAAATAAGTAGTATAAAATTTGGTAGCTAGGTTAAATTAGTTACGAAATATTTCATTATTTTTGATATATTGCAAGTATGACATATAAATATTTGCGAGGAAGGTGATCCATACCAATTTAATAATTAGATGGATATGTCACTATTGGAAATCAGGTACATAAGCACCGTTATAAGTTACTGTAGAACTTGTACTAGCTCTTTCCAACATTTCACCAAAAATAATAATTTATTTTATATTTTTATACTTAGGCAAGAATAACAAAAATCATGTTTAAATGAGTCGACATCCATTCTCGGAAAATATTACATCTTCGCTAGTTAGCAAGCATCGCCTATATGCGGAATAATACCTTCGCTTATGAACGAGCATCGTCAATGGCCGGAATTAGACCTTTGCTAATAAGCAAGAATCGCCAATGGGGGGAATCAGACCTTTGCTAATGAGCGAGCAACGCCATTGGGCGGATTCTGACCTTCACTAATGAGCGAGCATTGCCAATGGGCAGAATCAGACCTTCGCTTATGAGCGAGTAAGTTCATCGCTTAAGAGCGGGAGAGAAATTGTCGAACCTGGCCGGATTGGCGCAAGCAAAATAGTCTAACTTAGCCTTTGTCGGTGTAAGTGAAATAATCGTCGACCTTGGTCTTATCGACGTAAGGGAAATAATCGTCGACCTTTGTCTTATCGATGCAAGGGAAATAATCATCGACCTTGGTCTTATCGACACAAGGGAAATAATAGACCTTGGTCTTATCGACGCAAGGGAAATAATCATCAACCTTGTTCTTATCGACGCAAGGGAAATAACTGTCGACATTGGTCTTATCGACGCAAGGGAAATTTTCAACCTTGGTCTTATCGACGCAAGGGAAATAATAATTGAAGCTTCGACTAAAACTGTTCAACTAATAACCCTCTAAAAACAATAAGAGCAATATCAACAACACCGATATCGTAATCACAAAGTCGAATTCAGAGGTTTATGCTATATCTATGTGATGTGTGTTATATTGTGTTCATATTATGATTTTATTGAGATATAATTCACTTTAAGGTGTTTTTGGTGCAGGAATTCATGGATTGTGAAGAATTGAGAGGGAGCTATACGTTGTACTATTTTCCCCTAAACCAACGGTTTTTTCCAACTAGGTTTTCCAGGTTATGATTTTTAATGAGACGATATGCTCGAATGGAAAATGTTCTTATTTTATAAGACATTTTTCCAGGATGAAGGAAGAGAGTCAAAAGCAGAATTGCTGAAATTATGGGGTGAAAAGTAAATTATTGAAGAGATGTGAATGTGAAAAAAATAAAAATATTCACTTTTTATATTGATAAGGATTGTATTATCTCATTCCATTTAAAATTCATTAACTTTTAGAATTAGTTAATTAGAGTTAGAATAGATTTTGATATATTCTATTTCTTTTCTTCCATCCAGAGAATCCGAATTAGACTTGCATTTGGTTTTGTTTTCTTCGATGACCATGCGGCATAAATCCATGTAATCTGCAATGCAAGGAAGGAGACTACACATATACAGAGACGGAGATTAGTTAGATTCAGTTTTTGTTTCTTAGTGCAGTTTTCTTAGGGATTAATTGGGGTTATATATTGGCATTACAATATTACTGGAGTTCGGAGCTTATGCATTCGGTTTTATTATTGGTTTGCTTTCTTTAGTTCATTATAATTGTTGGAAAGGCTCATTAAGTAGCAAAATCTTGTGGAAGTTATACAGATAACTAGTTAAAACTGTAATAGCAAGATGAGAAACAATTAAGCATGCGTTACTATTTTCGTTTACTTTGGTAATTGTTATATCTGATTCTTTTCATTCTTAATGCTATTGGGATTTGTATCTAGTTTAGCGAATAATTTTCGGGGGCATCTTAGTAAGGTAAATGATTGGTTAATGATAATTTTGGTCAATTGTCGACAATGTAAGAAAGAATTGGGAGGGTTTAGCAAATACTTGTCGTCCTATAACTGATAGATGCATATGAATTGATTTATCTTTGCACCTATGATTGATGTTAACTAATGTGAGTTATTCCGAGCCGATTACCTTATTCATATATTTTATAGATTATTATATCTGATAGTTTGCATTATTATTTCATATTTTATATTAGTTAGTTGTATTATTAGTTATTAGAAGGTGTGGTGGCTACACCAAAAGTATTCTATATTAGTGGGCATTTCATTATAGTTTTGCTCTGTTGCTCGTGGGATCAACTCTACTTGTTATTGTACTAATTTCATCATTAGAGTTTGTAGATTATTTTGGTGAGTTAAACGACGCTCATCAAATTGGTGCCACTATCGGAGAACGGTAAGTTAATTTCTATAATTCTTTCCTACTAATCTGTGTGTTACCGTGCTTGGTTTATGAGCAGATCATCAAGGACGAATTTAATATTTGACTCGGAAGTTAAGAAGACAACCAAGCAGAACGGGAAGGCACAGAAAGCATATTCTGCCGAGAACATTTGATTTTTCCAAACTGGACCCCTTATGGTTTCAGCAACCGCCTCTTATTTGGGAACTGATACTGAGATGGATGGAGCTGGATGAAATCCGAATCTTGGGCAAAACTCAAACTATCCATACAAGTGGGAACTTACTGGTTATAGTGAAAATGATCCCCCCACCCCGTTCAGGTGGCAGAGACCGAGAACCCGATTGAGATCAAGCAAGCGTTCCTCAACGTACTTCCAAAATACCATGGGAGAAGCACCGAGAACCCCTACAACTTTCTGAGTGAATTTGTGAAGATTTGTAAGGTTGAGAAGAGGCCATCTACAGTGATTGAAGATCAATTTAAGTTGGTGGAATTTCTCTTTTGTATGATGGGAGCAGCAAATCAATGGTTCTCAAGCTTGCCACCCAATTTCATTTCGACGTGGTCTGAATTGAAGAAATTATTTTTGGAATAATATTTTCCAGCCACAAGGACAAATTATTTGAAGAAGGAGATCACAAGTATCAAGAAGGAGTACGATGAACCATTGAGTGCTTATTGGCTAGGGTACAGAAAGTTGGTGGATAGCTGCCCCAATCACCGAATGACGGAAGGTCCATTGCTCCAGTGTTTTTATCAAGGGGTGACAACCATCAATAAGAATTTGGTGAATTCTTCTTATAGTGGTGGATTTTCTCACCTTGGAGTGAATGAAACTAGAGAGATTATCAAGAGATTGGTGGATTCCAAGAAGGAGTATGATAAAAAGGAGGTTTGGATCTTGAAGAAGGTAGCACAAACTTCCACTCCCGAACAAGATGAAATCAAGCAGATGAAGGAAAGAATCAAGAAGATGCTATCCAAGTTTGTTGACAAGGTTGCGGTTGTACAAAAAGGAATTTGTAATACGTGTGGAGCAGTTAACCAAACGACGTCGCAATGCATTCTTACCATGGGGGAGATACATGTCCAAGATAATGCTATAGGGAACTATAATAAGAGGCAACAAAATGGTGATCCATATCCCCACACCTTCAATCCAAGGTATAGGGATCACCCAAACTTCCATTGGAGAGAACAAGGTCCCCCACCATAGCAGCTTCAGCACCACCATCAGCCTTATATTCCACCAATGCAACGAGAAGCCCCGGACTTTCTTCAACCCCCGCAAGGTGGTCAAGGGAAATATATGAAGGATAAGCTTGACATACTGATAGACAAGATTAAAAAGCAACACCAAAGGTTCGAGAAGATCGAAGCAACTTTAGAGGAGTATATGCGACAAATTGCCCATTTATCGAATTCCATGAACGAACTTAGAATGAAACAACTAGGGTTACCTTCTCAAGTTCAGTTAAATCTAAATGAGACAATAAATTAGGTCACATTGAGAAGTGGGGAAGAAGTTGGTGCATTGCCTTTTAAATCCGTGGTTAAAAAGATGAAAGAACTCACTGATGGGGGGTGTAGTTTGCTCAAACAAAATCCTACGACAAAAAACCAGATTCAAGAGTTGCAGGAAAAAAGCGACGCCACCATCATACAACACCCAAATACTGAACTTTCAGAGTTCATGCATGACGATAAGTCTAGGGTGCTAGCGGAGGTAAGTAAAAAGCCAACCTTACATGTTCCCTCGATTAAAGTTGTTCCACCATTCTCTCACAGATTGGAGAAGAAAAAAGAAGATGATATAGATTTTTGTCTCAATTTTTGGGAAAATGGACATTAATATACCTTTCTTGAAGGCCATAAAGTCAACACACAATAGCCAGTTATTGCTACCAGCTATAAAGTATTGTGGGAGATGTTGCATGACATTATCAGTGTATGGCTGCCACATAAACTGACATAACAAACAAGTGTTATGGTTAGGAAAGAAACACCTTTTTTCGTTAGTTCTAAAAAAGGTTATGTGAATTACATTATACCTGACTGTTATGGAGAGATGCCAGCTGCTCGCGGTACACTTTCAGTACATGCATTGGTGATTGTGATAAATCGTACCAAGCTCTCCACATGTGAGGAAAAAATGAATAATATTAGCTATTCCTAGTAATTTAAAAGGTTTTAAAATTGTGTCCTCACTAATTGAATACGAACTTGGACCAAAGAGCACTCATGGTGACGATCACTGGACGTTGTCCGACAGGGAGGATTGTTGGTATTCGCTCCCATACTCACAACTGACAATAAATAAATAAAAATGTAATATAATGTAAGAGGTCATCATGGACACGTGTCCAACTAACAAGTTTAACCAACAATGTTACCTGTAGTAAGACTAGTGGCCCAGATATGGATTTGACTTGTGGAATTGCAGCGTCACATAAGCACTTGTACAAGTGTGCCAAAATTGCACTCCCCCAATTGTATTGATGTGATGTATCTAAGTCCATGAGTATCGACAAATAGAGCAGAGGGATCAGGTGCCCGGATGTGTATGACATGAGCATTCCTCTGACTAGTAGTAGAATGAAAACCCTTACCTGTTGTTGACAATCAACCTCAGTATCATCAAGAGGCAATGGACTGCGCAACAAGTTTCCTAGCTGGCCCTTATGCAACCCCCTCTGATAGCACTCATGTCTAGTGTAGCCCCCTGGTAGTCAGTGCACAATCTCTGCCAGTCATTTGTGTGCTTGCTTTTGTCTACACCAGTGATTGTCATGCCATCAATCGATAGACCCCATAGGATGCCCACATCCTGTAAAATGACGGTAGCTTCCCCCATCGGCAGGTGAAATGTATGCATCTCTGGTCTCCAATGCTCAACTAATGCAATGATGAGAAAATGGTTGATGTGAATTGGTGCGGAATCTAACAGTCCCTAGAATCCAGCGTCACGCACATAGCGCATCACTCAATCACGGATCCCACCAATCCAACAAGCACCATCGCACCGCCTCACCTGCAATGCCCTATCCTCCAAATAACCATTGTACGGAGCATGTGCACGATGCTCCTGGTGAAGGTAAAGCAAATCTTCATCAATGGGTTCTGGATGATACATAGCGTATCCCTGGTGAAAATCAGAATCACATGGAGAAATGATCAGTCTATATTTCCAAAAAAAATGAATACTATTACATGTAATACATATTCAAACCAAATTTAAAATTAGCTTCAAGTTAAACAAATACACATATTACAAATCCACACAATCAATTACACTAAAAAAAGAAAGAATTTAGCATAACAAGTTGCATGGCTACATAATATCATGTAATACATATTGGTCTAAACAAAACATAATGATCTCTAGAAACTCCTATGGATCGTCATGCCTATAAACACAGACATCCAATGCATAAGAACAAGGGAAACAGAAAATTTTCCATTCGCGACAACTACACTCCTTTCTCCGGTATGTCATAGGGTTATTGGCTCTCACCAATGCTGCCATCAATGGTCCTTGTCACAACCTTATAAGTCTGCAATGCCTGACCATACATGGTGGCAGTATGTTATTGTCCCCAAGTGTCTTTCTTCTAAAACTTTTTCCAAATCCTGCTTGAGAACTCGGACTTACACAATTCCACATCAATTTAGAATACATAAACTAGTTCACGAACACATAATGAAATATGATGTATCATGAAATTACCTCCAATTTGTGGCATCCATTATCCTTCATGCAAACATTTCAACTGTTCGTTCAAAAGTGGCTTTGACACATGCTGTTATCGGGAGATGTCCTGTTCGCCTTATACAGTTGTTGTAACTCTTTGAAAAATTAATTGTAAGAATTCCCTAACAACGATCTCCCTCATTAAAAGTAAGGCATCACTTACTGTTATCATTTTTTAGCCAATCCTAAGTAGATGGTTCGAGACTCTGCAACTCCTCTTTGTACTTCCTCTACCTACTCTCTTGTCTGGCACAACCAAGCTACCAAACGAGAGTCTTTAGATGCGCATTTTTGAACTTCCCACACTCTGCACTAAGGAAGTTGGTCTGAAAATGCCTCAAGCAAAACCGGTGGTATCCTACTGGCTCCATCTATTCATCCATATGTCTCATTTCATTCAAAACATCATCACGAAGATCTGATATAATACAGATTGGCCTAGTATCACCACCTACCACATGGAGTTGCAGTTTTAGCATGAACCAGTTCCAACTCTCATTAGTCTCAACATCAACTATTGCATAAGCAATGGGCAATATGTAATCGGTCGCGTTGTGTGTCACCACAACTAGCATTGTAGACTTGTATGCGCCTCTCAAATGAGTCCCATCCACACTAATCACCGGCCTGCAGTGGTGAAATGCATTGATAGCCAGGTCAAATGCCCAGAACGTAAACTTAAATTTCCTACACCCATGACCATTTATTCTATCCTCAATCAACAACAGTGCTCGGATTGGCCTTGATTACCTCATCCATAAATGTTGGCAACATTTCAAGGGATTCCTCCGAAGTTTAGAATACCAAATCAATAGCCTTCTGGCAAGCATACCACGCCTTCTTGTAGGAAAGGGTCACATTTAACTCCTTCTTCACATGCGCTTGGACATCCTTCATTGTGTAAGAAGGGTTTGCATCAATCTGATGGTAAATGGAACGAACGATATTAATGATGTCAGATTAGTGTTACCATTTGATCAACCAATACCAATACAACCATGACTACTTGCCCATTTGGTGATCTCCCACATCCCATGGGAATCATTGTTGCTAGCTCTAATAATCCAATGACAATTGTCACTTCCTTCAACAACGTCCTTACATTTTGCATACCATGTACGTGACCTGCTCTCCATGACCCGATGTTCCTGTTCATCATCGAACTACACATAGAAATAGCTTCTAATAATTTTGGCTTACTCCGGAATTGCATACCCAATGCAACTTTACTAGTCGCTTGAACATAACTCGGAAGTCTTTCGCCACAATTAGTTGGGCCATAGTCATCCTCATCAGGCTGCCCCATAATCCCTAAAGTTGGCCTCTGTATTAGGATTTTCCATAAGATGGAACGTCGTGGCTACATTGTTCGTGTACACCTTTTGCCATCATCGTTCCCTAGATTTGAATCAGTTGATAAGGAACGGTCATCTTCACTTTCTTCTCCAAGTTCCCTTTCCTTACCTTCAGCATCGCTACCAACATGTTCACCATGACCAACAACGTGCTCACCAAATTCACCCACATAATCATCATCGAAGACATTCAGCTCGTCATAATGCACACCATATAGACTGTCAGGGAGCATATGAGGGGTTAAAGGACCGGCTTCAAATGTTGCCAACTCTAAAATCGCCTGTATCAGGAGAAACATTGTACTTGTACTTAGCAGTTTTGCAAAATGCTGTCAACTCTATGTTAGTTCGCTTGGAAGGGCGGAGTCAGGTTCCGAAGACTCACTAAACCAGAGTTTTCAGGCGGATTTACAAAATGGGCTCTGGAACTAGGTCAATTTGAAATGCAATTTCAACCTAGAACAACAATCAAAGCTCAAGCATTTGCAGACTTCATTGCAGAAATGCCAAGTGAAGAAGCACAGAAAGCGAACATCCATTAGAGCTTCATAATATGAAAAAGTAAGACAAAATGGGAACAAGTGGCTTAGATATTGTGCATTGATGGCGCATCAAGCAAGGAAGGATGCGGTGCATGGCTACTTTTAATGGACCCAAATGGGGGCAAGCACATACACTCATTACAATTCAAATTCTTGCTGACTAACAATGAATCAGAATATGAAGCTCTAATTTGTGGATTAGATCTCGTAATTATAATGAAAGTAAGAAGTGTCCAGGTATCCAGTGATTCTCTAATTGTAGTCCAGCAAGTGTGAGGTGACTATGAGGTACGAGAAGACCGGTTGAAGAATGGTGGTGCTAACAATACAAGAAGATGAAGCAAGCTGGATGAACCCGCTAATGGATTTCCTTGCAAAAGGGACGTTTCCAGAAGATAAAGTGCATGCTAGAAAGTTGAAATTGCATTCCTCTAATTACGCCTACAAAGATGGGACTTGTACAAAAAGGGGTTCTTGTCCCCATGGATAAAATGTATAGGGCCAACAAAGGCGACTGAGATCTTAAAAGAGGTTCATAAAGGCTTATGTGGAACACACCAGGGAGCCAGAACGATAGCTAGAAAGATAATCAGAGCAGGGTACTACTAGCTGACTATGTTCAATGATGCACACAACTTCGTTCTCAAGTGTAGGAGCTGCCATATCAACGATTCATTGTTGCATACGCCGCAATCAACTTTGATAGGAATCTATGGAGCCTGGCCATTTGACAAGTGGGGAATAGACTTATTTAGACCATTCCCAAGAGGAGAAAACAACGCTAAGTTCCTCATTGTAGTGGTCGATTACTTCACAAAGTGGGTCGAAGCTAAGCCATTAGGACTTGTCACAGCCGAAGCCCCTATGAAAATTGTATGGAAAAACATCGTGTACCGCTTCGGAGTGCCGCAGACCATTGTCAAGGATAAGGACATACAACTCACAAGTGTGGCATTTACTGACTGGTGTTTGAAGCTCAGGATTACTCAGAAGTTTACCTCCATGGCACATCCTCAAGCTAATAGCCAAGTGGAAGTGACAAACATGACCATAGCTCAGGGAATACAGAAGCGATTGGAAGGAAAGTGAACGAGATGGGGGGATGAGCTACCGAACATGCTATGGTCGTATAGAACAACCATCTGACATCCAACAGGGAAGATGCTATACGATTTGGTGTACGGTCACAAATCAGTCATACCCGTGGAAATTGGAGAGTCAAGTCTTAGGATAAGAAATTATAAGGAGATTGACAATCCAGATGTGCTGAAGCTGGAGCTAGATGAACTAGAGGAGCAAAGAAACTTGGCAAGTATCACAGAAGCTAAACACAAGGAAAGAGTGGCAAGAGCGTACAATCAGAAAGTGAAGGAAAAGCGATTTCTGATTGGTGATCTAGTGCGGAGGAAAAATGAAGCTAGCCTTGCTGAAGAGTGAGGAAAGCTATGTCCAAAGTGGGAAGGACCATACAAAGTCACGAAGGCTTATAAGTCTAACAGCTATGGGTTGGAAATAATTGATAGCATAGCAGTCCCAAGCACATGAGATGTGACTAACTTAAGGAGGTTTTATGTCTAAAGAAAAATAGCGAGCGACTACCTGTATAGACACAAGGACATTACCCTTGTTTTCTTTTAGTATCACTGTTTTTTCGCGATATCATCGCCATCGTACATATTTAACATAAAAAACCCACTTTGGTGGACCATGACTACACTTCATATTCTTCCTTTTTTTAACTAAGACTTGACAAACAAAATTATTAGTGGGCTATGGTTCCCGCATTCTCATCAACATTCGCAAGCTTTAGATCTTGCAATTCAAACAATCGCAAGTTATAGATCTTGCAAAATTTGTGATGCTTTTGAGCTTTATATCTTACAACTTCACGAATCAAACAAACGTAAGCTATAGATCTTGCTCTAATATTGGTGCTGGCAAGCTTTGAATCTTTCGTTTTCATGAATCACACAAATTGGAAGCCATAGATCTTGCACAAATGGCGATGCTTGCAAACTCTAGATTTTACAACTTCGCAAATCAAACAAACGCAAGATATAGATCTTGCTCAATTATCAATGCCGACAAGCTTTAGATCTTGCAGCTTTTTGAACTAAACAAGTTGCAAGTAATAAATCTTCCAATATCAACAAAGAAAAAATAATATTTAGGCAGATACGTCTACAAAGCACATGATCGAAAAAGATAAATAAATGTGGCAGCAAAATAGATAGGAAAAAATTGTCATCAGTACAAGACGAGTCGTAAACCCCAACGGTAACAAAACATATAGGCGATTATATCATCCATATCAACAAACAAAACACACTATCTACATCTTGAAGAGTGTGATGGTCCAGAAGTAGAAGAACCATCGTGACAATGATTAAGTTCAGCCTTATAAGGAGGGCGCTTGATTTCATGAGAAGATCGTTCACCACCATACGGACGTTGCTCAGCTCGGCAGTGAATTTCCTTTGCCTCATGCTCCTCGCTAACTTAGTGATCATATATGTAAGCATGCAGTGTGACAGGTCATACCTCTTCGTCCCATACAATCAAGATGTTTGTCATAATAAGCCTTGAAGTCAGTTTTCAATGGCCCACGTTCTTTTCCATGACTCATGATTCCTGTGTCGTTGCACCTGCATGTTCGTTGTTTTAGACCAAAGCTTGGCAGGATAATGCTGGGCTGGGCTTAGCGACCCTCAGCCCTTTGATTGCTAGGCCACACCTACACCATAAGCCCCTAGCCATGAAGATTACAAGAAATGAAGCGATGATGCTATTTGTAGTCTGAGTGCAAAATGATGTTACTGTTTGTACAAAATGTTCGTGATGAAGAAGCTAGTTTCAGCCTTGCGAAGTGATGTAGTCTTGTTCGATATAATTTTATCTTCTATCAATCTTCAAATTTAAAATTTTGAATTTTGAGCTTCTCATGCCAAGGTAGTATTTTCGGTGATTTTGTTTTTGAACTCCACAATTTGCTCCCTTTTATTCGGTATTCCAACCCTAAATTTCCTGAGTTTTGATATCGCTATATCTCTTAAATGAGGAATTCTAAACAAAGAATTTAATGTAACCATTGATAAGTGTGTTGTTTGTTCATATACCTCATCGTCTCGATATAAGCAAAAAGATACTTTGCTTACTCATCATTATTTTTCTTTCCTCTTTAACTTCTTGTTTTGTTGTCTATATTCAAGGCCCCTTCTTTCTTCTCATTTCAACTTCTCATCTCCATCGTCCATAGTTTGTCTTTCTGTATTAATTCCTAAATCTTCTGTGTGTAATACACCCTCAGCTCTTTCAAGGGTAAGTTCCCCTGTTTGAATTATTTCTCATATCTCTACTGTGTTCTTTTTCTCTGGTTCTGGTTGTCTGTGTGACTTGTTTTTTATCATCTTCTTGGGCTATTTTTTGTAAATCCCTTTTGTAGTAGATTTGATTCTATTCTTTTTTAACTGAGACTATTACCTCCCCATTTTAGGACCTTTATGTCTTCTCTTAATCCCGGTAAGTCCCTCGTAGAATATGCTGCTTCTGACGGGGATTCCGAATATGTTTTCGGATCCTCCATCGTTCCCAGCATTTTAACCATCTCTTATGTAAATGACTTAAAGAACTGTTTTCCTTTTATGTCTGCTTATAAGCTTCGATCACCTTCTAAATCTGAGTGTGTTCGCAACTCTCCTCCTGGCTATATATCTTGCTATCTAGCATATTTGAACTTTGGTCTCTATTTTCTACTTTCCAAACATGTGATTGCACTGCTTCATTCATATAAGATTGTTCTGGCCCAATTTCATCCTAAGGGCATCTCTATTATGATGGGCTTTCTTCGCGTGTGTGGAACTAGAGCAGCAATTGCATAGGCATCTTCGTTAGGCCGCTGAGGGGAATCACTATCGCTGGCTTGAAGGAGAGAAGCTTCAGTACTTACATTACCCACGTTGGCATCTGGATCAGCAGTCGTAACATCACCACGAGGTTTAAATGGAAGTTCATCATAATAATCCACATCACTTTCTTTCAGCTCAGCCAAGGACAGGAAACTAGCGAGATGTGAAAGAAAGGCGTATGGATGACCCCCGTCAGTGATCTTATCAATGAAGGCTTGATTCAGGTTGACCCTTTTGCTTTCTAGAGTTTCAATGAACTTCACCATAGTGGGAACACTTTTGCAGTCACACCTGGGGTTTCACTGCCGTACATTCTTCATGGTCTTGTAATACCCAACAATTCGAGCAGCCTTAGAGATATCCTAAAAAAATTTATAAACAGGCTTTGTCTTGCACGGCCGATCCACTATCACTTGGGGATATTGAGCAAAAATAGGTTCATTGGTTTTCATATCATCCAATTAAAAAAGAAGCTCAGAGGATTCCACCCCAGCGAGCCTTGCACTCTCCCTAGCAGCGCTGGCCTCTTCTTCGCAATCTTTCACATCTCCTCAGCAACCCTTACTTTCTCCTCAGCAGCTTTCAATGAGCTCTCCAATAGCAAACACTTAGTCCCCAGAGATTTGTATTTCTCCACCATTGAGTCATCAGTGAAAGAATGCTTGGATAATCACTCGCTCGCAATCCTTAGGCCCTCACCAACCATACGAATGTACAACATAGGGAACAAATTTACTCACTACGTTATAAATGTATGAGTAATGCATAAGAAAAGTTGCTCAAGGAAAATTGTAGTCTTACCGCAACTAGTGTGTCGGGTACTGAAAGGCCAGAAAAAAATAGAAATTACCCTCTGGGCTAGGGAGTTTCAGTCTGCTCTGTAATTGCCAAAGCAGTTTGGTTGCCACACCCCTTTTTAAGAGGAGGAACAGGATGACCTAAGTGACCGCTGCTCCGATTCCTCTTGTTCTTTTTCCCTTTCTACGGGCTTAGAGTTTGACGATGGCTAGTTTTCCCACCATTAGTCTCTTTATCCTTAGAGCATGTGATGATCGACAGTAGAGACACGGCAGTGTCATCACCAGCATGGTCAGTCTGAATGATAGTCATATTTACTTTGTCGTCATTTAGGACAAATAAATGTCACCTTTTGTGAGATCAATGTCTGCCACAATAAGAAACAACACATGTAAAAATGAACTCACATAAGAAAGAAAAATAGCGATATAACCCGCTATAAAATACATAGTAAAATACAGTATAATATAGGCGAACAAGACACCTTCCGCATCAGAGTCAGCATGGAAAAGGTGTTGTGTATGTACGTGAAGCGTAGCCATGATCGGCATCTCCTTAGTATAGCGAACACTCAAGTTAGGAAGCTTAGATTTAGGAACTCTATAGTTCCATGAAGGAACATCAGACTCAGGAGGTTTATTTGGCTTTGATAAAAAAATATTACCTACGCCAATCGCCAACATTACTGGGGAAGCCACTCATAAGCTCTACCCCAGAAATCACGAGATATAAGGTGAATTTGCCCACAGTTATATTCACTTTTTGAAGGTGGTAGAAATTGCGGAATAAGTCAATTGTGAAAGGTATGTTCGTATTTTCACACACGCGAAGAAAATCCATCATAATAGCGATGCCCTTAGGATGAAATTGGGCCAAAGAAACATTATATAATTAAAGTAGTGCAATCACATATTCTGAAGGTGGACAATAGAGACCAAAGTTCAAATATGCTAGATAGCAAGATATATAGCCAGGGGGAGGGTTGCAAACGCACTCAAATTTAGAAGGTGAATGAAGCTTATAAGCATACATAAACGGAAAGAAGTTCTTTAAGTCATTTACATAAGAGATGGTTAAAATATTCGAAACGATGGAGGATCTGGCAACATGGTCGGAATCCCCATTGGAAGAAGCATCTTCTACGAGAGACTTACCATGATTAAAAGAAGATATAGAGGTCCTAAAATGGGGAGGTAATAATCTCAGTTAAAAAGAATAGAAGCAAATCTACTACAAAAGAGATTTACCAAAAATAAGCCGGAGAAGATGATCGGAAAAAAGTAACACAAACAACCCAAACCAGAGAAAAATAACACGGTAGAGATATGAGAAATAATTAAAACAAGGGAACTTACCCTTGAAAAAGCCGAGGGTGGATTACGCGCAGAAGATTTAGGAACTAATACGGGAAGACAAACTCTGGACGATTGAGATGAGAGGCTGAAATGAGAAGGAAGAATGGGCCTTAAATATAGTCAACAAAAAAATATAGTCAACAAAAAAAGCAGTTAAAGAGGAAAACAAAATAATCATGAGTATATGACAAAAAGTAAAGTACCTTTTTGTTTATATCGAAACGACAACGGTATATGAATACACAGCACACCGATTAAGGGTTACATTAAATTATTCGTTTGAAATCCCCCCTTAAAGACATATAGCCATAACAAACGTTAAGAAATTTGGGGCTGGAATATCGAATAACGGGGAACAAATTGTGGAGTTCAAAAACAAAATCACCGAAAAAACTGCCTTGGCATGAGAAGCTCAAAATTCAAAATTTTAAATTCGAAGAGCGATCGAAGATAAAATTATAGCCAACACAATTACATCACTTCGCAAGGCTGGAAGTAGCTTCTTCATCACAAACATTCTGTACAAACAGCATCATCGCTTCGTTTCTTGTAATCTTCATGTCTAGGGGGGCTTACGGTGTAGGTATGGCCTAGCAATTAAAGGGCTGAGAGTCGCTAAGCCCAGCCCAGCATTATCCTGCCAAGCTTTGGTCCAAAACAACGAACAGGCAGGTACAGTGAACACCGAAATCACGAGTCATGGCAGAGAACGTAGGTTGTTGAAAATTGGATACGCGTCGAACACAAAAGCCACAACCGAGGAATCTGGGAGAAGTGGCATGACCACGATCTCAAACTCCTAAGAGAAAGAAACTACAAAGGGAATGAGCCTATAAATAAAACAAGCTCTGTAGGAGCTAAGGGAAGCGATATAATATAAAGAAATTCTATTTCTTGAAGAGTGGACTGACTTGATCATCGGAGTTTCTCTCCTGGAATCCATTCCGAGACCACATTTACAGGTCAAGGATTTGAAGAAAGTGAACCAAGAAGAGGCTACCTGGACAGTCTAGCTATCACATCCGTTGAGCTGCAACCCAAGTCCAACTTCATAAGAGTATCATCACGTCGAATGGTGAGCAGTGGAAAAAGTTAGATGCCATATACCCTGAGTTCAAGGGAAATCCTCAACATTTGAGGTTAGGATAATCAACTGATGGAATGAATCATTTTGGTAATATGAGTAGTACTCATAGTTCTTGGCCTGTGATGTTAGTGATCTATAACTTGCCTTCCTGGCTTATGATTAAATGAAAGTATGTGCTACTGTCGTTGATGATTTCTTAGCCCAAGCAAACTCGGTAATTATATAGATGGTTACCTTGCTCCTCTTATTGATTATTTTCTTACTTTTTTAAAAAAGATGGAGTCTCCATGTACGATGGTAGTATAAATGATACTTTCACATTGAAGGTTTAATTGTTTTGCACTATAAATGATTTCCCTGCATATGGCAATTTGTCCGGACACTTGGTGAAGGGGCACTTTGCATGTCCTATTTGTTAGAAGTTAGCATGTTTTACTCAATTGAAGCATGGTTGTAAAACTGCTTTTCAAGGGCATATGTGTTATCTTCTAGAGGGCCACTCGTCGAGATTTGAGAGGTGGTAGTTTAATGGTGAAAAGAAAGAAAGAGGAACTCCAATTCTATTACCGGATTCTGATGTATTTGAGAAGGTTAGGAACTTGCCAAATGATTTTGAGAATGGGAAAAGAAAAGTATTTGTTGATAACAGTTGGAAGAAATGTTCAAAAACAATTTGCACTGCCTTATTGGAAGGATTTGGAGTCAGACACTGCCTTGATGTACAACACATTGAGAAGAATGTTTGCGACTCTTTAGTGGGCACACTTGAATACCCCTAGTAAGAGCAAAGACAGTTTGAAGTCCGACTTTTTTTTATGAAAGCTTGAGAAGAATGTTTACGACTCTTTAGTGGGAACACTTGAATACCCCCAGTAAGAGCAAAGACAGTTTGAAGTCCCAACTTTTTTTTAATGAAAGCTTTCATGTTAAACCAACCATACCTAAAATGGAAAAAGTTTTGGGCTTTTAGCTCCAGCCCGTTACAACCCTTCCTTCATCCTCTACCTTCTACCTCATTCCTAGACCAAATATTGTCTATATAGCCCATTTACAATAAGAAAACTAATTAAAACAGCCAAAACAAACTGCATGATTCCCAAAATTCAGAAACCTGTACTGATCTCAACCTTTTCATCCAGTTTCATCTTCCACTTCATCCCTCCTCTCCATCTGCAATCATCCTCTATTTGAGCAGTTATTGTTTCTTCTTTCAAACTCTCCTTTTGAAAAATCCTTTAGTTCCTTTCCATCCATACTTTATACATCAAAGTTAACATTCTCATCACCTTGCCATTCAGTTTCCTTCGTACTGCCATTAGCAATCCTTTCCTCAATTCTCATATTTTTGGCCAGGCTATATTCATCAATCTTCTTATTTCTAATATATAAGAACAACCAATAAACAGTTGAGAAGCTTATTCATTAACCAGGTAACATAATACACACTTCAGCAAATTTTAAAAAATTTTAAGGGGAGCGTGGATCTCGTAGGGGCGACTTCACACAGTAAAGTATGCTCTTCAAACCTTCAATGAAACTAAGATCCAGCAGCTCACCGGCACTTGCCACTTTTTACCATATGCAGATCAGGTAACAAGAGTAAGGGGAAAATGCGGAGGAAAACAATTGACCTTCAGAGAAAGAGTAGCGCGGAGATTACAGACAGATTGAAAGGGGTACTGGAGACAGAATGTAAAGTTGAAAAGGGCAATAATCTGGAATCGAAGAATGAACCAGAGGAAAGAATGGTGATGGAGGTATTGACCCCGGACCAAAAAATTGAAATCCAAGAGTAGGAGGTCACAACCCTGATGAAAATGGGGAACTTGAGAAAAAATCTTCAATGGAGTGAGGAGGAGGAAGTAAAAATTTGGAGCACGCTCTATACACAGGGGTAAAAAGAAATCAAGTTCTATGATCCTGCTTACATTGAGGGGACATTAATGGGTAAAATCACGCTTGAATAAGTGGAGGAAAGTGAGAAGCAATGGAGCACAATGATTCCATGCAGGTCACTGGGATATAATCCTCCGTACACTGTAATGGAAGAATTGTTTTATTGAATTTGGGGGAACAAAATTTCTAAACTATGGATCCTTGATTCTGGAATTTATATGGTCAAATTAGATACAAAAATGTTTTGTGATGAAATGATAGAAAAGGAAGTAGTGTTCATTGATCGTACGCCTGTTATTTTGACGCCCTGGACTAAGAACTTTGAAATTAATGATCTTGAAATATAAAAATTGTAAAATTAAAAAACCTCTCTCTGGAAAAGGCGATCCTCTCTCTGGAAAAGGCGATTTTACTGTATAACGTTCTCCTCCACTCCCAGCCATGGCGGCAACGCTATGGAACATGGAAAACCCATCTTTCGCACAAGCCCTGAAACAAAACTCTCATCACTCCATCCCACCTACATCAGACCTCCATCCCCATTTCAATTACAAAGGGGAACTCGCAGTCTTATATCCGGAGGAAGAAATCAACCTTCTTGTTGCTCCATTCTCAAAAGCCCTTATCGACAAATTCAGCAGAGGCCGCCCAACAATGGAGTTTCTCAGAACTCAAATCAAGACCATAGGGTTCAAAGGCGAAGCTCACCTATCGGCAATGGACTCCAGGCACATCAGAATCACCTTTGATTTAGACGAAGATTACCATCGTTGCTGGCTAAAAAGAACCTGGTCCATGGGAGGCACCATCATGCGCATCATCAAATGGACGAAAAACTTTGACTACGATGAGGAATTAGCTCTAGCTCCGGTGTGGCTGACGGTGGAATTTCCTCCGATATTTCTTCCACCCTAAGGCTATTACTGATTTGGGGAATTCCTTAGGAGAAATTTTGTTTGCTGATGCTCCCACTAGAAACTTAACTAGGCCTTCCACAATTAGATTGTGTGTAGAAATGGATGTTTCTAAACCTAGATCGAATAAGATTAGGTTAGGCTCGATAGCTCACAACAAATCCTATGCTATAACCTATGAGGATTTCCCACAATACTGTAGTAAGTGTCTTAAGCTTGGTCATAATGAATTCTACTGTAAAAGAGATCTAGTGGTGACTAATGCTAACCATATGGAAACCCATGGTTCTAGAGTTCAAAACATAAGGAAGGTTTCTGATCCTAAACATCCTATGGCAGATAAGTCATGGGAAATTAGAAACTTAACAAATAATACCAAGGAAAAACACCAAGCCATCACTAAGGTATACCAACCCAAGCCTAACCAAAGTCAGCAGAAAACTTCCACCCCACACCATGTGGTTCCCCCTCAAAGTGTTGAATACACTGCCCCCACTTATGGAAATAGATTTGCTATCCTAGAGGAAATAAAATCTGTTGGTCAGCATGATCAAACTATACAGACATACCATAATGAACAACAAGAAAATTCTAATAGAAATGGTAAGGCTAAGGATACAGAGAATAGTGCTCCCCAGCTCAGAACCTCTAACTCGATATCCCGGAGGGTAGATAATACAGTTTATTTAGAAGAGGATCACTCAGAAGGGAACACTCAGCCACCACAAGAATGGTTCCAAAATCAGCAAATCATAGATACTGCAGAAAATACCTTGGATACTAACTCAATCGAAGATCACTTAGAGGAAGGATATGAATCCAGAGGCTACAACACAGCTCCTTCATCTCCACAGAAGAAGAATGTCCTTTTAACATCCTTCAATGATGATACCTTATGTGATAAAGTCAAAAATCCCATAAATTCTGATATCTTCCTCTCCGATCAGTTTTCCTGGATCCCTAATAAGGTAATTACTTCAGATATTGACTCTTCACAGGTTAAGGAGAAGCATACACCCATCAACACTCTCAGGGACATTAAGGAGGCTAACAATAATGCTTTACAGCAAGAGCAAAACCCAATGGCCCTACCTTCTGAGGCACCTGAACTACAAACATCATCTCAAGTTAATCTCCCCAAAAGAAGTTCCAGGTTAAATGCTTAATTTGGAATGTTAGAGGCTTATCAACTTCTAAAGTTAGGCTAAAGCATTTGTCTAAGAAACATAAACTGGACTTATTAGTTATTATTGAACCTAAAGGTAAATTAAACCAGCTTGACATGTAAAAAAAAATGTTTTGTTTTTGACACCACTTAGGTCTGATTCATAATAAGATATGGATCATGTACTCTGATAGGATTGACCTTAACCTTCTAGAAATCCATAATCACTACATACAAGTGGAAATAAACATAAAAATTAGGGCTAAGACAATTAAGGCCTTCTTCATTTATGCTCCACACAATAGAGAGGATAGACTTCAGGTTTATAATGATTTGACTACTAGGTTTGATAATTCCCCAACCCTGATTGGAGGTGATTTTAATGTCATAAGGTCAATGGATGAATACTCTGGTCCTAGTTCTCCAAATCTAAACTCTATTACTGACTTTGATTCCTTTATCAACGAAGTTCAAATATCAGATTTAAACACGGTAGGAAACCACCTAACATGGAGCAATCACAGAGCTGTAAACCCCACCTCCAAGAGACTAGATAGGATAATGGGAAATAACATTTTTTTCAACTCATTCAACCACTCCTCTGTCCAAATCCTAAGTAGAACATCATCGGATCACTCTCCCATGCTACTGGACATTTCAAACTCGGACATCACATCCCCTAAACCCTTCAGGTTTTAGGAAATGTGGTTTAACAGAAATGAATTTATGGACCTAATCTCCAATAGTTGGTCCCTACCCATCCAGGAACAGGGTCTAGTTGGCTTCTCTACAAAACTGAAAAGACTCAAAAACAAAAATAAAAACATGGAACAAACTGGTCTTTGGTAATGTTTATGATAACATAACAACATCAGAAGCCGAAGTTGCTCACTTGGAGTCCCTTTATGACATATCACACTCAGCTACTGACAGAACTAATTTGAACAGGGCTAAGGCAGTATTAACTAGACATTTGGTTGAACAAAACATCTTCCTAACACAAAAGACTAGAATGAAGTGGCTTAAAGATGGGGATTTAAATTCTAAATACTTTCATAAGTCTATCACTGAAAACTATGCAAGATTAGCAATCATGAAAATACAAGATCAGGATGGTACCTGGTTGAACTCTCAGTCACAAATAGGTGAGGCAGCAGTAAATTTTTTCAAAACACTTCTATCCGATAGAAATAATGATCCATCGGGCCAATGCCTGTCATTCCTAATGAAGGAAATCCATCCTTCTATCTCTGACCATGACAACATCCAATTGTTAAAACCTATAACCATGGATGAAATCAAATCAGCAGTCTTTGAATTATCCTCATCTGCAGCCCCTAGACCAGATGGCTTCCCAGGGCTCTTTTACAGAAAGTCATGGGAGATAATAAAAAATGATGTTTTAACTGCAATGTTGGAATATCAAGCTGGTATTCCCATACCAAAATTAGTGGCAAGCACACTGATTGCATTAATACCAAAAACAAAAACCCCTAGATCCTTTAGTGAATTCAGACCCATAAGTCTCTCCAACTTCATCAATAAACTGATGTCTAAAATCATGGTAGAAAGAATTAAACCACTCATGAGCTCCCTAATCTCAGAGGAACAGTCAGCACTTTTAAAGGGTAGGGACATTGTGGATAATATTCTTATGATGAAGGAGGCAGTTAGGATGCTTGATAAGAAAAATGAATCCTTAAATCTAATTCTTAAATTAGACATGATGAAGGCATTTGACCGTGTGTCATGGTCAACCATCAACACTCTTCTACTGCATTTGGGATTTCATGGTCATATAGTAAAAATCATAATGAATAACATAAACTCAACCTGGTTTTCAGTTATGATAAATGGATCACCTTGTGGGTTTTTTAAACCTACTAGAGGTTTAAAACAAGGTGATTCACTATCACGCTTCCTCTTTAACATCTTGACAGAACTTCTAACTAGAAACCTTAGGATCCAATTCTTAAATGGGAACATTAAACAATTCAAAACTCCAGGATCAGCAAACACAATAAATCAGCTGTCCTTTGTTGATGACACTGTGGTGTTTCTAAAGGGGACAAAAAATCCCTACAAAACATAATGACCTTTCTGGATATTTATCAAAAAGATACAGGTCAGAAAGTAAACTTTCAGAAAAGTGCATACTACTCAGGAAAACTAGGTGGTACTAAGAAAAAAGATATTAAAGACTTAACCAACATGACCCAAGGAACACTACCCTTCTCTTACTTAGGAGTCACGGTCTTCAAAGGAAGAAAACTAAATCTTCACTTCAAAACATTAATAGACTCAGTCAATAGCAAAATATCTAATTGGAAAAATCAATGGCTGTCAGGAGGGGGTAAAATAATCTTGATAAACCATGTTTTAACCTCTATACCTCAGCACACATGGGCTGTCACTGCACCAACTAAGCACACGATTTATAAGCTTAAATCCATCTTTAGTAATTTCTTGTGGGGTAAAACAGATCATGGACAAAACAAGCACTGGATATCTTGGGATAGAATTTCATATCCACAGAAAGAACAAGGTCTAGGTATAAGGCATATTCAATCAATAAGTAACTCATTCTCAACCAAAATCTGGTGGAAACTTCAATTAGGACAGTCAACTTGGTCTAAATTTATGTGGTCATTACCCCCCCCCCCATGCCAGAAAATCTGAAACCTGGGCCAGGTTCAGAAAAGTAAATAACAGGGCAGAATCAAACTCACAGGTGATCATAGAAAAGGGATCTACTAACTTTTGGATAGCTAATTGGCTAGGCTCAGGCTCTCTTATTAATCAGGTGGAAGCCCAGGTACAAGTCCCCTTTCCATTTCTTACAGTAGCTGAATTTCAGCTAAACAAAGGTATTTATATCCCTCAACTCTCATATTTATTTAACTCTTCCATAAACCTGGAGCTTTTGAAGAATATGACTCTCACAGAATAGCAGGATTATATTATATGGAAATCTAATACTTATGGCTGCTTTACTATTAAATCAGCTTATCAAGTTTTCAGACCTAAAAAACCTGAACTGTCAATTTTTACAAATGTTTGGAACACGGTTTTGCCAAAAAAAATCAGCTTCATGTGGAAAATGCTACTATGTGCTTTACCTTTTGCTGATATTCTCATGAAAACTGGTATTCACTTACCTTCCAAATGTACAGCTTGTGAAAACATAGATTCTCTATCTCATTATTTCAATTCATGTGCCTCAGCTATGGTTTTATAGAATAAATTGCATGAAGCTCTGAATTTACCAGCTAGATCTTTCAACAAAATCTGGGATAGAGTGGAATATTACTGGTCTCTAAAATCTGCTTCATCTGATCACTTCTCCATAAAGATTGTTCTTCCTTGTTTAATATGCTGGGAGTTATGGAAAACTAGAAATAAAATTATTCATGACAACATGAAGAGCTGTGTTCATGCTCAATGGAAAAACATTTCTAATCTTTGTTTCATGATTTACTCAGTTCATCCTAAAGCTAGTTGCCATACACAATGTAACCTGGTTTCCAAGGGATTAGTTCCTCCCTATAAAAGGAAAAGGATAAAAAAGCTGAACCTAATAAAATGGGAACCTCAAGATATTGGCCTAAAGGTTAACTGTGATGCAGCCATAGAAGGGAATAAGCTAGGGCTAGGGTGTGTCATAAGGGATACTGATAAGAGGGCCTTACATGCTGAATCATGTTACATGAGAATAGATAACACCCCTCCAATGCCTCATCTAATAGTTTTAAAGGCTGAAATGATGGCTATCTTCATAAGATTGGAAGCTGCAAGGGGAAGGACTGATCATGTTCACATCGAATCGAATTGTGCTGCTGCGATACAAATCTTCCATGGTCAGCTTTGCCCATGGCCTCTGATGCAGCTTCGGGACCGGATCAAATTAGCATCCTCAACTTTTCAAACGGTCATTTTCAGTCATATTCACAGAGAAGGAAACCAAGCCCCTGATTTCCTAGCAAAACTAGCTGTTAGAAGAGGATACACCACAGAGTTCAAAGAGATTCAAACATCACAGAGGTTCTTGTTTCTGAACCGCATGGAAACCTTATTCCCTCAATTCAGATGGAAACAACACTACATTAGCTAGGCTTTTCATTGGATACTCCTTGGTTTGAAATCTCTTGATTGTCTGGCCTTCATGAGCTTAACACAGGGGTGGAGGGATTATCGAAGGAAACACAGTCAAGAGATTTCATTCAATCATCAGGAGCTTCATATATTGATATAGGATCTTGCTCCACCTGTCTTGTAAATTAAAACTTTTGGGCTTTTCAATAGGGTGTGGGATCCCTTAATACAAAAATCCCCGCTCATCAACGATGAGTGTTTTGAGTTAAAAAAAAAGAAATTAATGATCTTGAAACATTCTCTGTGTGGGTACAGTTGCCTAGGTGTACTAGCAACCAAAATTAATCTGTAAGATCATGAGCCCTCTAGGAAAACCAATTTTCCTAGATAAGCCAACCTTGGATAAGGAAAGGTTGTCGTATGCTAGGATACAAATGGAGATTAAAATTGGAGAAACACTGCTTGAGAAGATTTTGTTCCTGAATGAGGACAAGGTCATTATGCACCAGGAATTGAGATTTGAGTGGCAGCCTGTAAAATGTTCTGATTGTGGTATGATAGGCCATGAGCAAAAAAATTGTTGAAGAAAGGAACTAGTTCAGAAGGATCCTGAGAAGAAAAAGTATGTACCAATGGGAAATAAGCAAGTGAAACAAGTAGTTCAGGGAAATGAACAAGCATAACAAAATGGAAAGCATAACAAAGTACATAAAAATGGTGAGAAAAAACTGCAGCCAATAGGGAGGGATAAGCAAGATGTTACAGTACATGGGCTCAATGATGAAACTGAAGCAACCAGAAAAGAAAGATTGAGAAAATGGAAATTCGTATTGCCTACAAATCCACCTGATGGAAGGTAGGGTGATTGGTTTAATTGGACTGCTTAAAAAAGAGTAAAATTAGAAAAACAACAAAAAAAATTGGGACAGAATTAGGTTGGGTTGGCAACTGGTGACAAATGGTGACATAGTGGACACAAGAAGGATATGGATTGGCAGGAGAAATGACTATTTTGATGTAAAAATCATTAGTAAAGGTGACCAATGGGTGGATATGGCTGTGGAGATAAAGGCTATGAAAATATCTTGTTACCTCACAATGATATATGGATAAAAAACACTGGAAAAGAGGAAAAGATTATGGAATTTTCTGAATCATACAGGAATAAAAAATAAACCATGGGCAATATTGGGAGATTTTAATTCCCCACTGTAGTTTGAAGATAGGAAAGGGGGAAATGAGGTGGAAGCTAAGTAGATAGAAGATTTTAAAAACATGGTGGATTGTTTGTTGTTTACAGAAATGAGAACAATGGGACCTCAGTCTTCTCGGAGTAACGGGAGGGGAGAAGGGGAGAGGATATATAGCAGGATTGACAAGTGCTTGATCAACATGTCGTGGATGGAGAAACTGAGAGATTCATTCTGTGAGATAAAGTTTGAATTCATATTAGATCAGTCTCTAATCCTGGTGAAGTTGTAGAAAAAAGTGGAAAAACATAGAGTACTTTCAGGTATTTCAACATGTGGCCATTGTCTCCCATGTTTAAAGAAATTGTTAAAACTATTTGGAAGAGAAGAAAAATAGAGGATTTACAAAACTTGTTCAGAGTGTTAAAAGAACTTCAGTTACCCCTAACAAAACTAAACCAGAAGGAGTTTTTTTAAACTAGAAAAAGAGCAAAAATTGCAGATGAGAAATGGAAGGAGTCACTGATGATACTAAATGCAGATCCTGAAGACAAAGTAAAACAAACCTAGAAACTAAAGCAAGGGAGAAAGCAAAAAGAATGGTGGAGGCTGAATACTCGTATCTGCAATAGAAATCAAAAGTTCAATGACTCAAGGACATAGATAAGCCTACCAGCAGGTTTTATGCTGCAATAAAAAATGCAATATTAGAATCATGTAGTAACTTTACTGATTGGAGGTGAGATAGTGGAAAATAAGAAGATAATTGAGGAGTAACTATTAAAACACTTCAAAGCCCAACTAGGAAGAGAAGTTACAGCAAAAAGGCTGGATATAAGTATTACAAGAATAGGGAAAACACAAACATTTAAGCAGCCGGCTAAACTAATAGGAGAAGTCACAGAAACTAAGGTGATAAAGGCTCTAAAAGATATCAGCTCTAAGAAAAGCCCGGGGAAAGATGGTTATTTCAGTAAGTTCTTCAAAGATGCACGGGAGATTGTAGGAGAAGGATTTACAAGAGCTGTCCAAGGATTCTTTAAGGGAAATAGTATACCAAATGAGTTGGGGGAAGCAATGATAGCTTTGATACCAAAACATCAAAACCCTTAGGAAGCTGGACTATAGACTCATATCTTATTGCTTAGTGATTTATAAAAAAAATCACTGATATAATTTGCTCAAGGTTGAAAGAAGTATTTCCAGAACTGATAAGCCCTAATCAGAGGGCATTTGTGAAAGGGAGGCATTTAGTACATAACATCTCGCTAACATATGACTTGCAATAGAGATATCATGAGCCATGGATGAAAAAGAGTTGTGTATTGCAGGTAGATATCAGGAAGGCATTTGACAGCCTGAACTGGAGATTCTTGGAGGACTAGATGAGGGAGTTGAAATTTCCAAGTATACTGACAGACTGGATTAGAAACTTTACTATGTCTTCCACTTTTTGTTTAACTTTCAATGGAAGACAAACTGAGCCATTTTCAGGTAAGAGAGGAGTCAAGCAGAGGGATCCACTATCCCCCTTGCCTTTTGTATGAAGTATGGAGTACTTAACAAGATTGCTGACCAGCAAGATCAAGAACAAGGTTGTGGAGTACCACCAGAGATGCAGCAAATTGGAAGTCAAATACTTACTATTTGCATATGATGTTCTAATCTTATGTGCAGAAAAAAAAAGCCAATTGAGGGGATCCAAGGGTGTCTACAGGAGTTTAGCAGTGTCACTGGATTAGAGGTCAATGCCAAAAAATTAAGAATCTATTTGTCAATTATAGAGAAAACAGAAAAGTACATCTTAGCAGCTATCTTAAATGTGCAAAAAGGTGACCCACCTTTGCAATATTTAGGGCTTCCTCTCTCAAATGCAAGGTGGAATAAGCAAGATTGTAAAAATCTTATAGAGAAGATCAAGGGAAAACTCAAAACTTGGTCCACTGGTACCCTCTCATTTGCAAGGAAAATGATGCTGATTAACACGGTTTTGATGAGTATGGCAGGATACTGGGCTAGTATCTTCAGCATCCTAGAAGGGTACATGACACTATTGTGAAAAATTGCGGATATTTCCTCTAGGGGAAAGAGGAAGGTAAAAAAGGGTATACTCAAGTGGCTTTGGCATCATTATGCAGAAGTAAGAGAAGTGGAGGAATGGGGCTCAGAGACTCCTCAACCTGGAACATAACTGCTATGGCCAAAATAATATGGGATCTCAGTTCTAAATAGGATATCTTATGGGTACGATGGATAAATGCCTATTATTCAAAAGGAGAAAGTTGGGAGAGACATCAGTGCAAAGAGCACCACAGCCGGGCTTGGAAGAACTTAAAAAGGTTGAAGAGGATGGCAAGGGGATATCAGGCGAAAAGGAAAACTGAGTATCAGGGGAATCTATAATGAGCTAAAGGGGGGAGTGAAAACTCAGTTAGCCTAGAAAATATTGTCTGGCACAAAATTCTGTTACCAAAACATAGATTTTTATATGGAGGTTGTTTAAAGGAGGTCTTGCAACAGTAACAAGCTGCAAAGATACAACATCTTGGGACCCCAACCGAATTGCAGAATGTGCAACAAGCAAGAGTAAACCTTGAAGCATCTTTTTTGTGACTACGAATACATGAAAGAAGTGATGGACAAGTTGATTATATTGGAGTACAAAAACTTGAGACACATAAAAAAGTTACTGGACAGTATGTCTAGGAGGAAGCGGAAGGGTCGGGTATTGAAGCTAGTATCATGGTTGTATCACGTTGGGGATGACAAAAATGATAGAATCATTAATGGGGTAGCGAAGCCAGTGATTATACTTTGAGCAGAGGTGGAAGCTGGAGGAGATGGAGGTGTACGAGGAGTTGGGAAAGAGAACCAGATGAAGAATTTGAGCTAAAGTTTTGTAGCAGTAGTAGTAATAGTTAATGTAAAGGCGGTGTATTTTGTATAGAAAGATAGCAGGAAATGGGCTAATATGGTCATGGGCTGGGGGTGAAGGCCTAACACTTGTAACGGTTTTTTTTTATATTAATACAGGAAAAATTTTCATCAAAAACAAATTACACACTTGTGCTGTGATTTCAGAACACCATGTGCCAGTAATCTTTCAACTGTGGGCAGACATCCTTTCATAAGAATCCATACAAAGAATCTATGCTTAGGCAACACACTTTTATGCCAAATAACTTATGCATACACATACTTACTTCTATCTACCTTCATTCTGTTGTAAACAGTTCTTACCTCCAGCGCCCCTGATGTATTAGTACAATCACTTAGAACACCTGAGTAATTGTTCTTCAACCTGCATAAGTTCTTCCAAGCCCAGCTGTTGCTTTCAGGGCACTTGTAGTTCTTAAAATCCTCATTCTTAATGTAGTAAGCTTGTATCCACTTCACCCACAACAAGTTCTTTTTAGAATATATGTCCCAAACATGTTTAAAAAGAGCAACCTTATTCCAAGTGGATGGGTGTTTGATTACCATTCCACCTGAAAATTTGCTTCTACCTAATGAGTTCCAAGCAGCTGGTGTATATCCTCTACTTCCCTCTTCCCTTCCCCCATAAGAAGCTCCTTCATATCACAATTATTCTTTGATGTATGCCTTCAGGCACGTTCAAAATACCTACCCAACACGCAGTTATACTTAGGAGTACAGTTAACCAACTGTACTTTCCCTGTATCAGACATTCTTTCATATTCCAGCCCCTCAACCTCCTCCTTATGTTTTCTAGCAGTTTCTCATAATCACCTTTGTTCCATTTGGTCTGAGATAGAGGTAAACCCAAGTAGTGCATTGGAAAGTCTCCTTTCTTCACCAGCAATATGTCAGCTAGCAGTTTCTTCTCAATTTCCCCGGCAACGGCGCCAATTTGGTGAGTGTCGTTTTACTCGCCAAATAAACTGCAAACTAGCACACAGATTAGTATAGTAGAAGCAGATCGTATCCACAGAGAACGGTGTAATTTCTATCAAATTTAAACTACCAACAGGGTTTGGTTTAGCAACCACGCCTTAATTTTCAGATTTATCTAATAACTAATAATGCAACTAACTAATATAAAATAATAATGCAAACTAAAATATATAATTGTCTATAAAATATATGAATAAGGTAATCGGCTCGGAATAACTCACATTAGTTAAACATCGATCATAGGCGCAAAGATAAATCAATTCATATGCATCTATCAGTTATAAGACGGCAAGTATTTGCTAAACCCTCTCAATTCTTTCTTACCTTGTCGACAACTGACTAATTATAATTAACCAATCGTTACTCTTACCAAGATGCCTCCGGAAAGTATTCGCTGAACCAGATACACACCTCGATAGCATTAAGAATGAAAAGAACCTGATATAGCAATTACCCAAGTATTCGCAAGTAGTAACGCACACTTAATTGTTCCCCATCTTGCTATTACAGTCTTAGCTAGTTAGCTGTTTTTCACAAGAACTCGCTACTTACTAACCCCTTCCAACGATTACGTATTGGTAGAATTAGATAGCATTATCCCAATAATATTCAAGTTGATCATGCTCAAATATATCAAGAATAAAATAAACCAAGAACAATCAAGAACACATAAGAATCAATTATTAAACAATTAGGCCTCACGATTCATAAACTAATGCTTGTTATTCCATGCCGATATATAAATTAGCTACTCATAATAATTAAACTAAACAAATGTAATATAAAAATGAAACCTAATTAAACTAATAAAATAATAAAGAAATTAACAAGGCAGACCGTAAAATAGCTGATCAATATCGGCGCACTTCAATTGAAGAACAGAACTGGCGCACCCAATAAATTGATCTCGAATTAATACCCACAGCTGCAAATCCTTAGTAGCACCAGAATTCAAAAACTAATAAAATCAAACTAACTAAAACCTAACCTAAATATTACATGAACCGAAACTACTCCTACGGCGTATGTACATCTCCTCTGTTTGGCCGTATATATATATTTATATACACAAAACCAAATCCAAATCAACTTCTAATTACTTTTCTTCTTATGGAAGAAATAAGGAAATAAAATAATATCTATTCTAATTCTAAATAACTAATTCCTACAATTAAGGAATTTCAAATGGAAGGAGATAATACAATCTTTATCAATATGGGCAGTGAATATATTTATTTCCTTCAAATCCACGTCTCTTCAATAATTCACTTTTCACCCCATAACTTCAGCAATTCTTCTTTTGCCTCTCTTCCTTCATCCCTGGAAAAATGTCTTATAAGATAAGAACATTTTCCATTGGAGCACATCGCCTCATTAAAAACCTTAACCTGGAAAACCCAGTGGGAAAAAACCGCTGGTTAAGGGAAAAAGAGTACAATGTATAGCTCCCTCTCAATTCTCCGCAATTAATGAATTCCTGCACCAAAAACACCTTAAAGTGCAAATTATATCTCAATAAAATCATAATAATCCCACAAAATATGAACACAATATAACACTCATCAAATATCCTCACACTTGAATCATGCTTGCCCTCAAGTATGAAGTGAAGAATATAAGAGTAATCAACAATCCACAACGTTCATAAATTCTCATTCCCTCATATGACTCTATCTAAAATGACCCTAAAAAGAAAAATTAAGATAGAAACACAATTCACACAACTAAACAGATAAAAATTCAACATTTAAAAACTCTAGATTCTACTCTTATAACGATAAATTTTCCTCTGCCAAGGAGTAAAGGATCACGTTAACGCACCTGAAAATCATCAACCCTTAAAGTAATTTAAATGAAAATGTTCAAGATCAGAAAATCTAATCATCAATTCAGTCAAAATCGGACAAGCAATGAATATTTCTCACGGTTTCACTCAATCACTCTCAATATATGAAGGACAATCACTCAAATAATTCACAAGTTATAATATAGAGAAATTAATATGCAAATCAGGAAGGTCTTTCTCAAGGGTTGTAACGGGGCTAGGGACCATTCAGATTGGTGAGATCCTAAGGGTTCTAAGCTCAAACAATATCGATCAAAATATTATGCATATTTTTTTTTCTTCAACCATCATCCATGTATAGTAGACATTCACCAACAATCTTCATCGCATGGCTATTAAGAGAAAGCCAACATCACATCAAAGTAGGTGCTATTTATTTTTTTCTTTTCTTTTTTCTTTTCTTTTTTTTTTCTTCTCTTTTTTTTCTTCAATACAGTCCAAAACTGGTACTTTTTTCAGAGAAAAATCGCAACATAACAATAAGATTTTTTTCTCTCTTTTTTTCACTGTTACGCCCCTCAGTTTGGCCAAACGGAACCCCAGTGTCACTGTTCATAATAAAATTCAGCCTTCAATTTTCGAAACCGTTCAGTCTGGGCAAACTGGACACATACTCAGTAATGTCATCAACTCAAGAGAACACAATGGATGAATTCATCAACATTAACTCCAAGAACATGCATAATAGGGCCAAGAGAAAGGATAAAACAAGGCTTTGGCTAAATATATAGTAACTCATATCAAAGAACATAGTCAAAGCTTCAAAGTGTTTCACTAGGGGTTAATGTAATTGGTAGGCAATTTAAGCTGTGTGGTTCATCCTAGTGCCTTCCATCACTTTCACACATAACAACTCCAATTATAACAATGTGATCTCTCAGAACAAAGATTGATGTAGAGAGTGCTCTACTCTAGCTCAAACCTCACTTTAGTAGGCTAAAATATTCAATTAAACTCATCCTTTTTCGTCATCCCAAAAATCATATCAATCAAATTTCACAAATCATAGAAAATCTCATTCAATAACTTCAAGGCATATTAGATTTACCAAGTTTGTTACAATGAAATTTACAACCAGCAGGGTACTTTTATCAAGAGCCACTAGAATTTCTTCATGTCAAATTATCGACTCAAACAACACAAAAAACACATTTTTCACTGTAAAAAAAAACTGAAATAAAATATTTTTTTTATTTTTTTCCAAAAATACAAAACAAAACACACAAGAAACCTCCTCACACTTAAACTTTGCTTGCCCTCAAGCAAATAATGCAAAGCTCTTATGAGAAAAGGTTTAACACAGAGACAACATCATAAAAAAAAATAAAAGGGAAAGAGGGAACTTATAGTGGTGGGTTTGGGAGAAATTCTCAATCAAGAGGAAAGCGGTTGATCATAATCAGGTTCTGCTGCAGGCCTCCGTTTGGCCAAATGGAGCCCTGCGAGTCCAGCTTTCCAAAGTGTGAATTATCCATAGTGCGAATTCAAGTACTTCAAATCTGCATATCAAGAATTGAGATCAGATGAAAAATTGGAATTCCTAAAAATAAATTTAAAAAAACTAAGAAATTGGGTTGCCTCCCAACTAGCGCTTTTGTTTATAGTCTTTGGCTAGACTTTTGGATGCCTTTAATGAATATTTGTTGGGCACAATGGAATTTCTTCCATTAATGCCGCCTGAGAAGTATCATAGTACGGATTGTCAGCATTGGGATCCGCCTCCCCTCTGTCCCCCATTACAGTATCGGGAACGGATTCAATCTCTGATTCAGATTCTGTCTCGGAAACAGCCTCTGTTTGGCCAAACAGAGGGTCTGCGGCAGCTTTCAGCTTCCTCTCCCTAGCGAGTTTGTAATTCTTCCTGGCTGTCTTTTCAACTTCAGAATCAAATATCAATTTCTGCTCCTGGGACCTGGTCATATACCAATAACTAAAGAACAAAAATTAGTAGCAAAATAAATAGAAATTAACTACCGTCCCCCGGCAACGGCGCCAATTTGGTGAGTGTCGTTTCACTCACCAAAATAAACTGCAAACTAGCACACAGATTAGTATAGTAGAAGCAGATCGTATCCACAGAGAACGGTGTAATTTCTATCAAATTTAAACTACCAACAGGGTTTGGTTTAGCAACCACGCCTTAATTTTCAGATTTATCTAATAACTAATAATGCAACTAACTAATATAAAATAATAATGCAAACTAAAATATATAATTGTCTATAAAATATATGAATAAGGTAATCGGCTCGGAATAACTCACATTAGTTAAACATCGATCATAGGCGCAAAGATAAATCAATTCATATGCATCTATCAGTTATAAGACGGCAAGTATTTGCTAAACCCTCTCAATTCTTTCTTACCTTGTCGACAACTGACTAATTATAATTAACCAATCGTTACTCTTACCAAGATGCCTCCGGAAAGTATTCGCTGAACCAGATACACACCTCGATAGCATTAAGAATGAAAAGAACCTGATATAGCAATTACCCAAGTATTCGCAAGTAGTAACGCACACTTAATTGTTCCCCATCTTGCTATTACAGTCTTAGCTAGTTAGCTGTTTTTCACAAGAACTCGCTACTTACTAACCCCTTCCAACGATTACGTATTGGTAGAATTAGATAGCATTATCCCAATAATATTCAAGTTGATCATGCTCAAATATATCAAGAATAAAATAAACCAAGAACAATCAAGAACACATAAGAATCAATTATTAAACAATTAGGCCTCACGATTCATAAACTAATGCTTGTTATTCCATGCCGATATATAAATTAGCTACTCATAATAATTAAACTAAACAAATGTAATATAAAAATGAAACCTAATTAAACTAATAAAATAATAAAGAAATTAACAAGGCAGACCGTAAAATAGCTGATCAATATCGGCGCACTTCAATTGAAGAACAGAACTGGCGCACCCAATAAATTGATCTCGAATTAATACCCACGGCTGCAAATCCTTAGTAGCACCAGAATTCAAAAACTAATAAAATCAAACTAACTAAAACCTAACCTAAATATTACATGAACCGAAACTACTCCTACGGCGTATGTACATCTCCTCTGTTTGGCCGTATATATATATTTATATACACAAAACCAAATCCAAATCAACTTCTAATTACTTTTCTTCTTATGGAAGAAATAAGGAAATAAAATAATATCTATTCTAATTCTAAATAACTAATTCCTACAATTTAGGAATTTCAAATGGAAGGAGATAATACAATCTTTATCAATATGGGCAGTGAATATATTTATTTCCTTCAAATCCACGTCTCTTCAATAATTCACTTTTCACCCCATAACTTCAGCAATTCTTCTTTTGCCTCTCTTCCTTCATCCCTGGAAAAATGTCTTATAAGATAAGAACATTTTCCATTGGAGCACATCGCCTCATTAAAAACCTTAACCTGGAAAACCCAGTGGGAAAAAACCGCTGGTTAAGGGAAAAAGAGTACAATGTATAGCTCCCTCTCAATTCTCCGCAATTAATGAATTCCTGCACCAAAAACACCTTAAAGTGCAAATTATATCTCAATAAAATCATAATAATCCCACAAAATATGAACACAATATAACACTCATCACTCCTCCTTATGTTTTCTAGCAGTTTCTCATAATCACCTTTGTTCCATTTGGTCTGAGATAGAGGTAAACCCAAGTAGTGCATTGGAAAGTCTCCTTTCTTCACCAGCAATATGTCAGCTAGCAGTTTCTTCTCAATTTCCTCCATTTTTGAAAACTAGATGGTTATTTTTCCCTAACTAATCCCAAACCCTACAATCTGCATAAACTCAGCTAGGCAATATTTCACTCCCTCCATTGATTTCTTGTCTGCCCCACAGAAAATCAATAAGTCATAAGCAAAAAGAAGTGAATGCAATTCAGCCCTGCTACATCTCTGGTGGTATTCTTTCCTCTTTTCCTTAAACTGCTTAGTCATAAGTCTGGTCAAAACTCCATAATAATAACAAACAGCAAGGGTGAAAGAGGATCACCTTTGTTCACTCATCTCTTCCCTTGGAAACACTCTATCTACCCCCCATTCAATGCTGTACAGAAGTGAGAATCCATATAACTCTCTTAAATAAATTCTATCATCAAACTAGGGAATTTCATAAGCTTCAACCATCTCAACAAGAAATTCCAGTTTACACAGTCAAAAGCCTTGCTAATATCCACCTTTATCACACAACTAGGTTCATACTATTAACATTATATTTATGGAGGAGTTCCAGTGTTAACAAAATATTGTGGGAAATGTGCCTACCCTTGACAAAGGCACTCTAATTCTTGCTAATCAGTACTGGAAGTATATCACTTATTCTATTGCAAAGGATTTTCGTGATCACTTTGTAAACAATAGAACAACATGAAATAGGTCTGAACTCAGCTGCAACCTAGGGATTTACAGTTTTTGGTATCAAAGTTAGGACTGCTTTACTAAAAAATACATGGTATTTCCTCACCCTTGAAAAAGCTCTGTACAACTTCTATCAGATCTTTTTCTATAGTTTTCCGGGTGCTTTTGAAAAAATCTGCTAGAATATCCATCTGCTCTAGGACTTTTGTTTCCATTTATACTCCATAAAGCTTTCTTAATTTCCTAACCTGTTATTTCAAAAATTAAGCCAGCTTGTTGCTCCACTGTTAATGTCTCCCCCATTTTCACAACTGATTGATCAAAATGTTTTGTTCTCCCTTTCACTCCTATGTGGTTCCTGAAGTAATCCACCAAGTAACTTTCAATTTCTCCTTGATCTGAGCACATTTTCCCTTCAATCTCCATACATACTATACTGTTATGGTATTGTCTACTTTCAAAGAGGCATAAAACAGTTTAGTTGGTCTATCCCCCTCCTTAAGCCACTGCACTTTGGCTTTCTGCTGCAAGTACCAGAATTCAACTTCCTCCAATTTTTCCAAATTCTTTCTTATGTTAGCCTCTTCCAGCTATCTTTTTTCACAGTCTGGAATCATGTTTAACTCCTCATGTGCCTTCAGCCACTCTTCTTTTGCTTCTACAACTCTTTGGGTGATACCAGCAAAATTCCTTCTGTGTAGCTTTTGCAAATGTTTCTCTAACCTTTTTAGCTTAACCTCCAAATCCTTTCGTGAATTTACTAAACTCCTTTCCTACACATTTTTGATGATTTCAGTAAAACATGGTGATAGTTCCCACATGTTGAAGTACTTAAATCTCTCATGTCTTAGTTTTTCTCCCTTTATGGTCTAAGGGGGAAATGGTCTGAATTTTTTTTAGGTTTCATAGTATGCACAATCCATCTCTTCCATCCATTTTTTTATTCACTATGCCTTTGTCTATTTTACTTTGAATCCTTTCTCTTGCCACCCTCCTATTACACCATGTAAAGTTCTAACCACAAGACTTCATTTCTACCTATTGGCAATGATCCATCAAATCTTGTAAATCCAACCACCTCTATTTCCTCCACTTCATTCCCTCCTAACCTGTAAGTCATCTCTAATGAGGCATTGAAGTCCCCCATTATAACCCAAGGTTTATCACTTCTCTTATTCTATGTTTTCATATACTCCCACATTGGTCTCCCTTTCTCAATGGTGTTATAACCATACACTAAAGTGAAATAAACTTCTTTCTGTCTCCCTTTCAGCTTCAGTATCCCATTAATCCATTGTTCCCTTATATTTATAATCTTTACTTCCATAAAATAATTTCTCCAGCATAACCAAATTCTCCCTCCTTTGGTAACACCACCATAATTGATCATTTCCCAACCTAGGCCAATCCTGTCCCAGACATTTTTTTTAATTTTTCGTCTTGACTTTTGTTTCTAACGGACCTAAAAACCAGTATAATTCTCCACAAAAAAGTACCCAACCTTCATATGTTTATCCCTTTTATTTAACCTTCTTATATTCCAACAGACTAATTAATGATTCATAGAAAAAGACAGGGGGGTCAGCTAGTAAAATTAAACTAGTACCTTTCATGTTGTTGTTTCTAACCTGTAACTGCAGTTTCTCCTTTCCCTTTCAGCTCCAGGCTTAACTACCACTTTAGTGTTCCTCCCCATATCTGATTACCCCTCTTTACCCTTATAACTTCTTGATCTTCTTTCAATCCCAAGCACAGATCCCATTTCGGTGTTTTTCTTCATTTCTAACTTTCCCACAGTAATATTCTTCAGGTCAGTTCATTCAGAAACGGCACCTTCCCTGGCAGCTCCTCCTTGATTTCCATTTCTATGGATACCCTAGCATATTGTCAACCTCTCCTTGTCTCTTGTCATCCTATCTAAGCAAATTGGCTTGCCAATAGGACTGACAATGTTGCATATTAATTTTGGCTAACGGTACACTAATGGTATATCCGGTAATTGAATCCACACAGGCAATGTAACTGGATCAGCAAATTTACTATCTGGAACCCAAGCTTTCAAGATAACAGGTAGATTATCAAAGAAAATCACCCCCAGCTTCTAGTAATTCATCTCTGACACATTTGCTTTGACATTTAACCAATAATAAACCCAATTTTAATTGCCATACCTTCGTAATTTTCATCCCCAAGATTCTAAACATGTATCCCTCCATCGCCCTGAATGGAAGATTACTACCCATCACCTTATAGATCATCGTGTCTTCCCATTGCTTCACGCTCTCCTGAACATCTTCCCCGGTTATTTCCCCCATTGTTAACCCATCAACTTCAATTGACTTAGAGTACTGCATCTCTGTGTCAGCCACAATTGAACTCCATGTCCTCTCTTTCATCCGATCCTCTTCAATACTTTCATTTTCCCGGGTTAATTTCCTTCCAACTTTCTTCATTGTTTTGGGCTTCTCCACAATTCCTGATTCCGCCAATTCTCCATCACCAACAACTTTCACTTCCTCTGATTCCTTCTCTTTGATCGGTAGTACTCTCTTCAAACCCTTACTCTTCACTTCTCTTTCATCTTTTTTGCTCCCTCATTTGCTGACCAACGTTGTTGTCTTGCGTAATATCTCCTTATTCCTTCCTCCCAATCTCCCCATTGGGTGGCTAAGATACCAGATCAGAAATTGTGAAAAGTTGGAGAACACATAGTAACCGTTAAATCACACACAGTAGGAAAAAGAAACTCTAATAGTAATAATAACATCCTTGAAGTGCCGACTTGATTTGGTTGAAAAGGGTATTAAGAAAAGTATGGGTCCTATGATGAATGGTGATGAATGTTACCTCCCCCGCTTGTTATTCAATGTCTGAATCAGAGAAAAAATATATATTCTGAGACCTTCAGTAGTGTTAAGGTTTCAGGTGCCTATTCGTCCAACATAAGTTCTTGTATTTCTTTAAATGACTTGAAGTTGATTGGTATGAAATCCCATGATTGCCACAACTTAATGCACGAATTTATTGTCATAGCCATAAGGTCATAGCTCCCCACCCCTCCCCATATAAGATTGTGGATTACAAAGTTTTGTTTGTTTTTCAAAAGTATTTGTGCTAAGAGCATTAGTGTTGGAAAACTTGATCATTTACAAGTGATGACTGTGGAAGTTTTGTGTTGTATGGAGATGTATTTTCCTCCATCATTCTTCAACATAATGGTCCATTTGATTGTAAATTTGATGAGGGAAATTAGGCTATATAGTCCTGTATTCTTGAGATGGATGTACCCTTTTGAGCGGTATATGAAAATTTTAAGTATTTTGTGAAGAATAGGTACATGCCAGATGCAAGTATTGTGCAACGTTATGTGGCGGAGGAGGCAATTGAGTTTTGCACTGATTATTTGAAGGAGGTTGATTCCGCTGGTGTTCCAAGATCTAGACACGATGGAAAGAAAGAGGGTCAGGGGTAAGACAGGGTAAGTTAATTAACCTGACTACAAAAGATTTAAATGTTGTGCACCTTTACATTTTTCGGAACCACAAGGATGTTGTCCCCTACATTGAGATCCACTTGGATGAAATAAGAATATGGAGGCCAATTTTGAATGAAGAATAAGTCCTACAATGTCACACTTCCACATTCGCCAATGGGCTATGATCCCACGTGACCTGAAACAGTTAAGTAGTTATCGCATAGACCTCTAGGTACTGTGATTTCCTACGGGGGTTACGGCATCAATGGTTTTACCTTTGCCCCAAAATTGGTGGATGATAAGGGAGTTTCGTAAAACAGTGGTGTTACACTCATCTCAGAGGTGTTACATGTTTTTGGCAACCGTGATAGCAACCCCATTTATGCTAACACTTGTTACTTTAGTACAGTGTTAGAAATTTGGGAGCTTGATTATGTAACCTTCCGCATCCCAGTATTTAAATGTTATTACATAGTGGTCTAAGAAGTGAGCCAATAGGATTCCCGCTGGTGGATAGAAGTCGAATTGGTTGGTGTGATGATCCTTTCATATTTGTCACACAAGCGCATCAAGTTTTCTATGTCAAGGATCCCATAGAACCTAGATGGGAGATTGTTGTGGAAGGTAAAAGATCATTCCTTGAGGAATTTGAACATGAATATCTTCTGGGTTTTGGGCAAAATGGTGTGATGGGTAGCAATGATGATGATATTGTGCTTGAAGAGGACGACTAAAGTTTGCCAACTTATTTGGGTCACATGGATCATGACGAGGGTATTTGGGTTGACGTCCATGGTAAGGTGAAGAATAATAGAAGGACATAGAAGAAGAAGCAGACAAGGAAAAAAGGAAGGTAATCTAGTTTCTTCAATTTGATATTCCTTAAATGTTGACATTAAGTCTGGATTGAGTTCCTGACTGGTAACTACGTCGGATCTAATGGTCATTTACAATTGTAAGGGACCTTGTTGGGAAATTGCGCATTAACAGAATACATCCATCATATGAGAAGAATTTGGATACAATTACAGAATACATCCAAACTTATAAAAACACCATTCAACATGCAAGCTCAAAAGACAACCATCAAATATATTCTAGTTTAAGCATACACAAATATTACTAACATCCTGCCATGATAATTGACCTAGAAAACTTAAGGGAATTACACTGAAGAAGCTCTAGATGAGCGGGATCGTGATGTGGCTGCAAATCGACGTTCAAATGCATGCTGCCGGCTCTCTAACTTCCAAACACGTTCCTGGAGTTAGAAAATTTCAATCCTCATCCACTTGTAGTAAGTATTGAACCCTCTAATGAATATCGGATCCAATTCATATGTATAAAATGAGAAATATTTATTAGATATAAATGAAATTGAAAATAATATTATTGTGTAAATTTAGAATTTTACCTTCTTCTTCAATCCTTGACCTCTTGCTTTGGTCTCCCCCGTCTTCTTTTTTGTGACACCATTTGTGGTTGACAAGGACCCACTTCTTCTCAAGAAATATTGCTTATCAAACCACTTCACCCGCTCTCCTCACCATGGAACACCATCCCGGGTATGCTCTTTAACATCAAAGTAATTAAAATCCCATATGGAAGACTTTTGATTGCCTTTTTTGAAGACGCAATCGAAAGCATATTTTTTAAAAATTAAACTCCTGGGGTTGATTATTCTACCCTCCATAATGTAATAGAATGCCATGAGAGTGGTATAATTAGGTTCCTTTACGTGGCCTTTGACGGGTACTGTGTTTCTCGGTATAATCTCATAAACAATCTGAGCATCAATCGAGAGGTGATCTAATTTAAAGGACTTGGGCTACCCTGAGTCATGGGTATTTATCTAAAGGTACTTAATGCTATAGCTAAACAAGTCGACATTGGGGCAGTCGGTATTCAGGGGCCATATCTCTCTATGATACACATCATCCAAAGGACCCTTAGGCGCCAAAGGGTACACATCATCCAAACACTTATAGGGGCAATCTAAAAATTGATTGATTTCCCAAGGACTAATATCAATGTCAAACCCGTTAACCCTAGTTCCATAACGCCCACCCTCAATCTCTTGCTAATTACTATAAAATTGACATACCTCATCAAAATAACCCGGTTCATTCAATGTCATTAGGCGAAGAACTTGTTGGTCCAAAAATTTCATAACCGGATTGGCTAAGCCTATGCTATGATATACATTGAGATCAATGATATAGGAATCTATTAACCGTCCAACATCACGTAATTTTCCATACCTAACTTGGGCGGGAAGTGAAACAAACCCTGCTGTTTCGTACCTAGGGTTGGATGATCGCGAACTCCTTAAATGGGAAGTTGACCCACGTTTCCTAGTACTCCCTTTGTTGGATTGAGTCATTGCAACACTGTTTCATGCTTGAGATTGAGTTTGAATTGGATTTCTTCTTCTCGTTCTGCAGCCGGAAGATGTTTTTAGTTTTTCTAATTTGAATGCTATTGAAGACTTAAAACACTAGTCCTGGTTCATTGTACCTAGTTTATAGAAATAGTTTACTTTCCCTAATCAGTGGGATTGCTTACGTGTAAATCTTATCATTAGAACTAGCACTTGTGATATAAATAGATACGTACAGAGATGAATAAAAGCATCCATTCACATCATATCATTTACATGGTATCAGTATAGCCTCGTTTTCACATCTCCATAAACCCTTATCATGGCTGACAACAATCAATCCAGCCAAAATGCTTCCGCCTCCTCCATCCTCTTCACAGCCTCCGGCGTTGCCTCGGCAAACTTACAGTTTTCGGCCCTGGCAGTTCGCTTGGACCGCACCAACTACTTCCTTTAGCGCGGCACGGTTCGTTCGGCTCTGGAAGCCTACGAAGTGGAGGATTTTCTCGTCCTCGGCAACGCTCCATCTCTGTTCATCACGCCGAAGGAATCCACCTCTACACCGACTGCAAACCCAGACTTTACATCATGGAAAAGAAAGGATCGGCTTGTTCTCTTGTGGCTCCGATCAACCCTCACAGCCCCTATTCTCAGTCACGTCGCTAGGGCAACATCAACCTCTGAATGTTGGATCATTCTCGAACAAATGTTTCACTCACAAACTCAGGCTCGTCAAATGCATCTCAAACAGCAACTTTAGATGCTTCAAAAGGGTTCTCTGTCCATTCTTGACTATTTTGAGAAAAAGCGCGCCATCTCATACTCATTGGCTGAATGCCTCACGGTGGTCTCCGACAATGACTTTGTGTCCTTCATCATCTATGGGCTAGGCCCTGAATCTGGCGCGTTTCGAACCGTCTTAGCCATGCGCACCGCTCCGGTCACGTCGAATGAACTGCTCGGCTTGCTGCTACAGGAGGAGCAGCGCCTTCTGGAGTCCTCTTCTGATGCGGCTGTGCCGACAGCATTCTACTCCAACCGCCGCGCACCAGGCCGAGCCCCTGCCGCTGCCTCTCGGACCACTTCGGGGATGGACGACTCCAACGCTAACCGCGGCTCCGATTCCATCCCTCTCAAATGCGACATCTGTGAGAAGCCCAATCACAGCGGGCAGAACTTTCACAATAGGCTCAACATCGCGGCCTATCCTTCTATCAGCCTTCGTTCAGCCGAACGCCAGCGTCAGTTCCAGTCCTCGGCAAAGACAGCCTACACGGCTTACAACTCCAGCGGCGGTGCGTCTCCATCGGCACTCCAGGACCCTTAGGTGGTCGACTCAGGTGCTTCACACCATGTCACTGCTGATCTAGGAAATCTGAACCTGCATTCGGACTACACTGGAGCTGACAATCTGTTCATCGAAAATGGTGAGTCCCTCCCTATTACTCATTTAGGTCACTCTACTTTAAATGCATAGCATGCTTCTAATTCCTTGTCACTAAATGAAATCCTAGTTGTCCCAAAAATATCCAAAAATTTGCTAAGTGTCTCTAAAATTTACAAGGACAATAATGTGTTTCTTGAATTTCATCATGACCGTTGCTATGTTAAGAGTTGGCAGGGAAAGACATTGCTAAGAGGAATAGTTGATGATGGTCTGTATCGAATCCCAGCCAGTTTGTCCTCTTCCAGCCCTCCTCGCGTTTTCGTTGGAGAACGAGCCTTGGTGGCATGTTGGCATCATCGCTTCGCTCACCCACATGAAAATGTTTTACGTAGCCAGTTATCACGTTTCAACTTACCTGTTTCTTCAAACAACAAACTTGTTTCTGTTTGTGAGGCTTATCAATTAGGCAAAAGTCACAAGCTATTTCTTCCCTCTAGTCATGTTCCCTCAAAACTTCCTTTTGATTTGATTTATTCTGATGTGTGGGGCCCTACCTTGGTACCTTCTCTCAAGGGCAATAGATACTTTGTTCTTTTCATTGATGACTACACAAAATTTGTTTGGGTTTACTTTCTCACTGCTAAATTTCAAGTCTTTCAGTCCTTTTCTCTATTCAAATCCATGGTTGAAACACAATTTTCTACAAAAATTAAACCTTTTCAATCTGATTGGGGAGGGGAATATCGAAATGTCTCTACCTTTCTCCAAAATCATGGTATTTTGCATAGAGTTTCTTGTCCCCACACTCCTGAACAAAATGGTGCTGCTAAAAGACGTAATCGCATTGTCGTTGAAAAAGGCCTTGCTCTACTCTCCCACTCTCATCTCTCATCTCTCAATCTCATTCTGGGAACACGCCTTCCAAACTGCCATCTTCCTTCACAATCGTACCATAACTCCTACTCTCGCCAATGAATCTCCCTACACTCGACTTTATCATCGCTAACCAGAATATCTGTTTCTCAAATCCTTCGGTTGTCTCTGCTATCCTTACCTTCGTCCATATAACAGCAACAAGTTGGAGTTTCGCTCTGTTGCTTGCATCTTCGTAGGATACAACACCAAACACAAAGGATATCTTTGCTTTCATGTCCCCACCTCTCGCACCTATATATCCCATCATGTTGTGTTTGATGAGTCTTCATTTCCCTTTCCTGACCACAACTCCAAGTCCTCCCCATAACCCTTCTCCGATATATCCCTTCAAAATCTGCACCTTGCCTCAGACATTTCTTCCTCACCTATCACTCCACCCGTCACCAATCACAGTCCCCCTCCATCTCCACGTAGTCCTTCTCCTAACCTCAGTCCCAAACCATCACTCAGTCCGTCACCATCACTCAGTCCATCTCCTCCACCCAGTCCCACTCAACCAATTTCACCATCTCCAGCCCCTTCTCATCCTTCTACTCAGCCTTCTACTATCAGCTCTCATATAGCTCCCTCATATTTCTGCCCGGCTGCAAACTCTACTCATGGTATGACAACTCGTGCGGAAACTGAGTCTCTCAAGCCAAAGCTCTACACTGCTACAAAACACCCATTACTTTCTGACGGTTTCGATCTTGAACCGAAATCCTTTCTTCAGGCCAAAAAGAATCCTAATTGGCAGCATGCTATGCAGTTAGAGTATGATGCCTTAATAACTAATAGGACTTGGGACTTGGTGCCCAGGTCATGTGCCTCTAATCTTGTTGGTTGTAAGTGGATTTTCAGGATCAAGAAGAAAGCCGATGGTTCAGTTGAGCGCTACAAAGCTCGCCTTGTTGCAAAAGGCTTTAATCAAGTTGAGAGGGTTGACTACTTCGACACATTCAGCCTTGTCATCAAACCCACTACCATTCGGGTGGTCCTCGGTTTGGCTGTTACTCAAAATTGGCCTCTTCGCCAGGTTGACATCAACAATGCCTTCCTCAATGGTGATCTATCTGAAACTGTATTCATGGAGCAACCACCTGGTTTTGTCTCACCGCAGCAGCCCTCTCATGTTTTCCGTCTTCGAAAAGCTCTTTATGGTCTCAAACAGGCACCGCAAGCATGGTTTCAGAAACTCAACCAGACCCTTCTACGGCACGGCTTCAAACCATGTGTTTCAGACACCTCTCTCTTCATCAAACATCATGGGTCCGATGTCGTCTATGTTCTAGTTTATGTGGATGATCTCATCATCACTGGCTCGAGCTCCAAGTTCATTGATGAGTTTGTTGGCTATCTCCACTCGGTTTTCTCTTCGAAGGACTTGGGTGCTCTGAATTTTTTCCTTGGGATTGAAGTTCTTCGCAACTCTTCTGGTATACTTTTATCTTAATGGAAATACATTCTTGATCTTCTTGACAAGAGCAAAATGGTTGGTGCAAAACCAATTGCCTCTCCAGCCATTCCGGGCTCGCGCCTCGTCATTGGTGGTGATCCTTTCCCAGATGTCCATCTCTATCGCAGCATTGTAGGAGCTCTACAGTATGTCACCATTACCCGGCCTGAGCTTGCGTATTCAGTCAACCGGGTTTGTCAGTTCATGCATCAACCTTCAGAGATTCAATGGGCCGCTGTGAAACGCATACTACGGTATCTCAAAGGCACTATTAATAATGGCTTACTCATTCGGCCATCTCGGGATGATCGCCTTGTATGTTTTACGGATGCTGGTTGGGCCTCAGATCCTGATGATTGCCGCTCTCAACATGGCTTTGCTATTTACCTTGGTGGTAATCTCATCAGCTGGTCCTCCCGTAAACAACAGGTTGTAGCCCGCTCCAGCACTGAAGCTGAGTACCGGGTGATCGCATTTGCCTCAATGGAGCTCATCTGGCTTCAACAGCTTCTAGCCGAAATGGCTGCCCCTGTCTCTCAGGCTCCTATCCTCCTCTGTGATAATCTCAGTGCTACGTATCTTACTGCCAATCCAGTCTTTCATCAGAGGTCTAAACACATCAACATTGATTTTCATTTTGTTCGAGAACAAGTCAAAGCTGGGGAACTTCTTGTTCGACATGTGAGCTATGTTGATCAGATTGCTGACATCTTCACCAAGGCTTTGGGTTCTTCTCGCTTTGATAGCCTAAAGTCCAAGCTTCTCGTTCGTACCCGATCGTGAGCTTGCGGGAGGGTATTGAAGACTTAAAACACTAGTCCTGGTTCATTGTACCTAGTTTATAGAAATAGTTTACTTTTCCTAATCAGTTGGATTGATTACGTGTAAATCCTATCATTAGAACTAGCACTTGTAACATAAATAGATACGTACAGAGATGAATAAAAGCATCCATTCACATCATATCATTTACAAATGCGATTGGAACCATTATTTTTATATACTGAGTTTGGTTACGAGTCCGTAACTTACTCGGGAACTTATTAAGTAGCCCAGACAGAGTTCCGATTTATGAACCTAAATAAGTTGGTAAACAAGAATGTGTTTTGCAAGCATATCTCAACAGTTGTGGATCCGAAAAGGCCAAAGAGATTGGAACTTAATGTTCCAGACTCGTAACTACCACAATCATATTTTCATTATCTATGTCAGAAGAAGTTACTAGTCACTAACTTACTCGTTAGTTTTTTTACAAAGGGAAGAAAGAGTTTTGAACTCTGAAGTTCCTCGAATGAAATGGCCATTCTGAACACTTAATGTCCATTTGTTTTATTCATCCAGGCTAATTTATCAAGATCATAGATTGCTTGAACAGTTAAAACACACTCACAATTCAAAAGTTAATATGCTTCCAAAAATATGTCTAACACTAGGAATAGAATTTTTGAATTGAAAAGTTAAATAAATCCTACTAACATTATATCAAATTCATTCAACCCTACGAACTACAAATACATCATCAGTGTTCATTGTCTTCCTCAGCAAACATCTCGGTAATCTCGCGGCCAGCCTCCACTTTGTAATCCTCTTCATTTTCCTCTTCCTTCTCTTCCTTCTCTTCCTCATCGACACCCTCCTCCCCATCTTCATTAGCTTCATCTACCAATTCCTCTTTGTCGTCAGAGAATTCTGACTTGAAGTTTGGCATTTTCTCACCAAGCAAAGGGTCAAGGCTCATGCCTGAAGATGCGATGAACTTGGCGTGGCAAGCATCTGTGGCAGCAGTTTGCGGAACTAATGTCCGTGCATAGACACGCCATGTATCTGCTAAATGTTTTCTTCATGCCACCTGCCAAATAACTGCCGGAACCTACAAGAAAACAAAATTACGGATAATTTCAAAACATTTTGAAGAATATTCATAATTCATCTATTACTCAAAATGTAAGTTACGTGATGACGAGGCCTCCATTTGCATTGACTTATCCCTCGCTCTCTTATCCCTCTTAGCCTTTTCTCTAGGGATGACCCTCACCTCATATTTTTGATAAAGTCCCACGGCCAGATAGTTGTGCTCAAATCATGTCTTATCATAATAATCTAATCGCATTGGTCTATCAACAAGCCTAATACCACATTTTCTAAGAAACGTTGTGATCAATCCCCTGTAGGGGAGATCCTTCTTCTTCCAAGCAGCAGCCTTTAGCATGTAATTCATTATAGTATAGCCATGGTTTAACTTATATCCCTCCATCACATAGTAAAATAGCATTAAATTTCCTATGGTTGGCTCGAAAGCATGACCCCCCGATGGCAAAATATTCATGCATATCCACTCGTACACTAAACTTTGTTCAACATTTAGAACATCTACATCATAACTTTGTGCTTGACCCGGTTTCAATCCTTTCCTAAGGAAATACTTTTTAGCCATAGCCACTGGGCATAAGGGTGTGTACTCAGTAATGCTTGGCCAATGTTGTTGGTAAAAAAATTTTAAGGGGTCGTGAACAGCCTCGGGAAAACAAGTTTAAGGGTTAGTGTAATTACAACCTAGGACATCATTGATCATAAATTTTATGACTGGGATCAATACATCATTAACCTTAGTAATGTCGTGGTTGTTTTTACTCTGACCTAGGTTGGCATAAAATGGAACTACCTCATCATGGTGAACCGGTTCAACTAACTTCAACAATTTATCAAATTGGGAGTTTTCAAAATAGTCTAGAAAATATTTTATTCTCAGAGGCCTAATGTTAGAGGGAAGGACAACCTTAGGGTTCGTGCACTTACGGCGAAGGAAATAGATGTACCTTTGTTTAGCCAAGTCGTTGAAGAATTTCTTACTTCGCCCCATCTCCACCAATGGCTCATGAGCTCTTGCTAACACTTGTGAGCCCAACCTACCTCCCCAACTCCCGCACCATTGCAATACAGATTGAAAATTTTGTGCTGAAATTGCAAGGATATTGAGCAGACAAGGGTTTTGGTCAGCTTGGGGATTTCAGAAATCTGTATCCCCCATTTTTATATTGTTATTTGCAGTTACGTGTGAAAACCCCACCGAAATGAAATTAGAATACATGCAATAATTAAATTTTTATCAAAAAAATTCCCATCATTCCTTAAAGTTTTCGAAATATATATATGTGTGTGTGTGTATTTTTTTTAATAAATATATATACTTATATATATTGATAATAATACTAATAACAATAAATAAATTAATAAATAAGTAAAAGAAATTACCAAGAAGAAATTACTCATAATCATACATACATATATATACATATATATTATATGACAATAGTAATAATAAACAAATAAATGAGCCAAGGAATAAATAAATGCAAGAAATTACCATGAAGGGAAAAGCTAGCAGCGGATGTGAAAAATTATCCAAAGTAATTTTTTTGGGCAAGTGGTATTACTGGGAAGGAATGAACGACGGACGTTAGGAGTAGGCTTGAGGTTACAGGATAAAATTTTAGGGTGAGTAGGTGTTAGAACCTATGTTTTATCTAGTATAAATACCAGTGACTTCCTTCTCAAAATCACAGCCTTAAGAAAACAATTCTTACCAAAGAACAGTGGTTAAGCAGTGAAGTAGAAGTGGCGGTTGTCAAGCCAATTTTAACTAAGGTGAGTGTTGTATCACCCTAGCACGAATTTAGTAAAATCTGAGTTTATGTTTACATATATATATATAATGCCATCCGAACCTGACTCTCTCGAGCTAAACTCTCCACCTCCCGAACCCCTGCTGCAACTCCACCTCTCGAACCCTGCAAAAATACTACCCCACGAACCCCTGCAAAAATGCTTCCTCTCGAACCCCTGCCAAAATACTGCCTCTCGAACCCCTGCCATAATACTACCCCTCAAACCTTGCCAAAACTCCACCCCTCGAACCCCTGCCAAAACTCCACCCCTCGAACCCCTGCCAAAACTCCACCCCTCGACCCCTGCCAAAACTCTACCTCTCGAATCTCTACCAAAATAATACCTCTCAAACCCCTGCCATGATACTACCCCTCGAGCCCCTGCCAAAACTCTATCTCTCGAACCCCTGCAAAAATACTACTTCTCGAACCCCTTCCATAATACTACCCCTCGAACCCCTGCCAAAACTTTACCTCTCGAACCCCTGCCACAAATCTACCTCTCAAACCCCTACCACAACTCTACCTCTCGAACCCTACTGAAAATCCCACCTCTCGAACCCCTACTGAAACCCTTACCCCTCGAACTAGTTCCCTGAAACCTTTACCTCTCGAATATGTACCCCACGAGCATTACCCCTCGAACTAGTTACCTGAAACCTTTACCCCTTGAACCTTACCACTCGAACTAGTACTACTGAAACCTTTACCTCTCGAACCTCACCTCTCGAACCTGTACCTCTCAAACTAATATCACTGAAACTGTTACCTCTCGAATGGTACTCCTCGAACCTTACCCCTCGAACTAGTGCTACTGAAACCTTTGCTCTCTAACCTTACCTCTCGAACTAGTGCCACTAGAACCTTACCTCTCAAACCTCACCAACTGAACCCGTACCTTTAGAATCTCTCCAACTGAACCTCACCACTCAAACTGATACCATTTACCACTCGAACCATTACCATCTGATACCCATACCAATATAACTTTCTCCACTTGAGTTCTTTTCTCGAACCTCCTACCCAACTACTCGAACTGTAAGTACTCGAACCCCTGTACTCGAAACCTGATACTCGAACCTATTTTTTTACTCAAAAATCTAGCCATGAGAGAGAGATATGACGGTTACACTCAAATGATGGTATTTACTGACTGTTGAATTAAGTGTGTATTTTATCATACTATACTAGATTATCGTGAAACTGAAATCCTGAACTGCTCTGATATTTTCTGTGAAAGACCAGCTTGTCTTTTATCTTGCCATGTCAAACTTGAATCATATACTGCTCTGATGACCAACATGTACTTTATCTTGTCGTGTCAAACTTGAATTACCTGCTACCTGGTTACCTTTCTATGAATTTTGGGGGCCACGACGCGATTGTAATTTGGTAAAAAATGGTGGGGAACGGTACTGACCGGGCAGTCTGATTAGACAGGCTACACGTGGAGTTTGGTGTGTTAGTATAACCATCTGACTGATACAAGCTCGTAACTGAACACCGGCATGAATGGGAAAGTGAATTCTGAACTGATAGCCTTCGAGCATCACTAATGTTAGTTATAGTTGCAATATAGGCACTTGGCAGCAACTCGGCATTAACAAAATGTATCATTTTACTGTGTGCTAGGACATACGTGGCTAGTTTTTAATTGTTAATTGTTATTTCTGTGATCACTAAAACTCAACTGGGTAAATACTAGCGATGGAACCTCACTAAGCAAGGAGCTTACCCTAGTTAAACAACCCTTTTTCAGGTGAAGAAGAACAGTAAGAGAAAAGTGCTTGATATCTTTACTTCTTTTGGGAAAGATCATGGGTGAACTATTGGGATTGTAAATTGAACTATGAATCTGTAAAAATTTGTTGAAACTTCCGGGCTATTTTAATTTTAATGTGAACTTTGATACTGTAACAGTTAGGAGAAATGTTTTATTTGAAATTTGTAATAAATCCTTTTCGTTGTAATAGTAATTTAGGTTTTTACATTACTTAAAATGCTTCCGCATAAACTTTAATTTCTCGTTAATACTGGCCCTTTCGGTAGTACGCTCAAACCTAACCCGATACTTGCATTTTGGGTTTGGAGGTGTTACAGATGTGGTATCAGAGAAATTCTCAAACCAAGTAAAGGAAAATTCATACTTATCTTAATAAAATATTCTAGAGGAAACTAAATGAACTATGAATAATGTAAAGGGGGGCTAGTTGTGTATAAATTGTTAAGCTAATAAGTTTGTTATGTCAATAGATGGACAATAATGTAGAAATTGTGAGCAATGCCTTTCAAGAAGTTATTGAGGTGAAAAGACATTTCGGAGAATTCCCAGAGATGTTTCTTCCTTGGACGGAAGTAATAAACAATCCTCAATGGGTAGAAACTCACGCTTACCCAAATTGGATTGTGCATGCTTTAATTATGGAACGGCAGAATTAAGGGGCAGGGTCCTTTACCTCGAGACCTAAGAAAAATTAACGAGAGATGCAATGTGGGAACAATATATGCGTGCTAACGCAGAAGAGACAAGGACGAATATAGCGGTCATCGAAAACAACCGACTGAGAAATCAAAGAAGTAGGGAGCTTGGACAACGAGATGCAGAGCGACAAGAAGTCTTTCGACAAGTAAACTTAGCCCTGGTAAATGCCCAAGAACTACAGGGAGGTCTGATCGCCTATCGCCGAAAACCAGCTGAATCACGTTTGAGGCATATAAGGGAGACTCCAGGTACGATGGAGCAAGCTCTCGCCATATTGCAAGATGATTTAATGGACCAAGCATACCCTAGAGCTGAGCAAGAAGAAGGAGGTGACTCCACCAAGGATTCGAGAGTCGATTAGATTTGGAAGTGGACTTTTGGGGGAAAACCTTACAGCTAAGATACTAACCGTTTGTAGAATAAGCATTAGAACAAGAAGCAAGTCCCAATTTTTTAAGTCTAAAGACAACGCTAGAGGACTATAAAACTTATCACAAATATCTTATAACGAAGCTAAAACTACTGTAAAAGTTTTGTGATGATATAAAAACATTTTGTAAATTATGTTCTTTTGGTTAGGTAACTAAATGAGGATTGTTTCAATCAATGAAACTAACTTATTGAGTATAGGACAATGGAAAGGGAACAAGGAGAAAGTTTGAACTCACCCACGGGATAGAATCCCCCAACCACTGGGATGGAATTATTCGCAAGTCAAGTTACTGAAATTTTGAGTGCATGACAGAGAGGGATAATCGAGCCTGATCTCTAGTCAGGGATCAAAGTTATAGACCAAAGATAGAGGACGCAGCCTTGGAACGATTCCAGAAGTTTCATCCACCCAAGTTCAACGACGGCCCAGATGATGAAGTTGCTAAAAATTGGATAGAAGCAATGGTTTGAACCTTCCAAGCCTTGGGATATGCGGATGGACAGAAGGTGAATTTTGCTATATTCCAATTAGAAGGTGCCGCACTAGATTGGTGGAACATAATACAAAGGAAGTGGGACATGGAGAGAACTCCCAGGGCCTGGGAGAATTTCGAAAAGGAGTTTAAGAAGAAGTTCATTCCACCTCTAGTTATCGAAAGAAAAGAAGCAGAGTTCATAAACTTGAAACAAGGACTGATGAGTGTAACAGAGTATAAGGAAAATTTTTCTCGACTCTCTAAATTTGCAGAAAATATGTTCTCGACTGACGAGGAATTCAAGAGGAGATTTATCCAAGGGTTAAGGCTGGAATTGAAGGATGCCCTAGCCCCGACCTATCATAAAAGTTATGCCGCAGCCATCGAACCTGCTTGCAGAGTGGAGGAAACCAAGAATGCCTTACGAGCCATGCAGCAATCGAGAAGGACAAATGTGAAGCCCCAATCCCTATACATCCCCGGCCCACAGGGAGTAAACTTTAAGCAAAACAAAGCCCCTGGGGGAGACACATCCCAACCCTCGACCACTTCAAGAAGCCTGAGCATTTCCTCAAGAGGGACGACTCAAGTGCATTACACGTACTGTGGAAAGGGAGGCCATGATGAAAAGGATTGCTGGAAGAGGGAAAACAAGTGCCTACAGTGTGGAAGCACTGAACATAGAATATATGAATGCTCGCAATCTCAGCTGAGTTGCTTGTCTCAACCCATGGGGTCCCAGGCATCGGTCGCTAAACCTGCTCTGAAGGGAGGAACAAGTAGGGGAAGTCAACCAAAGGTGCAAGCTCAAGTATACGTGATGGAAGATAGTGAAGCCCTGATTTTGACCGAGGTCATCGAAGGTACCCTTCCTATAGTGGGTAAAATAGCTAAAGTTTTTATTGATCCTGGTGCTTCTCATTCTTTTACTAGTTACTCCTTTCTTGAGAATATGGAAGAGAAAATAGAGGACTTACCCTATAAATTTGAAGTTAGCACTTCCACAAATGATATTAAAATCCTAACTGGACGTGTATGTAGAAACTATGAGGTGAATGTGGGACGTTGGGAATTGCCCATAGACTTAATTGTTTTACCTTTAAAGGGATATGGGGTGATACTTGGCATGGATTGGCTCGCTAAAAATCATGCCCAGTTAAATTTTCATACTAAGGAAGTTAAGTTGTGTCGACCCGGGGAACTTCCGATTAAAGTAGATATGGGAAGGAAGAGATTCTCCTCCTTGCTTGTGGCGGGAGTCAAAGCTCGACGAATGATTTTTAAGGGAGCAACTGAAATACTAGCTTATATCATGAATAAGCCAGTGGACCAGTTAAAAGGAGAAGGTATAACTGTGGTCCAAGACTTTCCTGAGGTATTTCCAGAGGAACTAGTAAGTTTACCTTCTGAAAGGGAGACTGAATTTACTATTGATCTAGTACCAGGAGCTACACCTATTTCTCGAACCCCTTATCGTATGGCACCGCTAGAGCTACAGGAGTTGAAGCTACAACTCGAAGACTTATTTTCTTGAGGATTCGTTCAACCAAGTACCTCTCCTTGGGGATCCCCGGTATTGTTTGTTAAGAAGAAGGATGGCTCTCTTCGGATGTGTATCGATTATTGAGGCTTAAACAATGTGACAATTAAAAATAAATAACCTCTTCCCATTATAGAAGAGTTTTTTAATCAACTCCAAGGGGCAGTCTTATTTTCCAAACGTGATTTGCGACAAGGGTACTACCAGTTACGAGTGAAGAGAGAAGACATATCCAAGACAGCTTTCAATACTTAATATAGTAATTACGAGTTTTTGGTAATGCCATTTGGAGTAACCAATGCACTAGCGACGTTTATGGACCTCATGCATCGAGTATTTTGGCCATACCTAGACGAGTTTGTTGTCATCTTCATTGATGACATCTTGATCTATTCCAAATCTCAGCAGGAGGATGAAGGGCATATAAGGAAGGTTTTACAACTGCTGAAGGAGCACAAGTTGTACGCCAAGTTTAGAAAATGTGAATTATGGCTAAACCAAGTGAACTTTTGGGGAAATTGATTAGTAGGAAAGGAATCTCTATGGACCCCTCTAAAGTTGAAACAATTCTAAACTGGAGGGTGCCGAACAATAGTACAGAAGTGCAGAGCTTTCTTGGATTGGCAGGATATTATCAACGTTTCATAAAAGACGTCTCTAAGCTAGCATCCCCTTTAGTCTTCTTAACTCAGAAGGGAGTTAAGTACGAATGGAATGAGAAGAGTGAATCTAGTTTTCAAGAATTGAATAAATGTCTAACCACTGCCCCAATCCTTGCCCTACCAGAGAGAAAGGATGGATTCATAGTATATATTGATGCTTCAGGATATGGTCTAGGGTGTGTATTGATGCAAAAGGGCCACGTGATTGCTTATGCATCTCGGAAGTTGAAACTTTATGAAAAGAATTACCCCACCCATGACCTAGAACTAGCTGCAGTGGTGTTTGATTTAAAGAAGTGGCGACATTACTTATATGGAGTCACGTTTGAAGTAATGTCAAATCATAAGAACCTGAAGTACCTATTTCCCAAAAGGACCTAAATATGCTCCAACGTCGGTGGATAGAGTTTTTGGGGGATTATGACTGTGTAATCAATATCATCCTGGCAAGGCGAATGTGGTGGCAGACGCGCTAAGTCGGAAGGTGAATTTGGCACATATCTGGATAAAGGAGACAAAAATGTTATCACAGGCTGAGAATTGGGAATGCGAGGCTAAACCTGACCGACTTGTATTCTTTAATCTAAGGGCACAAATAGTTTTACCCATAGAGATTAAGGAGGCTCAAGACGGATGAGTCCTTGGTGAAGAAGAAAAAGCTTATCGCTGAAGGGAAATTGTTGGACTATGAAGTAAACAGTGAAGGAATACTAACCTGTAGAGGTAGGCTTCGTCTACCCCAAAATTCAACAATCACCCAAACAGTGTTGGAGGAAGCTCACCGATCCAAGTATACGGTACACTAGGGGGGACCAAATGTACCGAGACCTGAAACAGCAGTACTGCTGGGATAATATGAGAAGGGGCATAGCAGAATACGTAGCACATTGTTTATTGTGCCAGCAGGTCAAGACCGAGCATCAAAAGCCATCGGGGTTGTTACAACCATTGGAGATTCCCGAATAGAAGTGGGATCACATCATGATGGACTTTGTGACGGGATTACCCCACACACCGAAGAATTTTGATGCAATATGGGTAGTGGTTGATAGGTTGACCAAGTCGGCTCATTTCCTACCAATCAACGTTAAATATTCCTTAGAAAGACTGATTGTCCTATACATCCGGGATATTATAATATTGCATAGGGTACCGATAACTATCGTATCTGATAGGGACCGGAGATTCACTTCCCATTTTTGGAGGCAACTGCAAGCAGCGTTGGGAACCAAATTGAACTTTAATACAAGTGCCCATCCACAAACAAACGAGCAGTCGGAGAGGACAATTCAAACCTTGGAGGACTTGCTCCAAAGCTGTGTTATGGATTTCGGGGGAAGTTGGGACACTCATTTACCTTTGGTAGAATTCGCTTATAACAATAGTTATCATTCATCCATTGGTATGGCCCCATATGAAATACTCTATGGTAGGAAGTGCCAGACACCCTCCGTTTGTGATGAAGTGGGAGAGAAAAAGATTTTTCCAATGGCCAGTATACCTTGGATTGAGGAATCCGTGAATAAGGTCAAACTGATAAAGCAACGCCTACAGACGGCTCAAAGCCGACAAAAGAGTTACGCAGACCATCAGAGGAGGGATTTGGAGTTTGGAGTGAGTGACCATGTGTTTTTGAAGGTAACCCCTCACAAGGGTTTAGTCCAACGTTGCAAGAAAGGGAAACTGAATCCTAGGTACATTGGCCCTTTCGAGATAGTGCAGCGAGTCGGGCCAGTTGCGTATCGACTTAACCTACCCAGTCAGTTGGGGAAATTACACAATGTTTTTCATGTGTCACTTCTGAAAAAGTACAACGCTGACCCCGGACACATGTTAAACCATGAAGACTTAGCAGTGAACGAAAAGCTAATGTACAAGGAAAATCCCGTAAAGATATTGGATCAAAATATCAAAACCTTGCGAGCTAGGGAAATTCCCGTGGTCTTGGTGTTATGGAGAAATCAAAAGGTCGGGGAAGCAAATTGAGAGTTGGATACTGAAATGAAGGACATTTACCCAGAGTTGTTCGCTGGAAATGGAAATTTCAGGGACGAAATTCATTAAGGGGGAGATTGTGAAAACCCTACCGAAATGAAATTATAGTACATGTAATAATTAAATGTTTATCAAAAAAATCCCATCTTTCCTTAAATTTTCCGAAATATATATATGTGTGTGTGTGTGTGTGCGTGTATTTTTTAATAAATATATATATATACTTATATATATTGACAATAATACTAATAACAATAAATTAATTAATAAATAAGTAAGAGAAATTACCAAGAAGAAATTACACATAATCATACATATATATTATATGACAATAGTAATAATAAGCAAATAAATGAGCCAAGGAATAAATAAATGCAAGAAATTACCATGAAGAAAAAAGCTAGCAGCGGATGTGAAAAATGATCCAAAGTAATTTTTTTGGGCAAGTGGTATTACTGGGAAGGAATGAACGGCGAATGTGAGGAGTAGGCTTGAGATTACAGGATAAAATTTTAGGGTGAGTAGGTGTCAGAACCTATGTTTTATCTAGTATAAATACTAGTGACTTCCTTCTCAAAATCACAGCCTTAAGAAAAAAATTCTTACCAAAGAACAGTGGTTAAGCAGTGAAGTAGAAGCGGCGGTTCTCAAGCCAAGTTTAACTATGGTGAGTGATGTATTGCCCTAGCACGAAATTAGTAAAATCTAAGTTTATGTTTACATATATATATATATATATATATAATGCCATCAGAACCTAACTCTATAGAGCTAAACTCTCCACCTCTTGAACCCCTGTTGTTCTCTACCTCTCGAACCCCTGCTGCAACTCCACCTCTCGAACCCCTGCCAAAATACTACCTCTCGAACCCCTACCATAATACTACCCCTCGAACCCCTGCTAAAACTCCACCCCTCGAATCCCTGCCAAAATACTACCTCTCGAACCCCTACCATAATACTACCCCTCGAACCCCTGCTAAAACTCCACCCCTCGAATCCCTGCCAAAATACTACCTCTATAACCCCTGCCATAATACTACCCCTCGAACCCCTGCCAAAACTCTACCTCTCGAACCCTTGCTAAAACACTACCTCTCGAACCCCTGCCATAATACTACCTCTCGAACCCCTGCCATAATACTACCCCTTGAACCCCTGCCAAAGCTCTACCTCTCGAACTCCTGCCACAACTCTACCTCTCAAACCCCTGCCACAACTCTACCTCTCGAACCCCTACTGAAACCTTTACCCATCGAACTAGTTCCCTGAAACCTTTACCCCACGAATATGTACCCCTCGAGCCTTACCCCTTGAACTAGTTACTTGAAACCTTTACCCCTCTAATGTGTACCCCTTGAACCTTACCTGTCGAACTAGTACTACTGAAACCTTTACCCCTCGAACCCTACCCCTCGAGCTAGTACTACTGAAACATTTACCTCTCAAACCTCACCTCTCGAACATGTACCTCTCGAACTAATATCACCAAAACTGTTACCTCTCGAACAGTACTCCTCGAACCTTACCCCTCGAACTAGTGCTACTGAAACCTTTACCCTCGAACCTTACCTCTCGAACTAGTGCCACTTGAACCTTATCTCTCGAACCTCACCAATTGAACCTATACCTCTAGAATCTCACCAACTGAACCTCACCACTTGAACTGATACCATTTACTACTTGAACCAGTACCACCTGATACCCATACCACTAGAACATTCTCCACTTGAGTTCTTTGCTCGAACCTCCTACCCAACTACTCGAACTGTAAGTACTCGGGCCCCTGTACTCGAAACCTAATACTGGAACCTTTTTTTTACTCGATACTCTAGTAATGAGAGAGAGATATGACAGTTACACTCAAATGATGGTATTTACTGACTGTTGAATTAAGTGTGTATTTTATCATACTATACTATATTATCGTGAAACTGAACTCCTGAACTGCTCTGATATTTTCTGTGAAAGACCGGCTTGTACTTTATCTTACTGTGTCAAACTTGAATCATATACTGCTCCGATGACCGGCTTTTACTTTATCTTGCTGTGTCAAACTTGAAGTACCTGCTACCTGATTACCTGTCTGTGAATTTCGGGGGCCCGACGTGATTGTAGTTTGGTCGAAGTCGGCGGGGAACGATACTGACCGGACCGTCTGATTAGACCGGCTTCACATGGAGTTTGGTATGCTAGCATAAACACCTGACTAATACGAGCTCGTAACTGAACACTGGCGTGAATGGGAAAGTGAATTCTGAACTTATAGCCTTCGGGCATCACTGACTGGGTTATGTCGTTTATGTTAGTTATAGTTGCCATATAAGCACTTGGCAGCAACTCGACATTAACCACACGTATCATTTTACTGTGTGCTAGGACATACGTGGCTAGTTGTTAATTGTTAATTGTTATTTCTGTGATCACTAAAACTCAACTGGGTAAATACTGGCGATGGAACCTCACTAAGAAAGAAGCTTACCCTAGTTAAACAACCTCTTTTCGGGTGAAGAAGAGCAGTAAGAGAAAAGTGCTTGATATCTTTACTTCTTTTTGGAAAGATCCTGGATGAACTATTAGGATGGTAAATTGAACTATGAATCTGTAACAATTAGTTGAAACATCCGGGCTATTTGAATTTTAATGTGAACTTTGATACTGTAACAGTTAGGAGAAATTTTTTGTTTGACATTTGTAATAAATCCTTTTTGCTGTAATAGTAAATTAGGTTTTTCCATTACTTAAAATGCTTCCGCATAAACTTTAATTGCTCGTTAATATTGCCCCTTTCGGTAGCACGCTCAAACCCGACCCAATACTTGCATTTTGGGTTTTGGTGTGTTACATTACGAGTCCATAAGTGACTCTTTACTATATTATTGGAGACATGACAGAGTTACGAATTAGTAACTTTCTCGTATCTAGTTACAAGTTCGAAACAAAAAAGACGGGCCAATTGAAATAAGAAACATTAAATTTTATTCAAACCCACATTATTTTACAACCTTTAGTGTGGATTCCCTCTCTTTTTTTCCTACCAAAATCCCTTTTCCTCTTCCTTTCATCCATTCATCTCAATTCATCCAACATTTCTCAAGATTTTTCTTTCAAAGGAGAAGGTAAACCCTAGCTCAAACTCAATAGATGAAATATTCTTCAAATCTGTGGTATTTTTGGGGGTATTGTGGTTGGCTTATTGTCCCTTACCCACACTTGTGTTAATTGGGACTTTTTAGTGTTACAATCCCTTTGAAGACTTGAAAATTTTAGCATGAATCGCAAATGCTCCACATTATTGTGTTACCATCTTGTGCAAATTACTTTTCCTAGGGTTTATTTTAAAGTAGCTTTCTTGTACTAATTTACTACTTCCATATCAACTCATTTTATCTAGGGTTTTTCAAGTTTATGTAGTGTTTCCCATGGTTTTTTAAAAAAATAGTTTCATACATTATTTTAGATAGTGAAAGTGTCACGAAAAAGGAATCGAGATGAAGTGCCACCTACGGAAGAAGGAAATGATGACCCGATTGGAAATGAGGATGATGAAGAGGAGGGGCCAGATAAGGTAAGATTAGAAAGATTGCATTGTAGGACATTAGAGAATAGAATCGCAAGAAAGGAATTGATGTTGTTAGTTTTTAACAAATTGGGTAATTTTTTATCGGAGGAATGGGCTAGGTGGTCTAGTTGGGTTAGAAAGGTGGGTAGAACGAGGGTAGACATAAAAAACGATACTTGGTACGAGGTCCCAGAGGAGTACAAAGACATCATATGATTGGAGTGCAAGGTACCGGTATTGATGTTGTATTATGATCCATACAAATTAAATCTACTTTTTAACAAATATTACAAAATAATTATTTACTTGTTGACCCTAATTATTTTAAAATAGAGACCCTTGGATTTCGATGTTCCCGACATGGAGGTTTTGAGAAAAACAGCAATGAGGATGTTATCAAAGAGTTGGAGAGAGCACAAGCACACGTTCTCTAGGGATTATATATTCAACCACAGGAAAGGAGAATGTCCGTGGTTAACTTATACACACATTCAACCATAAAGTTGAGAGATACACAAGAGAACGGTCTTGGAGAATTAAGTAAACGTTAGTCATTTTCAATATAAGTTTGTGTTTATTTGCCTTACCTATATTTATTAGTCACTTCACTATGAATTCGTGACATAGGGATGAGGGATGTAAAGAGAGCAAATGCCAAGAAGAATGAATATTCTCATTGGAAAAGTCGCCGGGGACTATTGTTTGACGGCCCTCAAATTCATAAAATAACGTTTTGAGAAGGATGTACAACTTGCAATTGAGGGTGGAATGACGGAGGAGGAGGCTAGGTCATTGTTAAAGCCAATTGATGTGGAGGAGATCGAGAGGTGTGATCTATTTCTAAGGAGCCATCAAAACGAAGATGGTGTTTTAACTAAAGCTTCAGAAATTGAACTTGCGGAAAGAGTGGTATGCTTCACTCGAATATTTAATTTTGATTTCATTCATTGCAACGCTTCATCAATTTTTATTTTTGCATATTTTAATCACCTTTCGTATGTAGGCTAAATTGAAACAAGATTAAATTGAAGGGTACTTTGTTCTGATGGGTAAGATTTACATCCTTACTGAAGCTACAGGTAAATTTGATCACCTGAGTCGTGCTAAGGGGGCAGGTGCCTTCTTAACACAAAAAGATGCATTTGGAATTGTGCGGAGTTACAATAAGGCAAAACTGTCTAGGATGCACATTTTTCTAAAAAAAGAAATTATATAAGACAAGCGCATAGAGCAGCAAGACCTTTTGATCAGGAAGTTAATCCAATACACTGGTCTACCTGTCCCGGACAATTTGGATGACTTGACGCCAAATTGGACTCCGCCATCTAGAGGTTCACGCCACTCACAAGGCAAAGTTAAGTTCAACCACGTGCCAAGGCTAATAACACCAGCGGAAGAAGGCAACAACTCAGATAAGGTGATCACGTCACCACCCAAAAAGGTACTATTATTTTTTTTCACATTATGACTTATCAATACATATTTGGATTTGGTTCTAATTTAAATCTTATTTTTTTCATCCCACATAGTCACCAATTTCATGTGAGCTATACATTGATCAAGGCGAATATGGTATGGCATTCCACGTAGCCAATGGTGTTATGTACCCGGCAATGCGACATCATCACGACAAACCAATTGGGGATGGTACTTGTCTAGTTTCGTTGAAAAAATCATTGGTGTAAAATACCGAATTTCCAATTCAAGATGGAAACTATAAGAAGGTGGGTCCTGCATGAGGATTGTTTCTACTTTTGTCCTCGTCGGCTCAATTTTGCCAAACCAGCAACACCAAAGCCGGTTCTTCAAATACCAAAGGAGGATAGAGCTCCATTTACCAATGTGAAATTGATTTAGAGTTCATCACAATTTGTTAGGGTGATGTTTGATTGGTTTGCTTCCCACCCTCGTAACTCAACATATTCATTCTCTGGAAATGAATATGTTTTTGGTGCTAAGAGAGATATCATCGCCTCATGGATTGACTTTGAAGACATTTAGAAATGTGAGCAAGTGAACCAAACCATAATGTCCTTGTACATATTGTGAGTATATTTTTGAATAATTGAAATGCACATTTGAGGTAGTAATATTGTATGCTATTAATGTTGTCAATTTTTCTATGAAGGTACATGTATTACATTGCATGTCAAAATGCAAAGGGTTGGGTGGCCTATTTGTGCCTTGTGACGACTCAAGAAATAGGTTTCACATTTCAGGAATGGATCGCCTATATCCGCAAGAGTCTTGGACGAAAAGACAAAAAATTATTCATAGCGCCATACATTTAGTGGTGATGGTTAGATACTCTTTTTAATTAAGGGAATTAATTAAATTAATTGTTTTATAGTTGATTTTCTTGCAGGGACCATTGGAGATTAATTTTTATAGTCCCAAAGAAGAAGTGTGTTTTTTCAAAGGATCCGTTACATTTCCCACCATCATACACGTTTATCAAAATGTTGCATGCCTCAAGAATGACACTGCCGAGTCAAGTAATAAAGCTTTGGACGTAGTTGAAATCAAGGTTTTTTTTTGCGTTGGCATTCGCTAGTATTTCATATTATCAAGATTTATACCTACTTACAATGTTTTAGATCAATACCAAAAACAAGCACAAGCTTGGGAGTATGGGTATTACGTAATGTTATATGCCGCCGAGTCCATTCAACAGGCGCGAGTGGATTACCTAGAAATCGACAAGTGCACACAAAGTTTTGCCTATTATTATATTTATGTGGTCCTAATTGTCATATTTTCATACTCACATATTTTTTAGATCAGCAACAAGCCGTATTCACATGATGATATCAACGTGGCAAGAAATTTCTTGGCCAGGTATTTAGTGAACACCCAGTCGACATCAATTGCAAATCTAACTATGGTTTAGATTAATGTGTGCCATCTAATTTGCAGTGTATATGTATGGATGATGCATAATGTGTGTAATAGAAATTGCTATAACTTTATTCATATCTATAGATTGTTGGTATGTTAGCATAGTATATAGATTTTTGTTAGTTAGGTTGAACTACGATTACATATCTTTTGGGGAATAGAATTCGATAGAGTATATTCCTGGCAACACAATTGTGCTCTATTAGCATATTTTATACATCCTTATATGTATTGGAGTTGTTATACAGGCCTTTTCTATATCTTGATTTAATATATTGGTTATTTATATATTGATATCTTTGCCCGAACAAGTTCCGAATGAGGAACCATGTCCCAGGATAATGTACAATGCACTCTAATAAACCCAATTTAGAGTTCTGGACTCGGAACTATGAACACAAATAGGTCCCCGACACACAAACATTAAATTCATTTTTAATGCATTTTATGCGTCCAATTACAGTCGCGGATCAGAAAATGGCCCTGACGCAGTAACTGATTGCAAAGGCCACATATTACATCTAACAGAAAAACCTCCTTCATGTTACAAACTCAAAACAATTTTCCCTCGTCCGATGACCAGCCTTTACTTCCAATTTTAGAATCTAGGTTCCGACATCATAACACATTAGAAGGCGGTTTTTGCATCAGGTTCAAAGGAAGAAATTAACTGCCTTTGAAAGGTGTATTTTAAAGGCAGCACCTCAATGTGACTTTGATCAATGAAGATCAAAGTCACCTACAAAGTGACTTCTCCGAGCCGATAAAACCATCTTTAATAGGCCAGTTTCCACTAGTGACTGTTTTTTGGAAAAACACCAAATCTATAAAAGCATTGTTTTAAGCATTAATCGGCCATCCCAAGTGTTTGCAGTAAGGATGGAAGAGAGTTTTAGGGTTAGGGCTGATAAGGTGTTTGGGTCTCTGAGTGCGCCGTCCTCCACTACATCCTAGACTCTCTGTCAAATGAGGAGATTGAGAAAAAAGGATAGGGAGACACGCCCGATCAACATACCCTGAGAAACTCTCTGACGAAAATGAGATAAACAACCTAGTTTAGGAAATTCGATCCTCTTTTGGCCTCAACTTCACTCTCAATTATGAGGAAGAGGAGGATGAATTTGACGAAGTGGCCCTAGGCCAGGAGGTGGAAGAGACAGTTGTGATCGTGTGTATGTGAGCACTAGTTGAAATGCCTCTATTAAAGGCAGTTCCTTTGGCCATTAGAAGTCACTTTAGGAGTAACTTCTCTGCACGTGACTTCCATTGATGATGTTAAAAGTCAGTTCCTTGTACCGCCTTCTAACACAAAAATGGAAGGCGGTTAAAAACCGTCTAACATTGGGGTGGAACTGTCTTCTATTAGTTCCGCCTCGTAACAGTGTGTTGTTCCTCGGACCCTCTGGTTACGAGCTCATAACGTAATTCACTCAGTCAGATCTTTGGTTGCTTACGAGCTCGAAACAAGCACATAACTGTCGAACGTAATGATTGGTTCTGCACTTGAAACTGGAGCCAGTTCATCTGATCTGTAAGCTCTTTACGAGCTCAGAACCTAAGGACATTCCGAACTTGGACCTATTTTCTATTCATAATCTGTGCATTCTAGGGTTTCAATCATTTAGAGTCTGAAACTTAAATGTTTGGAACTCGGACCTTCTTCGGTGTTTTAAGAACTATTCTGGGTGTCGTTTTAGGCTTGGCCTTCAAATGACCATCCTTTTTAGGGTTCACATAGATTAGGCAACAAGGCCATAGGAGAAAATTTCTTTGGCAGTTCCCACATGTTTGCATTGGCCATCTGGAATTGGAAATAGGGTGTTGAGAACTAGTGGCTTCTCTAGTGAGACTCTACATGTCCCATGTCGAATTGGAATGGAGTGATGTTGTCGCATTGACCGTGCAGAATACCATCGGCAACTTGGATCAGCCTACCATTCTCCCCATGATCAATGTACAACTCACACAAATGTGATGTATATAACGTAAAACAAAATAAGTAATTCAAACAAATGAAGGAAAATTAAAAGCAATATTATTATAAATATAAACATTTTACCTTTTTTTCGGCGAGCATGATAGCGAGGTCAACATTATTGATTTCATCCACTCGTGGAGGTAGAATAGGTATGTGGTTAACCTCAACACCTCCTGATAAGTGGCGTAATCCTCTAGAAGGTAGAGTCGAACTCGGTGTTAAATCTTCTAAATTTTTGGGTTTGGGGAGACCGGTGTGTTCAATTAACTTGGGGATAAATATATCTTGTTGCTTAATCCTTTTGTCTCGCGCAAGGGCTTCCTCTTGCAACACGTAAACCCATGATGGTTTAGCCTTCTTGTACGACTGAAGAATTCTGAACGCATCTCTTTGACATAAGAATGATCCAACACCTTTTGCACGACCCGGGTGATCTGGTTTTTCTGTAACCTCACGGAGGATGTCATGCTTACCCTTGGAAATGAAACTCCCTTCCAATTGCTCAATCTTTAATTTAGCCTATGCAACAATTTGAAATGAAAAATTTTAGTATGAATAATGACACCTTTTATTAAAAGCATTAGAGATTAACAGTGCTTACCACTCGTTCGGAAATTTCACGCGCAAGTTCCTTTTCGTATTTGCCTTTACTATTTTCATGGCTAATCAGTTATAGATCACACCGGCCAATCTCTTACTCGTCCATGGGTATCACTGATGATTTTTCCTCCTCTTTGGTCTTCCCCCTGCCGATTTCTATTTGGATATCCCTTTCAAAATATTCCTTAATTAACTGGATGACCGCCAATCCATATCCACCACGGCTCTTACGATGAGGTGTTTTGTTTTCCTGTGAGAACCATCATTTTTCACTCCTCATACCCTACATTCATATGAAATAGTTTAAATTTAAAAATAAATCAATAATATATTGTATCCAAAAAAATAAGCAAGGTTTATTTGGGCTCACATTTTCATCATTCTCCAAAACCTGCCTTTTGTGGATCTCCCAACTTTTGGGTTGAATATGTGTATAAATCAACCACGGATGATCTCCCTTCCCATTATGGAAAATGTAATCTTGTGATAGGGTATATTTGTCCTCTCTCCAACTCTTTGCCATCATGGTTGTTGCCCTTTTTTAAAATCATCCATATCCAGGGCATCGAACTCAAATGGTCTCTACGTGGATTATTAATCAAATTTAATAATTAAAGATTAATCCATGATATTATTTAGTTACATTTGTAGTTAAATAATTTCAAATGCCATAGTTACCTTGCACTCTATCCAAATGACATCTTTATATTCTTTCAGAACCTCATACCAACTATCATACTTGATGTCTACCCTTATTCTTCCAATCTTCCCTACCCAACTAGACCATTTAGCTTGTTCTTTGATATACACTTTCTGGATTTGTTAAAAATCAACAAAGTTAATTCTTTTCTAGCCATTCTCCTTTCTAATGTTCTACAATGAGTTCTGGCATAACATCCCGCCTCCAACCCCTCCACCTTGTTTTCATCACCACCTAGGTTTTGTGAATCTCCACCTATTGGACCCACATGTTCATCACGAATCCTCTTCTGTGACATTAAACTACCTAATAACATACATGACAATAAAAAAATAGGGTTTCAAAGTTAACAAATGGAAATCTAACTTTTATGCTGAAAACATATATCTACACTTACAAAGAATAGATAGACATTTCAAGATATGATAACCCTAGCTAGAATTCATATAGTAGAACAAAGGAAATGTTGAAATATTTTACCTTTTCAACCAAACAATTCAAAGTGCATGTAACATTTTCTTTGAATATCCAAGAATAATCAAGAACTCTGAAAACCCTAACCCATGGATTGCCTTTGTTTTTGTGGAACTCTAGGCCTTTGGATGTGGTTATCACACATTTAGTAGGGTTTTATGTAGTTAGGATCAAAAGATGAATATTGGGGGAAGAATTTTTAAAGGGATGAAAGATGGAAGAATGGAGGAGGGTTTTTGAGGGAAAATGAGAGGGAATTCGCGGTTTTCTTGAATGGCTGTTAAATGCCATTTGAAAAACACCTTTAATGCATTATAGAAGCTGTGCCCAATTAGAAGTTCAGAGCTCAGAACATGGTTACACAATCGAAATTGATTCGGACCTTTCATACCAGGAAAAGAGATAGTTCCGAACTCGGAACTTGATCTTACTATAAAAAAATTCATCAACGGCCAAATTATTTCAATTTTTCCAACAGAAAATCCCCAAAACATCTTTCAACCAAACCCTGAAATTTCAATCGGCTAAAATACCTAATTCAACCATGCCAAGGTATAGAGGTGGACGTTCCGGCGGTGGATATGGGAACGCTTCATCACAAAGTCATAATCCAAATGAAGAGTTGGGACAACCATCCTTATTCTTCAATACCAATGCGAAAGCGAGTATGTGCGATTTCAAGTTAGGAAATGTAGCAATCGTGAAGACATTGTACCCCTTTAGCTTGGATATTTGATTGAATATTTGAAACCCTCTAGTTTTGATAAGTTAGTGAATTTTGAAGAACCTGTGTATTATGATGAGGTTTTGCAATTCTACGGCAATTTAGGGAGGAGTAAAAACATTAGAGATCTCACTATGGTGACTGGCGTAACGATTCCCAGTACAAAATTTAGGATAAATGAAGCCTTAGGTTGCGAGTACACTAACCAAAGAAAAATGATTCCGGAAGATGGGAGTAAGGTTCCACTTGAGATATTCCACCAACAAGTTGGCCCGTTGTTACTGAATTGACCCCCCATCCATATGCCCAGTTAAAATGGCTCGCAAGTATTTTGGTCGTATGGGAGAAGTGGCATGGCGAGCTGATGAGTACAATTTGGGGGTTTTAAGTGTTGAGCATAGGTTAATTTATGAGTTGATTTTCCAAAATATCCTTCCATCGGGTGGTCATGCGTGTGAACCGACCATAGGGAATTTGATGTTCTTTTACTATGTCTTAGAGGGGGTGAAGTTAAATCATGGGTATACTATTTTGATGTACATGCTTAAGGCAGCAGCGAGGAAGAAGAAAGATCTCCCATATGGCGGTTTGATAACCGTTATGATTAACAAATGGAAGGTCGTCCCCGTTAACAAGCTACTCTGGTTGGAATACTACGATGAAGCTTGGTCTGGTTGGAATACTACGATGAAGCTTGGTTTGATCACAAGCATCTGGAGTTGGATAAAGTCAACAAGTGGCGAGTTTGAGACATTGCAAGGAAAGCCACCAAATCTGCCAAGCAAGCAATAGAAGCATTAAAGGATAAGGCTGAGGGATCTTCATCACGTAAGTACTTTGAACATAAGTCATTATGTTAACTTGTTTGTATACATTCTCTCCATTATATGTTTAAAAAAGTATTGTTTTTGAAATCAAAGATTTAATGCTACATGTGAGAATAGGGGTTGGATGGCAACTTTCAAAAAATATTTGGCCAAAATCAAGGAGGATGTAAGTTCGGCCAAAAATGAAGTTACAGCTGCGGAAACACGTCACTCAAAATTCGTCGATTCCACAGGCCTCCACATCAAACTATGCGATGATGAGTCATTGCCAAATTTCAAGCCAAAGTACTCTAGCAGTGATAGTGATGGTGAGGAGAACGAGGACAATGGCGATGGTAAAGAGCCCTCTAGTTCTCAAATTGGTGGGATGGACTTAGACAATGAAGAAGATGACTATTAGTTTGTAATGTGATAGCCTGATTTCCATGGACACGTAATTGTTGAAACTTTTTTGAGAATTTTATGAATTTGTACTACTTTTATTTGATGGATTGGAATTAATTTTTTAGTTTGTTGAGTTTCATATGCGGTCATGAGTATGCTAATTATATTTGAGTTAGAGCGATTATTGGTGTCAGTGAGTTGAATGCTTTTTTAGTGTGGCTTAGTACTAGTTGTAGTGGGAAATGATACTAAAAGTGACGATAGTTTCCGATCAAGTTTGGAGTGAGGAAAGTCATCTTCTCTTGGAAAATTATGTCCAAGGACGTAGTTCAGAGATCAGAAGTGTGTCTTTCCATTTGATACACTTTTTCACTGAACGTGTTCCGACCTTGGAACTCCACTTACGTAATCTTTTGTTGTTTTTGTACTAAATCCGCATAACTGACCTTTTTTTGGCATTTAATTATCTTTGGCCACAGATACGCTTCCGGCTCGGAGCAAGTGTTCTGAAATCTTATATCCGATCTTTACATGAAATGCTGGACCTGGTGCTCTTTTTTTTTGTCACGGATAGTGTTCCGAGCTCAGAACATGTCTTCCAAAATTTGTCTTCTATCCGATCCTAACCTGTAATGCTAGACATGTTCCTCATTTTTTTTGTCACGGACAGTGTTCTGAGCTCGGAACACGACTTTCAATTTCTTGTAATGTATCAGATCCTACACTATGATATTGACGATTGGTTTTCACATTTTTTTAACTTTTAGAAGACCTTCCAAGCTCAGAATGTAGGTTTCAATTTCTATGTTTATTTTTTATCCAAAGTTTGAAATTATTTAACAAATGTAAGACAGAGTTTCAGTCTCGGAATGCCATTCCCTATATAAGAAATGGGATTAAGATTGTTCATAACAAACCCTAGATAGAACTTCTGTTGGAAGAAGCTAAACAAAAGGGGAATTTCAAAATCGCTATTTAGCGGGTAACAATGTCAAGCTCAAATACCAGTGCTCCTATTCGTGGAGGGAGGTCGAAATCAATAAGAGGCAGACGTGGACGTGGACGTGGCACGAACCCTGACTACAACACTGCAAGGTTTGTTTCTCCACATTCAGAAAATAGGTACAATACGTTAAGAAGTAGAGGAAAATTGGTGGACCGCTATGTGATAGACCTCAATGTTCCCCTTACAAAAGTTAGAAGGCCAACAAGGTTTAAAACTATTGAAGATGAATAAACTGTCTTATTTTGATTAAGTGTGCCAATTTTATTGCAACTTGCATAAGATTGAGGGGGCGGTGTGTATTGGGCAAAGGTCAATGGTGTGGATTATAAATAAGATAATAGACTGTCCCCATAACGGTCCCAAGGATTGTTATACACAACGAGAGAATGGTTTGTTAGTTGATGTTTACCATAGGGGTGAGTGGCCTTTGGATGATGAATTTCCTAGGATAGACTTAGTGGAATGTAGTGTGCAGTATTTTCACCGTAATGCACATGATCTAGGTAGGCCAGATCTTTTAGTTTGGAACACTTTTACTCGATGATCATATTGTGTGGGATTTCATAGCTAGGTCAATCATTCCAAAATATGGCAACATTACCGAACCTACCTATGCTACACTTATGTTGTTCTACTACATAATGGAGGGGCATAAAATTAATCCTGGGTCGGCTATCTTGTCACATATGATGTCGGTTGGCACCTCAAAGAAGGTAATCAAAAGTCTTCTATATTAGAACTTGATTACCTCTGTTTTTAAAAGTGTGGAGGGGTTGGAGTTTAGTGAGGAGGGAAAACATTGTAATTTCTACGAAAAGCAAGATTTTATAAAGAAAAAGTGGATGTTGTTGGATAACAAGCGGCACTACAAGACACTGGCAGCTGCTGAACCAAACAAGAGGCGCATAATCGAAGAAGGTAATATAACTACACCACATTCATTAAAAATGTTCATCACTACATCATTAATTGTTATGTTTTACTTATCGATTATCTTTCAATCTTTTGTAGATGATTCCGGTCCTCAATTTCTGAAGGCCATGAAGAGGGTTTACAGATGGGTTCGTGACAAGGTGTCCCAATTGAGGGAGCGTGTGTGGACACTTGAGTGAAAGCAGAGAGCATATGAGAGATCCCTCAAAGAATCCAAGAAACCAAAGCTCAAGAGAACATATTCCTTGTAATGTCCATCGTTTAAATTCTACTCTAGGACCTCTAAATGTGGTTTTTAAATTTTATCATACACTAGCTTAAATATTTGGATGTTGAATTTTTTAAAGCTTAAGTTTTGAATCCTAAACATATTGGCACTCCGAGCTATTTTGATTAGTATTTACCATTTACGAATTTGCATTTTTAATGTATTATGAAACATATATGTGTGGTTTGAATGGTAGTGTAATGAAAATGTTAGCTGGCTATGAATGAAGGATAAAATTAAATTTGACCTAGTTCCAGACGAGCTTCCGAGCTCAGAAGTGGTTCTTTTCCAATGGTCAACTTCACCAAAAATAGAAAACTAGGGCTAAATGTTTACCTTACACGTCTTCTTCTTTTTTTCCAACTTGCCTTTTGGTGCCTTCCGCCATTTGGTCATCTTTCTGTGGTTGTCTCCCACACAACTTCATTGTTATCCATGCAACCCATAAACTCGCGCAAACTAACATCATCCTCTTGGAGTAGAAAATCTTCTTCACTTGACTCGATCCCAGTATTTGTACCAAAACCAATTACATCCTCCTGTTCAAAATCCTCCACGAAAGGCCTTTTACACTCAACCACTATCTCCCACCGAGAATCAATAGGATATTTTACTTAAAAACCTTGATGAGCTTGTCTGGCCAATATGAATGGATCTTCTCTCCAATCCGTCCAGCTATGATCTACCAGTGTGAAACCCAAATCTTCCGTTCGGTGACCATTGTTGAAATCAATCTAATCACATTTGAAAACCGGCACTCTCATTGTAATATAATCGAGCTCCCAAATTTCTATAATCGTACCAAAGTAGCAAGTATAGGCATACATAGGATTGTTGTCGGCCGTACTACTAACATGCAAAGCTTCGGAAACAAGTGAAATTCTACTATTCTAAGAGACTCTTTTATCATCCATTGATTTTTTTTTCCAAACGTGAAACAGTTGATGTCATAACCCCCGAAAGATAGAATGGTACCCAACAGTCTCCGAGACAACCATTTGACGGTATCTGGATGTGGACCAGTGGTGACGTGAGATCGTAACCAAGAAGCAAAAGTTCTGGTGTGTTGTTGAAGAACTCGTGCTTCGTTAAAGTGGGATTTAACAATCAAATTTTATCCATGTGAATCTCAATGTACGGGACAACATCCTCGTGGTTAAAAAGAACATACAAATGAGAAGTGCACAAATCCTCATCACTAGGGCTAAATAGCTTACCATGTCAAACCCCTACACCATCTAACTACCCTTTATGCCTGGATCTAGGAACACCCACTAATTCAACCTTATTAATATATTCGGTACAAAGTTCAATAGCTTTCTCAACACAATATTGTTGCACAATAATTTCATCAGTCCTATACCTATTCTTCCAAAATACTTGAATATTTTCAAGTACCACTCAAAGGGATACATCCATCTTAAAAAATACAGGACCACAGAGCTTAATCTCCCTAACCAAGTAAGTTATCAGATAAACCATAATGTCAAAGAGCGAAGGTGGAAAGTACATCTCCATTCGGCACAATACTTCTACAATCATATTGCAACCAATCAAGCTTTGCCACACTGATGGTTTTTTAACTTATAGACTTGAAGAAAAAACATAGCTTAGTAATACAAAATCGTACATGGGACGGAAAGGATGATCGAATCACAATGGCATTCAATTTTTGCATCAAGTTGTGGCAGCCGTGGGATTTCAATCCACCCAACTTCAACTCTGTTAGTGACACACAAGCACTGATTTTTGAGGAATAAGCTCCTGGCACTTTCACACTACTCAGCGTCTCAGTGTACGACTTTTTTTCCATCTGAGACATTGAATAACAAGTGAGAGGGAGATAACAAGTATCTCTATCAGTAACGGGACCAGGATTTTCCCTAATACCCATATCAACCAAAATGATTCGAGACTTTAATCCAACTTTCATTTTACTGGGAGTATTCAAAAGTGTACCAATTAAAGCATGGAAAACATTTTTCTCTATGTGCATTACATCGAGACAGTGTCTGACATCCCAATAAGAGAGTTGAAAGAAGATTGAGCATTTCTTCCAACTACTTTTGATTGCCAACTTCCGATCCCCTTACCATAATTGTTGGGCAATCCTCTAACTTTTTCAAATACCTCTGCACCAGTTAATGGTACATGTGCACCTCGCAACTCTGTCTTTCCATTGAACCACTTCTTTGTTGAACGCCATGGATGCCCCTCAAGGAGAAATCGTCGATGTCCCTGGTAAAATTTTTTCAAACCATGCTTAAGTTGACAAAAGGAGGTTTCTTTCTCACAAATCGGACATGCATAGTGCCATTTCACAGAGTAACCTGGAAAACTTCCATACAATGGGAAATCATTTATGGTGCAAAACAAAAGGGCATTCATTGGGAAAATATCATCCATCACGGTACTATAAGTACGGACTCCATAATTGAACAACGTTAACAAATCTTCAACTGGGGGCACAAGAAATACATCAATGTCATTTCTCGGTTACTTGGGGCCTGATATCATGGACAAGAGAATTTATTTTCTTTTCATTATCAGCCACGATGGTAGATTGCAGATTACCAACATTACGGGCCAAGAACTATATGCGCTACTAATGTTGCCAATCCTAACCTTAAATGTCAAGAATCTTATCGGTTGACAATCCTAACCTTAAATGTCAAGAATCTTATCCAAACTCCGGATATATGCCATCAAGTTTTTTCCATTGCTCACCATCAGACGTATGCTTTGTGACATCATCCGCCAAAAAATATCTTTCTGCATGCCATCATAGTAATTTTTTATCTTCTTTGGAAGCAAACAACTTCTGCAACCGTGGAATTATCGGAAGATACCATAAGACCTTAGCGGGTGTCTTCTTCTTCAAAATAGCTACCACCTCTGCACACACTCCAATTTCACCATGCTTTAACTTGAATCGAGATTCACCACATACCTGGCATGTTTTAGGTCTCTCGTCCTCCTTTTCCCTAAACAACATGCAGTCATTCGGACATGCATGGATTTTTTCTAATTCTAAACCCATAGGAAAAGAACTCTTTTCACCGAATAGGATTTCGTAGGCATACGATTTCCTTCGGGAAGAAACTCTCGAACCAACTGCAATGTTTCAGTCATCCTTTTTCAATTTAACCAAATTTGGCCTTCAAATTCATTATTTTCAACATCGCAGTCAAAATGGAATTTTTTTGAGCCCACGTACAATGGGCAATTCTTGTCATTAAGAAATGACTCTACGACCTTGGGTTTATGATGGAATTCTCTGGAAACATCCTCCACTATCTCATCAATTCAATCATCACAATCTAAATCAACCCCCTCCTTCATTCCACCATTTCCACTAATATCCATCGGTACCTTACCGTGACACACCCAACACGTGTAATTTGTTTGGAAACCTCGAACAATAAGGTGTTTACGCAACTTCGTCCTCCCTAAATAAGAACCATTCTTGCAATCCTTACAGCGACAAAGTGCCCGCACAACCCCATTTTTAGCTGGTGTTCAAAAGCCAACACAATAAATGAATCTACTAAATGAATATAATTAGGTGATGTCCTAATGTTGCTCTCGATGATTTAGATTATATCCATTAACTAGATGAAAATAACATCAACACACATTCAATCAAATATGCAACAAAATTCCATTGAGCAACATATCAAATCAAAACTCCTATTTTTCATAGCATTACAAAACTTACTTCAGTAAGAGAATAATTAGTTCGTTAGGGTAAGAATATTTGTATATGTACAATTACCTCAGCCTTTTACTCCCAAAGAGTCCCCTGAAATTTTATGCTTATTTCTCCAAATGAAAATGAAATTGGCCATCCGTATTTATTGCTATCCACAAAGTGTTCTGATATCGGAACAACAATCGTATCTTGAAAAATTAATAGTACTTTAAGTCAGATAAAGTTCCAAGATCAGAACAATGGAACGACATAAGTTAAGAACTTAGAACTGAAATGGTTGTTTCAATAACACAGGATACATACATGTTCTAAGTAACCGAAATCGGATCCTAGTTCTGAATCCAGAACATCATTCAGATCAATTTTCCAAGCTCATAACAGGAATGATCAAAGTCACACCGATAGAAACGTCTTCCATTCCCATCATTCAAATGCGGTTATAAACAAACCAACTTTGAACACACACCAACCACCTTTCAAAATTAAGGGGGTCATCTGAAAAGAGTTCCAGGCTCGGAACTGGCCAGGGAAGGCAGTTTTACAAAATTTAAGCGGAATCACCTTCCATTGGTGACTTTAATAAAGCCTCCTCCACTAGTGGAGTGTAATGGTTTTTGGCTATGGATTTGGTGTCTATGCTCATACTGAATTGCCCCGATTCATTTAGCCACGCCTCTAGAGACCCCCAGGCTCATACTGAATTGAGTAAATTATGTTTTCATTGGATTGTTTTAGGGATTATTCGACATCGACTCGACTCATCTATAACCTATTTATAACAAAAAAAATGAGCAGGCATTATTTGATAAGTCTGAAAACAAGTCCAAAAAATAATCTATTGATGAAATTTGGTTTTACCGAACTATCTTAATTATTACTCCTATGTTCCAACATAACATATTTAACCAAGTATACAATAAAGTGAAAACTTAGAGACACGAGACTTGGTTACGCAGTTCGGTGAAATCCACCAACATCTGCAAGGCCTGGCTCAGTTCATAAGGAATTCACTAATAAAAAAGATGCAGTAAAAAGTACACCATACAAATATACTTATTTATCTAATTATAATGTGTGGTTTCTGCAAGCTCCCCTTGCTACTGATCCGCCTTGATCAGACTCCCTCTGACTTCGAAACTCATCGATCCTAGATCTCCTCCTCTCAAGGAATTAAGTTATGTGATTCTTAACTTTAAACAACATGTTACGTATGTTGGAACATATACATGCTGACTCTAGCAGTACTCTCAGAAACATAGAAAATCTTTGTGTAGATTTTTGCAATTAAGTTTGTGAGAATTACAGCTGTAATATCCTCCTTGTGTAGTCCATTGAGTAGATCGGAACTCTCCATGATTATCTCCCTAATACGTCTATTTCTTATCTACTTTTACAGTATAACCAAATCTCATAAATAAAGAGATTTTCCTTATCTCAAGTATCCCATAATATTCCATAAATCCAATTCCATATTTGTAGGGATCTTCAATAAGCCCATTATGATTCTAACACCACCTAACATATTGTAGAATATACTAACTTCCATAAATCAACATGACCGCAATATTTTATTCTTCTGTAAAAACCTTTTAGGCTGCAGCTGTACATATGTTCCAACATGGAACGTTTTTCTTTTTCAAATCAGTTCACAAATTGCCAATTAATTAAACAATACAGGCCACCTGACTTTACAATCTCCCCCGTTGGTATTTTGTGGACCCAACCATTTTGGAAATAAGGGCACGAATAAAAACTTCCAATCTCACAGCATAAGTCTCCAGAAAACCACTTATGTTGGAACATATGCTAAATAATTAATCTGAGTATATAAGAATACCACAAGAGAAACCAAAACACTAGAATTACATAACACAATAAGAACTCATATTACAGCACCATCAAATCATCAAAATAATATCCAAAACATTCTCCCCTTGGGGCCATGAACTGCCAAAGGCAACAAAAATCAGAAATAAACACCAAGAGAACAATCAAGTCTGCTCCCCTAAAACCAGCAACGGATCTATGTTGGAACATAGTCAATGCAGAAATATTAATCCTGTGCAGGAGCAGGAACCTGGTCTTCCAACCGAGCCTTCTCAGCTTCAATCCCTTAACCTTGCATTCATAGCCACCAACTTGGCCTTCTTTCACTCCCATTAGAAGTAGATGCCTTTGGATTCCAAGGGAGATCATGCACATACCTCATACCAAAGGTCTTCTTGTTGGGCCGAAGAAACTCTAGCTCCACAATCACATCCTTGGCCTTGAACTTCACATTTTCACTTCTTGCCAACTCAGATGTCAGGCAAGGATAGACTAGTTCATGTTTAGCTTTGGGGGCAATAGCATATCTCACAATGCTCTGTTGTATGAGCAATCCCAAATTAACTAGCTTCCGTGTTCCAACACAGTACAACAGTTTTTCTATACTTCTAGTAAGAGTTGTGGTGTTGGAAGAGGGCATACAACAGTTTACTGCTACTTGAAAGAGACCAAAAAATCTATATGACAGGTAGGATGCTTGTGAATATCCAATTTCTGGCCACTCAGTCTTGAATCCTCCATATATCACCTCCAAAATCTTATCATAAGACTCATCCAAATAATTAGAAAATACTCCTTCAAAGTTTGGAGTTTTTAGACCCAAAATCTTGTTTATCCTTGCAGCAAAGAAACTAATTATTTTGCCCCTCACACAAACCCTATCACACCAAGGGGAATCATTCTCCAAATTCCCATCCATTAGGTTTGAGTAAACCTCAGCCACAATCTATCTGTTGTATTCTAGTTGCACAGTAGCAGCATTCTTCATGCCAATCATCTTTGGAAAATCAAAATGACCACTAGTTCAGTATGCTTCTAGATCCACTAGCCTCTAAGAAATAATTTTCCTCTCAGCAAAGACTTTTCCCATCTTCTTATAGTCATCATCATAATAAATTTCAGAAATTGCATCACTTACAGGAGGAAGTGGGAGAACCTTCTTCTTTTTTTGTGAGGCCAGGGTTTTCTTCTTGGATTTCTTGGCTGGTGGAGAAGTCTTAGTAGCAAGCATCTTCCTCTTAGCCCTTCTGGCTTGGATGAACTCATCTAAAACCTCATCAATGGAGTAAGTCATATTTGGTTCTTGTGCTGGAACATGCTCAGTCTGATCAACCTCTTCATCATACTGGTCAGTGTCTGCAGCAGCTTCACTCTGTGTTTCAACATTGCCTGACTCCTCCTGCATCAGATCGAATCCCCCTGTATTTCCTCCTTCTGAGTACTCCAGGTCATCATAGGCATTCCCAGTAAAGTCAAATTAATCTTGGTCACCCATATCAGCATCAGTAGTCCCTAAAATAGTTCATCAACCTCCATGTATTCACCAACCTCTGACTCTGCCCTCTGTGTTGGAACATACCCAACACTCTCTTCTCCTACATTTTCTGTAACCATAATAATCAAAGGTCTTCCAAGCTTTTCAATCCTCTTGGAAGCATCAACATCAGAAAACCCTAATGGCATCCTATCAGCGGATTTAACCACCTCTAATCTCACTCCACCGACTCCTCAATCTCTTTAAGTTTCACACTTCTAGGTCTCAGTATATAAGAGTAAACATGAAACATAACCTTGCCATTATGCATGTTGTATGCCCCTCTCAACATTGTAGGGTTATACGTTTCCACATTATCAAGGTCTTATATATCCCCAGTGAACAACTCCTGAATATCTATATCTAATACTTCCCCATTTAAGGTCTTTAAATTTTTAAACTCATACACAGACTCAAATTCTCTACCATGCATATTAATGTGAGGGGAATCAGGACCAAGCACCTTTCTGTAGGGAGTTTTGCCTTTGTTTGGAGCCTCATTCTTCTTCTCTTTACCACCAAAGGTAAGCTTGGGAACTGGTGCATTGCCTCTATTCTGGTTTTCAGCCATGGTGATTTTTTCGGGCTTGGAAGATTTTTGGCAAGGGATTTTCTTGTGAAGAAGGTGTGTTTCAACTCAATTCAAATTCTCAAAAAGAAATCCCAAAATTTTGGCAAGAATATCTCAATAAGCTTCTAAATCCAAAAAGGTCAAGGAGTAGGATTATATTGGCCGAAAATTGAGGGAAGGTAGAAGAATGGAATGAGAATTTTGAACACAAATTAACTCTTCCTTTTTACCTCATTAACCGTGCAACACTTTTCTCCTTTCCAAGAGAAGCAATGATTTCACTTTTTCCACATGTCAACTCATATCATACAACTTGAACTTCCATCATAGTTCTCCAACACTTCTATTTTTGTTCATCTTTTCTTCTTTCTTTTTTTTGTGCTTTTCTAATTTTCTGTACACAAAATAAAACTGGAAAAAAAATCTACAGCTAGATAAAAGCTATAAAGTAGTACCTCAAATATGAAAAACACCTAAGTGTTGTCGGCGGAGCTCAAAAGTGGCAGTATCCAACGGCTTTGTGAAAATATCCGCAAATTGCTCAGATGTTAGAACATAGAAAACCATCACTTCCTTCCTTTCAACAAGATCTCTAATAAAATGATGTCTTATGTCAACATGCTTCGTTCGAGAGTGCTGGACTAGATTTTCATAAATTCGAACAGCACTTGTATTGTCACATAAGATCTTCAAAGGACCTTGATGAATTCCATAATCTTTCTACATTTGTTTCATCAACAATAGTTGTGCACAACAACTTCCAGCAGCAAGATATTCATCTTGAGCATTTGACAGTGAGATCAAATTTTGTGTTTTACTGTACCAAGAAACTAATTCATACCAATAAAGAAACAGCCACCTGCAGTGCTTTTACAATCATCTGCATTGTCAGCCCAATCATAATCACTATACCCAATAAGATCAGAGTCTTGATTCTTAAAATTCCATACACCATACTCAAAAGTCCCACTCACATATTAAATAATTCTTTTGACTGTAGTTAAATGATATTCCTTCATATCACCTGAAATCTTGCACATATTCCTATGCTGAAACATATATCTGGTTTACTAGCTGTCAATTACAGTAGACTCCCAATCATGCACCTGTACAGTTTCTGATCAAATCCGACTCCTTTCTCATCTTTCACCAATTTATCAGACACCCACATAGGTGTTTGAACTGTTCTAGAATTGCTTGGTCTGAATCTCTTCACTAAATTCAGGGCATACTTACTCTGATTTATGGATAGAATATTCTTTTCTTACTTTAATTGAAGTTCGAGAAAGTATGTGAGCTCTCCAACCATGATCACCTTAAACTTAGCCTGCATCAAAGTTACGAAATCTTATACCATAAATGGTGAAGTAGAGCTAGACACAATATCAACATAGATTTGAGCAATCAGAATCTTTGATGATTTTTTAAGCACAAATAAAGTGCGATCTACTCCCCCCTCGACAATAACCTTTCTGAATTAGAAAGTTAGTAAGTCATTCATACCATGCCCTAGGTTCCTGTTTCAAACCATACAATGCCTTTTTGAGGCGATACACATGGTGAGGGTAATGAGGATCCTCAAATCCATCGGGTTGTTCAACATATACTTATCTGTTAACCACACCATTCTAAAAAGCGCTTTTGACATCCATCTGATATAGAGTAAAATTCATAGTGCAGCCAATAGCAAGTAAAATTTGAATTGACTCTAACGTGGATACTGGTGCGAAATTCTCATCAAAATCAACTCTTTCAACATGAGTATATCCTTGAGCAACTAGTCTTGCTGTGTTTTGAGTGATTTGGCCATATGCATCAGATTTAATCTTGAAAATCCACTTAGTGCCAATAACGTTTACACATTTAGGGCAAGGAGTGAGATACTATACATCGCTGCGTGCAAACTGACCAAGTTCTTCTTGCATTGCCACAATCCAATATTCATCAAGTAATGTTTCCTTGTACTTATTGGGTTCAATAGGAGAGATGAAACATTTAATCCTACTAGTTCTCTGTAGATTGCCCGAGGGATTTATCAAGTTCTCCTAATGCTTAGTTCTGGTTGCACCAATGTTGGAACATGAGATGGCGCAGTAGGGAACAATGTTCCAACATACTCAATTGCTTAAGGTTCATCAGGATTGTCAGTAGTCCTACTCATTAGGTTGACTGCTTTGTGTTGGAACATGGTCTTGATCTGGTTCATCTTCTTTATCAAGTGATACTTGGTGATCGTCAGAATCATCCACAATGACATTTATGGATTCCATGAGTTCATTTGTCCAAAGATTATAGACATGATAAGCTCGGTTGTTTATAGAATAACCAAGAAAGATCCCAACATCACTATGATCGTCAAATTTTTCCAATTGTTCTCTATCTCAGAGAATGTAGCACTTGCTTCCAAACATGTGAAAATATGAGACATTTGGCTTCTTACACTTTCAAATCTTGTATGAAGTTATGCTTGTGAATGGACGAATATACACACAATTGATCGTATAACAAGCTGTATTAATGGCTTTTGACCATTTTTTGTGGATTCCTTTCTCGGCTAGCATGACTCGAGCCATCTCCTGAAGAGTCATGTTCTTTCTTTCCACCATGCCATTCTACTGGGGAGTGATTGAAGGAAAGAATCATGTTGAATGGCAAGTTTATCACAAAATCACTGAATTGAGAATTTTTAAAATCTCTGCCATGATCACTACGAATTCTAGAAATCTTTCCTACTGGACTTCCCTTCTCTGTCTGCAGTTTTATCGACAAACTTTTAAACACGCCCACAGTATCATATTTTTCTTTTAGAAAGGCTACCCAAGTGTATCTAGAAAATCATCAACACATACAAAGATATACTTCTTGCCACTCACACTAGGTGTATTGATTGGACCCATTAAATCCATATGAAATAGTTCCATATTTCTTGAGGTAGTTTTATACTGAGCTCAAGAGTAGGGAGATTGAATTTGTTTACCTTGTTGACATGGTCTGCAAACAATTCCACTTTTTCTTAAAAGTGTAGCCATACCTCGCACATCCTTCACATTAGCAATTTTCACCAAGGTTTTGTAGTTAATGTGCATGAGCTTTCTGTGCCACAAGAGTCCTCTATTCATTTTAGAGCTCAAGCACTTCACTTCCTGTTCCAGCAAATAACAATTATTTGATGATCGAATGCCTGAAAGGACTTTATCTTCACCATGTTTCACTGTGCATTTGTCTTTCTGAAAATCTACAGTCATATTGTCATCACACAATTGACTGATGCTCTATAGATTTGCCTTTAAGTCTTCAACAAACAAAACACTTATGAATATTGGGTATCCTTCAATATGCAGTTCACCCTTTCCAACAACCCGACTCTTCTTTCCACTGACAAAAGTCACAAAACCACCATCATATGGTTTGATATTTGTCAAAAATTACTGATTACCAGTCATGTGTCGAGAACATCCACTATCAAAGTACCACGAGTCTCTAGAATGTGCTATAAGAGATGTATGAGCAACAACGCAAGTACTAGTGCGTTTAATAACCCATACATTTCTAACCATCCTTGGTTGCTGAACATCATCTATGTTGGAACATGCCAAGAGTTTCTGTCCATTCATGATATCCCTAAGTAGTCTCTGGCATTGTTCTTCTATATAACCTTGATACTTGTAGTAGCTGCAAATGAGGGGTTTCTTCTAGTGAGGCTTAAAATTTCTGTTTATCTCTCAAATCTTCGACTTGAGTGTAATGGTGCTTCCTGATGGTTTGTCATACCCAATTCCTTGTCTATCTCCAATGTTTTTTCCCAGGATCAGAATGCCATCCAGTTTCACGCCTTTCCAGTGTTTAACTTATTAATAGCTGCTTTGGCCATCTCGGCTCTCTTAGTTGTTGAGAGTAGACTTGACTCTAGTTCTTTAATTTCTCTTCTGAGTTTAACTATTAAATCTAGCAAGACCTTTCCTGAGTTGACTTTTCTCATCCCTCAGCACTTTGTTCACATCAACAACTTTTAGCCACATGCCATTCTTTTTTTTGTATGGCGTGTATATCTTCTCATCCCCTCACAACTTGTCCTTCATCATCACTAGAAGAGTCATCAGTACCTGTGTTGGAACATACAACATCGCTCTTCTCTGACATGTTGGAACATACAATATCGCTCTTCTCTGACATGTTGGAACATACATTATTATCTGATCCATTGAGAATTTTTGCTCCAAATACCACATAATTTCTTGTACGCTCCTCTTCGTCTTTATCATCTTCTTCATTTTCACTTCATGGAGTGACATATGATTTTCCTTGCATCTTTTGAGTATTCGCACATTCAGCCTGGATGTGACCATATCCTTCACATTCTCAACATTGAATTTTCCCAGGCTGCTTTGCTTTGCCACTTTAATTTCTAGAGAACTTCCCTTGGTCAATCCGAGTTCAATGATTTCCAAAACCTTGAGGCCAAGATCTATTACCACCGTATCTTTCCTGTGATATCTTATTGACCATCTTCAATAGCATTCTTGAGAAATTCTTGGTGATAATAATTAGTTCTTCAATTCCATCATCACTGTCAGATTCATAGATGACCTTTGAAAATGAGGTTTTGAATGCCAACTCCTTTTGGACTTTCTTTGCAGACTGTTGTAGTGTCATATCATAAGTCTGTAGAAATCCTAATAGTTTGTCAAAAGTCATTGTGGCTACGGTTCTTGCTTCTTGTATTGCTGTAAATTTCATGTCGAACCTTTTGGGAAGTGATCCCAAGGTCTTTTTCACCAACTTTGCCTCCTTGTAAACTTTCCCAAGTTGATGCGCCATGTTGGAGATATCTATGAGTTTCCCATTAAATACAACAATAATATCATCATCTTCCATCTTCAGTTCCTTGAACTTTGTAGCTAACATCTGCAGCTTGGATTCATGTACATGACTTGTCCCTTCATGAACAGTTTGCAGGATATCCCAAGCTTTCTTTGCCTGATGGCATGTGGAGATGAGTTTGAAATGCTCTTCATCCACCGCCGTGAAGATAGCATTCAATGCCTTTGAATTTTCCAACAATGCCTTCACACTAGTGGAAACCAGGCCTATGAAAGGCAGTTTTATTGGACCAGAGAAGACACTTTTCTACTGCCTTCTCTGGTCGTGCCTTTGATCGTTTCGATCAAACGCAGTTCTATGAACTGCTTTCTATTGTGTCTGAAATGAGTTCTGAACTCGGAACCTAATTTTGGAGCCCAAAAAAAGGCTTCCAGAGAAACAGAAGTTCCACAACAACATTACACATATAACATTAATCGAAGGACGAAGGAAATCGAATAACGAAGGAAACTAGATCCAGATCTAATTACAAAGAAATATAAATTGACCTTTTGAGCTTAAAGAGCACAGGGTGTAGCGGCGGTGGCGATGCAGCCCATGCAGTGGAGATGAGGCAGCCCACGCGGTGGAGGAGACGCAGTTGAGACGTCAGGGCTCACACGACGGAGGAGAAGGGTCAAAGGAGAAGGAAAAATTGAAACCCACGGTGGTGCTGGAAACCCGCGGTTGTGCAGGATGGAGGAAATGGCCAGGAGAGGTGGCACACGGTGGTGGAAAGGTGGCCATAAGGTGTAGCGCGAAGGAGATAGTGAGAGTCAGGAAATATTCAGATCTAAAAATTGACTAAGGACTAAAAACCCTAAAAATTCTTTAAATATTAGGTCAAAAGGCCCAATTAAAGGCGGTTCTACAATAGGAACCGCCTTTAATCGGATCCAAAATTAGTTTTGGACTCGAAACTCATTTTGGATCTCAATTAAAGGCGGTTTGAGAATAGAACCGCCTTTAATTTTTTTATATTAAAGGCGGTTCTTCAAGAATTTCCTTTAATTAATTAAGAACTGCCTTTAATAGGATCCAAAATAGGTTCCGGACTCGGAACTCATTTCAGATCTCAATCAAAGGCAATTCTTGGGAAATTTCTTGGAACCGCCTTTGAACTTCGCATTTAATAGGCCAGTCTCCACTAGTGTCAATTCATCTGGAGACCAAGTGGACTTATCTTTGAGTTTCTGCTTCTTTGAGCTCCATTCTCCTTCTTTGTCCTTTGAGCTAGTTTCACCATCTCCAGTCAGAGGATTCCATTCAGTTTGAACAAATCGCCATGCTAGTTTATCCAGTGTGTTGATGAAAACTCGCATGCATGCCTTCCCGTAGTTGTAGTTGGTTCCTTCCAGCAGTGGTGGCCAAGACACTGAAGCTTCTTCTTTGGTCGCCATGGTAAAACCGAATCACACTTTCCTTGACACAACCAAGGTAAGAGTAAGTGACTTGGCTCTGATACCAAATGAAATTTAGTTTTACCGAATTATCTTAATTGTTAATCATATGTTCAAACATAACCTGTTTAACCAAGTATGCAGTAAAGTAAAAACTTAGAGACATGGGACTTGGTTACGCAGTTCGGTGAAATCCACCTACATCTGCGGGGTCTAGCTCAGTTCAGAATGAATCCACTAATCAGAAAGATACTATAAAAAGTACACCATACAAATATAATAGTCTATCTAATTATGATGTGTGCCCTTTACAAGCTTCCACTGCTACCGATCCGCCTTGATCAGACTCCCTCTGACCTCGAAACTTGTCGACACTAGATCTCCTCCTCCCGATGAATTAATGTATACAATTCTGAACTTTGAACAACAGGTTACGTATGTTGGAACATATATATGCTAGCTCTTACAGTACTCTCGGAAAAATAGAAAATTAGTGTGCAGATTTTTGCAATTAAGTTTGTGAGTATTGCAGCTGTGATGTCCTCCTTATATAGTCCATTGAGCATATCGGAACTCTCCATAATTATCTCCATAATATTCATATTCCTTATCTGCTTCTGAAGCATATCCAAATCTCATAAATAAAGAGATTTTTCTTATCTCAAATACCCAATAATATTCCATAAATCCAATTCCATATTTGTAGTAATCTTCCATAAACTCACTATACTTCTAACACCGCCTATCATATTGCGGAATATATAAACTTTCATAAATCAACATAATCACAATATTCTGTTATCTAGTAAAAACCTTTCAGGCTGCAGTTGTATGTATGTTCCAACACGGATCATTTTTCTTTTTCAAATCAGTTCACAAATTACTAATTAATTAAACAATGCAAACCACCTTATTTTACAATTGAATTTGTGAAACACTGGAAATTCCTAATAGTATTACCGTTCAAGGCAGGATTAGTTCACGGGAAATATTAATTTAGATATCTACGAGTCTCTTCGGTTAATATTTATTGCTAAATACTGATATATATATATATATATATATATATATATATATGAAGGATCGCACAAGTACTGTGGAAATAATTATAGGATTGTGATTTGTACTTGTATAGAGAGCGTCCCATTGAGACTGACTAACGGTTAAATAACCATTGAAAATCTTATATTTATAAATTTTAAGGTTAAATTATAGATATTTTATTTTAAAATAAATTTTAATGAATTTTTTAAATTATAAAAATTTTGTTGCAATAAATGAAAACAAACATCAAAGTATCCCACTAATTATATTAATTATAAAATTACCAATAAGTGGTTTAAAGAAAAATTTTGTGTTTGTATTAAGGGTAGATTAATGAAGTAAATGATTATAAGACTTTATCTGTAGTTTAGTTTAAATTGAAGAATAGTATGTCTTAAGAAATTAGACATATATTTTAAGATTGTGGAACAATCACTATATTTTTTAAGCTTAAACAATCTACACTTTAAATTTAAATACATAAAGTACTATTTTAGACAAACTAGCCATTAGATGAGTCATTTTATAGTTAATATAGCTAATTAGATGATGAGTGCGTCTTTTGAAAGACGGTCTTTCCATAAGTCATGGAAAGACCAACGTTTAAAGTGTAAATTAGAAGAAATTAAGATAAAATTTTTGGGTTGCATGAATCGGGTTATAAATTTTATAACTACTACATGTTGTATACTAAATTTCTAATGTTGCAACTAAGACCTTTTACCTTTTATTATTCGAATTAAACCCCGTCTTTTCATAAGTTTATGGAAAGACCGTCTTTCCCAAGACTTTGCCTTAGATGATTTAATGTTTGTCTCTAGTTATTGCAACGATACTTTTCTATAAAATGATAAGAACAAAGTTTGTCATAATTAGTCTAACAATTAAATGATCTCATAAGAGATACTCTCATTTAATATTGTAAGTACGGTATTTAAATTACAATATTTAAGTTTGAAAATAGATTGATTGATCCATTGGAGACCTTCTCTAAGTGGAATTTATTTTAACAATATAAATAGTAAACCAAACAGTAGAATAATGGGAGTTATTTAATGAAAAGTGTTAACCTGAATTTAAGATTGAATGAGAGTTATATAGAGTTATTGCAAGGATAACCGGCAAAGATGAAAAAGAACGTATATTTATGAAGAAGAAAATAACCAACCAGAAGTTGAATTTCAAGAGAACAGACCCCCCAATTAAACACATGATTAATTTTCCTACAGGGAAGCTATTATTACAAGAAGCAAACTACGTAATTTGCTCATCGTTCGCTGCCATCACAGAAAATTTGGCCGTTAGTCCATACCGATTTCCCCCACACGGTACTCTTTCCAATTTCCTCCCCCTATATATAGAGCGTTACCATGAATTTAGCACCTACAAAAACGTATTCATAGCATTAATTACTAGTACAAATGGAGATGGTGAGATACAAGATCAACTTGTCCCCCATCATCTTTGGAGTTCTCATTTTCTTCCTTGGAGCACGAGAGGGCGAAGCATCTCGCCACCATCATCACCGTTACCGCAATGATGTCGAGAAATCCCACTTTGTTCAGAGGAAGGGAACTCACTTTGTCCTCAACGAGCGACCGATGTACCTTAATGGCTTTAACGCTTATTGGATGATGTACATGGCGTCGGATCCTACAACCAGAGCGAAGGTATCCACCACATTACAGCAAGCCTCCAAGTACGGCATCAATGTCGCCAGAACTTGGGCATTCAGCGACGGCGGTTCTAGGCCCCTACAACCCTCCCCGGGTGTCTATAATGAGGACATGTTACAGGTGCGCATGCCCTAACTCTGATTCAATCAATTGTAATGAGTCTAAACTTTACGGGAACATTATTTGATTTACTATTATTGTAACTTTGTAATCTGATATATGTGCATGATATCTTAGGGGCTGGATTTTGTGATCTCGCAAGCGAAGAAAAATGGAGTTTATCTCATATTAAGTTTGGTGAATAACTGGGATGATTATGGTGGTAAAAAACAGTACGTTCAGTGGGCTAGAGATAATGGCCACTACGTGAACAACCCTGATGATTTTTTTACTGATTCAGTTGTCAAAAGCTACTACAAAAACCACATCAAAGTAAGGACGACCTCTTCTTATGTTTTATAAATTAGTGATTAATTAATATTTTGCAACCAATGCTAACTTAATTGCATCATATATTTTGCAGGCTATTTTGACAAGGAACAACTCGATAACTGGAATTGCACACAAAGACGAACCCGCTATATTTGCATGGGAACTCATGAATGAACCTCGTAGCCAGTGGGATAATTCTGGGAAAGCAATTCAGGTTATTTAACAATTGCATACACCATAAATTAATACGTTTTACTAATGAATATTAATTTTTGCAATTAATGGTTCCTATATCAGACCTGGGTTGAAGAAATGGCAACCTATGTGAAGTCAATTGATGCTAAACATATGCTGGAGATTGGTATGGAAGGATTTTACGGCGAGTCGATGCCTGAAAAAACTGTTTTTAATCCTGGTTACGAAGTTGGTACTGATTTCATTGCCAATCACCAAGTCCCGCAAATCGATTTTGCCACCATTCATCTCTATCCTGATCAATGGTAAATCTTTAAATTTACAATATGATTCATGACATCAAATTATTTTAAATGACATCAGGCTAGGTAAGGGTCGCTATATATTCACATCATGTCACGTGTACGTTAATTAATCGCTATCGTATATCAACATAAAATTATGTAGTTTTAAAATATGAGATACATTTCAACGTATGATCGGTGTATGATAAGATTATTTTTTAGGGTTGGGAACGAGAACGAGACGAGTCAAGCAGAGTTTGTGGATAAATGGATCTCAGCTCATCTAAATGACTCGGCATCTATCCTGGGAAAGCCCCTTGTGCTGGCTGAGTTTGGAAAATCATCAAACTCCCAAGGTTATCAAGTTTCAGTCAGGGATGCATACTTATCGAAGATTTACAACACCATTTATTCGAGCGCAAAAAACCCTAATGGCGCGAGTGGGGGAGCAATCTTCTGGCAGGTGATGGCTGAGGGAATGGACAGCTGGTTTGATGGATATCAAGTTCTCTTGGAGGAGAGTCCTTCCACTACTGCAATTATATCTGGGCAATCCAGTAGGCTCTCATCTCTTAGCTAATCAATTTATATTCTTTGAACTGGACTAAAATAAAATGCAAATGAAATTATAACTCATGATGTGAATGATTTCCATGATAATTCTTTCTGATTTGAGGATCATTAGTTGTGTATGTTCTTCTTAAATCTTGTAATATGGGGACATTATTTGTTGAATCGGTAACATGTATCGGAAACATCAATAACAACCACGTTTTTTCATTAGTTAAAGTACTGCAAATAATTCGTTGTATTTAATTTTTGCAACATGTTTCTCTACTTCGCCACAGGGGTCTTGATTAATAAATCACATTGATATATTTTGTGCCTAAGGAATTTCATTATCGCGCACAAATGTAGATTAATAAATGATATGAATCTCCTTGGAAAAATTCTGGATTGTGTAATTTGATTGAATCTTTGACGGTATCAAAGGATTTCGCAAACCATATTATAGACGCACGAATTGTTCATCAACTAGTTATTGGGATTGACTCTCAACTCAAAATTTGCTCACTAACTAGCCCGCAGGATTAGCTCACAAATAAAGGGTATTAATACTTAACTAGCCCGCGTGATTAAACAAAAAGAAAATGCTCGCAAGCAATTCAGTATGAACTCGAAAATTATGATTATATGATTGATAAAAAGGTATAAAATTCATTGATGACCTCCCTATTTACAGGGTAAATTTTGGCTAAATAGAAACAAAAACATAAAGGGATTTGGTAATTTCCGTCAGAAACTCTTATGGCATATTTAAGAAGCGAAAATTATATTAAACTATAATACCAAATTTAAATCTAAACGATGATCATATTCGTCCAAGTAAATCAATCCAAGTATTGGATGAATTCTTGAAAGAATCTGCCTTCTCTATACTTACCAAAACTAATTCCTATCAGATCAAAACAGAATATTCTAAACCCTAAAATAAAGGCATGACCAAAATTAACTCTTCAAAAGCCAACACGACCAAGTTAATGATCATTATTCTAAAATAAAATAAATTACAAATGGTCGACTACCTCACTAAAAAATTCAGTGGAAAAAAGAGTATAGTGATATTCTCCCAAAACCCTAATTTAATAAATTAATTTAGAAACCCTAATTCGTACCACTAAATATATTGCAAGAAATAAATAAGGAGTCCGCCTCCTACGAAACCGTCTCATGGTGAGACCAGGGACATAAAGAAGAATATGAGAATATAAAATGACAAAGTTTTTAAATTCAGGGGATAAAAGGATAGTATTTTGGATTGAGGGTCGTTTTTAAAATTACAATGAAAGTTTAGAGGCTAATTTGCAAATAGTTAGAAAGAACAAAAAAAATCAAAACCCTCGTCTGTGACTCCTTCGTCCACTGTCGCCAACCCAATCGTCCACCGTTACGATTGTCGAAGGAAGCCGTATTCACGTCAGATTCAGAAGAATTTCTCCGGTCGGCCACCAATCTGTTTCAACAATAGCCGGAGCTCCTCGAATTCATCGGGAAATCGAAACGACGACGTCGTGATATTCAGACAGCGACGTTGCCAAATAACCAGGGTTCATCGTTGGTTGCCGGTGTTAGAAGGGTTATCCGTCGATGGAGATTTCAAAGGTTAGCTAGGCTTCGCCATCGATTGCCTTAGAAGGATTCGTTGTCAATAAAGTTAGAAGGGTTTCGCCGTTGATGGGTTTATCAATTAAGTAGAGTTTGCCGCAGATGGAGTTTCCAGGTGAGAATCCAGCTCTATCGTCAAATAGGTACGGTTTGATTTTGATAGATTCGTTAGCGACCGATGGGTATTCTTGCGTTTTTGGTTAGTTGCACAATTTCCGGTGGGTTGTGCCGTTGAGCATATGGTTTTGGGTCAAAAGCCGATCGATTCCCGGTGGTTTGCTTTTCCGGTTGGGGCTCGAATCTGACTCGGATGTTTCATACCAAAATTGGGCCAATTTTTGGGGTTGATTTTTTTAATGGGTTGAATTATATTCGGGCTTGTTGTCTAACACTCAGATCTAAATAGTAACACATCATGCAAAAGATAGTTAAAACTCAAATGCAAATAGTAAAACATCAAATTTAAAAATTTAAACATCAAGATTGAAACTCTAACAATAAAATAAAAATAATTAAACATCAAATTAAAATAGTAAAAAATATGCATCAAGTTTAAATATATAAAACATCAATAAATTAATGAAGCGTCCAATGAAAAAAAAGCGAAAGTACACATCAAAATAAATAATTTAAACAGCAAATGAAAAACTAAAATACATCCATTTAAAATACTTGAATATAAAAAAACATTCATTTTTAATATTTATACATCAAATAAAAAACACACTTTAATTTAAAACGTCAAAGTGTGCACCACAATGTGACTAATATTGGGGAAAATTAAATATCAATATTAAAATTTAAAATATTCAATTCACATAATTAAAACCAGGGCGGAACTAGGGTGGCGAGGGGGTGCTAGTGCTACCCCTAGGATCCGACATCCCAGAATTTAAGCCTAGAGCCACCGGGAGCCACCGGATTCCACCCCCCCCCCCCCCCCAAGCCCTAGCAGCTGTTGGCATCCAGTGAAGATGATGATCGCAGGTTTCATTTTTTTCTAACTAAGCAAAGCGACGTCGTTTTTGCTTAAGTGAAACGACGTCGTTTTGTTAATGTAAAGCCAAAAAAAAGAAATGAGGCCAATTGGGCTGAAACAAATACAAATTTTAAAACCTACAGATTATGTGAAGAAAATTGCAGATTTTCTCTTGTCTTCCCCCCACTTCCGCCGATGCTCAGACTTGTCATCCATCCGCCGCCGTACCAATTTCTTGTGCCGTCGTCCGCCCGCCTACGTATGGCATCCCCTTCCTTAAAAATATTCTTTGCCTCTTATTAGCCCCCTTACATATCGTCCTGGTTCCACCACTGATTGAAACATCAAGGCACACATTAAATTAAAATCTAATATTCGAAAACAAGAAACACCAATATCAACTTTTAAAACGACACGATGAAAAACTAACACATTAATCAAAATGATTAAAAATTAAGATAATAAAATATCTTGAACTAGTGGCAACATGTCTAAAAATTGTTTATACACAGTTATCAGTTTCTTAAAATCTTTTGAGCTAGCTACATGGAAAAAAGTTAACTTTGAGAAATCATCTTTTTACATCTCAAAACACACACATAATAGAATCATTAACTTAATCAAACAAGAAACAAAAATGATAGAAGGCTCCTTCCCCTTTAAATATTTGCAATGCCCTATCTACACAGGAAGAACAAAGAATTCCTTCTTCTTGGGGATGCTAACTTTAATCAAAGCAAAAATTAATCATTGGCATAATTAACTTTTGTCTCCAGGTGGTAAGGCAGTATTAATAAAACATGTTTTGGCAACTATGCCAATCCATCTAATCATTGTCTTAAAACCAACCAAGCATATAATAACTCAGATCCATTAAACTCTAGCCAGATTCTTATGGAACTTTAAATCCAGTTCTGAAAGTGATCCAAAAGAAGAAAATGTGGAAATCTTACCCTAAACTATGTTTTCCACTAGAGGAAAATGGCTTAAACTTTAAAAATTTACATACTCTACCTAAAAGTTTTCCCATCAAACTATGGTGGAAACTGCAACAAGGGAATTCTCTTTGGGCCCAAACCATGTGGTCTATGAGTGACACTCATAAGACATCATAAACATGGAAAAGAATCAAAGAGATTCAACAACTAGCATCTGAGAACACACAAGTTCATATTGGCAAACAATCAGTCTCTTTCTGATATGCAAACTAGACTAAGGTTGGCCCTTTAATAGACCAGATCCAAAACTCATCAGAAATTCCATGCCCAGAAATACCAGTTGTTGAATTTTTAGCAAACAAATCTTTCTATGTAAACCTTTTCAGAACCATACTCCCTGATAACATTATAAGCATTATGAATTCAGATCATAGACTTTTCTCAAAATGTGAGGATAAGATAACTTGGAAATTATCTCAAAGTAATTAGTTCACCTTAAAGTCAGCTTATAAGCTAATTAGACCAAGGAAAATAGATATACCTCCATTTAAACATTTATGGTCTAACTTAATGCCTAGAAAAATATGCTGCATGAACTGGAAACTACTTAACAGTTTAATTGGACTACCAGATGTATTAGAGGACTTTCAGTTTCATCTTCCATCAAGATGTTGCTTCTGTTTCAGGGACTCTGAGTCTATCCATCATAGTTTTAATAAATGTGGACAGGTGCAGCAAATCTGGAACACCAGTGACAGAGTTTTCAGCCTGAGCACAAATGATTTTCAGTATTTGTGGGATATATACTATTATTACTGGAATATTGACATTGTTGATGGCATATTTGCTAAACTAGTTAGAATCAATCCCTGTGTTGTTATCTGGTTCCTCTGGTGTACTAGATGTTCTTATAACTTTAAGGGGATTAAACCAGTGGCAAGCAATATCAGTAGAATCTTGCATCACATTAATGATACTATGTTGCCTTTCAAACTGATTTTCAAATGGGATCTGACTAATATCCCAAAGTAGTATCACAAAGAAAAATTCTGAAACCAATAAGAATCATCAGGTGGACTTTACCCTCTAGCTATATGTTGAATACTGATTGTTTTTGTCTAAAGAATGGGAATGCGAGTATTGGATGCATCTTAAGGGATCATATGGGTAAAGTGATTGTAGCTTCATCAAAGACTATCAAGGTTTGATTCTAGTTTGCAGGCTGAGACCATAGCTCTGATGCATGGACTTCAACTAGCACAGAACTATCATATCAGTAAAGTTAAAATTGAAACTGATTCAGAGATATTGGCCAGAATGGTGCATAAACATTATAATATCCTTTGGAAATGTCTGCACCAAATGAGAGTAACTTGGCAACTTCTCCAGCATGTTAACTTCACCATTCAACACATCTTTAGAGAGGCAAATAGAGGTGATGTTTTCTTAATTGTAGTTGGTGTTTTATGATTTTCAGTTTGGTGATCAAACTGATGTTTGGCAATTTTTTTCTGCTTTGAAGTTGATATTTAATTTGACAATTTAATCTATGAAGATGTTTTATGATTTTTGTTGATGTTTTCTTAGTTGTAGTTGATGTTTATGATTTTTCATTTTGATGATTATGTTTATGTTTTGCTAGTTGTAGTTGAAGTTTTATGATTTTCAGTTAATGTTTTGTTAGTTTTAGTTCGTGTTTATGATTTCAATTTGACAATTATGTTTATGTTTCGTTAGTTGTAGTTAATCTTTTATTAGTTGGAGTTGATGTTTATGATTTTTAGTTTAATGATTATGTTTATATTTTGTTAGTTGTAGTTGATGTTTATGATTTTCAATTTGGATATTGTGCTGATATTTTGCAATTTTTTGTTGATATATATTTAATTATATATATATATATATATATATATGTGTGTGTGTGTGTGTGTATATTTTGCGGATCGATGTAAGACAAAGAAGAATTGGGGGAAATTTTGGAGAAAGGTCCCTTGTAAACAAATTAGGGATAGATCCTTGGAGAATAATAAAGTTAGAATTTCACAAAAGTCTTTGCCTGAAGTTTAGGCTGCATAACGGGAAACCATCTCTTGGTCAAATATATAGTAATTTATCCATAACATTATTTTAATTAACATTCAGATAATATTAAAAATATGTTATACATTTATAATTAGTGTCTGATCTAATAAATTACAAATTATGATTTTTTTTCTCGGTTAATTATATAACTTTGAATTTATGTCCAAACAGCTAAGGCTGCGAAAAAGAGTCTGTCTCTTGAAAGATGGTATTTCCATACGTTATGAAAAAAACCAAGGTTTAAAGTGCAAATTAGAAGAAATGAAGATAAAATTTTTGGGTTGCATGAATTGGGTTATAAACTTTATAACTACTACATGTTGCATAATAAGTTTTTTATATTGCAACTAAGAACTTTTACCTTTTATTATTCTTATTAAACCTCGTCTTTCCATAAGCGTATGGAAAGACAATCTTTCCCAAGATTTTGTCTGCGAAAAATATCGACAGATAAACAAAGTTGAAAAGTTCCATCGGTCGGGTGGGCGATGACTACCCAAATTGCTCCTGACAAACATTACGTCGAGGATTCCACCGTCTACGTCAGCAATCTCAACCCTCGGGTGTTTGAAGAATTATTAGGGGAGTTGTTCCTACAAGTTGGGCCAGTAGTTGATATTTATAGTGGTAAATGCACACCAATGATATGGATTTGTGAAATTTCAAGTTTGTAAAATTTCAAGGCGGTGTAGATGCAGACTACACTACAGAGGTTCTGAACATGATTAAACTAGGAGGAAAACCATTAAGAGTTAATATGACATCACAAGACAAGGAAAGGGTCTGTTTTAGCAAAAGTTTATATTGCAAATCTTGATCATGTTGTTGATGAGGAACTTTTGTAAGACACTTTCAGTATATTTGGTGTCTTCTTACCAACCCAATGATCATGAGAGATCCTAAGGAAATTTCAAGGGGGGTTGGATTTGTTAGCAGTGACTCTTTTGAAGCATCTATTAGGGCAATGTATGGTGGATCTCTAAACGACCGGCAAATTAGTGTATCATACGCTTACACGAAAGACACAAAAGGTTGCAAGCATTATGGTGTTTTTGCAGAGAGATTGGCTACTAAGAAGTCGTTTTCAAGTGGACCTCCTTCACTCGCGGCGTCCCTTCCTGTCCATTTTCTATGCTAGTCATGAAGAAAAAAGTTGTTTTTTCTTTCTTTTTGGTTAAATTTTATGTTGCCGTGGACTTATCGCATTACTAGTTTACCACATTGTGACCTAATTTTGTAGTAAATGCTAGTTACAGTAATTTCTGATAGTTACATTTTATTTGATTAAAATGTCTTGATGAAGAAAGTTTTCATGAACCTAGCCCATACTTGGTTTGGCTGATAGTACCATATGTTTTGGGATGTATTTGCACTGATTTGTTGATTAAATTTGTGGAAACTCATGTTTTGATGGTGTTTTATTGCAATTTATAATTATGGAATGAAATTGATGAGTTGCTGCAGTTATCAGTCTGGATGGCCATCCCGACCAATTTTGGACACATGCAAATAGCAATGCAAAGTTGGACGCACTGCACCGTATGTGAATGGAATTGAAGAAGGAAATAAGGAAAGTTTTTGTGCAAGAAAACTGGACATTATGATGGAATATTATGGTGGATTGATTTTTTCCAAGTCCAAATTAGAATTGGAATTGATTGCTTGAAGACTCCTAAATTTTAGGAGAAGATATTTTTAAATATTTTTGAATTTCTATTAGATAAAAAAAGACATGTTTTATTCCATATCTATCCTTTTGGATGTAGTAATTTTTCCATTAATTCATACACATACATCAATACACACACAGATAATATATTCACGCAGAAATAGTGTTCAGCTTTGCACCTTTTCAGTATTCTTTTCGAACAATTTTCATCATTTATTTTTATGCTTTTGATTGTTTATTCAATTATGCATTCTAGCTATATTCATCTTTTCCGGTAAAATAAAGGAAGTATTGGCATCAATTCTCGTGAGATCTAATTAGTTTTTATCCTTTGATTGCAGGCTTGCATCTGTTGTTCTTGATTATAATATCTATGATTGTTTTCATGTTATTGAGTAGTGCACAATATTTGATAGAAAGTTAGTTAATTTAATACCATTTGAACCATTCATCCGTAATTGTGATTTCAGTTCAATCAGTAGTTGGGAATAACAGTCTTAATTTAACAGTCCGGCATCCGAGTGTTTTGGTCATGAATTGGGTCTTTCTCATTCTTAATGATGCAAGCATATTAAATCTATAGAGCGTCTCTTAGGTTATATGTTAGTCAGAGAAATAGTTAGTGAGACGTCCTCCTGATTATCGACAAGGTAAGGAAAGATTGATTGCTTGCAACTATAACCAATTTGTGTGCATGCATTTAAAGTGATCTTTGCATCGAGGATCGAGATAGAAATCCAGTATGGAATTTATCGAAACCGGAACTTTCTCATCATACTTCAAATCCTTTTGCAATATGCAACAAATTTCCAATTTTATTTGTTCTCAATTTTTCATTTTTAGTATTAATCACCATCAAATCATTGTTTTGGTTACAAAATTGTAGGTTAAGAATTAAGAAAAATCTCATCAATCTCTTGGGAAACGAACTTGCTCGCTACTATACTAGTCATGATGATTCTCCCGACAACTAAATTGTAAATTTGGAATTTGGCTTAGATATCGAATTATTTTTTATGTAAATCGATGCATCAAAATTTGGTGTCGTTGCCGGGGATTGGTTTTAAGCAGTATTTTTCTTAATTTTTTATTTTCTTCTTTTTTCCTTCTGGTATGTGCCTCGTTCTTCTCATACAGGAGAAATGATCTTTACTCCAGAGATTGAGAAACTTGCATGAAGTTTAACGAAGCAGAGAAAAGCCTTGAAGGAATCTTCCTCATCTGAGTCAACTGCTAGTAAAGAACAACTCAACATGGCCAACGAACAAAAACGTAAGAATAATCAGCTGATAAGAGACATGGGGCATTACCGACTTAATAGCCCACTGTGCATTGTCCTTCCTGACATCAGTCAAGCCAGGTTTTTTACAAGTATTACCTAAGTTCGGTTATTTTCCAGGTGAGAGTGCTCATAATCATCTTGATGAACTTGATCTAGTGTCTATGACTCTACGACCCCAAGTTTTTTCTGATGATCAAATTAGACAGCTCACATTTGCACACACTTTGCAGGGAAAAGCTCGTGAATGGTTATTTGAACTTCCCCCAGGTTCAATCCAAATTTGGGAGGATCTTGAGCTAAAATTTTTACAAAAATTTTTTCTTGAGTCTAGAGCAGCTAATTTAAGAGCTCTGATTAGTGGCATACGAAAAAATAAGGGGAAGCATCTTACTAGTTATTGGGATCGTTTTAATCAATTATGTCATAAATGTCCTAACCATGGTTTTACTGAATATCAGCTCATCAAAAATTATTTTTATGGAGGCATGTGTTCGGTAGACAGGAAAAATTTTGATGCAGCTTGTAGCGGTAATGTGCTAAATAAAACATGGATGAGGCGAAGGAGATCATTCTTGATATGGTCAGCCAGGAGTATGATGAAGATGATGATAGATATAGACCGGTGAAGAAAAATGGAACTTCACAAATGGATGAGAAGTTAGATGCCCTCACATCCTTGGTACGGGAGATAGCTGTGAAGACTTCACGAGGAGCCAAGTGTGAAATTTGATCACAAATGGACACTACACTGATGCTTACCCTACTCTTCAAGATCCTCAGACCGAACAAGCTTGCTTTAGATTTGATGATGCCCTACCAAGGTTAAGAAAGTACGATCCGTATTCAGATACATGTAATCCAGGATGGAAGAACCCTCTAAACTTCAGTTGGACCCAGAAAGCTCCAGGAATGTATGGTCTGAGATAGCCATAGGCCTGTCAGGATGATCCTCTCTCCCAGGACGATCAGAAAATCTCCATGAGTGATGTTAAAAAGAGTATTGCTCAAGGCACTGAAATTGTGCAAAATTTAGCCAAAAACACGAACTCTTTTCAACAAGCGACGATGGCTACTATAGGAAACATTGAGCAATAAATAACACAAATAGATGCGGAGATAAATAAGTTGAAGCCAATCAATGGAAAACTTACTTCCCAGATAGAACCAAATCCAAGAGAGAATGTAAGTGCAGTGACTCTAAGAAGTGGGAATGAGTTAGTTGATTCTGCACCTAAGGAAGAAAAAAACAAGAATGATGAACATGAAGAAGCCAAGGAGACAGAAAAGGAATCCTCAAAGGTAAACACTCAACCTAAATTATCTATTAACTCAGAAATTTTGCCACCATTCCCATCCAGGTTAGCTAGAAACAAGAAGGAAGATGATGAGAATGAGATCTTGGAGGTCTTCAAAAAGGTATAAATCAATATGCCCTTAATTGAAGCTATAAAATAGGTTCCTAGGTACACAAAATTTCTAAAAGAACTTTGTTCAAAAAATATGAGACATGGGAAAGATGCAAAAATTAGGGTAGGTGAAAATATTTCTACAATTATTCAACGTAATTGCCACAGAAATGTAAGGATCCTAGGATGTTCTCTTCCCATGCAAAATTGGAAAAAATGAATGCTGAAAAGGTTATGTTAGATCTAGGTGCATTAATTAATGTTATGCCCCTCTCTGTGTATAATGACTTGCAATTATGACCATTGAAGGAAACTCGTGTCATAATCTAATTAGCATATAGGTCTAATGCATACCCTGAGGGTATAATAGAGGATGAACTTGTGAAAGTCAATGATATGATGTTTCCTGTGGATTTCTACATTGTTAATATGGATGATTGATTCTCTTCCAATAAGTCCCTAATTCTTCTAGGAGACCATTCATGAAGACATTGAAAACCAAGATTGATGTTGATAAGGGAATACTTAGCCTTGAATTTGATGGAGATATAGTCACATTCAATATTTTCAATGCAATGAAACATGTAGATGATCCTGAATCTATGTTTACTTTTGATGTGATTGATCCATTGGTTGATGATTTTATAGAAAAGTATTCTAGGGATGACAAACTTGAACATGTACTCTTCAATTGATGGGGGGTTATGGATGCAATGTATGAGATGGATGGAACGATGCATGAGATTATCATGCAACTAAACTCCGCAAAAGAGTACAGCTCTCGAAAGTTATCCGTCGGGATGATCATCCCACCCGATCCAGGCCCAGAAACGTGGAATTTTGGCTCTCATTACAATCACATCCGTAAACCCAGCGGACCAACTCCAGATGAGTAGTTTGATAACTCTCATTCGACATCTGTCGGGATGATCATCCCGACCAATCCTGAACGCATTGTTCATTTGATTGAGAAATCACCTAAGTTAGAGCTGAAGACGTTACATGAGAATCTCAATGCATTCTTAGGGGAGAATGAGACATTACATGTCATGTATCTCAAGGGAATGGAGATCTTCAAAGCTGAGGGAAAGACACTTTCTTTGCCTACAAATGGCTGATCCAAACAAGTCAACTGAGTCTAGCATAAGATGTTAAATAAGGGCGCTATTTGGAAGGCAACCCAAGATTTTTATTTTTATTCTTGTTCTTTTCATTTATTCTCTTTTTTAAAAAAACAAAAAAAAACAGGAAAAAATTTCAAAAATAAAATATTCATCCAATTCATTTTGATTTGTTTTGATGATTTTACTTTTAGGGTTCCAAGATGATTTTCAAAAGAGGAAGGAAGGATTTGAAAGCAAAATAAATATTATTTGAATTGGCTCAGGGATTGGCCCAACATCTTTTAGCCAGGACTGGTGGGGATGTTCTACAATTCTGATGTTGACCACAAGGCTATTTAGCCGCCCATGGAGCATTTTCTTTTCTTTCTTTATTTTTTCTCTTTTAGTTGCATTTTAGTTTCATTTGTAGAATATTTGCATGGAATCATATTTTCCTATTCATTTGCATGTGTTATCTCTTTCTTACACAATGGGGACATTGTGTTGTCTAAGTGTGGGGGAGAGGTGCAACATCGTTGGTTTGTATTTTTTCATTATTGAAATTTAAAAAAATAGAAAAAAACACAAAAAGATTTTTGTTTCTTTCTTTCATTATTTGAGTAAAAAAGGTAGCTAAGAATTGACAATTTGAAGGGTTAAGATTGAAATTTGATCTGTGGTAAAATGGATGATAGTTTCCCTTTTGTGAAAATAATTCATAGATTCCTTGTATGTGTTCTAGGATGATGAATGTGCAATAAGTCATTTTGATTTGAACTTAGATATATTGTGAGGATTTAAGCCTTAAAGAGCAAACATTGTGAAAAAATATCGGCATATATATAAAAAAGATGATCATAAGTAGCTCTTTATCTCTTTGTTGAGTGATCACATCTTGATATTTATTGATTGGTTTGTGCCATAATTCTGAAGCTGATTTTTGTTACTTGAGCATGAAAGTGATATAGGCATTTAGGGATAACCACACTTAGCTTCTACAAAATGTTTCCTACCTTACATCAATTCCCTAGTTTGCCCCGTTGAAGCTAGAAAATCTTTTCTTTGATATTTAAAACACTATATATTTAGCCCAAAGCCTAAGCCTTTTTTTAACCTTTCTAAGAATGTGTAAGTAATTTGATTTCTAGTGGAATAAATCGAGTATGTATGAAGAGGTGTGTAGGGTGTGATTTGAGATGAATATATGATGGGATGTGGTTTGTGTTTTTAGTTTTTGTGCGGCTGTTTCCATTTGAAATGAATGCATGAGGAAAATAAATCCTTAGTACTGCTGCCTAGAAAAGAAAAATAAACATAAAATTTTTGTTCATAATTTCAGAAAAAAAAATTAAAAAATTCTGGGCAGGAATCTTAAAAAAATAAAGATTGCTAGTTATTGTGGGAAATAAGTTCATATTTTTATGCTTATCATGGTGAATTAATCTTGTAAGTATGAACACATGGTGGAGATGGATTTAGAGATTGAACTGCTTGCATGTTATTAGATTTTTAGCCTTGTATATCCTATATCCTACTCATTTACTTTAGCCCCATTACAACCTTGGAAAAGACCTAACTGATTTGTGCTCAAGTTTTCAAATTATATAGTGGAGATAATGACATTGACAAACCTGTTGCAATGAATATTAAGTGTGATTTTGTGCTTTACCTTATCATGATTTTGAGAGATATTGAGTGATCTTGGAGAGTCCGGACAATATTGCATATTTTTTACTAGAATAAAATGATAAAATGGTTTTATAAGCAAAGGGGAATGATTTGTGGTATGATAGTGGATTGTGTCTGTTCCAACCATGATGGTTTTTAATTTTAGGGCTGCCATAGTTTTTTGAGTCTCACGTTTACATTTATGTTTTGCATTTGCATATGCTCGAGGGTTAGCGTGATCTAGGTGTGGGGGAGTTTGATTGGGCTAATATTACCATATGTTTTGGGATGTATTTGCGCTGATATGATGATTAAATTTGTGGAAACTCATGTTTTGATGGTGTTTTATTGCAGTTTATAATTCTAGAATAAAATTAATGAGTTGCTGCAGTTATCAGTCGGGATGACCATTCCGACCAATTTTCGGACACATACAAACAGCAATGAAAATTGGACACACCGCACCGTACGTGAATGGAATTGAAGAAGGAAAATAAGGAAAGTTTTTGTGCAACAAAGCTGGACATTATGATAGAATATTATGGTAGATTGATTTTTGCCAGGTCCAAATTAGAAATGGAATTGATTGCTTGAATACTCCTAAATTTTAAGAGAAGATATTTTAAAATATTTTTTAATTTCTATTAGATAAGGAAAGACATGTTTTATTCCGTATATCTTTTTGGTTGTAGTAATTTTTCCATTCATTCATATGCAGACATTAATTCACACGCATTCACTATATTAATGCAGAAACAACATTCAGTTTTGCACTTTTTCAGTATTCTATTCAAACAATTTCATCATTTATTTTTAGTCTTTTGATTGTTTATTCAATTATGTATTCTAGCTAAATTCATTGTTTCCGGTAAAATGAAGGAAGTACTGGTGTCGATTCTCGTGAGATCTAATTAGTTTTTATCCTTTGATTGCATGCTTGCATCTGTTGTTCATGATTATAATGTTTATGATTATTTTCATGTTGTTGAGTAGTGCGCAACATTTGATAACATGTTTGTTAATTAAATACCAATTGAACCAATCATCCATAATTGTGATTTCAGTTCAATCACTGGTAGGGAATAGCAGTCTTATTTTAACAATCTGGCGTCCAAGTTTGTTGGTTATGAATTGGGTGTTTCTCATTCTTAATGCTGCTAGCATATTAAATCTATAGAGCGTCTCTTAGGTTATTTGTTAGTTAGAGAAATAATTAGTGAGACGTCCTCCTAATTATCGACCAGGTAAGGAAAGATTGGTTGCTTGCAGCTATAACCAATTTGCGTGCATGCATTAAAAGTCATTTTTTCATCGAGGATCGAGATAGAAAGCCAGTATGGAATTGATCGAAACCGGAACTTTCTCATTATACTTCAAATCTTCTTGCAATCTGTAACAATTTTCCAATTTTGTTTGTTCTCAAATTTTCATTTTTAGTATTAACCACCATCAAATCAGTGTTTTTGTTACAAATCGCAGGTTAAGAATTAAGAAAAACCTCGCTAATCTCTTGGGAATCAAACTTGCTCGCTGATATACTAGTCAGGATGATCATCCCAACCACCGAATCGTAAATTTGGAATTTAGCTTAGAGTGCGAATTATTTTTGGTGTAAATCGATGCATCAATACTCATTAACATCATGTTGGCTATATGTCTTTACAACAAGAAATATTGATTTTTCAATCTTCACAAAGATAGGATGAATATGATTAGAAGTTACTATGTTAAAATCCATGCGGCTAATAAGAAATTACATATTCCTTTTTTCCTAGTCTTATTTGCAGAGAGAGAAAGTTGAGCGACATTTTCCATCCCATGTAAATTATCTAAATTTTCCATATTAACCCTCCCGAATTCTATCGCCACCACCCATCACTACCAACCACTCACCCACCCTCCTGCCACTAGCAACTGCTCAACTTTCGACCACCACCTATAATTTACAACACAATACTTAGTTACAAATAATGACATCACACAAAATAAATCAATACACCACAAGCAATACAACGCCTCCTTATTCCCGGTGATGGAATGTTGTAAAAAAAATTATTGACGCCGGGACAAGAATGCGTCGATCAAATACCCCCCCCCCCCAATATTCCCCAAAATCTCTCTAGCACCCCAGATCTCTCAAATCTCCTCAAGAGCAATGTCTCTTCTTCATCCTCACCGGCTCCACCTTCTTCATCCTCTAGCCCAGAATATAACTCTAAGAACCCTCCCTTTTTTATCACCCCCACTTAGGACAACACTTCATCACATATGATGGATTGATGTGTCTCGCTCGTCCTCACTTTACGGTGATAGAAGGGGTGATGGTAGAGTGCTAGCAGGTATAGAATGAAGGGTGGATGCGCGGGGGTTTGGATTTGAGAAATTTTAAATAAGAATAGGTGGGGGTGAAGATGAAAGAAGATGGAATGGTTGTGGTGGAGAATGTGGCATTTTAATTGATTCCAAAATGTCTATAAATGGAAAGTGTGCAGATTAAGGTGGGACCGGCCATAATGAAAAGTGTGCATTTTAGCATGGGACGGAGGGAGTGTTTTTTAGCTTGTTATAGCAATACTTGGCATTTGTTGACCTGACCCATTTTTGTAAATCTGGATCTTGAACTAGTCTAAGAACCTGTTGTTAGACCGTGTTTACTTTTAGTTGGGATCTTCAAAGCAACATACACTTATGGAAGTCTCCCCTCCCTATAGGCAAAGTTTTAAGGGGGCTAGCACCAGTATTTGGCCCCCTAAAAAAATCAGTGCCTATATGGTGAGTGCTAGTTGGACCATGTTTTCTATACCGAGTAATATAATTGGTCCTGAAAGAAACTTGCATTGGTTGATGAAGTCGGTGTTTGTTCATTTCACTGGTCTGATCTCTAGCAATGGTGTTTTTGCACAATCGAAGCTGGGTATATTAGTGATTGTACCGATTGGATATCAGTCACCCGTGTTTCTATTCAGCCAGTGTTGGACTTATTATGTAGCATCAGTTTGGTGACAGACACCAGCCCCAAAACTCACCCGGTGCATAACCAGGATTATGTTGCTCTCATTTATACACTGATTATTGTCATTTATTGGTGTTGGTATGTAACCAGTTAAATTCAACCATGGTAGGTTTGCATCGGTTATGTTAATAGACTGGTGTTATCTTAAGAATGATTTTAAAATGCACTGTTTGAATATAAATGCTTCCACCTCGCTTAATTTTTTGGGGGAAAATCATAGATATCACCCAACATGTTGTTAACAGCTAGGGTATTTATTTATCATCCGTGAAAAATAAATAATTGGGTGGAAAAATTTTGAATTGAAGAAATGCATTGAATTAGAATGAATGTTTTACGAAATCCACTGATGAGACGTGATCTTGGTGTTTTCCCAGTACAATTAACATCCATTTTTTGTTTTTTTTGTTGGTGGTTAGTTAGATTATTGGTTGCTTTACAAAATAAGAGTTTATAATCGCCTTGTGCGGTTACTTGCCCTAATCTCCCTAGTTTGTAATCATTTGGTGTCTAACTTGTTTTACCTTTATGATTTTGTCGATTGATATGTATTTTGTGAGCTTATTTGGAGACCATCATGAAGAAGGCCATTCTCAAGGATGGTAAAAGATTTAATTATGATATTCATAAGATGGTAGAAGAAGGAAGGTCACTTACAAAGTGGTAGAAGATAGATTGAAGAAGGAAGACAAAGTAACAAAGGAAGAATGATCAGGGTTTCTAGATCCGAGTTTAGAGAATAATTCAAGGTGAACTGGTGTCCACCTTGAATTATCCAGAATTTGATTTTTTTTTTTACTTTTCCCCCTCTATTTCCTTGGACTATAAATAGCCCCCCCTCCCTACCCCATTTGAGAGAGCCTGACTTGGGGACCTCCAAAACCCTAGTTTTTTCATTTCTCTTTCAATTTCTTCCATCTTTCTTTGTGGGTTTGTGTTCTATGCTATGGGTTTTCTTAATCTAAGTTAAATATACTCTTGAGAAAATTTGGTAAGCATTTCTAGTATGAATTTGTGATATTTGGTTTATCCTATTTTGTGCTTTGATTATCAAATATTTTTCGTGTTTTTCGTGTGATTAATGCATGATTTAGACTAGGGTGATCAACTAGTTGATGATTTTGAGTTGATTCTTTGCTAGGTTTTTTGTCAAACCCAGAAGGCTTTGACTTTTTGTCGATGTGATTATTGTTGATTGATGGTAGGTTGTCATTAGGAGTGACAATTAATTATGATTATTGATTGATGAAATTTCTTAGATTTAGTATGAATTTGAACGGGTTTGCCTAATTAATTGAAGTAGTACACTAATGACATCTAGCATCAAGGCAGATCCTCGTTGCCGTCATTAGGGAACATAATTTTGCTATCCCGATGTTTCTAGCATCAAAGCTTTTTTACATGTGTTTGAGGAATGCAGTGGACAAAAGATAAATTATGGAAAAAGAAACTTTTTCATAAGTAAACATGCCTCTACAACACAGGTAAGATTAATCAAAAACACCTTAGGAATGACTAGAGGTATGTTTCCATTTGTGTATTTGGGGTGTCCCATTTATACAAGACAAACAACAACCATACATTTCAGCCTTTACTGGAATTATATGATAAAAAGTTAAAATCAAGGAAAAATAAACGGCTTAGTCCTGCTGATAAGCTAACTCTCATGAAAGTTGTTCTATATGCAATTCCACTATATCTTTGGGCTGTAATGACTCCTCCCCAAACAGTTATCACTAAACTGAAAAGAAAATTAACTAATTTCTCCAGGGCTGAGATTGACACTGCCCTAAGAAAGGTTTGGAAAGGTCTTAAAAACATGAGCTATCTTGTAGCTCAAAATGGTATAGAGATCATAAACATCAAAGACATAATTAGGACTTTTTCCCTGAAATTATGGTGGAAATTTTAGAAGGGAGAAATTTTATGGGCTCCATTCTTATGGTTAATTCCTAATAGTCAAAGAAAATCCCAAACATGGAGAAAAATCCAAAGAGTTAACGAATTTGCTGAACATAAAACAAGAATTATATGGTTTGGCAAAATTATACATTGCCAATTGGACTTGATTAGGACCACTTCAAAACATAGTAGACCAGCACCTACAGATGTACACATTGGTTCCACCACATACTAGCATACATCCGTTTGTAAACATGAAGTCAAGATTCTTGCATGCTTCCTGACACTACCTCACAACATTTTTTTTGCTATTGCAGGAACTAACCGTGCATCCATTCAGACATGACAGTTTGATATGGAAGCCATTAACCAATGGAGAATTCAGTTTCAAATCAGCATACAAAGCTTTGAGTCAGAAAAGATCTGAGATCCGGATATTGAATAAGGAATGGTTTCTAAAACTTTCAAAAAAATTGCAATCTTTATGTGGAAACTTTCAAATGCAATTTTCCTTTTTATGACCTTTTAATCTTTAACATATCTTTAGCATCAAAATGCCCCTTATGTCCTAATGCTAATACCTTAAGCCATTGTTCCAATGAGTGTACACTTGCTATAGACCTGTGGAAAAAATTGACTTTATGATAGGGCTGAGATATCAACAATTCAACTCTATTTTTGACAGGCTATCACACTACGGGTCTTATACAGGATAAACCAAAATACACTCTACTATTATTGCCATCCTCCCATATTTCATATCTTGGCACATCTGGAAAGCTAGAAATAGCCGAATTTGTGATAGTATTAAGCCAAGCATGGATGCAATTGTGGAAAAATAAGAAAAAACAACTTCCTCATTTTCTACACAAAACCAATGGCTAGTAGGAACATTATTGATAATCAATGGATCACAATTGGTCTCATTCCATTCTTAAAAAGGCCTCCACTGCCTAAAACCAAGTGCATTACATTGTCTTAACTTGTTTCAGATTTCAAAGTTAATGTAGATGTTTCGTGGAAACATGGAGGCTTGTGTGGAATTGGTATAATAATAAGGAATAAAGAGGGGAAGTTGTCAAGGCTTTTACTAAACCTGCTCAGGCTAGATCCAACTTCCAGGCTGAGTTATTGGCTCTTAAAGGTTTTATTTTACCAACCTAGAAGGATTACAATCTTTATCCCTAGAAACTGATTGTGCACTGATATTGGAAGCCATGATTGATCCTCTTAAGGCTCCATGAGAATGAACATGGAAGCAAAAACTATAACTTTCTAGGAACTGGACCAAAAAAACAAAAGGGCTTCTATATTTAGATAAAGCTCAGATATCCACACTTAGAATTTAGAATGGATGCTGCTGATTGGAAATTGAAATCGCAGGTTTGGAGATTTAGGATGGATGACAAGTTCAAGGAAGAAGCATTCTCCACCAAGCTATCTCAGATTCAAAACCTATCTATCAAGGATCGGAGAATGATTATGATTATGACATTTCTCTATATCAACACTTCAGCTAGGATGCAGATTACCCATACTTAACCTGCTGGATGCTCTACTACTTGGGGTCCGCACACATTTTGGTGACCTACGAGATACATTTCTCTTGGATAATCTACTGATGGGGTCTACGAAAAACCATCATATTGTATAACATCACTTACTTAGGAGTATTTTGGAGGTCCGACCAATCATCTTACACTAACACGATGGGTGGTGGTGTGATGATTGGAAACACTTCCAAAATACTCTTTTGTAAAACTCTTAGGGATGGTAGCAATTCAGTTGCACTTTTGTTTCCAAAGTTCAAGTCCTTACTTGAACACTATATAATTTTGGATCACTATGGCTCTCAAGGTTGGGGAACCTAATTACCACACAACCCCCCCCCCCCCCCCCAACCCCCAACACACACACACACACACACACCAAATTAATATGGGTTTTATTATATATTTTTTAAAAAAGTAGTCCATTAATTAATAAGTATATTCAACTTAAAAAAATAAAGCTGATTAATGCAATTTAAAATTTTTATCTTAATTTTTTTTAATTTACAGTTTAAACATTAATTTTTTCATAATTATAGAGAGACTATACAAACTCTTAGGGAAATTAATCAAAATTATAAAAATAAAATAAAATAAAGAGACAGAAAGAACAAGAAACGCTGACCCAGTTTGTCAAGCTCTTTGCACAGTTTTTAACTTGGTCAGGCCATCAAAATGAACCCAGAAAATAAAACAGATTCTAAAATCACATCATAATGTAATAATACACAGACTAATAATTCCTCCTAGTTACCAATTAACCATGCTTAACATAACAAAATCATCTGCTAAACAACGGCTCTTCCGTAATCGTATCCAACAACGGCTTCCTCGACTTACACGATCCCAGCCTAAACCGATACTCCATACTCCCCATCCCGTCAACCTCATGATCCGCCGAGTTCAATCTCAACCGTCCATTCCCATCATCCCGACCACCGTCCTCCGCCTCCTCCGCCGCCGCAGCGGCCACCACCTCCGGCTTCACCTTGCCGCCCGCGATCCGCCGCGCCGCGGTGCTAGTAGCCATCATGATCATCGCCACATCAGCGGCGGTGACAATGGAATTCACTCTCCTCATCGGGAACATGATGTAGACGCTCCCGAGCTCCAAGTCATCGTCTGCAGAAAGCGCGTCGAACCGTCGACCCATGTTTAAGGAACCGGAGGGTACGAGGAAGTAGTTGGGGGATTCTAACATGAGCTCTGCCGCCTTGACCGGTTGCCTGAACTGCCTCGCCTCGCCGCCGGGGAGGATGACCCGGGCGGCTCTGGCGGACTTCATTTTGGGAGTGGGGAGGTTGGTGCAGGAGACCAGGTTTCCCATGTTGACGAAATGGACCACAAGTGTGAAAAATATGCGAGGGGGTTGCTTTTTATAAGGGGATTTTGGAATATTGTAGATGAATAAAGGCGTACATTTTGCGTGTGGATGAATGCGTCGTGTCACGCGTATGCTGTAACAAATAGTGGGACAGAGGTTGTCAGTCAATCTCTTACCTGAATTTTTGATCTGAAACTTGATCCGATTTTAACATGTAGAATATTGACTTAAACCTGAACTCGATTCGAACAAAATTTGATTTGAATTCGATTCTGATCCGCAAAATATTGACCCGAACCTAAATCAAACCAAACCGTACTTAATTCAAAATTCGATTCTGACCTAATAATCTGGGCCCAAATCCACACCTGGCCCATCCCAAGTTCAACTCGAAACCCGATTCTAATCTGATAATTGGGACCTGACAGAACCCAAACTCAACCGAAACCCGATTCTAACCTGATAAAATATTTCTTATTTTTTTAAAAAAAAGAATTAAATGCATTTATAGCACCGGTACATTATAACTTATATTATGGCTAGCTATTTTCCCACCACAACTTTATCCGCCAAAATTACTATTCTGGACATAGGTACTAGTATTAGCACCGGTATATGTCATTCAGTCAAAACTGATGCTGAAATTATTAAATTCAAACCTTTTTTTCTTCAGTGAACCGCTGCTGAATTTATTCATAGGCACCATTTTTTGGGTTCATTTTTCAGATTGTCAGTGCCTATGAAATTTTTAACACCGGTATTGCTCTTCCAGCACTGACATATCAGTCCCTATATACCTTTTTCCAGTAGTGCAACCCAACCCGAGAAACATTACAAACTCGTCAACCTGACTTGACATTTATCCGATCTGACTCGACAAACAGACTTCAACATTTTTCAACCCAAAAATGTTTTGACCCGGCCCGACCTAACTAACAGACTTCGACTCATTTCAATTCGAACCCGTTTCGACCCGATCTGATCCGACAAACAGTCTTCTACCCATTTTAACTCGAATTCATTTCGATCCGACCCAACCCGACCAAAATTTTGACTAGTTTCAACCCAAACCTATATTGACCTGACCTGACAAACATATTTTGACCTGTTTCAATCCAAACTTATCTGACCCGAACCCAAAACCAACCACGAATAACCAAATTGACAGCTCTAGACGGAGGGAGTATATCGTACACAAATGGACATTTGAAATAACGAGTAGGATTAGGATGGGAAAAAATAAAATAAAAAGTATCTCTCATAGCAAATTGCAAAATAAGTACTCTCTATCTCAGTTTTATTTGCGCAACAATCATTATTACGTTGTTTTGACCGTTAATATGTTTATCTATGTGTAATAACGAAAAATAAAATATAGGTATTTAAAAACTACTTAGTACGACGAATTCAAAAATATCATATACAATAATATTTATTTTTCACAGGGGCGGATCAAGGAATTTTTGTTTACCAGGAAAAATGTAATATTAAACAAATATAATGTTGAAATTTGAAAGAATTTTAAAATTTAAAGAAATAAAATAAAGGTGAGATGAGATTATGATAGGTTCAAAATTAAAATTATGGTAGAGCACTTATTAAAACTTAGGCAAAGTTTTGGGAAAGATCATATTTCCATAAGCTTATGGAAAGATGAGGTTTAATTAAAATAATAAAAGATAAAAGGTCTTAGTTGCAATATTAAAAAATTATGATGCAACGTATAGTAGTCAAAAGTTTATAACCCAATTCATGCAACCCAAAAAATTTATCTTCATTTATTCTAATTTGCACTTTAAATCTTGGTCTTTCCATGACTTATGGAAAGACCGTCTTTCAGAAGACGAACTCTAAAATTTATACTTTAACTAATTAAAATAATAATTCCTTTTAAAATGGTGGGACAACTGCCCTGACTTGCCCAAAGTTGCCTCCGCTGACAATTGTTCATGATATATTTAATCAAATATGCAGTTAAATTTAAATAAATGATGGTGCCAAATAAATAATAGTGTAAACGGCAAACCGATCTAGCTAGGACCATGGGAGTATATACAAATGCCTACATTTTTCATTAAGAAAATCATGTGATATCAATTGGTAAATTTTACTTCTTCATTCATTTCATTATAGTTTTCTTAATGTGGTTCAATTTATATGTTTCCTTAAAATTCACTAAAATATACTGTAAGTTTGTAACGAAAATTTTACAAGAAGTTTCAATGTATCGCGGCTATAAATTTCACCTAATTTAAGTTAGCTATGATTGAAAGGAAAATAAGATAGTTATCGTAGGATTGTATTTTAGGAAAGTAAAATGATTTTGAGAGAACACACTAAGTATATATGGAATAGTAAGTTTAATGCATTCTATCAAAATACAAGTTTGGTGCATGGGTTGGCTAGAGATTTAACTTAGTTTCCATGCACCCACAACCTCGTTATTTTATTTGGATAACTCAGCTAACAGAAAGTCTTTCCATAAGTTTATGCATTTCTTAGCTTATATATTGCATTTGTTAAATTACATATAAAATTTAAAATTTTAAAATATTTTTTATATCATTTATTTTTATATTTTCACCTTCAAATACATAAGATTACTAGTTTTAACTTATAAAATGTAATATTTAAATTTTAAAAAAAATTACATCATTTAAGGTAAATGCCCCTGTGGATTGTTCATAAGCTTATGGAAAGACCGCATTTCTTGAGACTTTCCCATTTTATTTTATGAGTTCGCCTCTTGAAGGTTTTTTAATCCATAAGTTATTTAAAAATTAATGTTTAAAGTGCAAATTAGAAAAAAAATGAAGATAAAATGTTCGAATAGCATTAATCGGGTCATAAACTTATAATTATTGCACGTTGTATAATAATTTTTTAATATTACAATTAAAACATTTATCTTCCTATAATTCTAATTTAATTGTGTTTTTTCATATATCTATCGAGAGACGATTTTTCCCAAAATTTTACCTAATTTTTTAAAAAGATACATAGATTTAAAAAAAATCGTAAATCACGTGCACTCTAGGCTTTTGACCTTTTTCTCATACGGGGATTTAGGATAATTCACCAACTACTATCCAATTATGGTACTTATATAATTTTGCAATTCAAATATCGCTGACCAATAATAGAATTATAAGCCGGCTTACACTACTCGATCACGTGTCTTTGTAACTGTATAAAAAAGAAGAAGAGTACAGCGTATTTATGACCCTCAATTCTCTGTTTAGTTTATATATACTCTGATTTTTTAAAAGTTCACATATACACTTATGATTTTCGAAAGTACACATATACATTCCTATATTTTTCGAAAGTGTACATACACTCATATACCCAGATTCCGATATTAAAAAACTAAGGGATATACGTGCATTAAATATTGAACTCGTACATGTGCACTTTCAAAAAAATTTAAAGAATGTATTGTACTCCCTCCGTCCCAGCTCTTTCTGCGGAGAGAAAAACTAGAAGTATTTTTAAGGATATATTATTTTATGTCTTTGCAGTGGGGTATCCTAATATTATTGGGTTAAAAAAAATTAGAAATTGGGCCCAAATTGAGTAAATAAATAATAAAAATAATCCATTTATGGTAAAAAATGAGGTAGTACAAAAACAGGTGGGACGTCCAAAAAGGAAAAGAGTGCAAAAATAGCTAGGACGGAGAGAGTACTAAACAAGAAACATATGGTATAAATGCACTTCTACATGTATTCTTTACCTTTTCAAAAATCGAAAACAAAATTATATGAGAAGGTGATGATAGCGAGTTCACGTGCAAAATAAGGAGATTGAAACACAACCTAAAAAGAAAACCAAACTCTTAAACCCTAGCTTGAGGGGAGGCTGTCGCCGCTGCCATCGGCGGTCCAGTGGCCTCCTCTCCTCTATTTTTTACCTTTTCCGTTCTTAGCTAGTCTCCTGCTTTATCTTCTTAGGTATAGAACTGACGACAGAGTCCTCTTCCCGCTCCGGCTAAGTGCCTCTAGTCAGCATCACCGCAGCTGTGAGACGCATCCATGGTTCTCAGGTCCTTCCCGGTGAGCTCACGGCCTAGCAATGGGCGACAGAGCTCATGACCAAGCTGCCGATGAGCTCTTCGATCGGAGGACAAAAAATGGAATATGTTTCTCGACGAGAGAGGCCCAGCCCTCGATTGGTCCCAGCGGAGACAACCGGAAGAACCAACGACCAAAAGGAATAGCAGGCTGGAGTGACAACTCCAACGGAAAAAATGAAGAAATCTGGCTGGCAGAGATCCAAAATGCAGATCCGGGCGGACGATGGTGTTTGCAAGAGTCAACTGGTTTTCCGGAGTGATTTCTAGCACCGACAGGTCGACGATTATCACCGACAGGCTAGATAACAGACTCCCGGAGTTGACAACGACCGCCGAAAGTCAACCCTCTAGCAGTTAACAGGTGCAGGCAGTCAACTGTAGTCAGCCGTGTTACGATTAATGGTGGTAAAGTGGCGCATGGCGGTTATCAGTGTCTCTCAACTTAGGCCCTACCTGAAATTCAGGTCTAAAGCACATCCAACGTAATATCTCCTCTTTCCCATCCCTAAAATCTATCCCAACCCATATGTTGTCTGTCATTCAAAAAAAATTCTTCATGGCCGACTGTAGCCACGACAGCCTCGTGGTGACTGTGAAGGAGAGTAGACTAGAAGTTGTGGATGATTTTATCATAGTGGTGTTAGGTTGCGGGCAACAATAGAAATAGGTTATCCCGTGGAGGAAGGTATATGGTCTGGCCCATTGAAACCTATGGGTCTTTCTGTAGTAGTATGTATTGGCTGAATAGAGTTTTTGGCGCACAACGGAGTTCCCACTAGCTATAGTACCACACCTGCACCAAGTCCAGAGGATAATACTCTTAAGGCAATACATGCTTATGGGCTAGAGTAGATTTTCATTGTGGCATGACTTCCCTGAATGATGTTAGAGTTTAGGAACTACATTAGTTTGTTTTTATGTTTTAATTCTAGGTATAAAGTTGGTACTCTTGCAACTCTGGTGAGATATTGGGTTATGTTCCACCGTGCTGATTGGATAAATCCAGTGACAACCTCCCAAAAGTTCTCAAAGTCAAAACTATGGAGTTGTAGCAACCTGGTGAGGATAAATCTGGCCAACACTGAATAACATGAAGGCATGCAGTACAAGACTGCTACAAACCAAAACAGACATGTTCTCGACTCCATCAACGAGCACCTTCCACCGCAGATCAGAGAAATTCAGTGATGACCTCTCAAAACAATAGATTTGAAGCAACCCGGTGAAGATGAATATGAAGATTGAAGGCACTCTCGAGTTGCATATATTGACAATATGGCACATAAACCTAATGTTAGGTCCTTTTATGGGAGACTCACTCCACAGTGTGTGAGCCAAACAAGGTGTTTAGGAAAAATTTCAGATTTGTTATAGTTGTTAGCTAGGGGTTGTGCGACCTAAACCTGCCACAAATTTGTAACGATCTTGCAGTTAATGAGAATGTATGTTAAAAAAAGGGATAAGTGTCAATATAACCCTATATACTTGAGTAAGTGCCAATATAACTCTCGGATAATTTTTAGTTCAAATATAACCCTAACTAGTTGATATAAGTGTCAATATAACCCTAATACACTATTTTTGGCATTGACCGATGTTGACCACATGTAATATGACTTAAATGCCCTTTAACTTAAACCCTATAAGTGTTAAGGACATTTTTGACCTTAGATCACCACCTCCTCCAACCTACCACCACTACCACTTCCCGCCAGGCCTCCACTACCACCACTTCCCGCCAAACCCCACCACCACAACCGCTAGCCATCTATCACTTCCACCTCCCGCCTTGCCACCACTATTACCAGCCATCACCACTTCCACTGACAGGGCACCACCGCCACTAGTCAGCCCCTATTACCACCACCACCACTTCCTGCCATGCCTCCACCACCACCGCCAGCCAGGCATCACCACCACCTTATGTCTGGCCGCCACTACCACCAGCAGCAGCCAGCCTCTACAACACTACCACCACCACTTCTCGTCGGGCCTCTACCATCACCGCCGGCCGGCCATCACCACCACCTCCCACCTGGCCACCACCACCACCTCCCACCTGGCCACCACCACCACCACCTAGCCTCGCCGTTAAACCCACTGTTACCACATCTTCCTCTGACCATGAAACACCAGCCCTATTCCCGTCGTGAAACCGCCCTATCCCCGTCGTGAAACCGCCCCGCCCCCTCTCCACTTCCTCTCCGGTTAATCTCGCCATCATCATAGCCCCTCCGTTAAACCCCTGTCACCAACCCCATTGCCACCTCCTCTCTGGCCAATCCCGCAACCATCCTAGCCCCGCCATTAAACCCTCGTCACCATTCCCGTTGCCACCTCCTCTTCGACAAATCCCGCAACTATCCTAGCCCCGCCGTTAAACCCGCATCACCAGCCCTGTTGCCACCTCTTCTCCGGCCAATCTCGCCACCATCACTAGCCTTATCTTCACCACCTCTTCCTCCCGTCGGGAAACCCAATCCCTTAGCTCCAGCCCTAGCCTCGCCGTGAAACCCCAGATCTTAACCCAGCCCCCGCCACCACCACTATCAATCCCTCTCCCTCAATCCACCAACACCAGCACCAGCACACCCTCTCCCTTAAGCAATTGAACGGCCGACGCGACACGATTGATTGACCAGCGAACGACATCGGCGAGAACAGAGGAGAAGAAGGGCGGAGGTGAAGTTAGAGAAGAAAGAGGAGAATAGAGGAAAAATGGAGAAAATAGGGGAAATGGAGAAAATAGGGCATAAATGTAATTTCATTTTTTTTCCAATTTTTAAAAAAGTTTTAAAATAGTAATTTCACTGAATTCCAGCTAAAATTGATCGGATTGAGTAGTTTTGCACTTATGTCAACTAGGTAGGGTTATATTGAAACTTTCAAAAACTAAAATATTATATTAGCACTTACGTGAAATAAATAGGATTATAAAATCACTTTCCTAAAAAAATAAATAAAAATACACAACCTAACGACATAGGAAGATTCATGGAATGTGAAACTAGTCAAAATTCACTCACGATTCATGGAATATGAAACTAGTCAATGTTCACTCACGGATTGAACGGTAAAGGGAGTTAGGTAAGGGGATTCTAGTTTCACGATAAAAACAGGTAAACAAAGTACTATAGAACTTTTCTTCAAGTGGAAACAAATGGGGAGTTTGACCAGAGGCGAATTATATGGTCTTATCATGAGTGCTGTATTTTTTGAAAAATATATTTTATATTTTAAATTAAATATGTATAAAAACTTATATAAAATTATGTATTTTTAATAATAATTTAATTATAATTAAAATATAATTAATATATATTATACTCCCTCCGTCCCAACTCAAACTTCCGATTTTCTAAATTGGGCTATCCAAACTCAAATTTCACAATATGATTTTTGTCATTTTAATCCCAGTTGACCTTGTGAGAAATTATGAAAAAGGCCTTGAAGTTGGTTTATTTTACAAAATGGGATGGGTTGTTAGTTAGGGTTTAGGGGGGCTAATTTGAGTTGGCTTCAATATGAAAAACTCCCAACAAATGGGGAGACATTGGTGATTGGTGCATGCCCGTGGCATTGATAGCAGGCTTAGATGTGCTTACTAACCTCATCAAACATTTTAGGCCATCAGTATCCCGCCAGGAGAATCTTCTTGGCTATCAACTAAGCCCCCTGGTGACTTCTGCACACTTCTTTGTGAGTCTCGCAGATCAAATAGTAAGATTCGTGGGGGGCTACACATCGAAGAAGTGACTGCAGGTGATCTCGACGGTAGAGTGCATCTTCGTGGATCATACTTGGGTGCTTTCAACCCGAGTTTCCTAGCTTCGGTAGCCCTTTCTAGAAGAGTGTCATCCCGAAGGTAGCTCATAATAGGTGTTATCCACGAATTTTCTTCCTCCACCATTATCACAATTGTTTCTTCTTTGAAACTACGTTTACTCAAAGTTTCCACCATTAAATGCCCTTGTGATTGTAAATCCAAGTCCAACGAAGCCAATTGTCTCAGGGCGTTGGCCTTGTGGTTCTTTTCTTGAGGGACTTGTGTCAGTGTGTAATGGTGGAGTGTTCAAGGAGGGGCTTCACCACTTCCAAGTAATGCTGCAAGATTCTTTCCCTAGCCTCGTATTCCCCCTAGACTTGTAGGACCACGATTTGGGAATCACTAAAAATTTTAGCCTTCGAACTCCCAAGTCTTTGGCTATTCGAAGACATGTGATCAGTGCTTCATACTCCACTTCGTTGTTCGTGAACTTGAAGTCAAAGTGTAGGGCATAGGGATAGTCTTTCTTATCGGGGCTTGTGAAAAGGACAACAGTCCCGCTGCCTCCAGAGTGTGATAATCCACCAATGTATAACTGCCATATTTCCTCTGGTTCTTTCTCATCCCCGCTTGGCCCTTAATGGTTGTTCTTGAGCGAAACTGGATGCCGTGATCACCCAGTTTGATTGCCCACTTCATCATTCACCCCAAGGCCATCGGCTATAGGAACACCTGCCTGATTAGATGAGTGATAAACAAGATGATCTTGTGGTTTTGAAAGTACAGCCGAAGACGCCTTGTCGTATTGACTAGGGATAGTATTAACTTCTCGAGGGCAGTGTATCAAGTTTCTAGACCATGCATTGCCCTACTTACAAAGTAGATGGGGTGTTGGGCTTTTTCTTTTTTCCTTTACCAGAACCGTACTTATTGCTAAGGGGGATATCGAGATGTATAGGTACAAATTTTCCTCGTTCTCTAGTTTCATCAGGGTGGGCAAGCTTTGTAAGTGTTCCTTTAAGCCTTGGTAGGATTGATCACACTCTTCCGTCCATTCAATGTTTTTGGATTTTTGAAGCACTTCGAAGAATGGAAAATATTTCTCGGTCCCTTTAGAAAGGAATCGACTGAGTATAGCCAGCGATCATGTTAGCCTTTGTACGTCTTTGACCGTTCGAAGGGGCTTCATGCTCATTAAAGTTGAGATTGTGCTTCGATGAAATTGATCACACGGTTAGCCTCGTCATCCCGGTTCCTGTCCGACCGGGCTTTGACATCAGGTCTACCATTTTCTCTTGCTTGATTTCCAGCTTGCTCTCCACGGTTCCCTTGCTGCTCCTTACCACCTCGATTGGCCCCCTTCTTATAGGGTTTCCGTGGTGCTTTCATTTTCCTTTCGAAGAGCCTTCTCCTCTCGGTCTTTCGATGCAGTTTGGAAGAAATCCTTCTCTTGCACATCTATCAATTTCCTTCTTTAGGTGGATGCATTCGTTCATATCATGGCCACATTCTTTGTGGTGATCACAGAATTTGAGCAACTCTCTTTTTCTGGGGAAGTCTTTTTCGGGAGGGGGAGCTTGAAAATAGCTTCTTATTGATGGAGTGTATCTCCACGTGGGTTTTAGTTAGGGGGACATAGCCTTCAAAGCTTTGTTCGAATCCTCCAACCTTTTTGGCCTTGACTTTGAGGCTTTTGGGGCCTTTTTGCCCCACCAGTCCCCCTCTTTTTTCCTCTTTGCCGCTTCCTCGTTCTTCAAAAATTGCTCCACGATCTCTTGTAGTTGATGAAGGATTTCTAGCTTCTTTGAGACCACTTTCTTGTACAAGTTGAGGTTGGACATTGCATTCATGTAGCCAAGGTCTACCCCCATCCTCAGCGCGGTTTATAACACTGATGCTCTCATCAACATATTAATGATAGAATACTTCTGTTGATTTGCCGAGCCTCTGCTTGCTTTGATAGAGCTCAATCAAGGTATTTGTAAATAATTTCTTTTGGAAGAACTGGCCTAACATGGACCTAAATTTTGTATTAGTGCAATGATTCCTTGCCTAGTTTGTTCAACCATTCTTGAGCCTTTCCTAAAAGGTAACTCCCTACCAGCTTTCATGTCAGCTGTTCGTTGAAGTCCATCAAATTCATGAGAATGAGGAAACTTTGTATGAACTTGAGGGGGTCCGAATCTCCATTGTACGTGAAGAGCCCCTCGGGTGGTTTCACATCGCCGGGCCATCTAGTGGCCATGATTAAAGAACTGAAATGGGAGGCAGTGACTTGACCCAATGACCCAATTAACCTATCCAGCTCCCTCGTGAGGGAATCGCTCGACTTGCCTTCGATTCATGGATTTTCGTATTGATTTGGCCATAATGAAGCATCGATATTGGGTATCTGGTTCGAGGCCATGTATTCAGGTCGTGGCATTTCACAACAGAGCTGTGGTATAACCGGTAGCAACCCTTGGTTATAAGGGCCGTATGAAGGGATCTTCGATCAAGGAAATGAATGCATTTGGCTCTCGTAACCTGGGTAACACCGCATTGGCCAGCCCATCGAGTAAGGAATCGCCTGGTTTGGAATGTGAAGTACCGAAATGGGCACCGAGTATGCCAACGTTTGGTCCATGTTGGGGAATGTTGGTTAAGGATGATCTTGAGCCCCCTATCTCCATATTTGTTTGGTAATATGCTCTTGGGGTGGCCTGTAATTGGAATCTTGGCTGCAATGCCAAGGGCATCAAAGGTGGGGGCACCACTTGCTGCTGGACCATCCTTTAATAGAGCATTTGGGTTCCACTTGATAGCCAGCCGCTCTAAGGGGTTTGAGCTAGTTGTGCTAGGCTTTGCTGTGATTAGGGGAATGTATTGTTTGTGCCCCTTGTCACTCAAGCGGCCCCTACAGCCACTTCTACTTGCGAGCTGTCGTAGCTTTTATGAAATGCAGCTCATCCTCCCTTTGTTGGGGCGCCTGGCTTTGTGATGTAGGGGTTCCGATGCGTTTTACCCATGGATCAACGCTGACCTCCATGCACCTCAGAGGTACGGTAGTTTCAATCCGAGACCCATCTGGTACCCCTTTTGCAGAGATTTGGTTCCAAAATGTATCTAGGAGTCTGTTACCAGCACTTGAGGGAGCAGGATCCAATTGCATCTTGCTCCTGCATCCCTTTGTTCTTTGGTAAGGGGATTGTACTTTCTCGCCGATGCCTAAGGTCTTGCCTTTAAGTCGTTCACTTCTACACAAAGTGCTTCCAGTAGAAGTGGACATAAATAGCGAAACAAGCAGGTTTGACTAACGGTCCCACTGGGTGTGCCAATTTGATATGCCCCAAATTGCTGCCGCCATTGTGGCCGGAATTTGCAAGACAAATACCCTTGAGGTTTTCAGGGGGAAAAGGCTTCATCGATCAAGTCAGAAAATAGTCTTTCAATTAGGAATGAATGGTTGAGTTTGTAGAGTTACCACCAGCCTTTATATAAGTTGGTAAGCAGGACAACTATTTTGTTTGCTTATGATGCAAGTACTCTTCCTCTAGGCCAGCTCAAAGGATATTACCCAAGGGATAAAATAGAAGACCTGGGCCAGCTAAACTAGACACTTGGACCTAGTACAAATTTACACATTATCACCGATCCTCTTTTTCCTTGTCCACATATTGTGACAAGATGACACACAATCAAGAAGCAACCAATGACACATTAATTTATCAACACATCAACAATCGGTCACTAAACACAAAATACAATTTCTTTTCAAAGTTTGGTTTAAAAATAGGTTTAAATCAAATAAACTGACCAAAACCATTCCAGTTTCAAAACCTTTTAGATCTGAAAAATAAAACGCATGCATGAGTTTAAAGCTGGTAAACTCAGCAGAGAAAGGAATTTGCAGACCATTTAAAATGTGGATTAATAGAACTAACATCTAATTTAGCATGCTTACCGCATGAATTGAAGCACAAATTGACCCAAAAACTCACAAATATCATGCTTTAAACATTTTGAACATTACAAAGCCCACAGACATCTAGATATAACAAACCCTAAATGTTTAAAGCTGTTAAAAATTAACCTCGCATGCATTCAGATATAGTATCCCCAAACCAAACATGTCGTCAAAATACTATGAACGTCACACAACCCACTCTAACAACATGAAAGGCTCAAACACAATAAAATAAGACCCTTTACTCACATATTACTTAAATTAGACCCTTATTAAACAGAAAATAGCACTCATGCATTCAGATCTAACACATCATACCCAAACAAAGCATAAAAAAAAGGGAAGATGACCCGCCTCCACCCACGATCGTTAATTGTAGCTAATTAATCTGAGCGAATGCTGAGAAGGTCAAAGATAAAATTTATATTCTGCACCCGTTCTCACTGCTACACTATCTAGAGGGTAGTTAGTGGCAAGCCCTGAATTTGTCCACAGATATGCTAGGGCTCAAGTATCGACTAAAAACACAATCTCGTACGGGTCGTCAATCTGTACAAGTGAAAGGAATGGCCAGTAAAAGCAAACGGGGGGGGGGGGGGGGGTGGTTTGGATTTTCAAACTAACAACTACAAACCATAAAGTAAAAAAGATAAGTAGGCTAACTAAACTAAGCACTTAGGGAGTCATTGCACAAGATGATTAACCTAATGTTTTGATCCTTGATTCATTCACATGCAAAATTTACTAAGTAACCTAATATTGTGTTCAAAACACGTGGTGTGGCCGGTGGCATACACCTCCCCGTACCTATCACATCAGGTGCGCTCAAAGCCCTCCATCGACTCCGCCATAGTAATTAGGGGAGTACAAAAGGATCCGACCATTGTTGTAAGTCTGTTTCTCCCCCGTGCGACTACGCCCAAGCTTCCACCATAAATGCACAACTTCCACCTGGGTCCTATCTACTAGGCCCATCGGTCGTTGGCACCTTATATGATATAAGGTCTCTCACACCCTAGCTTGCCATTTTTTCACTATCTCTACCCGCAACCTTTCAGAAAAATTTACGTGATCAGCTAAGACTGGTGCGATAGCAAATAAGTCAGTGCAATACTCGGGTCATCCGTGCATACACTCACGCAGACGCAACGTACTCCCTTACCCATTCTAACATCCAAGTTTCTCTTCTCAAGGGGCATCAATAAATGCACCATACATGAATACAACCCAAAAAATGTGTGCCAGTATGTGGTGTAATATTCATGCATTTAGAACATTCAAGAATAGCCATAATAATATCATGAACACAAATAATAGGATGAATCTAATGAGTGTCACAAAACATAGAGTTAAACATGTGCTACAATTATCCCCAAACTATGGAAACTACTCCATAGGCATGGAATTCAAATATAGATTTGAATTCCACATCTAGGATGAACACAAAATTAAAAGAAAAGAAAGGAAAAGGAGAGAGTGTTTCTCTTTCTAAAGTGCTCTCTTAATGAACTAATTTATTTTTTACATGTTTAACCTAGTAGACTAAGGTCATATATATAGGAGAAGGAGATTGCGCCTAAAAATAAGCCAAAAATGCTAAAACCCTAATTCAGCCGCTGTCTGGCGCAAGCCGCGACAAGTATGCGTTCATCTCCGTGGTTCTTCATTGGCGCGGAGTGCTTGATCTGGCGGGGGACCGTGGCACGAGGCTTTGGTGTGGACCGTGGTGCAAGGCTCAGGTACATACCGTGGGCTATGGTGTGGGCAGTGGTCATAAAGCACAGTTTGCTCAGAAGTTTGGCGCAGACCGTGAGATATGGCGCAGGCCGTGGTCAGGAAGCATAGTTTGATTAGAAGTTTGGCACAACACAAAGACTTTGGCATGGGCCATTGGCTGGTCTTGGCATCTTGATTCTTGGAAAGGTGCGGGTCATCGTAAATGGGATGGTCTGCGCCCAAAGTTTGGAATTTTTGAGCAAATCCTTGAACTCGAGCTGCGCGGGCTGTGGGGTATGGTGTGGGTTACACCATTGCCTTGCACTGGGACTATTAGCTCAGGGAAACTTACCTGGCCCGGGGAAACTTAACTGGTGCGAGAATGGTCAACACTGACCCGTGGTACCTTGGCTGGTTGAATTTGTTTCCTTTGCTACTGGTGCACCGTAAGTCCAATTTATGAGTTCTAGTAGTCAATTTTGTAGTACTTGAGAAGAAAAATCCAAATAAATCAGCCTTGAGGGCTAATTCTTCTCGGATAGTTCTTAGACCTTGGCACAACTCATCGGGCCATGCTTCCCCATTTCTTCCTTGGCCGCTTTGATCCCCATTGCCACCTATCTTTAACTCCAATCTTCTTCTACCACACATTGATGTCTTGATGTCTATGGCCTTTGTCTACTTCCATTTAAGAGGTGAATGACCTTCGATCTCTTCTACCATCCTTGAGAACAGCATTCAAAATCTTCTACTTCTCTTACGAATGGCCTTCACATAGAATGTAACAAAAAAGTACCCACGGGTGACCCACTAAAGATGATGAAATGGAAGATATTGGAGCCCATGGATATAAGATATCCATTAGTACTAATTAAGTCTACAAAATGCAGGATTTAGACGATAAAACCAAACATGGTTATCTAAACCCCCTGTCATGTAAACTCAACTAATACTAGAAATTTGTCATACAAAACATACCAAAAATGGTTCTAGATGCAATGGTCAGTGCACACAAAATGAAGCACATCAGACTCCCCGAACTTAACCGTTTGCTCATCCTCAAGTAAAAAAAGACAAGATAAAGAATTAAGCGAAATGTAGCGTGCAAACATAAGTTACCCGAGGCATCCCACTTATTCTTAGATTACCCTATTTCCCCCAAAAAGATTAAGAATCTCACAAATCTCGCACTCCCCGAAGAACTTAAGCAGTCTAATCACCAAATATAATATATGGAAAACGGTAAGCCAAAAAGAAGTTTTGAACTAGCTTACTTGTTTCAAAATGATCCCAAAGCAATCCAAGAGTCATCTCCAAAAACAATCCACTAAGGAAATCCAAGAGCCTTTGACTTGGTTGTAACATAGGGTTAATTCGTGATTCTTGACCTAGTTACAACCAAGGAGTCAAATGTATCGTCAACCTAGTTTTTTATTTTCTCTCAATTTATCTCATTTTTCCTAGGAGCTCTTTTGGGTTTTCATCCTAGCTTTAAAACACAAAGGGTACTCTCTTCTCACCTTTTTCCACAAGGCCTCAAAATGTTGGCTAGGCTCGTAAGCCTAGCCGGGCCTAGTCTCTCATTTTACCTAGGTCTTTGACATATCCGGGCTTTTCCTATTGTTACCCAAGCCGCCCTTTGGGTTTTTAACTTGTCCAGGTTTTTAATTTTTTAAATTTTTTCAAGTTTTCCAATTTTTTTTGGTGTAGCACAAAACTACCCTAAAAGTGGGCTTCATGCTACAAGAGATAAGATCAAATGTAAAAATACACCACCAAAATCCTAAATCAACCTACCCCATGCAAACTAAAAACTCTAGCATAATATGTCATGCCACCAAATATTCATCCAAAAACATCCCTCAACTAACGCAAACAAAAATCACCAACAATCAAGAAAAACTACTACCAATGCAAATCATGTAACCATAATAGTCATTTGAATGTGACCGAAACTCTTATATTGACCAATACATTATTAAACCCTATTGGGCTAAGCCAACCCAAAGATATTATTTAATGAGTTGGGTTAGGCCCCAACTCTAACTTCATGAGAGTATCATTAAAAGTCCCCAGCAAAGTTAAGTGTGAATTCAAGGGTTTGAAGAGCCATATCCTATTGACAAATTTAAAAGCTTGATCCATCTAAAGATATAAATCATAACCAATGATCTCGAGAGAGATCTAACCATAAAAAATATATGGTCTTCGAACCTGTTAATATGACATGAACACTTAGATTTTCTAAGATAGTTACTCTTTAATTTTGAATTCAGAAGGGCGCGCAACGAGTGATTTGAGAAGAAGTGGGAAAGTGTAGGGCGAGTGAATGACATCTTAGTAAAATTGTCTCCACCTTTTCACATTTTTCAGATTTCTCTTTCCCCGAGGTGATCATGACCTTTTCTTTCTCTCTCAGCTCCCATTATCATTCTTTTTTAACTTCTCATTTGAAGGTTTTTTTTAAAGATCGCCATACTTAGAGCTCTCATCTTCTCAGTGCCAAATCCAGATTCTCTTTTTTTTCTTCTTTTTTTACCAATTAAGTCTTCTCTTAAGCTTACCTTTACTTTAATGGCTTCTCATCAGAGTTATCGAGTAACATTGAGTGGCCATTATGTGAGCCATATCAGTTTTTTAAAATATTGAGCCAAAAAGTGAGTGACCATTAGTTGTAGGATATGCGGAGTATATATTGACTTACATTAATAGTCAAAGTTTACTAAATTTGGCTTTGAAAAAGTATAGTGGCCAAAACTGGTGAGACGGATGGAGTATACTTCCTTGGCACACTTTTCATTTTTGTATATTTTTTAAAATTTGTCACATTTTCCTTTTATGGTAAAAAGTGAATCATTCTCAACCACTCATTAAAATTTTTACTCGTTTCACTCAATTCTCACCACATATTTCAACTTGGAAAAAAAAAACTAAACTTATGGTGTCAAACATAGTAAAACGGAGGGAGTGAGTATATATTAAGGAGGATGGATTTGGAAATTTTCTAAATATTAATTTAGACTTATTTCAATATCTTTAAAATCAAACACCATTAATTAAATTTTCGGAACTTTAGTTCTGATGCTCGAACCAAATTCGTGTACTAAGCATCTCCAATGGTAAGATACAAAGAGGTTATAGTTTGATTTGTCATGTCAACTTTTCAATCTAATGATGTGGCAAGTTATACATTCCCATTATGGTAAGCTACATTCATGCGTCGCTTAATAGTCCCATATGTTTTTAATATAAAAAATTATTTATAATTTTATGTAATTTATTTATATGAGTGAATATGTAGTATATTAATTTCTTATAAAAATTATACTCCTCTGTCCCAGGGGAACCTGCAGAAAGAGAATTCTCTTCTCAGAAGTTCCCATGGGCCCCACCTTGCCAGTCAACCCATGTGAGGGCCTTAACAAAAAAAAGCACATCTGTTAATGGAAAATCAAAGGGGTTAATTCCATGTCTCCATTTCATTAACTGGGCGCCTTCCCACCGAATTTCATAGCTGGGAAGGCACCAAAAATACATCTCAATAGTACTGTTCATACAGTATTAAAATTCTAAAACATTATGAACAAATTTCCTATAAATACATTCATCCCTACAACCTTCGATGAACTAAAAATGAAGAGAAAAAGTTGTGTAAACATTCAACTTCATCCCAAAACCCCAAACCTATAAAATTGTGTTTTTAGAGGAACCCTCAGGAAGAATATCACAAGTCATCGAGCCGTCCCGAGCCCCCGTTGGTGCTGGTTGCTCTCATTTGTGCAGCTTCCCATCATCATCGGGGTTTTCTTTTCTTCGGGGTGATGCATGTCAAGAATCTAATAAATGAAGAGAGGCAGCACATGGCAGAGTTTCTTTTAGAGCACCACAAAAATGGAAAGATCCAGCACTTAAAAAGGGAAGAGGTATCAGCTATGTTCGATTGCAGCATTCGTACTGTCACCACAATCTGAGAGCTGACTAGAGCTCTATTGGCAACCAGAGCCTCACTGGACGTGCGTCATCGGATGACGGGGCATCCTCCAAAAAAATAAGAAAATCATCTGTTGTCTGCATAAGATAGAAGAACCATAAGGGGTACATCCAAAGCATTACACATAGGGAACAACAGCGTTCAACGAGTTATGGCAATCAAGGTCATAAGAAGTCATACAAATAGCATCCAACCTGCCCTCACCGAACTAAATAAGGTATCCCGTATGTGGTTTGTTTTAGAAAAGTTAGATCCAGATCTTAGATTCAGGTCCATGGACCATGTTATTCACATAGATAAAAAATGGTTCTATCTGAGTCAACCCACTGTTAGGTACCTACTAGCCCAGATGAACAAGAGCCCTACGGAACATGTAAACACAAGTCCCACATACCAAAATTGATGCTCATGTGTGCAGTAAGAGGCCAATTTTGGGGGAAGATGGTGAACTACTTTTTGATGGGAAACTAGACATATTTCCATTTGTGCAAGATCAAGTTGCAATCAATAACAATAAAAATAGGCCAGCGGGAATAGTGGAAAAGGTTCCAATGCCAAAGATCTCAAGAGATGTGACAAGAGCCAAGACAATACAAGAAGTAATTCTAGCTATCAAAGCAAGGTGGCCAACCCATTTACTGGGCAAGTTTATCCACATTTGTCGACCAACCATTTACTAGTTTGTCGACCAGCCAATTCACCCGATTTCAACATACTTGACTTGGGTTTTTTAACCCAATTCAGAGCTTACAACAAAAACGAGCATCCGCGAATGTGGGGCAACTAATTGAAGCAGTGCAATTAGCATATCCAAAGGGAAGATGCAATCACTTTGAACAAAGTGTTTGTCACTCATCAGCAATCAATGATAGAGATACTGAAAGCACGTGGATCAAACAAGTACAAGATACCACACATGAACAAGGACATGCACATAAGGAATTAGACTCTACCAAGGTTACTACAGGTAGATGAAGAGGTGGTAAGGGGCAGCATTCAACATTCGATCCACAAGAGGGCACTGGATGAAAGGATCATACCATTGATGCATGCCCTAGGCTATAGACCATGAGTGCACAAATGTAAAACATTTTGGGGGTTAGTTAATTGGAAAATTTTGTAAGCCAGGAACATTCCACTTTTGGTGTGAATGGGATGTTCCAAGACTGACCCCGGATAAATGCACATTATTGCTAATGACATTTACCTTTTAAAAAAAATTTGTTTGTTTATGGCTCTATTATCATGTCTTCATTTTCAAAAAAATAATGCATGACACAACACTAATGCATCAATGATCCAGGGGAAGATGCTTACTTGTTAGACAGAAAAACCCAAAAAATAGTTCAGCCACAGACAACGAACACACAATAACAGTATTGATCTAGAGGGAGATGCAGAACCAATATAGCTTCACCAATAAAAGAGGGAAAATGCATACTGATTCGGGGAAGATGCGTACTGCGTACACAAATACTGAGCACACAAACAATTGACAGGGGAGCATAGGTTCACCATATGACAGGGGAGCACATATACCGAGCATTAAAAATCCATACAAGAAGGGAAGATGAAACTAACAGACACAGGCACAACAACAACAAAAGGCCAAGCATTCACAATATCAGTGCTACCAAAAGACCTTCATATCAACAAATCATGCCAGGGATGGAGCAAAATCACCTAATTTGCAGTCACGAACAGTTCTTCGGAACTTGCATCACAATAAAAGAGTCTAGGGTTTCCCCCTTCACATAGTATGAACCATTTTTTCATAACTGCAATATTGAAGAAGTAAACAAATAAGTTAGCCACAAATAGAGTATAAATAAAGACATGGCTAAAACCCTAATATACCAAAACCGTGTAGCCACTTATTTTTTTTTTCAGGCATTTGTGGTAGTGGACAGACAATTCCATACACTACAAGGAATGTAGACATTGAGAAAAAGATGTTTCGAAAAAGTTCTCGGGCATTCATAATTGAGAGAAGGAAGTTCATCGATTTCGGCACCGATTCTTCTCATTCCTGGGTTCCCTCATCCAAGGACAGAGCAAATACAACGTCTCATTGCTCCCATGGTGGGTGTCGTCAGAGTCACTGTCATCCGTCTCCGGCATTGATGTGGACTCGCCATTTAAGGCAGCTGGTCCAGCGTCGCCAACCCCAATGTTAGGGTTTTGCGACCCACCGCCAGAAACAACATCACCGCGGCGAGGACGGTGGTCAGGGTGAACATGCATAACTGGAGATGACGCTATGAAATCTAAAACACTGGCGACGATGCCATAGATAGCCGAATCTGACCTTTGGTAGCCGATAGAAGCCTTCGGCACCGTCGCTTCCCCGGGGATGGTGTCAGGCCTCCAAATGGAGGCGCATCATCCGCCTCCATCTTGGGGACCGCCTCCGATGAACTGAAGGTGTCGGACACATAGCGTATGAGTATCTCCGGCATGATTGACCAGAAGAAATAGTGGAAATCGACATTCTAAATGAAGAGAAGGGACGGGGGAAGGTGTTGAGACCAAAAAATGGCAAGATCGATCCAAAATTTTGGATGGATTTGAGCAGATATGAACTAGGGTTTTGAGGAGTAGAGGGAGAGAATGTGAGAAGATGAGGAGATGAAGAATGAATGAGGTGCGTTGAAAATTCAGAGAGTAAAGGCATGTGAATTGACTGTCCAAGAACCATTAATTGGCCACTTTTGTCAGTTGGATGGAGTAAAAGAGGAGTGAAGAATTTGAAATGGGTAGTTGGAAATTGATTGTTTTGAATTCTGAATTAGTGGGATTAGGATCAGTGGATTTGGGTTTGTTAAAATTAAATTGGGTTGAATTGGTTATTAAAACAGTGACATTTTTGTAAAATGATAAAACTAGTATGGGTAATATGGGAATTTCTGATAAAATTCTTTGCCAAATAAGGAAAATTTTAAAAGTTGCTGATTTACCTGGGACAGGCCAAAAAGGAAAGTGTGCAGATTCCCCTGAGACGGAGGGAGTGGTATAATAATTTAAATTTATATAAATTTCTTATAAAATAATAAGACATTTCAATCATGCATGTATTATATATTTTGTGTGCTTTTCGAATGTGCACGACTAGGAAGAAAATGAATACGTTATAACTTTTGAATTTTTCATGCATAATATTTCATGGAACGTTTATTTTACTATTGAATGCATGGTACTATTTGAAATTAGAATGCACGTAGAATATATCTATAAATAACTCTTTTATGAGTTGGATTGGTATCGATCTATAATATAAATTAGAAAAAGCAAATTATGTTCATAATATTAAATTAGAAATGGTAAATTTTGATGAACAATTTGGTCAGTATTTTGCATTTTGTCAATAGTTTGACGAAGATTATACTACACCATCCAACCAAATTATATGTGAAATACATTTTTTACCTTTGTAGCATTAAATGTAGTAGACGTCAAGCAATCTGCTTCCACAAGGTACAGGTGCTTGCAAGTTGATGATGTGGATTCTGCAATGAGCAGCATGATACAATTTATGAAATTTTACAAGGAGATCCAAAAATACCACCACCGATGGAACCATCGCGATTTAGCAATATCATTGCAACCTTATCAACTTGAAGATTTAAGTAATAATTTTTTGTTAGACCAAGAGGTTTATGATCATGACCTCAACATGATCCGTGCACACTGTTTCATTCTAACATAATGGTGGTAATTATCATGTCATTTTCAGAATGAATAATTTATCAGAAGATTCTTGCTGATAGAACATGTATCGGATACTGATTGCCAGTTGCCACCTTGCCGTCCGCATGATGTTACCCCTTCATATATGAGAAGGTCTATGTTAAATCAACAAAAAGTTAAATCAATTCTTTAAAATAATTTTTAAATTAAATTTTAATTATGTATATGCTGATATTTATTTAAATTTTTTTATAATTATTAGTATCTTAATACTATAAAAAAATTAAAAATTAAAAATCCTATCCTCATATTTTTCAGTGCTGAATCTTTTTAGAATAACAATGCGAAAAATAGTCCCTGCATGGTTGGACAATCTCAGTTTTCCTTCTCCTAGGTTTGTTATTTCCGATTAAATTGATTTGATAGGAACAAAACAAAATTAAAATTAATCGAATTAAGTTAAATTACTTATAATTGTTTAATATTATTAATAAATAATTAAATTAAATTGATTTGATAGGAACAAAACAAAATTTAAATTAATCGAATTAAGTTAAATTACTTATAATTGTTTAATATTATTAATAAATAATTAAATTAAATTAGCTGATCCATTGCCATTGAATTGAAGAGAAAACACACAAAACTTCCTCTGTTTCACTGTTAGTGACACCATAAGTTTAAATGTTTGGATTTAGGTGAATAAAATAAATGAATGAAATTGAATTTAAAATGAGCAGATAAAATTGAAGAAATTTTACTAATAAAAAATGTATCAATATAAAATAAATAATTAAAAAAAGAAAATGTGCCACTGCTGGAGAAATGATAAAGTACATTTTTCTTCCTTAATTTCGAAAGGTTTGCTTTCCATCCTTGCTGGAAGAGTAGAGAAGAGTCAAACGTTGTCCGTAGTGGACCGTGTGGTTTGCTTTCCATCCGATATGCACGTGTAAACTATAAAATGATTAATCCAGCTTTTTAGCTTTAAAATGTGGCGCGATGGACGCTAGATACGTACCGATGGCCGATGGCCGATGGCCGATGGCCGATGAACGCTAGAGCTTAGATGCGTAGTAGTTAGCGCAAGGGTAGTGGTGGTCTCTTAAAATTAAAAGATCGCTTAAGAGATTGAAATTTACCACAGTGGTGATCTCTTAAATAGTCTCTTAACAAGAGACCACTTAAAAGTCTCTCACTAAGAGACCAGTTAAGAGTTCGCACATGGGCCATTGCCACTGACACCGCACATGGGCCATTTTGTGTGCCTTTTTTTTACCGAGTGGGACACGTGTTGCCTGCTGATTGGGCCACGTGTCCCACTCAGCCGCACTATTTTTTTTGAATTTTTGTTGTGGACACGTGTCACCCAGGGATTGGGCCACGTGTCCGCAACAGTTTTTTGTATTGTGGATGCTGGAATTTTTTTCAATGGGACACGTGTCCCATTCTAGTGGTGACACGTGTCCCAATCATATTTTTTTAAATTTTTTCCCATTTTATTTATTTTTTAAGAATTTCAATTTTAATATAATTTTGATTTTCAAATTGTAATAATTGGTCGGATTAGATCAATATTTTATTTAGTATTTTCTGTAACTTTTATAGTTGTTATAATTGATTTTTGCAATTCTAATGATTTTTATATAATTTTAAAAACATAGAATTATCTTATTATTTATTTTTAATTTCAGTTTAATAATTATATTAAATTTTATATTCAACTTATTTTTTGTGGATAAATTTATTTAAAATAATATTTAATGATCAAATTAATGAGTAAGGTAGAGAAAATCAAGTAGGTTCCATGAATAGTATATAGTGGCCTCTTAACCATTGTGGAGAAAAAAAGGGGTTGTCTCTTAAGTGGTATCTTAATCTGAGGTGGAAGAGAGAGAAGAAAAATAATAATATATTTAATTGGTAAGAGACCGATAGCGATCTCTACCACTGCCATGGCCTTACTAAAAAGTTAAAAAAAGGACGATGAGGTGGAACAAAATAGGAAACCATTTTTTAAAAACAAACATTTTAACTTTTAAATGTGGCGCGATGGACGCTAGATTTTTTTTTTTTAAAAATGGACGCTAGATACTTAGTTACTTAAAAGGATGATAACATGGAATCAAATAGGAATAAAACCATTTTACTTTTATTTCATTGCTGCATGTCGAGTTTTTCTATTAAAATAAAATAAAATCGTTAATGAATTGACGGTGATGTTTGAGAATTTAATATTAACATTAATTAATTAGACTGATTATAAACTTATATTCTGATTATAAACCTGGAACTAATTCTATCAAAATTAACACGGATGCATCATGGTTCTCCCATACAGCTGCAGCTGGGATTATAGTAAGGGATAACTCTGGATTGCCTCTTTTCATTAATTCAATCACTATCGAGGCTGTATCTCCTCTTCATGCCGAACTATTAGCCACACTTGCTGCTTGTCAATCTTTTCAACACAGAGATATTCCCCTAATCATTGAATCAGATTCTCTTTTAGCCATTAATATGATTGAAAATCCATACTCTGCTAATTGGAAGTTTTTCAATTTGGCCTATAAGGTTAAGAGTTTATTATGTGGAGCAGTGCTTAAACACGTTTATAGAGAATGCAACTCAGTGGCTAACGCAATTGCGAAACATCATTCTTCACAATCAGCCACTAAACTTGTATAATTTGCCTGTCCATATCAAAGGTCTCATTAACTTAGATAGGGAGCAATTTTCTCATGTTCGAATTCAGAAACATGGCCATGATAGGACTTGATACTGCTGATGGTGATTTCAATTACATACAGATCAACTTGCTACGCATGAGGATGGACTGGAGCTGCTGTTCATCCTACGGTCGCCAATCTGATTTTGCAGCTCTTTTTCACATTAAGGGACTCCTACAGATGCTGCTAAAAGCCTACTCTGGTGCAGCTCATGTCCTCCAATCCTACTTTTTGGTGTTGGAACTCTTCAAGCTTAGCTATTGACTTACTGTCTTTGAAGTTGTCTGGCCAAGGGAGAGAATTAACACGAGGGGTGGAGATTCTCTCTTTTGGGTCGCAACTTCATTCCAGATTACGTTACCCTTGTATAGCTGTTCATATATCCTTCAATATAGATAGTTTTAGGACTTTTGGAGGCAACTGTGTTGCCTCAAAGCTTAAGGAACTAGCAACACTTGATGTACTAACGGTTGATTTTGTTACAAGGCCTGGGGAACCTTAATACATATTTCCCTCACCTTCGGGTGTTTTCATTTTAAAAAAAACTTATATTCTGGGTGATCTTTACAATATAATGTGGGATAGTTTCATTTATACAGAGGCACTAAAAATTAAATTCCAAAGAATAGATTTAGTGTAAAAAAGAAACGTATGCAAGATGGTGGAGTGGTCTCCTGCCGTGGAACCGTCCAGTAAATTGGGTGTTGCTATATCCCGCCCTGTATTTTACTATCCTCGCCCTAATACGTATAAATACACGTATTTTGAATTTTAAAAAAAAGAAAAAAAATGGAAGAAACCCTATAAATACCCCCTCCCCCTCTTATTTTTTCTCCCCCTTCCCTCTCTCCATTTCCCTCTCTCCATTTCTCTCCCCCTTCCCTCTCTCCATTTCCGCCGGACCGCCGCCGCCCGCCCGCCGCCGCCCGCCGCCGCCGGAAAACGTAAGTTTTTGAGGAATTTTTTTTTACTTTTCGTGCGAATCGTTGCCCGATCTATTCGAATTTTGTTGAACTTGTCGGAATTGTTAGAATTGGGGTTTGTAGAAATTATTTAGTTTAAATTTGGACATAATGACATAATTGGAAGAAATTGTGTTTTTTAGTAATTACTTAGTTTAAATTTGGACATAATATTTTAGAAATTGTATTTTTTAGAAATTGTGTTTTTTAGAAATTATTTAGTTATGTGACATAATAGAAATTACTTAGGAATTATTTTTTAGAATTTGTGTTGTTCTGGAAATTATTTAGTTATGTGACATAATTAGAATTAAAACGAAGAAATTGTGTTTTGTAGAAATTACTTAGTTTGAATTTGGACATAATATTTTAGAAATTGTATTTTTTAGAAATTGGGTTATTTAGAAATTATTTAGTTATGTGACATAATAGAAATTACTTAGGAATTATTTTTTAGAATTTGTGTTGTTCTGGAAATTATTTAGTTATGTGACATAATTGGAATTAAAACGAAGAAATTGTGTTTTGTAGAAATTACTTAGTTTGAATTTGGACATAATATTTTAGAAAATGTATTTTTTAGATATTGGGTTATTTAGAAATTATTTAGTTATGTGACATAATTGGAATTAAAACGAAGAAATTGTGTTTTGTAGAAATAACTTAGTTTAAATTTTGACATAATATTTTAGAAATTGTATTTTTTAGAAATTGGGTTATTTAGAAATTATTTAGTTATGTAACATAATAGAAATTATTCAGAAATTATTCTTTAGGAATTGTGTTTTTTGGAAATTATTTAGTTATGTGACATAATAGAATATAGTTCTGTTTAAATAAACTTTAATAATCCGATGTAAACAATTGTGTAGTAAACTGTTACGATATGTTTTAACTATTGTTTCCTTGAATGTTAATAATAGTGTGATGTGGTAAAAAAATAAGATTATTTAGTAATGTAATCTCCAATTTGTAACTAAAAAAAATGTTCCAGTTCGTTGTACGATTGTACGATAATTAAATTTGCTGTTTGTGGAGGGGTTTTTTTATGTTATATCCACTTTTTCCTATGCATTATAGAATATGTAGTCTCCATTAGTAAATTGAAATGATGCACTGTTCGAAAATATTAGTTCACACGTTGTTGAAATGTATGTTAATTTATCTTATCATATCAGTTTGATTCACTTGTTGTTATACTAATTACATATCTTGTGTCGTAGATGAGCACTGCTGGTGAACCTGACGGTCATGGTCGTTCCATACGACGAAGAGGTGTTAGTGCCTCGGCGAGACAGGCTAGAGGCCGCGTGGTCGAGGATGAACCGTCGCCTCGCCCGCGGGAGTGTGATGTAGGAGCGGAGCAGCCTTCTCCACCGAGCGTTCGTGCATTCGATCCCATGCCAACATGGGACGGTCCGGAGATTAACATTCTCGCATCTGGTGGAATCCGTCATGATAGTGATTGGCAGATGAATTATGACCTGCCGGCAGATGTCCCCCCGATGGGCCAACCTGGCGCGAGTGTGCATTTGGATGCCGGGATCGAACGTTATGCTGCAGTTGGAGCCAGGCACACCGTGAGGAATAGAGCTGGTCAATTCGCACAGTCTTCTGGTGGATCGTGCAATACCGGTGAGACTAGCACCGGAAGGGCACCGAGGAATAGGAGGAAGCGACCCGCCGATGAGACGTGACTAGTGCGGGGACCGGTGGCTGGTGGCCCGCAGGATGACCTCGTCATACCAAGCTTCGGAGGACACGTCGCTGTTGACGTATGGAATGGTATAGAGCGAGGTGTGCTGAGATGCCATGCTCGGTCGCCGCTATGCAAGCAGCTAGTCGCCACGCTCCCCGAACTGAGCGATGTTGCACAGGCCCGGATACATGCGACCGGGTTGTCCCACCTGCCTGCGATTATGTTCCAGTTCCTTGACATGGCACTGATATCCGCTTTTGTGGAGAGGTGGCAGCCGGACACGAACACGTTTCACATGCCTTTTGGGGAGATGACCATCTTGATGCATGACGTTGAGATGATTCTTGGCATTCCCATCGATGGTGGCGCTGTTGCGAGTACCATTTCGGTGGAGACTATTGAGGAAGCGTGCGCTGAACTGTTTGGGAAAGACGTGGAGTCCTTTCTCGCGGAAGACTGGAACGGGGGTAACAAAGATGCCTAATCGTTGATGGCGAGGTGTGTAGCGGCGGGGCAGAGCGAGAACTTCCAATTTATGTGCTACATGCTGACCCTGTTTTCATCCACGCTTTTTGTGGATAAAACTGGGAATAAGGTTAGAGCCAACCTTCTACCCCTGCTTGATTCGCAGTTGTCGTGGGGCTCGGCGACGTTGGCCAGTTTGTATCTGCAGTTGGGAATTGCGTCCCAGTCCAAGGCGCGCGGCCTATGCGGATGTTGCACGCTGCTTCAAGCATGGATATACGAGTATTTTCCGATGTTTCGGTCGAGACCGAGTACATTGCCTGCTCTTCCGGGCCGCGCCAGTCGGTGGCACACAGGGGATAAAACGGGGAGGGGTACGGGGAGGCTCGGTGCCATCAGGCGACAGTTGGATGCCTTACAGCCCGACCAGGTATGAATTCCATGCTTTTACTCTTATTCTGACAGTAGTAGATAGAGCGGATTCCATAGAAACGTAACATGTCTGTGAAACTTTTTGCAGGTGGATTGGTTGCCATATGGAGTGGACGTGGTTAGGGCTGCGAGGGGGAGGACTCACTACCGCGGCGTGATTCGATACCTCGACGCAATGGAGGCGTACATGCCAGATCGCGTTGTGCGCCAGTTCGGTCTCGTACAGGGTATACCGCAGAGTCTTATGATTGTGCCAGAGCCTTGTTCCCGGCCCGCTGATCCAGCCAGCTATTCGGTGACCTATCCAGGGATGCTGCAGCTGACCCTATGGCATATGGCACACGCTTGGCACGACGGTCAGCTTGCGGCGTTCCCGATAGCCACGAGCCAATCAGAGTGTACCATGGATTACGAGGACTGGTATGCGACTCATTCGCACCCATTGATCGCAAATCCTGAACATGCTGCCGCGAGTGAACCGGACAGGACACATCATCAGTTATCGGTAAGTTTTCCCGAACTGTTTGCTTCGAGTAATTATATTACATTATACTGTTTCGTTATTGTAAACTCTGTTTCCTGTGCAACAGATGCTGAGTGACGTGATGAGCGCCCTGGATCCGTTTGACTCGGCGACCGTTGATGGACTCGGCGACCCCAGCATGAGGGAGTTGATGACGACTCTTGTCAGTCATCGCGATGAGTATCGCAGGCTCGGTTATGGACCCATTCCTTAGTCGACTGTTTGCTTATGTATGACCCCACAGTTTTGCCATATTCTGCTTATTTATGTAATCGGTAACTGTTTGTGCATATCAAATTTATTTGTCATCGATTTTTGCAACAGTAACGCTTTCAAAATAATTACTCAACGCTTCGATAATAACTGTAACGGTTGCGTACATGCCGAAATGTTTCGCTGGGTTGCAACAGTTAATTACTCTCAGAGTATGCTCTTCTCCAAGCCCTTATCCTCCGACGAAAGGGTAACTCCCAACCTACGACATCAGGCTTCCTCAATGTGGTCCACATATTAACCACGGGGGGCATGGGACAGTTTTCCTTCACGTGTACCCGGACGAAATGGCTTGCACTGCGAACGTATACAATGTGTAGCTCCCTCCTTGTTCCATCCTCGCCCCCACCCGCCCTCAGTGGAAGGACTGTGCAGCAATGGTCCGCCGACCCATTCTCTAAAATGTAATATAAAACTACAACCCTGTTGTAGTAGGTGGCGACAGGAAACATGTCTGCAATGACCGTAAACCAATGCTCTGGACCACATGGACCGCTGGTGTGGTGTATACGGGCTCTGGCGAGTTCAACGTCATTCTGCGAACCGTATATGGGAACTAGTGACATACCCTTTCGCGGTGGCCAGATGCAAACAATTCTCCGCCGTGTTGCGCCCGCCTCGCCTTTCTGTTGCATATGCCGATCTCTCATTGTACACCTGCCTAATGTTCTGATGCAGGTCCGGAAACGAATTACTGAGGCTGGCATTGATATGCCTTGTGGCTGTTTCTGAATCTGTCAAATCTCTGATCATTTGCTTCGCGTCCGCATGGAGCTTGCTGCTCTGTCTATGACCCTCGGGGTACACTGAGAAAGAGTGGTTGTGCATCCCTCGCCTAGGATCCTTGCAGGGCACTACATTCCAACCATCCCCCGTGATGCTCTGTTTCAAGACAATCGCGAATGGGCAGTCACAACTTCTGGTCGAGCTGCTACTCCGTCGGACTACATCAGATTCGCTCGTATCTACATCCTTATCCTTTCGGCCCCGATTGCAAATACAATATAACCTCAGGGGACCATTCCTATTCTGTTTGTAGGACCCCGTGACAAGTTCAAATCCCACCTGCAGAGCAATCCGTTGCAGGTAGGAATAAGCCTCGGCAACATCTGGGAACACAGCTGAGGTGGCAAATGGAGAGTATCCATTCCGCCCTGCAGCAGCTTCACATGACTGATTGTCATCCTTAAACAGCAATAAATATCAAGTAATTAGTTACACTCAACTGCTATACCAAAGACAATGATGTCGTCAATTAACGTTTACATATGAACGAATAAAGATAAAATTACAGTCAAAACGTTAAAACATATACTTAAAGAAGAGAACATAAAGATAAAATTATAGTACATGAAATGCTATTACAGTTATAAAATTCCCGTACACAAATTAACTCCCTAAACTAAAATTACATTCATCCATTTCAAACTGTCCTCCTAATGGCCTTAAGGGTGCACTCCGCCATTTCTCATTAACAGCTAAAACATACATGTAATGGAAAAAAAATGAAATAACATTGTGGCTAGAATTAATATTACATTCTTACATTCCACATTAAGGTTTAAAATTAATTAACGTAACGAATTTAATGTTTACTAGTGAACTTTTGGAATCCAAAATGCAACCGGGTCGTTTCAGAGTAACTTTTAATACTTGCATTTGAATAATGTAAAATGAAACAAAGTAATTACATTTCAACAAATTAAACTAACAAAATAGCGTAAAAAAAAGTAAATTAACGTTACAATAATTAACAAAATAACAAAATTAACAAAACAACAAAATTAACGTTACAATAATTAACAAAACAACAAAATTAACAAAACAACAAAATTAACGTTACAGTAATTAACAAAATAACAACATTAACAAATCAACAAAATTAACGTTACAATAATTAACAAAATAACAAAATTAACAAAACAACAACATTAACGTTACGGTAATTAACAAAATAACTAAATTAACAAAACAACAAAATTAACGTTACAATAATTAAAATTAACGTTACAATAATTTTTACGTTATATTTCATAAATTAAAATACTAAGATGAGCATAAATTTCTTTCTCATTAACAGCTAAAACATACATGTAATGGAAAAAAAAATGCAATAACATTGTGGCTAGAATTAATATTAAATTCTTACAGTTCAACAAATTAAAATATCAAAATAACGTAGAAATACGTAACTTAACGGTACAATAATTAACAAAATAACAAAATTAACAAAACAACAAAATTAACGTTACAATAATTAATAGGACATACATTAACGTTACTGCTATTAATAGGAGATAAATTCATAGGAGATAAATGTGCAATAATTTCATCGTAACAGTTAATAAATTAAAACACAAAGACGAACATAAATTTCTACGGCAAAAATTATTAAATTTAACAACTACTTATGGACAGAAAACTAATTAGTAAAATTACCTCCGAAGACATGGAATTTCTAACACCCTTTTTGGAGTAATTTTTGCTCGTCTTGGATAGCAAAAAATTTTGAGTGCCCTCAGAATCAGTAGAATTCGAGCTCATTTATAGCAGTTCAATTTTGGGATGCAGCCTGGCACGGCTCGCGCCCAGGCCACGGCGAGCCGAGGCGCGTCCGGCTCGCGCCCGTGGCCTGGCGACCGGACCGCGTCCTCCTCGCGCCGAACGCACGGCGAGCCGTGGCTCGCGCCCAGACCACGGCGAGCGGCGCCGGTCCGGCTCGCGCCCTGACCCCGGCGAACGGACCGGCGGCGGCTCGCGGTCCGCCGGTGGCGACCGGACCGGCGGCGGCTCGCAGCCTGTCGGTGGCGACCGGACCGGTGCCGGCTCGCGGTCCGCCGGTGGCGACCGAACCGGCGGCGTCTCGCGGCCAGGCCGCGGCGACCGGACCGGCGCCGGCTCGCGGCCGGGCGGTGGCGAGCGGACCACGGCCCAGACCGTAGCGAGCGGAGCCCGCCACGGCTCGCGCCCAGGCCATGGCGAGCCGACCGGCGGCGCCTCACGCCCAGGCCGTGGCGAACCGGTGGTCCGGCGGCGGCGGGCGGTGGTCCGGCGGCGGCGGGCGGTGGTCCGGCGGCGGCGGGCGGTGGTCCGGCGGCGGCGGGCGGTGGTCCGGCGGCGGCGGGCGGTGGTCCGGCGGCGGCGGGCGGTGGTCCGGCGGCGGCGGGCGGTGGTCCGGCGGCGGCGGGCGGTGGTCCGGCGGCGGCGGGCGGTGGTCCGGCGGCGGCGGGCGGTGGTCCGGCGGTGGCGGAATTTATTTCACATTCATTCAATTAATATTAACTAACTACAATTATCTAAATTAATTTTAATTCAGTTATTGAAAATAGGAAAAAAAAATACTGTATACGTATTAGGGCGAGGATAGTAAAATACAGGGCGAGGTATAGCGATCCACAGTAAATTCGACCATAGCAAACCAAATTTAGTCCACTAGCTCGATGGAGTGTCCTGGCTCGAACCGATCACAATAGCAATTATTAGGCTATGGGCAGTGGTAGAGACCGCTACCGGTCTCTTATCAATTAAATATATTATTTTTTTTCATCTCTCTCTTCCACCTCAGATTAAGAGACCACTTAAGAGACCACCCTTTTTTTTCTCCACAATGGTTAAGAGACCACTATATACTATTCATGGAACCCACTTGATTTTCTCTATCCTACTCATTAATTTGACAATTACATATTATTTTAAATAAATTTGTCCACCAGAAATAAGTTTAAATATTTAAATTTAAATTCATTTTTAAATTTAAATTCGTTTTTAAATTTAAATTTAAATTCGTTTCCATATTATTTTAATATAATATTTAAATATTTAAATTTAAATTCGTTTTTTGAAAATATTTTAAATAATTTGTTTTTCTCGTTCTTGTCAATACGATGCTTCAGTGTAAAAAATAAAATGAATTTCAATTTTTTTGAAGAAGCTATCGAAACGAAATTAAATAAATGAATACTATGAGAATTCATCTTTTCTATAAAATAATATGGAAAACATAAAAAGTGCGCGAAACCAATTGTAACAACTATGAACATAACTTTAAATACTAAATAATATTACAATTTAAAAATCATTGTGGAATACTTAAAAAATCAAAAATAATATTAAAATTGAAATACTTAAAAAATATAAAAAAATTAGATTTTTTTAAAAAATATATGCTTGGGACACGTGTCGCCACCAGAATGGGACACGTGTCCCATTAAAAATTTTGAAGCGCCCGTCTTCCATTAAAAAAATGTTGCGGACACGTGGCCCAATCCCTGGGTGACACGTGTCCGCAACAAAATTTTTTTAAAAAAATAAGAGTGGCTGAGTGGGACACGTGGCCCACTCAGGTGGCGACACGTGTCCCACCCATTGAAAAATCAAAAATTGCGGCCGAGCCATGTGCGTTTTCAGAGGCAAGAGGCAAGAGGCCGGGCTCTTAGTAAGAGCTCGGTCCGCGGTCTCTTAACAAGAGACCGCTTAAAAGACCACCACTGTGGTGGTTTTCGGTCTCTTAAGCGATCTTTTAATTTTAAGAGATCACCACTGCCCATGCCCTTAGACTTGATAATTCTCCTGTATGAGTTGAAGGCTCGCAGTTGCAGGAGAGATATACCAACCACACGGAAATCGATCCAACAACACTTGTCTGATCACCACAAAAGCATGCTAAAATGAAAAAAGCCCCTCTACAAAAGATATGGTTTGTCTCCATGAAATTAAAGGCCCTTCGCAATAGTGGGATATAGTACTCAGTCATTTTTGGTCACCAAAGATGCAATAACAGTGTATAAGAATTCAGTGCTTACGAAAGCCTCTAACCCGAACCCCATTGGATACCTAAAAAATTGATTTAAAGGCCAGTGTGACAGAAATGAATCAGTCTCATTTGCCCGAAGCATACAAAGGTGTTGGAGTCTGCAAATCAATTCTGAATTCTAAAACAAAATTGCCAAAAGACAGATGCTTAAACGACTTTTACTCTGATTTTCTCTAAATCGAATTTGGATAGAAGATTGGAGCCAAACGGATTTTACCAGAAAAAGAGCCCCTGGAAATATATGAATTGAAACAGACATTCAGATTTAGTACTTAAACCAAATATACACCCATTTTTAGTAACACTACTGGAAAACAGGTACATAGGCACCGATGCCTGAATACCATTGCTAATTATACCATTAGCACTAGTATAAACATATGAAAAATGAAGTACCAGTGCCTTTGAAACTTACAGCACTGGTATAAACATATGAACGATGAAGTATCGGTGCCTTGTAACTTAAAGCACCGGTAACCAAAAAAATGGGTGCTCAATACCGGTGCGTTTGTGAAAATAAATAACAAATGAGATAACTGTGAGCACCGGTTATGCACGTATTAGTTAATTACTAAGCATTAAAAATACTAAAATATTCCCCTTGCCTCGATTCCCCAAGAACTACTTCATTTCGACATTTTAAATTACTAGGCATTAGTTAAAGGACATTGCATAGGTTGCCTTCGATTCATGTATTGCCCTCTAACTATGTAATGCTTATTTCATTACGAAAAGTGTTGTAACATTTGTCACACTCCGTAGTTTAAATTGTGCAGAATTTGTTGGTTTTTGGGATGTTTTGTAGTTGATGATTAAACTGTTGAGATATTGCAGTTCACACGGCCCAAGGAATCTTGGAGTGTTTGACATGGTTTGTTTATACACTCCCTGCTTCCGTGGCTCGGGGAAACTGTTTGATATGAATCTCCTTGTGAAGACTCACGATTGCGGAATTAATATTTTTGATCTAGTGAAGGGATTAGCAAACCTGCACTATCTCGCACGAAATTCAAGTGTCTAGTCCTTGGGGTACGCCTAATCTTGACTTGCTCTCTAACTAGCCCTCAGGATTAGATTACAAGGTTCATTGATACTTAACTTGCCCCCGTGGTTAAGAAACAATGGAATAGCTCGCACGCAAAGAGTATGAACACAAAATGGTGTATTTTTATTGATAAAAATGTGTGAAATTAGTCCAAAGGCCTCCCCTATTTATAGTGTTACAATCTCGCCCCAAACCCTAATCATAATTGGAAACTGAATTGACTTATGGCAGCTTTAAGAAGCTAAAACCATTTCTAACTAAAATATCTAAAATAAATGGTAATCTAAGGTAATCTGTCAAATTCTTCAAGAAGTAACTTTGAAGAATATTACCTTATCTAATCTTACCAAATCTAATTCTAATTAGAATAAAACTGAATATACTAAACCCTAATGGAATGTATTTTTGAAATTCAGCTCTTCAAAACCCACATGGCTGAGCTATCAGTCCAATAAACCCAAAATGAATAATTTTACAATATTTACAGTGATCACACTACCTCATTAAAAACCTAGTGGGAAAAAAGAGTTAGTGTTCTTCATGATGTCTTCAGTTCGTCGACAATCTTGAAAAATGAATTCAAGATGTCGATGGTGACTCATTATTCAATTCTTCATCATAAAGGTGATCAATCAAAGCATTTAAAGCAGCATCCCTAAGCTTAGTCCTTAACCTAGTCATAGGTCCCACCATGTCACTTAGAGGATCCCGAACACATCCTTTAAATGTTTAATTATGTCGTGGAATATCTCCATTTATGGTGGTAGTCGTTTTGGCATCTCCATCATTCCCTCCATGGTCGAAAGGTTTTTCCCTCAAAACTGAATCGTCTTCAAAGGTAAATGGACATAAAAATCACCAACATTAAAGGTTGCACTAAAACCATAATGATCTAATAACTCAATCTTGTAAGCATTGTCGTTCACACGATCCAACACTTTAAAAGGATCATCTCCGTGTGGTCTCAGCTTAGATTTTCGAGCATTTGGAAACCTCTCTTTCCGCAGATGAACCCAAACATAATCTCCCACGTTGAACCTCATCAACTTGCGGCTTTGATTAGCTTTATCAGCATTCTGTGCATTTGTCCGTTCAATTTTCATGTGCACCTTCTCATGGATTTTCTTTACAAAATCAGCTTTCTTTTCTCCATCAAGGTTTTTAACATATTTAAAATTCAAAGGAAGTAGATCAAGAGGTGTAATAGGTAGAAAACCATAAACAATTTCAAATGGAGATAAAAATGAATAGTGTGATTGTAAGCAAACTCTGCAATAGTAATGCATTGCTCTCAATTCTTTAAGTTCTTCTGAACTAGTGCACGCAGTAGAGCCCCTAGGGTTTGATTGGTCACTTCCGTTTGTCCATCAGTTTGAAGATGACTAGCAGTCGAAAATAGCAACTTTGTCCCTAACTTGTGCCACAAGGTATTCCAAAAGTAGGATAAAATTTTAACATCACGATTAGAGACAATAGACGCAGGAATGCCATGTAACTGAACTATCTCCTTCAAAAATAGATCAGCAACATGCTTTGCATCAGCTGTCTTCCTACCAGGAATAAAATGTGCCATTTTCAAAAATCTATCCACAACCACAAAGATAGAATCATTACCTGACTGAGATCGTGGTAAACCTAGGAAATAATCCACGGAAATATCAACCCGAGGATGTGTAGGAACAGGTAATGGAGTATAAATTCCACGAGGCTTAGTTTTAGACTTAGCCTTCAAGCTATCAAGACAATTCCTACAAATCGTGTCAATAGCAAGTGCCATTTTTTTGCCAATAGAAGTGTTCTCGCAACAAATTATATGTTTTAAATGCACCAAAATGTCTCATTAAACTACCTGAATGAGCTCTAACAAGTAATTCATGCATAGAACATTGAGGAATACATAAACAAGAAACCATCATGCTGAAAAAACTTCTCATAAGCACCACTTTCGCATGCAACATAAAAAGATGAAAAATCAGAATCAGTCGCATACAAATCTTGCACTAATGAAAACCCTAACATAATGTATTCCAATCATGTAAGTAAAACATGTCTACGAATCAAAGCATCAGCAACAATATTTTCTTTACCCTTTTTGTAACGCAGCACATAAGGAAACGATTCAATGAAACTAGACCATTTAGCGTGACGCTTATTCAACTCCATCTGACTCTTCAAGTATTTCAAGGATTTATGATAGCTATGAATGACGAATTCTTTATGCAATAAATAATGTTTCCAACTTTCTAATGCACGCACAATTTCATAAAATTCTTTATCATACACAGGATAGTTTAGAGTACCGTTCTTTAGCTTTTCACTGAAGTAATTTTTAGGTCGATTCTCTTGCATCAAAACAGCACTAATAGCAACACCAGAAGCATCACAATGAATCTCAAAAGTACCATTAAAATCAGGTAAAGCAAAAACAAGAGCATTACATAATCGTACTTTTAATTCATTAAATGCATTCTCTTGACTCTCAGTCCAAACAAATTTCACATCTTTTTTAACTAGTTCATTTAGAGGTGCATTAATAGATGATAAATCACGCACAAACCGTCTATAAAAACTAGCTAAACCATGAAAAGAACTACCTGGTTGGCATTAGTAGGTCTCGTCCAGGTATTAATGGCCTCAATTTTGGTTTCCTTGACTTATATGCCCTTCTTAGAGACCAAAAACATGCTCAATATGTTCATCAGTCGATTTATAATAAATCAATATATCATCAAAATACACCACAACAAATTGACCAATAAACTTTCTTAAGACATGATTCACCAACATCATAAAAGTACTAGGTGCATTAGTTAAATCGAAAGGCATAACAATCTATTCATACAACCCAAACTTAGTCTTAAATGCAGTTTTCCATTCATCCCCTTCATTAATTCGAATCTGATGATAATCCTGAGTCAAATCTATCTTAGTATAAATCACTGATCCATGCAAATCTTCAAGCATATCATCTAACCTAGGGATAGGATGGCAATATAGCACAAAAATCAATGCACATATACCAAGTTTTATCTTTCTTAGGAACTAAAATGATGGGCACAACACAAGGAGATAGGGATTCTCACACATAACCTTTTTGAAGTAACTCTTCATCTTGTCGTTGTAGTTCCTTTGTCTCATCAGGGTTTGCTTTATACGACGGATGGTTTAGGATAACCAAACCCAGAATCAATTCAATCTGGTGTTCAATACCTCATAAAGGTGGTAAACCTACATGTAAGGCTTCCAAAACGACATCCTCAAATTCTTGTAACATCTAAGCAAACTGTGGAGGAACATGTATATGAATATCATCACTGGCAAAGTATCTCTCTTTAAAATGCATGATAAGTACATAAGAATGATTAATAAAAGCCCGATTCACATCCCTAATCGATGCATAAAATGATCTACCAGAATTATTAGGAAGGTCATGTCTCATCATGTAAGTCGATGTCAAAGGATTAAGATGTGAAGATAGGATTTTACGTGACTTATCATAATCATTCTTAGACTTATCTGGCTTACCTGGGACAGCCTCCCTTGATTTTTGGTCCAAATTAAAAAGGTTTTTGCCTCCATTTTTCACCTTTTAGCCAATCTCCTTCAAGCTCTATCTAGGGTTTTGGTCATCCATTTTCACATCAGTCGCAAACTTCTCTTTGTCGACTCTCATGCATCATTGTGCCTCTAAAACTTCCACTGGAGATAATGGAACCAAAGTATACCTTGTTTTATTCTTAATCATAGTAATGTTTTTAGTGTAACCATAATGCATAGATTTACGATCAAATTGCCCAGGTCTCCCTAACAAAATATGACTAGCTTCTATAGGTATAACATCCAATAAGATAGAATCATGGTATTTTCCAATCTTAAAGTTAATCATTCATTGTTTGTTAACCCTAATTTCACCACTACCATTAAAACAAATAAGTTTATATGGTGATGGATGAGTAATCACAGGCAAATACAATGATTTAACAAGAAGATTAGACACAATATTAGCACAAGAGCCACCATCAATAATTAGTAAACAATTATTATCTTTCACAAGGCAACGGGTAATGTTAATCCTGTGTACCTATGTTTCGGCCATTTGATAGTTGAGAACTCTTAATGACACGAAGTTACCTTGTGTTTTTGGACCTCGTTCACCATGATCATTTATGATGATCTCTTCATCTACATGTTCTTCACCACTTTCATACAATGGTGGCATATCAGTATATTCATCTTCTTCATCTCCTTCCTCAATTGTTGTTAACACTCATACATGAGGACAATTATTGCAAACATGTCCTCTTTCATTACAATGAAAACAAGTAGGAGAGTTAACAGAAGTCAAATTTGATGAAGAAGTAATGGGCTTACCTGGAATTTTTGAAACCTGTTGGGTTGGTGGTGCCACCCTCTTCTTAGTATCATTATAAGTTAGCTTTGAATAAGTATGAATTGATCCTCGCCCTTCCATGGATGTGCCCCTACTGTGGCCATAACTAGGGTCTTCAGAGTCAAACCCTGGTCGTTGACTTGGAAATCCAGGTTGTGGCCTCCTTGGTTGTAGTGTACTCTCAACCAACCTTGCTTTCACCAATAAATCATTCATAGATATATGATGTTAAAGCTTGACTGGCGTTTGAAGGTTTTCATGCAAGCCTTCAATGAATCAATTTTTGATGGTCGTCTTCTTTCATTCCAACCCTTCTCATGGTCAACTCAAGATCTTGTCAGTATTCATCAACTATGCAATTTCCTTGCTTCATGTTGGATAGATAAGAATGTTTTTCCATCAAGTAAGTAGGCAGAACATGATATTGGCAAAACACAGATCTTAATCTTTCCTAGGTGGAGATAGGTTTCTTTTCGGCAAGATATTGTGACTCCTTTTTATTTTTCCACCATTCAGCTGCATAGTGAGTGAAAGAAGACTACGTCACTTTGACTTTTTCTTTCTCCCGGTAATTGTTGAGTTCAAACATATTCTCAACCTGTCGCTCCCAATCAAGATACTTCACTGGATTGTGTTGACCATCAAATTGAGGATGTCATATTTTAAAACATTCATTAGAACCTGACTCAAATCCTAAATTCATCTTCACTCTCCTTTGGGAATGAGGTTTACTGTGGCGATGCCTTCTAGAAGACCCTCAGTGTGATCGCCTTTCCGAACCATCATTAGAATAGTCATCTAAATTGAATTGACGGACATATTTCTTAGTTTCTTCCCTCTTGACCAATGATGTAGGTGTAGGCAGTGCCATGAAGTCAACCTTTCTCGCTAACCTTTTCACCTCACTCATAAGTACATTTATTACGACAGCAAACCAATTAGGATCATTGTCTTCATTTGGATTAATTCAATGTTGCTCCCAACTATCTGGAGCCTCTTCATGTGGATGACTACCACGGCCACCATTAGAGGTGTTCGTCAATGGAAACTTATTAGGATTGCTAAAAAGGCAGGACGAATGGGTTTTTGTCCCCCATCTTCGCTAAACTGCTAAGAAAATCAAACGGTTAGTTAAAAAAATCCCCCCTTGCTTTGTTTGATAAGGTCACTCATCAAGTGTATAACACTCTCAACTCACAAGGCGAAGGCTAATGCGAGGGCAATTGATCAATTCAACGCAATTCAAAGCAATCTATAGAGATGGGCACTGCAGAATTTATTTAAAAATTTAAAAATATATAAACTCAAAATTGGGCTCTACTATCTGAAATTTCAAATTCTAAAAAAGGAACAAAACGCATTATGAATGGCACAAATCAGAGCTGTATTGAATGAATTATGATCAAAACAAGATTGCTTTATATATGCGACAAATAGGTTCCGAAAATTCAAGAAACTTTTCCGAAAACAAATTGGAATAGGAACTCAAAACCAAATCCCTTGTGGTAATGGATTTTAATGACTTACTTGTCTCCCAAGTTGAAAATTCAGATCAAAACCCCTCTCTCAATTGGCTTTTATTTCCTTTTTCTCTTCCGATTAGGATTTTGGCTTTTCTTTTTCTTTTTCAAACCGAATTTCCATTTTCTTTCCATTTTTTCCAGCCGCAATTCATTTTTTCCCCTTTTTTTTGTACTATAAAAATCACAACCAGAATCTTATTCCCCAAGAAAAATTTTCTGTCACAATTACCAAAATTTTTAGAAATTGTAAATCTGCCCCCAAACTTTTGAAAATTGCAAATCTGCCCCAAATTTCATATTTCAAATCTTAAATTCTGATTTTGAAACCCAAAAATCTGTTAACTTTTTTTTTTGATTTTTGAAAAGTTGTGGAACAAGAATCGCCTATACAAAACTTGGAATAAGAAAACTGCGACAACTTCCTCTTGATTCAAATGAACTTCGAGGTATTCAAGATCGTAAGGATCACGAATATGACACTATATATATGGAAAATGATACAAGACTATCTTCTTCTTCTTCTTTTGAATAAGGTGTAATCAAGAATCAAAAAATAGTTCACGATCACAGAATCAAAGAACGACAAAGAAAACAAATAGGATTATGAGCATGCAATAATTTTCAGAAGAGTTGACGAGGAATATCACAAGCACATAAACTGTTTAAACTAAAAACTATGAAACTGACCGGGAGGTGAAGGCGAATAATACTTGATAACGCTCAGACCCTTCGACGTCCTCCTGAATCAATCGATGAAGGTGAAGGCGAATAGTAATACTAAAGTATTCTAACTCTTGGGTCCTTCGACGTTCTTTGACTCTAGATTCAATCCTACTGGTAAGAAAAATAATAAAAACACAGTTAAAACACAACACAAAAGAGTTTATAAGCTTAAAAAAAATTGAAAATAAAAATTTCAACAAAACCTTGAACCCTTTTTTTCGACCTCAGTAGATCTTTTGCTTTGCTCTGATACCAACTGATATGAATCTTCTTGCGAAGACTCACAATTGCAGAATTAATATCTTTGATCTAGTGAAAGGATCTGCAAACCCATACTATCTCGCACGAAATTCAGGTGTCTAGCCCTCGGGGTACGCCTAATCTCGACTTGCTATCTAACTAGCCCTCTGGACCAGATTACAAGATTCATTGACACTTAACTTGCCATCGGGGTTAAGCAACAATTGAATAGCTCACATGCAAAGAGTATGAACTCAAAATGTTGTATTTTTATTGATAAAAATGTGTGAAATTAGTCCAAAGGCCTCCCCTATAAATAGGGTTACAATCTCGCCCCAAACCCTAATCATAAATGGAAACTGAATTGACTTATGACAGCTTTAAGAAGCTAAAACCATTTCTAACTAAAAACCTAAAATAAATGGTAATCTAAGGTAATCTGGTAGAATTGTTCAAGAAGTAACCTTGAAGAATATTACCTTATCTAATCTTTCCAAATCTAATTCTAATCAGAATAAAAATTGAATATACTAAACCCTAATGGAATGTATTTTCGAAATTCTGCTCTTCAAAGCCCACATGGTTGAGCTATTAGTCTAATAAACCCAAACTAAAATAATGTTACAATATTTTACAGTGATCCCACTACCTCATTAAAAACCCAGTGGGAAAAATAGTATAGTGTTCTTCATGATATTTTCAGTTCGTCGATAATCTTGAATAATGAATCCAAGATGTCGATGGTGACTCCTTCTCCAATTCTTCATCATAAAGGCGATCAATCAAACCATTTAAAGCAGCATCCCTAAGCTTAGTCCTTGACCTAGCCATAGATCCCGCCATGTCACTTAGAGGATCCCGAACATATCCTTTAAATGTTTGATCAAGTAGTGGAATGTCTTCACTTATGGTGGTAGTCATCTTGGCATCTTCATCACTGCTTCATTCGGCATTTTAAATGTTAAAAAATGCATTAGAATTTGTAACATGTTGAACGTTTTGAATGAATGACGAACTAGATTAAGGCTTAAAGGTCTTTTTCCAGCCCGTGAGTTTAAAATCACTGGTTGTATTTTTGTATTTGTTGCCCAAATTCTAGCACCGGTATTTTGAACATATCCAAACCGGTGCCTATGGTTGGGGGTTACAAAAATTGGGCACCGACAAGTGATATCCGGTGCAGGCTTAAATTTCTAGCACCGGTAACATATACTGGTGCCTACATATCACATTACTAGCACCGCTCACATACGCACCGGTATGAAAATTCATAAAATACCGGTGCCTATGGGGGGTCCTCCTAGTAGTGTAAATATCGATTTTGGAAAGGGAAAAGCTGAAAATGAAAGAGATGGTTTCCTGTGAGGCAGCCTAAACTTTAGGCAGGGGCCTTTATGCAATTCTAACAATATTCTAGCTCCATGGACCTATCTCTAATAATTTTACAGGGACCAATTGCTAATAACTTTCCAAGGGCTTTTTCGTCCAATTTTTCCCATCATTTTCCGCCACCTTCAATCTGCTAAAAAATTAAAAAAAATTTCAAAAAAATAATATGAAAATGTTTAAGAATGCAAAAAATCAATAAAACTGCAACAACATCACCAGAAATTGCAAAACATCAACGAAAAATCATAAAAGATCAACTAAAAAACTATAGCAAAAAATATATCAAAAATTAAATAAAACGGCAATATATATATATATATATATATGTATAAATCAACAAAAAAAGGTCGACCACAACTAACAAAAAATCACCTGAAAATCATAAAAACATCAATAAAGATAAATTATCAAAAAAAAAAGAGATTAAAAACGACAAACATCAACCTACATCACCTAAAAGCTTAAAACATCAATTATTATCATCTAAACTTAACCCAAAATTGAAAACGTCCACATAAGAAAAAACACTACAAAACATCAATATATATCACCCAAAAGCTAAAAACATAAATTATTATCATCTAAACTTCACCTGAAAAATGAAAAACTTGTGCATAAGAAAAAACAATACAAAACATCGGTCATATCACCAAAAGACTACAATCATCAACCCATATCATTTAAAAATCACATAGAAAATGAAAAACATCAACATGAGAGAAAACAAAAAGCTAAAAATATCAACCCATATAACCCAAAAAAAAACTACAAAACATCAACTCATATCAACTAAAACTCACCCGAAAAATGAAAAACATCAACATGAGAGAAAAAAAAACTAAAAACATCAACAAAAAAGCCACGGTACCTCAAAAGTATAAATTATTCACTCTAAAAATTATAAATACCAACAATGTTTTTTTATAATTTTTTTTTACAAATATCAACATATATCATCCAAAAGTTACAAACATCAACTCCTAACACATGTACCTCTTCCACAAAATGAAAAACATCAATATAAGAAAAATGACTCTACAAACATTAACTCCTATCACCAAAACCTCAGCCAGAAAAATGAAAAAAATCAGTATTAGAAAATAAAAAATAAAAAATAAAAAAAATCAATCCATATCATCCTAATAAACTATAAAAAATCAAATTATATCAACTATACCTCACCAGAATAATGAAAAATATCAACATGAGAGGAAAACAAAAGCTACAAACCTCAAAAAAAAATTATAATACCTCAATAACATAAATTCTTAAAAAAAAAAAGAGTTCTAGTGTGATTTAATCCCATGTCTAATACCTCAGCAAGAGGAGAACAACCACTGCACCAAAGAACGTTTACTAATCATCTCAGCTTGTCAAATAAATTTTAAACCTTAGCTGTAAAACCTCAAAAAATATTCTTAAAAAAAGAACATCTGCATCAAGACTGGAACTCAGGCCTACAACATCAGAAGATTAAGAACAAACCACTACACCAAATAGTTTTTCATTGATATTGACCTCAATCAAAACATATTAAACCTCAGCAAGCCATTGGAAAAAAAACCAAAAAATCAAACCTCACCTCTGATATGAAAATCCTCAGTCCGTCGCTGTCAATGCCATCGCTAATGTCCGATGCCACCTCAGGGCGCACGTGAAGCCATACACTCCTTCTTCTTCCTCCGGGCGAATGCAACACATGCGTCTTCTTCTTCAGTGTGATTCCATCGGCACCTCCTTCCTTTTCCACTTTGGAGCGCCATCGTTATGCTCCGCCGCGCTTCTCTTCCTCTCCGCCGCATCTTCGCTAAGCTCCACCGTTGTGTTCTGACATCGCTCCTCCATTGCATGGATTTGTCGCACAAACACCCATCACACAGACGGAGGAGCCCTCTCCATAACGGCTGCCTTCTCTGTAATTGTCGTCGTCAATCCTCGATTCCATTATCATTTTCAATACTGAATTCCATTGCAGAATAGATCAAACGACAGTTGCCTAGGATGCCTCTCGTCGACGAGAGTTTTGCATGGAAGCACCGGCGCTGAAACCTTAGCTCTGCCGGTGATAATCGCGACGCCGCCGCCCTAGCTCTGCCGGTGAGTTGTAATTGCTACACCAATGAGGTGCCCTACCTCTACCGTGACACTGGATGGAAGAAGAAGAAATGTGGTGGGGGAGCGGTGGTTCCGATTGGCAAAATGGTGGTGGTTGGCGGCGGTTACAAGATTCAGAATTGGAGGAGAGAGGGAGGAAGGAAATGGAAAAAAAAAATGAAAATTTGGTTATATATTACATTTATAGCTACACAATAGGCCCCTGAATTTATTAGAAAATTTTAGAAAAAATCTCTTCCCAATTTCAAATTTACAATATTGCTGAATAAACCCTGATCTAAAGTTTAGGCTGCCTAAAAGAAGAGTTTGTGAAAATTAAATTACGAGCAGAATTAAAATAAGAAATGAAGAAAAGGAAAAAATAGCATATCCTTCTGCATGGGTACACCTCGATCCCCTTTCGGTCCATAACGATAAATATTTTCCACCAATTGTGCATACAACATCTCCATCGTGTATTTTAAAGATCTGACCTTCATTCTAATGTCAGTTATGAGATCAATCGATGGTTATACATCACAAAAGAGCCCTCTTGTTAGGAAGGTATTGGTTGACCACCAGCTACTATGAAGCAACTAGGCACGACCCTTTAGTGGAAGCATATGATGTGCTTGCCTCAGTCCCCCAACTTAGCAATTATATAGGACCCTCATTTTTTTAAAACATTACTATATATAGATAGAAATAGTAAATTGTACATGTTTTAATTAGCTGCCTCAATAATTTTTTTCTCTTCCCATCCCATTATATATGTTTTAGTTGTTAAATATTATATGGGGGGGGGGGGCTTTTCTTCTAATTTGCTTCAGGCCCCCAAAATATTAGGGTCAAGCCTACAAGCCACTCCCTTGCAGATTGGAGGCACATTGAATCTGTTCAAGATATGACCAATCAACATCCACCGACTTCTACTGTGATTCAAAGACTAATAGTATTTAAAATTTCTTCACTCGATTGAGTATTTTCTTGGTTGGTGAGACGTCAACTAGTCTACTCAACCACTAATGCAAGAAGTGGGTGTTAATGGCGGTTAAAATAGAGGTTAGAAGTTGATTGTGAAATGTCGTGTGATCAGACGGCCATTGTACTACGGCTGTATAACCACTGTGAAACGAGATGGATGTTCCAACGTTGGTTTTATATTTTTGTAGTCACTTCTGTCTTTGGAAATAAATTAAAAATCTGGATTTTGTGGTTCTATCGAAACCTAAAAATGAGATCGACCACATCGTCCCATTCTTCATATGAACACATATCGACATTCATCTTCAACACAACAAAACACTGTCATACTCATCTCTTACACTCATATCGAACCCATAATAATAATATTCAAACAACAATCATTTATCCACCTTGAACAATAACATATAGTAAAATTTACAGGTCAATTTACCAAAAACAAAGAAGAAACAAAGAAGAAACCATACCATGCTAATATGAAGTTTATTACCACACATTTCATATCTGAAGTCATAGTTGCAGAGTCGAATTTAAAAGAAAAAGGAGGAAGTGTTAATTTTGGCAAAGGAGGAGGATAAAAAAGAAGAAAGAAAGAAAGGAAAGATCCAAGAAATAAAATGGAGTTTGTGAAAATTGTTTACAGCTTGGAAGGAGGGCATACCAAACTCTAAATATTTTTTAGGATTCTTGCTTTAGTACACTCCAAATACCAATTCCAATTTTGGAAGTGCCTTAGGAAATTCACTTTCTAAGTTGGTTCCTCTTTTAGAAATTTCTTGGGAGTGCTTTAAAATAGTAGATTTTAGTGCATATTTTTGAAGGGTTTCTTAAACGAAAGTTCAATTGCCATTATCTATTTTAGTGCATTCCATATAAATGTTCCAAAGTCATAAGTGCCCTCGAATGTGCATTTCAGACACCTATTCCTCATTCGGAATTGCCCTTGAAAGTTATAAAATAGTAGTTTTTAGTGCATATTTTTGTAGGGTTCCTTAAACTGCAGTTCAACTGTCGTTATCTACTCTTGTGCAATCTAGACACATGTTCTGATTTCGATGCTGCCTTCGGATATGCACAAAACTATACAATGGAGCCATCGTACGACATTTTCAGCAGTGGCTCAAGTCCAACCACCATTGATCATACTTCCGGCAATAGTTATTCACCAACTATTGTCTAACAAATTTTTGGAGCCATCCATTATCAACTCAAGCACCTGAACACATGTTTCAAGTTTGGAACATAAGATAAATGGAGGTTTCAAAGGAAAAATCCATAACCGCCATTCAGTGGAGCCATTAATGATGAATCTTGTACTAGTGAACAAGAAACATGGGTGGATATAGGTTGCCATTAGGCGTTTTGTTAGGGTGAATCAAGAAAGGGAAAGAGAATCTGTGATTTTGATTCCCTTGGTTAGTGTTTGGTTTGCATTTTTTACCATTCTCTTTCCCTATTTTTGTTTTTTATTATTCTCCCATTTGGATGTTTCATGTTTCTCTAGTCTAACCCAACTTCCTTCTTTTAGCCTTCACAAAAACCACACGTATTCTCCACCTCTTTCTAACACTACCATAGGCAGATTCCTATGGCACCAGTTGCTTGGGGCTACGGCATCGATCGTTCATGTCTCTTCTCATCCGGTGCCTAAGTAGGGTGGTTCTAAAACATAGTTACTATGGCACCGATTATAAAAACTAGTGGTGTAAGGTTACATTCAAGCACCGATAATTGATATACCAGTGCTAAACGTTGAGTCCTCAATATTGATCACCGGTACCTTTATAGCACCGGTTCATAACATAAATCGGTGCCTTAAACCTAATAGATTACAAAAAATAGCACCGGGTTGTATTTTTTTTCGGTGCTGTTTATTTGGTGATGGATGTCTTAGCACCGGTCATATTATTGGTAAAACTGGTGCTTATTATTTTTCAATTTGCAATATCCTTTTCAAATTGTTCTCGACCCTCCCAAAATTGAAACCCAGAGAAAATTAAATTGATTGTAAGTAAGAACATTTGAAAATCTAAGAATCTTAAGTGGAAAAAAACAATCCATCAAAATGGTATAACTTCATACAAAAGGTGGAAATGTGTCCCAATAAAATATATGGTGAATATACACTAGGTCCACTGAAGTATTAGTTTGTTAGGAAGACACGTTCACCCAAGCTTCACACCTTGTGTCTGTGACGTTTATCTCCTTAATCATTGTACGCTCCTCTTGTTGGGGGAAATATTGATTGTACACAAAATAACTACGATTTGTTGAAGAAAACAATTTGAAATGTCGAAATGATGCAGCATTTAAGCACCAAGGAAACATGGTGTGTATATGATCTATATTATTACGCATGCTTTAACCAATGCATTTGAAATACCTTTTTGTTAGTTTTAGTTGGTAGATTGCTAGTATTAGTTGAGCTTACGTGACAGAGGGTTTAGAAGCCCATGTTTGGTTTTCTTGTCTAAATCCCGCATTTTGTAGACTTAATTGGTACTAATGAACATCTTATATCCATGGGCTCCTTGATCTTTTTGGTGATCATCTTTAGAAGGTCGCCCGTGGGTACTTTTTGGTTACATTCTAAGTGAAGGTCATTTGTAAGAGCACTAGAAGGTTGAAGGTCGTTCACAAGGATGGTAGAAGAGGTGAAGGCCATTCCCATTTAAATGGCAAAAATTGAAGGCCACAAACTTCAAGGTAGAAGGATATTAAAGCCAAACATAGGCGGGTTCAAAGTTTAAGATGGTACAAGGAGAAAATGGTGAATTGTGGTCCAGGGAGTGTTGCCTTAGTCCGAGAAAGTACCAGGAAGCATTAGCTTTCAGGGTTGGTTTCATTGGATTCTTCTTCTCGAGTACTACAAAATCAACTACCAGAACTCCCAATTCGGACTAACGGTTCACCCGTAGCAAGCAAACGAAGTTTAGCCAACGAAGCAAAGGCTGCCCTTTATGGACCGCAAATGGTAAAACACCAGTAGCTCATGAAAAATCACACAACCCACACTACACAAGAGTTCCAGGGGATCCGTGAAGACCTTCATGAGGCAAAAGCGCCAAGCCATGACAGAAGTACCGGGTCGTGATGCTTGGAGATGAAGAATTGAAGATTTGGCTAAGTATGGAGCCAGGCCATGAAAACCTTCACGGACCATGAATGAATTCCAAAGAAAGACCATGTACTGTTCGCTGTCCATGAAAACCTTTATGGACAGTGAGAACTTCTGAGTAAAAACTGCATACTGTTCGCGGTCCGTGAAAACCTTCACTGTGGCACGAGAGAAGCTTCATGAACCACGCCATATCCCATAGCTCGCAGCTCTGAATGTTCATGGACCATGCCAGATCCCAAGTCCCATGCTTGAATGCTTCACGGACCATAACATTCCTACCGGTTTGTGAGCCTTGGCGGCTGACCTAGGGTTTTGCTATTTCGGCTTATTTTGGGCCTATTTTTAGTCCAAATCTCCTACTTCTATATATAGGAGCTTTATTATTCTAATAAATTATTATGAAGTAGATTAGAAAGTAGAATAGAAGCTAGATATAATGTAGAGTACATTCTCTCTCTAGTTAGAGGGAAGGAATATGAGAGTTCTTCTTCTCCTTCCTTCTCCTTTTCTTCTTCTCCTTCCTTCATCTTATTTTCTAGATCCATGACATCTAGCCTAATATTTTCCATGGATCTAACCTTTGTAGGGTATAATTTTTGCTTAGGATTCATCTTGGCACTTGGTATGTTCTATTTGCTTTATGAGATTCATTAGGTTCATCATATCTTTGTGTTTATGATATTATTGTGATTGTTCTTGAATGTTATAAATGCATAAGTAGTACACCACATATATGCACACACTTTGGGATATACTCATGTATGGTGAAAATATTGATGCCCCCTTGGGAAGCGAAATCTCGATGTTAGAATGGGTAGGGGAGAACGTGTTCATGTGGGTGTGTGCATGGGGGATTTGAGAATGCTCTAACATATTTGCCATTGCACCAGTCTTAGCTGACTTCGTAACTGTTGTCCAAGAAGTTGCGGGTAAAGATAGTGACTTGTAGCAATCTAGGTGTTGTGTTTAACCCTAGTATCATAGATAATGTGCATACGAACCTTGAGCCTAGTGTATATAGGACCCGGGGGGAGTAGTTGCATTCATTATGGAAGCTCGAGATGTAATAGCACGGAGGTTAAACAGACCTGCAATGATGGTTGGACCTCGTTGTATTCCCCTAATTACGATAGCAGTGCCGATGGAGGGCTGCGAGCATATCCGCTATGACAGGGTTTGGCAAGTGTATGCCATAGGCCACACCACGCATTGTGAACACACTGATAGGTCTTTTGTATGTCTATATGTGAATGAACCGAGGATTGAAGCATTATAACTACCATGTTGCCAAAATGATTCCCAAGTGGTTAGTATAAATATTTTACTTGTTTGTCAATTACATGCTAGTAGTTTTTAGTTGAAAATAACAACCCCACCTCCCTAATTGCATGTTTACATTACTAGTTATTCCTTTCACTCGTGTAGATTGACGACTTGTATGAGGTTGTGTTTTAACTAGTGCTTGAGTCTAGCATCCTTGTGGACAAACCCAGGGTTTGCTACTTACTACCAGTTGGTAGCTTAGCAGTAAGAACATGTGCTGAATATAAATCTCTATCTTTAACCCGTAAGCCCTTCAGTTTGTGTTTTAACGACAACTCGGTTGGGCCAGGTCAAATTTTAGCATCATTTTCGAGGATGCTCTTCTGGTCGAGTATTAGTTAAGCATAACATGTTAGTGACTAGTTAGTATTGATTTTATCTTTTCTTGTTTTTGTTTTCCAAGGTAGGTATTGCTTGAGTTCTTGGTGAAAATCAAGGACTCTTGCACTACAATTCCAAATTTTGTGTATTTTCTTTGTTGGGGTTTAATTGAGAAAAGAAAAAACAAATGTGGGAAAGCACTCAACAGAGGGCACTTTGTAGGGTGGTCATTGTGATTATCCTATAGAGTGTTGCCCAAGGTTGAGTGAATATGGGAGAAGAATGGCTCAAAGAGCAAGACTTTGTAGGATATGTCATTGCTACCACCCTATGGAGTCTTGCTCTTGAATGGGCAAAATTGAGAGAAAGGTTTGAGTCGTTGGTTCCCAAGGTCGATGGGATTAAGACGGTTACCCATACCACAACTCTCTAAATTTGAGGTTTAGTGGTAACTCAAATTTGTGGTATGGGAATGCATTGGGAAACCAGCACGTTGGGTTAGATAGTTGGATTTTACCAACTTACCCAAATCCCCAAAATCAATCCCTAGGATTGGTTCCCAAATCGTATTGTGTAGAAATTTTGCAAGCTATAGCTAATGTGACCAAGAGTAGTGATTTACTCCAATCACAAGTGCTTAGGGAGATTAGCAATTTGTGAACTCAAATATTATCAAGCATTGAGAAAGTTGAAGGGCAAGTGCTTAATTTGATGAAAAGGGTGAACCAACTAGAAACCCAATATTCCGAAAATGAACCGTCGCTAGTTGAGTGTAAACTTTTGGTAGATGAATCTAAAGGGGATATGGAATTGTTTGTTGAAAGTGAAAAAGTCGAGGAAGGGGTAATTATACTTAATTTTCCATATTACCTATTTTCACCCCTACCTCCACCTATAGAACCAATTCCCACATGTTTAGAAACCTTATAGGAAACCATAGGAAGCCAATTGAAAATGCTAAGCTTCCATACTACCTATTCCCTCTAAGGTTGACTGATCCTCTACTATATCTTCCTCTTGGAAGATTCTTGCCCCCTACTCTTCATTTTTGGTTGTCTAAAGTGATGGGATACAAACCCACACCCTATGGATAACATTAGGGGTGTGCCGATGACCTTAAATATACAGAACTTCTTGGGAGGCAACCCGAGCTTTGAAAAATTAGATTAGTTTAGCATTTTTGGTGTGTTTTTCTATTTGTAGCTTCTTTTTTTTTTGGGGTATTATTACACTTTGGTGTGCATTTTTGTTTTGTAAGAAGCATATGGTTCTTGGAGGAAGGTTAGAAAATGGGGAGTCCAACTCATGGACCATGTAGACGTAAATGGTTTGTGATGCTCAAATGGTGGACAATGAGGAGAACCAAACCCCAAATTCATGGGGTGTGTACACGTGCACAACCCATGAAGCTCACATACTTTCCTACACTGCCCAATCACCATTTCTTCCCTACCACCACCCTACCACCACAAAAATACCACCCAAAACCTACCTACCCTCAAAACTCTTGAGACACACACATCGAGACCTAAGAGGTAACTCTCCATTGTGATTCAATTCCTTATTCAATTTACGGTGCAGGATAGTGGTTAGATTGATCTTTCATGATTAGAGGTTATTGGTAGTATAATGAGGGTGATGGTAGTTTATTCTTAATAGTCTATGATTGTGCCATCAAGGGTTTATTTTAGTGTTCCTTTTTCATTATAAGTGTTCTCCTATTTTTTTCCCATTGACATGTATTCCTTGATTTTGTATATGCATTGAGGACAATGAAATCTTTAAGTGTGGGGAAGGGGATTAGATAGAGTTTATTATTTTTAGTTGTTTCTATGTAGTTAATAGCTATTCTAAGGGAATTTTGAAAAAAAATTAAAAAAATTAAAAAAATTTAAACCTGGACAAGTCGAAAACCCAAAAGGGAGACTTGGGTAACATTAGGAAAAACTCGGATAGGTTGAAAAGCCTAGGTAAAAGTGAGAAGCTTGGCCCGGCTAGACTTACGAGTCTAGGCAAAAGTGAGAGGCCGTGTGGAAAAAGGTGAGAGGTGAGCATATTTTGTGGGATAAAGCTAGGATGAAAACCCGAAAGGGCTCCTAGGAAAAATGAGAGAAATATAGAGGAAAAAAAGAAAAAAGAAAAAAGAAACTAGGTTGACGATACATTGGACTCCTTGATTGCAACTAGGTCAAGAATCTTGAGTTATCCCTATGTTGCAACCAAGTCGACGGCTTTTAAATTTTCTTGGTGGATTGTTTTTCTTGAGGACTACTATTTGATTCCTTTTGGCACTACTTTGGGGGAAGTAAGCTTGGTTTTATTCCGATGTTTTGTCACTTATCTTTTTCCATACACATTTACTTGCTTTGAGTGGTTTGGTTGCTTTAGGAACTTTGGGGAATGTGAGAGTTGTGAGTATTTTCACCTTCTTGGGGGAACTAGGGTAGCTTGGGAATAAGTTGAATGCCTTGGCTATTTTTGCATGCTTCATTCCACTTGAACCTTTTTCTTTGATTTTATTTACTCGAGGACAAGTAAAGGTTTGAGTGTGGGAAGTCTGATCAGCACCATTATGCATGCTTTAACCAATGCATTTGACATACTTTTTAGTTAGTTTTAGTTGGTAGATTGCTAGTATTATTTGATTTTACAAACAAGGGATTTAGACGGCCATGTTTAGTTTTCTTGTCTAAATCCTGCATTTGGTAGACTTAATTGTTACTAATGGACATCTTGTATCAATGGGCTCCTTGATCTTTCTTTTGATCATCTTTAGTAGGTCACCCGTGGGTACATTTTGGTTACATTCTATGTGAAGGTCGTTCGCAAGAGCGGTAGAAGATTGAAGGCCATTTGCAAGAAAGGTAGAAGAGGAGAAGAAAATTCACATTAGAATGGTAGAAGATGAAGGCCACAAACATCAATGCATGGTAGAAGGAGATTGAAGCCAAATATAGGTGGATTCAAAGTTCAAAATGGCCAAAGGAGAAAATGGTGAATTATGGTCTGAGTAGTGTTGCCTTAGTCCGAGAACGATCCAGGAAGAATTAGCCTTCAAGTTGGTTCCATTAGATTTGTCTTTTCAAGTACCACAAAATAGACTACTAGAACTCCCGATTTGGACTAACGGCTCACCCATAGCAAGCAAACAAAGTTCAGCCGACGAAGCACCGAGGCACTTCACGGACCGCACATGGTAAAACACCAATAGCCTGAGACAAAGCACATGACCCACACTACATAAGAGTTCCAGGGGATCCATGAAGACCTTCACAAGAACTTCACAAGGCAAAGATGCCGGGCCATGACAAAAGTACAGGGCCATGAAGCTTGGAGATGACGAATTGAAGATTTAGCTAAGTATGTAGTCGGGCCGTGAAACCTTCACGGGCTGTGAAGATATTCTTGAGCGAGACCATGTACTGTTCGCTGTCTGTGAAAACCTTCACGGAGCGTGACAACTTCTGAGAAAAAACTGTGTACAGTTTGCGGTCCGTAAAAACCTTCACGGATTGCACCAGATCCCACGGCCTGCGGCTCTGAACTTTCATAGACCGCACCAGATCCCATGGTCCACAGTTTTGAATGTTTATGGACTACGCCATATCCCACACCCTATGCTTGAATACTTCACGGACCTTGACGTTTGTGCCGGTCCATGAAGCCTTAGCGGCTGACCTAGGGTTTAGGCCTATTTTGGGGCAAATCTCCTACTTTTATATATAGGAGACTTAGTCTTCTACTAAATTATCAGGAAGTAGAATAGAAGCTAGATATAATGTAGAGTACAGTCTCTCTCTAGTTAGAGAGAAGGAAGAGGAGAGTTCTTCTTCTCCTTCCTTCTACTTTTATTTTCCTTTCCTTTTCTTTTCATCTTATTTTCTAGATCCATGGCATCTAACCTAATATTTTTCATGGATCTAACCTTTGTACAGTAGAATTTTTTCATAGTATTCATCTTGGCACTTGGTATGTTCTATTTGCTTTATAAGATTCATTAGATTCATCCTTTCTTTGTGTTTATGATAATATTGTAATTGTTCTTGAATGTTATAAATGCATGAGAAGTAAACCACATCTAAGCACACACTTTGGGATATACTCATGTATGGTGCAATTATTGATGCCCCACTAGGAAGAGAAACCTGGTTGTTGGAATGGGTACAGGAGAACGCATCCACGTGAGTGTGTTCACGGGGGATTCGAGAATGCTCTGACCTATTCGCTATCACACCCATCTTAGCTGACTTCATAACTATTGTCTGAGGGGTTGCGAGTAGAGATAGTGAATAGTATCAAACTAGGTGTTGTGTTGAAACCCTAGTATCACATATAAGGTGCCTACAAACCTCGGGCCCGGCGTATATAGGACCCGGGGGGAGTAGTTGCATTCATGGTTGAAGCCCGAGATGTAATAGCACGGGGGAGAAACATACCTGCAATGATGGTTGGACCTCGTTGTGCTCCTCTAATTATGATGGCAGTGCCGATGGAGGGTTGCGAGCGCACCCAGTGTTACGAGGTTGGGGAAGTGTATGCCATAGTCCACACCACATGTTGTGAACACACTGATAGTTCTTTTGTATGTCTATATGTGAATTAATCGAGAATTGAAGCATTAGAACTACTATGTTTCTTCGCTTAGTATAAATAGTTTACTTGTTTTTCAATTACATGCTTGTAGTTGTTAGTTGAAAAAAACAACCCCCCCCAAATTTCATGTTTACATTACTAAATCCTTCCCCTCGTGCGAATTGACGACCCGCAGTAGGTTGTGTTTTAACTAGTACTTGAGCCCTAGCATCCTTGTGGATAAACCCAAGGCTTTCCGCTTACCACCCCTTGGTAGCTTAGCAGTACGAATGGGTGCAGAATATAAATCTCTATCTTTGACCCATAAGCCCCTCAGCTCGTGTTTTGACGACAACCCAGTCGGGGTAGGTCAATATAACTATATTTTAACAATGTATTTAACACCAACCCTGATGTAATGTTAAACGCTCAATGTTAAATCGTTAATGACAAACACACCATGTCTCACTGGTACTCATACACTACAAAATCTCCACATTTGAAATTGTGGAGTTCTACAAATGTTATAGCACCATTTCAAAATTAAAGAAGCATTACTTTGTTGAAGGGCACTACATGAACAGAAAGCAACCAATGCAATGCCTATTAACTAATTCTTCTTCCATGAAGCTTGTTGACAATAAAAATTAACATAGAAAATCATTTAAAATGTCGAAACGAAGTAGTTTTACAGCAACAACGAAACATGACATGTATAAACAAACCATCTGAAACATGTCATGTTTACTTGGTGCTGATAGACTGCAACATCTCCACAGTTTAAACATCAAATTCAAATCATCAAAACATGCAAAAAGACATGTAAACCGGTGCTGATGTAACTTCCATTAAATTTTCCCACAACACGAGTAGGCATTGAAAACCATTTAAACAGTCGAAATGAAGCAATTTTACAGCACCAAGGAAACATGATGTGTATAAACAAACCATGCCAAACACGTCATGTTTCCCTGATTTTGGTAGACCGTAACATCTTCACAGTTTGAACAAGCCAAAAGACATGTTAACCTTAAGTAATACACTACAAATTCTCCACATTTTAAGCATGAACTTGAAAGAGATTTAAAATGTCGAAATGTTGCAGCATTTAAGTACCAAGGCTTTTAGTGTGTTTACCTATTGTGCAAACATATAAACACACTAAAATTCTTGGTGCTTATACACTTTAAATTCTCCACAATTTAAATTTTAGAGTTGTACGAATGTTACAACACTTTTAGTAATGGAAGAAGCATTACATAGTTATAGGGCAATAGATGAATCAAAGCAACCAAGCTTCCTTTCCCTTTAACTAATGCATATTTCAAGATTTAAAATGTCGAAATGAAGCAATTTTTCAGGGATACAGAAGCAAGGAGTGTATAAACTTTCCATGCCAATCACTCCGAGTTTTCGTGGCCAAATAGACTGCAATATCTCGACGATTTGAACATCAACTAAAAATATCAAATCACGGAAAAAACCTTCAAAGTCATACATAGCTAAATAGAATATCACAGTTTATATCAAAGGGTAAAAATGTTACAACACTTTTCGTAACGGAAGAAGCATTACATATTTAGAGGGTAATACATGATCGAAGTCAACCAATGCAGTACCCTCTAACTAATGCTTATTCATTTAAAATGTTGAAATGAAGCAGCTTTACAGGACCGAGGAAACCTGGAGTGTAGGTTTCCTCGGTACGGTTAGCCTGCAATATCTCAACATTTTAAACTATAACTAGAACTCACCAAAACACAACAAAAACCGGTAAACCTTAATATAGAACTCATTCAAAACATTTTATTTGTTTGACGCATTTAAAACTAAATTATAAACACATCAACATCCCACAGTAAACTATATCACATTACTTACAGAAAAAACCTTCAAAGTCCTACATAGTTAAATAGAAAATCATAGTTTATACCACAGGGTACATATTCTACAATTTATATCACATAGTACAAATCTACAGGTGCTCCTCAAATTATTTCACAGTCAAGAAAAACCAAAAAATTAAACCATACCCAAGGAACTATATATATGTGTGTGTGTGTGTAATACATTTTTTATTTCATCACAAAATGCGGAAAACATCGCACAACCCAAAAATTACGAAAATGGAAAAATCTCACACACCCCTTGAAAGGCAACATGATTGAAAATCTAACACACCCATCAAAACAGGAAAAAAAGAATGATATATAAAAAATAATAACCTAGACAAAAAATCTAACACAACAAACAAAAAAACAATATCATAGGTACATGAATGAAGCGATGGCAGAAGGAAGAAGGTGGTTATGAAGGGAGGAGGGGCGAAGCACTGGTGGTAATGCTTGGATGATTAGGAGGACACGGGAGGGGGTAGGGGAGATGAAGAAGGCGGTTATGGAGGTAGGAGAGAGTAGGTGGCGGCGGTGAGGGAGAATTGGTGGAGTAGGAGGATGAGAGGCAAATGAGGGAGTGAGTAGCTTTAGGGTTTCAAATTCATAATTATATAGACAATTTTTGAAGGGCTCAGATGAAATCAACATATAGAAATCAGGGGTTCAGATTAAACCTAGATAGGATCTTCATTAATGATGGGAACCGGTGATGAATATTACGGGAACCGGTGCTAACTATTGATTAATGCAGCTACCTAATGCTGCCTTGCAATTCAATTTTTTTACAACCCTAAAGCAGACATGTAATTTATTGTCAAACTATAAAGCACCGGTTGTCAGACCGGTGCTAGAACCATAAATTGGTGCTAAAATTGGTTAAAGCAGCTGCTTGATGCTGCGTGAGTATTAAATTTTTTTACAACCCGAGAGCAAACATGTATTTCTTTTCCAAACTATGGAGTACCGGTAGACAGATCGGTGCTACAATTAAGAACCCATGCTGAAATGGTGTTAAAGCAGCTACTTGATGCTGCTTAATCCCGACGCGCTGTAGAATTCTAGCACCGCATTGTGTAACCGGTGCTGACGGTATAGGCAAACCTGTGCTGAATATTAACATACTGAATATTGAGTTCCCTGCCCAAAAATTGACTGGTTCTTTTCATGTGGTGCATCCAAAATAACTTAGCACCGGTTAATCAACACTCGTAACCGGTGCTGAGTCGTCGTACAAATATTTTGAAATATTCATTTGAAGTCCCTATCAAGGGAAAATTTTCTGTCAATTGTTTTTATACCCAACTGGGCTAAAAAATATTCTGTTCAAAACTCAATAGACCTCGTGTTTCAAGATTGGGTCCAATGGATACCGTCAAACCCTCTAATCAGAACTTTGTTGAAATAACATTATTACCCTAAACTTAAATTCAACTCCTTATTGGTGCCAAATAAAACCACATTGTGTATTCCTTGGTTAATATATGTTTAAAAAAGAATGTCATGTTTTATTAGAATTCGGTAAAGCGCTAGCATCTGTGCTAGAGTATCTGACTATAGATGTCCTAGAAGTTAGGAAGTCCTAAAGGGAGCTTTTCTTTGTTATTTATTGACACCAAATATTGAATATTTTTCTGAATCATTTTAGGAATTCCCTTTTGGGACCAACAGTGTACGATTTCATCCAAGCGGAATTCAATTTAGAGGTGCAGTGAAATTTTTACTTTTGCACCTAGGTCGCTCCAAGAATCTTAAATTGTCGAAATGCAAAATTGGTGATTCTATAGTGCAATTCACTATTGTATCATCATAACTACAAGATTATGACTTGATTGGGTGGATGGAACATCACCAAAACTGATCATACAGAACAAGTACTACATTTAACTTCATTGTAGTGTTGCCCAAAACTAAGATTCACCTTGAGCATTGATTTGAAACACTTGATTCTTGTTTTTAATTCCTAAATATATGAATTATGTCCAATGGAATATTTGAATGTATAAATTTCAAAGCAGTAATACATATCCAAGACTAAATTGTTCAAAAAGGTTTGGAAATATAAACGGAAAATTATATTTCTTTAATGTAAAAGCATGATAATCCTCGAAGTAGTGGATAACATAGAATTGTTTCAATCCGTAGTCAATAAAATAATCACTTCAAAAACAATAGTATTATAATGACAATGAGTATCGAAATTCATGAATAATATCTAGCAAACGGCTCTTCATCCAACATGTGTGCATCTTCAAAGCTTGTCCCAACATCGCCCTCCCTAAAGCTCGAGCCTTGATATGTAGGAAAAGGTTTAATTGCTTTCATTTTGTCTGAGAATTGGTATTGAAATACCTTTCCCATGTGATCACACCAGGACCTTTAATATTGTGATTCTGTCAGTAGACTTTGTACACCCACCTCCAACGCTGTGACTCTAGATTCCAAAGTAGAACCCACAATGTCCTAAGGGAATTTAAAGAAAGCGTCTGATGTAATCTTACCTATTGGATGCCCGTATTTATTGTGAGGATAGTGGTGGACAGCTACTTTTGTGCACTGATCGGAGATTAGGCTACAGAAACCATAACAACATGTTTTCTCTGCACCATGTCTCAACTCGTTCACTATTTGCTACCCAAATTCCATCGGAGTTTTTTTTAATGCTGTACAGGTGTCTCATCCTCATCCAGTGAACCTCAATGTTCACTGTGATAGGGTCAATTCTGGATGCTACAAAGTGGTACCATCCATTCATCTCAGGAGTCAGCAGTTTTTCCAACCTGGTTTAACAATAGACTCAACATTGGTTCCCTTCCTAGATACTGTCCTCACAATCTCCCATCTGGTGGGATCATTAAAATCCCAACCCTCATTGGTATAGTAGTGGAATGCAAGAAATTCATCCTCCTTGGGGGGAACATTTGGCAACCCACACAATTCGTTAATGGATTCTACAGTTAATTTCACCATTTTTCCATGACAGAATGCCTTAGTCCACCTTCCAGCACACAACAAATTAGCATAGAACTCACTCACTGTGTTGAGGTTGAACATAGGAGGCGTGTCACACAATTTCTCCCACCCAAGTTCCCTGATTGTTTATTCAAAGGAGGGAGCATTTTTTATTCCCCTCTCTGAAAAATGGCGCCTTTGTTTGTAGGTTTGTGCCATTAATTTTTCCTGCTCCGAAATTAACCTTTTCTCCTATTGTTCAACATTGGATTGCATCTCTGAAGAGGAAGGGGATGCATTGTGTGTCCACTTGTAGGGAGTTTTGGGTGCCATATCCTACATTGTCAAATGAGGCATTTCAGCAAAAAAACTTCCATGCAACCAAAAAACCTATACAATACTTGCTTTCTTGAACATCAACATACCCTCAATGCGACCCAATCAAATCCAATCTATACATAAGTGTTGTTATTATACATTGAATCTATGTACATGATTGCAATATAGAAAAAAATTGGAGAGAAAAGTGAACCAACATTGAAAAAATTTGTTACTTTTACAAAAACTTTGGGTTCATGATTAATAATCTAGTACAATATAATAGCAATGTTTGGAAGAGAACTTACCTTAATCCTTCATAGAGTTTGGGAGTCTGAAACTAGGGGGAAAATGAGTTAGTTTTCCTCTAAAAAGTTTTGAAAATGAAGAGCAGTTGCGCGTGGATCTGTAGAAAATACATAACTTAAATTTACTAGCACCAATATGAAGCTTCAAAACCGGTGCTAAACTAAATAAAAGCAACGGCTTAAGGCTGTGTTGAATTATTTTTTCAAAGTTTTCTCCCAACCCGAGAACAAACTTGAAAAATAATTTCCAAGGCTTAGCACCGGTTCAATAATAGGTTTTGAATTATTGCAAAACCAGCGTTGTTAACAAAAAAATAGCTGTGTATAGCTGTGTGCATTGATTTATTAAAATCCTTTTCTCAATCTGAGAGATAATCCTAGAAATTTTGTCTAAGTACACAGCTCCGGTGTCCGGACCGATGCTGAAATTACAAAAACCGGTACCAATAATGGAACAGAGCACATACTTTGTTTTCAACCTTTAACGAATATTACTATTAAGAGCACCGGTTTATGAAAACATGTGCTACATTCATGTATGGCACCGATTTATACGAATTTGGTGCTATTTATCATGTATTGCACCAGCTTTCAGCAAAGGTTTCTACAAAACAAGTGCTAGAAAAATATTGCAGCACTGATTTTGTGGAATTATGTGATAATACCGGTGCCAATTATGATTTCAGCACTGGTTCTGGAGGCCACCAGGTTAGAGACCGGTGCCATAGTACGTGTTTTCCAGTAGTGTAACCTTCCTTCTTCATAAAACCTTCAGCTTCACCGCCATCGACCATTGTCAAGCGACATGTGATCTCTATTTTTTGAGCTCCAAGACAAGGTTATACATTATATGGCATTTGGTTGGGTAAATAAGGAAAGAGAAGTGAAATCTGAGATCTTAATTCCCTTAGTTAGTGTTTGGTTTGGCTTTTTTTATCATTCCCTTTCCCCATTTCTAGCTTTACCATTCTCCCAATTGGATGTAACGTGATTCCCTGGTCTTACCTTGAGAATGGGATTCCCCTTCCTTCATCTTCCATTTCCCCCTTTGTTTTATCAACTCCAAAATAAAATAAGATTATATTTTTTATTTATTATTAAAATAAAATTATAAAATTATGGAAACCTTCTTAGAGAAAACATTTTTTAGTAGGAGCTGACTGTGGGTGAAATTACATGCACTAAAGGTGTACTTTTAGGGCAATGAAATGGGGGAGAGGCAGGCCTAAGAAGAAGACAGCAACACCACCAGTGAGGCTAAGGAGTGCTATACGGGTGACAGGTATGAGAACTAGCAGTCAAGCTAACTTGAACAAAGAAGATCTAGGATTTGAGGATAAAGAAGATTGAGAAACGAAGCTGGAGGTAGCTCAATCGGAGAAGGTTAGTATCAATGACTTGCATGATAATTGTAAGGAGAAGACAACTGAAAGATTATGGGTTGATGTAATAATTGGAATCGAATTCAGTCCAATGGCATGAAAATCAAGTTTAGGGAACCAACTATGGATAATGGACAGTTGAAATTGAAATTGATGAAAAGGATGTTAGGTCAGAAATGGAATTCTGGGAAAATGCTCTGATTATGTATGTTATTGGAAGATATTTAACAATGAATGCAGTGAGAACATATATGATGAGCTCATGGTCTTTTAATCTTGATGTTTAAATAAAATGGAGATATGGAGTTGGTATTAAGCAAGGGGCCCTATTCTATATACAACATGACTATGTTTTTGTAAAAATGGAGAGCTAAGTTTGATTTGAAGAAAGATATGGTGACAAAGCTACCAATCTGGGTGAAATTACCAAGTCTGCCTCTGCATTTAGGGGAAGAAAAGATTCTGAGCAAAATTGGGAGTGCTATTGGGAGACCAATGGTAACAGATGAGTGTACGACTAACAAACTAAAGGTATTCTATGCAAGAATACTAGTTGAAGTAGATATCACACAGAGTATGCAAGAAACAGTAACAATCAAAGATATTGATGAGGGGAAAATACAGCAGAAGATAGACTATGAATGGAAGCCAATTTTCTATGAACAATGTAGAGTTATGGGTCATAAATTTAAGGAAAAGGTTGTACAAAAAATGGTGAAGCAATGGAGAGTGAAAAAAAATAGGGGGGAGGATAGTGCGGAGATTCAGAAGAAATGGAATGATAAAATTGAAGGGGCTAAAAGTGGAGAGGAGAGTAAAAAATAAGGTCAAAAGGCAAACAAATCATGGTTGAGGAGAATCTAACTGCAAGGCAGAATCTGAGCAGCATGACATATGGGCAGAATAACATCAGGGGACTGGGGATTTGGATTGATCTCTCAGATACCTATGATCCTGGCCCATTATTATATCATGGAATGTGAAGGGCATCAACAAAATAGCAAAGAAAAGGGAGATCAACACCCATCTCCTGAATATTGATTTGAAAATTGTTGTCTTAATTGAAACGAGTAAAAAAGGAGAAAGCTAAGGCAGTGAGAAGAAGATTGGGAAGCAAATGGAGTTATGAGGATAACTATATGAAGCATGGTAATGGTGGAATATGGCTCATGTGGGATCCAAGTAAGATTTGTATCAAGAAACTCAGAAGCTCTGAGTAGTTTATCCACTGTGAAGTCTTTGATTTGAAGGGCATATTGTAGTATCACCTAACAGCAGTTTATACTTCTAATTAGATTTCGAACAGGAGCAAACTGTGGAAGGATGTAGAGGAGATTGGAAAAACCGAAAGAGGAGCATGGATGCTAGTGGGGGATTTCCACAATGTGCTTGCTCTAAAGGATACGATTGGAGGTAATGCAGTACAATATAGTGAGTATGTGGATTTGGAGGGGATGATGGAGAAAATAGGGCTATTTGAATGTGAGTCAAGTGGGGACTATTTCACTTGATTTAATAAGCAAGTGGATAGAATAATCTACTCAAGAATTGACATGGTTGTAGCAAATGTTGATTGGTTCCAGTCTTACCCAAATGTGAAAGTGCATAATGAAGAACCAAAAATCTAGATCATGCCTTAATCAAGATATGCTTGGAGGAGAACCTGATAAACAGGAAGAAAAATAGTTTAAATGTGTCAATTGTTTGATGGAAAAAAATGTGAAGCAGTAAGTAAAAGAGAATTGGAGAGGAGATGGAGAGGAGATGGAGAGGGGGGTCTGCTATGTATAAACTATGGAGAAAAGGTTGAGACTGCAACCTGTACTAAGGAAATGCATGAAACAAGTCACTGATATCAAAAGTAAATATTTGACTGCAAGATTTGAGTTATCAGAAGCACGGAGAGAACTAATTTAGGATAGAATTAATGCAGAGAAGATGCAACGGGTGTTGAACTATACTCAGGAACTAATGAAGTAGGATGAAATAGATGAAAAGTTGGCTAGACATAAAGCTAAGGTAGACTGGCTGAGACTGGGAGACAGCAACAATGCTTATTTTCATGCCACTATAAAGGCTAAAAATAAGCAGGCTGGGATCAAATGCCTGGAGTTGGAGAATGGGGATAAAGTGGCAGATCAGGAAGTGATTTTAGAAGGGATCTTACAGCTTTATGATTAACTTGTGGGAGTTGTATCTGAGAAGCTAGAGGGAATTGATTTGAATGTCATCAGAAAAGGGAATAGAGTAAGTAGGGAAGGATGTGAAAGATTAATAAGGCAAGTAACAGAAAAGGATATATGGGGAGTACAAAAGAGCATAGGTGAGAGCAAAGCCCCTGAAGTTAATGGGTATAAATCTAAATTTTTTAAACTGAATTGGGACACAGTAAGTGAAGATATTGTCAGTGCAGTAATAGAATTCCCTGAGAAGGAGAAATTATACAAAGATGTAAATATCACTGCAGTTACCTTGATTCCAAAAGGTTAGGATGCAAGCAAAGCTAGAGACTACAAGCTCATCCTTGTTGTACAACCATATACAAAGTCATAGCAAAGATTCTAACTGCCAGGATCAGTGAGGTAATACAGGAGGTGGTAAGTGATAATCAAGCTTCTTTTGTACCAGGGAGGGATATTCATGATCACATTCTTTTAGCTTAATCAAGAAACGGAGAGGGATAAAGGTGTATAGTGCAAAGGGATCTCCAAAAAACATATGACATGGTGGAGTGGATTGCCTTGGAGAGTATTATTAAATAACTAGGATTTCCACAGAAATTTGTGAGATGGATAATGTTATGTGTAAAGTCAGTCTCTTATAGGTACATCATAAATGATGAACCATCCAAATTTATAATAGCTAAGAGGGGACTAAGACAATGGGATCCCATGTCCCTCCTACTATTTGTGATGGTAATGGAATATCTCAACAGGTGCCTGCAAGAGTTCAAGAATGAAAAATAGTACCAGTTCCATGAGAAATGTGGCAAACTGAACATTGTTTGTCTCAATTTTGCTGATGACATTTTGTTATTTTCAAAAGGCAATGCAGGTACGATGGAGGTCATGATGAAGGCTTTTACCAAATTCACAAGATCCACATGGATGGCTGTAAATCCAGGAAAATGTTAACTATACTTTGGAGGGATGGACAATGAGCAAGAGCAGAAGGAGAAAATCAAGCAGCTTACTGGATTTGATGAAGGTCTGCTGCCTTTCAGGTACCTTGGGGTGCCCTTAGACAGTAAAAGACTTTCAGTTCATACATGTCATCCCTTAGTTGATAGAATGGTAGCAAGGATTAAGCATTGGAGTTCAAAATTGTTAAGTAATGCATGTAGAATACATTTAATCAAAAGTGTTCTATTTGTTATAACTAACTACTAGATATAGTGCTTTCCCCTGCCAAAAAATGTATTAGAGCATATTGAGGCTCTCTATATATTTTTCCTGCAGTCTGGATCTGAGGAAATCACCAGGAAAGCGCCAGTTTCTTGGGAGCAGATATGCAAACCAAAAAAAGCAGGAGGACTGAACATTATTGCAGTGCTTGACTGGAATCGGGTATGTTTGGCCAAGCTTATGTGTAACCTAAGTAGGAAAGTTGATAGACTGTAGGTTCGTTGGGTGAATGCATACTATATAAAAGGCAGAGGAATTATGGATGTTGAGTTACCAGCAAAAAGTTCTTGGATCCTGAAGAAAATTATAAAGAGCAGGGAGAAGGTGGAGAACCTGGAAACCTGGACAAAAATGGAGACTGAGAAGAAGTTCATAATGCAGCAATTATATAGAGAGTTGAGAGGAAATCGGGGAAAGGTGGAGTGGAGCAAGCTAATATGCAATAACATGGCAAGACCGAGGGCTCTCTTCACACTGTGGTTAAGCTGTCAAAGCAGGCTCTCTACAAAGAACAGGCTGAAGAAGTCTGGGATTGACAAAGGCAGTGTATGTTGCTTCTGTGAGAATGAAGAAACCATGCAGCATCTGTTCTTTGGCTGTGTGAAAACAAAAGGGATCTGGACTGGAGTGTTAAGGAGGATAGAGGTGAAGAAATACCCAGAAGAATGGGAGGAAGAAAGAAGGTGATGCATCAGAGAATGTAAAGGTAAGGGCTGGAGATCAAAGTTGAAGAAAATAACCATAGCAGAGACATTGTGGCTCTGTTTGGCAGAGCTGTGTTTAGAACAAAAGATGGGTTTTTTTAAAAGCATGGGGGAGACCAGCTTCTGCTTTTCCCCCAAAAATAGCTTCTGCTTTCAAAATAAACTTCTTCTTTTTTTTTGCATTTTACCAAACATTAAAAAATGCTTTGTTTGAAAGCACATCAGCTTAAAAACTCTGCCAAACAGAACCTGCATGGCATTTGGGGGCTAAAAAATTATCTGTGCTTTGGGAAAGATGGAAAGATTGAAGACATGGTGGAAAAGATAGTAGAAATAATTGTACATAGAGCTTGGCTGAAGCCAAAACTTAGAGAGAAAAGTTGTAGATTGATAGTAGAAGAAGAGAGTTAGACATAGAAAAGCTAGTCAAGGAAGTGAAGATATGATTGTTCCTGAATGATTTTTTGGTAATGAGAAAGTTTTTCATTTTTTCAAATAAAATTATGATTATGATTTCAGCTAAAATATTATTATTTTATTTTTTGTATTGTATATAGGTCGAAACTATAATTTTCATCTGAACTTTTTTTTAAGTAAAAATAAATAAATTATTTTTAAATTTTATACTATGAATAATAGTTATATTATTTTATAATAAATATATTATTTTTATATAAATACTATTATTTAATAATTGTATAATCTATAGTATATAGTATTATATTAAGTAGTAATGTTATACTTTAACTTAAATTTTAAAAATTATTTTCCTACGTAACAAATGATATTATATTTTTACTTTTCGAGTTGTGTATGGGTGGAATATTAATAAAATTGATATTATATAATTTTCATAAAAAATAATATTATTTCATAAATATTACTATATTATAGAGGTCAGCCAAACAAATTGAATATATTACCGTTGTCCTACCTAGTAAAAAGACAATATGTGAAGTTTTAACTTGGTTCTGATGCTTTTGAAGGAGGTGGTGATATTTAGGTGTAATATGGTTCTCGATATTGAATAATCAAGTTTTTCTTTCTAAAATTTACTTATTTTATTAGAAATATATTTATCTGTTGATGGATATAATACCTTATGTAATATTTTAGATTTGCATCGATTTTATGTTTTATAAATAATATCCTCCGGACGTCCATTCTTAAATATTTATATTTGTGATTTTTAAAGATCATTATTAGCACATTTTTGTATTAAATGAGCTATAGATTTTAAATCAATATGTACTATGTGATATGAAATTAAAAAATGTAAAGATGACAATATGTAAATAAAATATTTACCAAAAATTATAAATAGATTTACATTTTTTTAATCATATAAAACATATTAATAAATTAAAGAAGATGAACTACATATTTTATATTAAATATTTTTATATGAACTCAATATGACAATAATTCATTAAATATGTTTACTCCCTTTGTTACACTATGTTTGACACCATAAGTTTTGTTGTTGCTTTTTTTGTAAGTTCAAATGTGTGGGGAAATTGAGTGAAAGGAGTAAAAAGTTAAATGAGTGGTTGAAAATGATGTACTTTTTCCATAAAAGGAAATGTGAGAAATTTAGAAAAATATACAAATATGGTAAGTTTGCCAAACTTAAGAAAATAAAGGGAGTATATTTTTTTAGCAAATTTGATAATGTGAAATGAGAAAGTCTTAGGAAATGTGGCATTTTCATAAGTTTATGGGGCAATCCACTGTGGCTTTTACATTAAAAATATATGATATAGAAAAGTATTTTAAATTTTTCTAAATTTAGTATGTAATTTAACAAATACAGTGTATAAGGTAAAAATAAGTGGTTTGTCCATAAACTTATGAACAGACCGCCTGTCAGGAAACCTGAAATAATTTATACTTATATAATGTTAATTTATACTCAAGAAATAATTTTATAAACAATGCTAGAAATTAATATATGTTTCTAATATAAACCAAACAGTAACAAAGTGAATGAGCAAGAATTTGATTCCCTTTCCACACTTGAACCAAAATGATTTTAAAGATAGGGTTATTCCTTTTCTTTCTCTTCCTTTTCCTTTCCTGATTTTTTTCCTTTTTCATACTTGAACCAAACGACCTCTTATTATCAAAATAAAAAATAAATATTAATGATTATTATTTCAATAAAAATATTATAATTATTTTTTGAATTGTATATGGATCGAATTTAAATAAAAATACAATTTTCTTATGAACTATTTTTTACGTATACTTATTATTTTTAACAAAGTATTGGGAAAGACCGTCTAACCATATGCATATGGAAAGACGAAGTTGAATTAGAATTATAGAAAGGTAAAAGTTTTAGTTGCATTATTAAAAATTTATTATGCGACTTGCAATAATTATAAGTTTATGACCCGATTAATGCAACCCAAAAATTTATCTTCAATTCCTCTAATTTGCAGTTCAAACATCGATATTTCCATAACTTATGGAAAGATCCTCTTTCAATAGACAGACTCATTAATTTTAAAATTTATACTATGAATAATAATTATATTATTTTATAATAAATACTATTATTTTATAATTCTAAAATACAAATAGTAATAAATTAAATAGTAATGTTATAGTAATGATAAAACAGTAATAAAGGGAATGAGAGATTTTTTATTCTCTTTCCATAACTGAACCAAACAAAAAAATTAAAGGTTATTCTGTTCATTTCTCTTTCTTTCCCTTCTTGATTCATTTCCCTTCTCGCATGTTCAGTCTCATATCCCGCAGTCAGTTCCAACAACTGTTCTATTTCAGCATCTTCATTTTATTTACAGCATCAATATCTTCGCCATCCATCCTCTCTTCTATTCATACTCTTGATTTTAACACAAGTAATACTTCTATACATTGCTCTGTGTGTCATAGAGCAAAGCAGACTAGACATGGTTTTCCTTTGAATTATTCAAATGCTAGTTCTTTGTTGATAGTTATTGCTGAGCTATTTGGGTTAATTTATTATTGCCTAAGACAGATGTAGCTTTTAGATTTATAGAATTTTGTGCTTTGGTCAAGAATCGATTTGTGCTATCTATTTATCGTGTTCGTGCTGATAATGGTACAAACTTGCTCCCTTTGAGATCATACTTTGCTAAATTCAAAAGTGTTTTTAAAACTTCTATGGTTGATAAACCACAGAAGAATGGTCGTGTAAAGTGCAAGCATGTTCATTTATTAAATGTGGCTCATCCTTTGTGCTTTCATGCTACTCTGCCTATTGATTTTTGGGGAGAATGTGTTCTCACTACTACATATCTAATTAACTGGACACTGACGAAGCAACTCAATGGCCGCACACCATTCGAGATACTCTACGGACGCACTTCCAACTACAAGCTTTTAAAGGTCTTTGATTGTTTGTGATTTGCCTCATACATTACCAGATATCGTGACAAGTTTTTCCAAGAAGTCAACAATGCTTTTTTCTCAATTATCCTGCTGGAAAGAAAGGCTAAAACCTTTATGATTTGGAATCATGCACCTTCTTCAACAGTAGAGATGCTGATTTTTATGAAGACCAATTTCCATTTGTTGTGCCATCTGTACCTATTCAGACTGAACAGTCACAAATAGACACTTGGTTTGATGATTTTCCGTCATTGGCTCCAACGGTGACTACCACCGCATCACCTCCTTGTTCCCAACATCACCTCTGCTGACATCGGACACCCCGCTCGACCAGTCGATGCATACCGCTGTCTCCGTCGTCGATCACCATCCAGCACTACCGCCTCCGATGCCTGCTGTTCCACTGCTCGACGAGGCTTCTCTGCCGCATGTCTCGGGCTCTCTGCTGCCTGCCACGGCTATCCCGCCACTTACAGCACCTGTTCCACAGCCAGACTCACTGCTGACTCCAGCTCCGGCACCGCTTCCTGTGGTGGACTTCCCTCCTTCCCAACAGAGTGCTTGTGATCATCGACCTCCTACTTATTTGGATGACTATGTCTGCTCTATGCCTGCTGTTAACCCCCCCCCCCCCCACTGCTATAGTCACTCATGCATCATTACTATCCTCAGTTGTTCTATATCCTTTAACTCATTACATAAATTGTGATAAATTTTCTAGTATGCATTCTAGATTTTTAGGTGCAATGACTGCTAGTGCAGATCCTACCATTTATTCGAAGTCGTTATAGCATGCTCATTAGCGTGATGTTATGGCTGATGAGATTAATGCTCTTGAGTGCAATGAGACTTGTACTATGGCTTCTCTTCATCCGCATAAGACTGCAATTGGATGCAAATGGGTTTATCGCACCAAGTACAAAGCTGATGGAACTATTGAACTTCATAAAGCCCGTCCAGCGGTTTCGAGTAATTCTCAGATTGAGGGATAAGACTATACTGAGACATTTGCTCCTGCTGTGAAGATGAGTTCTTTTAGCCTATTTTTATATGTTGCAGTCATTCTTGGTTGGGAAATTTATCTGATAGATGTCTACAATGCTTTTCTACATGGTGATCTTCACAAAGAGGTATTTATGCGTCTTCCTCCTCGCTATACTGCGCCACGAACATGGTTTGTTAGCTTTAGAATTTCATTTATAGGTTGCGAAAGCTCCTAGGGACAGGTTTGCCAAATTGGATCAGGCTCTATGCACATTTGTCTTTGTTCAGAGTTAGGCTGATTACTCTGTTTTGTTTTTTACTCTCATGGTTCGGTGTCTTTGCACATGCTAGTTTATATGGATGATTGGTGATTACTGGTAGTTCTTCATCGCTCATCACTGAATTCGAGAAATACTTTAGCTCTTATTTTCACATAAAGAATTTTGGTGCACTTAAGTATTTCTTGGGTATAGAGATTTCTAGAAGATTAGATGGGATGTTTCTTTCACAAAGGAAATAAGCTCTAGACATTTTATTAAATATTGGTTTGTTAGCTACAAAACCGACCGACTTTCCAATGGAGCGACAGCATGACTTTGCACGTGTGTAGAGGCCAATTTATAATGACCCTGAGCTGTATCGACGCCTAGTTGGTCATCTTATTTACCTTACCATTACACATCATGAGCTCAATTGATCGGATCATATGCTTGCTCAGTTTATGAAGCCACCTTGTGTTCCTAACTGGCAAGCTGCACTGTGGGTTCTACATTACTTGATGAGTCCTCCTGGTCAGGGTTTATTCCTCTCTTCACGTAGTTTTTTACAGTTGACTACTTTCTATGATTCTGATTGAGCTGCTTGCCCCATCACACGACGTTCACTTTCTGGTTATTTTGTGATTATTTGTGGTTCTCCAATTTCTTGGAAGAACAAGAAGCAACCTACAATTTCTCGTTCTTCTGCTGAAGTAGAGGATCGTGCCATGGCAGTTCCTAGGGGTGTTCATAGGTCGGGGCGGGTTAGTTGACCCAGCCCAAATTGATTCTAAATTTAGGGTCAAATGGTCGGGGTGGGTCAGCTGACCCAGCCCAAATTGACCTTAAAATTCAGGGTCATATAGGTCGGGTCGGGTCAAAACTCCCATAGTTTAGGGTTGGTTCAAGCAGGGTCATGGGTCGACCCAAATTGACCAAAATCATATAAAAATAATAAACTTTTTTAAAAAAATATATATAGTTTTAACTTTATAAATATATATTTTTTCAAGAATGTTAAAATTGTGTATAAAGTAAATTAATGGTGGATATATTGTATTAAATTATTTCATTTTTCATTTTTTTCCCAAGAAAAAGAGGTAAAATTACAAATGGGTCAAAATCAGTCCAGACCCGTTTTAACCCATATGGGTCGTTGACCCGATCCAACCCGGATGGGCCAGGTCAAAGTGGACCGGGTCAAGTCGGGCAATTTGAACACTCCTAGCAGTTGCTTGTTGTGAGTTATTATGGTTAAGTCTTTGCTTCGGGACTTAGGTGTTGTGCATTCTGCCCCCATGTGATTGTTTTGCGATAGTCAATCTGCTCTTCATATTGCTGCAAATCCTATTTTTCATGATTGTACGAAGCACATAGAGGTTGATTGTCATTTCGTCAGAGATCTTGTAAAACCTAGTACCATTGTTAGTCATCATATTTGCACTTCTGATCAGCCTCCGGATTTGTTCACAAAAGCTCTTGGGCGTAATCAATTTCAGCTACTACTTGGCAAGTTGGTCATTCTCGATCTACATGTTCCAACTTGAGGGGGCGTATTGAGAAATAGTAATATTATGTGAATATTACTTGTAATTGTAATTAGATTATATTCATTTTTCTTTTTTATATAAGTCTTTGTACTTCTATATAATATACCCCAGATCATAAATACAAACACAACATTACACCCTTATTTTCAACCTAAGCTAATAGCTAAATGAATACTTAGATGAATGATGAAAATTTTATTTTGAAATTACTAGATTCGTAGTTAGAAGATTAGTAAAGATAGTTTAGTGAAATTTTTTGGCCAAGTGCAGCTACGTGTCAAACGCACAACCTTAATTAGTACGAAAGTTGCAAAACAGTCACTTAATTTAACATTGTCAATTAAAATATTATTCACATCAGAATGACGTTTTGCATTGTATCTTGCATTCTCGTGTCTAAATTATTATTTTAGATTAAGCATCGAATCAATATTGCATGTTAATTAACTTGTATTAAAGCAACTCTTGTATTGTACATGCTTTAGATAACGGGACTAAAATGCAAAGATAACACAAAATGATCCATCTTAATACACATGATAAGGCTTGACGTAATTTAAGTCCAGCAGCCTCACAATTAGTAACTTTTGGCCAACTCTACACTCTAGCATTATGCACAATATCAAGTGGTCATTTAGTTTAGGAGAAAATGATTTTTCTTTAGACATTATTTTGACACGTTACCATACATAATTGCACTTTTTCCATCTGGAATGGAAAGGCAAATTTGGGTAGGCTTAGTGCTATGATTAATATGATTAGACTCACAATAGAGTTTAAATTGACCTTCAAGATTAGCTGCCTTTGATCTCACGCACCGCTACATCCGCTCTGTTTTTTCCGTGTGATTTTCCATCCACCACAAATCTGCTCCGATACCTACCTCTGTATCTAAAAGTGTTACCCGTTGCTGCCCTCAGTCAGCGTTCGCCAGTGCCGCGATCTCGCTGCTAGGATTTGCGATTGCTTCCTCCGCCTCCCCTGTCCAATCTGATTTCGGCTCTATTTGACGACCATTGGAGTGCAACCCTTCATTTATTTATTCTATTGAATTATCCTTCTGATCATGGGTCAGGTAAGCCTACTTTACCTTGGTTTCTCGATTCAGGAGCCTCATATCACATGACTGTTGACAAAGGTTCTCTTATTTACATTACTTCTACTACTGATTCTGTTAATGTGCTATTACCTGATGAATCTGTTTTGTCTGCAACACATTATGGTTCTATACGTTTTGGAAATGCTGCCCTTACTCATGTGCTTTATATACCTGCCTTGCGATGTCAATTATTATCATGCTCTAGATTGTTGTCTGCCTTAAAATGTCTAGCTTTGTTTACTGAAAATTATTGCATTTTATAGAAAATCAGTGCGAGGAATGTGATTGACATGGTTGAAGAGCAAGGTGGAGGGGTTATTGGTTTTGTTTAATGGATACGCACGTTCAGTCTCATATCCTGCAGTCAGTTCCAACAGCAACTTCTATTTCTGCATCTATATTTGATTTACGGCATCAATGTCTTAGCCATCCATCCTCTATGGTGTTGTCTTCTATTCATACTCTTGATTTTAGCACAAGTAATACTTCAATACATTTCTCTGTGTCTTAGAGCAAAACAGACTAGACATGGTTTTCCTTTGAATTATTCAAATGCTACTTCTTTGTTTATAGTTATTGCCGAGCTGTTTGGGTTAATTTATTATTGCCTAAGGCAGATGTAGCTTTTAGATTTATAGAATTTTGTGCTTTGGTCAAGAATTGGTTTGGGCTTTCAATTTGTCATGTTCGTGCTGATAATATTACAAAATTGCTCCATTTGAGATCATACTTTGCTAAATTCGGCATTATTTTTTAGACTTCTATGGTTGATAAACCACATCAGTATGGTCGTGTAGAACGTAAGCATCGTCATTTATTAATTGTGGCTCATCCTTTGAGCTTTCTTGCTACTCTTCCTATTGATTTTTGGGAAGAATGTGTTCTCACTGCTGCGTATCTGATTAACTGGACACTGACGAAGAAACTCAATGGTCGTACACCATTCGAGTTACTCTATGGACGCACTCCCAACTATAAGCTTTTAAAGGTCTTTGATTGTTTGTGCTTTCCCTCATACATTCCCAAATATCGTGACAAGATTTTTCCAAGAAGTCGACAATGCATTTTTCCCGATTACCCGGCTTGAAAGAAAGGCTAACACCTTTATGATTTGGAATCAAGCACCTTCTTCAACAGTAAAGATGTTGATTTTTACAAATACAAGTTTCCGTTTGTTGTGTCATTTGTACCTGTTCAGACTGCACAGTCACAAACAGACACTTGGTTTGATGATTTTCCGTCATTGGCTCCAACGGTGACAACCAGCGGCATCACCACCTTGTCGCCAAAATCACCTCCGCCAACATCGGATGCCTCGCTTGGCCAATCGATGTATACCACGGCCTCCACAATCGATCATCGGCCAGCACTACCACCAGCGGAGCCTGCTGCTCCACCGCTTGACGCGGTGTCTCCACTGCATGTTTCAGCCTCTCTGCTGCCTGCCACAGTTATCCCGCCACTTGCAGCGCCTGTTCCACCGCCAGACTCGCTGCTGACTCCAGCTCCAGCGCCACTTCCTTTGGTGGACTTGCCCCCTTCCCAACAAAATGCTTGTGATCATCGACCTCCTGCTTATCTGGATGACTATGCCTACTCTATGCCTGCTGTTAATACCCTCCATCCCCCTCACTGCTACAGTCACTCATGCGGCATCACTATTCTCTGTTGTTCTCTATCCTATGACTGATTATGTAAACTACGATAAATTTTCTAGTGTGCATTCTATATTTTTGGGTGCAGTGACTTCTAGTGCAGATCCTACCATTTATAGGCGTCAAAGCATGCTCATTGGCGTGATGTTATTGCTGATGAGATTAATGCTCTTGAGTGCAATGAGACTTGGACTATGGCTTCTCTTCCTCCACATATGACTACAGTTGGATGCAAATGGGTTTATCATACCAAGTTTAAAGTTGATGGTACTATTGAATGTCTTTTCACATGCTGGTTTATTTGGATGACTTGGTGATTGCCAGTAGTTCTTCTTTGCTCATCTCTGAATTCAAGAAATACTTGAGCTCTTGTTTTCACATGAAGGATTTTGGTGCACTTAAGTATTTCTTGGGTATAGAGATTGCTAGAAGGCCGGATGGGATGTTTCTTTAACAAAGGAAATAAGCTCTTGGCATTTTATTGAATACTGGTTTCTTGGATGCAAAGTCGATTTACCAATGGAGCAACAGCATGACCTTGTGCTTGTGGAGAGGCCAGTTTATGATGATCGTGAGCTGTATCGACACCCAGTTGGTCATCTTATTTACCTTACCATTACACGTCCTGAACTCAGCTGTTCAGATCATACGCTTGCTCAGTTTACGAAATCACCTTGTGTTCCTAACTAGCAAGTTGAACTACGGGATCTACATTAATTGAAGAGTCATCCTAGTCAAGGTTTATTCCTCTCTTCACGTAGTTTTTTACAGTTGACTACTTTCTGTGATTCTGATTGAGCTGCTTGCCTCATCACACGACGTTCACTTTTTGGTTATTTTGTGATGATCGGTGATTCTCCAATTTCTTGGAAGAACAAGAAGTAACCTACGATTTCTCGTTCTTCTGCTGAAGTGGAGTATTGTGCTATAGCAGTTGCTAGGGGTGTTCATGGGCCGGGGTGGGTCAGCTAACCTGGCCCAAATTGACCCTAAATTTAGGTCAAATGGGTCAGGTCGGGTCGAATTGGGTCATAGGTCGACCCAAGTCGACCCAAGTTGACCAAAATCATATAAAAATAGTAAACTTGTTTTTTTAAATATAGTTTATCTTAAATACGATTCCCAATCATCTTCCTCCCTCTCTGCTTGCCGATAACGGCTAACTCACCGGGAACGGCTAGACTCAAAAGCTAGGCCGGTTTCCCTTCCTACTATGCCAGCAGATATGGCGGCAACCTCTAGTGATCAAACACCCCCCCCAAAACATTCGCAGCGGCACTTCAAAACAAATCTCCGCCCTTATCCAAAATTCTTCCTAGTAACCCAGAGATTGTCCCCAAAACGCATCACTTGGGGGATCCTTCATGCTTATACTCTGACGACCAAATAGCCACTCTATCTGCCCATTACGCGAATGCTTTGGTGGGTAAGTTCACTAAAGGAAGAATTTCTATGGAACATCTGGAGCAGGCTTTCAAAACGGTGGGTTTTGAAGGTAAGTACCAGCTTGGCTCTCTTGATCATAAACATGTTCTAATTAGGTTTGAGCTAATAAACAATTATCAAAGATGCTGGATGAAATGTGTATGGAACTTTAACGGCATTTCTCTTAAGATACTCAAATGGACTCCTGAATTCTCAACACATATAGAATCACCAATAGTTCCTATCTGGTGCACTATTAGGGAAGTCCCCTTATACTACTATAACTCAGCCTCTATAGAGGTAATAGGGAATAGCATAGGCAGTTTTATCAAAAATGATCTTGCCACAGATATGCTTACAAGGCCATCAGCAATTAAATTATGTGTGGAAATAGATCTTCAAAAACCATTGAGTCATTATATTAGGCTGGGCTCTGTGTCTAATAACAAGAAATACCAAATCGAATATGAGGATGTACCTCTCTACTGTGATCACTGTGCAAAAGTAGGTCATTCTCTGTCTCAGTGTAAAGCCAGTCCTTTGTCCAACAATGGTAAAATTCAGGATACAAATCTACCTCAAAAGTTTACCCCAATCCCACTGGCAGGCTACTGGTAAGAAATTTGATAAGCCTCCTTTGATCCTAGACTCTCTAGATGATCAATCCCTCCCTGTGATAGATAATACTGAAGGAACTTCTATTAATCCCAACCATAACCTACCACCTAGTTCACCCTCTATGGTTATCAAGACTACTGAGAGATCTCCTATTACTAATACCCAATCTCAGGATAATCCAGAAAATTCTATCTCAAGGTTACTAAAAGATACGGCTACTTCCAAACCAACTATACTGGCATATGCTAAAGATGATATCCAGATTGGATCTTTTACTCTATCTATGTATAGCCCAAATAACAAAACTGCACTTTCCCAGCCTGGAAAGATGGCAAACAGATTCTCTGTTTTGCAGGTTCTGGATAATTGCTCTAAGGAACAAGAGGATATGACTGAGGTTGTGTCAAGGATGGAGGTCAATTCTGGCCATCAAAATCTTACTTCTTCCTCTCCTACAGGTAATCAGCAAGGTAAGTCTAAACCTAAAAAGAATAACTATCTAAGCCAATTAAATAGAATGATGCTTAGATCAGCCACAAAATGTAACAAATCTTGTGAACAATGATAGTTAACTATAATGTAAATTTCTTAGTGTGGAATCTTAGAGGCATGGACACTTCTATGCTTAGGCTTACTAATCTATGAAAACTTAAGAAAATACAGCTACTATGTATCATTGAACCGATGCATGACAATACTACTTGTCAAACATATATGGAGAAACTCTCTTTTGTTCATAATTTGACTTCGCATAATGGGAAAATTTGGTTAATGTGGTCTAAATCATTATCTATCTCTCTGCTATCCTCGCATGAACAATTTGTGCATGTCACTATTTCACATCATCACCTTAACTGGCACATGGAAGCAGTTTTCATTTATGCTCTTAGGAATAGGGATGGTAGAAAAGCTTTATGGAAAGAGCTGCAGCCTATTTCTAAAGGAGATACTAATTTTATTGGAGATTTTAACTCGATCACCTTTCTGTCTGAATACATAGGTCCTAGTTCACCTGGGTTAGGAAGCATTAGAGATTTTAACTCTTGGATTAAATCGAATGGAATACAAGAAATTAATACGGTTGGAAATCTTTTCACATGGTGTAATTCTAGGCTAAGGAACCCAACTTCCAAAAGATTAGACAGAGGACTAAGTACAGTTTCATGGAACTCCAAATTTTCATCCTCTTCGATTCAAATCCTGAATAGGCAGACTTCTGATTATGCACCACTTCTGATTATGCACCACTTCTGATTATGCACCACTCCTTCTCCAAGTCTCCACTCTAACCTCTTCCAACCCTAAGCCATTTAGATTCATTGATGCCTGGTTTCAGAGAAATGAGTTTATTGGATTAATTAATGATAGCTGGAACCTTCCTTTAGCTGAAACTGGCATGCTCAAATTTTACCTGAAATTGATCAGGCTTAAGAAAGTTCTAAAGATCTGGAATAGAGATATCTTTGGTAATATTGACTTAAATGTCAAAAATGCGGAGGAGGCCTTAAGAACTCAGGAAATTAACTTTGACTTGTCCCCCTCTATCTCTGAACGTGTAAAACTTAATGAGAAAAATGCTTTACTGCTTAAAGCTTTAAAAGAGAAAGAAAAATATTGGAAGCAGAAAGCAAGACTAAAATGGCATAAGCTAGGAGATAATAACTCATCTTTCTTTCATAAAGTGGTGCAGGAAAAAACTGCAAATTGCAGTTAACTAAAATAAAAAATGGTGCAGGCAAATGGATTAACTCTCAGTTGGAAATTCAAAAAGAAGCAATTGCTTATTTTTCAGAATTGCTAACTGAGCCTACTCAGGTAACTGATGAAACTTACTATCCTTATTTCCTAAGTCAAATACCTAGTATTATTAAAGATAGTGATAATCAAGTTCTAGCCTCTCCGATCTCGGAATCTGAGTTAGATAAAGTGATTAAAGGTTTGAACAAGAAGAGTAGCCCAGGTCCGGATGGATTCTCTCCTAAATTTTATACCAAATGCTGGCCTATCATAAAATTGGATCTGATTTCTGCTGTAAATGAATTCATAGCTGGTTCTGAAATCCCTAGGGGAATTTCTAGTACCTGGATTACCCTGATACCAAAAAAGCCCACCCCATGTTTATTTGAGGACTTCAGGCCAATTAGCCTTTCCAATGTGTTGAATAAAATCTGTTCTAAAGTGTTAATGGAAAGGTTGAAACCTTATATGGAAAATCTGATCTCTCCTAACCAATCAGCCTTTATGAAAGACAGGGATATCTCAGATAATATTTTGTACTTACAGGAAATGATCATATTTCTAGATAAAAAATATAGAACACCAAACTGTATTCTTAAACTGGATCTAAGAAAGGCTTTTGATAGAATTAACTGGAATTTTCTTAGATAGATCTTGTTAAAGTTTGGTTTCAATGGGAAGTTTTTAAATGATGTTATGAATAATTTGTCACAAGCCTATTTTTCTATACTTGTTAATGGCAATCCTGTAGGTTTTTTCAAGGCCTCAAGGGGTATTAAACAAGGTGATCCGCTGTCCCCCTTCCTTTTTAACATATTCTCAGAAGCTTTCTCTAGGAGTCTATCATTTATATTCTATAATCGTAGTTTGGCTAGTTATCAGATTTCGGCTTCAATTTCTGCAGTTTCTCATCTTATGTATGCGGATGACACGATTATTTTTATGCAAGCATCAAGATCGAACCTTATTAAGATCAAAGCTTTCCTTGAAATATTCGAGTATACCTCGGCCAAAAGTTTAACTTTGACAAATCTGACTTTTATCTAAGTAAAAGGGCTACACCAGCTAAGCTTAATCAGGTCAAAGTTATTTTTAAAATGAAAAAAGGATCTTTTCCTTTCAAGTATTTAGGCTGTTGAATTTTTAGAGGAAGAACTTTAATGAGATACTTTCATCCTTTGCTGGCTAATGTTGATCATAAGCTTCAAAATTGGAAAATAAATGGCTTAGTGGAGGAGGGAAAATGATCTTAATAAAGTCTTGTTTGTACTCTATTCCTCAACACATTTGGTCTATAACTAATCCCCCTAAAGGTATAACTAAGTTATTTGAGAAAAAATTGTCTCAATTCTTCTGGGGAAAAACTGATGACAAAAACAATAGAGTTTGGAAAAGATGGGCAGAACTAGCTAAACCTACATATTTGAATGGTCTAGGTTTTAGATCAATCAAAGCCATAATAGACTCTTGTTCGGTTAAACTATGGTGGAAGAGCCAACTAGGTATCTCTTTGTGGTCTAAACTGCTATGGGCACTCCCACCATCCCACAGAAAGTCAGTGACTTGGAAAAGAATTTGTTCTATTAACTCTTTTGCTGAAAATAATTCGACTATAATCCATGGCAAAGGCAGTTGTAATTTCTGGACTGCCAACTGGTGTCCATATGGCCCTCTTCTTAATTACGTTCCAGATAGTATTATCTCTGTTATGTCTGACATCTCTGTGGCTGATTTTATCAGCAATAGAAACTTTATTTTAGACCAGATTTCGTCCTTCTTGGAACATGATACGCTGTTGTTTTTGCAGGGGGCTGAACTAACACTGGATAGGGATGATAGATTGATTTGGAAACCTGAACTCACAGGTACTTTTTCTTTCAAGTTAGCCTATAAGGCCCTAACTTTATCATCAGGTAACTTCCCTGTAAGTAAAACTTTATGGAACATTCCATTGCAAAAAAAATCACTATTTTTACATGGAAACTGTTGCATTCATTTCTCCTTTTCGATGATGTGCTCATTACTTGTGGATTTAGTTTAGCTTCGAAATGTCCTGCTTGTCTTCATTCGGACTCGATCCAGCACTTTTTTATCTCTTGTCATATGGCTCATGCTGTTTGGTCCAATTTGGCCTCTTTGCTTCAGTTTAACCTAAATGCTCAGCATTCCATCCCCCAAAGATTCTACATATTCTGGAATTGCAATGATTTCCCTAAGTTTCAGCAAATTTACTGCAGCATTTTGCCTTCTCTGGTGTGTTGGACTCTCTGGAAAGCTAGGAATAGCTTTTTATTTGATAATAAGCCTCTTTCTGTTAATCTTATTTGTAATAAAGTACATGATCTGATTAAATTGACATTACATGTGTGCCCTCCTAAATTGTTATCCTCTGTATCTATCCCAGCATCCTTTAGGCCTCTCTCCCCCCTGCTTAGACCTCCCCCTAAGCCAAACATATCGACAGTCCTGTGGGAAAGGCCTAAGACTGGTTGTATAAAGATTAATGTGAATGCAGCTTGGTCCCTTAACAAAGCATCTGTAGGTCTTATAGCTAGGGATTCCTCTGGTTGCCCTATACAGATTAGTTCTGCAATCTTTTCTGCTGCTTCTCCATTACATGCTGAAATCGAAGCCATTTTGCATGCTTGCCATATTTTCCCTCATCTTGATCATACTTTCATAATTGAATATGATTCTAAACTTGCGGTTAAAATGATCAACGATCCCTACTCTGCTCATTGGCAAATTTTCGACATGGTTTTCAAAGCGAAATCTCTTCTTGGTAGAGCTGAACTTAAACATGCTTTTAGAGAGTGCAATGTTGTAGCTGATGCAGTAGCCAAGCACCATTTTAACCACAATCAAGGCCTCCATCTATCTAATATCCCTATGCACATTAGAGGCCTTATTACTTTAGACAAAGATTTCACACCTCACATTCGGGTTTTTAAAAGTGCTAATGGCTTCGAATAGATACTGCTAAGATGTGGTTGCGTTTATGCAGGACTTTCGATAATCTAGATGATGAACTGGAGTTGCAACTCTTTCCACGGATGATCTGGAGTTGCTGCCAATATAGCTCCCTATTGACAATTGAAACGCACGGATGATGAACTGGAGTTCTTAGCTCTTTTCCAGGGATAATCTGGAGTTGCAGCTCATTCCAGTAACACATTTAAGGACTCCTAATGCTGCTGCTAATAGTTTAATTTTGTGCAGTAAAATATCACTAATCTAACTTCTGGTTTAGAAACTCTTTAGTTTAGTTATCGACTTATTGTCATTGGAGTTGCCTGGCCAAAGGAGAGAATTAACACAGGGGGTGGAGATTCTCTCTTCTGGATCGCAACTTCAATTCAGACTACGTTCCCCTTGGAAATTTGTCCATACATCCTAGATATAGATAGTTTAGGACTTTTGGAGGCAACTATGCTGCCTCACTGCTCATGATGAACTAGCTACACTCTATGTAACCTCTGTTGATCTTGCTCTAAGGCCTGGGGAACCTAATACATATATCCCTCACCTCCGGGTGTTCTCATTAAAAAAAATCTTAAATAAATATATATTTTTTTCAAGAATTTTAAAATTGTGTATAAATTAAATTAATGGTGGATATATTGTATTAAATTAATTCATTTTTTGATTTTTTTTCCCCAAGAAAATGAGGCAAAATTACAAACGGGTCAAAATCTGACCAAACCCATTTTTACCCATATGGGTCATTAACCCGATCCGACCTGGATGGGCCAGGTCAAAATGGACCGGGTCAAGTCGGGCAATTTGAATACTCCTAGCAGTTGCTTGCTGTGAGTTATTATGGTTTAAGTCTTTGCTTCGGGACTTAGGTGTTGTGCATTCTGCCCCCATGTGATTGTTTTGCGACAGTCAATCTGCTCTTCATATTGCTGCAAATCCTATCTTTCATGATCGTACGAAGCACATAGAGGTTGATTGTCATTTCGTCAGAGATCTTGTACAGCCTGGTACCATTGTTACTTATAATATTCGCACTTCTTATCAGCCTCCGGATTTGTTCACAAAAGCTCTTGGGCGTAATCAATTTCAACTACTACTTGGCAAGTTGCTCATTCTTGATCTACATGCTCCAACTTGAGGATGCGTATTGAGAAATGGCAATATTATGTGAATATTACTTGTAATTGTAAGTAGATTATATTCATTTTCCTTTTCCGTATATGTCTTTGTACCTCTATATAATGTATCCTAAATCATGAATACAAACACAACATTACACCCTTATTTTCTACTAATGCTAATAACTAAATGAATACTTAGATGGATGTTGAAAATTTTATTTTGAAATTACTAGATTCGTAGTTAAGAGATTAGTAAAGATAGTTTAGTGAAATTTTTTTGCCAAGTGCAGTTACGTGTCAAACGCACAACCTTAATTAGTACGAAAGTTGCAAAACAGTCACTTAATTTAACATTGTCAATTAAAATATTATTCACATCAAAATGACGTCTTGCATTGTATCTTGCATTCTCGTGTCTCAAGTATTATTTTAGATTAAGCATCGAATCAATATTGCATGTTAATTAACTTGTATTAAAGTAACTCTTGTATTGTACATGCTTTAGATAACGGGACTAAAATGCAAAGATAACACAAAATGATCCATCTTAATACACATGATAAGGCTTGACGCAATTTAAGTCCAGCAGCCTCACAATTAGTAACTTTTGGCCAACTCTACACTCTAGCATTATGCACAATATCAAGTGGTCATTTAGTTTAGCAGAAAATGATTTTTGTTTAGACATTATTTTTGACACGTTACCATACATAATTGCACTTTTTCCATCTGGAATTGATTGGCAAATTTGGGTAGGCTTAGTGCTATCATTAGTATGATTAGACTCACAATAGAGTTTAAATCGACCTTCAAGATTAGCTATTACTGAATACTGATGATACATTGCACTTTAAATCTCTTTTATTGCTTTGTTTAGTATTTAAAGTAGCTTAACGGACTCACATTCAGTAAAAAAAAAAAAAGCAACAATACTGAAATCGAACCCTTGATCCCGATCGGTAAATTTCCATAATCAACTAAATCGGTGCTGTTGATCGATTTCTTTTGTTATCTGGTCGTCAAATGAATTCAGTCTACCTACTGAAAAATATGTACATATACGCCAGTAAAAAATCATGAGTATAGAATATCGGTGCACAAGTACACTATTGCACCGGTAAAACTCATGTTTACCATACTATCGGTACCTTTGAATACATACGCACCGGTGTAATGTCTACCGGTGTTGATTTTTGTATTTTTTGCACCGGTTAAATGTATAGAGATGTTAACTACCGGTGCTAATGTATAATATTGCACCGGTAAAAAAAAAGTACCGGTGCATGAGCATGGTGAACTTGTCTGAATTTGGCGCCAAAAATATTTTTTTAAAACCGGTTATATGTGTTACCGGTGTGTGGAAAAAATTGTGGGAAAATGGCAGAAATTGTACACCGGTACCGTATAATACCAGTGTAAATAATACAGATTTTTCAAAAAAAAACATACGCACCGGTATTTATCTTTATACTGGTGTATAAAAGTGCATTTAATGCTCACCTACCACCTTTTGGCGGGTTAAAAATGGGAATTTTAGAGGAATGAGTTCTTTAATGGCTTTTTTTTTATTGATAAAGACATTGAATGATCTACTATGAAGACCTTTAAAGGTACCATTTATAAAAATATATTTATGGATATTAATGATATCATTGTTGGTTTTGGCTTGTAGACATATATCTTGTGTGTTTGAGGTAGAATTGTTGATATTAGTTTGTCATTTGTTCTCAAGGTTGATGTAGTTAATGCTATGGCTATTGATTGTTATATTGTAGGACATATTATGAATGTGGTAATTGTAATGTGGTATGTTGGTGTATATGGTGTATTAATGATATTGCATGGTTTGGATGTGTTCATGAAATTGTATTATAATAAATGTGTTGAAGTTTGACTCTTGAACATTTATTGATATGTAGAGTTGTATCGTGCCATCGAAAGACGTAAGAATGTGTATGGCAACGTTAGTAGGATGAGAGGTGAATATATTGTCTTTGTGGATGAGTTTTTGGACCATGTTTTTAGTCGTGAGAAGCGAATATTATATTTTTGTCGTGACTGTAAAAATTGAAATTGTATTGATAACAAGGACTTGCTGAAACTCCATTTATATGCCGGGGGTTTGCGAAAGATTATGTGGTGTGGACGTTTCATGGGGAAAAATCACCACCGGAGGTGATAGTTAGTAGTGGGGGAGAGTGTTTTGGGCATGCGAAATTGGATGGCATGTGTGAGGGGGTAGTTAATGAATTTAGAGGGAGGCCCGAGGTTTTGGTTAACTTTCTAGGTGAGAAGGAAAGACCATTGTATCTCGATTGCTAGAAGAAAGACATGGTCATGTCATGTTTGATGGACTTGTTTAATTTGAAAGGTCTTGGTTCTTGGAGTTGTACTAGCATGAATCAATTGCTTAAGTTTTCAAATGAAAATCTTCCATCCAGTAACGGGGTGCCGGACAGCTTTTACGAAACTAAGAGAATTTTGTGTCCGATAAGAATGGAGCAAAAAAAGATACATGCTTGTCCGTACGTTTGTGTCCTATATAGGGTGACCTAAAGGATAAGATTGTTTGTCAACTTTGTAATGTGATGAGACGTCAAATGCATGTATTTTCCGAAGCATTTAACATCTCTTTTGTCTTCTTTTTGTTATAAGATTGCTAGATTTAGGTAGGTTTACATCATAAGGGATTTAGATAATCATTTTTTGGTTTTCATATCTAAATCCTTCATTTTGTAACCAATGTCTAGTCTAATGGATTTTTGGTTCTTACGAACATCTAGATTTTTTTTGTGACCTTAATTTATAAGTTGCTTGCTCATGAGCACTTCGAAATGGTTTAGTGAAGGCCACGAGCCAAAACGTGGTAAAAGATAGAAGGGTCAAAGAAGCAAGACAAAGAAGCGGATGAATTATGACCCGGAAGTGTGACAAATGTTCGTAGAATTATCGGAGAAGACAAGCCTTCCAGGGTAGTACCATTGGATTTGTCTTCTCGAGCACTATAAAATGGACTACGAAAACTCCAAAACAAGAGCAACATTTCACCCAAAACGACGCGGCCGCGCAAAAGAATTAAACTGTGGCGCACGTCCTCTTTCCAGAAACGCACACCCGACGCCTGATCCCGTGCACCAACGCGCCAGTAGCCCAGCACCCTCGCGTCAGCCTAGTGCACCCCGCGCACCCGATGCGCACCCCGCGCAATTTGCTACGTTTTGACCTTCTTTTAGACCTACTTGGGCTTGAAACAGCCCCTTTTCTTCCCCATTTTCCCAAGCCGACTTGGGGCTCCTAAAACCCTAGTTTTTCACCCTTTCTTCTTATTTTATTCTTTCTTTGTAGATTTTTGTTCTATGTTATGGGCTTTGATTATCTAGCTTAGTTTTATACTTGGGAGCAATTGATTGAGACTTCCTTGCTAATGTCTTAAGAATCATTTCTATCTATCTATTGCTTTCTCTACTGTGCATTTATGGATCTTTGATGTTGGTTGTTAATGTCAATTATTTGATTGAAAGTTTGATAATATGCAATGCTTGTATGATAACTTGTTAGAAATGGGTAAAAGTTTAATTATATAAAGTAGTAATTATTCTTTAACTTAAATTTAAAAAATTATTTTCATACATATGGGTGGAATATTAATAAAATTAATATTTATATAATTTTCATAAAAAATAATGTTATTTCATAAATATTATTATATTATAAAGGTCAGCTAAACAAATTGAATATCTTACCGCTGTCCTACCCAGATGAAAAGGCAATATGTGAAGTTTTAACTTGGTTCTGATACTTTTGATGGAGATGGTGATATTTAGGTGTAATATGGTTCTCGATGTTGAAGAAAAAAATTTTTATTTATAAAATTTACTTATTTTATTAGAAAAATATTTATATGTCGATGGATATAATACCTTATGATATTTAGGTGCTAATAATGTTTTATAAATAATATCCTCTGGACGACCATTCTTAAATTATTTACGTATATGATTTTTTTAACATCATTATTAGCACATTTTTGTATTAAATGAACTACAGATTTTAAATCAATAAGTCTCTTGTGATATGAAATATAAAAAAAAATGTAAAGATGACAATATGTAAATAAAGTTACCACAATTTATAAATAGATTTACATATTTTTTTTAATCACATACAACATATTAATAAATTAAAGATGATGAACTACATATTTTATATTAAATATTTTATTATGTGAACTCAATATGACAATAATTCATGAAATATTTTTACTTTCTCAGTTTCACTGTGTTTGAAACCATATTTTTTTTTCCATTAAAACCATCCGAGGATGGGGGAAATTATATTAGGCCTTCCCAAGCCGTGTAAAAGCGCGAAAAACTGAAAATAGAAAAAGCCTTGGCTTAGTTTGATTTACAAAGGGGAGCCGAAGCTGATGAAGCAGCCACTATTGCTTCCAAAATGGACAGTAGCTAAGAGTTAGAGAGAAGCTAAGCAGTGGATTTTTAGCAAATTTAGGAAATATCAAACTTGTTAGTGAATCGAGATATCGAAACACAGATCAGTCAGATAATCCTCAATTTGCATAAATTCCATCCTCTAAGTAAGAGAATCAAAAGAATAGAGACTATAAACAGCATGTAACCTCGAGACCTCAACTTCGTCTCGGTCGTCCACTTATCCCTTCATCCATTCATCCAGGCAGCATCTACCAAAACATGTAAGACCATATGGGCACCCATGTAAGACCACTATGTTTGAAACCATAAGTTTAAGTGTTGTTTGTTTTTGTAAGTTCAAATGTAGTGAGGAAATTGAGTGAGAGAGTAAAACGTTTAATGAGTGGTTGAAAATGATGTACTTTTTTTCATAAAAGGAAATGTGACAAACTTAGAAAAACATACAAATATGGTAATTGTGTCAAACATAAGAAAACAAAGGGAGTATATTTTTTTAGCAAATTTAATAAAGTGAAATGAGAAATTCTCAGGAAAGGCGGCCTTACCATAAGTTTATGGACAGACCACAGTGGATTTTACATTAAAATATATGATATAGAAAAGTATTTTCTAAATTTCTAAATTTAGTATGTAATTTAACAAATGCAGTGTATAAGGTAAAACATAAGTGGTATGTCCATAAACTTATGGACAGACCACCTGTCAGAAGACCTAAACTAATTTACACTTATGTAATGCTAACTTATACTCATAAAATAATTTTATAAACAATGCTAGAAATTAATATTTGTTTCCCTAATATGAACCAAACAGTAACAAATGGAATGAGCAAGAATTTTATTCCCTTTCCACACTTGAACCAAACCGATTTTTAAAAATAGGGTTATTCCTTTCCTTTCTCTTCATTTCCCTTTCCCGATTTCTTTCCTTTTTCCTACTTGAACCAAACGACCCCTTATTATCAAAATAAAAATTAATATTGATAATTATTATTTCAATAAAAATATTATATTTATTTTTGAATTGTATATGGATCGAATTTAAATAAAATACAATTTTCATATGAACTATTCTTTTAAGTATACTTATTATTTTTGATAAAGTCTTGGGAAAGACCGTCTTTCCATATGCATATGGAAAGACGTGATTGAATTAGAATTATAGAAAGGTAAAAAAATTTAGTTCCATTATTAAAAATTTGTTATGCGACATGCAGTAGTTATAAGTTTATGACCTGAGTATTGTAACCCAAAAAATTATCTTCAGTTCTTCTAATTTGCAGTATAAACCTCGATCTTTCTATAACTTATTGAAGGACCATCTTTCAATAGACGGACTCATTATTTTTAAAATTTATACTATGAATAATAGTTATATTATTTTATAATAAATACTATTATTTTTATATAAATAGTATTATTTTATAATTCTATAATACAAATTGTAATAAATTATATAGTAATGTTGTAGTATGATAAAACAGCAATAAAGGGAACGAGAGAGTATTTGATTCTCTTTACATAACTGAACCAAACAAATTTTTTTAAAAAAAAACAAGGATATTCTGTTTGTTTCTCTTTCTTTCCCTTTCTTGATTCATTTCTCTTTTCCTACATGAACCAAACGGCACCAAATAGGGGTAGGTGGGGGTTTTAGAAGGGGAATGGAAGAGGTGGGTGGTGTTTGAGAGGGGGATTGGGGTGGTTTTCAACAAATCTTATTGAAGGGGGTGAAAAATTCTCAACTTTTTAATATGCTATTGAGGAATAGTAATATTATATTACTTGTAATTGTAATTAAATTATATTCCTTTTCCATTTCTTTATAGGTCTTTATACCTCTTTATAATGTACCCCGGATTATGAATACAAATGCAACATTACACTCTTATTTTCTACATGGTATCAGAGCCTAAAATCCTGAAACCTAAAACATAAATTCGTCTGTCGCCGCCATTGCAGCTGTGCGTTCACACTCACGCGTCGTTGTCGACCTCGTTGTAGCTCATCGTCTGATTTCCATATCACTGTTTATCGTTGCATTGACTGTGCCGCTGCAGTCGCTGATCCCCGTTTGTCATTCCCGATCCCGTGCGCACTGCCACATCATTTTCCAACTGCCAATCAAATTCGATCTGCCGTTGTTGCTATTAATCTATCTCCCCGCACATACTGTACACACGCCAACACAGCTGCAACGCGTAGCGCTGCCTTTGATCTCACGCACTGCCATGTCCGTTCTGTTTTTACGGTGTGATTTTCCATCCACCACAAATATGCTCTGATGCCTACCTCTGAATCTAAATTTGTTACCCGTTGCTGCCATCAGCCACCATTTTCCAGTGCCGCCATCTCGCTGCCAGGATTTACGGTTGCTTCCTCCGTCTCCCCTGCCCAATATAATTTTGGCCCTTCTCTATTTGACGACCAATGGAGTGCGACCCTTCATTTATTTAATCAGTTAAATTACCCTTCTGACCATGGGTCAGGTAAGCCTACTTTACCTTGGTTTCTCGATTCGGGAGCCTCATATCATATGGCTGTTGACAAAGGTTCTCTTATTTACATTACTTCTACTACTGATTATGTTATTGTGATATTACCTGATGGATCTATTTTTTCTGCAACACATTATGGTTCGATACATTTTGGAAATACTGCTTTTATTCATGTGCTTTATATACCTGCCTTGCGATGTCATTTATTATCATGCTCTAAATTGTTGTCTTCCTTAAAATGTCTAGCTTTTTTACTGAAAATTATTGCATTTTACAGAAAAATAGTACGAGGAATGTGATTGGCTTGGGTGATGGGTACGTACGTTCAGTCTCATATCTCACAGCAGTTCCGACAGGAGATTCTATTTCTGCATCTTCATTTGATTTCCGACATCAATGTCTTGGCCATCCATCTTCTACAGTGTTATCTTCTATTCATACTATTGAGTTTAACACAAGTAATACTTTGATACATTGCTCTATGTGTCATAGAGCAAAGCAGACTAGACATAATTTTTCATTTATTTCTTCAAATGCTAGTTCTTTGTTGATAGTTATTGCTGAGCTGTTAGGGTTTATTTATTATTGCCTAAGGCATATGTAGCTTTTAGATTTGTAGAATTTTGTGCTTTGGTCAAGAATCGGTGTGGGCTCTCTATTTGTCATGTTCGTGTTAATGTGGTACAAAATTGCTCCCTTTGAGATTATACTTTGCTAAATTCGGCATTATTTTTTTGACTTCTATGGTTGTTAAACCACAGCAGAATGGTCGTGTAGAGCATAAGCATCGACATTTATTAAATGTGGCTAATCCTTTGCGCTTTCATGCTACTCTGCCTATTGATTTTTGGGTAGAATGTGTTCTCACTGCTGCATATACGATTAATTGGACACTGACAAAGCAACTCAATGGGCGTACATCATTCGAGTTACTCTACGGACGCACTCCCCACTACAAGCTTTTAAAGGTCTTTGATTGTTTGTGCTTTGCCTCATACATTCCCAGATATCGTGATAAGTTTTTCCAGGGAGTCGACGATGCATTTTTCTCGATTATCCTGCTGGAAAGAAAGGCTAACACCTTTATAATTTGGAATCAAGCACCTTCTTCAACAGTAGTAATGTTGAATTTTATGAAGATCGATTTCCATTTGTTGTGCCATATGTACCTGTTCAGACTGCACAGTCACAAACATACACTTGGTTTGATGATTTTCCATCATTGGCTCCAACGGTGACTACCATTGGCATCACCACCTTGTCGCCAACATCACCTCTGCAAACATCTGATGCCCCGCTCGACCAATCACTGCATACCATGACCTCCACCATCGATCGCCGGCCAGCACTACCACCAGCGGCGCCTGCGCTCCATTGCTTGACGTGGCTTCTCCGCTGCATGTCTTGGGCTCTCTGCTGCTTGCCATGGCTATCCTGCCACTTGTAATGCATGTTCCGCTACCAGACTCATTGCCGAGTCCAGCTCTAGTGCCGCTTCTTGTGGTGGACTTGTCCCCTTCCCAACAGAGAGCCTGTGATCATCGACCTCCTGCTTATCTAGATGGCTATGTCTACTCTATGCCTGCCATTAAACCTCCCTCCCCACTACTACAGTCACTCATGCATCATCACTATTCTCAGTTGTTCTTTATCCTTTAACTGATTATGTAAATTGCAATAAATTTTCTAGTATGCATTCTATATTTTTGGGTGCAGTGACTTCTAGTGCAGATCTTACCATTTATTCGGAGGCATCAAAGCATGCTTATTGGCGTGATATTATGGCTGATGAGAATAATGCTCTTGAGTGCAAGGAGACTTGGACTATGGCTTTTCTTCCTCCGCATAAGACTGCAATTGGATTCAAATGGGTTTATCGTACCAAGTTTAAAAGTGATGGAACTATTAAACGTCTTTGCACGTACTGGTTTATGTGGATGATTTGGTGAATTCTAGTAGTTCTTCATCGCTCACCTTTGAATTCAAGAAATAGGTACTATAGCTCTTGTTTTCACATGAAAGATTTTGGTGCACTTAAGTATTTCTTGGGTATAGAGATTGTTAAAAGACCGGATGGGATGTTTCTTTCACAAGGGAAATAAGCTCTTGACATTTTACTAGATACTTGTGGCTGCAAAACCGACCGACTTTCCAATAGAGCAACAACATGACCTTGTGCATGTGGAGAGGCCAGTTTATGATGATCCTGAGTTGTATCGACGGTCATCTTATTTACCTTACCATTACACGTCCTGAGCTCAGCTGTTCGGATCGTACGCTTGCTCGGTTTATGAAGTCACCTTGTGTTCCTAACTGGCAATTTGCACTGCGGATTCTACATTACTTGAAGAGTCATCCTGGTCAAGGTTTATTCCTCTCTTCACGTAGTTCTTTACAGTTGACTACTTTCTGTGATTCTAATTGAGCTGCTTTCCTCATCACACGATGTTCACTTTCTGGTTATTTTGTGATGATCTGTGGTTCTCTAATTTCTTGGAAGAATAAGAAGCAACCTACGATTTCTCATTCTTCTACTGCTGCGGAGTATCGTGTCATGGAAGTTGCTAGGGTCTTAATGGGTCAGAGCGGGTCAGTAGACCCGGCCCAAATTGACCCTAAATTTAGGGTCAAATGGGTCGAGTCAGGTCAAAATTCCCATAGTTTAGGGTTGGGTCGGGTCGGTAGCCCAGCACCCTCATCTCAGCCCAGCGCACCCGACGTGTGCCCCACGCAGTTTGCAGTGTTTTGTCCTTCTTTTTGACCAACTTGGGCTATAAATAGCCCATTTTCTTCCCCATTTTCCCAAGCCCGATTTGGGGCTCCCAAAACCCTAGTTTTTCACCCTTTCTTCTTATTTTATTCTTTCTTTGTAGATTTTTGTTCTATGTTATGGGTTTTGATTATCTAGCTTTGTTTTCTATTTGGGAGCAATTGATTGAGGCTTCCTTGCTAATTTCTTGAGAATCATTTCTATCTATCTATTTTACATTTACGAATCTTTGTTGTTGGTTGTTAATGTCAATTATTTAATTGAAAGTTTGATAATATGCAATGCTTGTATGATAACTTGTTAGGAATGGGTAAAAGCAGCTAATTTCCTCTCTTTTGACATGGAATCCAAGAGCATGAGTTAGAGCTTCTTATTGGGTTTATGATTTTATAATTACTAGATTAATATGATGTTGTAGAACTCTTTGTTATGTTTGTTTTAGGTAGAAAATTGGAGAAGTCTATGAACGTTGAACGTTCTTGACTAATCTTGTGTAAATGCATGAATTGATCAATGCTTAGACATGGTGTAGTGTTTATAAGTATTACCAAGCATGTTGATTCTTTGTGCTCCATGCCATTAATGGGATACTTTTATCCATTTATTGACTAAAGGAGTCATTAGTGAGGTTTGACAAGAGATGTCGAATTCCCTCTTGCAAACTACTTTCTAAGAAGGATAGAAGATTTATCTTCACAATAGGTAGTTAAATGAATGAATAGGTTGTTTCACTCGTTCTTGAAGTTTTTCTTATTTAGCATTCATGTGTTCTTAATGCTATGTTTTACTTCATTTATGCCATCAACCTTATATCTACTTCTAGCCTAATATCAACCTTATATGTTAAAACCTTTAGAAAGATCCTTCATCTTTGTGGACGACCCCAACGTGCCATTATCTACTTATTTGTAGATATGAAGCATTTAGGGCTTATATTTTAACTTTGAGAGGTACGGTGATGACCTCTTAAATTTTGGTGCCGCAGCCGGGGAAGAGACATTTATTTTTAAGTGTTTGGGCATATTTGGTTGAATATTTGCTAGTTATTTTTATTTGCCTTTTCTGTTTGTCTATTTTTGTTCGGATAGGTATTGCTTGAGTTCTAGGTGAATTTTATTGAGAATCCTTGCAATATGATTCCAAACTTTTGAAAAGAAAAAATAATTAAATGGAACATCTCACCTTTAGGTAACTCATGATGAGAAGTGAGGCTCAACAAGCAAGGTTTTGTAGGATGTGTCATTCAGACCATCCCACCTAGTCTTGCTATATGTTAAGAGAGGAACACTTTTAGGAGAAAAGAACCATTGGTTTCCGAAACCAAGGGTATTGTGAAAAGTGCTTCCAAGAGGTTGGAGATGTTGGTTTTCAAGGGCAAGAAGCTCAAGAGTGGTATCCATACAACGATTCTTACAATCCGGAGTGGAGTAGTAGTCTGGATTGGTCGTATGAGAATGAGCCAAAAAACCAACAATACGAGAAAAATAGTTATCCCCTACCACCATACACCATACCCCAGGACCAAGCCCTAGAAGAAGGTTTATGTTTGACAAATGAGAAGATCGTGAATGCAATAGCAAACTTAACCATCTGAGTAAAGACTAATGAGGAAGCAGAAACCCGTATCTCCTCAAGACTTGAGGCTTTGAAAGGGAAAATGAGTGACATTTTGGAAGTGGTGACCTGAATGGAAGCTCGTTATGCCAAAGATATACCATCCCAAGTCGAACTCGATGATACAGTGAGTAAGGTCACCTTGAGAAATGAGTTCAATTTCGAAGGGGGTGAGGAGTTGGCTGTTGAATACAGAGAAGTTGAGGAAGAGGTTATTTTTCTACATCCATTTCCATCATCACCCCTACCCCCACCTAGTGACCAACTCCACCATTTCTGAAAGTTTTGAGGGATATAAGAGAGGAGCCAAAAGACTATCCCAAGCCTCCTAACCACCCAACTCCTTTAAAACCAACTCCACCTCTACAAGACTTTCCTCTTGAAAGTTTTGTACCCCCATCTCTCTACTTTTGGATGCTCATGGTGAAGGGGTACAAACCTTCACCATATAGATAACATTAGGGTTGTGCTGATGACCTTAAAAACATGGAGCTTCTCAGGAGTCTACCCGAGCTTTTAAGTTAGGCTAGTATTTTCCTTTTCTAGAAAATAAAATCTTCAACCATGTCCTTAAACCCTTACTCAAAACCACAAATATACCACGACAATCCACCACCAAAACCACCATCTAGGAGTACTACTAGTTGTTGTCTTTTGTGGGTTTTGATCGAGATTTGCATAGTTGTAGCTTGATAGTGGATGGGTCAAAGTTGTATATTGGGAGGAGTTCGAGAACATGGAGGAGAGAACATTTATTAAGAAGTGAGCATTGTCTTCTTTTGGAAGGACCTTCAAGGTCATAGTTGTGAGTATTTTTTTCTTTCTCCCTTATTTCTTTTTCTTGTCTTTTGGTTACATTGAGGACAGTGTGTGTTTCAAATGTGGAGAGGTAAAGAGAAGTATATGTTTTTATACTATATTGTAGTGTGCATATGCTTCCCTTTGATTTGTTTATTTTGAAAAAAAATATGAAAAATGGAAAAATAATTCCTGTTAAGTTGAAAACCCGAGAGGGAAACTTAGGCAAAAGTGGGAGGCCCGAGTAGGTTGAAAACTCAAATGGGAGACCTGTGTCAAAATGAGAGGCCAACTAGTGTGGAAAAAAGTGAGGGTGAGCATTGAAAAAGAAAAAAAATGTGTGAAACTAGGATGAAAACCCGAGAGGGTTCCTACGCAAAATGAGAGAAATTGAGAATTTTTTGCTTCTCTTGATTTGTCCATTTGGAAGCTTCTTTGGTGGAGTAAGCTAGTTTTTACACTTGTATTTTATACCTCCCCTTTGATTGGTATGATGGTTGTGTAGATTATCTTAAACTTTGGGATGTGAGAGTGTAAGAGATTCTAATGTCTTTGGAGCTAGGGTAGTCTAGGAATACGATGTTGGATGTTTTGGGAAACAAATTGCATGCTAGTTTACGCTTTGATCTATGTTTGTTCTTGTTTACTCGAGGACGAATAAAGGTTTAAGTGTGGGAAATTGGATGAGACGTCAAATGCATGTACTTTCTGAAGAATTTAACATCTCTTTTGACATCTTTTTGTTGTAAGATTGCTATATTTAGGTAGGTTTACATCACGAGGGGTTTAGATGACCAATTTTTTTGTTTTCATATCTAAATCCTTCATTTTTTAACATATGATTAGTCTAATAGATTTTTGGTCCTTACGAGCCTCTAGATTTCTTTTTGTGAGCTTAATTTGTAAATTGCTCATGAGCACTTTGGAGTGGTTTAGTGATGGCCATGATCCAAAATGTGGAAGAAGATAGAAGGTTCAAAGAAGGAAGACAAATAAGCGGATGAATTGTGACCCTAAAGTGTGGACAAAGTTTTTAGAATTATCGAAGAAGAGCCAGCCATCAAGGGTGGTACCATTGGATTTGTCTTCTTGAACACTATAAAATTGACTAAAAGAACTCCAAAATTAGACAAACAGTTCACCCAAAACAATGCAATGACCGGATAGCCAACCGGCAGGGTGAAGAAAACTGTGGTGTGCGGGTTGTGCCCTTAGTCGCGCATCCGCATCAGAGAATTAAACCATAGCGCACATCCTCTGTCCAAAAATGCACTCTAGGCGCCAAATCCTGTGCGCTCACGTGAGAAGCACCTTCGCCCCAGCAGCCATGCACCCTCGCGCCAATAGCCCAACACCCCTGCGTCAGCCTCGAGCGCTCTCGCCACTGAACTAGTCGTGCTTGCTCCCCGAGCCCCGCACGGTCTTCTGTGATTTGACCTTCTTTTTTACCAACTTGGGCTATAAATAACCCCTTTTCTTCCTCATTTTCCTAATCCCGACTTGGGGCTCCCAAAACCCTAGTTTTGCATCCTTTCTTCCTATTTTCTTCTTTCTTTGTAGATTTTTGTTCTATGTTATGGGTTTTAATTATCTAGCTTAGTTTTGTACTTGGGAGAAATTGATTAAGACTTCCTAGCTAATGTCTTGAGAATCATTTCTATCTATCTATTGATTTCTCTGTTGGGCATTTATGGAGCTTTGATGTTGGTTGTTAATGTCCTTTTTTTATTGGAAGTTTGATAATATGCTTGTATGATAACTTGTTAGGAATGGGTAAAAGTAGCTAATTTCCCCCTCTTTTGACATGGAATTCAAGAGCATGAGTTAGAGCTTCTTATTGGGTTTATTATTTGATAATTTCTGGATGAATATGATGTTGTTGAACTCTTTATCATGTTTGTTTTAGGTAGAAAATAGGAGAAGTCTATGAACGTTGAACATTCTTGACTAATCTTGTGTAAATGCATGAATTGGTTCAATGCTTAGACACGGTGTATTGTTTATAATTGTTACCAATCTTCTTGCTTCTTCATTCTCAATGTCATTAATGGGATACTTTTATCCATTTATCGACTAAAGGAGTCATTCATGAGGTTTGACAAGAGATGTCAAATTCCCACTTGTAAACAACTATCTAAGAAGGATAGAAGATTTATCATCACAACCGGTAGTTAAATTAATGAATAGGTTGTTTCACTCGTTCTTGAAGCTTTTGTTATTTAGCATTCATATGTTCTTAATGCTATGTTTTACTTCATTTTTTCCATGGATTGTTTGAGAATAGGAAGTGTTTGTATGATTGAAGTGTTAGGGTGTTAGGAAATTGTACAATTTCTTAGCTCTTTTACATGAAAATCCAAGAACATGGAATTAGAACTTCTTGTGCATAATGTGTTGTGATTCTTGCTAGATAAGTATGTTAATGTGGATGGTTCTCATATTTATCCTACGGATGCATTGAAAGGTTGAATCTTGAATGTGGCTTGTTCTAGGTTAAGCCTAATGAATGCTATGTTTGATTAAATGGCTATGCATTTGATCGAATGCTTGTTGTTATCAAATCTATGGTTCTTCGTGTATAATATCATTGATAAAATAACTTTATGGTGTGGTTTGGCTAAAGTGAGTATCAATAAGTTTTGCAAATGGTAGTTGTTTGTATTTGCAAATTACTATTAAGAAGAAATGAATGTTGATCTTCAATTGGGAAGTTTTGGCATTCCCCATAGGTTACGCATATGATAGAATGAGTAAATGGTTCAATTATCTACATGAGGTTTGGAAGTGGATATCTGTATGGTTCAAATTACTTTTTCTTAGTTTGTTTGATGACAAGTAGAGTTACTTGGGTTTGCTAGTTGTTTGTCTTTTATTTTTATAACTTAGGACAAAAACCAACAAAACTCCCCACCCCATTTACTTGCTTACATATATTATATATATATATATATATATATATATATATCTACTTCTAGCCTAATATCAACTTTATATGTTTAAACCCTTAGAAAGATCTCTCTTCTTCTTGGACGACCCAAACGTGCCATTATCTACTTAGTTGTAGATACGACTTATAAATTTAACTTTGAGAGGTACGACAACGACCTCCCAAATTTTGGCGCCACTGCCGGGGAAGAGGCGTTTATTTTTAAGTGTTTTTCCATATTTGGTTGAATATTAGCTAGTTGGTTTTATTTGCCTTTTTTGTTTGGCTATTTTTGTTTGGAGTAGGTATTGCTTGAGTTCTTGGTTAATTTTTATCGAGAATCCTTGCAATATGATTCCAAAATTTTTGAAAAGAAAAAATAATTAAATGGAACATCTCACCTTGAGGGAACTCATGATGAGAAGTGAGGCTCAACAAGCAAGGTTTTGTAGGATGTGTCATTCCAACCATCCTACATAGTCTTGCTATATGTTGAGAGAAGAGCACTATGAGAAGGAAAGAGCCATTGGTTTCCAAAAATCAAGGGTATTATGAAGAGTTCTTCCAAGAGGTTGGAGATGTTGGTTTTCAAGGGCAAGAAGCTCAAGAGTGGTATCCCTACCAACACTCTTACAATCCAGGATGGAGTGGTAATCTGGATTGGTGGTATAAGAATGAGCCGAAAAACTAACAATACGAGCAAAATAGTTATCCCCCACCACCATACACCATACCCCAAGACCAGGATCTAGAAGACGGTTTAAGTTTGACAAATAAGGAGATCATTAATGCAATAACAAACTTAAACATCTGAGCCAAGACTAATGAGGAAGCGGAAACCTGAATCTCCTCAAGATTTAAGGCTTTGCAAGGGCAAATGAGTGACATTATGGAAGTGGTGACCCGAATGGAAGCTCATTATGCCGCATATACACCATCCCAAGTCAAACTAGATGATACAATGAGTGAGTCACCTTGAGAAATGAGTTCGAGTTTGAATGGGATGAGGAATTGGTCATTGAATACAAAGAAGTTAAGAAAGATGTGTTTATGCTACATCTATTGCCATCATCACCCCTACCCCCACCTAGTGAACCAACTCCACCATTTTTGGAAGTTTTGAGAGAGATAAGAGGGGAGCCAAAAGACTATCCCAAGCTTCCTAACCACCCAACTCATTTAAAACCAACTCCACCTCCACAAGACTTTCCTCTTGAAAGTTTTGTACCCCCACCTCTCTACTTTTGGATGCTCATGGTGAAGGGGTTCAAACCTTCACCATATGGATAACATTAGGGTCATACCGATGACCTTAAAAATACGAAGCTTCTCAAGGGGCAACCCAAGCTTTTAAGTTAGGCTAGTATTTTTCTTTTCTTGAAAAAAAAATCCCCAACCATGTCCTCAAACCCTTACTAAAAATCACAAATATAACACCACAATCCACGACTAAAAGAAAAACCACCACCAAAACCACCATCTAGGAGTACTACTAGTTGTTGTCTTTTCTGGGTGTTTATCGAGATTTTCATAGTTGTGGCTTCGTAGTGGATGAGTCAAAGTTTCATATTGGGCGGAGTTCGAGAACATGGAGGAGAGAACATTCATTAAGAAGTGAACATTTCCATCATCAGGAAGGACCTTCATAGTTGTGAGTATTTTTTCTCTCTCCCTTATTTCTTTTTCTTCTCCTTTGGTCACATTGAGGACAATGTGTATTTCAAGTGTGGGAAGGTAAAGAGAAGTATATCTCATTGTACTGTAATATAGTGTGCATATGCTCCACTTTGATTTGTTTTGTTTGGAAAAATTATATTAAAAAATGGAAAAAAAATTCCCGCTAAGTTGAAAACCCAAGAGGGCAAGTTAGGCAAAAGTGGGAGGCCCGGATAGGTCAAAACCCGGAAAGGGTGATGAATGCAAAAATGAGAGGCCAAATGGTGTGGAAAAAAGTAAGGGTGAGCATTGAAAAAGAAAAAAAATATGTGAAGCTAGAATGAAAACCCGAGAGGGCTCCTAGGAAAAATGAAAGAAAATTAGAGAAATCAAAAAATTTTATGCTTCTCTTGATTTCTCCATTTGGAAGTTCTTTTGTGGAGTAAGCTAGTTTGACCATTGTATTTTATACCTCAGCTTTGATTGGTATGATGGTTGTGTAGATTATCTTAAATTTTGGGATGTGAGAGTGTGAGAGATTCTAATGTTTTGGGAGTTAGGTTAGTTTAGAAATACGATGTTGGATGTTTTGGAAAAAAAACTTTTGCATGCTAATTTGCGCTTTGATCTATGCTTGTTCTTGTTTACTCAAAGACGAGTAAAGGTTTAAGTGTGGGGAAGTTCGATGAGACTCCAAATGCATGTATTTTCCGAAGCATTAAATATCTCTTTTGCCTTCTTTTTTTTTTAAGATTTCTAGATTTGGGTAGGCTTACATCATAAGGGGTTTAGATGATCATTTTCGGTTTTCATATCAAAATCCTCCATTGTGTAACCTATGCTTAGTCTAATGGATTTTCGGTCCTTATGATCATCTAGATTTCTTTTTGTGAGCTTAATTTGTAAATTGCTCATAAGTACTTTGGAGTGGTTTGGTGAAGGCCACGGGCCAAAATGTGGTAGAAGATAGAAGGGTCGAAGAAGGAAGACAAAGAAGCAGATGAATTGTGACCTGAAAGTGTGGACTAAGTTCTTATAATTATCAAAGAAGAACCGGCCTTCAAGGGTGGTACCATTTGATTTGTCTTCTCAAACACTATAAAATTGACTACAAGAGCTTCAAAATTGGAGCAACGGTTCACCCAAAACAACGTGAAGACCGGCCAGCCAACCAGCAGGGTGAAGAAAATCGTGGTGTGTAGGTTGATAACTTGTTAGGAATGGGTAAAAGTAGCTGATCTCTCCTCTTTTGACATGGAATCCAAGAGCATGAGTTAGAGCATCTAATTGGGTTTATGATTAGATAATTGCTAGTTTAATATGATGTTGTTGAACTCTTTGTCATGTTTTTTTAGGTAGCAAATAGGAGAAGTCTATGAACATTGAACGTTCTTGACTTATCTTGTGTAAATGTATGAATTGGTTCAATGCTTAGACACGGTGTAGTATTTATAAGCGTTACCAAGCTTGTTGCTTCTTCGTGCTCAATGTCATTAATGGGATACATTTATCCGTTTATCGACTGAAGGATTTATTAGTGAGGCTTGATAAGAGATGTCGAATTCCCTATTGCAAACTACTACTCCCTCTGTCCCAAGATTATTGGCCTATTTACTTTTTCAAAGTCAAACTTGGTAAACTTTGACCCTAAATATAAATTAATATATCTATAATAAAAACATCATATGAGATATTGTTAGATTCATTTTAACATCTATTTTCTAAATATCAATTTTTTATGCGGAAATGTTATATGTAGCTATAGATATTGATGGTCAAACATGATCATTGAAGATCGTGAAAAAGCAATTCGGCCAAAACCTCTGGGACGGAGGGAGTATCTAAGAAGGATAGAAGATTTATCTTGACAACAGGTAGTTAAATTAATGAATAGGTTGTTTCACTCATTCTTGGAGCTTTTATTATTTAGCATTCATGTGCTCTTAATGCTATGTTTTACTTCATTTATGACATGGGTTGTTTGAGGATAGGAAGTGTTTGTATGGTTGAAGTGTTAGAGTGTTAGGAAAGTGTACAATTTCTTAGCTCTTTGAAATGAAAATCCAAGAACATGGAATTAGAACTTCTTGTGCATAATGTGTTGTGATTCTTATGTGAACAGTTCTCATAGTTATCCTATAGATGCAATGAAAGGTTGAATCTTGAATGTGGTTTTTTCTATGTTTTGTTTAATGAATGCCATTTTTGGTTAAATGGCTATGCATTTGGTAGAATGCTTGTTGTTATCAAATCTATGGTTCTTCATGTATAAAACCATTAATAAAATACCTTTATGGTGTGGTTTGCCTAAAGTGAGTATCAATGAGGTTTGAAAATGGTCGTTGTTTGTCTTTGAAAATTACTATTAAGAAGAAATGAATGTTGATCTTCAATTGGGAAGTTTTGGCATTCCTCATAGGTAACGAATGTGATACAATGAGTAAATGCTTCAATGATCTACATGAGATTTGAAAGTGGATATCAATTGCCCGCAAGGCTTTGTCTTTTATAGTTTTAAACCATTTTTCTTAGTTTGTTTGATAACTAGCATAGTTACTTGGTTTTGCTAGTTGTTTGTCTTTTACTTTCTCAACTTAGGATCAAAACCAACCCCATTTACTTGCTTTTATATACATCTATATATATCTACTTCTAGTATAATATCAACCTTATATGTTTGAGCCCTTAGAAAGATCCCACTTCTTCGGGGACATTCCCAACTTTCCATTATCTACTTAGTTGTAGATAGAAAGTATTTAGGGCTTATAAATTTAACTTTGAGAGGTACGGCGATGACCTATCAAATTTTGGCGCTGCCTCCAGGGAAGAGGCGTTTCTTTTTAAGTGTGTGGGCATATTTGGTTGAATATTTGCTAGTTGTTTTTATTTGCCTTTTCTTTTGGCTATTTTTGCTCAGAGTAGTTATTGCCTGATCTCTTGGTGAATGTTAATCGAGAATCATTGCAATTTTATTCCAAACTTTTGAAAAGAAAAAAATTTAAATGGAACAGCTCATCTTGAGGGAACCTGTGATGAGAAGTGAGGCTCAACAAGAAAGGTTTTGTAGGATCTGTCATTCTGACCATCCTACATAGTCTTGCTATATGTTGAGAGTGGAGCACTATAAGGTGGAAAGAACCATTGGTTTTCAAAACCAAGGGTATTATGAAGAGTGCTTCCAAGAGGTTGGAGATGTTGGTTTTAAAAAGGAAGAAGCTCGAGTGGTATCCATACGATGATTCTTTCAATCTGGAGTGGAGTGGTAATTGGATTTGTGGTATGAGAATGAGCCGGAAAACCAACAATGCCAGCAAAATAGTTATCCACCACCACCATACACTATACCCTAAGACCAAGCCCAAGAAGAAGGTTTAAGTTTGGCAAACGAGGAGATCATGAATGCAATAGCAAACTTAACCATCTGAGCCAAGACTAATAAGAAAGCTAAAACCTAAATCTCCTCAAGACTTGAGGCTTTGCAAGGGAAAATGAGTGACAATTTGGAAATGGTGACCCGAATGGAAGCTCGTTATGCTGAAGATATATCATCCCAAGTCGAACTTGCTGATACGGTGAGTGAGATCACCTTGAGAAATGAGTTCGAGTTTGAAGGGGATGAGGAGTCGGTTGTTGATTAAAAAGAATCTAAGAAAGAGGTGATTGTGCTACATCCATTGCCATCATCACCCCTACCCCTACCTGAGGAACCAACTCCACCATTTTCGGAAGTTTTGAGGGAGATAAGAGATGAGCCAAAAGACTATCCCAAGCCTCCTAACCACCTAACTCCTTTAAAACCAACTCCACCTCGACAAGAATTTCCTCTTGAAAGTTTTGTACTCCCACCTCTCTACTTTTGGATGCTCATGGCGAAGGGGTTCAAACCTTCACCATATGGATAACATTAGGGTTGTGCCGATGACCTTAAAAATACGGAGCTTCTCGGAAGGCAACCCAAGCTTTTAAGTTAGGCTATTATTTTTCTTTTCTTGAAAAAAAATCCTCAACCATGTCCTCAAACACTTACTCAAAACCACAAATATACCACCACAATCACCACCAAAAGAAAAACCACCACCAAAACCACCATCTAGGAGTACTACTAGTTGTAATCCTTTGTGGGTGTTGATCGAGATTTGCATAGTTGTGGTTTCATAGTAGATGGGTCAAAGTTGCATATTGAGCGGAGTTCAAGAACATGGAGGAGAGAACATTCAATAACAAGTGAGTATTTCCATCATCGGGAAGGACCTTCAGGCTCATAATTGTGAGTATTTTTTTCTCTCTCCCTTATTTCTTTATCTTCTTCTTTGGTCACATTGAGGACAATATGTGTTTCAAGTGTTGGGAGGTAAAGAGAAGTATATCTCATTGTACTGTATTGTAGTGTGCATATGCTCCACTTTAATTTGTTTTGTTTGGAAAACAATATGAAAAATGGAAGAAAAAAATAGTTTCCCACTAAGTTGAAAACCCAAAAGGGCAACTTAGGCAAAAGTGGGAGGCCTGGATAGGTCAAAAATCCAAAAGGGCAACGTATGCAAAAATGAGAGGTCAAATGGTGTGGAAAAAAGTGCGGGTGAGCATTTAAAAAGACAAAAATGTGTGAAGCTAGGATGAAAACCCGAGAGGGCTCTTAGGCAAAATAAGAGAGAATGAGAGAAATTGTAAAATTTTATGCTTCTCTTGATTTGTCCATTAGGAAGATTCTTTGGTGGAGTAGGCTAGTTTGACAATTTTATTTTATACCTCACCTTTGATTGGTATGATAGTTGTGTAGATTATCTTAAATGTTGGGGTGTGAGAGTGTGAGAGATTCTAATGTCTTGTGAGTTAGGGTAGTCTAGGAATACGATGTTGGATGTTTTGAAAAAAAAAACTTTTGCATGCTAGTTCACGCTTTGATCTATGCTTGTTCTTGTTTACTCTAAGATGAGTAAAGGTATAAGTGTGTGAAAATTTGATGAGACGTCAAATGCATGTATTTTCCAAAGAATTTTACATCTCTTTTGCCATATTTTTTTTGTAAGATAGCTATATTTAGATAGGTTTACATCATAAGAGGTTTAGATGACCATTTTCGGTTTCATATCTAAATTCTTCATTTTGTAACCTATGTGTAGTCTAATGGATTTTTTGTCCTTACAAACTTCTAGATTTATTTTTGCGAACTTAATTTGTAAATTTCTCGTGAGCACTTCAGAGTGCTTTAGTGAAGGCCATGAGCAAAAATGTGGTAGAAGATAGAAGGGTCGAAGAAGGAAAACAAAGAAGCGGATAAATTATGACCCAGAAGTGTGGACAAAGTTCTTAGAATTATTGGTGAAGAACCATCCTTTGAGGGTGGTACCATTGGATTTGTCTTATCGAGCACTATAAAATCAACTACAAGAACTCCAAAATTGAAGCAACTGTTCACCCAAAAAGATGCAAAAAATGGCCAGTCGACCGGCCATTTGAAGAAAATAGTGGTGCACAGGCTGCGCCCTTAACAGCATGCTCACGCGAGAGAATTAAACTATGGCACACATATTTGGTCCAGAAACACGTGCCCAGCAGCTGATCTCGCCCGCCCACGCAAGAAGCACCCTCGCGCCTACAGCCCAGGCTCTTGCATCAGCCTCGCGTGCTCACGCCACCAACCTAGTTGTGCGCGCCTTGCGCATTCTGCTGCGTATTGACCTTGTGTTTGACCAACTTGGGGTATAAATATCCCCTTTTTCTTCCCCATTTTCCAAAACCCGATTTGGGGCTCCCACCCTCGCTTTTCACCCTTCCTTCTCACCCTTCCTTCCTATTTTCTTGTTCTTTCTTTATAGATTTTTGTTCTATGTTATGGGTTTTGATTATCTTGCATAGTTTTGTACTTGGGAGCAATTGATTGAGACTTCCTTGCTAATGTCTTGAGAATCATTTCTATCTATCTACTTATTGTTTTCTCTATTGTGCATTTATAGAGCTTTGATGTTGGTTGTTAGTGTCATTTATTTGATTGGAAGTTTGATAATATGCAATGCTTGTATGATAACTTGTTTAGAATGGGTAAAAGTAGCTTTTTTCCCCTCTTTTGACATGGAATCAAAGAGCATGAGTTAGAGCTTCTAATTGCATTTATGATTTGATGATTGCTACATGAATATGATGTTGCTGAACTCTTTGCCAAGTTTGTTTTACGTAGCAAATAGGAGAAGTCTATGAACATTGAACGTTCTTGACTAATCTTGTGTAAATGCATGAATTGGTTCATTGCTTAGACACGGTGTAGTGTTCATAAGTGTTACCAGGCTTGTTGATTCTCTGTGTTATATGCCATTAATGAGATACTTCTATCCATTTATCGACTAAAGGATTCATTAGTGAGGTTTGACAAGAGATGTCGAATTCACTCTTGCAAACTACTATCTAAGAAGGATAGAAGATTTATCTTTACAACAGGTAGTTAAATTAATGAATAGCTCGTTTCACTCGTTCTTGAAGCTTTTGTTATTTAGCATTCATGTGTTCTTAATGCTATGTTTTACTTCATTTTTTCCATGGATTGTTTGAGAATGGGAAGTGTTTGTATGATTGAAGTGTTAGGGTGTTAGGAAAGTGTACAATTTCTTAGATCTTTGACATGAAAATCCAAGAACGTGGAATTAGAACTTCTTGTTCATAATGTGTCGTGATTCTTTCTAGATAAGCATGTTAATGTGGATGGTTCTCATATTTATCCTATGGATGCAATGAAATATTGAATCTTAAATGTGGCTAGTTCTAGGTTTAGCCTAAGGAATGATATGTTTGGTTTAATGGTTATGCATTTGGTCAAATGCTTGTTGTTATCAATTCTGTGGTTCTTCGTGTATAATGCCATTGATAAAATACCTTTATGGGATGAAAGAGTGTGAGAGATTCGTATGTCTTGGGGGTTAGGATAGTCTAGGAATACGATATTGGATGTTTTGGGAAAACTTTAGCATGCTAGTTTATGCTTTGATTTTTGCTTGTTCTTGTTTACTCAAGAACGAGTAAAGGTTTAAGTGTGGGGAGATTTGATGAGATGTCAAATACATGTATTTTCCAGAGCATTTAACCTCTCTTTTTTCATCTTAATGTTGTAAGATTGATATATTTAGCTAGGTTTACATCACAAGAGGTTTGAATGACTATTTTTGGTTTTTATATCTAAATCCTTCATTTTGTAACCTATGTTTAGTCGAATGAATTTTAGGTCCTTACGAGCATCTAGATTCCATTTTGTGAGCTTAATTTTTAGATTTCTTGTGAGCACTTTGGATTAGTTTAGTGAGGGCCACGAACCAAAATGTGGTAGAAGATAGAAGGGTCGAAGAAGGAAGACAAAGAAGTGGATGAATTATGACCCGGAAGTGTGGACAAAGTGATTATAATTATCAGAAAAAAATCAGATTTCAAGGGTGGTGCCATTGCATTCTTCTTCTTGAGCACTATAAAATTGACTACAAGAGCTTCAAAATTGGAGCAACGGTTCACCCAAAGCGATAGAAATTAGAAGAGGGCAGATTGGCCATTGCAGCCCGCATCATACACTGAGGCCCGCAGCACATAATTTTACATTTTTGCCTCTTTTCCTCTATTTTGTTGGACTATAAATAGCCCCCCGTATTCCCCATCCCTCTAAGGCCGACTTGGGGCTCACAAAACCCTAGTTTTTCACCCTTTCTTCCTCTTTTCTTCTTCTTTCTTTGTAGATTTTTGTTTTATGTTGTGGATTTTGATTATCTATCTTAGTTTTGTACTTGAGAGTAATTGATTGAGTCTTTCACACTTGTGCAGTGAGAACCTCCATTTCACTATTTCTTGAAGATTTTATTATTTAGCATTCATCTGTTCTTGATGATATGTTTTACTTCATTTATATCATAGGTTGTTTAAGAATATGAAGTGTTTATATAATTTAAGTGTTAGGGTGTTAGGAAAGTGGCCAATTTCTTAGCTCATATGACATGAAAATCCAAGAACATGGAATTAGAACTTCTTGTGTATAATGTGTTGTGATTCTTGCTAGATAAGTATATTAATGTGGATTTTTCTCATGTTTATCCTATAGATGCAATGAAAGATTGAATCTTTAATATGGTTTTTTCTAGGTTTAGCCTAATGAATGTTATGTTTGGTTAAATGGCTATGCATTTGGTCGAATGCTTGCTGTTATCAAATCTATGGTTCTTTGTGCATAATGTCATTGATAAAAATACCTTTATAGTGTGATTTGCCTAAATTGGGCATCAATGAGGTTTCCAAATGGTCGTTGCTTGTCTTTGCAAATTACTATTAAGAAGAAATGAATGTTGAGTTTCAATTGGGAAGTTTTGGCATTCCCTATAGGTAAAAAATGTGATAGAATGAGTGAATGGTTCAATGATCTACATGAGGTGTGGAAGTGGATATCAATTTCCCCCAAGGCGTTGTCTTTTGTATTTTTGAACCTTTTTTCTTAGTTTGTTTGATGATTAACATAGTTACTTGTCTTTTTTAGTTATCTTGTCTTTTAATTTCAGAACTTAGGACGAAAATCAACCAACCTCCCCCCCTCTCCCTTTTTTTACTTGCTTTTATATATCTACATATATTTACTTCTAGCATAATATCAATCTTATATGTTTAAACCCTTAGAAAATTCCCTTTTCTTTGTGGACGGCCCCGACTTGCCATTATCTACTTAGTTGTAGATAGGAAGCATTTAGGGCTTATAAATTTAACTTTGAGAGGTACGACGATGACCTCCCAAATTTTGGCATCGCTGTCGAGGAAGAGGCATTTATTTTTAAGTGTTTGGGCATATTTGGTTGCATATTAGCTAGTTGTTTTTATTTTTCACCTCTTGGTGGCTGTTATTGCTCAGAGTATGTATTGCTTGAGTTCTTGGTAAATTTTTATCTAGAATCCTTTCAATATTATTACAGACTTTTGAAAAAATAAAAAAACAAAATGGAACGTCTCACCTTGATGGAACTCATGATAAGAAGAGAGGCTCAACAACTAAGGTTTTGTAAGATGTGTCACTCCGACCATCCTATTGAGTCTTGCTATTTGTTGAGAGAGAAGCACTATGAGGAGGAAGATCTTTTGGTTTCCAAAACCAAGGGTGAAGAGTGCTACCAAGAGGTAGGAGATGTTGGTTTCAGTGTAAGTATTGCTTGAGTTCTTGGTAATTTTTTATCGAGAATCCTTTCAATATTATTCCAGACTTTTGGAAAAAAACAAAATGGAACGTCTCACCTTGAGGAAACTCATGATGAGAAGAGAGGCTCAACAACTAAGATTTTGTAGGATGTGTCATTCCGACCATCCTATTGAGTCTTGCTATTTGTTGAGAGAGAAGCACTCTGAGGAGGAAAGATATTTTGGTTTCCAAAACCAAGGGTATTATGAAGAGTGCTACCAAGAGGTAGGAGATGTTGGTTTTAGAGTAAGTATTGCTTGAGTTCTTGGTAAATTTTTATCGAGAATCCTTTCAATATTATTCCAGACTTTTGAAAAAATAAAAAAATAAAATAAAACAAAATGGAACGTCTCACCTTGAGGGAACTCATGATGAGAAGAGAGGTTGAACAACTAAGGTTTTGTAGGATGTGTCATTTCAACCATCCTATTGAGTCTTGCTATTTGTTGAGAGAGGAGCACTATGAGGAGGAAAGATCTTTTGGTTTCCAAAACCAAGGGTGTGATGAAGAGTGCTACCAAGAGGTAGGAGATATTGGTTTTCAAGGGCAGAAAGCCCAAGAATGGTATCCATACCATAATTATTACAATCCAGAGTGGAGTGGCAATCCGGATTGGTGGTATGAGAATGAGCCGGAAAACCAACGATACGAGAAAAATAGTTGGCCTCACCACCTTATACCATACCCCAAAACCAAGCCCACCAAGAAGGTTCAAGGTTGACACGTGAGACATTCATGAATGCGATAGCAAACTTGAACAACTTGGCAAAGACTAGTGAGGAACTGGACACCTAGATCTTCTATAGTGTAGGCTATTGAGGGGAATGTGAGGAATATATTGGAATCGGTGGCCCGAATGGAAGCTTGTGATTCCAAAAATACACCATCCCAAGTTAAACTCGAAGATCCGGTGAGTGAGGTCACCGTTAGAAATGAGTTTGGGTTCGAAGGGGGTGAGGAGTTGGTTGCGGAAGAAAATGAAGTGGGAGAAGAGGTGATTGTGCTACATTCATTATTATTTACATCATCGCCCCTACCCCCACCTAGTAAACCAACTCCACCATCTTCGAAAGTTTTGAGGGAGATAAGAGAGGAGCCAAAAGACAATCCCAAACCTCCTAACCACCCAAATCCTTTTAAACCATCTCCACCTCCACAAAACTTTCCTCTTAAAAGTTTTGTACCCCCACCTCTCTACTTTTGGATGCTCTTGGTGAAGGGGTTCAAACCTTCACCATATGGATAACATTAGGGTTATGTCGACAACCTTAAAACTACGGAGATTCTCGGGAGGCAACCCAAGATTTTAAGCTATATTAGTGTGTTTCTTTTCTTTAAAAATAAATCATCAACCATGTCATCAAACCCTTACCCAAAACCACAAGAATACCACCACAATCCACCACCAAAAACCACTACCAAAACCACCATTCGGGAGTATTACTAGTTGTTGTTTTTTGTGAGTGTTGATCGGGATTTGCATAGTTGTGGGTTTGTGGTGAATGGACCTTAGTTGCATATTGGGCGGAGTTTGAAAACATGGAGGAGAGAACATTCATTGAGAAGTGAGAATTTCCATCACCGGGAAGAACCTTCAAGGTCCTAGTTGTGAGTACTTTTTCTTTCTCCCTTATTTCTTTATCTTGTCATTTTCACATTGAGGACAACGTGTGTTTCAAGTGTGGGGAGGCAAAGAGAAATTTATCTCATTATGGTAATGTAGTGTGCATATGCTCCACTTTTATGTGTTTTGTTTGAAAAAAATGAAAATGAATGAAAAAAATCCCGCTATGTTGAAAACCCGAGAGGGAAACTTAGGCAAAAATGGGAGGCCCTGATTGGTTGAAAACCAGAAAGCGCGACCTACGCGAAAATGAGAGGCCAAATGGTGTAGAAAATGGTGAGAATGAGCATTGAAAAATAAAAATGTGTGAAGCTAGGATGAAAATTGGAGAGGGATCCTAGGCAAAATTAGAGAAAATGACAGAAATTTAAAAATTTTATGCTTCTCTTGATTTGTCTATTGGGTGTTTTTTTTGGTTGAGTAAGTTATTTTGCCATTATATGTATACCTCTCTTTTGTTTTGTTGATTGTTTAGATTATCTTAGGCTTTGAGATGTGAGAGTGTGAGAAATTCTTATGTCTTGGGGGTTAGGGCGGTCTAGGAATACAATGTTGGATGTTTTGGGAAAACTTTTGCATGCTAGTTTACGCTTTGATCATTGCTTGTTCTTGTTTACTCGAGGACGATTAAAGGTTTAAGTGTGGGGAGATTTGATGAGACATCAAATGCATGTATTTTCCAAAGCGTTTAACATCTCTTTTGTCATCTTTTTATTGTAAGATTGATAGATTTAGCTAGGTTTACATCATAAGGGGTTTAGATAACCATTTTCGGTTTTCATATCTAAATCCTTCATTTTGTAACCTATGTTTAGTCTAATTGATTTTTGGTCCTTATGAGCATATAGATTCCATTTTATGAGCTTAATTTGTAGATTTCTTTTGAGTACTTCGGATTGGTTTAGTGACCCCGAGCCAAAACATGGTTAAAGATAGAAGGGTCACAAAAGGAAGACAAAGAAGCGGATGAATTGTGACCCGGAAGTGTGACAAAGTTCTTAGAATTATTGAAGATGAACCAGCCTTCAAGGGTGGTTCCATTGGATTCTTCTTCTTGACCACTATAAAATCAACTATAAGAACTCCAAAATCGGAGCAACGGTTCACCCGTAGCGATGTAAAGCAGAAGTGGCAGATTGGCCATTGCGGCCCACGGCCCAGAACTTTACATTTTTGGCATATTTTCCTCTATTTTCTTGGACTATAAATAGTCTCTCTTCTTCCCCATCCCTCTAAACCCGACTTGGCGCTCCCAAAACCCTAGTTTTTCACCCTTTCTTCCTCTTTTCTTCTTATTTCTTTGTAGATTTTTGTTCTAGGTTATGGGTTTTGATTATCTAGTTTAGTTTTGTACTTGGGAGCAATTGATTGAAGCTTTTCACACCTATGTAGTAAGAACCTCTAATTCACTATTTCTTGAAGCTTTTGTTATTGACTAAATTATTTTTTAGTCCCCTACAAAGTATCTTATACCATGTTTTGGTCCCCGTTTGCAAATCAACCCTCAGACAGTACCCCACAAATTTAAAACGATATGTTTTGGTCCCCAGAGGTGGTTTTCAGGGAAATCAAAATTGTTTTTCAATATAGTCAGGGGCATTTTTGTAATTTTAATTATTAAAACAATTTAATTAAATTCTTGGGTCAATACAAAAATATTCTATATTGAGGTGCTTAATTGCAAATATTAAAAAAATATCCTATTTTCCTCTCATCTTCTCTCGCTGGACATTTCCTCCATCTGGGTCCGCCATCTCAAGGCTCCGGTGAACGGAGCTTGAAAAATGGGTAAACGCGGTTCGCTTGAAATTAGGCTTGGATTCGGGGCAAGCTCAAGCATGAAGGACTCTAAGGTCATGAATTTGGGGCAATTATCGGTGCCGGTGAAGGGGCCCAGTACGGCGGCGACGGCGCAATCGGCAAAGGAGGAGGAGGGAATTGCTTCTTTCAGCTTCGTTTGAGCTTTGATTCCAATCAGTTTTGATACCCAAATGGCCCGTCTTCTCTTGCCGGATGTTTCCTCCATTTGGGGTTACCATCTCAAGGCTCTGGGCCCGATTATCCCCTGAAAAAACCTCCCAGTGAATGGAGCTTGCAAAATGGGTAGACGGGGTTCACTGCAAATTAGGCTTGGATCCGGGCGAGCTCGGGCGTGAAGGATGTTAAGGTCGTGAATTTGGGGTAGTTCTCAGAGCTGGTGAAGGGGCCCAGTACGGCGGTGGCACATGGCGGAGATGATGCGCTCAGAATGATGAAGAAGATGAAGTGTTTTCCCTTTTTCTTTTATTTTTTCTAGTCCAGGGGTAAAATGGTTATTTTATAGATTTTGACCTATTTTTACTGTTGACCTTACCTGAAAACCACCTATGGGGACCAAAATATATCGTTTTGAATTTGTGGGGTACTGTCTAAGGGTTGATTTGCAAACGGGGACCAAAACATGGTATAAGATACTTTGTAGGGGGCTAATAAAATAATTTAGTCTTTGTTATTTAGCATTCATGTGTTATTAATGATATGTTTTACTTCATTTATGCCATAGGTTTTTTAAGAATATGAAGTGTTTGTATAATTTAAGTGTTAGGGTGTTAGGAAAGTGGCCAATTTCTTAGCTCATGTGACATGAAAATCCAAGAACATGGAATTAGAACTTCTTGTGTATAATGTGTTGTGGTTCTTGCTAGATAAGTATGTTAATGTGGATTGTTCTCATATTTATCCTATAGATGCAATGAAAGATTGAATCTTGAATGTGGTTTGTTCTAGGTTTAGCCTAATGAATGTTATATTTGGTTAAATGGCTATGCATTTGGTCGAATGCTTGTTGTTATCAAATCTATGGTTCTTTGTGTATAATGCCATTGATAAAATACCTTTATGGTGTGATTTTCCTAAAATGGGTATCAATGAGGTTTCCAAATGGTCATTGTTTGTCTTTGCAAATTACTATTAAGAAGAAATGAATGTTGATCTTCAATTAGGAAGTTTTGGCATTCCCCATAGGTAGGGATGATCATGGGTCGGCTCCAATAAGACCTAGACCCAACCCTACAAAAAATTAGTTAGAGCCAGCCCCGACCTGAACCCGTAGGGCCTAAAAATTTTAAACACATACCCAAACCAGATGGGTCTAAACGGGTCTGGGGTCCAAAACGTGTTCTAAATGGGTCTAACTTTCTAAAAAAAAATTCCTTCAATAAATAAAATATGTATTATCTTAAATACAAATAATTCAAGTTTAATATGGATGTGAATTAATTCTTTAAGAAAAAATATACAATACACATTATTTATTTAATTAAAAATTAAAATACAAAGAAAACTAGAAAATTAATTAAGAATTTAGAATAAATACTATATATATAGTTAGGGTAATATGGGTCAAATTGGGTCTGGGTCATATTGTTTTAAACCCAGAGCGAGACCCATTTTTCAAAATCTAGACCCATACCCGAACCTGATAGGTCTAAATGTTTTGGACCCATACCCAACCTAATGGGTCGGATCCTATACCTATGATCATCCCAACCCATAGGTAACGAATGTGATAGAATGTGTGAGTGGTTCAATGATCTATATGATGTGTGAAAGTGGATATCAGTTGCCCACAAGGCGTTGTCTTTTGTAGTTTTAAACTCATTTTCTTAGTTTGTTTGATGATTAACATAGTTACTTGACTGTGCTAGTTATCTTGTCTTTTAATTTCATAAATTATGACCAAAACCAACCAACACCCCCCCCCATTTTTATTTGCTTTTATATATCTATATATATTTACTTCTAGGCTAATATCAACTTAAAATCGTTCCAAATAAAAACTATTATTCAAGTAGTAAAAAATTTGCACTCTTTTCGCTTCTGCTACAGTAACGAACCTTCCATCTCTTTTTCTTCCTTTCTCGCCGGTAACGGCTCTTTCCCGCAGTTAACGGCTACTATCCTGTCGTTAATGTTTAACGAGAGACACGGCCATTGCTTCGCCGGCCGCTATGGCGGAAAGCAACGCCAACCAAGCCACACCAAAATCCTTCATGGCTGCTCTCCAGACCAAATCCCCCCCACTAATGAAATCCCTGCCTAACAACCCAGAGCTAACCCCTAAATCTAAACATTTAGGTGACCCGGCTTGTCTCTACTCCGATGATCAAATTGCCAAACTCTCGGCACACTATGCTAATGCTTTGGTCGGAAATTTCACAAATGGGAGACTGTCGATGGAGCAACTGGAGCTAGCCTTCAGGACGGTAGGTTTTGCCGATAACTATCAGTTAGGTTCGTTAGACTATAAACATGTTCTAATTAGGTTCGATCAAGTCAACGATTACCAAAGATGCTGGATCAAAGGAGTTTGGAATTTTAATGGAATCCTGCTGAAGATGCTCAAATGGTCTCCGGATTTCTCGACTCACCGAGAATCCCCAATTGTGCCCATCTGGTGTATGATCAGGGAAGTCCCTCTGTACTATTATAATTCTGCATCTATTAAGGCCATTGGAAATATCATAGGAAGTTTTATTAAGAATGATTTAGCTACTGAAATGCTCAAAAGGCCTTCTGTAATTAAATTGTGTGTGGAAATTGATTTACAGAAACCTTTGTGTAATTTCATTAGACTGGGATCAGTTACTAATAACAGAAAATACCCAATTGAGTTTGAAGATGTCCCACTTTACTGTGATTATTGTGCTAAGTTAGGACATTCTTTAAATCAATGTAGAGCTATCCCACAAATCATTAATGGTAAATCATTAGACAACCCCACATCACAAAGCCAGAATCATACACAGTGGCAGGCTACTGGGAATAAGTTTAGTAAGGCACCTCTGATCTCCTTAGGAAATCAGACTATCTCTCCCCCTCCCAATAATGACAAAGTAGTACACCAGAGAGCTATAACAAGCCCCTCCCTAAACCCTTCCTCCTACTCACTTCCAGGTGTTAATAGAGTGCTTGATAATGATACCTTGCAATCACTAACAATAACACCTGTTCAATCACCCAGAATCCCACCCCAAGAAACTTCTCTCTCAAAACTGTTAAATGCTACAGCATTGTCCAAACCTAATCTGATTGCCTATGCAAAAGATGATATACAAATTGGCTCACTCAGGTTAACCCTAAACCAATCCTCCCCAACTAACCCCCCACTTTCTCTACAAGGAAAGATGGAAAATAGGTTTTCTGTTCTGCAGGATTTAGACAATCTCCCCCAAGCACAGGACCTTATGGAACTGGAAGTGCAAGATTTAGAAGAAGAGGCTGCTAACAGTCACCTGGACCTCACAGCACCACAATCTATGAAGCTCAAAGGTACCATTAATCAGCAAGGTAAGTCTAAGAATAAAAAAATAATTATTTTAGTCAGCTGAATAAGATGATGCTTAGATCAGCTACAAAAAGTCATAAATTATGTGAACAATGACACACACTTTAACTGTTAATTTTTTTTAGTATGGAATCTTAGAGGTATGGAATCTTCTATGCTAAGACTAATCCAATTAGTTAAGCTGAAGAAAATTCAACTCCTTTGTATAATTGAACCAATGCATGATAACACTCAGTGTCAATCCTATATGGATAAGCTCAATTTCTCACATAATCTACCACTCCAAAATGGTAAAATATGGCTTATGTGGAACAACCCTGTAACAGTCTCACTCATCTCTCATCATGAACAGTTTTTGTATGTTAAAATAGCCCACCTTACTTTAGACATAGACATGGAAGCAGTTTTTGTTTATGCTCTTAGAAATAGAGAGGGTAGGAAAACTTTTTGGAGTGACCTGAGTGTCATACCTAAAAGTGAAACTATTTTCATAGGAGACTTTAATACCATCACTTCACTTTCAGAATATATAGATCCTAGCTCCCCTTCTTTAGGAAGTATTAGAGATTTCAATAACTGGATTAGCTCCTCTGGAATTCAGGAAATTAATACAATAGGGAACCTATTCACTTGGTCCAATTCAAGACTTAGGAATCCTACCTCAAAGAGATTAGATAGAGGATATTGTACTATTAAATGGAATTCAAAATTTCCTTCATCTTCTATCCAAATTTTGAATAGGCAATCCTCAGATCACTCTCCTCTACTCCTTCAGGTGTCAACTCTGGCTATTTCTCACCCTAAACCCTTTAGATTTATAAATACTTGGTTTAATAGACCAGAATTTATAGACCTAATTAGGGAAAATTGGTCAAATCCACTCCCTCGGTCTGGAATGCTAGGCTTCTATCTAAAATTGATTAGACTGAAGAAAGTGATAAAAACTTGGAATAGAGACTGCTTTGGAAACATCGATGCTAATGTAATCACTGCAGAAGAGGCTCTAAGATTATAGGAACTTGTCTTTGACTCGACCCCCTCAGATTCTGAATTAATCAAATTAATTGAGAAAAAGGCACTTTTGCTTAGAGCCCTAAAGGAAAAGGAAAAATTTTGGAAGCAGAAAGCTAGATCAACATGGCATAAGCTAGGAGATAATAACACCCAATTTTTTCCTAAGACAGTGCAGGAAAAAAACTATAAATTACAGATCACTAAAATTAAAAATAGGCAGGGTCAGTGGCTTAACTCACATTTAGATATTCAAAAAGAAGTTGTTGCCTATTTTTCTGATCTATTAACTGAACCTAACCATAGGGCTAATAATACCCATTACCCTCATTTTCTTAGCCAAATCCCATCAATCATCACTGAACAGGATAACCAAGCTTTATCTAGACCAGTCTCAAAGGATGAACTTAAATCTGTGATTAATTGTTTAAATAAAAATAGTAGTCCAGGTCCAGATGGCTTTTCTAGTAAATTCTATATTAAGTGCTGGGCTATCATTAAGGAAGATTTAACTGATGGTGTTAATGAATTCATTTTAGGGTTAGATATGCCAAGGGGTATTTCCAGTACCTGGATAACTCTAATTCCAAAAAAAAACAACACCATCCTCTTTTGATGACTTCAGACCAATTAGTCTCTCTAATGTTACCAACAAAATATGCTCTAAGGTTTTAATGGAAAGATTGAAACCTCACATGGAGAACCTAATCTCTCCCAATCAAACTGCCTTTATGAAGAATAGAGACATTTCTGATAACATACTCCATTTACAGGAAATGTTAAGATTCTTAGATAAAAAGAGTAGAGTGCCTAACTGCATTCTCAAATTGGACCTTAGGAAAGCTTTTGACAGGGTCAATTGGGAGTTTCTTAGGAACATATTAGGTAGATTTGGTTTTAATGGGAATTTCATAAATGCTGTTATGAATAATTTATCACAAGCTCATTTCTCAGTTCTTATCAATGGCAATCCAGTGGGCTTTTTTAAAGCCACTAGCGGTATCAAACAAGGTGATCCCCTTTCTCCCTTCTTCTTTAATATTTTCTCATAGGCTTTCTCTAGGAGCCTTTCTTTTATATTTTGGAATAATAGTCTCTCATACTATCAGTTACTTGCCTCAATCACACCAGCTTCTCACTTAATGTATGCTGATGATACCATTATTTTTATGCAAGCCTCTAAATCCAACCTGATTAAGATTAAAGCATTTTTAGAGATCTTTGAATCTACCTCGGGACAAAAGTTCAATTTTGAGAAATCTGATTTCTATATAAGCAAAAGGGCTACAGTAGCCAAATTAAATCAGGTTAGGATGATTTTAAAAATGAAAAAAGGTTCTTTTCCTTTTAAATACCTAGGTTGACCAATTTTTAAAGGTAGAACCTTGCATAGATACTTCCAACCTTTGATGGAAAATCTAGACAAAAAACTGATGAACTAGAAAAACAAATGGCTGAGTTCAGGGGGTAAATTGACCTTAATCCAATCTTGTTTATACTCTTTACCTCAGCATCTATGGTCTGTTACAAAACCCCCTAATCATATATTTAAGACATCTGAGAAAAAATGTCTAGATTTTTCTAGGGAGAGTCAGATGGCAAAAAGAACAAAGTTTGGAAAAGATGGTCTGATTTAGCTGTACCAAAGTCTCAAAATGGTCTAGGTTTTAGATCAATTCAGGCCATCATTGACTCCTGCTCTCTTAATCTCTGGTGGAAGAGTCAGTTAGGAACTACCATGTGGTCTAAAATGATATGGTCCTTACCACATACACATAGAAAATCCATGACCTGAAAGAGAATCTGTTCAGTTAACTCCTTTGCTGAGAATAACACCCTGATCATTCATGGTAAAGGTAGCTGTAATTTCTGGTCTGCTAACTGGTGCCCTAATGGGCCACTGATGAACTGTATCCCCAGCTCCATCTTTTCCCCATTATTATATTGCTCTGTGGCTGATTTAATCAGTAACAAAGCATCTATTCTACCTCAGATCTCCTCCTTCCTGGAACATGATACTCTCTCTTTTCTTCAGGATGCAGAAATCACCCAAGATAAAGAAGATAGGTTGATCTGGAAACCTGAAGTGACAGGTGTTTTCTCCTTCAAATCTGCATACAAGGAACTCACTCTCTCCTCAGGTAATTTCCCTGCCACCAAACTTATATGGAATCCTAAACTACAAAAAAAGGTTTCTATTTTTACCTGGAAAATGTTGTACTCTTTCCTACCTTTTGATGATGTGCTAATCCAATGTGGCTTTAGTCTTGCTTCAAAATGCCCAGCATGTTGTCATTCGGACTCTATTCAACATTTTTTTATATCCTGCCCCCTTGCTCAAACTATATGGAATAAGATGGCATCTTTGTTGGATTTTCGTCTTAATGATCAAGATTCAATTAATGAAAGATTTTTCCTGTTTTGGAATAGTCATGACCTTCCTAAGTGGCACCAACTGTTATGCAAAATTCTCCCACCTTTGATCTGTTGGTGCCTCTGGAAGGCAAGGAACAGTTTCTTATTTGACAACAAACATTTTTCTTCAGAGCTTATATGCAAGGAAGTTTGTGATCATATTTATCTGTCTCTCTATGCTAAACCTTACCACCACAGTTCCCTCTTAACTATTCCATCCAGCTTTTTGCATCTGATCCCTCATCTTAGACCACCTCCGAAGCCTACTATATCTATTGTTTTCTGGGAAAGGCCAAAGCCAGATTGCATAAAGATCAATGTAGATGCATCCAGGTATCCTAATAATGCAACAGTTGGCCTGATTGCAAGGAACAGTTATGGAACCTCATTCCTTATCAAATCAACAGCTATTACTGCTGCTTCTTCACTTCAAGTAGAGATTTTAGCTATTTTATTTGCCTGCCAAACTTTTCCAGAACTAGATAACACTTTCACAATTGAATCAGATTCATTGTTGGCAGTGAAAATGATCAAAGATCCCTATACTGCTCGTTGGCCTTTGTTTGATCTAACCTCCAAAGTACAGTCCCTGTTAAGGAATGCTGATCTTAAACATGTTTTTAGGGAACGTAACTCTGTGGCAGATGCTATTGCTAAACATCACTCAATCCATAATCTGAGCCTAAGCCTTTCTAATGTACCCACAAACATCAAAGGCCTCATTTCTTTGGATAAAGAGCATACTCCCTATATCAGACTGTATAAGAATGGATCCTGATAGAATTGATACTGCTAAGAATTTGTCGTTTGATTTTTTGCAGGTTCTATGGAGGGATTTCAAACATCTGAAGCTCAGCTACAGTTATATGGAGACCCATCTCAATTGGTTATCTTACTGTGGTTATGTGAAGGAATGCCCCGTTATCAAATTTTGACTACTCAGAAATCCAACTTTAGGTTTTGGATTTTAACATTAATCTCTGTAGTTTCTAGATTGAAGTTGCCTGGCCAAAGGAAAGAATTAACACAAGGGGTGGAGATTCTTTCTTTTGGAATTGCAACTTTAATAACTATCCTCTTTTACTATGGATAGTTAAAACAATCTATTACTAGATAGGTATTTCTTTTGGAGGCAACTATGTTGCCTTAGATCTCCTCATGAACAAAACAAGTCTTTGTATATTTCAGTTGCTTCAATTAAGGCATGGGAACCTTATATATAATCCCCCACCCTCGGGTGTTTTCATTTTAAAAAACGGCTAATATCAACTTTATATGTTTAAACCCTTACAAAGATCTCTCTTCTTCGTGGACGACCCCGACTTGCCATTATCTACTTAATTGTAGATATGAAGCATTTAGGGCTTATAAATTAAAATTTGAGAGGTACGGTAACGACCTCCCAAGGCGCTTGATAGTTATTGATGTTTTAGCTTGATTTGAATTTTTATTCAGCTTTTATGTTAGTGAATTTTTAGGGCATTTGAACCTTTTTTTTTGTAATGAATGATGTTTAACAAGTTATTTCAATGAAACAACAGTGGAATGTATAAGTGCAGCGGAACATATGAATACCTTGTTTAAATCAAAATTTACGTTTTTGTAAAACATCAACAAAAAAATTGAACCACCACAACATAACTGTGTAACATATCAGTATGACAGTAAATAATAATCAAGTCACAACAAGCTGATTTTTTATGAACTGGTCATTATGTGTATTCTAATTTTGTATTGAATGTTAATTTGTTTATAATTATTTGATATGAACTGAGCATTATAATTGTTTGATGATTTAGGATTTTATTTGATGTAAATTATTTTTGATGTGATGTGTTATTATTAAGATTTGAATTTTAGTATCCAAATCTAAACAAGAATTCAGCCCACTCAGCCCGATCCAATTTAACCCCAATTTCAACCAGATTCCAAAGCGACACTAATTCCTGTGTTCCTGATCAAGGATTCAAGGCTGGGAAGTACTCAATCTTGAAGCCCAAGTTCATAATTTACGTGTTGGAGGAGATTGGGTTAGTGCTACCCCATCTTCAAATAATTTGAGAGCTCGTGCTAGTATGAGAACCAATACGACTGGGAAAATCATTTGAACTAACTTTCATATTGTTCTAAAGTCCTGAGTGTATCTTCATGGAATTTTAAATTCCTTTCTTACAATCTTGATACACGAAACATAAGTTTATGCGAAATCAATTTCTCACAATAATTATCTCATATTAATATATTATAATACATCACAATTAGTTTTTGGTAAAGTCTTGGGAAAGACGGTCTTTCCATAGGCGTATGGAAAGACGGAGTTTAATTAGAATAATAAAATGTAAATGGATTTAGTTGCAATATTAAAATTTTAGTATGAAACATGTAGTAGTTATAAAATTTATAACTCGGTTTATGCAACCCAAATATTTTATCTTCATTTCTTTTTATTTGCACTTTAAACCTTGGTCTTTCCATAACTTATGAAAAGATCGTCTTTCAAGAGACGGACTCTTAGTTTTTTCTAAAATTATAACATCTAAAAAAGTAAAGTCTTGAAAAACACCGTCTTTCCATAAACTTATGGAAAAATGAGGTTTAATTAAAATAATAAAAAGATAAAATATTTTAGTTGCAATATTAAAATTTTATTATACAACATGTTGTAGTTAGAAAGTTTATGACTTGATGAATGCTACCCAAAAATTTATCTCCATTGCTTATAGTTTACAATTTAAACCTTACTTTTTCTATAACTAATTAAAAGGACGGACTCCTAAAAAAATACATTAAAAACTATCAATTTCACCAGTATCAACTTAGAGAAAGTACTAGTTTCTAACAATAACGCTGGAAAAATTGACATTCTTCTTTTCTCTCTCATAGTTTCTATTGCCGAACGTCGTCGTCTTCTTTTTTTTTTTTTTTAATTTAGGTAATAACTCAAATGAGTCCCCAATAAAATTCCCCCATTCCCTTGTCCTGGTGGGAATTGAACCCATGACCTCATGGTAATAGCACTAGACTTCAACCGCTAGGCTAACATTCAATTCGAACGTCTTCATCATCGTCACTATCAGCGCATTTGTTCGAGTATTATTTAATAGAAATTGTTTATTTTCACTCTATTAATTAAGGATATTGGATTTTTTTGACTAAATTAAAATCAAGTTATCTAAAAATTATATACTCATATTATAATATGTTATTAATTTTAATTTTTCACTATATATATAATCAATCATAACACGTTGAAATATATAATTTCTAAATATATATTTAAAATCATAAATATCTCATTGTACTACATATATATGTTAGTGAAGAAAATCCAAAGATTCATATAATCTAAAATATTGAAATGTTCGGAAAAAAATTTATACAATGAATATTTTTTATCGAAATATGTAATGCATATTATTTATTCATATATATATATATATATATATATATATATATATATATATATATATATATATATATATATATGTGATAAAATATTATTTTAAACCGACTAACTGATAAATGAGAATATTTTATGATTAGTGAGACCAATAGGGTACTTGATATTTACTTTTATTTATTGCAATGAGATGCATATAATTATATTAACCTTTAAAAATGAATCTCAAAATATAAATAATTACTTTTTTAATTATTTGAATGAGATATTTAACTATTTCTAATTAAATAAATTATTTCACTTTATAACTCATACTCCCTCTATTTTGTTATTTATTACTTACTATAAATGAATGTTTTCTTTTATTTGGCACTCTTTCTATTTTTGGCAAGATTTCTTCAATTTCATCCACTCATTTTACTTTTTACTTTCTACATTCATCCACTTATTTTCTTAGATCACTAAATTTTAAATTTTAAATAAAATTATTTATTTTTAATTTAAATAGAAGATACAAAATATACATAAAACTTAAACTTAATAATTTAATTAATAATATGGCGCAAATGGATACTCCACTAGTTGTTACCAAAGACTTCCATTTTTCAACCCAAAACAACATTTAACCCTAAGTCATGATAATTCCTTGCTCTAGAGGTAGCGTCACACTGACATTTGTTTCAAGAGTAAAGTTCTTCTTTTTTTTTTTTAACTACGTCAAAATTACAAATTTTGACCATTCAACCATTTTTTCGACCATTGAATTTTAAATTTCATTTTTTAGGCACATTTTCCTTCATCCACACACCTGAGAAATTGAACTTTATAATTAAGGGATAAACTAGTCATTTCACTTTTAACATTAATTATATTTCCCCTTTCCTTTTTGTCCAGACTTACGTTTCTCCTCCTAATCTCATAACGTTGCCGTTAATAATCTCGAAGAAACCAAGCGTTACATGAACCCAACTCCGATCATCACAAATTCACAACCGATTAAATACTACCAATCACATTTGGTTGCAGAAAGCATCAAACCACAACATAAAACACTAGAAACCCGTGAGAAATTGCGAAAAGCACCAAATCAAGTGTGACAATGAACCAAGGAACCTGTTGATCCGTGCTAACTGCGATCTTATAGCCGAACCTTACCTCAATGTGGCAAACCTACAAAACAAACTGGGTGATCGACACCAAAGTCAGTAAAAAAAAGTATTTTATTTCAAAGTCAATAAAAAAATGTTTTATCCAAGTATTGAGAATTGAATGAATACCTAGGTATTTATAGGGGCTGATCCACGAGATACAGTTTTCCTAATTATGTTGGAGAATAAGAACATTCCATGCAGGAATGTGTGTCTTACCATAATAGAATTACCAAGTATTTAATATACCATAATTCTACCAAGAAAAAGAAAGTATTTCATAGGAAGAATCGGAACTGAAGGTCTTCCCACTGGTAGTTGGGCTTCAGCCCAACAAAATATAATAGCATGGTATCAGGCCCAAGTGGAGATGTAGCTTCATGTCTTCTCCCTGAGTGGGTAAATTCGGCTTGACCCTAATTAATAGCCCCCAGGGGGGCCAAAGAGTTGAGCTTCGGAAGAGACGTTCAATTCTCTCCTGCGTCTGCATCCAGGTCATGCATCATGTCTTACCCCCAACTTTCCCTCTGTTCAGAGTAACTACCAAGCATTTAAAATGTTAGCATGTTCCGCGTTGATTAAGGCCTCTCGTGCCACAACTAGGGGTGACAAATAGGCGGATGGGTCGAATATGAGTTGGGTAATATGGGTAGTTAAAAAATATGGGTATGACCCATTCGACCCATTTTATAATGGGTAAAAAATGGGCCAGGTAAAAAATGGGTAAGGTTCTAACCCGTTCAACCCGCGGGTCAAAATCACTCAACATACAGGTTTAAAATGAGTAAATTTGCGAATTTCAACCCATATGGGTTAGCATTTAAATTTGGCATTTTTCATATTTTACAAATTTAGCTATTAACAATTTAACATTTCTATACTCAATTTAGGTTAACATTTACAGGTTTAGTTCATGCAATAGTTGATAAATGGACTTAGGAAGACCTACCTAACGCCATCCTACGCCACTGGCCATGGCGGAGATGCCATGGAAACCGACAAATCTAACTTTCACCCAGACATTGCAACAATCACCTCCACCTACAATCCCTCCCACACCTGACCTTCACCCACATTTCAATTACAAAAGGGAACTCGTAGTTCTTTACCCCCGAGGAAGAAATCGATATCCTTACAACCCCATTCTCCAAAGCTCTGATCGAGATATTCAGTAGAGGCTGGCCAACAATAGAGTATCTCCGCAAGCAAATCAAAACCATTGGGTTTAAAGGTGAAGCACAACTATCGGCCATGGACTCTAGGCATGTCAGAATCACCTTCAATTTTGACGAGCATTACCACCGTTGTTGTCTCAAGAGGATTTGGTATCTTAGAGGTTTCATTATGCACATCATCAAATGGACCAAAATTTTTTACTACTATGAGAAGTTGGCACTGGCTCTGGTTTAGCTCACCGTCAAATTCCCGCCGGTATATTTTTTTTCACCCTGAGGCTATAACTGATTTGGGTAATTCTCTGGGCGAACTTCGGTTTGCTGATGCCCCCACTAGAAACTTAACTAGGCACCCCACAATTCGATTATGCATAGAGATGGATGTTTCTAAGCCAAAACCCGGTAAGATTAGGCTGGGTTCAATAGCTCACAATAAATCCTATGGTATAACCTACGAGGACTTTCCCCATGATTGTAAGAAGTGTCTAAAACTTGGACATAGTGACTCAAATTGTAAGGGGGACCAGATCCTGCCTAATGAAAACCACAAACCACCCTACAATTTCAAGCCACAAAAATAGAAAGAAAGTAGTTGGTCCTAAACATCCCATGATTGGTAAATCAGGGGAAATCAGCAACTTAGCTCATAGAAATATGGGAACAGAACGGGTACTTATCCATACATATCAAGCCAAGTCAATTCTATCACAACCCTAAAATAAAGATACATTTGTCCCCACAGTTCTATCAGGCCAGGCCTCCTCTAGCAAGGGCAAAGTAATTGCTGATGCAAATAGGTTTGTTGTGCTTCAGGAGAACAATAGTGAAGACTAAATGATAGCCGATGTAAGTATACAAAATGGTGCAGACGAAGAAATGGACCAGCAGGATCCACGGATGGCAGAGAAAGATATCGAGGAACAAGAGGATTTATCAGAAAATGACACCCAGGTCAAAAACACTCAAATCCAGACCAAGATCAACAATAAAAAAAATCTTAAGCAAGAGAATAAGAGGTCCAACCGCAAATGATTTATCAGTAAAATCAGCATGGAGTAGAACAACTATCACAAAACAACAAATCTGGTAACAAAAATCCACACACGTGTCATGCTGCAATCCACATCACTGATATAGCAGGGGACACAAACAATATCTCACAAATCCAGTTGCTCCATATTTATCAAAACATGGAGACGGAAGATCAGGGATCTGATAGGGATTCAATTGAAGAATGAATCAAGGGACTATAACACGGCTCCATCCTCTCCCTAAAAGAATATGTTCTCAGCTTTCTTTAATGACGATACTTTATGTGATAAAATCACAAGTCCTAAAAACTCGGACATTTTTTACCCTAATCAATTTTTGGGGAACCTAAAAAGGAAAATTATACCTGACAATAATCTTCCATAGGTTTCAGACAAACAAAAAATCTTCAAGGAAATCGGGAAGCTTAAGGACAATACAAACAAGGACTCCTACCAGGATCAACAGATCACCAAGCCTCCAAAAGATGAATCACCACACCAGTTTTCATCTCAAGTTGAACCTCCCAAAAGGAGCACCAGGTTAGCCATAAAAAAGAAATTTTTTAGTGACAGTTAAATTGTTAATATGGAATGTTATGAGATTGTCAACATCTCAGGTTAGGTTAAAACATCTCTCAAAAAAACATAAATTGGACATGTTAGTTATAATTGAACCTAAAGGGCAGTTAAACCAGTTGGATATGTATAAGAAATGTTTTGTTTCAGACACCATCTGGGCTTAATTCATAACAAAATCTGGATCACGTACTCTGATAGGATAGACTTAAAACTTCGAAGTAACCATACACACTTCTTATAGGTTGAAATCACAATAAAAATCCTAAACAAAAACATTAAGGGAATCTTTGAATATGCCCCCCAAAATAGGTTGAATAGACTAAAGGTTTATACAAAGTTGGTCACTAGAGTTGACATATCCCCAACTTTAATAGGAGGTAATTTCAATGTAATTAGGTCAATGGATGAATACTTAGGACCTAGATCTCCTGATTTAAACTTCATTTCAGATTTTCAAAGCTTCATAAATGACATTAAACTCTCATATCTAAATATTGTTGGCAACCATTTTACATGGAGTAATCTAAGGGTTGTAAATCCCGCATCTAAAAGATTACACAGAATAATGGCAAACTATAGCTTTATGGCCACATATAGTCACTCCTCTGTTCAAATTCTAAGTAGGATATCATCATATCACTCTCCTATGTTACTGCACATCTCGAATTCAGAAACCACATTCCCTAAAACTTTTAGGTTTCAGGTTATGTGGTTTAATAGAAAAGGAATTCTTAAGTCTCGTCCAAAATAATTGGTCCCAGCCACAGCATGAACAAGGACTTCTAGGTTTTACATTAAAATTAAAAAGACTTAAAAATGAAATAAAAACCTGGAATAAACAAATTTTTGGCAATGTACAAGATAACATAAAAAACTTGGAAACTGAAGTGTCAAACCTGGAATCAATTTATGACTCCACCCACTCAGCTTTGGATAGGGTAAATTAAATGAGGCTAAGGCTAAACTAACAAGACATATTTTAGAACAAAACATCTTTCTCACCCAAAAAACAAGAATGAAATGGTTAAATGATGGAGACTTAAATTCTAGCTATTTCCATAAATCTATATCCGAAAATCAAGCTAGATTATCCATTGTAAAAGTTCAAGACATAAATGGTAATTGGCTTAACTCACAGCAGGAAACCAGTGATGCATCAGTCACTTTTTCCCAAAGTCTGCTCTCAAATGAGAACGAGGACCCATCAGGCCATAATTTCTCATTTCTTATGAAAGCAATCCATCCGACGACCACTAATGAGCAAAACATAGACATGATGAAACCTGTTACTATGGAAGAAATCAAAAAAGCTGCATTTGATTTAAACCCCAGTGCAACTCCAGGTCCGGATGGATACACGAGTTTCTTTTATGGAAAAATTTAGGAGATAATAAAACATGATGTTCTTACAGCTGTATTGGAATCCAATCTGGTATTCTAATACCAAAATTTATGTCCATCACATTCATAGCTTTAATACCAAAGAAAAAAACCCCAAAAGCATTCATTGAGTTTAGACCTATTATCCTCTCAAATTTCATCAGCAAACTCATGTCTAAGATCATGGTGGATAGGATTAAACCATATATAGGTTCCCTCATTTCTGTGAGCAGTCAACTTTTTTGCAAGATATGGATATTGTAGACAACATCCTAATGATGAAAGAGGTTGTTAGGCATTTGGACAACTTTACCTTAAATAACATCGGAAAATGTAAAGCTTGATATGAGGAAGCTTTCAAACGAGTCTCCTTGTCTACCCTCAACACCCTCTGGCTGAAATTAGGTTTCCACGGTCACCTAGTTAAATTCATAATAAATAATATAAACACAGCTTGATTCTCCATCTTAGTAAATGGATCACCTTATGGATTCTTTAAACCTACAAGGGGTTTAAAGCAAGGTGACCCATTATCACCATTTCTCTTCAATTTGATGACTAAGCTCCTAACTAGAAACCTAAGAATTCAGTTTAATAATGGCAACATAAAAAAATTCCACACTTCAGGGTCAGCCAATCAAATCAACCAGTTATCCTTTACGGACGATACCGTTGTTTTTCTAAAAAGAACAACAAAATATTTGAAAAACCTAATGAACTTTCTAAAAATATATCAAAATGCAACAAGTCAAAAAAATTAACATCCAGAAAAAGGGCCTACTATGCAGGCAAACTAAGTGACAAAAAGAATAAATAAATAAAGGACAAAGAAGAAATAAATAAAGGACATAACATAGATGTCACAAGGTCTTTACCCTTCTCTTATCTAAGAGTTACAATGTTCAAGGGCAAGCAGTTAAATGCACATTTCAAGACCCTGATTGTCATTGTAAACAGTAAGATAACAAACTAGAAAAATCAATGGTTGTCAGGGGGGAGCTAATTCCCATCAACCATGTTTTAATTTCAATGGCTCACCATATAAGGGTTGTTACAGCACCTACTAAACACACAATAAAAAAGCTTGAGTCCATTTTAAGCAACTTCCTAAGGGGAAGTTCATATAAAGGCCAGAACAAACACTGGATTTCTTGGGAAAGAATATCCCATCCTTTGCTAGAATGGGGCTTGGGACTGAGACATCTTCACTCCATCATAGACTCTTTCTCAGCAAAACTTTTGGTGGAATTTACAAATCGAAAAATCCACTTGGTCTAAATTTATGTGGTCTTTACCAGCCACTGTTAGGAAACCAAAAACTTGGAGATAATATAGGGCAGTCAATCAAATAGCGGAGGCTAACTCCCAGGTAATCATAGAAAATGGAATGTTAAATTTTTGGATAATCAATTGGTTAGGTTTGCATTCAGTTCCTCTCATCAACTAGGTAACACACTCACAGGTACATATGCCATTTCCTTTACTTTAGGTCAGAGAGTTTTGGCTCAGTAAAGGTATGTACATTCCTCACCTAAGCAACATTTTCAGCAATTTGAAATTATCTAACCTTCAAAAAGATGTTGCCCTAACTGAGGAATCAGATTATATGTTATGGAAACATGATCTGTATGATAGGTTCACAATCAAATCAGCTTATGATATTTTTATACCCAAAAAATTTTCTGTGAAATCTTTTAAAAGTCTGGGACCAGGTTTTACCGAAGAAAATAAGTGTCTTTATATGGAAATTATTATTCCAAGCTCTACCCTTTGCTGATGTTCTAATGAAAATTGGAATTAATCTTCCTTCTAAATGTACAGGATGTTATAACATTGATGAATTATCTCACTACTTTAATTTATGTACCACATCTAAGTTTCTGTGGGGGTAAAATGCATGTTGTTTTAAATATTCCAGTTAGGTATTTTTCTTCAATAAAGGATAGATTGGAATACTATTGGTCTATGAAATCCCTATCACCGGCTCATTATTCCATACTCATTGTTCTGCCATGTTTAATCTGTTGGGAACTCTGGAAAACAAGGAACATAAATGTACATGAAAACAAGAAAATACAAAGTAACACTCAGTGGAAAACATAAAACTTTTGTACCATATGATTGACTCTTTTCACACAAAGTCACATTGGCACACACAATGCAATCTGGTGCTGGATGTTCTTATGCCACCATATAAAAAAAATTTTAAAAAGAGGAGATTAACTCTGATTAAATGGGAACCTCGAGCTGTTGGGCTTAAAGTTAATTATGATGCAGCAGTTAAGGAAAATATGGTTGGCCTGGGCTGTGTTATTAGAGATGATAACAATAACCTCATTTATTCACATTCTATGCATAAAGTGATGAATGCTAACTTATTAATAGCTAATGTAACAATAACTAAGGCTGAATTGTTGGATTACATGTTTAAAAGCTGCTATAGGCAGGACAGAAGTGATCAGGGTGGAATCAGATTGTTTGACATCAATACAATAGGGAGCACTGTGCCTATGGCAATTAAAGGACTTGTTGCACCAAATCAAAAGTGACATATCACGATTCCGGGAAGCCTTTTTCGACCATGTTTATAGAGAAGCTAATCAAACTTCAGACTTCCTTGCCAAGCTAGCAATAAGAAGGAGCAGCAGCACTCAGTTTGAAGACATTAAGCTTGAGATTTCTCTTTCTCAACCAAAGAGGAGTTTTATTCCCTCAGTGTAGCTGAAAGTCTAACTTGCTGAGTTAACTTTTGTATCTACAAAACTCTCTACTACTTGACTCCTCTTAATTGTATGGCCTTCATAAGTCTAACACACAGGTAGATGGCTTAGAGTAGGAAGCACAATCAAGGGGTTCTAAGTATGGAGAACTTAAATATGACTACATCATATCAATCTTGTAATTGCAAAAACAGTGGAAATTTTGGTTTACGAGGGCCAGGGGAGGCGGGAAGCAGTTTATCAAATCCCCCACTCATCATTGATGAGTGTTTTCAGTTAAACAAAAAAAAGATAAATGGATTTAGGAAACCTGTACCAACTACCAAACAAAAGCTGGTTTCCAAACTCAAAATCATTCCAGTTGTGTGATGATTTGTGAAAGTAAATTAAGCAATAATATTGTCGCTAGAACAAGCATTTGCCGACTATCCCAAGAAGATACCCATGGACCATGGTAGTAGCAGCAACTACGTAGCCAATAAATTGGAAATTGAGAGAGAGAGGGTGTAAAATGGGTCTTGCCGTGAATGAAAATAGATTAACATGCGGGTCATTCCTTCAACCTGCGGTCAACCCAGCCCCGAGACGATCCTGACTGCCAAGCCAGGGACTTCCTGAGAAGCGTCTGACCACTAGCATAGTTTTTTTATCCTCCCTAGAAGAAGTCGATACGATTCAGAGCGATTGTCATCCTTTGCTGACCGTAAGGGAGGTCGCAAGATGCGAGGTCTGCAATTTCTAGCTTTTTCCCTCTCCAAAAATGGCCTTCGACTTTTGTTGTTAAAATCTCCAACACCGCATTTTTAATCCAATGTTTCTTGTATTTCTACATTGTACTTTTTTTATGAATAATTCTTGTATTTTTACATTTAAAAACGACTTATCAATTATCCTATGTTTTAGTTAAATTGTACAATATTTAAGAGAAATAATACAATGCCTAAATTAAAAAGTATCTTGCCTAACTAATATTCCATAAATTTTGAAAATGACGAATTTCACAATGAAATTTGGTTTTACCGAATTCTTTTAATTATTACTAGTATGTTTCAACATAACATATCTAACCAAGTATGCAATAAAGTAAAGCATTAAAGACACGACACTTGGTTACGCAGTTCGATGGAATCCACCTACATCTGCGGGGCCTGGCCCAGTTTAGAATGAATCCACTAATTAGAAAGATATAGTACAAATTACATCATACAAAATACTTATCTTTACTAATCATATGTGTAAATTCTGCTAGCTCCCCTAACTACCGATCCGCCTTGATCATACTCCCTTTGACCTCGAAACTTGTCGACGCTGGATCTCCTCCTCCCGAGGAATTAAGGCATACGATTCTGAACTTTGAACGTCATGTCACGTATGTTGGAACATATATATGAACATACAGATCTGGTTCTTTGCAAGGCTCTCGAAAGGATGAAAATCTGTGTGCAAATTTTCTCTATTAAAATCGTGAGTTTAATGCAGTCGTGGTATCCCCTTTTAAAGCCATGAGCAGATCAGAACTCTTCATAATTATCTCCATAATATTCCTATTCCTTATCTGCTTCTGAAGTATATCCAAATCCCATAAATAAAGGGATTTTCCTTATGACAATATCTCACATATATTCGATCATATCAATGCCATATTTGTAGGGATTTTCCATAAACCAACTATGCTTCTTCCAACGCCTATCTTATAGCAGAATATATTGATTTCATAAATCACAAATACCATAATATTCTGTGTCCTTTCTCATAAACTCTAATCGGCGTTATTTCGATTCCTTTGCATGTTCCAACATGGAAAGTTTTTCGTTTCCAAATATGTTCACAAATTGCCAATTAAAATATTTTCAATAATCACCACTTAACTGTACAATCTCCCCCTTTGGCATTTTGTGGACACCCAATCATTTTGGATCTCAAGACCACAACGAAAACAATTTTCAAATTAACCACATAAGAGTTTCAGAAAACCACCTATGTTGGAACATGTGCAAATAACTGAATCTGATCATAAAGAATACCAGAAAAATTATTCAGATTACAGTCTTCCAAAATAGCATCCAAAATCACTAAATATTTTCCCCTTGGGACCATGAATATGCCAAAGGTAACAAACCATAAAGTTTGAAATAAACATAAAACCAGCTCCCCCTGAACATAACATGGGATCTATGTTGACACATAGATACTGCAAAAAAATCAATCATGTTCAGGAGCAACATCCTGTGCCTCCAGCTGAGCCTTCTCCCCTTCAATTTTGGTCTTCTTGGCTTTAAGTGCCGCAATTTGGATGGCTATAGCCCTCAACCTTGCATTGAGCACCACTATCTAGGCCTTCTTTTCAGCATCTACAGAAGTAGAAGCTTTAGGGTTCCATGGAAGATCATGAGCATGTCGCATGACAAAAGTCTTCTTGTTAGGCCGGAGAAATTCTGTATCGATGATCACATCATTTGCTTTTCCTTTCACCTTGGCACTCTTAGCCAATGCAGACATCAAACAGGGATACACCAGAGCATGTTTCGCCTTTGGGGAAGTAGCTTGCCTAACTAGACTCTGTTGTATAAACAACCCCAGGTTGACTGATTTCTGTGTTCCAACACAGTACAACAACTTAGCCATTTCTCTAGTCAAGGCAGTAGTATTGGAGGATGGCATCCAGCAGTTCACAGCTACCTAGTATATACCAAAAAATCTAGAGGACAGGCAGGAAGCATGTGAGTATCCAGTCTCAGGCCATTTGGTCTTGTACCCTCTTGAGACTACCTCCAGAATCTGATCATCAGACACTTCTAAATCATCTGGAAAAACTCCTTCAAATTCTGGAGTTTTCAGCCCCAAAATCCTGCTTATCCTGGCAGCAGAGAAATCAATAATTTTCCCCCTTACATAAACCCTCACAAACCAAGGGGAATCAGCTTCCAAGTTTCCAACCATCAAATTGGAATACACTTCAGTGACCACCTGTATATTGTACTGAAGTTGTACTGTGGCAGCCATTTTCATCCCACTTAATTCCAGAATATCAGAAAACCCACTAGCCCTATATGCATCTAGGTCTACTGGTCTCTCAGAGATCACCTTCCTTTCTGCAAACACTTCTCCCATCTCTTCACAGTTTATATCGAAGTAATAAAATGACAGTGCTTCACTTACAGGATGAGGTGGTAGCATTTTCTTCTTGGCAGCAGCTTGAGTTTTCTTGGCTTTCTTGGTTGGTGGTGAGTCCTCAGTAGCAGCCATTTTTCTCTTGCCCCTAGAAATTTGTAATAATTCATCTAATACTTCATCATTGGAGTAGTTCAAATTAGGATCCTGTGTTGGAACATACTCAGTATCTCCAACCCCTTCTTCTTCAGCAGTCTCTGTCCTGCCCTGTGTTCCAACGTGTTGATCCTTCACCTTGCCCCAAATTAGATCCTCTAGTCTGATCTCTGTCAGAATACTCCACATCAATATCAACATTACCAGTGACATCAAACTGGTCTTGACCTCCCATGTCTTCATCATCCATCTTCATCTCTTCAGCATTTTCTGAATCTGCCCTCTGTGTTGGAACATACCCAACACTGTCTCCTTCTTCACTATATGTGATCTCTTTTATAATAGGTTTCCTCAATTCCTCTATCCTCTGAGTAGCCTTAGAATTGTAGAATTCTACAGGCATCCTATCTGTAGATTTAACCACCTCCAGTCCTGCCGCCTCATTATCACCTATCTCCTTAATCTTAACATAGCTAGGGCCAGGAATAGATGAATAAAAATGAAATATATCATTCCCTCTGTACACTTCATATCTCCCCCTCAGAAATTGAACTTCATAATTTTAAATACCCCATAGATTACTAATATCACTAGACACGAGTTCCTTGACATTAACATATAAGAATTCTCCCTTTGTACTCTTAAGTTTAGTCAAATCCACTGTACTTCTATTGGCTTCAAGCCACTCAAAAATATCCTCAACAGTTTTAAATTCCATACCAAGAACTTTGAGAGTAGGAGGATCAGGACCTGTTACCTTCTGATAGGGACCTTTCCCTTTGCCTCTGGGATCTTCATTCTGCCCGCCATCACTGTTCAGGTTTGTCTCCACATTTTCTTCTCTATGCTCAACATTGTCATCCTATGGAGACGGAAGAATTTCATAAGTTTCTTTTTCCTCCGTGGGAGAATTAGGGCTTGAAGACATTGTTTGGCAGTGATTTGTTGCAAAGGTATAAAATCTTTGGCAAATTTTTGCAACAAGAATCTGCAGCACACCAAGACGAGTGGGAGGGTGGCCGAAAAGAGAGGAATATGGAGAGATTGAGACAATTTTGAAACCAACACAAACTCTTCACTTCACTTCCTCTTTGGCTGTGAAACCCAACACTTTTTGCCTTTCCAAGAAAACTAATAATTCTACTTTCTTCACTTGTCAACTCAAGGCATACCTTCTTCCAACATACCATAACTCTAATTTTGGTAGTTTTTTTTTCTTCCAACATACAACAACTGTGCAGCTTACATTTTTGTAGTATTTTTTTTATTTTTTTGTTTTCCTGATTTTCTGAACAAAAATAAACTGTAAATAAAAAATTTACAGCTAAATAAGGGCAAGAATTACCTCAAATCTAACAAACACCTAAGTGTTGTCTGAGACTTTTAAAAGTGGTGGTGTCCAATGGCTTTGTAAAAATATCAGCAAATTGCTTAGATGTTTGAACATAGACTACCACAACTTCCTTCCTTTCAACAGGATCTCTAATAAAATGATCTTATGTCAATATGCTTAGTTCGAGAGTGTTAGACTAGATTTTTTGAAATATCAATAGCACTTGTGTTGTCACGTAAAATCTTCAAAGGGCCTTTATAAATTCCATAGTCATTCATCATTTGCTTCATCCATAAAAATTGTGCACAACAACTTCCAACAGCAAGATATTCTGCTTCCGCAATAGACAAAGAGATCGAATTTTGTTTCTTACTGTATTAAGAAACTAAGTTCGTACCAATAAAAAAAACATCCACCTGTAGTGCTCTTTCAATCATCAGCATTACCAGCCCAATCAGAATCGATGTATCCAATTAGATCAGAATCTTGATTCTTAGAATACCATACACCATACTCAGAAGTCTCACTTACATATCGGAAAACTCATTTGACTGCAATGAGATGAGATTCCTTTGGATCAGCCTGAAATCTTGCACATATTCCTACACTAAAACATATATCTGGTCTACTTGCTGTTAAATACAATAGACTCCCAATCATGCCCCTGTATAACTTCTGATCAACTGAGACTCCTTTCTCATCCTTCACCAGTTTGTCAGAAACCCCCATAGGTGTTCGAATTGCTCGGGCATTGCTTAAATCGAATCTCTTTACTAAATTCAAGGCATACTTACTCTGATTTATGAACAGACCATTTCTTCCTTGCTTAACTTGCAGTCCTAGAAAATATGTAAGCTCTCCAACCATGCTCATTTCAAATTCAGCCTGCATAATAATGACAAAATCTTGTACCATAGATGGTGAAGTAGAGCTGAATACTATATCATCAACATAAATTTGGTCAATCAGAATTTTTGATGTCTTTTCAAGCACAAACAAGGTGCGATCTACTCCCCCTCGATGATAACCTTTCTTAAGAAGAAAGTTAGTAAGCCGTCCATACCATGCCCTTGGTGCTTGCTTTAAGCCATATAATACCTTCTTGAGGCGATACACATGATGAGGGTAATGAGGATCCTCAAATCCTTTAGGTTGTTCCACATATACTTATTCATTTACCACACCATTTAGGAAAGCACTCTTGACATCCATTTGATACATAGTAAAGTTCATAGAGCAGGCAATAGCAAGTAAAATTTGAATTGACTCTAACCTGGTAACTGGTGCAAATGTCTCATCAAAGTTGACTCTCTCAACTTGTGTATATCCTTGATGACATGGTCCACACACAATTCTGCCCTTGCTTGTTAAGGTAGGACCTCGTACAGCCTTTGCATTTGCAATTTTTACCAAGGTTTTGTAATTGATGTGATCGAGCTTCCTGTGCCACAGAAATCCTTCATCCTGTTTTGAGATCATACACCTTACTTCCTATTCCAGCAAATAGCAATTATCTGATGATCGTATGCCTGAAAGAACCTTGGCTTCTCCGTGTCTCGCTATGCATTTGTCTTTCTGAAATTCCACAATCATATTGTCATCACACAATTGACTTACGCTTAGAAGATTGGCCTTCAAGTCTTCAACAAACAGCACACTAGTGAATACTAGAAATCCTTCAACATGTAGTTCACCTTTACCAACCACTCTACTCTTCTTTCCATCACCAAAAGTAACATAACCGCCATCGTATGGTGTGATATTTGTGAGGAATTCTCGAGTGCCAGTCATTTGGCGAGAACAGCTGCTATCAAAGTACCACGAATCTCTGGAATATGATATAAGCGAAGTATGTGCAACAAAGCATGCACCAGAACGTTTGACAACCCATACTTTCTGACCATTTTTGTTTTTGGGACTTTGCCTATATTGGAACATACCAAGGGTTGATGTCCTACCATTAGATCTCTGAGCAGTTTCTGGCATTCTTCCTCTAAGTGACCTTGATATGAACAGTAGCTGCAGATGAGAGGTTTCCTTTGATGGGGCTTGCCAAACTTTCTCTTTACCTCTCGAATCTTTGTCTTGAGCGTTACTAGACTCTTAAGTATCTCTTGTGTCTCAGGCTTGAGTGTGACTGTGTTTTTTAGTGGGTTGCAATACCCAATTCAGTGTCAATCTCCAAAGTTCTTTCCCATGTCCAAAATATTGTCGAGTTTTGCTTTTCCAGAGTTCAGCTTAGAAATTACAGCTTCAGAAGTCTCAGCTCTCTTGGTTGCTAAAATTAGCTTTTCATTCAAATCTTCATTCTCATTTTTAAGTTCGGCAACTTCCACACACAACTCTTTTTCTATCTCCGTCAAATGCATTTTTCTTCCTTCAGCTCTTTGTTTGTATCAACTGCTTGGAGCCACATAGCATACATTTTTTCATAAGTGTTGTTGATTTCCTCATCACTTGCAGTAAGTCTGTCATCTTCATCACTGGATACTTCATACAAGTCTATGTTGGAACATAAGGCTTCATTTTTGTCTGATGTGTTGGAACATCCATCATCTGATGCATCATGAATTTTTGCCCCAAATGCCACATAGTTACATGTGAGTTCCTCTTCGTCTTTGTCGTTCTCTTTATCTTCACTCCATGAGGTGACATATGATTTTCCTTGCTTTTTCTGGGTATTTGCACATTCAGCCTAAATATGACCATATCCTTCACATTCTCTGTATTGAATTCATCCAGGCTGCTTTGGTTCCCACTTTGATTTCTAGAGAACTGCTAATTTCCTTGTTCAAATCTCATCCCACAATTGCCTTCAAATTCTTGTGGCTTCGTTCTATTTCCACCATACATATCCTGAGATTTCTTGTTTACTACTTTCTTCAACATTCTTGAGAAGTTTTTCGTGATAAGTGCAAGTTTGTCAAGCTCATCATCACTGTCGAATTCGTGATTAACCTTTGATGAGGATGTTTTGAATGTCAACTCCTTTTGAGCCATTTTTGTAGCCTTCTGGAATGTCATTTCATACGTCTGTAATGATCCCATTAATTCATCTAGGCTCATGGTGGCTACATCTCTTGCTTCTTCTATTACTGCGACCTTCATTGCAAACCTTTTGGGAAGGGATCTCAAGGTCTTTTTCACCAATTTAGCCTCTTTGTAGACTTTTCCAAGTTGATACGCCATATTGGAGATGTTCCTGAGTTTTCCGTTGAATATAGCAATAGTGTCATCTTCCTCCATCTTGAGTTCCTCAAACTTTGTAGCCAACATCTGTAGTTTAAATTCTTGAACTCAACTAGTTCCTTCATGAACAATTTGCAGAATATCCCATGCTTTCTTGGCTTGATGACATTTAGAGATGAGTTTGAACTGGTTTTCATCAACCGCGGTGAAGATAGCGTGTAGTGCTTTTGAATTCGCCAAAGACGCTTTGAGGACATTAGGTGACCAAGTAGATTTGTCTTTGAGTTTCTGCTCCCTTTGACTTGACTCCCCTCCTTTCGCCTTAGAGCTTGTATCAGGATCTTCAGCAGGGTGATTCCACTCATTTTCAACATAGTACCACGCAAGTTCATCCAGTGAGTTGATGAAAACTCTCATGCGTGCCTTCCAATAATTTTAGTTGTTGCCTTCCAGCAGAGGTGACCAAGACACCGAAGCTCCTTCAATGGTTTCCATGGTAAAATCGGATCACACTTTCCTTGCCACAACCAAGGGAAAAATAAGTGACCAAGCTCTGATACTAATTGAAATTTGGTTTTACCGAATTCTCTTAATTATTACTAGTATGTTCCAACATAACCTATCTAACCAAGTATGCAATAAATCCACTAATCAGAAAGATACAATACAAAGTACACCATACAAAATACTTATCTTTACTAATCAAACGTGTGAATTCTGCTAGCTCCCCTAGCTACCAATCCACATGGGTCAGACTCCCTCTGACCTTGAAACTCGTCGATGCTGGATCTCCTCCTCCTGAGGAATTAAGGCATACGATTCTGAACTTTGAACGGCATGTCATGTATGTTGGAACATATAGATGAACATATAGATCTGGCTCTTTGCAAGGCTCTCGAAAGGATGAAAATCTGTGTGCAGATTTTCTCTATTAAAATCGTGAGTTTAATGCAGTCGTGGTGTCCCCTTTTAAAACCATGATTATCTCCATAATATTTCTATTCCTTATCTGCTTCTGAAGCATATCTAAATCTCATAAATAAAGGGATTTTCCTTAGCACAATATCTCTCATATATTCGATCATATCAATGCCATATTTGTAGGGATTTTCCATAAACCAACTATGCTTCTTCCAACGCCTATCTTATAGTAGAATATACTGATTTCCATAAATCACAAATACCATAATATTCGGTGTCATTTCTTCGTAAACTCTGATCGGTGTTATTGCGATTCCTTTACGTGTTCCAACATGGAAAGTGTTTCGTTTCCAAATATGTTCACAAATTACCAATTAAAATATTTTCAATGATCACCACTTGACTTTACACACAAGATGATGTCTATTTATCGATATCTCTTTGTCATTGTATTAAAGTTTTTCTAATACAATTACAACATCACATAAGACAGAAAATTATAAGATGTTGTAATCTTGTGCGAATTGATATAAATTTGTCATTAGAAATTCCCAAGGAAGAGGAAAATCTCAAATCAAGGACGATGAGATTCAAGCTAGAAGATGTTTTTGTTTTTAAAAGCCAATGATTTTTCCCAAACTGAAATTGAATTATTCTTAAACATGCTCATGTATGTTTGATCAACCAAGGATGAAGGGTAGTGACATTAATATCAGCTAGCGCCTTCACATTGATGGGTCGAACTTGAGTTCGGTCTCCATTCCATAAAGCCTTAGATATGAGTTTGTAGGTACGTTCTGATGGATGAAAGTAGTCCCAGAATAAACGGGTATCCGGCTTTGAGCAAACTGTGTAGTCTTCTTTTCCACATTGCCCCAATCCTCCAAGTGTCCCAGATCCACAGCATGCATTGCTTACGTTCCTAAAACCTGCATATATCAATAGTCAATTTTGATTTTTTTTTCCGCTTAAATTTTGATTGGTGTTAATTACAAATTTAGACTGATTTGAGTTGCATTATGAGAAATGTGGTAATAAGTAAGACTTCTCTAGTACATTCTTTCATTTTAATCATTTAATATTGGAACTGAAACAATGTTACGAATTTTAATTTGTTTATATCATGAACTCTTTTCCTAGAATCATTTGGTCATTTTGGTAAGCTGGGAAGCAAATAGCTGGTTGTAAGAGGGCTCACTAAAGAACTTTTATAGAAACAGGAAAAGATTATACTACTTTAGTTTAATTCAGTATAAATCAATTTAAATAAGAAAAAAAAAAGAAGTAGAAAGTTATACTTGAACCAAGCACTCCTCCAAGAATATATTTTACATCTTCCTTTCAGAAAATGGGAGGAGGAAAATAAATTAGAGAACTAATTGAACTTTAGATAGAATATTAAGGGTGATCAGTTTAAGAGTATCATGAAATAATTTTAATGATACACATGGGCAGATCCAGGAATTTTTGTTTACTAGGGCAAATACTACAAAAAAAGATGACGTAAGTTTTGTGACAGGTAAGGAAATGTCACAATATTTACTCCACCTTCAGGTGTCACTAAATATTTGTGAGATGTGCACATGTAACTAAACTGAATCCATGTCATAAAATTTAATGACACTTCTAAATTGAATTGCACCTTAAACGCGCCACAATATTTTAGTGACACGCTAAATATGGGCGCTTCATAGGGCATCACAATATGTTTTTTTTGTAGTGTTATTGATGCCTTGTGAAATGCCCCTATTCAGCGTGTCATTAATAATATTGTAACGCATTGAAGTATCATTATATTTTTCGTGACGATTTAAGATGCAGTTCAATTTAGAAGTGTCATTAAATTTTGGGAAATAGATTCAGTTTAGTGACATGTGCATATCTCACAAATATTTAGCGACACCTAAGGGTGGAGCAAATATTTGGACATATCCTTACCTGTCACAAAATATGTGTCACTAATGGCATCTTTTTTTGTAGTGACATTTAATGTTAAACAAATATAATTTGAAAGAATTTTAATTTTTTTTCAAATACGATAAAGGTGAAATGAGATTACGGTAGGATTAAAATTAATATTACAGTAGAGCACTAATTAAAACTTATATTTTAACTAACTAAAAGAGTAAAAAAAATAGAAAATGGCGAGGCAATTGCCCTGGCTTGCCCAGGACTGCCTCCAACGACTATGTGATTATGAAACCAAATCGAGAACCAACCACATAATTTTCAAACTCTACCCACACCATTTTAGACTGAATTTCATAATTTATGGAAAGATCAATGATTAAATTACAGTTAAAAGAAATTGAGATAAACTTATAACTATTGCACGTTACATACTGAGTAAATTTTACAATCAAAATCTTTTAGCTTTCTATAATTCTAATTCTACCAGTTTTTTTATATGTGTATGGAAAAATAGTGTCTCACAAGAGTTTGCATTTTAGATTTAATTAATTTTACCCACTTAAATTCTTGTTCTAAAACCCGATTCACGCCTTGGATATGATGGACACAGTTGACAATTTGAGGTTATAATAAATATATGAATCGATATATAATCTATCAGTAGGAGTGGTAATAAATTACCGTATCGCCCCGGATTGGCTCGAAAAAGTTGGGTGGCTTCATAAACCGCCCCGTAAACCGCAAGTGAACCGGGGTACTTGACCGGGATCTCCTTAACCAGATTCTCCAAACCCGAGTTGAACTTCCTAACCATGCTGTTCATCTTCCCGTAACATTTCTCAGTCGGGGCTCCGGGAAGTAGGGCCCTCGCTGGAACGCAGCCGACGGGGCCCAGAGAAAACAGTGCGATTCTCCTGGCTCCCAGGTGGTGGATTAGGTGGACGAAGTTGGCGACTTCTGCTGACATGGCGTCCACGTAAGCATCCGGGGTCGGAGTCGGGGCTCCGGTTGGAATGAAGTAGTTGAAGATGTCATTGGAGCCTGATTCGAACAAGAAGAGGGACTGCTTCACTGCTTCTCTGTCTATGTAGTTTTGGTCCACCAGAGATTTGAATTGTTGGATTTGGACTTCTAGCGCTGTTACATTCTGTGATGCATGCGTTGGTTTGGTAATCAGAATTTTATTTTTTCGTATTCAAAAAATAATAATGAAGCAAGACGTGTATAGCAACAATTTATGGCTTGGCTTATGGATACAATTAATAATTTTAAATATTAGTATTTAGTAAGTATAGATAAGTATTTTGTGCAAACAACAAATATTTACCAAACATTTCTCTTTGTGGAATAAAAAAATACAAAGTTTTGGGAAAGACCGTCTTTCCATTAATAGAAAGGTAAAGACTTTTACTTGCAATATTAAAAATTAATTATTCCACAGTGATTACTCCCCTGTCCCAACTCTATTTGCAAAACTTGACCAGACTTATTTTTGACCATTAGTATCTTGAATTGTATATATTTGAAAATTGTAAAGTCAAGGAATTATTTAATTGGCAATTTTGTGTGAAGTATTTGTGAACTGATATACAGACCATGTTGGAACATGGTGCTGGAGCAGAACTGGAGCAGGTTTTACGCCAAAGGTTTTAACGGAATTCAAGCCGAAATATTGAAGTATTTTGGAATTTATGGTAATTGTATATTTGGCTATATATTAGGCGTGTGAAGCATAATTGGTTTTGTGGAAAATCCCTACTTATATGGAGAAGATTTATTCGAATATATGAGATCGATTGAGATAAGGTAAATCCCTTTATTTATGGGATTTTGATATGCTTCAAAAATTAGATTTGGAATAGGAATATTGTGGAGATAATCAAGGAATATTCAAGTCTGATTCGTGGATATAAATTGGGGACAAACACGGCTGCATACTTACGGTTTTACAGATCAAAATCTGCACCCAGATTTTGAGATCTTAGGAAATTTGCAAGAGCCAATAAACTGTGTTCCAACACTGTCCTGCCGCACTAAGTTCAGAATCGTATACCTTAATTCCTCGGGAGGAGGAGATCCTGCGTCGACTGAGTTCGAGGTCAGAGGGAGTCTGATCAAGGCGGATCGGTAGCTAGGGGAGCTAGCAGAGTCCACACGTCATAGTTAGTAAAGATAAGTATTTTGTAAACTGTACTCTGTACGTTATCTTTCTAATTAGTGGATTCATTCTGAACTGGGCCAGGCCCCGCAGATGTAGGTGATTTACACCGAACTGCGTAACCAAGTTGTGTGTCTTTTACGTTTCACGTTTTTTACACTTGGTTAAACTAGGCATGTTGGAACACACTAGTAAAAACTAGAAAAAGTGGTAAAACAAAATTTCATTTGGTATCAGAGCTGAGTCACTTATCGTTCCCTTGGTTGTTTTCAAGGAAAGTGAGATCCGGTTTTACCATGACGACAAGAGAAGGAGCTTCAGTCTCTCGACCACCACTGTTAGAAGGAAACAACTACAACTATTGGAAGGCACGTATGAGGGTATTTATCAATTCACTGGACGAACTGGCGTGGTTTTATGTTGAGAATGAATGGAGTCATCCTACAGAAGATGCTACAAGTTCTAAGGCTGTGGAAGGGGAGTCAAGTCAACAACTCAAAGACAAGTCTAAATAGACTCCAGATGATCTTAAAGAATCACTGGCAAATTTGAAGGCACTGAATGCAATCTTCACTGTCGTTGATGAAAACCAGTTTAAGCTTATATCTACATGCTACCAAGCAAAGAAAGCATGGGATATTTTACAGACTGTTCATGAAGGAACCAGTCGAGTGCGGGAATCCAAACTACAGATACTGGCTACCAAGTTTGAAGAACTCAAAATGGAGGAGGATGACACCATTGCCATATTCAATGGAAAGCTCAGAGATATCTCCAACATGGCTTACCAACTTGGAAAGGTGTACAAAGAAACTAAGTTAGTAAAAAAGACATTGCGATCTCTCCCCAAAATATTTGCAATGAAAGTAGCGGCAATAGAGGAAGCAAGAGACGTAGCCACCATGAGCCTAGATGAACTGATGGGTTCGTTACAAACTTATAAGATGACATTCCAGCAATCTACCAAGAGAATCTCCAAGGATTTAGCGTTCAAAGTTTCTCCAGACAAGGCAAGTCACGAGTCTGACAGTGATGATGAGTTTGAAAAACTGGCACTTATTACAAAGAATTTCTCAAAGATGCTAAAGAAGGTAGTTAACAAGAAATCCCAAGAGACGTTTGGCGGAAACAGACAAAAGCAACAAGATTCGAACAACAATCGTGGATTGAGATTTGAACAAGGAAATATGCAGTTCGGGAAAAATCAGAACAACGAATCAAAACATGCTGGACGAATTCAATGCAGAGAATGTGAAGGATTTGGTCATATTCAGGCCGAATGTGCTAACACCCGCAAGAAGCAAGGAAGATCATATGTCACCTCTTGGAGTGATGATGAAGATAATGAAAAAGGTGAAGAAGAACTCACAAATAATTATGTAGCCTTTGGAGCAAAGGTCCATGATACACCAGAAGGTCAGTGTTCCAACACACTGAACAAAGACAAAGTTGTATATTCCAACATGAATCTGGACGATGCTCACAGTGATGAAGATGATTTGTCTGTAAATGATGAAGAGATTTATAGTACATACGAACAAATGTATGCCATGTGGGTTCAAGTAGCTGACAAGAACAAAGAGCTGATTGAAGAAAAAAGGAAGCTAATTGAAAGTGAAAAGGATCCACAGTTGCAGAACTTGGAAAACAAAATGAAGAACTGAGTCAGAAATTGATAGCAGCAGTCAAGAGAGCCGAGATGTCTGAAGCAACTATTTCTAAATTGAATTCCGGGAAAGCAAAGCTTGATGATATTATGGACATGGGAAAGAACTTTGGTGATAGACACGGGATTGGATACAGGAAAGAACCTGAGGTTGAAGTGCTCGAAAGACCAGTAACTCTCAAAGCAAGGATTCGAGAAGTAAAATGGAAGTATGGGAAACCTTATCAAAGAAAGCCTCTAATCTGCGAATACTGTACGTACCAAGGACATGCTAAACATCAGTGTAAAAAACTGATCAGAGATCAAATGACAGGAAAACAACTGTGTTCCAACACAGTCGATACTCATACAAGAATCAGGAAGATATGGGTTATTAAAAGGTCCAGTACGTGTATGGTGGCACACACTTCTTTATCAGCCTATTCCAGTGACTCATGGTATTTTGACAGTGGTTGTTCTCGTCACATGACTGGCACTCCAAACTACCTTACAAACCTTACTCCATATGATGGCGGATACGTAACTTTTGGTGATGGAAAAAGGAGCAGAGTGATTGGCAAGGGCGAATTAAAGATTGAAGGGTTTCCAGTTCTCACAAGTGTATTATTGGTTGAAGATCTAAAAGCAAACTTGCTAAGTATAAGCCAGCTGTGTGATGACAACATGATAGTGGAATTTCAGAAGGACAAATGCGTAGTAAAGTATGGAGAAAACAAGGTGCTTTCTGGTCTACGATCTTCAGACAATTGCTATTTGTTGGAACAAGAAGTTCGATGCATGCTTTCAAAGCAGGATGAAGGAATTCTTTGGCACAGGAAGCTCGGGCACATCAACTATAAAACACTGGTGAAAATTGCTAACATGTGTACGAGGAATGCCAATCTTGACTAGCAAGGATGAAATTGTGTGCGGACCATGTCAACAAGGTAAACAAACTCGTGCTCCTCATTCTTCAGTTCAGTTTATTACTACTTCTAGAAATCTGGAATTACTGCATATGGACTTAATGGGGCCAGTTAATACACCTAGTATAGGAGGAAAGAAATATATTTTGTATGTGTTGATGACTTCTCCAGATTTACATGGGTAGCCTTCTTGAAAGAGAAATCTGATACGATTGAGGTATTTCGAAGCCTTGTAGTAAAGTTACAAACTGAAAAGGGAAGTCCTGTAGGAAAGATAATCCGAATTCGAAGTGATCATGGAAGATAATTTGAGAATGAACAATTCAGTTCCTTCTGCAATGAGCTAGGGATCCAACATGAGTTTTCGGCTCCTATCACTCCTCAACAGAATGGTATTGTCGAAAGAAAGAACAGAACTCTACAGGAGATGGCTAGAGTTATGTTGGCAGAAAAGGATATCCATAAGAAATGGTGGGCAGAGGCGATCAATACAGCGTGCTATACAATCAACAGGGTGTATCTTCGACCATTCACTGAAAAGACAGCCTATGAGATCTGGAAGGGCAGGAAACCAAATGTTTTGTATTTTCATGTATTCGGAAGTACTTGCTATATTCTCAGAGATAGAGAACAGTTGACTAAATTTGATAATCGGAGTGATCCAGGAATTTTTCTCGGGTATTCCATCAACAGCCGTGCTTACAGAGTTTTTAATCATCGAACCAAAACTCTCATGGAATCCATAAACGTTATTGTGGATGATTCAGAAAAGGAACAACTACCAGAAGCTGTGGAGGAAGAATCGGCCAACTTTCAGGTTCCAACACAGTCTCAATCTTCTGACAAAGCAAAATCCTCAGTTGATCCTACTGAATCAAATGAGCACCAGAACCCGAACTCTACTGAAGACGACCATGTTCCAACACAGTCCCTTCCTACGGATGACCATGTTCCAACACTCGACCGATCTGGCTCCACCTTGAGAAGCACTCGATCAGTACCTCGAGTTGATTATCGACGACTGGCTGGTCTATACTATTTTGTGTCCCTAATTGAACCGAAGAACTATAAGGAAGCTTTACTTGATGAGTATTGGATTGCTGCAATGCAAGATGAACTCGGCCAGTTTACTAGGAATGATGTTTGGTACCTTACTCCTCGTCCCAAAGGCACTAATGTAATTGGTACAAAATGGATCTTCAAGAACAAGTCCGATGCAGCTGGCTTAGGCACCAGGAACAAAGCCAGACTTGTTGCTCAAGGATATACACAAGTGGAAGGTGTTGACTTTGATGAAACCTTTGCACCTGTTGCCAAGTTAGAATCTATCCGTATTCTACTAGCTATTGCCTGCTCTTTGAACTTTACTTTGTATCAAATGGATGTTAAGAGTGCATTTTTAAATGGAGTGGTGAATGAGGAAGTTTATGTGGAACAACCTAAAGGTTTTGAAGATCCCCATTATCCGCATCATGTATATCGTCTCAAGAAGGCCTTATACGGATTAAAGCAGGCACCTCGAGCGTGGTATGAGCGACTTACTACCTTTCTACTTTAGAAAGGTTATCGTCGAGGGGGAGTAGATCGCACTTTATTTGTGCTTGACAAGTCCTCAAAGTTTCTAATTGCTCAAATATATGTTGATGACATAGTTTTTTGCTCTACTTCACCATCTATGGTACAGGAGTTTGTCACCACGATGCAATCTGAATTCGAGATGAGCATGGTTGGAGAATTGACTTACTTTCTGGGATTACAAGTCAAGCAAGGATGGGATGGTTTGTTCATAAATCAAAGTAAGTATGCCTTGAACTTGATTCAGAAATTTGGACTTAGTAATGCTCGTGCAGTTCGAACCCCTATGGGAGTTTCTGATAAACTGGTGAAAGATGAAAAAGGAGTTTAAGTCGATCAGAAGTTATATAGAGGAATGATTGGAAGTTTATTATACCTCACTGCCAGTAGACCAGATATATGTCTCAGTGTTGGAATATGTGCTAGATTTCAAGCTGATCCTAAGGAATCTCATCTTACTGCAGTCAAAAGAATTATCAGATATGTGAGTGGGACGTCAGAATATGGTGTTTGATATTCAAAGAATCAAGATTCAGAGGTGATAGGATACAGTGATTCTGATTGGGCTGGAAATGCTGATGATCGAAAAAGTACCACTGGCGGATGCTTCTTTATTGGACCGAATTTGGTGTCCTGGTATAGCAAGAAACAGAACTCGATCTCTCTATCTACTGCAGAAGCAGAGTATCTTGCAGCAGGAAGTTGTTGTGCACAATTATTATGGATGAATCAAATGCTGAAAGATTATGGAATTCATCAAGGCCCCCTAAAGATTTTATGTGATAATACAAGTGCCATAGATATTTCTAAGAATCCAGTTCAACACTCAAGAACCAAACATATTGACATAAGGCATCATTTTATTAGAGATCTGGTTGAAAGAAAGGAAGTGGAAGTGGTCTATGTTCCAACACACGAGCAGTTTGCTGATATATTTACAAAGCCGCTTGATGCCACCACTTTTGAGAGCCTTCGACAACACTTAGGTGTTTGTCAAATCTGAGGTAATATTTACCTTAATCAGTTTTGTTTTGTGTACATATTTTTTTTATTTACGGCTTACAAAAATTTTAAAAAATGGAAGGAGAAAAGGTGTACAAAAATAGGAGTTGGTTAGTATGGTGTGTTGGAAGTTAATTAAGGAAGACAAAGTGATGTGACAAGAAGAGAAAGGGATATCATTACAATTTTTGGGAAATCTAAAAAGGCACTTCACGGAAAAAGAGATAAGTTCATGAAGAGTTGAAAGTTGATTCAAACTCTAAAATCCCTTTCGCATTCTATTACCCTCGCCCCGATTTTTTTTCCTAAAACTCTTGCCAAAAATCTTATACTCAAAAATCTCCTCTATCTCGGCATTGTACCAAATAATGTCAAGCCCAAATTCTCCGATAAAAGAAGCTTCAGTGCCGGAAATTATGGAGGAAGACCGGAGCTCCGTGAATTCGGAATTGGTAGTGTTTGATGAGCCGAGAAGATATGTTGAATTGGGTAAGTCACAAACTCAAGATCAGAACAAAGTAAATGCTAACCATGAGGAGAATAAGGAGATAGCTGGAGCAGAGCCTGATAAAGCTGAAGAGGAAAAGGAAGAGGAAGAGGCTTCTGTCAAGAAACAGAGTGGAGACTCTGATGCCCAAGAAGAAGCGTCTGGAGGCAAGAAACAGAAAAAACCTAGGGTAACTGGTCCTGACCCTCGACCATTGAAATTCTTGGGTTTTGAAAGTAGAAGTGTGGATGATATTTTCGAATGGTTACAAGCAAATAGATATTCTGTGGATCTAAGCAAAATCAGAAGTATAAGAAAGGATTTGGAAGTGTTGCATGTCAAAATTAAGGAGATTGGTTCTGGACACTTTCTGATGTTTGGGATATTGAATATAAGAATGTGAAGTATCTGAGAGGAATGTATGGTCAGCTGAATGGAAAAGGGAAGGACAAATTTCATGTTTTCTGTCGTATGACTGCTCATAGTTATGTGTGGATAAGAGAAATTAATGAGGAACAAGCTGTTGGGATGAAGACGGTAAGGTATGGAGACAAGCTACAGGTTGTATTTTTTGATGAGGAGAGTGCAAAAAGGATGGAGAAATTAAGAGAACCCGTGATTATTGAACTGTCTGATGATGATGACAGTGTTCCAACACAGGAGGAAGAATCTGTGTATATGGAGGTAGAGTCTGATGCTGATCTGGGAGGTACACAGGATAATGAGGTGCATGAAGATGTGAATGATGAAGCCCCTGATCAGTCTGATGATGAAGGGGATCAGGAGATTGGAGTAGCTGATGAAGATCTGCCAGTTCAGGGTGTTGATTCAGAAGAAGAACCGGTTGAAAGAGCTGACAGTGTTCCAACACAGGATGCCCCAGATCTGACATACTCCAGTGACGAGGTCCTGGATGAATTTTTTCAAAAGGCAAAAGGAAAAAGAAAGGCTAGCTCTGCCATGGATACTGAGGAAGATTCTGCCTCCTCCATCTGTCTCCCAGGCTTTTTCTGCAGTTTACTTTGATGAGAAGGGAGCAGAGATGGAAAATTTCTTCTCTGAAAAGAAATTTATTGCTGAAAGACCTTTGGACCTGAAGGCTTATCAGGAGAGTGGGTTCACAAATTTCTTAAAGGCAATGGGGATGACAAAGGCAGCCACAATCCAACTGCAATACAATAGGCAGGTGGTTTTAGAGGTATATTCTAATCTCATGCCTGGAAATCTAGATATTTCTTCTCCATGGTTTGGTAGAGTCTATGTTCGAGGAAAAATCATAGATGTGTCTGCTACTAGAATCAATGTGTTGTTTGGGCTGAAAACTCAGGAGATAGGGGGAGTATTTCCTGATGATTTGGAGTTGAGTGATGATGAGATTTTGTCGGTTATATCTGGGGGATATAAGAAGAAGTGGCCAGCAGTGGGGTACTCTCAAGCATCATGCTTGACGTCCAGATTTTTCGATTTGTATCAAATAGTTGTTCACTGCTGGTTGCCATCAAGCAACACCACCGCACTGACTAGGGAGATGACCAAGCTACTTTACTGTGTTGGAACACAGAGGAAAATCAATCTCGGGCTCTTAATTCAGCAACATTTGGTTCGACAGGCCACAGCTCCAAAAGTGAATGATGCGGTCATCTACCCAGCCCTAATCTCTGCCTTAGCAAAGAGTGCCAAAGTCAAAGGGCAGGTCTCTGATGTGATAGTGGACACTGAGTTTTTGCGGCCTAATAAGAAGACTTTCGGGCTCAGGCAGGTACATGACCTTCCATGGACAGCTTCTGGGTCAACCTCCTCATCAGCCATGGCAGACAAAAAGACTCGATTGATGGCTATTAATGCTAGACTTGGAGCTGTAGGGATTCAAATTGCAGCCTTACAAGCAGAGCAAGCACAGTTGGAAGAAGAAAAATCAAGGCTAGAAGGTTGATTAATTCAGGGGGAGTTTTAAAGACAGAGTTTAATTTTTTTTATGCTTTTGTGATGACGTTTCTTTGGCCTTTGTGTGGTCACAGAGGGAGTAATTTTGGATTCTGGATATTTGGTTTTCAATTTGGTTGTATAATTTTTGGATTTCTGGAATTCTGGGTTTCGGATTTCATTATTTGAATTCTGGTATTATGATCATTATTCTGCTCGTTGAATGTAGTTGATTATGTGATTGCAGTCCAAAATATTATGGGTCCACAAAAATGCCAAAGGGGGAGATTGTAAAGTCAAGGAATTATTTAATTGGCAATTTTGTGTGAAGTATTTGTGAACTGATATACAGACCATGTTGGAACATGGTGCTGGAGCAGAATTGGAGCAGGTTTTACGCCAAAGGTTTTAACGGAATTCAAGCCGAAATATTGAAGTATTTTGGAATTTATGGTAATTGTATATTTGGCTATATATTAGGCGTGTGAAGCATAATTGGTTTTATGGAAAATCCCTACTTATATGGAGAAGATTTATTCGAATATATGGGATAGATTGAGATAAGGTAAATCACTTTATTTATGGGATTTGGATATGCTTCAAGAATTAGATTTGGAATAGGAATATTGTGGAGATAATCAAGGAATATTCAAGTCTGATTCGTGGATATAAATTGGGGACAAACACGGCTGCATACTTACGGTTTTACAGATCAAAATCTGCACCTAGATTTTGAGTTCTTACGAAATTTGCAAGAGCCAATAAACTGTGTTCCAACACTGTCCTGCCGCACTAAGTTCAGAATCGTATACCTTAATTCCTCGGGAGGAGGAGATCCTGCGTCGACTGAGTTCGAGGTCAGAGGGAGTCTGATCAAGGCGGATCGGTAGCTAAGGGAGTTAGCAGAGTCCACACGTCATAGTTAGTAAAGATAAGTATTTTGTAAACTGTACTCTGTACGTTATCTTTCTAATTAGTGGATTCATTCTGAACTGGGCCAGGCCCCGCAGATGTAGGTGGTTTACACCGAACTACGTAACCAAGTTGTGTGTCTTTTACGTTTCACGTTTTTTACACTTGGTTAAACTAGGCATGTTGGAACACACTAGTAAAAACTAGAAAAAGTGGTAAAACAAAATTTCAAAAATGATAAAAAATAATATTATAAAAATAGATGTTAACACAATTATAATGATATTGCACACGAGTATATAGTATCTTATATATTACTTGAAATTTACTAGTCTACTTAACAAATTTTGACTAAATGAACAGTGCCTAGTTTGAATAGAGCTGGGACAGATGGAGTATAAGTTTATGACTCGATTAGTGCTATCTTCATTTCTTCTAATTTGCACTTTAAACCTTGATCTTTCCATAATTTATGAAAATGTCGTATTTTTAAGAGACAGGCTTAATAAAAAATATAACATACCTATGAGCTAGTCAAATTGGTTAAATGAAACATGAAAATAAGATGTCATAATATTTTAAAAGTGTGTCAAATATTTTTTAAAAAATAAAAAAAAATTAAAACGTGCCAAATATAGGGAATTCGAGGGAGTAATTTTTTAATATTCCACACTCTTGCTTATCGAATATGGGGGAGACAGATATAAAATAATTTTTTAACTGGTGTGTTGGCCTTTTGTTTTCTTTTCGGGAAAACAAAAGTAAATCTATTTTTCTCCAAAAACAAAACAGTTCCTGAAAAAAAATCAGAGATGTCGAACCACAAAACATGAGTAATGAATTTTAACAATGGAATGAGTATTAATTACGTACCAAATCTTGATTTGTTGAATTAAGAACGCCACTCCCAGCACTAGCAAAGTTGAGACCATTTGAGGGATAGCTCCTCTCAGTCCCATTTACGATATCAAGATGTGCCTTAAGGAACGGACTTTGTAAAGGCAGCCCCAGAAATTGAGCTGCAATTAATTGCCATGAATATTTATAAAATCGCATGCATACATTTTTATTACATTTCCACCTTCATCATAGTGAAAAAACGTGTGTAGTGTGTAAGCATCTTACATAGAAAATCTGCAACAGTTCTACCGTTGGTGAATCGGCCGGTCGGGTGGTGGAAGAAACTCGAACCGTAGGGCGGAAAATCCGCTTGGGCGCCACAAAACCGGTTGTAGTGGTTGTTTCCGGCATCGAAAATAGAATCTCCGAAGATGTAAACCGATGGTACTTTCACGTTAGCTGAAATGGAATAGCTAATTGTAGTGATAAGTACCAGAAGAAGGAGAAAGGCATTGGTTTTGTATCTAATTTTCTCCATATGGGATTTTGACTAGATATGGTGCATTTGATGGTTTGGGACTTGGGAGTTGTATTTATAATAGATCAGGTATCGTGACACACGGCATGTCCATAAGTTTATTGACATGGAGTTTGTCCATAAGTTTATAGATAGACCACTTATTTCTTGTCTTATATATTTTATTTGTTAAATTACATATAAAATTTAAAAATTTTGAAAATATATTTTATATCATATAGTTTTATATTTTCACCTTCAAATACATATTATTACTTGTTTTAACTTATAAAATGTAATATTTAAATTTTATAAAAACTACAGTATTTAAGGTAAATGCCCATGTGGACTGTCCATAAGTTCATAGAAAGACCGTCTTTTAATAAAGACTTTCCCTTTATAATTTTAGTGGAGGACCGTAAATTATATCGTATCTATGGGATACCATGCTTTATTGTATCCCAGATATAATATTTTACTCCCCGTCCCAAATTAAAATTACATAGAATCTTTTTCACGGTTATCAAAAAACATGTTTGACCGTTAAGTAATTTAACTACGTATAATATCGGTAAATAAAAAAGTTACTTTTTAGAAACTACTCTTTATGATGAATCCAACAATATCAAATGCAATAATATTATTGCTTATATACTTATTTAGATATGCGGTCAAAATTTAATTGTAAATATTATTAAATAGTAAAGTGTGCATTTTAATCCGGACAACTTAAATGTGCATGCGTATATGTTCCTATAATTTCTCCTTAAAAAGTAGATAGGAAATAAATATTTACTGTCATTGTTATTACTGGAAATATAGTACTTACCGTATACTCGAACTGGTAGAGGAAAAGGAGAAAAATGGTGACGAAATAAGGGAACGGAAAATACGAGTAAAGTCCATGCACGGCGAACCTCTTTCTCGTCTTTTACTTCACTTTTGAACGGACTACTTCGATAGCGCCGCCACACATTTTGTTTTTTTCTCCTTCATAAGTCGTGACATATCCTAATATTTTGGGTGTTGTATTTATTGCGGCTGAGGTTCATTATTTGTTACGGACCAACCCATAGATCAATTATAAAAAAAAATCTTATTTTCATGATTTTTAAAATTGAATTATAACTATATATTATTTGGCAAAGTCTTGGGAAAGACGGTCTTTCCATAGGCTTATGGAAAGACGGAGTTTGATTAGAATAATAAAAGGTAAAAGGTCTTAGTTGCAATATTAAAGTTTTAGTATGAAACATGTAATAGTTATAAAATTTATAACCCGGTTCATGCAACCCGAAAATTTTGTCTTAATTTCTTCTAATTTACACTTTAAACCTTGGTCTTTCCATAACTTATGGAAAGACCGTCTTTCAAGAGACGGACTCATATTATTTTGTTGAGATTTATTTTAAAATATATTCTTAATTGCCAGTACCTCATTAATTATAAAATAACTTCATTTAACGATTAGACAGTTTAAAGCAAGACATCGTGTTATCCAAATGTATACAATTAGGTTTATTTTTGAAGAAAATATGGGTAATGATCTATCTTTTTATTTATGACCCCGGGGTCCATTATATAGTAGTACAAAATACCTATGAAAACTAGGAAAATGAACTATAATCTAATTACAATTACAAGTAATATTTATATTCCTTAACACCCTCTCTCAAGTTGGAGCATGGGGATTAGAAATGCCCAACTTGCCAGGTAATGAATGAAACCGGTTACGTCCAAGAGATTTGGTAAACAAGTCTGCAGGTTGATCTATAGTGCGGATGTGATGAGTAATTATAGTACCAGACTGCACAAGATCCCGGACAAAATGACAATCAATTTCAATATGCTTCGTACATTCATGGAACACTGAATTTGCTGCAATTTGAAGAGCAGATTGACTGCCACAAAACAAACGCATAGGAGCAATATGTGCAACCCCTAAGTCTTTCAGTAAAGACCTAAGTCATAACAACTCACAACAAGTAACAGCCATAGCACAATACTCAACTTCAGCAGAAGACCGAGAAACTGTAGGTTGCTTCTTGGTCTTTCAAGAAACCGGAGAATCACCAATCATTACAAAATAACCGGAAAGACGGGTAATAGGACAAGCAGCCTAATCAGAATCACAGTAAGCAGTCAACCGTAACACACTACGGGAAGAGAGAAATAAACCCTGACCAGGATGGCTCTTCAAGTAGTGTAACACACGAACTGCAGCTTGCCAGTGAGGAACACAAGGGGACTTCATGAATTGAGCAAGTGTGTGAACTGAATAACTAAGCTCAGGACGTGTGATGGTAAGGTATATTAGGCACCCAACCAGTCGCCTGTACTGCTCAGGATCATGGTAAAGAGGCCATCAACACGCGCCAGATCATATTGCTACTCCATCGAAAAGTTAGTCGGTTTAGAGGCAGACAAACCTGTATTAGATAAAATGTCCAAGGCATATTTCTTTGCGAAAGAAACATCCCCTCCGGTCTTCTAGCAATCTCTATGCCCAAAAAATACTTAAGTAAACCAAGATCTTTCATATGGAAACAAGAACTTAAGTATTTCTTGAACTCAAAGATAAGCGCAGAAGAGCTTCTAGCAACGACCAAATCATCCACATAAACCAGGACATGCAAAGAAACCGATCCACGGGAAAAGACAAACAAAGAGTAATCTGCCTTACTCTGAACAAAACCAAATGCTCGTAAAGCCTAAGCCAATTTGGCAAACCAATTTCTAGGAGCCTGGCGAAGACCGTAAAGAGATTTCTGAAGGCAACATACCTGACCATGGGGAGCGGCATAGCCTGGTGGGGGTCGCATAAAGACCTCATCATACAAATCACCATGCAAGAAAGCATTATGGAAATTCATCTGATGCAGTTTCCAACCACGAATGACCGCAACAGATAAGAATAGGCGAACAGAACTCATCTTCGCAACAGGAGCAAATGTCTTAGTATAATCAATCCCTTCAACCTGGCGATTCCCGAGAACCACTAGGCGCACCTTATGATGTTCAATAGTACCATCAGACTTGAACTTCATCTGGTAAACCCATTTGCAACCAATTGCCTTCTTATCTAGAGGCAGAGGGGCCAAAGTCCAAGTCTGATTACGCTCAAGCGCAGTAAGCTCTTCAGTCATCACATCTCGCCAATGAGCATGTTGTGATGCCTCAGAATAAGTGGTGGGATATGCACTAGACGTTACTGCACCCAAAAATCTAGAATGCATACTAGAAAAATTATCATAATTTACATAATCAGTAAGAGGATAGAGAACACCTGAGGATCGTGACAGCGCATGAGTAAACGTAGCAGTAGGAGGGGGTCTTCAGTAGTAAGAGCACATGAGTAATCATCACAATCATAATCATCCAAATAAGGAGGAGGTCGGTGAGCACGAACACTCTGTCTGATATGAGGCAACTCAGCGGCAGGAGGAGAAGTCAGAACAACCGACAAAGCTGACAGAAACATATGACGAGAAGAATTAGTTGGGGCCGGAGACACCTCATTGGGCGGCGGAGTGGAATGAGTCACCAGAGCTGGTGGCACGTTAGGCGCATGATCGTTGGTCGCCGGTGGCATCCCGGGCGGTGCATCGTTAGGCCGGACAGTCAAGGGTTGCCGGTGATCTGGGTCGGTCACCGAAATCGGAGAAGCGGCCGGTGGGATACGCACGGCGGCATCCAACAATAAGGGTACAACAACGGCTGGCGGGACAGGAGCTGTGGCAGCCGGCGGCATAGGTTCGGTGGCAGTCGGCGGGACAAGTGGTGGATGTGATGTCGGCATTGAGGCAGTGATCCCACCGGGATCTACGGAAAAGGGTGATGTCGAAGTGGCTGCATATGGGAACTGGTCTTAAAAAAATTGACATCTCAACTGTTAAAGATGACGCGGAATTCCAGGTCAAAAAAATGATAGCCTCTCTTTCCAACAGGATAACCAAGAAACAAACATCGCCGACTTCGTGGTGCAAACTTGTCGCAGTATCTAGGAACGTGAGCAGCAAAACACAATCATCCAAATACCTTTAAAGATGAGTAATTTGGAACTTTTCCATATAGTATCTCAAAGGAAGTGCGACCATTGAGATGCTTCGTCGGTGTCCAGTTAATCAGATAAGCAGCAGTAAGAACACATTATCCCCAAAACTCAATTGGGAGACTGGCTTGAAACCGTAAGACACGTGCCACGTTGAGTAAATGACGATGCTTTCTTTCAACTCTACCATTCTGCTATGGTGTATCAACCATAGAAGTCTCAAAAATTATCTCAGATGCAGCAAAATGAGATCTCAAAGGTAAATATTCAGTCCCGTTGTCAGCCCGGACATGCAGTATAGTTCGGCCCCATTGATTCTTGACCAGAGCACAGAAATCCAAAAATCTAGAAGCTACTTCTGACTTAGCCACTAATAAATAAACCCAAACAGCTCGGGAATAATCATCAACTATTGTAAAAAAAATAAAATACACCACTAGAAGATGGTGTTCTATAAGGACCCCAAATATCACAATGTACTAATTCAAATAATGCAGTGGCACACTGCGTTTGTAGAACTCAATGGAAAACTATGTCTAGTCTTTTTTGCTCTATAACATACAGAGCAAGGTATAGTAGTATTATTTGTGCTAAAATCAAGAGTAGGAATAGAAGACAACACCTTAGATGATGGATAACCAAAATGTTGATGCCATAAATCAGATGAAGAAACCGAAGCAACTGTCGGAATAGGCTACAGGATATGATGACGAACGCGAGTATCCAACAGAAAAAGCCAATAAACCCCCTCCCCCCTTGCTGTTCACCCACGCCAATCACAGTCCTCGTACTGATTTTCTGTAAAATGCAATAATTTTTAGTAAACAAGGCTAGATATTTTTAAGCAGGTAACAATCTCGAGCATGATAATAAATTGCATCGCAAAGTAGGTATGTAGAGCACATTAGTAAGGGCGACATCACCAAAACAAATAGACTCATATTGTGTAGCAGACGACACAGATCCATCAGGCAGTATAACATTCACAGTATTTGTAGCAGTAGTAATATCAGTAAGAGAACCATTGTCACCAGTCATGTGATACGAGGCTCCCGAATCAAGAATCCAGGGTAAAGTAGACTTTACCTGACCCATGGTCAGATAACGAATAAAACTGATTAAATAAATGTATAGTTGTACTCCATTGATCGTCAGACAGAGCAGGACCGAAATCAGATCGTGTAGGTAAGCCAGAGGAGACAGCCACCGCAAACCCTTACAGCGACGTCACTACGCCAGTGAAAAGAGGGATAACACAATTTATTTTGTTTAATATACAAATAAAATAAATTGTGTCCATCTGGATACAAGAACCAAGCCTTTGCAGAAACCAAGCGGATACGTCCAAGCTGATCCAGAAATAGCCAAACAGTGTGTGTCCCTGTACTGGCACATGGAAACACGCGCTGCTGAAGGAGAGGGCGAGTTTTGACTGAACCGCACGTGAGTTCACGCGCCTTTATTCTCACGTGCATGAATCTCACACGCGCCTTCCTTCTTGAGCGAAACGGAAACCGATTTGTTGGATCTGCGTCGGTCTAGATCAATGTTCTGGGAGCGGCTGGTATGGGTTATCGTGGTCAACTGAGTTGCTGGCGGCAGCAATCAACGGACGAATGAAGGACAGCGACAATTAGCGAGCTCGTCGGTCTGGCAGAATCATCGGCGGGAAGCGTCGGAACGAGCTCGCTGGAGACTGAGGCTTAGCGGGCGAAGCTGAGGCTCAGCAGCGGTGGGAACAAAGCTCGGATTGGTGGGCAGCGGCGCCGGAGACTGAGCGGGAACGAAGACCTCTCCTTTTTCTTTTTTTTTTAAAGCAAATCGAATCAGCGGTGCGTCACGCACGGGGGATGGCAACAATATTTACGAAAAATTTAGGTAATCGAGTTTCAGGATTTTAGGCTCTGATACCATGAAGAAAATAAGGGTAATGATCTATCTTTTTATTTATGACTACATGGTCCATTGTATAGTAGTACAAAATACATATAGAAGCTACGAAAATGAAATATAATCTAATTGCAATTACAAGTAATATTTCTATTCCTTAACAATTTCAATTATTATTTAGGTAAAGTTTTGGAAAATACCGTCTTTCGATAAGAATATAGAAAGACGAGGTTGAATTAGAATCATAAAAAGGTAAAAGAATTTAGTTACAATAATATTAAAAAATTTATTTGAAACCTGCAATAGTTATACGTTTATGACTTGATTAATGCAATCTAAAAGTTTTATTTTAATTTATTCTAATTAGCAGTATAAAACTTGGTCTCTCCATAATGTATGAAAATACCATCTTTCAAGAATCAGACTCTATTATTTAATGTTTGGTCTCAATAATTAGTTAAAAAATACTTTGTGCATTCATTTAATTCAGGGCTATAATCTTAGGGAAAATCTCAGGAAAGATGGTCTTTCCATAAGATTATGGACAGTTCTCAGGGGCATTTGCCTTAAATGTTGTAATTTTTTTTATAAAATTTAAATATTACATTTTATAAGTTAAAAAAAGTAATAATATGTATTTGAAGGTGAAAATATAAAAATATATGATATAAAAAAAATATTTTCAAAATTTTTAAATTTTGTATGTAATTTAAGAAATGCAGTGTATAAGGTAAGAAATAAGTGGTCTGTCCATAAGTTTATGGACAGGTCGCCTGTTAGGAGACCTACTCATAATCTTATTAGACTAAATTATTTTTTGAGCTCCTATATATAATCCAAAAGAAAATGGAGCCTGTCTCTTGAAAGACGGTCTTTCCATAAGTTATGGAAAGACCAAGGTTTAAAGTGTAAATTAGAAGAAATTAAGATAAAATTTTTGGGTTGCATGAACCGGGTTATAAATTTTATAACTACTACATGTTTCATACTAAAACTTTAATATTGCAACTAAGACCTTTTACCTTTTATTATTCTAATCAAACCCCGTCTTTCCATAAGCATATGGAAAGACCGTCTTTCCCAAGACTTTGCCAAGAAAATGTCCTCGCAAAAACAATGAAGTACTTGATATTCTAACATTTCGAAAAGGTTATTTTTAGGCCACAATTGACGTTAGCAGGGGCCTAATCCGTTAAACATCAAGAGATATACTCACGTAACTGTCACGTGTCCAATTTCTTCAGGGAATTTACATAATTCTTTTCCAACTTTCTTTATATATTTTAAAAAGAACTATGCAAGGACTAAAAAATAAATTGATAATGTCGAATCTAATTTTTTGGACTACTAAAGGAAACGAAAACAGCTTCTTGGACTACATGTGAAAGAATGATTTCACATGAATAATTCGTCATTGAGAGTGAGAATAAATTGATAAGATTACAAAGATGGAATGTAGTCCAATAATAATTCTACACTAGTCATCGTTCCTATCATGATCTACTTATCTATCTGACTTATCCTAACACCACCTCTCCCCTCCCCTCTTTTAAGCGAAGCGTCAGATGCTCAGAGACGCAAAACTCGTATCTGAAAAACTCAAATAGCGGACAAGAGAAACCCTTGGTGAACATGTCCGCAATCTGAAGGGAAGAAGGAACATGAGCAACTCGCAACTTGCCAACTACAACTAACTCCCAAACAAAATGATAGTCGATGTTGATGTGCTTCGCCCTCTTGTGAGCAACTGGATTATGAGCCAAGAAGATGGAACTACTGTAGTTGCATAATAGCTGTGGAGAACAAGAGAGCGAAACACGAAGATCACAACGGAGATGAGTCAACCAAACAACCTCTGAAGCGGTGTTAGCGAGGGCCCGATACTCAGACTCCGTGCTGGAACAAGAGACAGTGGACTGTTTCTTGGCACTTTGGGAAACAAGGTTTCCAGTAAGAAAAACAGCATAGTCGTGTGTGGATCGGCGAGTCTCAAGACAACGGGCCCAATCAACATCAGAATGACCCAACACCTCAGGAGAACTGGCAGACCAAAAGGCAAGACTGAAATGCATGGTACCTACAACATATCGTAGAATCCGAGTGACCGCAACAAAATGATCGTCATGGGGGTCCTGAAGATAAAGACTGGCTGTGTTGACTGCAAAATTCAAATTAGGATGGGTAATCGTCAAGTACTGAAAAGTCCCGACCAGTGAGCGATAAAGAGTCGAATTTCAAAACTGAGGACTGGTGGAGCTATGAAGCTGCAAGCCTGGCACAAATGGAGTAGAAACTGGAGCAACATCAGACATCCCTGCACGGGTGAGAATATCCCTAGCATACTTTACTTGGTTGAGATGTAAACCTGATGAAGTGGGTGTAACTTCCAGACCAATAATGTAGTAAAGAGTACCAAAATCCTTGATGGTGAACTCCCGATGCATCCTATCAATGATCTGCCAAAGAAAAGTCTATTCATTACTTGTAAGAATGATGTCATTGACATAAGTTAGCTGGCATAGTAACGACGATCCCCAAGATAGAACATAAAGGGAAGTGTCAACGGAACTACATAGAAACCCGAGCTAAATCAAATAGATGTTGAATCACTAAAACCAGGCCCACGGAGCTTTCTTAAGGCCGTAAATGGCCTCATGCAAGCAACAGACATAATCCAGATGAAGCGCGTCCTTGTAACCAACGAGATGCACCATATAGACTGGAGTACCAAAGACGTCATTGAGGAAGGCATTCTTGACATCCAGGTGATAAAGAGGTCAGGAGCACAGCGTAGCAATAGCCAGAACAGTACAAATAATGGAGGCTTTGACCATCGGACTGAAAGTGTGATCAAAGTAAAATCCCAGAATCTGCAAAAAAAACTATCGCAATAAGCCTAGCCTTATGATGCTCAACAGTGTCATTTGTATGATACTTCAGTCGATAAACCCATTTGGAACCAACAATGTTGACATCCGATGGGCGTGACACCAAATACCAGGTACGCTGTCCACGGAGAGCTGCTATAGTATCATTTATAGCGGAAACACAAGATGAACCCTAAAGAGCAGTGCGATGATCCATGGGCTTAGATTGAGTAAGTGATGTTGTACTAAGACCGTGAGCAACGATATCAAAATAATCTTTGCACTGAATAGCTCAAGTCACCGATCGAGTATCCATCTGATGAGTGTGAGGTCAGGGTGGAGAGACCAGAAGAGTAGTCGCAGCTGGCAAAAAGGGCGGCAAGGTGGCTAGCGAACCGGGTGGGCTAGTTGGTGAACTAGGTGAGCTTGTAAATGACGAGATGGGCAGAGCAGGATGCGTCGGAGTGGCTACTGGATGGTCTGAATCGACAGAGCAGACAAAACATGGTGTCGTAGTCAATAATGATGATAGCATTGATGAGCTAGGTGGGCTGGCCACCAAAGTGACAGGCCGAGGAAGAGGAGATACTGACCTGAAAGAAGCAGGAATATCACTTAGTGCATGAGCGGGATCCAAAAAAGTAGAGACATCCATGGAGAACGGAGATGATGAAGTAGAACCATTAGCATAAGGGAAGGAAGTGTCATCAAACCGAGCATGTCAGGTGATATATATCTTTCCAGACTTAGGATCCAAATATCGATATCCCCTGTACTCAGAGTTGTACCCAAAAAAGACACAGGACAAACTGCAAGAAGCGAGTTTGTGAGTTGCATTTGGATGAAGATAAGGGTACACAAGACAAACAAATACATGGAAGTTTGTGTATATGGGAATCCAACCATTAATAACTTCATATGGTGATCGTCCGTAAGAATAGGAGTGGGCAGCCAATTTATGGTATAAGCGGCTGCAGCAAAGACGTGAGGCCAGTGAAAGAGAGGGATATGGTAGTGGTATAACATAGCAAGCCCATCTCTGCAATATGGTGGTTCTTGCACTCAGCCTGACCGTTCTGTTCAGGAGTATAAGGGAAAGAAATCGGATGGTGAATGCCATTTGTCTAAAAGTGATAGCGTAAGCGACCATTTACGAACTTAGTCCCCCCCATCACTCTGAAACACCCTAATGGTGGAAGACAACTGGCTCTCCACAAAAGCCTCGAACTGGCAATAAGCATCCCAAAAATCAAATTTGCAGCACAGTGGGTAAAACCACGAGAGTTGGGCATGATCATCGAGGAAAATACCATAGTAGGAAAAACCACCAGCAGATGAAATGTGAGAGGGCCCCCATAAGTTACAATGAACTAGATCAAGTACCCTAGCAGCACGTTTATCATTTGTATAAAAAGATAAACACTTCAATTTAGCCTTTTCACACGCATCACAAAGGGTAGGTTTCGGCAAAACCGATGAATATCCAGAAGCTTACAAACTAGACATAAAGGAATGCAAAACATGACCAAGTCCAGCAGGCCAGATTTCAAAAGACACACGCGACTTATTTGATTCCACAGTAGACAACAATGCAAATGCACCATAGTCTAAAATATAAAGCCCATTTTCACTATAACTATGACCCAAAGTTTAAATAGTGATTTTATTCTGATTATTAAAATGAGTGATCATCAAAGCAGACAACAACATTTCAATCCCGAGTTAATTTGCTAATCGAAAGTAAATTTTTAGTAACATCAGGCACAATAAGCATGTCATAAAGAGACATAGATTTAGAAATCTGAGAATCACCAACATGAAAAGTTGAGAACCATTACCAACATAGGTGCGTCCAGAACCATCATAAGGTGCCACAGGATCAACAGCAGTGAGGGGCAAAGCTATATGTTTTGTGGCGCCAAAATCCAAAATCCAAAATCCACTTGCATCCATGGTGCTTAAACTTGGAGATACCACCAAAATAAGTCATAGGGACAAAATGGAGAAGAAGATGTGTTGGACACTCTGGGCACGTGAATGATATGCGCTTGTGGTAAACACGCTCTGTGAGACTAGTGGGCATGTGGATGACACGCGTAAGAGGCTTGCTGGTGCATGGATCCCACACGATGGAGGTAGTCTCTAGTTGGTGAGTGAAGCCACCGTAGAAAATGCCGATGGGAGTTATCCGAGAAGCAAGAATGATCGTCGGAGAGGCCGAAGAAGAAGAGGGCCGAGGTCTTAACTGCCGAGATGAAAAGGAGACCGGAAATATTGGAGACTGGAGATGGAGATCTTACCGGAGACTATGGAGACTTGTTGAGCCAATGATGAAAAAAGAGAAGTGGTGCCAGAAAATGGAGAGAGACACCTAAAAATTGGATGGAAAGGACATTGGAGGTCACCGAAAGTTGGCCAGAAACAAGTGGTAGTTCGATTGGCCGGAAAAAGAGAGGGAGTGAGGCAGCCAAACAAAAAATAAAAACAAAAAGTTGGGTTTAGGATTTAGGATTAGACCTTGCTCTGATACAATGAAAGAATGATTTCCTATGAATAATTTGTTATTGAGAGTGAGAGAATAAATAAACAAGATTATAGAGATATAATTGTAGTCCAAGAATAACTCTAGTCTAGTCATCGTTCCTATCCTTATTTGGTCATCAGTCTGATTTATCCTAACAACATAAGGGTCTGAAAACTATTCTTTGTACCAAGAACTTTATTTTTTAAATTTCTACCGTTAATCTTTTTTGTCTACTTTCTTCTTTTCCTTCACCTATACACCTCCCCCGCTGTCTTAACCACCATCTCCACTGAATTCCTCTTCCAGAAAGCTTACGTTTCATGGCCTCATCTGTCGATCATCTAATTTCAACACTTAATGTTTAACCCACCTCTACATAAACCCACAATGCACAAAAAGGAAAGATAAAACTCCACTATGCTAACCTCACTAATGTGTTATCTGTTTGGAAGTGGCTCGACACTATTAACCCGGCGAGGTATACAACCACATTGTCTAGTCCCACACCACCACCACTAAATCCTCTTCAATCACGAGTTTTCAAGCAAACCCAGAATATCACCCAACGTAAGGTGTGTAGGTGGAGGTGGTAAGGTAGCATCACTCCGGGGCTCTCTTATTCTTGAGTAACACATAATTGATTTCTTCCGAGATTACTTTGATGTCGTTGTCGTCTTTCCACATGTGCACATTTAGACTCCAATCCTTTTTTTAGTTCTTCAATTCGTCTATGCTGACCTGACAATCTAGAGTCGAGGATGTGTCAAGTGATACGGGAAACGAAAAATAAACAGTGGAGAAAATTTGTAAAAATAATAAAATTCTTAGTACAAAAAAATTTGTTTTCAGTCCCTTATATAGTCCAAAAAGTTAATTGTAGACCTTTACATAGTGTTTCCAAAAGAATAAAAATAATAATGGGAACATGACAAAAATGCCCCCAACAAATTGGACATGTGGGGGTCCCGTGATAGTTTTTGAGTCCGCCACAACGAATCAGGCTCGAAGATCAACATGGGCCTAAAAACAATTTTATAATGACAAAGTCTTATATAACACCGTCTCATAGTGAAAGTAGGGATAAATGAGCAATATAATGCAATTTAATTAGAGATGGTGATCCGATCTGGCCATAGAAGTATAGGAACCGGAAAAGGTTTGAAGGTAAAGTATCTTAAACACTAGACAAAGGTTTACTTAACTCAGATTTGAAAACCATTTTCCCAAATTCATCAATACGGGTTCTAAACAGAACAAGATCAAACCATTCTCCCATGATGGCCTTCATAAATAATGCAGAAAAATCCTTCCCAATGCCATTTAAATTACAGAACATGTGGTACTTAAGAGAGGATTTTTAGAATTTAATCAACAATAACTGGTCCCAACCTGAACAATCATCAGGTATGATTAAATTTTGCAACAAAATCAAAAGGTTAAAAATCTTTCTAAAACTGGAATAGGGAGATTTTTAAGGATGTTTTTCAAAAAGTTAAAGAGGCAGAGTCGGAATTGGATCACTGGGAGAAAGAGTATGATCATTCTCCAGATTTAGGAAATTTAAATGAATTAAATAAAGCCATAGCTAATCCCATTAAATGAATTGAAGAAAAAGATACATTTTGGAGTAAAAAAGCAGGATTAAGTGGCTAAAAGTAGAAGATTCAAACACAAAACAATTTCATAACTCTGTAAAGCAGAAACAAGCCAGGTTATCCATTCAAAAGATAAAAGACAGTAACAACATCTGGCTAACTGATCAGGTAGATATAGGGAATGAAGGGGTTAGTTTCTTTCAAAATTGGTTACAAGCTGAAAACTCCAATATCTTAGGAGCAAACCTAGAATTCTTTCTAAAAGACTTCCCAAATATAATTTCAGAGGTATTTAATGCTAATTTAATGAAACCTATATATATAGGAGGTTTAAAATGTAGTTAGCTTAGGAGAAATTAGTTCCCCAAGTCTAGATGGTTTCCATGGAACCTTCTACAGAAAAAGATGGGATATAATTAAGTATGACTTGACTGGAGCAGTAAGGGATTTCTAGATAGGTACACCTATTCCCAGAGTTATGACCTCCAGTCATATTGTTCTAAATCCTAAAAAACAGCATCCTTCAAGCTTTAATGAATATAGACCAATAAGTCTATCTAATTTCAGTAATAAGGTTTGCTCAAAAATATTAATGGAAAGGATAAAAAACATAATGCTGCCCTAATTTCACTTGAACAATCAGCATTTCTCACAGACAGATAAATTGTTGATAATGTAATCCTAATGCATGAATCAACCGGATTCCTCCAAAAAGATAATGAAGCCTTAAATATGATAGTTAAATTGGGCATGACTAAAGCTTTTGATAGGGTATCATGGACAACCTTGAATTATCTTCTATTAAAACTGGGTTTCATTGTCTTTTTGTGAGGGCTTTGATGATTAACATAGCCTTAGCCTGGTTCTTTGTGATAATAAATGGACAACCATGTGGCTTTTTAAACCAACTAGAAGATTGAAACAAGGGGACCCACTCTCCCCCTTTCTTTTCAACATTCTTACAGAGTTGATATCAAGGAAACTGAGAATTATTTTTTATGATAAAACTCTTGATCATTTTAACCTTCATCGACATATAGAGTCTAACTCACCTCATTTATGTTGATGACACCTGTATTTTCCTAAAAGGAATTGAAAAACCATTAAAAACTTTGCCAGCTTTTTAAACAATTTTGAAAGAGCCACGAGGCAGAAAGTAAATATGCAAAAAATCTAAATTTTACTATGGGAATAAATGTAGTAAAGCTGAAAAAGAATAATTAAAAAAAGGGTATGCAAGAGGGTAGATTCCCATATAAATACTTGTGATGCATAATCTACAAGGGGAGAAAGTTAAATAGACATTTCCTTGGAGTAATAGAAACTGTGAATATGGATGGTAGTAGGGCAGGTTTGGTGGAGGTCTGCCCCGCATCCGCTCCAATGGGGCGGGTATGGATGTAGTTTTCATGGTGGTGGGGCTGGTATGGGTATAAAAATTGATATCTGCCATGGGTAGTGAGTCAGACGTGGATATTATTTCATACCCGTTTCACCCTCGCCCCACCCCACTGTACCCGCTATGCACACTAATTTATTGTATAATAAGTTATTATTTATCCATAATGCACATGTTTTACTAATAATATTTTCATGTAAATATCATTAAACTTTTAATATTAAAATTATTAATTTTAAAGTAAAATTTAGGTGTTTTTTGAAGATATAAATGGGGTGAGTAAAATAGATTGAAGTGGGTATGATGACCCAAGTGGGTGATGAGGCAGTGGTGGATTTTAGATAATACCCAATGGGGCAGGGTGGATTTTAATATTGTACTCGTCATGGATGATGGGGCGGGTATAGGTATGAAAATATTAGGTGGGTATGGGGAGGTACTATAATCCGTAGTCGCCCTGCACCATTGTCATCCCCAACTGTGAACTCTAGGATAAGAAAATGTGATAACCAATGGATTTCTAAAGGAGGAAGATTAATCCTAATAAAACATGTTTTAGGATCCATCCCACAACACATCTTTGCAGTATCTAAACCAGCATGGTACATCATTGAAAAAATCCAAATGATATGTGTTGATTTTTTGTGGGGTAAAGAGGAAGGTGAGAAAAAAGGACATTAGAGGGCCCGGAATAAAACGACCTTCCCAGAAACTGAAAATGGAGTGGGTTTTGGATGTTTCAATACAATCATTAATGCCTATTCAGCTAAAATCTGGTGGAAAATGCAACAGGGCAAAGCTCCTTGGACAAAATTCATTTGGTCACTATACCACCTTCTAGAAAGGATTCAGATGTTTGGAAAAGATTAGTTAAAATAAATCCCTTTGTTGAATCAAACTCAAGAATATTAATAGGAAAAGGAAACTGTAACTTCTGGGATTCTAACTGGTTAGGATTAGGTTTAATAAGGAATCACATTAGCTCACAATAACCAATTCTACCTGATATCTTAGTTAGGCAATTCTGCAACAATAGGTTGCAGATAATGCAATTTTTAGAACAAGAATACCCCTAGTCTTGTTGCAGGAACTGAACAAAGAGGTGGATTTTTCAGATCATGATGATAAAATGATTTGGACACCAAGTTTCGAAGGTAATTTCACTTTAAAACATGCCTATCATTGTTTAAGAATTAGAAAACACCCATCTCTGGCACTCAAAAAGGTATGGACTCTAAATCTTCCTAACAAAGTAGCATTTTTACCGTGGAGAACCTTAAACAACTTGCTACTATTTGATGATATACTTAAGGACATATGTATAACTTCTGTTTCAAAGTACCCCCTCTATAATCATGAAGACACTTTGCAATATTTTATCAATACATGTCTAGTAGCAAGGAATATATGGAAGAAAATGCACAATGTCTTGGAACTCCCAGATTTATTGTTTATTAATCTGTGGGATAGATTATCATCTTATTAGAATATAACTCAATTTCATAAAATGCATGTCTATTTCTGCCATCTACTACCATCCATTATTATTTGGCAGCTATGGAAAGCTAGATGTGACTTCATTAATGAAGGACACATTAGCTTTCACGAGGTTGCATGTAATTAGATCTTGGCTAACACAAGAATGATCTCTTTCCACAAAACAAAATTTAGCTCTGATAAAGACTCCAATAAAAAATGGATTGATAGGCAACTGATTCTTACTCCCAGGTTTCAGTTTAGGAAAACTTTGATCCCTTTAAAATCCTGATTCTCCTTACATAAAACTCAATATTGATGGAGCTTTTAGCATAAATAACCCGTCAATAGGTGTTCTATTAAGGGATTCTAATGGGGTTTTCATAGCAGCTTTCTCAAAATTAACACTATCTAAATCTACATTGCAGGTAGAACTGAAAGCAGCAAAAGAAGGATTGAATTTTGCCTCCCAAAGAGGTTACAGAAACATCATTCTGGAAATGGACAACCTTCAAGCAGTGAACATCGTCAACAAAAGGCATTTAAGACTACAAGAAAATAGAAGATCTAAAGTCCACAATTCACTCTAGAGCCCAACACATATTCAGGGAAATGAATGGACCTGCAGACTTCCTTGCAAAAATGGCGACTAGGAACAAGAAGGGCACATACTTCCCATCTTCTAATCAACATAGAGAATTAGAAATCAAGCTGAACCAAGATAAGTTTCACACTTGGAGAAAGATCAAAGTTTGACAACCTTGAAGGACATTGATGCATGCTGTCAGCTCTTCATGCTCATTAAAACATGATCTTTGTATCTTTTATTTTCACATTTTGTACCCAAATGATTGATTTCTATTCTTAGAACTTTTTAAAGAATGAAAATCAGTCATTTCAGATATACTTATCATATAGCAAGTCATGTAACTATGAACTTTTAATTTCGCTTAAAAAGAGGTTTGTGGAGCCTCTAAATAAATCCTCTCCACCTATTTGCTAGCTTTTGGTTAAAAATAAAAGTTAAATGCTCATATAACCCTATGTTTTGGTCGAAAGTGCCAATATGACCACATAAAATTAAAAAGTGCTATTATAACCCTAATATTTGCTTGAAAGTGCTAATATAACCCTGGAGGCCTGAATTTGGTTGGAAAAACCTGAAATGATGATTATACCCTCTATTTTAAAAAATAGAAAAACATAATAAGTGGAAGGACGTTTATACCCTCATTCTCCAATCAACACAACCTAATCAGTTTTCCCTTTTTCTCCCCATTATTTCCCAACCGGCTCATTAGTTCTCCCCATTATTTCCTTGGAATATGATCCTCCAACCATCATTTATTCTTTGTTTTCATCTGTGTTCATTTTGCCGTAGTTCAGCATTGGTAGTGCGGTCTCACCGATTGTCAGAGGAGTTGGTGGTGGGACAGGGAAGAGGTTAGGGTTTGGTGGTCAGAGAAGGAGGTGGATGGTGACTATCAGGGATGTGAAATTGAGGTGGGGGCGGCTTAAGGCTAGGGTTGGCGAGGAGGGCTTAGGGTTGGGGTTGGCAGGGCTGGGGTTGCCGGCGACGCACGACTGAGCGGCGGCAGGGCTTAGGGCTAGGGGTGACAGGGAGGGTGTAGGGTCACGGGTGGCAGGGGTTAAGACAGCGGTGCACGGCGAAGCAGAGGTGACGCGCGGGTTTAGAGATAGTGGTGGTGGTGGTGGTAGTGCTAGGTGGCAGCGGTGGTTATGGGCGAAGGTGGTGGATCGATGCTCTATGATTTTAAACTCGGTAATTTTTTCGAACATATCGATGCTCTGTGAATTTATTGATGATCGGTGTTGTTCTTTGTGATTTATGGAATTAATGTCTCATATGGTCAATTTTTGCTCACCCATTTGTGCAAAAGGTTGTAATTAAATTGAATATTGGAACTTGAGATAGCTATATCCAGGTTCTGTTAGTGAAGCTTTATGTTATAGTTGGAGGGTTCTTGCCATTTTTTATGGTTAGGATTTTTGTGATTTTGTTGACCTGGTTTTGAATTCCCAGATTCCGGCCGCCGCTGGCACCAGAGCGGCGGGTGGTGGCAGAGCAGCGGCGGGCAGTGGTGGTGGCAGTGGAAGTGGCAGAGCAGTGGTTACAAAGATGAAGAAGAAGAACTTAGGGATATTTTTGTTGTTATATTTTTAGTTTTAAGACTATGGTTATTTTAGTCTTTTTAGTTATGGTCAATGCTAGAAAATGCCAAGTCAATGCTGCAATAGTGCCAAAAGGTTATATCGGCCCTTTTGATGCAAAATATAGGGTTATAACGGCACTTTCGAATTTTACAGGGTTATATTGCCACTTTTAACCAAAACATAAGGTTATATCTGTATTTTACCCTAAAAAAATGTTTTGAAATCATGTTTAGTTTTATTTGATGTTTTAGTATTGTAATTTGATTTGTTTTCCAGTGTTTCTACTATATGTTCAATTATTTTATTTAATATTTATTTTTGGGGTTTTATTTGATGTTTAACTACTCCCTCCGTTTTACTATATTTGGCACTATAGGTTTAGCTATTTTTTTTAAAAAAATTGAAATGTGTGGAGGAAATTGAGTGGGGATGGTAAAAAGTTTAATTAGTGGTTGAAAATGATGTACTTTTTTCCATAAAAGAAAATGTGACAAACTTAGAAAAACACACAAATATGGTAATGTGTCAAACTTAAGAAAACAGAGGAAGTATTTTAATTTGATGTGTATTTAATATTTTAATTTAATGATTCATTATTTTAGTTTGATGTGTATTTTTAGTATTTTTATTTTATGTTTAAACATTATAATTTGATGTTTATCAATTTCATTTTTTATGTTTACTTTTAGTATTATTATCTGATATTTAAACATTATAATTTGATGTTTATTTTTAATAATTTTGTTTAATGTTTAAATATTTTAATTTAAATGTAAAGTGTTATATTTGATAATTAATTATTTTTATACTTAGTGAATGTTTAACTATATTAATTTGATGTTTTAGTGTTTTTATTTGATTTTAAATGATTTAATATGATTTTTAATCATAAATAATTGGATCAAATGATGTTGGGCTAGATGGCCCATTCGACCCAAATTTAAAGCTTCATGAAATTCAAAATCCTGTAAGTTGGAGCTTTTAGGAAATTCAGGAAATCGTACAGCGGCATTGTTGTACTCCAAATGACCGGATGGACGACAACTTGCTTGTACGTTGTTGAACAAAATACGCCTTCATTCTCCAAATAGCGGTGTGAAGATTTCCACTTAACAACCTCCTTGTTCCTGAAGCAAAATATGACGTACATCATCGACGGAAGTTGACGGGAATGGAGGTTTCTTGTCGAGTGGTGGTGGAAATGGATTGAGTTTATTAAGGAATAGAATACTATGTGAATATTACTTTTATTTAGAATAGACTTCTTTTCCTTTTCTAAATAGGTCTTTGATACCTCTATATATTGTAACCCAGATCATGAATATAATCAAAACATTACAACCTTATTTTCTACATGGTATCAGAGTCTAAAATCCTGAAACTTAAACCCTAAAATGTTCATTGTCGTTTCCTCGAGCTGCCGCTGCCTTGACTGTAGCACACCATTCAACCACCAAATCACTGACCGCCATCGTTATTGTTGTGTTTTTGTTGCCGCCGATCAGATTTACTACTTTTCGTCCCCGTACGCTTCGCACTCGAGCTCACGCACCGTCTCAAGTTCTTCCATGAGTTGCCATGTTCTTTCATCAATTTATTCTCCTACCGCTGACCCGATCCGATCTATCGTTGTACTCATGTTCTGATCTGCTCCGGTGTCTACCTCTGAATCTGAATCTGTTACCCACCACTGCCCTCGACCGCCGTCCAACGATGCCGTCACCTTGCTGCCAAGATTTTGAACTACAGTCTCCGGTTCCCCTGTTTGATCAGATTTTGGCCCTTCTCTATATGACGACAAATTGAGTACGACCCTTAATTTATTTAATTAGTTAAATTATCCTTCTGACCATGGACCAAGTAAGCCTACTTTACCTTGGATTCTTGATTCGGGAGCCTCATATCACATGGCTGGTGACAAATGTTCTCTTATTAGCATTCTTGCTGCTACCGATTCTATTAATGTTCTACTGCCTGGTGGATCTGTGTTATCTGCTACACAATACAGTTCTTTGAATTTTGGAGATATCACTCTTAATCGTGTGCTTTATATACCTACATTACGATGGAACTTATTATCATGCTCTAGATTGTTGTCTGCCTTAAAATGTCTAGTTTTGCTTACTAAAAATTATTGCATATTACACGCGTTCAGTCTGTTGGCTTATTGGCTTATTGGCTTTGCCTGCTGGATGTGCACGTTCAGTCTCATATCCCACAGTCAGCTCTGACAATTGCTTCAATTTCTGCATCCTCATTTGATTTATGACATCAACTTCTTAGTCATCCATCATCTACGATGTTATCTTTTGTTCTTACTCTTGATTTTAGCACAAATACTTCTATACCTTGCTTTGTGTGTCATCGAGCAAAACAAACTAGACATAGTTTTCCTTTGAGTTCTTCAAATGCTAGTTCTTTGTTTTAATTAATACATTGCCATGTTTGGGGGACTTGCATCATACCATTTTTTAGTGGTGCATTTTATTTTTTAACTATAGTTGATGATTATTTTCGAGCTTTTTGTGTTTATTTATTAGTGGCTAAGTAAGATATAACTGCTAGATTTATAGAATTTTGTGCTTTGATCAAGAATCAGTTTGGGCTCTCCATTCGTCGTGTCCGTGAGGACAATGGTACATAATTTATACCTTTAAGATCATGCTTTTCTAAATCTGACATTATTTTTAAGACTTCTATGGTTGATACACCACCACATAATGGCCGTGTAGAGCGCAAGCATCATCATTTGTTAAATATGGCTCTTGCTTTGCGCTTTCAAGCTAATCTACCGATTGATTTTTGGGGAGAATGTGTTCTCAATGCTGCATATTTGATTAATCAGACACCGGTGGAGCAACTCAAAGACGCACACCATTCGAGTTACCCTATGGCCGCACTCTAAACTACAAGCTTTTGCAAGTCTTTGGTTGCTTGTGTTATGCCTTATACATTCCCAAATTTTGTGACAAGTTTGCTTCAAGAAGTCGACGATGCATTTTTCTTGGGTATCCTGGTGGCAAGAAAGGTTTTCACCTTTATAATTTGGAATCATGCGCCTTCTTCAATAATCGAGATGCTGATTTTTTTGATGACCAGTTTCCATTTGATGTGCCATCTATACATGTTCAGCCTGCACAGTCACAAACTGATACTTGGTTTGACGACTCTCTAATGCCAGTATTGTTTCGTGCCTGTCTGTCAGATCGAACTAGCGACACAGCCACATCGCCGCCAGTCCATGATTTTGATAACACTCCCTTGGCCGCGACTCCTCTCTTGCTGCCGTCGGCCGCCACTGACTCTTCTCCTCCGGTCACGGCATCCTTCCAATCACTGATGTTGACCGCAAAAAGATCTCTGCATGCCCAGGCTGCAGCACATTTGTTTTCGATGCCGATTTCAGTGGCTGATCCGATGCTGCCTACCACATCGTCACGACCACCTGTGGCCTTGGTTTGCCGCTGGACGCCACACTATCGCAGCCTACCTTGGCCAATTAGTTGCCTTCTCGTTAGAGTTCTCATGATTATTGACCTCCTACTTACCTGAATGAGTACGTCTACTCTACGACTGCTGCTAACCCCCCTACTGTTATGATCACTTATCAGGTTTTCTCTATCCTTTAGTTGATTATGTAAATTATGATAAATTTTCTAGTATGCATTCTAGATTTTTGGGTGCAGTAACTTCTAGTGCATATCCTACCACTTACTCTGAGGCATAAAAGCATACCGATTGGCATGATGCTATGGCTGATCAGATTGATGCTCTTGAGCGCAATGAGCTTGGACTACGGATTCTCTTCCTTCAGATAAGATTGCAATTGGATGCAAGTGGGTTTATCGTACCAAGTTCAATTCTGATGGTACCATTGAACGTCACAAAGCTCTTTTGGTGGTTATGGGTAATCGCCAGATTGAGGGAACTGAGTATGCTGAGACATTTTCTCTTGTTGCAAAGATAAGTTCAGTTCACCTATTTTTGTCTGTTGTTGTCATTCATGGTTGGGAACTACATCAGATGGATGGCCATAATGTTTTTCCTACATGGTGATCTTCACGAAGAATTTTTTATGAACCCTCCTCCTAGTTATCCTACGCCCCCTTGCCTCGTCTATCGGCTTCAAAAATCTCTTTACAATTTGCGGTAAGCTCCTCGCAACTGGTTTGCCAAGTTAGCTCAAGTTTTACGCACATTTGGTTTTGTTCAGAGTAAGGCAGATTAATCCCTTTTCATTTTCTCTCATAGTTCGGTTTCTATGCATGTACTTGTCTATGTGATGACTTGGTGATTGTTGGTAGTTCTTCGACGCGAATCTCTGAATTCAAGAAATACTTGAACTCTTGTTTCCACATGAAAGATCTTGGTGCCCTTAAGTATTTCTTGGCTATAAATATTTCTAGAAGACTAGATGGGATGTTTCTTTCACAAAGGAAATATGCCCTTGACATTTTATTTGATACTGGTTTATTGGCTACTAAACCAACTGATTTTCTAATGGAGCAACAACAAAATCTTGCACGCATAGAACAACCACTCTATTATGATCCTGAGCAATATAAGCGCCTGGTTGGTCGTCTCATTTATCTTACCATTACTCGTCCTGAGCTCAATTAATTGGTTCATACGCTTGCTCAATTCATAAAGTCTCAATATATTCCTCACTGGCAAGCTGCTCTCCGGGTTCTACACTACTTGAAGAGTCATCCTAGTCAAGATTTATTTCTCTCTTCACGTAGTTCTTTATAGTTGACCGTGTTCTATGATTCTGACTAGGCTGCTAGTCCTATTACACGATGTTCTCTTTCTGGGTATTTTATAATGATTGGTGATTCTCTGGTTTCATGAAAGACCAAGAAGGAGCCTATAGTTTCTCGTTCTTCTACTGAAGTGAAGTATTATGCAATAGCAGTCGCTTGTTGTGAGTTATTATTGCTTAAGTATTTGCTTCATGACTTAGGCGTTGTGCCTTATGCCCCCATGTGACTATTTTGCGACAGTCAATTTTCTTTTCATATTGCAGCAAATTTGGTTTTCCATGAACATACGAAGCACGTTGAGGTTGATTGTCATTTAGTTTGTGATTTTGTACAGTTTGGTACTATTGTTACTCATTATATCCGCACTTCTGATCAACCTGTGGATTTGTTCACCAAAGCTTTCAGACGTACTCAATTTCAGTCACTACTTGGAAAGTTGGACATTCTTGATCCCCTCATGCTTCAACTTAAGGAGGAGTATTAAGGAATAGAATGTTATATGAATATTACTTGTATTTAGAATAGATTCCTTTTCCTTTTCTGTATAGGTTTTTTGTACCTCTATATATTGTAACCCAGATCATGAATACAATCACAACATTACAGCCTTATTTTCTATAGAGTTTGTTGTCGTCGGTGTTCTCTGTCGCTATTCGCAGAAGAGCTCGATTCGCCGAAAATCAACAGAGTTCATTTCAGACCATTCACCGGGAATCGTTTTCCTCTTTATTTTCTATAATTTGCACTCTAACCCCTGAAATTTTATTCCATATTTAAAAGTGGCCTCGAGTTAACAAATTGTATATTGACCCCAAATTTAAAGAGCTCTTATTTTATATTCTCATTATGCCCTTAGTTTTATGGTAAGATGGTCTCGCATGAGACAAACTCATTTGTAAAATGTTAGAATACCAAGATTTTTTTCGTAAGAGCCCAAACAACTTTTTGGTCTATCTAAGGGTCCAAAAAATAACTTAGTCATGCTATATTAGTCATCTCGCTATAGCGATCAACTTTACACAACCACCACCATTCATTGACAACTCTATCACCAACACCTGAACACTGACAATTCCACCAGCACCATCAACAACTCGCACCTTATCACACTAGTGCCGAAAAATAAGTGTTAATGGTGGTTAAAATGGGGATTAGAAGGTGGTTCTATGTCACCGTCCCTGGAATCGCAGTGCAATCAGGAAATTGTTATACGATGGTTGAAGAACTTTCGTGCAACGAGAAGGTCGTTTCGATGCATGTTCAATATTTTTTTAACTACTCCTGACTTCAAAATGGCCTTAAAAAATAATTTTTAAAAATTCAGGCTTTCTGGTTCTGTTGAAACCAGACAACCCAGGTTGGCCACATCGTCTCATTCTTCATATAAACAATAATTAACATTCATCTTCAACACAACACAACCAGCACCAACACCATCTTCATCTCTTACTCTCATATCAAACCCATATACAATCAAACACATAATAATAAACATTCAAATAAAAATTGTCAATTCACCTTGACCAATAACATATACTAAAATTTGCAAGTGGGTTTACCACTAAAATTTAAGACGATGAAACAAACCAAGATAATATGATGTTTATCACCACATATTCTTCAAATCTGAACTCATCATAACGGAGTTGAATTTAAAAGGAAAAGGAGTGGGTGATTAATTTCAGGAAGGAGGGGGAGTAGAAGGAAGAAATGAAGAAGAAGAAAGGGGGAAATAAAGGAAATATAGAAGGAAAAAAACAAAGGAAAATAAAAATGGTTGTTGATAAGAAGGAGGGGCGTAATAAAGGTGGAATATTTTTTATGGTTTCTTACTTTAGTGCACTCCAAACACCAATTTATATTGGAAGTGCCTTTGGAAATGCACTTCCTAAGTCGAATAATCTTTTGGAAATGCCTCGGAAGTGCCTTAAAATAGTAGCTTTTAGTGCATATTTTTTGTCGGGTTTCTTAGACGCCCGTTCAACAACCGTTGTCTACTTATGTGCACTCTAGACACATGTTCTGAAGTCATAAATGCCTAGAAGTTAACTTCAGACACATGTTCATCCGTCGGAAGGGCCTTAAAATAGTAGTTTAGTGCATATTTTTTTAGGATTTCTTAGACGGCGATTCAACCGCCGTTATCTAGTTTAGTGCACTCAAGACACATGTTTCAACTTTGAAACTTCCCTCAGAATTGCACAAAAATAAACGGAGCTCTCGTATGACATTTTCAACTGCGGTTCAAGCCCAATCACTCTTTATCACACTATGTTGGATGGATCTTCTTTCAAGTTTTTTGGATGCTAACAATATCTAGATAATTTTTTTAAAAATAATCTCTTAAGTAGCACGAGTGTGAACCATAGGAGGTTCATAGTCAATAAATTGGTAAAACAATAAACAAACTATGAAATAAAAAAAATCCCGACAGCGGTGCCAAATTTAATAGAGGTCTGCTTATGCAGTCATTTCAGTATTACCGAAATAAAATTTGTAAAACCTTAAAGTAAATAATGTAATAGCAAGTAAGGGGTCGAACCCAAGAGAATAGCAATTTTGTCTCACAAGTAAGCATAATTATAGTACTAGTTTCGGAAATAGTAACAAAGGAGGATCTTGAAAGATTTTTTTTCAAACTAATTTCACTAGTGCAGAAAGAATCATTAACGACGCCAATGGGCAACCTTTTTGTAAATCAACTCGAAATCAACGTTCATTACATGTTCTGATGTCAAAACAAATCGTCGCACTGAAGAAAGACTGAAGGACGTTGCGTGCACTAGAACCGCAGCCTTAGTGCGCAAACAACGGCGGTTAGATTTTAACCGTTGTTGCATGATTTCATTGACGACAGTTTTGAGTAATCTCCGCAACATAACTCATTGTTCCGATATCAAAATAACTAAGAATAATGACTTAATTTTGTAGTTTTTGTTAAGTGATTTTTCATGCCCCGTCTTCATATTACAGTTCAAAGAGCGCATTACACACTAAACTAATGCTTTTCGATGGTCCTTCCGTTATCACAACAATATTATTAATTTATTTGATAAAAATCATCGTGAATTAGATAGCGGTATAAAAAAGAAGATGGTTTGCAGTTTGGAACACGAACTTGTGATCGAATACGGAAGTCAGTGCGTTCAATTCTTTGGTCACGTGCAAATAAAGTCTAGAATTTGGAAGTGCGCTAGGAAAATAAAGTAAATGAATTTTTTTATGTAGGACATCTTGCAGCGAGAAATGAGGATGAAATCTATTGTCGCAAAGGTTTGGTAGGTTCGGGATAGTAGATTTGACATACGGTGTCAGAATGACTATTATTATACCTTTTCGATATATTTAAAAAGTCTTTCAAATGCATATGAACCTCGTTGCAAGGGTTTAGGGCTAGACCTAAAATGACAAAATTACCCTTGCCCCATAAGCTGAATTCCCATTTTGCTCCTTTTAATCCAGGGGTAAAACTATCATTTTCTTGAATGCTGGTCAAATCTTTTGTTGACAATTGAAGTCAACGGCGTCCAAGGTTAGATTGACACACACATCATAAAGTTAGGGTTATTTTGCCACTTTCTCATTTTACAGGGTTATATTTACACTTTCATCCTAAACTTAGGATCATTTCAGCACTTGACTATAAAAATAAACATCAAATCATCTCATTAACTAAGCCAATTGTCAAATCATCTTAGTCAGTCCGCATAAAACAAGATTTTTTTTTAAAATAGCAAAAATGAATGTAAAACATTGTTAGGCCCTCTCCAATGATACGCGATCTTTGTGTAGGAGTGAGAAAAGGACAAAAAAAATTGCGCGTTTGTTCATTCCAACCGTATGATATATTTGGCGTATTGGGCTTCGTTGCTACAATGTCACGCCATGTTTAGCTGTAGCAACTCGATTTCTCTCTTTGGGTTTGGTTTTGTGTTTTCCTTTTTATTTGTTTCATTTGTTTGCTTTGTTTTTTTTTCTATTCAAGTTTTTTTGTAATTAACATTTTATATCATTTTTTATTCATTTATTTTTAAATATATAATTAATTATATATATGATAAATACATTCTTATTGTTTTAAATAAAATACTAATGCCAAATATAATTCATTTACATTTTAAAAAAGTTCATGTGAAAAAAAATTCTTTTTATTTAATGTCATGAGTTTTTTTGTTGTTTTATTTGCTTTTAATTATACATAAATAATATATAAAAACTGTTAGATAAATGATAATTTATTTGTGTATTAATTTAAATTATTTATTAATATTCAATTTCATTCATATAGAAATGTTGTATGGATTTTCTTTTTAATTGTTTATTATGTTTTCTTGAATTTGTTTTTGTTTATTTGTATTTTATTTCTTGAACTTGTTTAATATTCATTATCCTATGTAACTTCAAATGTATCTTTAATAAAAGCTATTTTTTATTAATTAATTAGTTTTGTTTTTGTAAATATATAATTGTGATAAGTTTACATAATAAAAGATTACAAAGTTTATAAAATTAATATTCATAAAGAATTAAAGAAATATTCCTTTTAAAGGAAGATGGGTAAAGCGAAGTAAATTCAGTATAGTAGCTTTAAAAAAAACTACTGCTGAAAAATAGAGGAAATGCTCTTAGTGAACTGAAGGGAATGAGTACATATTTTACAAGGATCGAATCTGATATTAACACATCTTCTAACACTCCCCTCCACTGCTGGGAATTCCAATTCTTACTGCACTTAAACCCAAAAGAAGCGTTCGAAATTGAGCACAGAAACGTTGAGAAAATGGAAGATGATTTGCTGGAGAAGGCAGCAAAGGCAGCGGAGCAGCTTTACAACATCCGGGACACATATTTCCCCGTTGATCCCAATGAAAAAACGGCCAGATTGCAGTCTGAATCCGATCTTGCCCTCCAACTCCTCGGCTCTATTCCTCCCGGTACCATTTCTATCTTCTACTGTATAATTTGTAATCTATTGTACTACGGAGTTGTCGATAGTTGTATGCGGTTATTGGCATTGGCAGAGGTCAGGAAATCGCCAACGAAACGAGCAACATATGAGTATTTGAGAGGAAAAGTGTTGGATGTCTTCTCCGAGTATCGAAAAGAGGCGGAGGATCACCTTTCTAAAGCTGTGAGTGATGTGATTGTGAACTAGTTTTATTTTTCTCTCCATTTGGAATGTTGGGTTAATTGATGAGTCTGTCGTTGTTTTTGTTGTTACTGTGTGGTATTAAAACAGGTTAAGTTGAACCCTTCCCTTGGAGATGCGTGGCTGAGTTTAGGTAACTGTATTTGGAAGAAGGGTGATTTGTCCGCTGCGAAGAACTGCTTCATGCTTGCTTTAAGCAAGGTGCCATTCCCCGTTCCGTTACTTTAGATGTTTTTATCATTTGGTTTGTAGGATGTTAGGAGTTTCTGACTTCGGATTGCGGTGGTGTTGGGGGTTTCTTTCAGGGTCCTAATAAAAGGATACTGTGTCAGTTGTCAATGCTTGAGAGGAAAATGGCTCAAGGCAAGTGGTTTGGTTATGTTGTTGTTACACTTGTAGTGTATTGTTAATGATCGAAGGTTTTCCATGCTACCTTCTTATTGGAGTGTTTATCTAGTTGGACATGATCACATTTGCACTTGACTTGAGGAAAGACATATTGACTTGTAAATTATAAGCTCCAGTTTTTAAGATGAAAATAACATAAAGAGGATACATACTAGACAGTTCTGAGTTCCTTGTAAGATGAGATAATCAAGAATTCTGAATGAAAATTATATATGCTAGTAGGTAAAGGGAGGGCTGCGGCATGCTGGTTTATTGTCATGAGTGGTATCTTCATGGTCTTTCAAGTTGAATAACTACGTCGTTTAAGTCTTTTGGTTACAGCCTCACGTAATTAGCTGGAAATATCGTTTCTTTTCAAAATTGGAATTCCCAAACCCACATTAAGCCTGCCTCAATGGGACCTAAAAAGCCATAGTATCATGCTTTAGTTAGCAATGTCTGTCATAGACATCTGCATGATTGGTTAGCATTTATTTGTGGAAGAACTAACTGTGGTAGCTTTTACTAATCAGAACATGCATAAGCTGAAAATTTGTATAAATGTTGTCAGCAGCTTTAACTGGCCCTGCAGTATGATACTATTTTGCATCTGTTACTCTCATTCACAATGTACTTTCAAGCTTCCTTGCTTTTCTTTTTCTCTCCTGGTATATTATTTGTAGTTTGAGTAGTATCTCAAAACTACTCCCTCTGTCTCATCTCAATAGTCTTGTTTCAAAAATATTTTCTGTTTCATTAGAAGACTTTAGTTTTCATGTTTTTTTCATTGCATGCCCTTACTACTAATAATATGTGTGGCCTAAACTAATATGACATTAAGTGGAAAAAATGGTGACAAAAAGTCTAATTCACGTATTGTACCTTGTAATCCATAAAATGTTGAGCATTCATCATAAATGACTTCTCAAGTGAAATAGATGGATCATGGAGTATTTAATTTTCCTTGGCCGATGAATTATTTTTCATTCCGCTCATCAGATTGATTATCCAATTTTCAGGTGTTGAAAATCAGGCAGAAATGGTTGAAGAGAGCATTATGCATGCAAAGGAGGCTATCACTCTTGATGTCAAGGATGGAAATTCCTGGTGTAAGGCGTTATTTTTTATTCAACTATTAAATTATGTTATTGATTTATGGTTGACTATTTTAGAATAATTTAAATTGCTTTGACAACTTTTTATAACTGAAACTTGTTTGTAAATTTAAGTGACAAAACCAGCTCTACCAGTGACTAGATAAACAGCAGTTGGCACATTATGCCGATTGGATGTTCATGCTGCTGGTGCATTAACTTTAATTTATGTGAAATGTTGGGTATGGCTAGTGGGTATCTTTTTCAGTCGTGTGCCTGCCAGACCATTTACGTCATGCCATCACATCTAAAAAAGATCTATATTTTAGACTATATAGGGTAATTCTTTTAACACCAGTATCAGTTCACCCTCCTTTTTCCTTGATACATGTAGTTTTATTTTATTTTTCAATTTCTTAGTACTATATCATTTTCATATATATATTCAAGTCACCTGCCTCTAAATGTTTAATTTTGATGTGTGCAGTTAATTCATCATGTATCAAAACCTTCAAAACTGTGATGGTTGATGTTGCATAACCATTTCCGTCTTCGAGACTTCAAAAGAAAAGAAGAATTTATTAAAGAAAAATATGGATACGCACTAAATAATTGGTCACATCAATCTTTTAAAGAGTTATGTGCATTTTTGATGTGATGCAGAGAACATAATTACTTTGGAGTGGTTATTTCCAGGATATAGAGGTCTCTATATGGATCAGTTATACATTAAAGAGAACGTCAGCCCACTGGAAGTTATAATTGATGCGAATGCAGCTAATTGGTAGGACAACTTTAATTTGCATTTCTGAAAGTGCAACAGTAAAACAAACTGTGTTCTAGCCATATATATATGATTCATTTTCCACTATTGTTGTGTGGCTGCTCAGCCTTTTTTTACCTGTCTCCAACTGAAATAACTCTAGATATCTTATTTATTGGCAACGGCCATTCTCTGTGGTTATAATGGTTAATCAGTAACAGTTCAGTTCCCAATGATCTTTTTAAGTACTCAATTTTGAGTACAGGAACTTTACCTTTGTATTCATGGGCAGATAACCTGGGGAATGCATACCTCACCTCATTTTTCATTACTGGAGCATGGGATCATAGTAAACTATTGCAATCGTTGAAGGCATATCAAAACGCTGTATGTATGAGATTATGCATTCTACTTCATATCTATTTTGCACTTTGTACCCTGCTCTTTCTTTCTTTTTTTAAAAACTGATGAAGAGTGTTTTGTGATATAAATTAGGAAAGAGACGAGAGAATGAACTCCAATCCAGATCTATATTTCAATTGTGCAACTGTAAGTACTGTATAACAATTTACTTTCTGTTCAGCTTGTCTGAATATTAGCGTCCTTATGTGGCTCTCTTGTGAGTTGTGTCTCATAAGTGTGTCGACAATATAGGTTAGTTAGTGGTCAAAACTCAAAAGCATGATTTATCAAAATTTCCTAGCTGAGAAAATTTATAAGAATTAAGAGCAAAGGTGGAAGTTAGTATCACTTGGAAGTAAAAAGAAAAAGCAGTCTTTGTTAACTTGATAGATTCGAGGAAAGAATCAAAAAGAGAAGAGAGGGTAGAGTAAACCATATCATATGATATCTTGTAGAGTATGGTATTGCTCTGTGCTTTGCATTGCTGATTAGTTATTCAGGTGAACAAATACTTGGAAAACTATGAGCGGGCCTTAACTGGATTTCAAGCAGCTGCCACGAAGGATCCCTCTCTCTATGCCGCTGAAGAGGTTGACAAGATTGTTCGTCTTCTTGATAAATTGGAGAGCTTGCTAAAGGTGTTTACATATTTACTTGTGGTTATGGAGTTATATGGACCAGTTCTTACTTTTCAAGCAACTATTACAGTGTAGAAAGACTACAGTGTGCCCTCCGGTTGTAGTGGCCTTATAGAGTTGTGTTTGCATTAATGTTGATGCTACAATACATCAATACCATGATCATTGTGGGAATAGGAAATTATACAATGTAATTGAAGACCTGCCTGATGAAGACCTAGCTTCTATGATCATTATCTTGGGAAACTGTGTTACTTGTGGATTTTGCTATAAGTTACAATCAAGTTGTTTGTGTTGATATTTCTAGTGATTATGAAGAAGTGTATGTTTGTATACTAATATGCAATTTGCATCAAACCCTCATTAAATTGCTATCGAAATGATGTTGTGTATGCCTGTGAATAGTTGCTTTGGTGTGTTTATTTGAACTCTTTAGTTGAAACTTGAAAGTAAATTTGCATTGAATCTGATATTTCACAGGGGCAGACTAAGGCTAAACGACTTTCTTCATTGACATCATCACTGACCAATGTGAAGGGTGAGCTAAAAATTAAATTCTCTTGTTGCCAAAGAAAAGGTTTACTTGGACGTGTTCTAGATGTCTGGCTCAGATCTAAACTTTAAGCCCTTGATGAAAAACAATTTTTATGCATGTGGTTCCTTTTTAGAAATCCCTTTTTTTTCTTATGGTTTGGTTGTTTATCTCTTTGCAGTGAACCCTTTGTACAGAAGAGTCCACGCAGATAATCTACTTGAAGGTCTAAACAAAGGGGCTGCTGTTGTTGGAAAAGTTATATTTTTTGTGAAACATCAGAATGTCACTCCACTGTGAGTTCTCCTGTATTTTTCTTTTCTGTTGCATTATGGTACATAACTAGAACACTCTCTGTGTTTAGTTCTGTTATGTATACAAACACATAACTAGAACACTCTGTGTTTAGTTCTGTTATGTATACAAACATATCTATGTAGAGAAATATTTGGCCTTTCTTCATATCTTTGAATTTCTGAACCATATTACTTTACAGATACTATTTGCTGTGTGATACAAATCAAACATGTTATGTCTTGACCATCTATGGGATACATGGTGACGGGGTAAGTATTGCATGAAAGCGAGAACATCCTTATGAATGGTGTGGTGTACCTGCTTTAAGGATGTCTGATGAGGCTATTCCTTGTAGGTTAAAGAAGGAGATGAGATTATACTGTTGGACCCTTACTATCGGGATATTGGTCTTTCGTGGAAAGAAAAGGTGCACTTTCTATGTCTTTTTCAAAACAAAGAAATAAAGTAGTCATCAATTTATGTTTCCTAGGTAGTTTTATGATGTTTGAGCTGTTGAATTTGCTTATATCTTCAACAAATGCTTCATTGTCGTTAGGCTTTTCCTTGTATTGTCCTGTTGCTCATCAGATACTTTGTGTCTTGCATATTGGTGTCCAGAGCTACCACTTCAAATCTGTGCGTGTAGATTTCCTAGAGCAACTGCTGGTGAATGGAAAGGCTTTGTCCCATGGCCATGCGGTTCGAGCATCAATCTATGCGCAACATAAACCTTGACAGACTTGACAACCTTTAGAGTTATCATGGAATGATGTCCAAACATGATGTGTATAATTTTTTGTAAAGGTGTACTGTATGTTTTTATTTTGCATTTCTACTAGGGACAGTCACAATGATGGATGTAATTACTAGTGGTAGGCTTTGTCTACCTCTAATATGTGTGCTCCAGCATTGATTTTTTTTCAGTGAGAAAGGCTGTGGATAGATGTTACTGAATAAGGCTGTGAATAGATGTTACTGAATGGAGTAAGTGTATTTTTTGTTGAGGAGAAAATTGTAGATTTCAACCATTTAGCGGAAGTATTACAAAGCTTGGAGACATGATAGGAGTCCACTGGAATTCATACGATTTTGCAAGGCTGCTACTTGATGAGCTACTACATTTTATTGTGGTGGAATTCATGCGATTTGTGAGTCATGTAGCTGACCAGTTAGAAATTTAGAATTGAGTTAGCCTATTGCTGTTAATTTGCGTTGGGTTGGGTTTATTGTCATTATGTGTTGGGTTTATTGTCAAAAATAAATGCCCCTTTGCCTTTGTTATTTCAACTTATTCGTGGTTTCAATTTGATATAGTACTCAATTCTAATTATTTCAATGTTTGTTTGTTTATTTATTTTTGAGTAATTTTAATGAGTGGGTCTCCTTTTAATTACATATTAAATTTAGAAATTTTAAAAATATTTTGTATATTATATATTTTTATATTTTTACATTCAAATACATATTATTACTTTTTTTACTTTTAAAATACAATATTTTATAAAAAATTACAACATTTAAGGTAAAAGTCACTGTGGATTGTCCATAAACTTATGAAAAAGCCGTCTTTCCTGAGAGTTTTTCAATTTTAATTGTAAGTTACTGAATTGTCAAGTTAATTAATTAGTTTTAGGGAAAAGTGTGAAAATGACCATATTAAATTTTGAAAGTGTAGATATAACCTATAAAATCTGAAAGTGCAAATATGATGTGGTTGATCGCTCAAGTAGGCTGGTTGTCCTCCCCAAGAATTCTTCCACCTGCAAGGTCAATCCTGCAAGTGACTCTGGGATAAAGACTCTGACGATCAAGTCAGTTTTCTCTTTTAGAATTGGAATTTCTAAAGATAGCAACGCTTACCTTAGCTCTTCAATAGCATGTTGTATTTATATGCTAATGTGGTTGCGGTTCAATGCTTTTAGGTAGGTCCGTCAAATGGGTTAATTGGATAAACCCATTATCTAAACCCAATATTATCCAATGGGTCATTATCCAATTAACCCGTTTATTAAATGGGTCATAATGAGTTGAGTTATAAATGGGTTGGGTCATTAAATGGATAACCCATTGGATAACCCATGAGATATTCATATGACCCAATGGGTTAAAAATATATTATCCAATAAATCATTATATAATTAACTCAATAAGTTATCATTAAACATTTTCTATCGATTTGGGTTACAAGTTGTCATTATCTAATGGGATCAGGTATTAAATGCTCATTATTTTTTAGGATTTGGGATGAGAATAATTATGTTAATGGGAAATTTTGATCTCAATGAATCTCATATTATGTTAACTCAATTGGAACATAACAAATACCCAATAAATATCCAAAATTACCCAATTAAATGCATGTGTAATATTTAACATAAATATTCACTATAATTCACAAATTATACAAATTATAATTCACAAATTATTCGATTTCAATCTCGTACAGTATTCGAGCTCGTACAGTATTCGAGCTCGTACAGTATTCGAATTCAATCTCGTACAATATTCGAGTTCGTACAAAATTCGCGCTCGATCTCGTACAACATTTGAGTTCATACAATATTCGAGTTCAATCTCGTACAGTATTCGAGCTCAATCTCGTACAGTATTCGAGTTCATACAATATTCGAGTTCAATCTCGTACAATATTCGAGTTCGTACAATATTCGAGCTCAATCTCATACAGTATTCGAGTTCGTACAATATTCGAGCTCAATCTCGTACAACATTCGAGTTCGTACAATATTCGAGATCAATATCGTACAGTATTCGAGTTCAATCTCGTACAGTATTTGAGTTCAATCTCGTACAGTATTCGAGTTCGTACAGTATTCGAGCTCAATCTTGTACGTACAATATTCAAGTTCAATCTCGTACAGTATTCGAGTTCGTACAATATTCGAGCTCAATCTCGTACAGTATTCAAGTTCGTACAGTATTCGAGTTCAATCTCGTACAGTATTCGAGTTCGTACAGTATTTGAGCTCGAGCTCGATCCCAAGTAATATTGTTCGTTAGTTTCGTCGAGTTTACAAAGCCAACATATTATATATTATATATTTTTATTAAATATAATATAATATAATGTACATGATATTATATTACATAATATAATATTATGAACTCGAATATGAACAAAACACAGACCGATTGATGAACAAAACGCGGACTGATGAAACAAAACGCGGACTGGGAAGTGAGAAGTGAGAACTGAGAACTGAGAAAGAATACAGACTCGATGGGTAATTCACGTGTCACCCAAAATAAATGACCTATATCCAATGGGTCATTTAGTTCGACCCAATGGATAATTAGTATATACCCAATGGATAATTAGTATATACCCAATGGATAATTCAGTATATACTTAATGGATAATTGGTGTTTTCAACCATTTAAACTTTAAATGGATAAGAAACTTTAAATGGATAAGTCACGTAATATTTTACTTGGAGTGAAAAATGACGATTAACTCTAATCCTTTTTTATATAGGCTGAACCGTGTATATAACTACAAAAGAGGAAATATTTATTCGAGTGGCTAAATGTGGGGATTTCATTTATTATTTTCTTATGTTCAATAAAAGAAAATATTTTTAAAAATCTTCATATTTCATGGAGGAGATTTTTCAAATTTAGTAAAAGTTTCTTAAATACTACTTCTACTTCTTTCGTCAAGATCTTTTATCAATTTTTAATTGATTCAAATTAAAATTGATTAAGACATGAACCGAAATCGATAAATATGTTGAATCGAGAATTTGATCATTTCTAAAATGATTATATGTGTTAGGGAAAAATTAAATCATTCGTAATCAAACTTGTGAAAAATTTGTTATCTTATGATATGAAATTATCCACGGGTCACCCGTTACCCAACCCAACTCGACCCACCCAAAATTATCCAACGGATAATCCATTATCTAACCCAACTAAACCTAATAACTACAACCCAATTATATCCATTGACCCAATGGGTTATTATCCAATAAGTCTTATCCAATAAGTGAAAATAGTATATGAGTAACGGTTATCCAACGGGTTACACGACCCATTTGACGGGCCTACTTTTAGGGATTGAGATTGTGGGCATACCACGATCACCACGTCCTGCGGTCGTGGCCATCATGCTCGTTGTTCGTTTCGTGTATTTCGGCTCACGTATTTCATCACGAACTGAACTTATCCTCATCTTTGGCTGAAACACGTTCGTTTCGTTGTGGGATGACATTGGGTTGGGCCTAGTGGCCATCAACCTCTTGATCGCTGGGCATATACACACCATAAGCCCTCTTAGGCATGGAGACTAAAAGGAACAAAGTAATGGCGTGACCTTGTGGTTCAAATGCGAACAGACGTTATACGTGTACATGGTATTCGTTATTTAATATCGCATTCACCTGTCTTGCGAAGTGACGTTAGCTTCGTGGCTATATTTCTATCTTCAATTTTCCTCAAATTTGAATATTTAAATTTAGAACTCCCCGTGGTAAGTCTGTTCTTGCGATGATTTTGTTTCAGAATCCCGAGATTCGCTCTGCATTCTTTTGTATTCTAGTCAGCATTTCCCTGATTTTTATTTTCGTTTCACCTCTTAAATGAGGAATTTGAAACGAATAATTTAAACATTGCCCTCAATCAGTGTGATGTATTTTCATCTATCGACATCGTCTCGATATAAGCGAAAGGTACTTTGCCTTTTGTGTCAGGTTGCCATTATTACGTTTCTTCTAACTAGTTGTCTTCCTCGATTTTGCTATTTTATTGTTGATACTTATCTTTTGCCATTTTTGTTTCATTTCATCGCTTTTGTTGCCCGAGATTTTTTCTTCTCTGAGCATCCCTTGGTTTTCTGCATATCTCATCTTCATCCTCTTCACGAGTAAGTTCCATTCTTAACTCAATCTCCAATTCATTTGCAATTTATTATGAATTTTATACATTGAAGTTGTCCCTAATTTTCTGGTAACTTTGGTGGTTGTGTCTAACTACTTTCAGGTCATCTTCTCCGGCTTGTCTTCTGTGAAACTCTATTCTACCATATTTGTGTCCGCATTATTTTGATCCTAATTACAACTTTTGCTTCCAACTTTAGGACCATATGTCTTTCTCTAACCGTGATAAGTCTCCCGTAGAAGATGCTCCCTCCGTCGGGGATTCCGGTCATGCCACCGGATCCTCCGCCGTACAAAGTATTCTGACAGGTTCATATGTGATTGACTTAAAGAACTATTTCCCTTTCTTTGCCTCTTTTAAACTTCGCTCGCCTGCTAAATCTGAATGCGTTGGCATTCCTCCACCTGGCTATATCTCCTGTTATTTAGCATACTTGAACTTCCGCCTATATTTCCCTCTTCCCTCTCATGTGATTGAACTCCTTTGTTTGTATAAGGTCGCATTGTCCCAATTTCATCCCAAAGACATCGTTATAATAATGGGGTTTCTTCGGGTGTGTGAAAAAGCGAACGTTCCCTTCACTCATGATTTGTTTCGCAACTTCTATCACATTCGCAAAGTGAAAAATACAGTAGACGAATTTACTTTTTATCCTGTGATTTCAGGGGTTGAGCTTGTAAGCGGCTTCCCAAGTAATGTTGGTGATTGGAGTACCCGATACTTTTTTATAAAAGAAAAACAAGCTCCTGAAGCTGCATCTCCTTCTTGGAACTACAAGGTTCCTAAGTCTAAACTTCCTAGTTTGAGGGTCTGTTATGCTGAAAAGACAGAGATCGTGGCCAAGCTTCGTGTACATACCCAACATCTTCGCCACGCTGACTATGATGCTAAAGGTGTTTTGTTTACTTTTGTTTGATGTGTTCGATCAGTGGTCTTTCATATTTTGTTGAACTTGTTACTTCTTCATTTTTTGTATGTATTTGTTCTAATCTATTATGTTCGCTTTGTTTCAGGTATGGACCTATCTAAAGGTGAGATTATCACTCTTTGATGGTGAAGATGAGGAGATGGAAGAGGATGTTGCACAAGCTGATAATGGTGCTGGTGGTAACTGCGCGCTTCAGGAGGCGAACTCTACGAACCCTGATGATAAGGGTAAAAGTACTAGGGAAGGGGGGATGAGTGGTCGTCGCCTTGTTATCGAGCAGAAGGAGACAACGACTAAGAGAGGTAGGGGTGGTGGGCCTTCTGGACACTCTGCTCCCTCTTTAAAAGGGGTGGTGGGCCTACTAGACACTCTACAAATGTACACAAGAATTTTGAAAATTAGGTTAATTGAGTTGTTTACTTTCTGGGATTTTATTTGCATTGTTTGTTCAATATTTGATTTGAAAGCGGCAACTTACTGCTTCTGCTATTGAATGAATATCAAGAAATGTTTATTAGTTCAAGAAGCCAGTTTCTTTGATTTTCTAGCAAATGATTTTAGTGACTCTTATTATTTAGGTGTTATGGAAGTTGCCTATTTTTGGCTTCACCAAAAGTTGTTGCAGCAGTAGTAGGAACAAATATAACATCATTAAAATTCTTGTAGCAGTTGTAGGACCAAAAATAAAATACTGAGTTCATGTTCTAAATCTGAATTCAGATTCTTACATTAGGATTATGTGGTCATGTGCATAGCTATGAAAGACACGTTTGAAGAGAGATCCATTAATATTTATGGTTGCATTGGAGAATAAAACTTTAAGACCCCTTCTATATTGTTGAGTCATATTGATGCCTTATTAAAATTTGCCAAGTGGATCAAAAATTTAGGATGACTCCCTCAGGGTTGGAGATGCTCTAAAGCATTTAAGTCCTTATGAAATTAATTTTGCAGTTTTAAAACTTTAATATTATATATGTTAAATTTATTTAATTATTTACAATTCGGTATTCGGTTCGGGTTTCAGTTTGAGTTTCAGTAACCAAAACCAATCCAAAAACCATATTCAAAATTCAGTTTATTCAATTCGGTTATACGAAAATCGTATATTAAATTTGGTTCGGGTTGTTCGAATTTGGATACTTCGGTTTTCGGTTTGGTTTTTTATTTTTGGTTTTTTTGCCCACCCATACCGCCTAGGTTTTCAACATCTTCACCGCCTAGACTTTAGCCACTGCCGCCACGGTGGGCTGAATAGGGATGGAATCGGGGTGGGGCAGGTGCAAATTACGGAATATCCATACCCATGGCCACCTAAATTTTTCACACATATCCACCCCATCACCCATGATGGGTACAGCTTTAAAATCTATCCCCGCCCCATTGGGTATTATACAAAATCCATATCCTCCCCATCACTCACTGGGGGGTCTCCCTACCCATTTCATACTCATTGTACTCATCCCACTTATATTTTCAAAAATAGCTAAAATCCAATTTTTTATAGTAAATTTTATATTAAAATTTAATAAATATATTAACATTAAAATATTACTAGGTAAGATATGTGCAGTATGAATACATAATAATTTATTTTACATCAAATTAGTGGGTATATAACAGATTTAGTGGGGCGGACCGGGATAGGGCTGGTGTGAAGTAATATCCATGTCCGACCCACTACCCATATCGGGTATGATTTTCATAGATATACCCACCCCACCCCACCAATACTACCTTCATACCTGTCTCATTGAGACGGGTGTAGGGCGGATCGCCACCAAAACCTGCCTCACTACCATCCATATGACTAAATGCCACAATGGAGAATGCCACACTAGCCCCACTCCAAACCTCCTAGATTGATTGAGAAGCTAGTGTTGATGGGAAGAAGAATGGAGTGGCGACAGAGAGAAGAAGAATGGAGCGGCGCAGTGGAAGAAGAAATAGGGTAATATCAATTCATTCATTTTTCTTTTTTTAGCAGGGGTAAAATTGTCATTTCATTAAAATAAGCCAATTGTCATATTTAAGCCAAAAGACCCACTTTGAGCCAACAACATTAACATCAGATGGTCGAGGAACCAAATCCCAAGTATGCTGGTGTCAAAGAGCAGACAACTCGTCGTCTATGACAGCGACCCACTGAGGATCACAAAGAGCAGCTCGATAATCCCGAGGCTCAAAGTGGTTAAGGTTTATAGCAGTGAGACCAGAAACATGGTGCCAAAGGAGATGGTGATGGCAACTGAGAGGCTGTATCCGGAAGTGCTGGATCAATAAACGAAGAAACATCCAGGGAAGAAAATGTTGCAGAGCTGGAAGTCGTAGTGGCAAATGAATAGCATGTTTCATCAAATTGAGCATGCCAAGTAATGTAAACCCGACCAAAAGTAGAGTGAAGGCAGCGAAACCTCTTGTATTGTGAACTATAACCAACAAACACACATGGAATGCTTCAAGGCGAGAGTTTGTACTCATCATAAGAACAAACAAAGGGATATACTCTACAACTGAAAGGATGAACGTTAGAATATATCGGTGCCCGATCTAACAAAATACTGTAGGGAGAAGCTCCATCAAGGAATGGAGTGGGGAGACAATTTATAACATAGACAACTGTCGCAAAAGCATCATCCCAGAAAGAGAGAGGCGGATGCAAATGGAAAAGCATAGTGAGCCCTATTTCAGCCACATGACGGTGTTTGCGCTTAGCATGCCCGTTCTGCTCGGGTGTGTAAGGACAAGAGAATTGATGATGTATCCCCTTAGTGTCAAAATGCGTCCGAAGATGAGTGTTTAGAAATTCAGTGCCGTCATCACTCTGAACACTTTAATCCGAGAAGAAAACAGATTTTCCACAAATGCCTCAAATTTCATATAAACATAAACAAATCAAGATTTACATCGAAGGGGATAAAGCCAAGTAAATCTCAAAAAGTCATCCACAAAAAGAGCATAGTAAGAAAAACATGACCAAATAAAATATGAGATGGTCCCCACAAATCACAGTGAACCAAATCCAAAACTTGCTTAGCTCTTTTAAAGTTCTCAACAAAAAAAAGGTTTATGACATTTTGCCATAATACATGCGGCACATGTATTGGGTTTAGGCAACAAAGAGGAAACCGAAAGTTCACCATGTTTAACTAACAAGAAAATAATGCTAGGGGACACATGACCCAAATGGGCATGTCACAACTCAAAAGAAGCCCAAGTTTTATTTTTCTTAATAAAAGAAAGTAACGCCTCTTCACCACGATCGAGCACATACAAACCATCCTCACTGTGGCCTCTGCCCATGACTGCCCTGGTAACTTTGTGCTGAATCACAAAAGAACGGTCGTCAAAGGTAATCAGTACACCAAAATCCCTAGTAAGCTTACTGATGGATAATAAGTTTTTGGTTATAGCAGGAACAACCAAAACATCAGAGAAACGCAATGAAGATGTAATCCAAGAATCACCAATAGCAGAAATAGATATAGTATTGCAATTTCCAACAGAAACATAGGAGCTACCATTGTAGGGGGTGGCACTTTCAAGATTTGAAGCAGACGAGCTCATGTGGTTTGATGCCCCAAAGTCAAGGTACTAGTATGAAGTGACAGCCGCCGGCTCAAGCTGAAGAGAGGACTGGAACTGCTGAGCAAGATGAGAAGACTCGGAAGGACGCGGAATTAGACGATAACAGTGTGCGGCATCATGACCAAGTTTACGGCACCATGACCAAGTTTACGGCACCATGACCAAGTTTACGGCACCATTGACATAGACCAAGACCACAACCACCTGAGGAGTGCCCAAAAAATCTGGCACGACCATGACCTGGGAACAGGCCAGAATGCCCGACTCGTGTGCCAGACGCGCCGCTTTCATGCGCTGCACCCGCCGGTGCGTGGGTCCACGCACGGCCACCAGAGGCATTTTTAGACGCACCAAACAAGACATGTCCACCAATAAACCCCCCAAAAACCGAATGTCCCTGCAAATTGTTCAAAAAGGCCTTGTGGTCCTTGGCACGAGTAACAATTTTGGAGTAAAAAAGAGTAGGCGAAACAATGATTAAATGAGAAGAAAATTCCTTGTGATCAGAACCAAGGGCAGTAAGAAACCACAACAGTTGGTTATCATTTGAAGAAGGGGCACCCAAAGCAAACAGTTGATAAAAAATACTCTTAAACTGGAGATGCAAGTCATGAACAGAACCAGTCATTTAGACAGAAAAAGCGCTGGAATGAAGGCGCAAAATGGTGGAATTACTTTGATTCTGGTAGACTGCCGAGATATTGTTCCACATTTGTTGAGAGGTCGCACAATCATTAAGCTCGGCCAACGCTTCCTACGTCAACGAAAAGAACAACAGGCTGCAAACGCGTTGGTCCTCATCCAACCAAGCAGCCTTGTCCGCCAAAGCCTTCTCATATGCAACCCTTGGATCATTCTTCGTGCCTCCAGGAGAAGTAATAGACGCATAAGACGACGTTAATTTTGGCGGTGGACTAGGAAGGACCAGACATGGATTTGTGCTGCCTAGTAATTCGTACAGACCTTGTGGCTTCAGAATGTGTGCAACCTGCCGTTTCCAGAGGAGGTAATTGGTTGGAATCAGTTTAATGGTGAACATGTGGAGGAGAGTATTGTTTGAAAGTTTTGTTGATTCTACCATGGTGAGAAGTAGAAAAACTTGCGTGAGAAGCAAGGAAAGAAGGAGAAGCAACGATTTTGATTGATGAGGAAGAAGAACACAGGTTAATGGTGAACACGGCTGCGGGAAAGAAGGGATCGAAGACCTTATTCTGATACCATGTGAATAAGGAAACTCTCGATGAGGAGAGGTTTGTATTAGGTAGGATAGAAGAGTACAAACCCTAGATACAACAAACCTCAATCAGCTCCTAATCATATCACAATCATATCCAGTCATATCTAATCATCTATCCTAACATTGACAATTGGAGTCAACGACTTCCAGTGTTATATTGACATATATATCATAGAGTTATGATTATTTTTGACACTTTCTTATTTTACAGAGTTACATTAACAGTTTCATCCTAAAACCAAGATTATTTTGGCCCTATACTCAAAAGTTTGTAAATTGTGAAGGAAACTCTAGTCTGAACCGATCAATACAGGGAAGGAGTTTTTCCAAAACGAAAATACAGGGAAGAAATAGTAAGGTTCTATGTCGGCACATGAACAAGAAAAATATGAGTTTCTTCCCAATTAAGCAAAGGGAAAAAGAAAAAAAAAGGGTCACACCCAAGCTTGCATTTACTTACTTGTAGTACTAACATATTACCCCCCTTTCATTCCAATTTTTTCTATACATGTTTTTTTATCACCTTTCTTATATTGTAAGTTCTTGGAAAAAACCATCTTTCCATAGGTGTATGAAAAGACGAGATTTAATCATAATAATAAAAGTTAAAAGGTCTTAGTTGTAATATTAATAATTTATTATTCAATATGTTGTAGTTATAAAGTTTATAACCTGATTCATGTAATATAAAAATTTTATCTTCATTTCTTCTAATTTACACTTTAAACTTTGGTCTTTTCATAATTTATGAAAAAATCATTTTTCAAGAGACACGATCTTCTTAAATTATGTTTGATCACCAATAATTATAATTACTCCCTCCGTTTTTTTTTCATTGGCACACTTACTAAAAGTGGTATTTTTTTTTAATTGGCACTTGCTATTTTGGGCAAGTTTAAGGTTTTTACATCCACTCATTTTACTTTCTCTTCTTTCAATTCAATTTCATCCACTCATCTAGTATCTCCTCAATTCTAACACCAAAAGAGAGGTGCCAATGAAAAAAAACGGAGGGAGTACAAATATTAATTGTTTGAAAAATTAATATCTAAAAATATTTAATGCAGAAAATTTAGCAATTTTATAAGATGATATTGATACTTATATTCTAATTAAAATTTATGATATTTAAATAAATTAACCAAAAAAATGTAGAAAAGACTGGGATGAGAGAATAGTTAAATTGTGATATTTTAATACAGAATATTTTAAATAATTAAAAACTATTTTAATTAATTATTTGTTAGTTTAACAAGTTAACATGGGTTATTAATTGCTAAAAAGAATCAGCTAAACGATCGAAAATATTTTACCATGTACATTAAATCTTTGTTAAGAATTTTCAAGTCATCACCAATTAAGAGTATGAGATATTAACATACACAAATCAAAGTTTTGTTTTACACCAACAAACACTTAGATTAAGTCATTTTTTAATTAAGGTAGCTAATGGATAATTTAATGTTTATTTTATTTATTGCAATGAGATTACTATAATTTTAAAAAATTAAAATATATTGCAATACATAAATAATTATAATTTGATCCCAAAATTTATTGGAATGAAAATTTTCATAATTGATCTAACAGCTAGTCGGTCTTTACATTTTCAAAATTTAATAATCTAATTTAATTTAATTAATGAAATAGTAGTTAAAAGTGATTTTAGTTAATTAATTTAGCCATGATGACTGTAGTTGTTTTTTTACTTACTGTTAAGTTGTTATTTAGTGACAAATTGAAGACGTTCTTTATTAAACTATAAGTTAATAAGAATTAGCAAATTCTATCGATATTCTGGGATTCCTCCACCGGCACCACCGGGAACCATGGCAACTCCATCGTCTTCGGCGGCAGCAACCGCCAACATCATGCTCGCAATCTATGAGAAGAAGACCAACTCACTAGACCTCTACCGTCCAATACGGAATTACATAGTGATCAACTACGGCGAGCGCGAGGCGCAGAATCTGGACGACGATCTCCAAACCCTCAAGGAACTCCGTGCTGACGTGGAGCGTGGGACCACCCCCACCGATTCGTCCCTCACCTCCCGCCGCGATCTCCTCCAGAAGTACTTCCGAGCTCTCTGCGCCGTCGAGTCCCGGTTCCCAATCTCCCCGGACAAGGACCACATCAATACGCTGACGTTTACCTGGTTCGATGCTTTCAAGAACAAGCTCAAAGCCTCCCAGCAGAACATTCATTTAGGTATCCCGTATCGTTTTGCTTATTCCTGTGAGTTCAGTTATTAGGATCCTTGGCTTTAAAACAGCAGTTTATGTGCAATTTCGGTTGTCGGTTCTCTTGTTTAATGCTATTATGAACTCTTCTAGGTATTGTGAATTTCTTGAATTATAAGCATTTCTTTTGTCTCATTCTAATTTGTAATGCTAATTCAACTCACCCGATGTTATAAACGTATAGTACTAACTTAGAGTTGTTGATTCTCTGTTCAGAAAAAGCTGCGGTGATGTTCAACTTAGGTGCTGTGCATAGTCAAACGGGGCTCAGTTTTGATCGGGCAGGGGTTGAGGGGCGGAAGCAGGCGTCTCATGCGTTTATAGCAGCAGCAGGGGCGTTTTCCTTTCTTAGGGATAATGTGGCTATGAAGGCTTCCATGGGTAGCTCGACGACTTTGGATGTTTCCGTGGAGTGTGCTGGAATGCTTGAGAGGCTGATGTTGGCACAGGCTCAGGAATGTGTTTTCGAGAATTCCATTGCGAAGGGAAATACTCCCGGGGTTTGTTCAAAGATCTCCAGGCAGGTATGGTATGCCCTTACGCTCTCTAGTTCGTCCAGTAATATATAGCACAACTAGTGATTTTTCAGTCAGCCTATGAATGTCTCTGCTAGTAAAATAAATTATAAGCAATTAAAACAAAGAAGATCGGGGAATAGATGCAATTTTCCATTTTCTTATTGAGTGTAGATGGATTAAGTTATTAGTTTTAGATGAGTTGTGATGGATTACACAGAGTTGAATTGTAAATCTTGGCCTTTTGGAGTTATTCACATGGTAATATCCGGTGTAACTTCATTGTTTGTGGAATCAATTTGACATAGTTCTATTAATTTCAATGGTGTGCTTTTTCTTTATGGTACCTTTTGTTTGGGTAATGTTTATACTTGTAAGTTAACTGAATTGTGCTACTGGATGTTTATAAATATTTCTAAATTAAAATGACTTGACAATTTGGCTCTTCTGAGAGAGGTCAATAATATATAATGCTGTTCCCTGTGCTTGCAAAAGTTTTAAGTTTTCTTTTTCGGTTACAGGTAGGAATATTTTATGAGGAAGCCTTAGCAGCACTGAATGTTGCCCCCCTCAACCAACACTTTGACAAGAATTGGCTGGCTCATGTTCAGCTTAAAGCAGCCTTGTTTTATGCGGAGGCATGCTACAGGTACAGTTTGGAGCTCCATGAGAAGGAAGAGATAGCCGAGGAAATTGCGCGATTGAAGAGTGGTGTTGGTGTTCTGTTGGAAGCAAAAAAGTCTTCAAAAGGGGCAGCTCAGCAACTCATTGATGGATTGAACAAGCTAGAAGCTACCCTGAACCGTAACTTAGAGCAGGCTGTGAAAGAGAATGAAAGAGTCTACTTAATGAGGGTTCCTGCAGCCAGCTCATTAGCACCACTTCCTGCATTTTCATTGGTGAAGCCATTGCCAATGAGTGAGGTGCTGGATGCCTCAAAAGAGAAGATGTTTGCGAATCTTATTCCTGACAGCAGTGCCAAATCTCTTTCTAGGTATACAGAAATGGTTGATGATGTTATCAGGACACAGGCTGAGAAATTACAACAGGCTAGTGAGCTTGCCCGTGTGAGGCTCAAGGAGATGGACTTGCCTGATTCTATTCTTTCTTTGGAAGGAAATGCCACATTACCAACATCTCTCAAAGAAGACGTAGAGGCTGTGCAAGTTTGTGGAGGCCCAGCTGGCTTAGAAGGCGAACTCCTGCAGCTTAAAGATTTGAGGCGGGTAGCTCATGAATTGTTGGTGCAAACAGAAGAGCTGTTGCAAAAAGAGGCAACAGAAGATGCACAGTTTAGAACTCAGTTTGGAACTCGGTGGACTAGACCACAATCTAGTACTCTAAACAAAAATTATCATGATCGCCTAAACAGGTTTGCTGCAAATTTGAAGCAAGCAGCAGAAAGTGATGGACGTATTGAACGGTCTGTCAGAGAACATTCATCCCTCATGTCTATCCTCGACCACCGCCCAGTATGTTTCTCACAATGATTTATAATTTACTTTCTTTGCAGTTCATTTACTAACATTTGGTACTATTCACTACATGTCAAAGTAAAGAAGTATTCCAGTCTTTCCTTTTCTTGATGTTGATACTTCTGTTCTTCCACATTTTCCATTACAAGTGCTTAGCCAGCTTTTGGATGATTCTGTTATTATACTTGCGTGTAAATGCTGTCTTTTGATAATAAAGTTTGATATACTTTATAGGACTATATTGTTTGTTCATTGATGTATGAATAACATGTTATCTTCTTGTGTTCCTAAGTGGAATTATTTCATCATGTCAAATAATTCGTTAAGCTTTCACCTGTAATCAACTAGGGACTGTGAATACACACGCATGTGAGTGTTTTCCCTTTCCTCTTTTGGGGTGTGAATTTTCTTCTTCTTCTGATCCATGGTTTACTCAGTCTCTCTGAATGGGCTGAGTTAAATTATTATTGTCGATGACCAGATCTAATGAACTGGTTTTCTACTTGATCGTCTCTCATTCTCGAGAAGATAGAGTTGAAGAACAGACAATGAGAATTCACCTTTAATTTCTTAACCGAAGCTATTATGCAACTTGTTCTGAACACATTTTTGATATTTTGTTTTGCCCATGTACTGTTTTGTAGATAGAATCTGCATTACCTACTCTGTCAAGGCCGATCATGTCCTTAGATGCCAATGAAGATGCTATAGTTGGAGCTTTGAAGCAGAGTTTAGTGAGTGATCTTCTTTCTGCTTTGGCTGTGCTTGTAATGTGAATATTATGTTTCTGTGTTTTTCTGCTTTTGGTGAAAAAAACTGTGATTTCCTGTGTGCACCTTGATTATGGGTGATTCATGTTGAATGCATTCATCAAAACAATGATCTAGGTTGACTGTTCCTTTCCAATGTATTAAGGGAATGTCATTGCTGAGGTGTCTGAAATCCTTAACATAGCTAAATGAATGCGGTTTTTATGAATTTGTGCTGGGCATGTATAGATACGAAAGAGCACTTAGCTACTCTTTTTAAGGTTATAGTTTAGTACTTGCAATATTTCAATGACTTCGCTTATATTTCGAATCCTAAGAATTAAACTGAGCATATTTGTGTTTGTGAGAAGATAACTGGTCACTGACTTATTGATGCAACTGTTGAAGGAAAAAATGGAGAAGATGTTATAGTCCTCCATTCGTTTTATTTCTGGGTAAAATGATTTAGTAATCGGCAGTTCCATCTCTCTACGTCTCTTACCTTGTTTTGCAGAGGCATTTGGAGAATCTTGGTGCTCAAAGAGCTGGGCTTGAAGACATGCTAAAAGAGATGAAGAGGAAGGTAATGAGGTCACTTGTTAAAAAGCTGACTTTGCTAATGTTAAAGTGACAATTCTTGAGTTGCCTTATTCTGGGATTAAAAAAGCGCGCTTAAAGCGCTAGGCGCTCACTTAAGCGCTTTGTATTGAGAAGCGCCAGCGCTGACTAAAAGCGCGCGCTTTTGGCGAAGCGCTTAAAAAAGCGTGCTTTCCGTCAAAAGGCTGAAATGGGCCTTTTTGTTTTTTTTGTTTTTTTTTCTTAAATGAAAGAGTTTGGGCTGAAAAGAGTTTTGGGCTGAAATAGAATAGTATTAGGGTTTGTATAATTTAGGGAATTAAACAAAAAAAGAAGAAAGAATAGGTCAAACTCTCATCTTCACCGAAAGAAAGAAGCGACCGCAGCTCACTTCCTCGTCTTCACTTCCTGCTCCCGTTTTCATCTTTACCTGCTCCCGTTTTCAAAAACCAACGGCAACAGAGGTAACTTGGGAGGTTGTTTCTAAAGTTTCGGGGGCATGTGAACCTGGCTATGTTACAAGAGCTAGAACCGTGAGAAAGGACAAATGAAAGAGTCTTCTTAAGCTCTCTTCTAGTTCAATGCCTCGAAGAATGAACATTGTTGATGAGGATGAGGAAGAGATCGAGGGAGATATGGGAAATGATATGGAAGATGACATGGAAATTAGGGATGGAGATGAGGTCCATAGGGATACTTTTGGTGAAGATGATGATGATTTTTCCGGTGAAGATGATGATGATTTTTCCGATGACTAGAGATTAGAGCCAATGACTTCATAATAATTTTAAAAATCTTTCGATCTTAGTCGTTTAGTTCTTCTTACCACTCTTAAAACTTTGAATTTGGTATTGTGTTGAATGTTTTATTTGTCTTCTATGATATTGTGTTATTATTCTAAGTTCTATGTTGTGTCTTTATTGAAATAATCCTAGTACATTATTTGCGAGCGCTTGCGCTCAGCGCTTCGCACTTTGGTAAATTTTACCGTTAGCACTACGCTGCACTTTGCGCTTTTTAAAACGCAAGCCTTCTTTAATGAGTATGGTTTCACTTGCATTATCTTTGAGAATTAAAATCATTTTCATCAGTGCTTTATATCCCTATAATGGTAATTTCACAAATTAAACTATAGTCTACATCTATCCATAGCTTCAGCTCAAGCAGCACCTCACCCCCAACAATATGGAACTTGGGACATATTTGATTATCTTTTCATTTCATTGATATTTGAGTAATCTATTGGTAACTACTTTACCTCCTTTGATCATACATCAATGGTATCTTTTTACATGAAGATATCTCCTAGATTTTAAGAGTTTAGATATGTTCCATTTTGTTTAATGATATTGATCATAAATGGTTTAGTATTATGCAAGTTCAATTACATAATACTGCTTAAGCCATTTCTGCTTTCTACTACATTCTTCTTGTTGGTGCTTGTTGTGCTAGTTAAATATTGTAGTATTAATATTGAAATTCTCTCCTGCCATGTCTTTGCTAAATCTTTCACTTGTGTTCCAAAAGTAACTCATAGCTATTCTTTTGGCATTAGTAGAAGGATTAGCCTCTCTTCCTTTTCTTTTGGACTGGCCGCTACAATACTTTTTTCCATTGGGTCCATTTTAATGTTAGTTATGTTGCCTACCAAGTATGCACTGCATATTACTATCAGTTCCAAGCTTCTGATGAGGCTGTTCGCTGTAGTTTGGCATGCTTGTTATATTCTTCTATATATACTCTCTGGATTCTTACGTGTGATCGTGACTGTGTGACTCAGGATGACATCCTACCCAAGTTAATGACATCCACTGGATCTCATGAGGATCTATTTAGAAAGGAGATCGCAAAATACGACCACATCTGCCAAGAAATTGCTCAGAACATTGAGGCGCAAGAACAGTTGTTGATGCAGATTCAGGTACATATGATAGACCCTGGATTGATCACATTGTTTTAATGTACTTGCCTGGTTGGAATATGTCCAGGACATTTTTCATTATTTCTGTTGCTAGATGTAAATTTTGATCCCAGGCACTTCCGATGTTTGGTTACTGATTGAATATGCTTTTCCATTTCTCTGCTGCTCATTTTTTCTGACAGGTTAACTACATGAATCAGTAGGTCATTGTTTCACCTGAATGCCCCTTAGATATTGATGTATTCAATTAATTGCTAAAAAGGCCATATGGACAAATGGATGTCTATTCTGAACAGTATATTTGTAATGCCTATCAGTCTGGGAGGAACTGTTGAGGAAGGGATAATGGGCTACAGTTCTGCATTGAAAGGATTTTGATGAACTTATGTTTTTGGGATGTTTTTCTGCACTTTGTTAATGTTCCTCACTTTGTTTCCAAGCTTTGATGGATTTTAAATCGTAAATTGACAGCCAATGTTTTTTAGGATGAAATGAGATAGTGCTTTCACTCATCCAATTGATGTTTTCTGAGTTGTGTACCCAATGGCTGATGAATTCCTTTTAGAAGTAACAAGTTGTAGTTAAGTATTAGTAACTTATGCTTTCTTCTTTACATGTTAGATATAGCCTCTGACTGTCTTGATGACTTTCTTTGGATGTGGGGAACTTAAAGAGTTAAATCATAGACATTTTTTAAGTTAATAATGCTATTTGTAACTGTTGGTTAGTGCAAATATAGATGCTCTTGCCTCTCCGTGGCTCTACCATTTGTTCTAATTGTCTTACCCTTGTTCAGGTTCAAAATGGTAACTTTGCGGCTGTTTTTAATCTCGAAGACCACAAAGGTACTAATGTTGAACTCAATTTATTAAGCATTTTAAATACTGAATCAGTATTCACTCGTATAGGGGGTAACTTTTTTGCGTGGTCATGCCTATTGGTTGGATTGAAATCGAAATTCTCAAATGGTATTCATACTATTTGTATATGGTCTCTACAAAACCAATGACTTTAGTTCTTAGGTTTATTTGTTCTCTTGCACTTGTTTGTGCTGCAACTATATGGACAAGTTAGAGGATACCACTTATCTTGGAAATTCTGATGGTGGTGTTTCTTTCAGTCCTCAGTAATACAATTTTTACTGTTGAAATTTTGAGTTTGCTTGGGGAAGCTGACTTCTGAAGCAAAAATCTCTTAAACTTGTTGATTAGAAGCATGTTGTCACACATACTGGTGACACCTTGTGATATCTGCTGTCATTTTCAACTAACTTGTCATTTCCTAGTGGTTGTGGTGTATAATGATAAGAATGAGAACGGTTCCTGTGAGTGAAATCTGATTAAAATGTAGATGACCCAATTATGATGGATCTTTTGGTGGTTTAGTGTGCTTTCTAATACAGCATTATTTGCGTTATTGGTCACAGTAAAGTTGGTTAAACTGATGCCTAGATATGAAGTAAATTTCACGATTAACTTGAAATTACTCCTGCACCGTTGCTTTTTTGCTTTTCTTGTTTGTGATGTGCACCTTTAAGCTCAAATAAATATATGTATTTATGTATCCTATTATACGGAGTAGTCTCGGAGTAGTCTCAGCATTTTAATTCCTCATGAGTTTTTTTTTCTCTTTTTTTTGTTAAAAGAGTTTCTCTTGCATCTTAATGCTTGCAATGCTGCCCAAGCTTGACCTATGTAGGGTGCATGTATTGACGAATTTCCATATTTTCAGCTTCTCGTGAGAAGTGCTACAAACAAATAGAAGCTGCAATAGCAAAATACCGAGAAATTAAAGAGAACGTCAATGAAGGACTGAAGTTCTATGTTACTCTTCAAGTATGGGATTACTATATCCTTTTTGTTGTGTATCTTTAATCTTGAATTCATATGATTGCTATATTCTCAGCATACATACTCACTCATAGTGGATTCTTTTGTTTTTGTTTTTGGGTGGAATAGGAGGCAATCACAAATGTAAAGAACCAGTGCAGTGATTGGGTGTACACTAGGAACATTCAGTGTCGGGAGATGATGGAATCTGTTCAGAGACAGTTTTCAGGTCTCAGCTTCCAGGATGGCAAAAGCAACAGTTACAGCTACCCTTCAGTTGGACGATCCAACTCCCAACAACAGCAAGCAGATCATGCAAATGTGCCAAATCCGGCGTCACAAGCACATGCTCCTCCATACCAACCCCCGCCTCAGATGCCCGGCTATTCTCAGACACCTTCCCCTTACGTTGCTCCACCTCAACAGGTACCACCTCCCTACCATGTCCCAGCTTCAGGTCCTCCGTACCCTCCTCCCCACCAGCAGCCACACCCGCATCAACATCATCAGCAGCCACACCCGCATCAACATCAACAGCAGCAGCTGCCGCCTGCATCCCATGAGTATGGTCAACCCGCGTATCCTGGATGGCGAGGACCTTACTATAACTCAGCCGCTCAGCAACCAGGATCCATGCCAAGGCCTCCTTACACTGTTCAACCTCCATACCCTCCTAATCAAGGTGGCTATTACAGACAATAGTCTGCTTTTTACTACGAAACTGTGTATTGTGTAATTACTTTATTTTTTTCACTAGCTGTATTAAGCTAGTGAAGGCTGTCATCTTAAATTTAGTATTTGTGCATCTATACTGTTGTAGAAGCAGATTCCCCATACCTCTTTGGTGCTTTTATTTTTATTCTTTTGTCTTTAACTCTTACAAAATTTACAGTGTATTATTACATTTGTTTCCATACTACAAATAAAAGATGCAGAAGGTTTGAACAGTTGGTTTTTATAGATTAACTACAAATGCAAATCCACAAGAGGGAATGCACATTGTCATAGCCTCGTACGCACGCACCAAAAGTGTCGGTGCATTCTAACAGAATAAATGTTGTACATGAACATGCGGGTAAAATGAATTGTTATATTTTTTGTATCTATTTGGACAGCAAAAGTCTCATGTTCGTACGAGTTCGTACGAGTGACAGTTAGATCAATCATAAAAAATCTCGTTTCAATAAATTATAATTAATTATACAATACGAATATACGATACATTTTTTTAAAAAAATCAAGTTATAATAATCTCGTTGCAATAAATAAAAACAATAGCAAACGATTTCACTTGTCCCTAAACTATTGTCATCGTTAACTATTAACCGTCTTATTTTATTTTTGAACACTCTTAGCCCCTAAACTAACAGTAGTGTTAAGTCGTACCACTTTCGTCTAGTCAAACCGTTAAGTTATGCTTTTGTTGTCATTTTGAGGGGCAAAAATGTATTTTCCTATTCAACCTCATAATTCTCGAGCCACATCATTCACTATTAAGAATATGAGTTACATTGCTTCCATTATTAATGTCACACCATTCACTATTCAATTCACTATGATTTTTCACTGTGATCATATTCTTCTTTTTTTTTTGGAAAATAGAATATGTGATGAATTATAAGTTGGCTATAAAAAAATTGTACTCCATTTGTCCCAACTCTATTTGCACCTCTACTTTTTTAACATTATTCTTTATCAAAGTTTGACTACATATTTGAAAAATATATGAATAATAATATTAGAGAAAGTCTCAGGAAATGCGGTCTGTCCATAAGCTCATGGACATGCCGGAGACTATTTTAAAAAATGGGGTTCAGTTTATAATTAATCAGAAATTGTGTACTAATTAGAAATAATAACTTTCTTTTAATTTTTCTTATTTCTCTCCTCTCCTGAATAGTTTCTTCCTCCTCATTTTTAGTCTCCACTTTCTCTCTCATCGTTCCTCTCTCGTTCTCCACCTATTCTCCGCCTTATTTCACAGCCTCTCCTCCACTTCTTTTCCAGCCGCATTTTTATAGCTTCTATTCCGTCTCTTCTCCACGCTCGTTTTTCGATCATTTTTCGGTGTCCTTTTCCATTTTTCCCGAGCTCAATTCTTACAGAAAATTCCTTGAAGATCATCACATTTGGTCAGATCATCAAGTTTATAGTTTTTTTTAATCTTCAAGTTCAATATAATTTTTGACTCTGTGAATCTTAGTAGGTATAGGTATTATTGTTTGATTTTTTTTTTTGCGTTATTTTGTTTTCGATTGATTTTGTTTTGTATTTGCACTAGGTTATGGATCAGGCAAAACGAATTGGCCGAGATGTTGATGCTTAAGTCAGTGATTATTACTCAATTGTTGTTAGATTTTTTCAGATTGGTGTATATGTGTTTTGTTTTGTTGAGCATTAGATAGACATAGTTTTCTAGTATTTTGAGTTGCTATGTGTGTGTTCTGAGATATGGTTTTGAAGTGTCCCCTTGTTATTACAACAAACTTGTTGATTGTTCGTCTTGAATTGCGAGGTGCATTAGTTTACTTATATGTTGCAGCTGTTATTATCCAACGTGTACCTGTTAGTTGTACTATGAATGACCTTTTTTTCCCCATTTGTTGTTGATTGTTTGTTTTCAATTACGAGGTGCATCTGTTTACTTATATGTTACATATGTTAGTATCTCGTATGTATTTGTTAGTTTTATTGTGTTTGACTTTTATTTTTTAATTTTTTGTTGGTTGTTCGTTCTAAATTAGGAACTGCATCTCTTTACTTATATATTGCATTCGTTAGTATCTAGTATGTACTTGTTAGTTTCATTGTGTTTGACTTTTATTTTCATTTTTGATTACTATTCATTTTGAATTAGGGATTGTACCTATTTGCTTATATGTTGTAAATGCTAGTATCCAATGTGTATGAATTTTTGCAGGAGTTGGATCTAAAATTGAAGTTGTTATAGCTTTTATGGAATCAGATTATATTGAACATTGGACTCCATAAGACGTTCCGACACGAGTTTGATTCAGATGAAGATGACATTTAACTCTAGAAATTCGGAGATGACTACCTTTGAATATTAATAGCGGATTCATTGTATTAGAGATTTTTCGTGAATCTAGATAGGAACATCGTTGTAATTGTAAGCTCCCTAATGGGAAATTTCTGTCATGAGCACTTGTAGTATTTAGGGAAAATGATTTCAGGGGTCCTCAAACTCTTTTGATTGGACCCTTTCGGTCCCCCATTTTTTTCGATCACTTTTGTCCTTGAACTAACAAAAGTGCTTAATTGTGACCCTTCCGTGTGGTCAATTAGATAAGTCTAAACTTTACAATTTCTCCTTTTGACATTTTGTGGACCCACCAATCTTTTGGAATATCAAAACAACAAGTATGCAAATAGACTTATCAAAACAACCAGTATGGATGTTGGAACATGAGTTCAAAAGCTTAGCTCCCCCTAAATTCCAAATCAACAATACCTCAACATGTATGTTGACCATCAACGGTCAATAACAAATTCATAAAACCATTTAACCCCATGTTGGAACATTAGTCCAACTGACTGTCATAAAGTCGAGAATCCATTAAAAAATCCATTAAAATGCCAAAATATCCCCAGAAATCCAAAATAATTAACAAGATATAGTATTCAGAATTCCACAGCACAACAGTTGTCCAAAATACTCCCCATCGGGGCCAGAAAATATGCTAAAGATTAAAAAAATTATAAAAAAACAAATTGTTTAAAGCAAACACTCAGGATTCATTCTCGGCATCCATCTGAGCCAACTCACCCTCAAAAGCAGCAATATGGACTTGAAGAGCAACAATCTTAGCTTTCACAGCCACCACCCTCTTTGCATCTTTTTCTTTCTTCACTACACCACCCGAGGAGCTGCCATCTTCAAAGACTGGCCAGGGTAGATCATTTATCTTCCAAGTAGAAAAGGTCCTAGAGTTGGCTTTAACTAGAGTGGTAGAAACAATCACATCATTATCTTTGACCTGCACCTTACCACTTTTAGCCTATGCTGAGGTAATACAGGGATGAGGTAGAGAGTTCTTCTTCCTAGACGATACAACTTGAAATACAATGTTTTCCTGTATGATTCTCCCAAGGTTCACATGAATCTTTTTAACAAGACAACACAACACCTTAGCCATTTCTATAATTAGAGCATATGTATAAAAATAGGGAATCCAGCAATTGATAGCTATCTGAGATAAACAAAAGTACCTGCTGGTTAAGCTGGGCATAGTTGCATTTCCCTATTCCGGCCATTTAGTCTCTAAACCTTCTGTGATCTCAGTGAGAATCTAATCATTAGTCAGCACCAGACTAATTTTCTCCGTAGAGAAACTGATAACCTTTCCTCAGACATAAGTCCACCCATACCACTGAGAACTAGTATCCACGTTTTCTACCATTACATTGGCATAAAACTCATGTACCAATTTCCCTATTGTATTCCTTCAACCCTGTAGCAGCACTAGTAAATCCCAAATATTCAAGAAAGACTGTAAAACCACTTGGCTTATATGATTCCAAATCTATTGGTCTCTCAACTATAATGTTTCTCTCACTGATTACTTCACAGCTGTCTTGACACTCTATATCATAGAAGTTTGAGTTTAGAGCATCCCTTGTAGATGGAGCTCTTTTTGAACTCTGGTCAGCTTCCTTGTTCACTTTCTTTTTCTTCTTCTCAGGCTGAACTGACTCTCCTTCAACATCAACACCTTTCCTTTTGGATCTCCTTGTTTGAACAAACTCATCAAGAACTTCATCACTGGTATACACCATATTCTCCACATTCTCCCCCAATTTTGGAACACCTTCTACATCAATAACTGCAATTTCCTCATTATCCTGCTGGTTTGATGTTAGAACATTATCAATGCCAGGTTCAATTGTCTCAACCTTCTCTTTCTCAACATGGTGATATGATGTTGCAACATCATGAACAGTAGACTCTTCTCCCCATGTTTCCATCTCTGGGGTCAAAATATGCACATTCACAGCTTCCTCAACCTCTTCATTCTCCTGATTCCCTTCTTCATCTTTCTCAGTCACCTCATCACCACATTTTCTACTGGTATTGGAACATAGTCAGGTCTACCACCCAGATCCTAATCTTCCTCATTTGCTAATGTTTGAAACTCAGTGGCACCAGCATCATAAATCTCCATATCCACAACAGCATCCTCATCATCCACAATATCTACAACCGGTGGGGGTACATTTCTAAGCCTCTCAAAAATATTCAGCAACAGTAGAGTCATAAATCTGAACTGCTTTGTAAACATAAAATCTTAATACACCAATTTTTTCAGGCCAATCATTCACTCTCCTTAGTCTAAGCCTCCTAGGTCTAGAAGCTCTGGTGTACACACACATCACCTTTTAACCTTCATACTCTATGCATGCCAGTTTAGTTAGCCTAGGGTTCCATTCCTCTATGTACCATATATTCCCAATAATCCCTTTCAATAGATGGCTAAGATCATACCATTAATTTTCCCGGATAGGGCCTCATAACCCCTTAAATATACCCTCTTATCAAGCTTAAGTAATACTCAATACAGTCATCAAAGGATTTAAAAGTCTGACCATTAAAAGTGGATGCCTTATCTTTGAAATACTTGGGTTTCGGAATTGGAGCATTTTATGGTCGGCCTGAAGAAACCACTTCTACCCTTTAGTTCTTGAACGCCTTCAAAGTTCTCTAGCCTAGAACTTTCTATGAGTTGTGTCTTCTTCTCAGCTTCACCAAACAGTTTCTTGAAGGTACTACACTTCTTCATGTTGAAGGATTTTTGGGATGTGGTAAGCAAGATTCTTAAGAGTTATGGATGTTGTTTACCTCTCTGTCGTAGGGTTTTTGTGAAAAAATCTGAGCACAATTTCACGAAATCAAGAAGAATGGCAAGAATATAAGAGGAGAGGTTATGAGAAAGGTATGGAGAGAAAAGTATGGAAGGATAAAAATTTGAAAAAATTTACTTTCCTTCTCTCAATAACGCACCACCTTTTTCTCTTTCCAAGACTATAATTAATTCTTTTCATCTTCTAGCCGTCAAATCACATTATCTCTCCAAAGATTAACTAGCTTTCCATATTCCAACATGCACACAACTTCTCTTTTTATTCTTTTTCTGCTTTCTAATTTTTTTTGTGTTTTTCTATTTTTCTGTACACAAAAAATATAAACAATTACAAAAACTAAAATAAAGCTTGTAAAGGGGTATCTCAAATGTGACACACACCTAAGTGTTGCCCGAGGAACTCAAAAGTGGCCGAATCCAATGGTTAAGTAAAAATATCAGCAAATTGCTCAGATGTTGGAACATGTACCACCATGACTTCTTTTCTTTCAACAAGATCTCGAATAAAGTGATGCCTTATATCAATGTTCTTCGTTCAAGAATGCTGGAATGGATTTGATGTGTCCATTTTAGATGCATTATTTAGTAGTATTTAGGATCACTTTTGTGCTCTTTTATTATCAAGAGCTTGTGTTTTACCTTGAAATTCACTTAGGAGAGGCAAAAGCAACTTTGTACTCTTTTACCTCTTCTAAGTGGATTTTGTGTGACAAGGGAAGAACACGGAAGCAACGAAGACCGGAAGACATTGAAGACTATACTTTCGAAGACTTTTGGATACTCACTTCGAAGACATGAAGACCGGAGGCCGTTGAAGACCATTTTTGGAGCCGTTGAAGACTTGAAGATTGAGAGGGATGGCTATGAAGAAGACAAAGAAACAATGCAAAACTCTGGCTCCCATCGCGACCCCGTCGCGACACCATCGCGAGTAGTCGCGACCTACACCGTCGCGAGTCGCGACGAACTCGTCGCGAGTCGCGACCAACGGGCGGCCAGAAATCAACTTTATCTTCTTTGCACTATAAATACTACTCTCTTTCCTCCTCTTCTCCAGTTTTGCTCAGCCCGCTTCTCTCTGGTTTTTGGGCTCAAACCTAGGTTTTTTCTCTTCTTTCTTTGTAGCTTTTAGTTCTTTGTTATGGGTTTTGTTTATCTAGGTTAGTTTTGTTCTTGGGAGCAAAGAATTGAAGCTTCCATTATCTATGTAGCAAGAATTCATTTCTATCTATCTATTTGATGTTTTTGCTATTGTGCTTTTATTGTGCTTTGAATGTTAATTGTTGATTCTATTAATGTTGTTGAGAGCTTGATGATATGAAATGCTTGGAAGAATTGCTAGCTAGGGTTTGGGGGATTTGGGTTAATTTCCCCCCTGTTCTTGTTAGTAATGTGAGAGTATGAATTAGAGCTTTTGATTGTGTTAGTGTGTTGACTATATGCTAGACGAATGTGATTGATGTTGAACTCTTCGTCATGTTCGTTTGTGTAGCAAACGAGAGAGTCATATGCTCGTGGATGAATGTGCGTTGCACGTTCATCCAATCTCGTGTAATTGCATGAATTGGTTTAATGCTTAGTCACGGTGTAGTGGTCATAAGCATTGCCAAGCTTGTTGGTCCTTCGTGCTAAATGCCACCAATGACACCTTGAGTCGTGGTCACGACTCGGGAGTCATTGGTGAGGTTTACCGAGAGATGTCGAACTCACTCTCGTAAACTACGAACTAAGAAGGATAGGAGTTTAGTCTCCACGACAAGTAGTTGAAGTATTGAATAGATGATTTAAATTCATTCTTGAAGCATTTGTTATTTGGCGCTTATGTATTCTTGACGGTGTGTTTCACTGCATGTGTGCCATGAGTTGTTTGAGCATAGGTAGTGCTTGTGTGGTTGAATTGTTTAGGTGTAGGAACGTGACGAATTTCGTAGCGCCTTTGCATGAAGATCTATGAGCATGAACTTAGAACTCCTTGTGATGTGTGTGTTGTGGTACTTGCTAGATGGGTGTGTGAGTGTTGGGTCATGAATGCTATATGATGGAATGTGTGAATGATTCGATGAACTACATTAGATGTGGAAGTGGATATCCGTTGCCCCCAAGGCATTTTATCTTTGTAGTTTAAAACCCCTTTTCTTTAGTGTCGTTTGATGACTAGCATAGTCACTTGACCTTGCTAGTTATCTTATCTTTTTACTTTCGTAACTTAGGAACCAACCAACCAACCCACCCCCCCCCTTTACATGTTTTTATGTGTGTGTATATATATTTACTCCTAGCCTAGTATCAACCATTTGTGTGCTTAGACGCTTAGGAAGATCCCTCTTCTCATTGGACGACCCCGATTTGCCACTATCTACCTAGTTGTAGAAAGTAAGCATTTAGGGCTTATAAATTATCTTTTGCACGGCGGGCGCGACGACTGCCCGCCCGTCAAAATGGCACCGTTGCCGGGGAAGAGGCGTTTATTCTTAAGTATTTAGGTGTATTTGGTTGTGTATTAGCTAGTTGTTTTTATTTTCCACTACTTGGTGGTTGTTTTTGTTCGGAGTAGGTATTGCTTGAGTTCTTGGTGATTCATTTTATCGAGAATCCTTGCACTATGATTCCGAACTTTTGAAAAAAAAAATAATAAAATAAAATTTTTTTAATGGAGCGTCTCACCTTGAGGGAACTCATGATGAGAAGAGAGGCTCAACAAGCAAGGTTTTGTAGGATGTGTCATTCCGACCATCCTACCGAATCTTGCCCTTTGTTGTGGGAACAGCACGATGACCGAGAAAGAACCCTTGGTTTCCAAAACCATGGGTACTATGAAGAGTGCTATCAAGAGGTAGGAGATATTGGTTTTCAAGGGCAAGAAGCTCATGAATGCTATCCATACCACAACTCTTACAATCCGGAATGGAGTGGTAGTCCAGATTTGTGGTATGAGAATGAGCCAGAAAACCAATACTACGAGCAACCTAGTTGGCCATCACCACCCTATACCATACCCCAAAACCAAGCCCAACAAGGAAGTTCAAGTTTGACACGTGAGGATGTCTTAAATACCATAGCAAACTTGAACTCCTTTACTAGTGAGGAGCTGGATACCCAGCTCTCCTCTAGTGTTGAGGCCATTGAGGGGCATGTGAGGAACATATTAGAGGTATTGGCCCGCATGGAAGCTCGTGATTCCGAAAACACACCATCCCAACTTGAACTCGATGATTCGGTGAGTGAAGTCACCAATAAAAATGATTTTGAGTTTGAAAGGGATGAGGAGTTGGTTGTAGAGGATAGAAAAATGGAGGAAGAGGTGATAGTGCTACATCATCCATATAAACAGCACGATGTTTATATGGATGATGTAACAGCACGGGCGGGCGGTCGTCGCGCCCGCCGTGCAAAAGATAATTTATAAGCCCTAAATGCTTACTTTCTACAACTAGGTAGATAGTGGCAAATCGGGGTCGTCCAATGAGAAGAGGGATCTTCCTAAGCGTCTAAGCACACAAATGGTTGATACTAGGCTAGGAGTAAATATATATACACACACATAAAAGCATGTAAAGGGGGGGGGTTTGGTTGGTTGGTTGGTTGGTTCCTAAGTTACGAAAGTAAAAAGACAAGATAACTAGCAAGGTCAAGTGACTATGCTAGTCATCAAACGACACTAAAGAAAAGGGGTTTTAAACTACAAAGATAAAATGCCTTGGGGGCAACGGATATCCACTTCCACATCTAATGTAGTTCATCGAATCATTCACACATTCCATCATATAGCATTCATGACCCAACACTCACACACCCATCTAGCAAGTACCACAACACACACATCACAAGGAGTTCTAAGTTCATGCTCATAGATCTTCATGCAAAGGCGCTACGGAATTCGTCACGTTCCTACACCTAAACAATTCAACCACACAAGCACTACCTATGCTCAAACAACTCATGGCACACATGCAGTGAAACACACCGTCAAGAATACATAAGCGCCAAATAACAAATGCTTCAAGAATGAATTTAAATCATCTATTCAATACTTCAACTACTTGTCGTGGAGACTAAACTCCTATCCTTCTTAGTTCGTAGTTTGCGAGAGTGAGTTCGACATCTCTCGTCAAACCTCACCAATGACTCCCGAGTCGCGACCACGACTCAAGGTGTCATTGGTGGCATTTAGCACGAAGGACCAACAAGCTTGGCAATGCTTATGACCACTACACCGTGACTAAGCATTAAACCAATTCATGCAATTACACGAGATTGGATGAACGTGCAACGCACATTCATCCACGAGCATATGACTCTCTCGTTTGCTACGCAAACGAACATGACGAAGAGTTCAACATCAATCACATTCGTCTAGCACATAGTCAACACACTAACACAATCAAAAGCTCTAATTCATACTCTCACATTACTAACAAGAACAGGGGGGAAATTAACCCAAATCCCCCAAACCCTAGCTAGCAATTCTTCCAAGCATTTCATATCATCAAGCTCTCAACAACATTAATAGAATCAACAATTAACATTCAAAGCACAATAAAAGCACAATAGCAAAAACATCAAATAGATAGATAGAAATGAGTTCTTGCTACATAGATAATGGAAGCTTCAATCCTTTGCTCCCAAGAACAAAACTAACCTAGATAAACAAAACCCATAACAAAGAACTAAAAGCTACAAAGAAAGAAGAGAAAAAACCTAGGTTTGAGCCCAAAAACCAGAGAGAAGCGGGCTGAGCAAAACTGGAGAAGAGGAGGAAAGAGAGTAGTATTTATAGTGCAAAGAAGATAAAGTTGATTTCTGGCCGCCCGTTGGTCGCGACTCGCGACGGTGTAGGTCGCGACTACTCGCGATGGTGTCGCGACGGGGTCGCGACGGGAGCCAGAGTTTTGCATTGTTTCTTTGTCTTCTTCATAGCCATCCCTCTCAATCTTCAAGTCTTCAACGGCTCCAAAAATGGTCTTCAACGGCCTCCGGTCTTCATGTCTTCGAAGTGAGTATCCAAAAGTCTTCGAAAGTATAGTCTTCAATGTCTTCCGGTCTTCGTTGCTTCCGTGTTCTTCCCTTGTCACACAAAATCCACTTAGAAGAGGTAAAAGAGTACAAAGTTGCTTTTGCCTCTCCTAAGTGAATTTCAAGGTAAAACACAAGCTCTTGATAATAAAAGAGCACAAAAGTGATCCTAAATACTACTAAATAATGCATCTAAAATGGACACATCAAACCTCCCCACACTTAAACCTTACTCGCCCTCGAGTAAGAAAAGATTCAAGCATACGGAGGAAATGACATATCCACATCCTAAAACCCCTAAAATAACCACACAAAATGGACATATCAAACCTCCCCACACTTAAACCTTACTCGCCCTCGAGTAAGAAAAGAACCAAGCACACGGAGTAAATGATATATCCAAAACCTAAACTAATCCCCCAATCAAAGCCTCACAAAAACTCTCAATATCAAAAATCCCAAAATAAAAGCTCACATGAGAATTTTTTTCACACACACATCCCCAATCCTAAATCTAACCAAACCTACCACTTATCAATTCACTACCCATAAAAATATTTCACAGCCCAGAATTGATATTCCCATAATCCAATGACACAAAATGAAGCTAAAACCATAGAGGAAGTTTTAAACACATGCTTCACCTAATGCCAATATATCAACCAAAAACGAAGTAGAAAGAGATAAGGAATTTCATAACCACACTTCGTTTCCTAACCCACTAAGCTACCCAATCCCAAGAGGTCTATAGATGTTGAGCTACCCGATCCATCCGTGTGACAACCGCAACCTTATGACTCCAACGCCGGTAAATGAGTGAAATCATATCATTCTTCAATTTCTCTCAATTTCTCTCATTTTGCCTAGGAGCTCTTTCGAGTTTTCATCCTAGCCACACATCATGTTTCTTTAGCTCACATCTCACCTTTTTCCGCACATTTTAGCCTCTCATTTTTGCCTAGGCCGCCCTTTAAGGGTTTTCGACCTATCCGGGCCCCCAATGTTGTCTAAGTTGCCCTCTCGGGTTTTCAACCTAGCGGGTTTTCTTTTCTTTTTCTTTTTTTCTATTTTTTTTGTTTTTCTATTTTTTTTTTATTTTCTTTTTCTCATGTTTTTCCAATGAAAAGTAGCACAAAGCATTCCAAAACAATCTAGCATGCATTGAATCCTCTAACCCCTCCCCACACTTAAAACATTACATTGCCCTCAATGTAAACACGTAAGGCAAGAACAATAAAAATCAAGGTAAGGGAGTTAGAGTGACACCCATTTCTCCACAAATTCGCCGGTGATATGGCGATATCCAAGTACTTGGATGGTCCCGATATAGGTTTCGGAACCGGAAGGGTGAGCAAAAATGCCGTAGAAGAACTCACCCCTCGAGAAAAGCATTGTCTCCATGGCGCCGTTTGATCAAGACTACACCACGAAGAACACATTAAACTCACAAGTACATAAGGATATGTAATACTAGGTTTAGCATCAAGAGTTAATAGCCATAGTATTTTCAAAGAACAACCAAATCACACTCAACCAACACTATAAGAATAATCATGAAAAATATCCAACATATATTGACATGTATACAAGCATCATTATAGGATATGCACTTACGATCACAATGATGTAGTCAGCATACTACAATCAACAACTGTACTATAAAGATGCAAGGATGTTCATATGTCAACATGTGTAGGATGGTGGAGGAATGAGTGGGTATGTGGTGGTTCTTGGGAGTGTTGGGTGGAGAAGAAGGTAGGATCATGCAATGTTTAAAATCATTTGGAAATTTGGAAGCTTGGAAATTTGAAATCCGGGCTCAAATTTTTTTTCAACAGTTACTAAGCACGTCGCGACTCGCGACGGGCCTCGCGAAGTCATCGCGACTCGCGGAAAGGTGAGTCCGAGAGCTCAAAATTTTCTGAGCTCGTCGCGACTCGCGACGAAGGGTGTCGCGACTCGCGACGAGCCTCGCGAAGTCATCGAGACTCGCGGAAAGTGGAGTCCGGAAGCTCAAAATTTTCTGAGCTCAAGGGTTCTTTCTCGGTCATCGTGCTGTTTTTCTATTTTTCTGTACACAAAAAATATAAACAATTACAAAAACTAAAATAAAGCTTGTAAAGGGGTATCTCAAATGTGACACACACCTAAGTGTTGCCCGAGGAACTCAAAAGTGGCCGAATCCAATGGTTAAGTAAAAATATCAGCAAATTGCTCAGATGTTGGAACATGTACCACCATGACTTCTTTTCTTTCAACAAGATCTCGAATAAAGTGATGCCTTATATCAATGTTCTTCGTTCAAGAATGCTGGAATGGATTCTTAGATATATCACTGGAACTTTTGTTATCACATTAAATCTTCAGAGGCCCTTAATGAATTCCATAATCTTTCAGTATTTGTGTAATCCGTAATAATTGTGCACAACAACTTCCAGCAGCAAGATATTCAGCTTCAGCATATGATAAAGAAATCAAATTTTACTTCTTGTTATTCCAAGATACTGAATTTGTACCTATAAGTACTCTTGCGATCATCTGCATTACCAGCCCAATCAAAATCACTATAACCAATAAGATCCGAGTCTTGATTTTTAGAATACCATATACCATACTCAAAAGTCTCACTAACATATCGAATAATTCTTTTGATTGCAGTTAAGTGAGTTTCCTTTGGGTTAGATTGAAATCTTGCACATACCCCAACACTGACACATATGTCTGGTCGACTGGATGTAAGGTACAATAGACTACCAATCATACTTTTGTACAATTTTTTATCAATTGAAATACCTTTCTCATCCTTCACCAATTTATATATAGTCCACATTACAGTTCGAACTGATCGAGAATTGCTTAAGACAAATCATTTCACTAGATTCATAGCATACTTACTCAAATTGATAAACAAGTCATTCTTTTGATACCAGAAATCCCAGAAAATAGGTGAGTTCGCCAACCATGCTCATCTCGAATTCATCATGCATGAGATTGACAAAATATTGTACCATAGATGGTGATGTAGAGCCACATACAGTGTCATCTACATAAATTGAGCAATTAAGATTTTTGACAACCTGTCTAACACAAATAAAGTGTGATCTACTGCCCCTCGACAATAACCTTTCTTAATAAGAAAGTTAGTATGTCGCTCATACCATGCTCTTGGCACCTGTTTCAAACCATATATTATCTTTTTTGAGTCTATACACATGATGTGGATAGTGAGGATCTTCAATTCCTTTGGTTGTTCAACATAGACTTCTTCATTCACCACTCCATTATGAAAGGGACTTTTTACGTCCATCTGGTATAGTGTAAAGTTCATAATACACAAAATAGCAAGTAAAATCCGAATAGATTTTAACCTGGCAACTAGTGAAAAAGTCTCGTCAAAGTCAACTCCTTCTACTTGAGTATACCCTTGAGCTACCAAACTTGCTTTATTTCGAGTAATCAGGCCATCAACATCTGACTTGTTTTTGAAAATCCACTTGATGCCAATAACATTTACTCCTTTGGGATGGGGAGTGAGATACCATGCATCATTTCATTCCTGCCCAAGTTTTTCTTGCATTGCCGCAATCCAGTATTCGGCAGGTAGGGCTTCTTTGTAATTCTTTGGTTCGATCAGCGAGAAGAAGTATTGTAATCTTGCAAACTCCCAGTAATTCACTCATGGTAATGTTAGAGTTCTCTTGACACTAGGTTCAGGGTCAACATGTTTTGGAACATAAGGTGGTGAACTGGGAATCGATGTTCCAACATCGATATCTTTAGAGTCATCAGGATTCTCATAAGGGTCTGGTGTTCCAACATCGACTAAATGATTATTCGGAGTGTTCTGTGTTGGAACATGAAATGGTACTAGTTCATCTTCTTATTCTCTTGGTACTTTCTTATCATCATAATCATAAACAATTACATTTATAGACTCCATAAAGGTATTTGTGTGGAGATCTCTATGCACGAATGTTCACGGAGTAGACCATAAAAATCCCATCATCACTACGGCAGCAAAACTTTCTCAATTGCTCTCTATCCCTGAATGTAACACTTGCTTCCAAACACATGAAAATACGAGACATTAGGCTTCCTACCCTTCCATATTTCATACGATGTCTCGCTTGTGAATGGACAAAGATGGACCCAGTATATTGTATAGCACGATGTGTTGATTGCTTTTGCCCACCATTTCTCATGAATTCCTTTCTCTGCCAACATAACTCGTGTTATCTCCTATAGAGTCCTATTTTTCCTCTCAACAATGTTGTTTTGTTGAGGTATGATAGGTGCAGAAAATTTGTGCTGAATTCCAAGTTCATCACAAAAATCGCCGAACTATGAGTTTTCAAATTCTCTGTCATGATCACTACAGATCCTCACAATCTTCTCAACATGACTCCCCTTTTCTGTTTGTAATTTGATCACTAAAATTCTGAAAACATCCACCATATCAGATATTTCTTTGAGAAACACCACCCAAGTGTATCTGGAAAAATCATCAACACATACAAAAATATACTTCTTGCCAATCATACTAGGTGTATTGACCATACCCATCAAGTCCATGTGCAGTAACTCAAGATTTCTTGATGTGGTAATATACTAAATAGATGAATGAGAAGATCGAATATGTTTACCTTGTTGGTATGGTCCACACACAATTCCCTTTTTGTTAGTGGTGGTAGGCATATCTCGCACTGCTTTAGAATTTGCAATCTTCACCAACTTTCTGTAGTTGATATGACCAAGCTTCCTATGCCATATAGGTTTTGTTTGACAGGGCTTATAAGTTGCTTTGCTTGGAAGAAAAACACTTTTTGGTGATTGGTAAAGTTCCAAAAATCAGATTATTTTGAAAGCACAAGCTATTTGGGGGGAACAGAAGCTGGTCTCTCCCTACTTTCAAAATACAGCTCTGCCAAACACGCCCATAGTTCCTTCATCTTCTTTAGAGCTTAGGCACCTCACTTCTTGTTCCAACAAGTAACAATTGTCCGAAGATCGAATCCCCAAGAGTACTTTATCTTCACCATGTTTTACAATGCATTTGTCTCTGTGAATCTCCACAATCATATTATCATCGTACAACTGACTGATACTCAATAGATTGGCTTTCATGCCATGTACTAGTAGAACACATGTGAAAATAGGAAATCTCTCTATCTATAGTTCACCTTTACCGACAACTCGACTCTTCTTTCCATCACCAAAAGTAACAAAACCACCATCGTACGGTTTGATATTTGTCAAATATTCCTGAGTTCCATTCATATGCCGAGAGCATCCATAATCAAAGTACCATGAGTCTCTAGTGAGTTCCTCTTCTTCATCTTCACTTCATGAGGTCACATATGAACTTCCTTGCTTTTTTCGTGCATTAGCACATTCAGCCTGGATGTGTCCATATCCTTTATATTCTTTGCAATGAATCCGTCCCGGCTGCTTGGCTACATTATTTTGATTTCCGTGGAACTGTTGACTGTTTCTCTCCATTTGTGATCCTCGATTATTACCAAACTCTTAAGGACGCAGTCTATTTCCACCTTACCTTTCCAGTGATTTTTTATTCACCGCATTTTTCAGCATTCTTGAGAAATTCTTTGTGATAAGAGCAAAATTTTCCATTCCATCATCACTATCACCTTCATGATCATTATTTGAGGAAGAGGCTTTGAAAGCCAGCTCTTTATGTGTTTTCTTTGTGGGTTGTTCAAGCGTCATCTCATATGTCTGCAATGATCCCATCAGTTCATCTAGCGTCATATTAACCACATCTCTTGCTTCTTCAATAGCTGCTACTTTCATAAAAAATCTTTGAGGAAGAGACTTCAGAGTTTTCTTCACCAATTTTGCCTCCTTGTAAGTTTTTCCGAGTTGATACGCCATATTAGACATATCTCTTAGCTTTCCATTGAACACAACAATCATCTCATCTTCCACCATCTTCAGTTCTTCGAATTTTTTGGTCAACATTTGTAGCTTGGATTCACTTACTCGACTTGTTCCTTGATGTACTATTTGCAGTATATCATATGCTTTCTTTGCCTAATAATGCGTTGAGATAAGCTTGAACTGGTTTTCATTCACTACCGTGAAAATAGCATTTAAGGCCTTGGAGTTTGCCATTGAAGCTTTTAGTTCATCTGGAGTCCAAGTTGACTTATCCTTAAGCTTTTGTTTCTTTGCACTTGTCTCTTCTTCTTTATCATTTGAGCTAGATTTGACATCTTCAGTAGGATGACTCCATTCTGTCTCGGTGAACTACCATGTAAGTTCATCAAGTGAGTTTATAAAAACTCTCATGCGTGCTTTCCAATAGTTGTAATTTGTTCCTTCCAGCAGTGGAGGCCGAGACACCGGAGCTCCTTCTTTGGTCGCCATGGTAAAACCGAATCACACTTTCATTGACAAAACAAGGTAAGAGTAAGTGACTCAGCTCTGATACCAATTGAAATTTGGTTTTACCTAATTAATTCAATTATTACTACCGTGTTCCAGCATAAACTATCTAAACAATGCAATAAAGTAAAGTATAAACACACAAGGCTTAGTTACGCAGTTCGATGAAATTCACCTGCATCTGGGCTTAGCCCAGTTTAGAATAAATCCACTAAATAGAAAAATACTGTGCAAAGTACATAATAAAATATACTTATCTTATCTAATTATGTCACGTGAGTTTTGCTAGCTCCCCTAGCTACCAATCCATCTTGATCAGACTCCCTCTGACCTTGAAACACATCGACGTTAGATCTCCTCCTCCCGAGGAATTAAGGCATACAATTCTAAACTTTGATCAAAAGGTTTTTATCATGTTGGAACACAAACTCAAAGCTCTCAGCTACTTCTTTGAATCTCGAAAACTTGATCCATATTTTCTTCAATTAAAAGTGTAAGCAACTTAGCCAAAATGTGCTCTCTTTATATCACTCGCATGCATCATAGTTTAGTGCGAATAGAATTCCTTCTCCACAAATTATTCTGATAACAATCAAATCCATTTGAGATAGGAATTACCAAAACTAATACCTTGAAGTAAGGAATTAGAATATCCCGTCCATATCTCTATCATAACCGAATAATCATAGATCAATTCCAATTCCATAAATCTAATCCAATCTCATAAATATACGAATTGATATATTCTACAATCAAATACAAATGGACAAGAATACTTCTTTTCGGATTTTATCTTCGAGCTTCCTTAAATCACCGAACATTTCTTCTTTGATGTTACAACATAACAATTCCATATTTACATAATTTCCACAAATTGGCAATTAGATAAATCTAAACTTTACAATTTACTTTATATTTTTTAATATTTGCCCCATGTTTTTTACATGTTCACAGCAGTATAATTCATACATTCAGAAGTTTCAACAACAATTTCATTTACATCGAAGACAGTTCAACAACATAAACTCATTTTAATGTGAAAAAAATCATATCTTCGACACTATTAGGCGGAATTTCATTCTCTTGAAACTAATTAGTTTAAAATTGAAATTCGTTAATGTAGATCTTGTTGCCGGGCGAAGAGCTCAATCACAAATTTTGTCGGACACTAACTGGTTGTTTGAAGATCTCATCGGGAAAAAAATAAATCGATCGGAGAAGGATTTATTGGCTGGGAGATGTTAGATTTGCAGAGAATGGAGATTGAAGTTTGGGAAAGAGATTGAAATTTAGGAATGCAGATTGAAGTTTAGGAATGGAGATTGAAGGGAGAAGAATGGAGAAGGGAATTGTTGCAAAGGATGGGGTTGGGCGTCATTTTTGGGGAAGAAGGGCATGGGTTGGATATTTGTAATTTGATCCGTGAATTTTGTTTGATTTTTGTTAATTGTAAATTGGTCTCTGACTTGTCAATAAGCTTATGGACAGATCGTCTGTCAGGAGATCCACTCATAATATTATTGTATATGATATTGTTAAATTTGTCGTAACAAATAGTTTCTAAATATCAAATTTTTCTTTGCCTTTATTATTTGTAGGTAATTATATTAACGATAAGATGATTTTTTTTAACTACATAATTATAGATTGTACTGCAAATAGATAATATCTTGGGTAATATGCAGATAGACTAATTTTTTTTAGTCCCCTACAAATTATCTTATACCATGTTTTGGTCCCCATTTGCAAATCAACCCTTAGACAGTACCCCATAAATTGAGAACGATTTGTTTTGTCCCCAAAGGTGGTTTTCATGTAAGACTAAATGGTTTTTTCGGTATAGCTAGGGGTATAATGGTAATTTTACTAATTTAAAAACATTTTCAATTAAAAATTCATAATTTTAATATTTTCTTTTTCTTTATTTTTTCACTGTCGCAGCCTTCCACCGCCGGTTTTAGGAATCATGTCGATCTGCTCAACCGATTTTAGGAATCTCGCCGGTTTTTCATCGGATTTATGTCGATCTGCTCAACTGCCGCTCCGCCGCCGCAATTTTTCTTCTTCAGCCAGCAATGCGGTGGAGATAGGGCTTTTCATCTTCTTCTTCCAGTGCTCTGTAACGGCGGCGCATCTGCTACGCATCGGAAATACTCTGCTCCATCACGCAACTTATACACTCCGCTGCAAAATCCTAGGTCTTTGCAATTCGATGTCGATGCGGCACTTCTTCTCCCTCTGGTTTGCCGTTGAACCAGTCGACCTACCAGATCCGTCGATTTGAGTCCGTCTCCGATGTGGAGAATTGGATCCGGTGAACTCAATCCGCTCTGATTCGAGTTATGTCTCCGACGTTATTTCTCAAGTAACGATTCTCCTGCTGTTTGCTGTTGATGTTAAGATCCATGCACTCCAATAGAGAAAAAGGCTCTGTTGTTGTGCAGTTCTGCCGCAGCTGTGGAAGGCGGCGGCAACGGCGGTGAAAAAATAAAGAAAAAGAAAATATTAAAATTATGAATGTTTAATTGAAAATATTTTTAAATTAGCAAACTTACCATTATACCCCTGGCTATACCGGAAAACCATTTAGTACTACCTGAAAACCACCTCTAGGGACCAAAACATATCGTTTTGAATTTGCAGGGTACTATCTGAGAGTTGATTTGCAAACGGGGACCAAAACATGGTATAAGATATTTTGTAGGGGACTAAAAAATTAATTTAGTCATGCAGATATAACCCTATATGTTGAGAAAAGTGCAAATATAACCATCAATTATTTTTTAGTGCAAATATAACCCTATATATTACACATAAGTGCAAATATAATCCTAACACCATTATTCCGGCTTTGGCTGGCCATTTACTGTCATTGACCGACCGAAAATGACCAAATTGCGATTCTAACCTAATAGAAAATTAAAAGGACAAAATTGCCCCCAGTCACCACCACCAGCAGCTAGCACCGCCACCACCATCAGCAACCACCATCGGAGCTCCTCTGCCTCCCCTGCCACCTTCACCCCGCCACCACCACCAACCATTCCCGACCACCACCACCAATCTCTCCCGCCAGAACCACCTGACCCTAAACCCTAACACACATCCGTCGGACTCCTCATTTCCTCGACAACAAGCTCACCGTCATAGGCGGAATCAAAGTCAAATCGACAGTTAACTTCCCGACCACCATCTTCGCCCCTACAGCGCCATCATGCCGCCAACTCTACTCCACATCCGACCTCACTCCCCCGCCACCCCGACCTGCCACCCATCAGCCCAGCCATCACATCACAACCTCTCGCCACTCATCAGACCTGCCACCACACCACATCAGGCCCTACCCCACCACTCATCAGACCCACCACCACACCACATCAAGACACAAACCCATAAAAGTAAAATAGGACAAAATTAAAGCTTCGAACATACCTCGAATGAACATACCTCAGACGAAATCAGACCTTGGGCTGAGCAGAACGAACAACACCACCTTGATCACTACCGGCCCCCAATCCGCCATATTCATCTTCTTCTACTTTAGATTTTACTATTTTGGAAACCAAATTTGACAAATTGGAGAAAATCGAGGGTGTATTTATAGCAGCTATGGAGGAGTTGAAGAACAAAAAGGATAGCTGCAGAGGGAGTGATTGTGGTAGCCGGAGAGAGGGTGACAAAATGGAAGAAAGAAATTCGTGCGGTGGGAAGAAGAATGGAGCAGTGGCGGAGTGAGTGGAAAAAGAGAAGAATGGTGGAGAAGACAAGAGTCATTACATCATTTGGACAATTAACGAAGGGCAATATGGTCATTACATCATTTGGAATTTTCAAAAAATATTAAAAATAAACTGTCCAAGGTAAAATTATCTTTTTACCTAATTCCGGCATCAAATTAACGAAAAAGATTATATTTTCACATAACCTGAATAAATAGAGTTATATGTATACTTTCAATTAACACAGGATTATATCTACACTTTCATCAATTATATATGGCCACTAGAGCTGTCAATCTTTGACCCGAACCGAGAATCCGACCTGGACCGAAACGAACGAATCAACCCAAAATCCGATCTGATTCGAGAAATATTGACCCGAACCCGACCTGACACGACCACACTCAACCGAAACCCAATTTTAACCCGAGAAATATTGACCTGTACCCGAACCCGACACGACCGAATTCAACCCAAAACCCGAATATGACCCGATAATCTGGACCCGAACCCGACCTGAATACGAACCCAAATATGACCCGATAATCTGGACCCGAACTCGACCTGAATATGAACCCGAGATCAACCCGAACCCGATTTAACACGAAACTAATTCAACCCGATAAATCAACTATATAACCCTGCATGTAATCAACCCAAAACAGATGCAGTTATAAAGTCAATTAACATTTAATATGGAACCAAGTCAAGTTGGTTGTGCGTCAAACTAATAACAAATGAGATTTTTAGCCATATGATTACTAGTACGTAAAGTCAATTCATAACAAATGTGAATACACAATGTTAAGTTAAAAATGCACACGACTAAATATATAAATCTAATGAATAATAGTCAAATAAAAAGAGATGTCTCATTAATACCGTCTTTCCATTATTCCATAGGCTTATGGAAAGACAGGGTTTAATTATAATAATACAAAGTAAAAGGTATTAGTTGCAATATTAAAATTTTATTATGCAACGTGTAGTAGTTATAAAGTTTATAACCCGATTCATTCAACCCAAAAAAATTATCTTCATTTCTTCTAATTTGTATTTTAAACCATAATATTTCCATGACTTATGAAAAGACCGTCTTTCAAGAGATAGACTCATAATAAATTCAACAAAAAAAAGTAATAAAATTGAAAATTTTGAAATGAATTTCGCATGTGAAGGCGTGATTGTGAAGCCGTGAATGTTGAAGGAAGAGCCAAGTAGGGGTGGGCAAAAAAACCGGAAACCAAAAACCGAACCAAAAATCGAATTATCCGAATTCGAATAACCCGAACCGAATTTAATATACGGTTTTTGGATATCCGAATTGAACAAACCGATTTCTAAATACGGTTTTTGGTTTGGTTTTGGATATTAAAACTCAAACCAAAACCCGAACCGAATATCGAATTGTAATTAATTAAATTAATTAAATATATAATAATAAATAAAAATTTAAAAATACAAAACTAAATTTATAAGTAAATATAAGTTGGAGGACTAATCTATAAATTTTAAAAAAATTACCCCTAACATCTTAACATGAAAATGTGAAATGGATCAAATAGACAATAGACTGATATTCAAGTGTTTTACAATCCATATTCATTATAAAAAAAAGTTTAATAAATTAGTTCGTTTAAATTTCTTATAAATTTAAAAACAAGTGTATATATATTCTTTTAAATTCTTATTGGAATGAACGTAAACGGAAAGTATTATCTGTAATCAATAAATATCCATATCTAAACTACAGTGATCTTATTAATCACAGTGATAAGGTGCACGAATAATTAATTCTTCAACAGTAATCTTTCACTAGACTAAAGCATTTCTCAAACAATGGACATTTTCATCTGCTCTAAAAAATTAACAAACTACAATGGACTCATAAGAAATTACTTGGTGAAGAGATGAAAACAGTGATTAGCCAACCGAGAAGCATAAACAAGTGAGGATGTGGATCGTTGTGTAATGGTTATGCTTCCGGTAGCATGAAAATGAGCCTATTTGAATCTGATTCGTAATCTCCAGTCTCCAATCTGATTCCGGTAGCATGAAAATTATAAATATTTATACATTACTGTATATTTTAAAAGTTATAAGAAATTTGTTGCAATAAATAAAAATAAATATCAAATCAACTTATTAATTATATAAGTTATAAAATAACCTCGTATAATGATTTGTCAGTCTAAAACAAGACGTTGTGTTAATTTAATAGTGAAATTTTTGTTTCACCCTCTAAATGTATTTAAATTACTTATATAAATAGAAGAGAGAGAAATCATAAAATATATTATAAACACATTCATCATGTATGGAAATGGTAAAAACATAAGTCAAATTAACAGGGTAATAATAATAAAAAGGATTTGAGATCAAACGGTATTAAATAATCTTCAGTCACAAAATACTCCTCAAATTAAATAATGTAATAATAAATGGCAAAATCTTGGAAAATACCGTCTTTCCATTATTCCATAGGTTTATGGAAAGACAGAGTTTAATTATAATAATACAAAGTAAAAAATATTAGCTGCAATATTAAAATTTTATTATGCAACGTGTAGTGGTTATAAAGTTTATAACCCGATTCATTCAACCCAAAAAATTGATCTTCATTTTTTCTAATTTGTATTTTAAACCATAAAATTTCCATGACTTATGGAAATACACTCTTTAAAGAGATAGACTCATAATAAATTCAACAACAAAAAAAAGTAATAAAGTTGAAATTTTGAAATTAATGTTGCAGGTGAAGGCTGTGAAGTGAAGCCGTGAAGGAAGCCAAGGCAAAGCAGTGAAAGCACTACACTCATTTAGTCCCACATCGGAAAACTCTTGGAGACTTAGCCTATCTTGCCATTATAAATACTAGACTCGCTCCTCCTTATTCTCACAGCCAAGCATCAGCTTTTAGATGCAATTGGTAATTGTCAATTGGGCCTCAAGTGATAAATTATTTGGCCTTAAATTATTGGTTTGACCCATAATTATTGTGGATAAAAAATTTGATTGAATTGAATTTGATTTGATAAAAATTAGAATAAATTCGGTTTATTCGGATGAATTCGGTTTTAAACCGAAATTGAATTTCGCATTTGGTTCGGATAATTCGGATTATTTGACTTGTTTGGGTCGGATTCGGTTTTTAATTTTTAGGGGAAAAAACCGAATAATCTGAACCGAATAGACCAAAAACTGAATAAACCGATCCGATGCCCATCCCTAGAGCCAAGGCAATGGCAATTGGCAAAGGCTGCAAAGCATTAGTATTACTACACATTTAGTCCCACATCGGCAAAAGGAAGGAGACTTAGCCTATCTTGCAATTATAAATACTAGACTCACTCCACCTTTTTTTCATAGCAAAGCATCAGCCTTTAAATGCAATTGTCAATTGGGCCTTAAATGATAAATCATTTGGCTTTGAATTATTGAGTTGTAATTATTTTAAAATTTTGGTCCATAATTATTGTGGGTAAAAAATTCGATTGAAGAATAAATTCGGTTTATTCGGATGAATTTGGTTTTAAACCGAAACCGAATTTTGAATTCGGTTTGGATTATTTGACTTGTTTGGGTCGGATTCGGTTCTTAATTTCTAAGGGAAAAAATTGAATAATCCGAACCGAATAGGTTGAAAACCGAATAAACTGATCTGATGCTCACTCCTAGTTGTAACAATAGTATTATTGAAATATAATCTAAATCAACCCAAATTTAATTGAATGACATAAAACCCGATCTAAAATGAACCAACCCTAAATATATCTAAATTCAATGTGAAACATTATAAAAAATAATTTACATAATCATATCCGAACAAAACTCCAGTACAAAAAATGACACGACAATAACCCGATCCAATCCAACCCGACAATATTCTGACCCGACACGGTCTAATCCGAGTATAAAAATTACACGACACTAACCCAACCCGATATTTACTTAACCCGACACTAACCCGACCCGACATTAACTCAACCCGACACGACCCAATCCGAGAAAAAAACTGACACGTTTTCAACCCGACACGATAAGTACCAAATCTAACCTGACCCGACACGATAAGTGAAATTAACACGATTCAACCCGACATGTTTCAACCCGACATGTTTCAACACGACACGTTTCCAACCCGATACGATAAATGAAATCAACACGATTCAACCCGACATATTTCAACATGACACGTGTCAAACCCGATACGAATGTGACACAATAACCCGAATTGACACAATAACCTGAATTGACACAATAACCCGAATTGACACCACTAATGATCACATGCGCTCTTGTGTCTAGTATCTTTGACATGGATGGATCGGGTCACATAAATAAACACGGTATAAGAGTAATCCACACGCATAGAATAGGTCTATAAAAGTTGCGTTGCCGAACTATCTAGACTTTCAGGTTGCGCTTTCATTGTTTGCCCCATCTCGTCTCTCTCGCTTCTGTCGAATCCAGGTACGTGAATCTATGTGAATTTCCCTTTTTATATAACATGGTCTTTGTAGGCTATAGAGATTCCTAATCTCGTTTCTAATCTGATGCTTATGGGTTTTGGTTGTCTTCGGATATAGGGATTTATAGGGCTTATCATAAATTAAAGGATAGATTTTTGTGGTGCAGGAATCATTGTGTTGTAAATCAATTGGGTTGTTTGGCTTTGGTCTCTCAGCTTTCTGATATAGTTATAAGGTAAGAAACCCGACTCAGATCCTCAACCCCTCTTTGTAATGGACGAAAGTTAGTGAATTTATAATTGTGTTGAGTTCTGTATGAAATGAAAGTTGGTGAATCTTTTGGTTTTCTTCAGTTTTGTATTAGACGAAAGTTTGTGAATTTTTTAAATTTTGTATTAGATGAATTTGTTGGCCTTGGTTATAAATATAATTATTAATTTTAATTTAGTAGTTGCCTGCACACTCTCCACGGGTAGTTTCTGTGTGTATCAGATGCATTCATGTGTGTTGCATTCTGTGAAACGGTTGTGTAAGATGAGTTTGAAAGTTCTTAATTGAGATGTATGAAACGGGGGCTTTGATAGATCCACTTGTGTAGTTCTTGCCCTTCTCGTTTTTTTTCCCCTCTTTTGTATTTGAAGTTTGTCGGGCTTATTTGTTTATGAATTGTCATTATGTGTAATAACACTAGAGTGTATCCTTTTTCATGCGTTTGGTAGTCAGCATGTGTATTTGCTAATTGATTTTTGTCTAATGGAGGAACTAACATTGTTTCCTTCTCTTCTTTGAGATGCACTTCGGGTCATCTTCATTCCATAATGCAGATTTTCATTTGTATTTTACATCGACATGGATGCAAAGAAGTTTATCCAGTTGGTCGAGGAGAAGAAGAAGCGAATTCTGGAGAGGAAAGAAGCCCCGCTTAAATGGGAGCAGAAACTTGAAGCTGCAGCCAAGGCAAAGGCTGATGCTGAAGCTAAGGCAAAAAAGTTGAAGACTATTAAGCACAAGAGAAGATCTGCATCGGGATCTGATGATTACAGCAGCAGCAGCTCCAGCAGTGAGGATGAGAGGAAGTCCAGAAAGTCTCTCAAGAGGCACAGGAAGCATAATCACTCCAACTCAGCCAACCACGAGAGGAAGAAGGAAAGGAAATCCAAACATAAGCCAAAGAGGAGATCATATGACTCTAGTGATGATTCAAGTGAATACGAATACGACTCACATGAGAAATTGAGAAAGAAGCGGAGCCAGAAGAAGATACGGCATCGTGATTCTAGTTCAGATTCTTCTGGTTCTGACTTTTCAGACTACGATGATGGCATCGCTGTTGGAAGGAGAAGTGAATTAAAGAAGAGCCACAGACGTCATCGGAGAACACGATCTAATGATTCAGATGGGTTAATTGATGATGATTACGATTCAAGCAAAAAGGGGACTCATGGAAGGCATCATAAGCACTCAAGGAGATCAAGCTCAAGTTCAGGTTCATCAAGCGAGGATGACAAACTGAAAAGGAAGAGTCATGCAAAACAGCACAAGCATCATCGTCATCATTCTCGTAGCCATGATTTGAAGTTGGATTCTGAGAAGCATGACCGGGACAGGAGTAGATCTCTGGGAAGGTCATCTGATGATGACTCTGATAGACTTGAAAAGCAGAAAAGGCATCATCACCGTCATAATCACCACCAACACCATGACAATCACAGAGATGAGGTGCAAATGAACGGTCCGCAGCCTGGAAAGGAAGCGGAAGCAAATGGACAATGTGATATGATGCAGGGAGTTGTGCAAAATGGCCACGGGGAAGGTGGAGACTTTAAAAAGGCTGTGTCGGCCAACTAATAATTTGATTTTTTTTTGCATTTCCTATTGGTTACTGTTGGTTAAGAAATTCGTCTGGAAGTAGACTACTGAATTTAAGTGATTTTGATGTCATATTTGGTACATTTTTGCTTGGGTTTCAATGGGTTGGGAAATTCTTTGAGGTTCATTTGTTGCCTTTTGCTGTTAATGTTATTTTGCAAAACTAGTTGAATAATGTTTGGAACTTTGGACGTATGGGAACAAGTTACAACAGATGACCGCAACCAGTTTGTTTTTGGAGTTGCACTGTCCTAATTTTTTGGACGTCAACGAGGTCTTGTTTGAAACATCGAAACTGCGTTCTTCAGTGTAGGCAAATACTAGAGGAGCCAGTTGGGCGGTATCGTGACAATTTGGGATGGGAAATTAGTAAATGGGCAATCAACAGTGTAGGGTTGGCAAATACTAGAGGAGCCAGTTGGGCGGTATCATGAAAATTTGGGATGGGAAATTAGTAAATGGGCAATCAACGGGATCGGGTATTAAATACCTATTAGATTTTGGGTCCCAAATTATATTATTCTTATAACGAAACCCATTAAATACCCAATAAATTTTTTATTAATACCTATCATTATCCATCTTAATCGAAACTTCGCAAGGTTAGATAAATGTAAGATTATTTATACCATTCTATAAGAAAATGGACCAAACCCAAATACATCAATCCAAGACGGGCACTATTTAGATAATTTCAATGAAAATATCTTAAGCCAAGTTGTTCTTAACCACTGCAACAGCAGATGTTGCATTGAGATGCACACAAAAAAACCAAAATTTTCAGCTGGTGCTACTATTTATAAACCAGCCAAGCATTCGTTCTGGTACAAAAACCTCACTTCACAAAGCTATAGCCAAACTTCACAAGAAACCAACCAACCAACCAACCAACCCTCTTTGCTAACAAGAAACCAAAAGCACAAAAAAGATGCAAAAACTAAGGTCACTCAATCCCAACTCTACACATACTTAGCAACTACCCCCCTATACCCATTCCAACACCAACAAACACTTTCACAAAATACCATCAATTACACTTAGCCCACTTGTTTGCTTCAGAACCATTGCAGTGCACAAAACCAAACTCTTTCTTAAAACTGGGATCACGTCTGTCTTGGACGCGTCTTCACAGCTCTCTGAAACATTAAGAAATCATACTAACATCAACATTAGTCCCCGTGTGTGCATTAACATCCCAAACATTCAAATTTGCATCAGTATTATTAACATCCAAATGTGCATCAGTGTTAAGATCAACATCAGAAACATTCATCTGTGCATACACTTTGTTAGCTTAGACACTTGTTTCCATTGTGTATTAGACACTTCTTTCCATTGAAACATCTTCTTGAATTGGAACATCGTTGTTTGATTCCATATTCACCCATATAAAATATAAGAATATCACATTTATTGAGCTCCAACTTCCACAAAGATATCAACTATAACCATGAAAAGACAATTAAATGCAAGCCAGCCAAAATGACCACAAAACAGCATTTGAAAACAGCACAAAACTTGAACAGCATTTAATCACATTACTCAGTAATAAAGATCATTACTGATCCTGCTCTAATAAAAGATCGTTCCATACTATCCTCTTCAACAAAAGATTAGTAATGCATGACGACAGTAATCCTATTCAGCAACAGATTAAGCATAATGGCTTTTAACTTTGAGGCAAGATCAAATTAACCCCAACACAATACTATCAGCTACACTAGTCCTACAGGATTCACCTCAAACTCAAGATCATACCAACTCCAACACAAAATTATCAGCTACATTAAATTGAATGTCCGTCCATAGACTTCAGTCACTACAGCAGAGCAGAAGAAACAATGCCATGATTAGAACAAAATTTCAACTTTAGACACTTAACAAGGACAGACAATGCTTCATTAAAACTCAATACAGTATCAGTTCAATTACCACGTACCCTTCAACAAAACCTCATATGACTCTGATCATTGACAATGTATGAAAATAAAGACGCCTCAATCAACGCTCAGGCCGTCTATTGGACGGACACTCACTTACTACCTAGTTCAAACATTTCCATGTTATTTTAAAGTCTTTCGGCCATTCAGCTTTGCTCCTTCACAGAGATGAGAATAGCCCTGAAAAGACCAGAAAAACTCAAAAATTGCACTAACAGGCTAAAGGTTTAGAACTCAACTGATAATTCATAGAATAGATTCGGCCCAAAACAAAGTAAAAACATGCGATCCTTTCGATCAATAAAATTCTAGGAGTCTATATAAAAATTTACCACAACTTGCAACAGTTAGAGGCTCCAACTTCAAAATTACCTGAACTTTAGGGGCTGTTCGTGAAATCCTACGCCTCAGAATCGCCAATCGGCAACCATCGGAACCCCTCTAATCCGAATTGTAATGAAACCCAGAGAAAGATTTGGATTATGGCTAGGCGTGAACGGGAATAATTTGGCAAGTAATTGGGTACCCGAATTTACCCACGGGCTAATGGGATTATGGGGTTTCCCAATCCCATTTTTCTTATGACCCAATCTGGTAATACCCATTTCAAGCAAAAATATGAAATAGGTAAAAGTACATATTTAACTTTATATAATTGATGAAATGCATCTATAATTCTGTGCTAATTGAAAGTACAAATAGAATCATATCCATTTAGGTTATGTGCAAATATAATATTTTTCGGCTATTTGATGTCGGAATTAGGTGAAGAGATAAATATACCCTGGCCGATTTACGTTAAAAAAATTTAAAAATTTCAAATACAGTAATGACCATATTGCCCTTTGTCTCCTTCAAATCCTTGACCACCAAAAATGCCCCCTCCTTGTTTTCTCCGGTCCTATTCACCATCTTCTTCCATTAATCAATTTCATTTAGTTCATCATCTTCTTCAATCATGTCTTGCTACAAGGGAGAGTATAGTGGTCAATTTCTGCTCCCTTCCTTATTCGTTTATTGTCTTGCTTAGATTTGATGTGCTTACTGCTTTGCCAAGATTTCTATTTACTGTTACCATTGCTCTGCGATCTATTTATGTGCAGATCTGATGTTTTGGTTTGATTTTATTCGTCCGATCTGTTTGATAGAGTTGATTACGAATTTGTTCTTTAAACTTTGATTTTATCGAAATTAGTAGGTTAGTTTGAGGATGAATCTGCTTTCTGTTTATTGTGAATTAGATATATGTTTGTTGTTTTTATGAAGTATTTATAAGCTTTGTTTTTCTGATAATGTATGAACAATTGCAGATGATCTGATTGCCACCGCTACCTACCCCCGGGGAAGGGTATCCTCTTGGTCGGAATGGAGCAGCGTTGGCTATGGTGGTGAGAGGTGGCATGTGGAGCTGTCGCCGGTGTTGAACTCGGTCGGGATTCTTCTCACCGGGAAAAGTGACCTGGCTGAGGTGCGAGCATCGACGAGCTCCAGCGGGGCCTCTGGAATTTTGTGTCGTCTTGTTCGCTTTTCCTAGAATACGAGCATGTGACATGAAATAGAAGGATTGAAGTTGGATTAAAGTTGAAAGGTGGAGAAGATGGATTGAAGACTAGAGAGGAAAGGGAACGGCGGACCAAAGAAGGAGAAATCAATTAGGTTTAGGGAGTTTTGGGGTTAAAATAGTACATTTAGAATTGTCCTTTTATTTTTATTTTTTGAATGCACCCTAAGGTGGGGGATATTTATTAGGTTCCCCAAACCTATTTAGAACCAAAAGATATACAATGATGTTTTGGAATATTACATCGATAAGGCAACCTCGTTGCCTTCAAAAGAATGATCTAATACTAGTGGACTAGTGGTTCAGATGGAGAGGAAGTAGTAGACTATTTACAGTACTAGAGGTGATGGAAGTTGCGTTTCCAAAGTGAGCGACCTCCACCCCCTGTGTTAATCGCTTACTTTGGCCAGACAACTATCCTAAAACCATAAAGTATAATTGTAAAGACCCAAGAAGGTGATCATATTCAAAAGCCGATCATATTCAGAAAACTTTTAGATTGTCTGCGGAGGGATGTTGCTGTGTTCCTTGGCTTTTGATTTTTCCTTCAATCCAAGTGCCTTCAGTGTTCCCCCATCTTGTTTCTTGTCTGCAAAAAATAAAAGAAAAAGAAACTTCAGCAGTATCTATCCTCTAGTAGTATGCTTCTGTGTTCGGATGTAAGGGAAATTATTTTTGTCCAGATGGATAAGGCCTTTGATGATTGGTGGGATGTTAGAGATGCTAATGTCTGGTTGTGAAGGGTGAGTAGGTTTATGCTTTGAAATTGCATCAGCAACTGCATTACATTCCCTTAGACATGCCTTAGTGTAGCCTGCTTAAGTTCAGAGTGAGTTTGGAAAGCTAAGACATATAAAGACCATTTGGCATTTCTGGGATTGTTTATCATGTTCACCGCAAGCATGGCATCTGATTCCACTATGTAAGAACACCCGGGGTCCAAACTAGTGAAGCTCCTAGCTGCAGCTTGGATAGCCTTCATTTCAGCCTCTAATGGTGTACTAGTAGTGACAGTTAAAGATTGAATTAGGCACGGTTTACCAGTCTAATCTCTAGCTATAAGGCCAATTGTGGACATGGTAAAGGACCAGGATGCATCCACATTCACAGTTATGGTGTTTTGTGGTGGCTTTTTCCAAAAGACAGTGGATATAGAAGGCTTAGGGGGAGGTCTCAGAGGTGGGATTAGAGAGAAAATATGATAGCTTCTATTTAGATACACATTGGAGTGAGCAGGTTTGGCTGAGAAAGAAAGAAAAATAAGATCTCTCACTTTCTTACTGATTAGAGCTTGTGAAATTTTGTTGTCATAATAAAAGGCATTCATGGCTTTCCATAATGACCAGCATATCAGAGATGGCAACATCCTACAGATATCTCTATGCACCTTAGACAGTTCAGTATTATTCCAGTATTCAAAAAACCTCAAAGTTAAACTGTCTAAGGTATGTAGTTTAATCCCCAGAATATCTGAAGTATTATCCCAAACATTTTGAGCCAAATGGCATGAGATGAAAAAATGTTCTATTGAGTCAGGTTGGTTGCATGCAGGACATTTCGAAGCTAAGCTAAAACCACATTGGACTAAGACATCATCAAATGGTATGAGAGAATTCAGCAATTTCCATGTGAAAATAGATATTTTTTTTGACAGTCTGGGGTTCCATATGTGTCTAGTGGCTGGGAAATTACCTGATTGCTGAGTAAGGGCCCTGTAGGCTAATCTGAAGGAGAAGATGCATGTATCTTCAAGTTTCCATATAAGTCTATCCTCCCTCTCAGTGTTAACCTGTGCTACCTGCAAAAAATTTAAAGTATCATGTTCCAAATAAGGTAAGATATGTTGCAGTATCCGACTTTTTTCTTTGATGAAGTCAGCAATAGTGTAGTAGTAAAAAGGTGATAGGACTGAAGGTGAAACACAATTAGAAAGGGGACCATTTGGGCACCAATTTGCATTCCAACAATTGCTCATTCCTTTGCCATGTATAATGAGAGAATTTTCTTCTGCAAAGGAGTTAATATTACATATCATTTTCCAAGTATGGGACTTCTTATGGGACTGTGGTAATGCCCATAAAAGTTTCGACCACGTGGTTGTGCCCAATTGGCTTTTCCACCATAGTTTGGCAGAGCATGAATCAATTATTGCTCTTACAGATCTGGATCCTAAACCATTCTAGTATCTATGTGTACTCAGATCAGCCCATTTTCTCCATACTCTGTTTAATTTGCCCTCTGTTTCCCCCCAGAAAAATCTTGTCATTTTCTTTTCTAATGCCTTTATTATCTGTTTAGGGGGCTTTAGGACTGACCAGATATGTTGTGGGAGGGAGTATAGACAAGATTGAATAAGCATCATTTTGCCTCCCAGACTTAACCATCTGTTTTTCCAATTCAGGAGCTTTCTATCTACAGCTTCCAACAAAGGTTCAAAATATAGTTTTAAGGTCCTTCCTTTGAATATTGGACATCCCAGGTACTTAAATGGAAATACTCCTTTCTTCATCCCTAGAATTGATTTTATCTGATTTATTTTAACAGTTGTTGCTCTTGAACTAGCATAGAAATCAGATTTATCAAAGTTTATTTTTTGTCCAGAGGTAAGTTCAAATGTTTGTAAGAAGGCTTTGATTCTGATTAGATTTTGAGGCTTGCGTGAAGATGATAGTGTCATCAACATAACTTAAGTGAGATGCAGGTGTAATGCCAGAGGGAAGCTGATAGTAACTGAGTCTTTTATTCATGAAAATAAATGATAAGGTTTTGGAGAAAGCTTCAGAGAAAATATTGAAGAGAAAAGGAGATAGAGGATCACCTTGTTTGATGCCCCTTGTAGCTCTGAAAAATCCAACAGGATTACCATTTATAAGAACAGAAAAATAAGCCTGAGAGAGGTTGTTCATTACAGCATTTAGAAAGCTCCCTGTGAAACCAAATTTACTGAGAACCTTTTCCAAAAATTTCCAATTAACTCTATCAAAAGCCTTTCTAAGGTCTAACTTTAAAATGAAATTTGGAACCCTGTTTTTCTTGTCTAAAAGCTTAATCATTTCCTGTAGGTAGAGCACATTATCAGAGATGTCTCTATTTTTTATGAAAGGTGCCTGATTTGGGGAGATTAAGTTTTCCATGTAGGGCTTCATTCTTTCCTTTAGCACCTTAGAACAAATTTTATTAGCTACATTTGAGAGACTAATAGGCATGTAATCATCAAAAGAGGAAGGTGTCTGTTTTTTTGGGATTAAGGCTATCCATGTGCTACTTATTCCTCTTGGTATTTCTGAGCCTAACAAGAAGTCATTTACTGCATCTATTAGGTCCTGTTTAAATATATCCCAACATTTAACATAGAATTTTGAAGTGAAGCCATCAGGGCCTGGACTACTATTCCTGTTCAGACTCATTACCACTATTTTTAATTCCTCTTTAGAAACTAGTTTAGACAAAGACTGGTTGTCCTGGGGAGATATTACTGTTGGGATTTGGCTGAGAAAGTAGGAGTAATATGTGGTAGGGTGAGGCTGGTCTGGCTCAGAGAGCAGGTCAGAGTAAAAAGATACAGCTTCTTTATGTATGTCATTATGATTATCTAACCAAAGTCCTTGTCTATTTTAAAATTTTGAGATGTGTAGCTTACAGTTTTTTTCCTGAACTAATTTATGGAAAAATTGAGTGTTATTATCCCCAAGTTTGGTCCAGTTAGTTCTTGATTTCTGCTTCCAATATTTTTCTCTTTCTTTTAAAGCTCTTATTAGCAGTGCCTTTTTCTCATTAAGTTTGATTAGTTCTGTATCTATATGGGTGGAATCATAGCTTATCTCCTGCAATCTTAAGTTTTCTTCAGCAATTAGTACATTGGAATCAATGTTTCCAAAGGACTCCTTGTTCCAAATTTTAATTACCTTCTTAAGTCTAATTAGTTTAAGATAGAGTCTGAGCATTCCTTGATGAGGGATTGGTTTGACCCAATTATTTTTAACCAATTCTATAAATTCTGGTCTGTTGAACCATGTATTTAGAAATCTAAAGGGTTTGGGGTGGAGGGAACTGTGGATGAGATTTGCAGAAGAAGGAGGGAGTGGTCTGAGGATTGTCTATTTAGTATTTGAATGGAAGATGCCGGGAATTTGGCATTCCATTGCATGGTACTAAGACCTCTATATAATCTTTTGAAAGTTGGTTTTCTCAGCCTAGAATTAGTCCATGTGTATAGGTTCCCTACAGTATTGATATCCTGGATTCCTTAGAGGTTATCCAGTTGAAGTCTCTTATACTACCTAGATTGGGGGTGGAAGGTCCTCTATATTCAGTAAGTGAAGAGATTGTGTTAAAATCCCCTATGAAAATAGTTTCAGAAATAGGAGGTGACTCAGATTATGCCATAGGACCTTCCTTCCTTCCCTAGTCCTAAGGCCATAGACAAAAACATCATCCATTTCAACTTTTGTTACTACATGTGTAATTTTAACATGTAAAAATTGCTCATGCTGTGAGAGTAAGGCTACATTTAAAGAAGCATTCCAAAGAAGCCATATTTTCCCATTTTGAAGAGGCAAGAAATGAGAGTATCTGAGTTTCTCCATGTAGGAGTGACATTTACTATTATTATGCATTGGCTCTGTTATACACATTAGCTCAATTTTTTTCTGTTTAATGAGGTGTTTCAACCTAAGCATTGAAGTCTCTAAACCCCTAAGGTTCCAGACTAGAAAATTAATGGAAGTGGTGTATGTCATTGTTCACCTAATTTATGGCTTTTAGCATTAGATCTCAACATCATCTTGTTTAACTGATTCAGGTAAGTGTTTTTTCTAGATTTGGACTTACTTGTAGGGTTCATGTTACCTGTTGCTTGGGATTGAACATTTACCAGCCCAGGTTTTGGAATTGTGTCATCTAGGAGAGGTCCTTCTTCCCCCATCTCTTCTAGCAATGTTTGATGTGGTGGGTGTTCCAGTTCTTCTTCTGATTCTGGGGGTACTTTTGTGTCCTGCAGAACAGAAAACCTATTTTCCATCTTTCTTTGTTGAGAAAGTGGGGGAGTAGTGTGAGAGAATTTATGAAAGTTAAGTTTTTGGGACCCTATCTTTATATCATCTTTAGCATAGATTTTTTTAGTCTTATTTTGGCTTGGTTGTGCTGTTGCATTAATCAATTATGTGGTAGGTGATTCTGGATCAGCATGGGGTGAGTCTGTGAGGTCAAGAACTGGAGAGGGATGTGGTGTGAGTGTTATATTCCTTGCAGGATTGATTTCGTGCAGTGTTATATTCCTTGCAGGGCTAATTTCCAGGGACTTGGGTATGTAGGAGGATGGTTGCAGTGTAGGGTTTGTAGTGGCTTTTTTATGCACTATCTGATCTTTGAGTTGGGAGCTATTAGTAGGCTATGGTTCATTGGACATTTTAGGCATCTTATCAAACTTGTTCCCTGTGGGTTGCCATTGTGGAGCTGTATTATTATGGGTTAGAGCTCTGCACTGGTTCAGTGAGCGTCCTAATTTAGCACAATTTTCACAATACAGGGGTATGTCTTCATACTCAATGTTATATTTCCTATTGTTAGAGACAGAACCCAATCTAATGAAATGATTTAGGGGGTTCTGAAGGTCTATCTCAACACAAAGCTTGATGGCAGATGGTCTAGTTAGCATCTCAGTAGCTAAATCTTTTTTTGATGAAATTGCCTATACTATCTCCAATAGCCTCTATAGATGAAGTATTGTAATAGTAAAGGGGAACTTCCCTGATTGTGCACCAAATTGGGACGATCGGCGATTCCTTCTGTGTGGAGAAGTCTGGCGACCATTTGAGTATCTTCATGTGAACCCCGTTGAAGCTTCACAGTCCTTTGATCCAGCAGCATTGATAGTCATTTGGGATTTCAAAGCAGATCAGTATATGCTTGTAGTCGAGCGACCCCAATTGGTATTTCCCAGAGAAACCTACAGTCTTGAAGGCTCCTTCCAGCTGGTCCATGGATTACCTCCCTTTGGTGAATTTAAAGACAAGGGCGTTCGTATAGTGAGCTGAAAGTGTGGATATGTCATCGTCAGAGTATAGATAGGCGGGTTCTCCGAGGTGTTCGGATTTTGGGGTGATCTCTGGATTGTTTGGTAGGGCTGAGAGGAGTGGAGGAGTTTTCGATTGAAGGGCTGCAATGAAGGATTTGGTATTAGTGGTTGTTGTTTTATCGGCCATGGTTTCCGATCGTCGGAGCAACTCCCTCAGCAAGGCGAGAGAGAGTCGTTTGCAGCGGTAATGTGACCGTTTCCGGTCGCTATTGTAGAAAGCGAATTCAGAGGGGATGAAAGGATGAGAGAGAAGATGAGATGATTTTCCACTTACATATTCAACGTTCCAGTGCTTTACTAATTTTTCCTTTTGAAGTCCTTTTCATTTAAGGCTTGGGGCAGAAGGGTATTTTAATTTTTTCAAGTGGGTCAATGGCCAAAATTCGTTAGTCAACATCGGAATCATGGTCGGAGGGTTATATTTATACTTTCATTCAATAGTTAGGATTATATTTGCACAAAAAAATAATTGAGGGTTATAGGTTATATATGCATATTACCCTAAAATATCCCATCTCATCAACTTAATTTTAGTGGGTTCCAATAGTTAATGGGAAGGATGGACTCCTCTTGCAAATAGTCTCAACTTTCTAGTGAACTTAATTTACACTCTGAATTGGAAGGAGATATTACCTTCTCTCCTTTTCTGTTTTTCCTTCTCAGAGTTTCTTTCTTTGAATGTTTTGACGGCGGTTGACCCGTTCAGATATCCACATAAAAAATTTTGTGGCAACAGAGATCCGTTAATTAAGAATTTAGTTCATCTTAAAACTAGTAAAATGAACGTTAAACATTGAACCCCAAGGGAAGGGAGTAAAGATTTCAATCAGCACAGCAGTGTTATGTAGAAAACACACAGATTTGAGGTACAAAATTGAACCAAATAAAGAGGCAATGTACTTTACTCCAGCAGTTATACAATAGAAAACTACAGAGTACAATGACTGGTACTTGGTAGTATCGCACGTTACGTGTGCAGTAAATAATGAATACAAATCTCCGTGTATGATAATTGGAGCAGCAATATTTACTTTTACTATAGCTACTCCACCTCTAAATTTAAACCTCGCTGTAACCATGACTGAACCAAGGCGAACACTAGAGGGATTATTATTCTTTGATCAAAATCCCAATGCCTGATGTCATCATTCAGCACACTGAAACAAATGGTGTCCTGACCAATTAGCTAAAAATGTTACAACAAATCCAGCTTCTGACCTTTCGTCATCAGAAATTCTTCAAAATCTTCTCAGAGGATACTCCTTCTGAAACCAGGAGGGAAGTGACATTCTGCCAGAAGCACAACATTTTCGTTTCATCATCCCAATACAACAAAATGAATCAAGGGGCATATAGGTGGTAGAAATGAAAATTAATCCATGGGCTAGATAATTGTTGGTTCGTAATTGATAGTCGATTGCCACAAAAGCTCTTTCGTAAGCAATTTTTTGTCATCATTAAAAGTTTGTAAACTATTCTAAAGAAAAATCATTCTATCTTTTCAGCAAGAGCATATTGGGATGATCTTCAGAAAGCATAAGACAATAACACACAGCAAAAGCTGTCTTAACATTATACAAAACAAATGACCTCAACACATTCTCATCTGTATCATCCTGAGCTAAGACAGGTCAGTTCCAAAGGGTAGAGAGAAGGTTATAAGGGCACTAATGTCATAGAAGAAAAGAGGGTTGGATTGAGCGATTGGAGGAGGGATTACAATCAACCTGTACCAATTTGAGACCTCACAATTGCTACAAACAAACAAACAAACAATTACTATACCTATGTGCTGATGAAGGCAAATCCAGACACAATAAAACTTTACCTCAGTCATTGGTCTCTGTCCACAAAGCACTGCGCCCGTAGACTGTGGACTGAATATCCTTTTTGCTCTAGCAAATGCAGCCTGCAAAAGCAATTTTATTAGGACACACAACACTATGGAACTGAAGGGAAATAAAAATTAAGCAACTGAAAATATGCTACAACCTACATTTTAGTTTTCACAGAATGAAATATTTGACACACAAAATAGAGCTAAGAGTGAAGGAACACATGTCATAAACTCTTTACCTGCACATATCCTTGCTCACCCGTCCAAGTTTGATTGGGTTGAGACAAAACTGGCAATACTTCAACTCCTGAAGACTGCCACTCTTTAAACTTATCCTGTAGAAAGATAGGTATCACTAGCACATCTACCAATGGAGAGGTTCAACTTCAGAAGAGAGAAATTACAGAAAGATGATTAACCTGATAGGCCATTCTCGTAAGATTTCTTGCGCCATAATATAGTCTAACATCAGATCTCTTATCAGCACTAATAAATCCAGACTCGATCAGCGACCGAATAGGACTATAAGAAACAGTATCCACAAAGGTGTCAGTTCACTAGAATGACAGTCACTAATTACAAAATGGCCGATATTGAAAAGGATTATTTTTTCAGGATGCTATCTACCTTTGCTCAGTTACTCAAAAATCATGTTTAAGAAAGATAGAACATTAATTTGTAAAATGTGATCGAAAATTCTATTAGATGCAAGGCATATTCAAAACTACATCCTTGAAGCACTTCAAACAATCAGATAATTCTGAAAGGAAAAAAACTGAACCATAACTACTGAACATTCCAGCAAAACTAAACGTAATTGATATGAAAGGCAAAAGGAAGGAGAAATGGATATGCACCTAATTCCAGATCCGGTGGCGAAAATAAGCACTGTTTGATAGCTCTCTGGAGGAGAAATCCGATCAATCTGGAAGCCGTTCCCCATCGCCTGACTCAGTTCCACTGAATCGCCTTTCTGCAGTCCGCAAAGGAGCTCCGCGGTGGAGCCGGGGACAGATTTCACGAGGAATTCCAAAACGCCCTTGGTCGCGGCGAGGGAAGGCGGAGACGCTATGGCAAGAAAGGAAGGCTTGTCGGAGTCGGGAACCCGGAGCTGGAGGTACTGGCCAGCGCTGGTGTAGGAAGCGGCGAGGTCAGGCGAATCGGACACGTCGACGGTGATGTGGAAGAGAGACTCGGCGGCGGGAGAGACGGCGACAAGCGGCGCGGATGTGTAGGCGGTGGTGTCCTGGCGGACCGCGGCGGCGCAGACGGAGAGATGGCGGCGGGAGAGGCGGGAAAGGAGCGGTTTGGGTAGGGTCATGGAGGGGAGTGGTAGGGTGCTGGAGGGTGCATGGAAACGTAGGTGGGGTGGAGATGGAGAAAGAGTAGTTATTGACATTTTTTAAAACGGAGGGGGAAGTGTATGTTTGGTTGGTGTGGAGGAAGACTAGGAAGCGCCGCCACGGCCGCCTAGCCGCGGAAGATGAAGGAAACTAGGCTCCACGTGTCACTCTTGATAACATGTGGGTCCTGTAACTCCTGTCCTACCATTTTTTTTGTGTGATTAACTTCAATTTACAAATGATTTTTTTTTGTAAACCATGTTAATTTTTCCCGAAAGTGTTCTCATTCTAGTGCAATGGGAATAATCGGTTTCTTACCAATTAAATATAGGCAAAGTCTTGGGAAAGACGGTATTTTCATAAGCTTATAGAAAAATGGGGTTTAATTCGAATAATAAAAAGTAAAAGGTCTTAGCTGCAACATTAAAATTTTAGTATGCAACATGTAGTAGTTATAAAATTTATAACCCGGTTCATGCAACCAAAAATTTTATCTTAATTTCTTCTAATTTACACTTTAAACCTTGGTCTTTCCATGACTTATGGAAAAACCGTCTATCAAAAGACACACTCTTAAATATATTATTTTTTCATTCTCCCTTCTACCTCACTCTAAGAAGGCAAAGTCTTGGGAAAGACGATCTTTCCATATGCTTATGGAAAGACGATCTTTCCATATGCTTATGGAAAGACGGGGTTTGATTAGAATAATAAAAGGTAAAAGGTCTTAGTTGCAATATTAACATTTTAGTATACAACATGTAGTAGTTATAAAATTTATTACCCGGTTCATGCAACTCAAAAATTCTATCTTCATTTCTTCTAATTTACACTTTAAACCTTGGTCTTTCCATAACTTATGGAAAGACCGTCTTTCAAGAGACGAACTCCTCTGAGAAACCATTTTAGAAATTTCTCATTTTCTTCTCCACAATGGTAGGAAACCATTTTTTACTATTCACATACCCCACTTTATGTTTTTTTATCCTACTCATTAATTTTACTATTAACATTAAATCTAAATAAATTTGCCTATCCAAAATAAGTTGAATGTAAAATTTAATAATACATAATAATTTTTAAAATTGAATTTCATTTTTTCAATAATTTTCTCAAAAAACTATTCCAGATTTTTAAAAAAAATAAAGGATTTTTACAGTATTTTACTAATTTTTTAATTAAATTTTACAATTAAAAAATCATATTTTTTAATTTAAAAAATAATTAAAACAAATGTAGGGACATGTGGCCCAATCAGGGCATGCCACGTGTCCCTCCTATATTTCAAAAGGGGGCCAGCAGCTAATGGGACACAGGGCTACAAAAAAAAGGTCTCTTGACCAGTTTCTTAATCGGTTGCCTCACAAGAAACTATGGGGCGATTTCTTGTTAAGAAACCATCCTATAAACCACTATTGTGGGTGTTTTGATTTCTAGAGTGGTTTTTTAAACTTAAAAAACTACCATTGCACTTGCTCTAAGATCATTACATATTTGCGCTAATTACAATCACAAAGCCCCTAGGTAACAACTATAACTAATCTCATTAGAACTTTGTAGGTCACATTCTTTGGCTCACACACGGTGGGGTGAGACTCACACATAAGAACATGTCATTTGGTTCATGAGCCAAATTGGCAATCTACTGCTCGATGCGCGCCTTCAACTACATCTTCACCGGGTTGTAGTAGTTCTATAATGTTGGAAGAGGTTGCAACTGGATTTGTCCAATCAGAGGTGGAATGTGCTTGTCGGTGGAGTTTCGAGGGCAGATAAGTTTTTGTTTGAAGCAGGCCGGTATTACCTGCCTTCAGGATTATTCATTGTTGGTCAGATTGATCCTACTAGGTTGCCACAATCCCGTAGTTCCAATATTGGGAACCTTTTTGGAGGTTATGCATAGATTTGTCCAATCAATAGTAGGGAGGAATCCAGATATCGCCGGAGTCGCGAGCGCACCAACATTACACATACAAAATAAAAACATCCAACAACTAAAAAAAAAAACCTAAAATCCTACTTTCTTTCAGGGAAGTCATGCTACAATGAATTTCTTCTATAACCCAAATGAATGTATCGCCTAAAGAGCATTGCCCTCGACCCGCCACAGATGTGGTACTAGAAACCAGTGAGAACTCCGTTGTGTGCCAGAAACACTGTTCCGTGAGTCTATACTACTACAGAAAGACCCATTTTCTTATTTCTTAGTGGGCCAGAGCATGGCGAGGCCACATTATGGCCTATTTTGACTGCTGCCCACAACCCATAAACACTTACATTCATAGGAAGTCGTTATCACTCTGTTGCAACCACCACAATACTGTCGTGACTATAGCCAATCAGGCCGAATAATTGTTGGACAACACAACTTGTGAAGTAGGGAAGGATTATAGGGATGAACTATAAAAGAAAATACAATGGTTGTGCTTTAGGCTTGAAATTCTAGTAGGGCCGAGGTGGGAGGAATCCAATTGCTGCTTGTGTCGTTGTTAACCATTGGTTTACCGTTGACTAGGCCAAGAATGTTGTTGACTGTTGGTTAGCTGCTGACCGGGCCAAAAACATCGTTGACCCTGCCGGAAACACCGTTGACCATGTCAAAAATGTTGTTAACTGTGTCAGAAACGCCAATGACTATGTTGAGAATGCCATTGACCTTGTCTGCAATTTGTTCACTTTGCCAAAGACGACGCTAGTTTTTTCGGAATGCCGTTAGTTTCACCAGAACACCTCTTTCATCGTCGGGACGTTTCTGACCATACCAGACCTCCGTTTAACTCGCTAAAACTTCACTGGACATGCCGGAACACAGTTTATCGAGCACACGACCAGATTTAGTGGCCATCTCCATCACCGGCATGAAGCATGCTCTGTTTCCCTCAGTGGACCATGCCCTTGGATGAATCTAGTCTTTTCGTTGCTGGAGTCGAGTTCTCCTCTGGACTTTGTCATTCTTCTTTTTCGGTCGGCTATGGCTTCTACATCTGGTCTGGGGGACGCCGATCTCCTTGGCCGGTTTGTTGGTTTGTACGCGGAGACCGAAGGTGGTAGCAAGAAAGCTTCGTATGGCAGTGGCGGTATGGGTGGCTCATGGCCATCCAGCTCGATATACAAACTAGGAAGAGAAAAATAGAACTAAATAAAAAGGGGGAGGGAGAGTTTTTTTAGGGAGAGTTTTTTGACAGGGATATCATGGTAGTTCAAAGTACCCAAATATGTGTGATATTTAATTATTTATTTATCAAAATGTTTTTCTCAAGCTGAACTAACTAAAAAATTGACTAGCTTCAAAAACTAGTTACAAAACTTCCCATTCAATCAAACAACCATTCCTGATTAGTTGCCCAATTAGCTTAACCTCCGGCTGTTTCCTTGAAAGATTCTCCTATTTCGTTTGAGCCAATTGTACCACAAAGAAAAGTATAACAACATCTTCTCTTTGTTCTTCCTTCTCCCATAATGCCATAAAAACTTTTTCATTCACCTTGAATTTCCTTGTTGCTTAGTCCCATCTCCAGATATAAATCTATAGCAAACTGAAAATTGAAGAATAAGTGATCAACTAATTTTGATCAATTACCACATAAACCGCATGTCTGTGAAACCTGAATTCCAAAGCCCGCCAATCTGTCTGTAATACTAACTTTTACCACACCAACATCCACATGAAGAATGAAATTTTGGGTTGAACAGAGTTGATCCACATCAGTTTCCCGATCTTGAATCCCCTTGCTTCCCTCTTTAGCATATCATAAGCTCCAGAGCAGCTAAATTTACCTATGAATCAGTACAATTCTTCAAACTTTGAAATCCAACCTTCATCCTATTCAAATTCTTCCAATTCCAACTTGATCTTACATGGGCTTTATGATTTTGTAGATCAATGTTCTTCAAGTAATAACAATGAATCCACCTGACCTATAATGAGTCCTTCTTACTGCATAAATCCCAAAGATTCCTACTTAAACAAGCAACATTCCAAATTTGTGGGTCTCTAATTCCCACTCCACCAAATTGTTTTGATTTGATTAAGCTTTCCCTAGCTGCATGTACAAATGTTTTTGTCCTTTGTACATGCCACCCATAAGAAATTCCTGCAAACTTTCACTATCTCCTGGTGTACACTTTCAGCCAATTGAAAAGAATTTGACCAATAGCCCAAGATGCTAAGTAAAACTCTATTTATCAATTTAATTTTACCTGCAAGCGAGATATTCTTTGTCCTCCACATCTTGATCTTGCTAGCTATTTTATCAACCAGCATCTGACAAGTACTAGCATTCCATCTGGTTGGATTCGGTGGAATGCCCAAATATTTCATCGAAAATGAACCAAGGGGAATTTTCAACTGTTCAATCAACAATTGGTATTCTCCACAGTCCATCCTGCTAAAGAATACCCGTGATTTGCTCGAATTTATCTGCACACCCTCCATTGATCTCCTATCTTCTTTACAGAAAACCAACAAATCATCTGCAAAAAAAGGCTATTTATGTTAATTTTCATAGCATCTTTGATGGAAGCCAGTTTGTTTCTTCTTGAAAGCCAAAAGACTAAATTATTTTTTTGGTCCCTTAGATATTCTGCAATACCTTCTTTTGATCTCCAAGGCCAATACCACGTTTGTTCAGTAATTAATATACTGAATTTGATTTATTTGGTCCTCGGATGTGATTTTTAGATAAATCGAAATGGTTTTTCGATATAGCTGGGGGTATTTTAGTAATTTAAAAATATTTTCAATAAAAAAATTCCCTTTCTTCCCTAATCTATTGCTCTCTGATTTGCTCATCCTCCGATTCTGATCACCGATCGCTGGCCAACAGATTCTCTCTCAGGTCTCCTCTGACAATGTCAAGTAATAGCACTAAAACAATCAAATCACAGCACCGTCGCCGTCGTCCTACTGCCCCTACAAGCTGTTGGGCTTCTCGGGTGCTCCAACTACTGAATCTGACAAGCAGACGGTGACACCAGACCATCGTCGTCGTCCTACCGCCTCGACAACCAAATCTCCACACACGCTCTGTTGTCATTGTCAAGATATCCAACAACGGCAAGCTCTTCACCCCCGCATCCCTCGACAAAAACATCATTGTCTGGTTCCCCAAGACAAAACCCTCATCGTCTAGTTCTCTAAGACGTTGTCGCGACAGGGTCACTCGAAGAGGATACAGATGATGCCAGAACTGACGACGATAGGCGGCAGACGACTAGCTTACCGGAGTGACTCAGGCGAGTCCATCTGTGGCACGACGAGGCCACTGCCAGCCGATATGGTCACCACATTCCGGTGACAAAGCATTTAACTGTCGTCGATGGGTCAGAATTTGAGCTCAGAGGTAAAGCATATTTCATCTTTAGAACTTGAAATCTTCGTGAGCAGATTAACTACGAAATGGATTTAGCATATTTCAATAGTTAATTGGTCGAATTTTCGTGGTCAAATCTCCGACGGACACGAACGAATTGAGCAAATTTTGACGAAGTCCAGCAGATTGGCGTTGAACGGATTGGCCTTGGAGAAAATGAATAGTAGTATGAATTTCTATTTTATTTTAAATCAAGGGTATAATGGTCATTTTACATATTTTAACCAATTTTACCATTGACTTTACCTGAAAACCACCTCAGGGGACCAAAGAAATCGATTTCAGAATGTTAATTGCTGATTAAATGCGTTATTGGCCTTGGGGGACCAAAAGAAGGTATTGTACAATATGTAAGGGGCCAAAAAAACAATTGAGTCAAGCCAAAATTAACATCCTTGACAAATATTCCATAGTTATGATAATTAAAAGAGGGGGTAAAGGGTCTCTCTGCGTCACTCCTTTCAATCCCTTGAATTCCACTGAATATTTGCCATTTATAGAAATACTGAATGTGGTATTGGATACACATTCTCTTATCCAATCCACGAACATTCTTGGGAATTTCAATGCCTCCAATAGCTTGAATAAGTACCTCAACTCCACAGAATCAAAGGCATTTTTTTATATCCACCTGCAAAAGGCAACTGTCTGCATATGAATTCTCTTAATTGTATTATGATATCAATTCCTGAGCCAATAATAAATTGTGAGTGATACTTCTGCCCTTCATGAAAGAACCATGGTTAAGATTGATAATATCTAGAAGAACCAAAGATAACCTCCTGCATATCAATTTAGTGATTAGCTTATATAATTTAGAACAACATATTATTGGCCTGAAATCTGAAGCTTTTTGTGGTTGATCCATCTTGGGAATCAGATAGATGACAGTCTTGTATAACTCCTGGGGTATAGGTTTTCCATCAAAGAAATTCCAGACTGCTTGGCATACATGCTCACCAATCTGAGTCCAGGATTCTTTGAAAAAATGGCCTGTGTAGCCATCTGTACTTGGGCTTTTACTGGGATTAATATCCTTCAAAGTTTGAAGAATTTCTTCCTCAAGAGTATCTTTGAATCAGTTTGATCTTTTACTCCACATTCAAAGTAGCTCCCTCCATTATCACCTGAATGTCATTCTCTCTTTTTGGTTTTTCACAACTCACCGACTGCATTTCATAGAAATTCACCAAGTGTCTTTCTATATTCTACGTCTTATAACATTTCATTCCCATCATTTATGCACAAAATATGATTCCCATATCTCCTTGCTCTAAGTTGATCATAGAATAATTGGGATGGTCTACCTCCTTTCTGAATCCAATCCATTTTGGTCTTCTGCTGTAGGAATTGATATTCAGCCAAGCTCAGTTTTTCTACTTCTATCCTGGCAGCCCTTTCCCCTTCCTGTGCTATCAGATTTTCAGGCTCATTACACAATTTAGTCACAGCTTTCTTTCATTCAATCTGAGCATGTATGACTCTTTCTTTAATATCACTAAATTCTCCTCTATTTATTTTCATCAGTAGTCTTTGCCGTTTTTCAAGGTTGCAGAACAAGTTCTTCATTGCAAACTTATCAGTCTTCCTCCATACCTCCTTAACATCTACATAAAGTTCCTTAGACCGAGTCCACATATTAAAGAATTTAAAGTTCATCATGTACACTTTCTTCTCCTAGAATTGAATATGCATTGGGAAGTCATCTGAAATCCCAGAAATATGAATAACGCATTTAATCTCAGGATATTGCTTCACCTATCTCTGATTAATCAGTGATCTGTCCAGTTTTATACTGATTATGTCCCCTCCTATCCTCCTTTTTGTCCATGTGTACTGTGGCCCGTAGATTCTCATTTGAGCTAGCTCCAACATTTCTACCAACTCCTTCGTATCCTCTAAATTAGGTACTGTGATTTTAATTCCTCCTAGCTTTTCATCAAACTCCATAATTGAATTAAAATCCCCTACTATGAGCCATGGCATTATTTGGCAATAAATTCCATTGAGGGCTTTCCGTAAAGGTTTTCTCTCTTGCTTAAAATTCCTCCTATGGACTATAGAAATGAGACTGAAAATGAGTACCTTTAGCTTGAACTTCCAGTTGCATCAACTGCTTTTCCATCATTATCAATTTTACCACAAAGGTTTTTTTCATCCCAGCAACACCAAATCATGCTTTTCCCATTTAACTATGCATTTGTGATCACCTTCATACCCAATCCCGTATTTTCTGTTACTTTTTTTCTCTGATTCTGCCTTTATTTTTGTTTCCACAAACCCCATAAGCCCTATTAAACCTCCAACAGAACTCCCAGATTCTTTTTAGCTTAAACACCCCATTTTTACCCTCTCACATTCCAAAACAAAGTATCATGTTCCAGCATCCCGGGGAAATTTGGATAATAACCTGTAATTTTTATCACATATCACACTTTCAGGCCCCAAATGGTTCTTCTGGTTCAATTTGCTTCTTACTGCACCCATTTCATCTAGAGTCTCTGGCACTTCTCCTGGACTCTGATCTGCACCATTTGAACTACTTGCTCAATAATTTCTTTTACTGGGCTTCACCTCTTGTTTCTAATTCTTGGCTTCCACCATTTCTAGTTTTTCAGATGTTCCTTCTTCAGGCCTTTTCTCCTTCTCTTTATTTCTATCTCCCATAATTTGTTCTTTCTCCTCCAGCACTGTTTTTGGGACATGTATTTGCTTTACCACTTTTTTGGTCTTAACTTTCCTGCATTCGGATTTCTCGTGATCAAACATATCACATGTATCAAAATAAACTGTTTTCCACTCAAACTTCACTTTCTGATGGCAAATCTTTCTCCTCATTCAAATAAGGTATTCTATCGGGCACAATTTCTTTTATCTCCATTTCCACTAGTATTCGAGCATAGCTTAACCTATCTTGTTCACTAGTTGCTCTATCCAATTTTACTGGCTTCCCTAAAGGGCTTACCAATCGACTAATCAATTCAGGGCTCCAATACTTAACCAGCAAACTAGGCAATTGAACCAAACAGGTACTCTGAAATTCTCCTGAAAATCCACATCTGCCAACCATTTTTTGAACACAATTGGTTTTATTATCAAACAACATCCCTTTTTCCACAACCATATCTACTGCATCATTTATCTCCAATTTTACCATGAAAACTCCAGGTTCCACAGTCCAAATCCATTGAACACCTAGTGAACGTCGTACCCTTCTGATAAACCCATCAATCCCCTGAAAGGGAGGTTTACTACCCATAATTTTACATATCACAACATTTTCCCATTTTTTCAGATATCCATTGACTAGTTCCTCCTTCATAATACCCATTTCAATACCATCTACTATCAAGGGTGAAACATACTGCAGGTCATCGGGTTTAAAAAGTTTAGCCCATGACTTACTTGGTTCCAATTCAGTCACCATGTGTTCGATTGAGCACTCCACACTAGTTTTTTATGAGTCGCTAACTTCTCTTGACTATCTCCAGCTTGATTCTGAGATCCAATTTCACAAAGTTCAGGGGTGAACACTTGATCTGTTTTCTCCTCCAATAGTTCAGCTTGCTTACTGTTTCTCCCACATATACTTCCTTCTTGAACTTCACTCAGCTCATTTTTCTCCATATCACCATCATGTTCTTCAATGATATCTAGCTTATTTGATTTTCTCGTACTTCTATACTTTGCTGTGTGGGGGATTGCTGCTTCTTTCCTTCGTGTTGATTTACTTCTACCTCCTCATCATCCAATGGACAACTTTCACCAAATCGGATGTTGAAGAAGATTACCCAGGAAAAAACACATAGTAACCGTGAAATCGCCCCTAGTAGGAGAGGGAGAAAATTCCTTATGCAAAATGCTAAATAATAAATTTTAAGCAAAATTTTAAATGGTAATAAGAAAAACATATACTCCCTTTGTCCCACCTCAATTACAAAAAGAGAAATTGAGGTGGAAAATATGTACAGTAACTACAGTACTAAAAAAAATTGAAAAAGCTGAAAAAATCAGAAAAAAAACACTGTTGACAAGAATGTTAACAGTGAAATTCAAAATTGGTAATCAGTTATTTACATTTCATTTACAAACTAACCATTCCCTCCAGAATTTAAGATTTGGCTCCAAAAAACAAGATTTGCCTCCAAAATTTTATTTTTGGAGCCAAAATAAAAAATGGGCGCCAAAAAAAATTACAAATTACAAATTCCAATGACAATTTCATTCTCTGCAATTCCTGGAAGTATTCTCTATAAAAGCTTTCAATCACTGCATTCAATTCTACCTTTCCAAAATTCCAACATTCCTTTCCCACTTATTCGAACACTTTTTTTTTCAGATTCCACTTTTTCCAACATTAAAAGCCCTCAGATTCATCAAACACATTCTGGTCCCTCAAAGATCCTCATTGGGCTCTTAATGTTGGTGGGGCTGTGATGGTGGCAAGGAATCTCACGGATGAGGAAAGGCAGCAGATAGCACACTTTTTGTTGCAGCACATCAGCAACGGAAAAATCAAACATGACCATCGAGTTCAAGCAGCAAATCAGTGGGGTTGTTCTGTCCAAACCATCAGCACCATTTGGGCGAGAGTAAAGCAACAGATAGCTGGTGGGGGAAATCTGCAAGATTGTTGCGACATGGAAGACCATGCCCAACGAAAAAGCCAATCGACACATCAGCATTGATGGTTATACCTCTCCCAAAGCAAAGAACCTTCCGGTCAACCGCTGCTGCTCTCCATATTAGCAAGAGTACCGTTCACCGGGCTGTGACAAACAAAGAAATCAGAAGCCATACCAATGCAGTTCATCCATTCTTATCAACAATAGCCAAGCTAAGGAGAATGGAATGGTGTTTATCAAGATTAGAATGCAACATGCAATTCAAGGACATGCATAACATCATTCACATTGATGAGAAGTAGTTCTACCTCACTGAATCAACCACAGGGTACTTACTAGCCCCTGAAGAACCTGAACCATATAGAACACAACATAACAAGCATTACATACCCAAGTTGATGTTCTTATGTGCAGTATGTAGGCCAATATTTGACCATGAGGGAAATTGTGTCTTTGATGGTAAAGTAGGTGTCTTTCCTTACACTGAATATGTTGCTGCAAAAATAAGAAGGTTAATAGGGAATGCATTAGGAAGAAACTTATTTATGATGACATCCCTGCAATTAAAGCTAAGTGGCCAGCTTGGTTAAGCAAACAAATCTCAATACAACAAGACAATGCCCCATCCCATATACTGTCCAATGACCCTGAGTTCATAGCAGCTGCAAATTCAGATGGTTTTACAATTAAAATGGTGTGCCAACCAGCTAGGTCACCAGATTTAAACATCCTAGACCTAGGGTTTTTGGCCTCCATTCAAAGCTTACAACATGAAACCCATAGCACGGACTTAGAGAGACTTCTACAGGCTGTATACAATGCTTTTGAAAGAGAGGATCCCAAAAAAATTGACCAGATTTTCCTGTCTTTGCAAAATATGATGATTGAAATCATGAAGGATAAGGGGGGAAATAACTTTAAAATGCCACATATGGGTAAGCAAAGACTGATTAGGCTGGGGATTTTGCCAAAAAAATTTAATTGTGGATCCTGAAACTGTGAGGAAATGTTTGGAAGACCTGATTGCTGTTGGAATGACTGCACAAGTTCAAGATCTGATGCTGAGCATGGAAATGGGTTGAAAAAGTTTGGCTAGGGTTGTACTTGGAAATCTATATAAACATGCATTTTGGTTTTCATAGTCATGTTTAAGGTGCAACCTTGTAAAATAGGGTTTGTATTTCCCCTGTTTGATTTTGGATGTAAAACCAGCTAGTATGACTGAATGAATGCATTACCTATTTCAAAAACACCAAGTCTAAGATTGAAACAATCACAGGACTGAAGGCACAAATACTGGATTGGCACACTACATTAAAATTCAAATTAGAAAACCACATCATTACGCCATCCAAAGGGATTTGAATCAACAAAACCAGGTTGCGTTCAGTGATATTTTACAATCAGTTCTCATCATTATTAACAGGCTGCCAGAACTCAAAGTCATTAGAACAGTACATCTCAGGCTGTTTTCAAATCATATGAATGCCCCGCCAAGATCATATCAGTTTCTTAACTGATAGGCATGGCTGCATAAGATAACAATCATACATCACAGCTTCATCATCGATTATGACCCACTATATCTACTGTGACTCAATTAATATAATTGCAACCCGATCACACTGCCCCGCCAAGAACAGCCAAGTCTTTAGACCCAACCGCATGGCTACAATGTGTCGGTCACAACCTTACCATCTCACAACCTTACCATATGCAACGCTCCATGTTAGGCACTTTCCGAAAGGAATGAAACATATAAAACAAAGCATGTAGTAAGATAGAAATGCAGAAATCTATTAGTCCAGACAGTCACACACGACTGTATCACAGTTAAAAAATATTAGTCCAGACAGTCCCACACGACTGTATAACAAATCAAACAACAACAGTCCACATAACAACATTCCACGAAATATAATACCAGTCCAGGAACAAAAAATAGATGAGAATGTCAGGTAACACATAAAATGTTGTGCATAACTTAAAAACAAGTCATGAATCGAACAGTTAGTATTAATATAAGCCATCATGAGTATTTAACCAAATGGCCGCAAAGGTTAATCATTGGATTTGCTAGTTCCGTCATCCACCACCTGCACAAAAAATGTAATTATTACAAATGAATGCAAGTCAAGAGTGCCATATTAACAAGAAAAAACTATAGCTAAAAGGCAAGATGTAACCTTAAGTAGTGCCTTCAAGCTGATTTTGGGAGGGTTTCCCTTTCTCAGCTTGGACGGCACATATCCTTCAGGCTTTGGCATATTCTCCCAATAGGCTATATCATCAAGAACATCTTGGGGCAAATTACGCAAGGACCACTTCTTATTGCCTTCAGTAATCCTTTTTTAGGCCAATTCCCGTGAAAATAGCATGAACCATATTCATAGAATCCTGGTTCACCAAACTTGATGCTGCAATAATCAGTAACACCTTCGAGTTTTGGAAACCAATCTGTATTTTCCTGACTTTCCTTATCAAGTACAAAACCATCATCAAGGGCGTCGACAGATTCCGGAGGATACTCAACCTCAGAACAATCAACAGGGGTCTCCGATGACCATGGAGTCCACTCAGCAAAGTTGATTGGACCGAAATGAGTGGCTATTGGAACATCTGAATCAGACATAGATCCCAATAATGAATGTGAATCATCACCCTTTTCAGTGTCCATCAGCACCTTGGAGCTTGAAGCTCCGGCACATGAGAGGGACAAGTGACTGGGCTCATCACTAGGTGTACTAATTAAAAAGAGTGGTGGCTGTGATGGTAGACAAGACATCATCCAAAAAAAGGGTGTACGCATTAGTTAATACCCAGAGAAATGAAACACATGAAACTCAGATAAGCATAGGGCCACAGCATACGAACTGAATGAAAGTCATCAGAGTACAAGACCAGCATACAAATCGAATAAACAGGGTCAACAAACACACGAGTCAGTCATTCATAATAAACAGGGGACTACACTTCAGTTAATACCCAAACAAATGAAACACGTGAAACTCAGATAAGCATAGTGCCATAGCATACGAACTGAATGAAAGTCATCAGATTACAAGACCAGCATACAAATTGAATAACAGGGTCATCAAACACTAAAGTCAATCATTAATAATAAACAGGGGACTACACTTCAGTTAAAACCCAAACAAATGAAACACATGAACCTCAGATAAGCATAGAGCCACAACATGCAAGCTGAAACGAAGTCATCAGAGTACAAGACCAGCTTACAAATAGAATAAACAGGGTCATCAAACACTAGAGTCAGTCATTAATAATAAACAGGGGACTACACTTCAATTAAAACCCAAACAAATGAAACACATGAACCTCAGATAAGTATAGGGTCACAACATGCAAACTGAAACGAAGTCATCAAAGTACAAGACCAGTATACAAATGGAATAAACGGGGTCATCAAACACACGAGTTTGTCAATAATAATAAACAGAGGACTACACTCCTGTTAATACCCAAAGAAATGAAACTCAGATAAGCATAGGGCCACAGCATGGAAACTGAAACGAAGTCATCAGATTACACGACCAGTATACAAATCGAATAAACAGGGTCATCAAACACACGAGTCAGTCAATAATAATAAACGGGGGACTACACTGCAGTTAATAACCAAATAAAAGAAACACATGAAACTCAGATAAGCATAGGGCCACAACATGCAAACTGAAACGAATTATTTGTTGGAAAACTATTTCAGTGTATTGATCTACGGAAACCCTAACCCAAAAATGAATAATAATGGAAAATAAATAATGGAAACATCCAAAAAAGGCATGAGGTAGACCAAATCAAACCCAGGCTAGCACAATCGATGCTCGGCTGGGGTATACAAAACCAAGGGTTTGAAAACCCGTCTACAAACACATTAAAAACACTAATCGGTAAACATAAAACCATTTTCTTTGCTCGCAAAAACTTTAAACTTCCAGATCTATGCAAACCCTAATCGAAAAATCAGGAAACTTGTTCAAACAAAAAGTAAACAAAAAACCATAACCAAGGTTATGAAACCCGAAATGACACAATCCGAGCGCTCATTGTGCATCGGGAAACCAAGGGTTTCACAAACCCAATTTCAAAATCGAACAACTTTCGAAAATATGTGAGCACGAGAAGCTGGATATGAGGAAATAATCGAAATACGTGCTAAAATATGGTGGGATTTCGGACCTGTGATGGAGAAGTTGAGAGAACTCAGAGGATTTTTGAGTTTCAAAACTCAGAGGATCTTGTCTCAGAATGGAGAGGATTTTTTAGAGAACTCAGAGGAAAAGATTTGGGATATCTGAGGAGCCAAAGGGAGATGATAAGGTTGGTGCCTTGGATGCTGAGAGCCTTGGATGCTGTGATGATAAGGTTGTTGCTTTTGAGGCATGGAGAAAAGAGCCGGGGCGCATGCGTTCAAATTTCGGAAGCCACGCATTAACCAACGCGTCCATCATTCAAATTTCAGAAGCCTTTGTCCATTTCCTAAGCCCATGTCCATTATCACCTAAATCAATCCTTATTAAGCCCATATCCATTATCACCTAAATCAAGCCTTATTAAGCCCATATCCCTTAGTTATTTCGGGTTAAAAATGGGCAAGTTGGTCATTTTGACTCAAGTCAAAATGACTATTTTTGGCAAATTCAGAAACTGCAATTTGAACTGGGACAGCCCAATTAGAAAAGTGTGCAGTTTGAGCTGGGACGGAGGGAGTAATGGATAAGTTGTAGAACTAGCTAGCAAGATTGGTCTTCTCCTACCAAAATAAATCAACCTAACTTGAAACAATGTCCCTTGATCTATTGTAGAACTGGATAGCAAGCTCGACCTTCTCCCACCAAACTATATCAACTTACATTGAGATAATGTCCCACCTCAAATGGTCATCGTAGATAATATCAGATCAATCACACAATATTTGATCCAACTATACTTCTGATCAACATTAAGGCAATCCAATACGAAGAAAATACAAATCCCCATATACGCATCTTTTTACCTTGAACCTTGCATTCTAACATAAAAGTAGACAGAACACACTTGCACAATCATCTACAAATTGTAACTCATTCTCTACAATCTTATGAGAAGATGCTTCTATTTTTTCAAAAAACAAATGTAAGTTGCCATTAACTAGGCTTCCAAAAGTACTATTCATTCGAAGGCTTTTTGTTTGGCTAGCCAGTACTTACTTCGTCATCCATATGCCAATACCCGAAGCCTGAAGTCAAAATCGGAGTTCTAAGAGCAGAAGACATATTTAGCGTTTGAAATTGTAAAATCGGAGTTCTAAGCTAAGCTATAAGCAAACATTTCACATCTATTGACAAAATGCTTTGAAGATAAGAGAAGGGAATCCAAGTAAAATCAAAAGAGGATTCATTAAAAGATGAAACATTGCAAAGGGCTGACTGAAAAAACTCCACAGAGCATCATCCCATACTTCTAATATAAGTGAATCATCATCTTCTTAAGCAAATATACAAGTTCTGCCGTCCCAGCTGCCGCCCTTATTTCATGGCATATGACATGCACAGAACCCTCCACAAAGGGGCTTTTTGGATGGGAGGCCTTCTGACCTCAGCTCCATGCTCAGTTAATATCAAACAAAAACAGAGACCCTAAGTTCCCCCAAACAGATAAATGAAAAAAATCCTGATCTTGGTCTAAGCCAAATGTGTAAATTATTGATTTTCGCAATTATCGTTTAAAAAGGAACAAAAAGCGGACAAATCTCCAATTGTCTAAGACGTTGCAGATTCCTTGGCAATCTTCTCTGCCTTGGCTATCACCTCTTCAATGCCACCTACCATGTAGAAGGACTGTTCTGAGAGGTCATCATACTTCCCGTCCAAAACTCCCTGTAAAAAAACCAATTTGAAGCATCAACACAAAAAAGACTGATTATGATACAAGTAACACTCACACTCCATATGCTTGTAACAGAGGTGAAATGCAATATAAATAAAGGTGAACAGACTTTCTTTCATATCATCGACTGAAAGTGGGCAAAGATCAAACTCAACCACAACACAGGGAGGAATGCCTACAACCTAAAGAGGTGGTTTTACATGCATTTTAAGCAGTTTCAGAGTATATGACCACTACACAGGGAGGAATGCCTACAACCTAAAGAGGCGGTTTTACATGCATTTCAAGCAGTTTCAGAGTATATGCTCTTTTTACCCAACACACCAACCCCCTTGCAGTCATTATTTATCATGCTCCGTTTTTTCACTAAGACTTCGAGAGCTTGTTGAAGGCATTTGCTTCAATAGTTCCAACATTTTTTACCAGACAGATGCAATCAGATCACTTAAAAGCAATAGAAACTAAAATAAACAAGATCATGCAAAGACCACATCTAAGAAACAATTCTCTATCCAGAGCCTCACCGTACCACGGTGTACATAAATAAGGACAATGAAAAGTATCTTGAATGCATAGTTAAATAGCATGCAAGATTATGATATTTACCTGGAAACTAGCAATGCTTTCCTTCAACTCAACATATTTGCCGGGGGCACCGGTGAAAACTTCAGCCACGTGGAAAGGCTGACTCAAGAACCTCTGAATTTTACGGGCACGGGCAACTGTCAACTTGTCGTCCTCACTGAGCTCATCCATTCCAAGAATGGCAATAATATCTTGCAAATTCTTGTAGTTCTGGAGGACCTTCTGAACACCACGAGCTGTATTATAGTGATCCTCTCCAAGAATACGAGGAGAGAGCATACGTGATGTAGAATCAAGAGGATCAACAGCAGGGTAGATACCAAGCTCAGATATCTGAAACAAAATTTGAATCATCAGGAGAAGGCATGAATGCAAGGTATTTCTATAGCTCCTGTGCCAATAAATTCATATTACCTGTCGTGACAGCACAGTGGTTGCATCCAAATGGGCAAATGTAGTTGCAGGAGCAGGATCTGTCAAATCGTCAGCAGGCACATAGATAGCCTGGACAGAAGTGATGGAACCCTTCTTTGTGGTTGTAATACGCTCTTGAAGGCCTCCAAGATCAGTAGCCAAAGTTGGTTGATAACCGACAGCAGATGGGATACGACCAAGCAAAGCAGACACTTCTGAATTGGCCTGCGAGATCAAAGATATAAAATGAAGGGACAGAGTATTACAGAATGTTAAAACTTTGAGCATTAGCCAACCCAACACTTAGTGACTAGGAGTACTAACATACCTGAGTGAAACGGAAAATATTGTCGATGAAGAGAAGCACATCTTGTCCTTCAGCATCCCTGAAGTGTTCAGCAACAGTCAATCCAGTAAGACCAACACGGGCACGGGCACCCGGGGGCTCATTCATCTGACCGTATACCAGTGCGCACTTGCTTTCACTCTAGCACATACAAACATTTTGTTACAATGTTGCAAATTAACAACATACACATAATAGAAAATTATACACAATTGCAAGTATTTACCTGCTTGTCACCAAGCTTGATGACACCACTTTCCATCATTTCTCTGTACAGATCATTACCTTCACGAGTTCTCTCTCCCACACCAGCGAAGACAGAGAAACCACCTATTAAAGAAGAAGGCAACAAACACAGTAAGCCAAGTAAAAGATTACACAGGAAATCCAGGAAATAATTTACAGAAAATCACCAACCATGAGCTTTAGCGATATTGTTGATCAGCTCCATGATAAGCACAGTTTTTCCAACACCAGCTCCACCAAAGAGTCCAATCTTTCCTCCCCTTTGGTATGGTGCAAGCAAATCAACCACCTAACAAACAACAATAGATTAACTTACTCGCCTCAAGAATAAATTTAGTAAAAAAGATCATTTTTCAACCAAAAACTCACCTTGATACCCGTAACAAGAATCTGTTGCTCAGTAGCTTGCTCAACGAAAGCTGGAGCCTCACGATGGATTGGCAAATAGTGATCAGTCTCTGGAGGAAAATTGCTAAATTAGTGACAAAATACATTTCTAGAGACTTCTTCAATGCCCTACAATCTAGTAAGTAGTGTCTTACTAAGTTCGCCTCTCTCATCAATTGGTTCTCCAATGACATTGATAATACGTCCAAGAGTGGCCCTTCCAACAGGCACCTAACATCACAAACATAACATCAGCACCACAGAACAAGTCTTAACCATATGATATATCTCCACCAGATACATAACCAAGTAGTAATAACCCCCACACCCTCCATTAAAAAAAAGTAACTTTACATAAGCTATATGCTTCTGATTTCATTTGATAAGCTGATAACAGATCAAAACAAACCAAATCATTGACTATATAATCATCTTACTTGTGTTTCTAATAATCCAAAATCATGTCAAATAAAAATGGAATCTCAGTCACAAAAACCCTTTTCATAAAACAAACAAATAGATCTCACCATCTAAACAAAATTCAGATCTTAAATTCTACCAAAAAAAGTCAGCTTTTTCAAAGCTACTCACTCTGATTGGGGAGCCAGTGTTGAGCACGCGCTGCCCCCGAACAAGCCCCTCGGTACCATCCATAGCAATACAACGCACAACATTTTCACCCAAATGTTGAGCCACCTCGAGCACAAGTCGGATCTGATTATCAAGGACCTCGAGCGCGGTCAAGATCGCAGGCAACCCATCGTCAAACCTGACATCGACGACGGCTCCGATCACCTGGCACACTTTCCCGACGGCCCCTTTCCCGGTCTCCTCATCAGTGATCTTCCCGCCCCCGACTGCTGCCGTGGTGGGAGACGGCGGCGGAGCGGATTGCGCCGCGGCCGATGTAGCGTACTGCGCGACCCGGTTCAGCAAAAAGCCGGCGGGGGAAGGGGAGCGACCCCGGGGCTTGGCAGCGGATGCGATTGGGGCGGAGCCGCGGCGGAGAGATGCGGAGGAAGAGCGGAGGAAGCCTATAAGCCTCCGTGAAGCCATGGCTGAGTAAGGTGTGATCTTTTTTTTTGGAGAGAGAAGGAGAGCAGCGGAGATAGAAAGAGGAAGTGACTACTGCTAGGGTTTGAGGTGCATTTAGAGTGCGGTACTGTGTGAGTGTGTGCAGAGTTGTTACCGCATTACGGAACTCCTCAAAGTTTATACTATTTTTACTGTCTGTGTGTTGACCAGAGTTGTTACCGCATTACGGAACTCCTCAAAGTTTATACTATTTTTACTGTCTATGTGTGTTGACCGGGTAATTGGCTCCTTTTTCATTTGCAGGACTCCCTCCGTCTCCGTTTCATTAAGAGCGGAACGGTAGGTTTAGTCTTTTGGATTAATGTGAAGAAAATAAGAGTTTGAAATTGAGAATAGAAAATAAAAAGCAGAATAAGTGAATGGGATAGTAGGAATCTTGCCAAAAATGAAAAGTGTGTCTTTTAAAAAAAAACCTAATAAGGCAAGTGTGCCACCCTTAGTGAAACGGAGGGAGCATGTTTTTTTAGGGCAAAGTCTGGGGAAATGGAAAGACGGGATTTAACTAAAATAATAAAAGGTAAAAGGTATTAGTTATAATATTAAAAAATTATTATTCAATGTATAGTATTCATAAATTTTATAACCCGATTCATGCAGCCCACCAGTTTCATCTTCATTTCTTCTAATTTACACTTTAAACCTTGGTATTTCCATAGTTTATGGAAATACCGTCTTTCAAGAGACGAACACATTTTATAGAGCAAAGTGTATATAACCCTACATAATTGACGAAAGTGCACTCTGTGACAATTACAAGTGCAAATATAACCCTAGATATTTAGGTTATGACAAATGACTTCAGAGACCCTCAAACTATTGTGATTTGACCCTTTTGGCCCCTCTTTTATTTTTTTCGATCACTTTCGCTCTTGAACTAAAGAAACTGTTAACTATTGATACTTCCGTCCATTCTCTCCGTCTAATTGAGATTTTCCTCTATTTTCTGAAGTCAACTTGACTTTTTCGGGGGTAAAAACATTTTTGAATTGTCCCTCTGACTTCCTTATTTTGGAACGAAGTTAATTTTTTGTGTTTTCATTTGTTCCAACTCCAAACCCAGAAAAACCTTTCCATATTCTTACCTTTCCTAATTCCAACCTTTTCAAATTCTTCTTCATCCACGAACTGTAGCCTACATTTCCAACCGATGCTTAATCTTATCAAATGGCGCAATAATCGTTGAAGTTCCATTGGCGAGTTGCACTGTTGGTTGATTTCTGAAGATGGTGTGGGTATTTCGTTCAAGGGGTGCTAAATTTGACCATCGCAAGGAGTACGATAAGTTTTCATTACTCTTTAATCATTCAAAATGTAGGAAATTTGAGCATTTGTAATCAAATTTGAGACTGGGCTCTGTTTCTCTTAGAGTTAGGGTTTTTGTTCTTAAAAAAAAAAGTCTTATGTCGAGGATATGCTTGTGGTTTGAATTTCTGACACTTGGGCTTTGATGAATGGGCGTTGTGTTGGGCTGAAGAGCTATCGAAAATGAGTCGTGAATTTTTTTTTTGTTATTTGATTTCATTGAATGAATGCATGACATGCTAATTTTTTTTGTTTATTTTAGAATTTGAAGATAATAATCAGTGGGTTTCATTGTTGTGCAGAGGGTTTGTATGATAATTTTTCCATTGAGCTGAGACATGGAGGGCAGTTTGTAGGCGGTGAGGTAATCCATTATGAGAGAGGACGGGTGGATTATGTTGACAATGTCGACATGGACATGTTCTCCTTTGAAGAGCTTAAGGAAATGACAGGTGAAATTGGGGTGGAAGAGAGGTTGAAGTTCTGGACAATTGAACCTGGTTTTCCTGTAAACCTAGGATTGTATCGTATACATGGGGATGTAGAAATCAGGGAGATAGGCACATGGGTGAAGTTCAACAAAATTATTACTATAATTTGTGTAAAAGATTGGATGGGAGAGGGTATTACAGAGAAATGGGTGGCTGAGACTGTTCAGATAGACTTGTCTGATAGTGGTGAGAAAGGGATGGCTGATTGTGGTGAGAAAGGGGTGGCTGAGAGTAGTGAGAAAGGGGTGCCTGGGAGTGGTGAGGAAGGTTTAAGGGCTGAGAGTTGTGAGAATGGGGGTGTTGAAAATGAGGAAAATAATGTGGGAGAGATGTTGAAATAGATGAGGGCCAAGGTCTAGAAACTGGAGCAGATGGGGGGAAAGGTCTTGAAACTAAAAAAGATGTTGAAACGGACGAGGGCCAAGGTATTGAAGAGGAAGGGGTTGTAGTTTCGGAGGAATATTACGAAACTGACAGCAGTAACACTGATGTAGAACCTTTTACTGACGATGACAAATTTTGTGTTGATGATGACCTGGAGAAAAGTTCATCGAACAGCGGTAGCGAAGGTGAAACACGGGCTGATGAAGATGAGGAGACGCATGACTTAGAGGCTGATAATCCGAATGGTGTTGATAGTGTTGTACATGACTGGAATATAAGGCAAGTAGGTTTAAATAATGCTTGGGATTTTGGCATCGACGACGATGAGTTTGACAGGTGGTTGGACCTCAATTGAGTCAATTGATACAATTGAAGGAATCTCAGAGTTGGGTTCCTAATAATAAAGCGACTGGAAATTGTGATCACGCAGCAGAAGTTTGTACTCAGGCCGCACCGGAGCAGTAAGAAGACTAAACCTGCAAAAAAACAATGGTTAAGGAAAGGAAAGTATGGAGAATAGTAAGGGAAAGGAAAAAATGGAGAATTGTGATGATATATTGGATGAAGAGCATGGTGAAGATAGGGAAATGGAGTAGGAAGGGAATAAGGTGTATGAAGAAGCCAGTGATTGTGAAGGCCATAATGGAGTGCATTTTGTCGATTTCAACCCTGAAAGAGATATGTTGAGGCCCATATTTGAGATTGGGATGCAATTTTCTAGCTTAGAGAAGTTCAAGGAAGCTATTTGACATTACGCTATTTGGAAGAAGAAGGACATTAGCTTCCCGAATAATGAGAAGCACCAGGTCAGAGCTAAGTGCAAACAACCATGTTCTTAGGTTTGCTTTACATCAAGGATCAATAAGCTCTGTACCAGTGGCCTGTATATCAAAACATACAACGATGTCCACGAGAACTGCTCTCATCCACAGAAACAGAAATTTCTGAACTCCAAATGGCTTGCCAAGAAGTATGCTGAGAGGTTTAGAACAAATATGGCTATACCGATTAGATGTATTAGGCCAACCGTTGCTGAAGAATTCGAGGCCACAATTTCAAGAATTGTGACTTATAGAACCATGACGAGGGATGTGGAGCTGATAGAGGGGAATGTTGTAGAAAAGTACAAGAAAATTTATTAGTACAATGATGAGGTTAAAAGGAAGAACCCTGGGATGACAGTTGAAGTTGAGTTCACACCCTTTAGGACTGAAAATTGGAGTCCAAGATTTATGAGAATGTACTTTATTATTGGGCCTTTGAAGGAGAGACTTAAATTGTGTAGCCCGATTATTGGGTTGGATGGGTGTCATGTTAAGGGGGTATATCTGGGGCAAATTTTGGCAGCAATGGTTATTGATTCGAACAATGGTTGGTAGCCTTTTGCATGGGTAGTAGTTGAGAAAGAAGCAACCGTCTAGTGGACCAGGTTTTTGGAGCTTCTGAGGACTGATCTGGACATCCAAAATGAGCATCACTTCACATTTGTGTCTGACCAGCAAAAGGTATGATTTTATGACTTAATACTGATTTTGTGATGATTTAGTGATTAGCTTTCTTTCCAGATAATGTGCTGATTTTGTTGTGTTTTTGGGATGATTTTGTGATGGTTTATGATGACTTTTTGGTGATTTTTTTGTGAGTATTACTGTAATTATGTCATGATTTATGATGAGGCAGTAGTGATTTTGGGTTGATTATGGGAAAATTTAGTAATGATTAAAATGAAGATTTTGTGCTGATTATGGTAACATTTATTACTGATTATGGGATAATTTTGTGCTGTTTATAGTAGATTTTGTGCTGGTTGTTGGATCATTTAGTACTGATTTATAACACATTTTGTACTATTTTTTAGAAGATTTTGTGCTGATTAGTGGATCATTTAGTACTAATTTAGAGCACATTTTGTACTGTTTTAGAGCATATTTTTTACTTTTATGGTTTTTTTAATCTTAGGTTGATTTAACTTGATGTTTATTGTAGGGTTTGGACAGGGCTTTAACTGAGGTCGTTCCTGGAGAAACTCATCGCTACTGTGTGGCTCACTTGTACCGCAACTTCAACAAAAAACATGGAGGCAAAATGTTGAAGGGGATGTTATGGTCAATTGCTGGGAGTGCTACAGAGGAGCTATGCAAAGAACAAAAGGCAGAGCTAGAGGCCTTTGACCCTGCATCATACCAATCTGTGAGAGAAGCTCCCCATCCTATGCACTGGTGTAAGGCCTTCTTTTCACACCATACTAAATGTGACATGCTGACTAATAATATCTATAAGGCTTTCAATGGTTACAGTTTAGATGCTAGGGATAAGCCAATATTGACCTTGATGGACACAGTTAGGGAGTTTCTAATGGATATGATTCAGAGAATGAGACTTAGCATGCTTAAATGGAAAAGGCCTATTGGGCCTCTAATTTGGAAACTGTTAGAGATTAGGATTAAGTCTTCTTTTAAATGGACTTTTGTCTTTAATGGAACTGATGGGTATGTGGTGAAGAGCCCCACTGGTTATAGGTCTGCTGTTGATGTTAGGAAGAGATGTTGTAGTTGTGGTGTTTGGCAGCTAACTGGATTGCCATGTACTCATGCAATCTCAGCGCTGAAACATAGATGAGTTGAGGTTTATGACTATGTTGATGAATGCCACTCTAAGGATAGGTTTCTTGCTATGTATGAGAATGTCATTTTTCCCATCAGTGGCCAAGGGAGTTGGCCAGCTTCGACAAATGGCATAATTCTAGACCCACCAATCCCAGTTAAACAAACTGGTAGGCCTAAAAAAGCCTGGAATAGGGAGCCTGATGAACCAAGGAACCAGGGCAATAAAATGAAAAGATTGGTAGCAATTAATTGTAGGATATGCAAAGTTGAGAGTCACAATTCTAGGAAATGTCTACAAAACTACACCTCTCGAATGGGTACATCTCGAATGGAGCCAATGGAACCCCTCCACCTGAAACTTCATCTCTCGAATGGGTACCTCTAGAGTGGGCACCTCTCCAATGGGTACCCCTTGAGTGGGCACCTCTCCAATGGGTACCAGGTGAAAGGGTACCTCTCGAATGGCACCTATCGAATCGGCACCTCTAGAACCCATCCAATGGAACCCCTCCACCTGAAACTTAACCTTTCGAATGGATCCAATGGAACCCCTCCACCTGAAACTTCACCTCTCGAATGGGCACCTCTCAAATGATTCCAATGGAACCTCTCCATCTGAACCTTCACTTCTCGAATGGGTATCTCTCGAAAGGGTACCTCTCGAATGGGTATCTCTCAAAAGGGTATCTCTCGAATGGGTACCTCTCGAATGGATCCAATGGAACCTCTCCATCTGAACCTTCACCTCTCGAATGAGTACCTCTAGAAAGGGTACCTCTCGAAATGGTACCTCTCGAATGGGTACCTATTGGATGGGTACCTCTCGAAAGGGTACCTCTCGAATGGGAACCTCTCGAATGGGAACCTCTTGGAAAGGCACCTCTCAAATGGGGACCTCTCAAATGTATCCAATGGAACCACTCCATCTGAACCTTCACCTCTCGAAAGGGTACCTCTCGATTGGTACTTCTCGAACCCATCCAATAGAACCCCACCACCTGAAACTTCACTTGTCGAATGGGTACCTCTTGAATGGATCCAATGGAACCCCTCCACTTGGAACTTCACCTCTCGAATGGGTACCCCTCGAGTGAATCCAACGGAACCCCTCCACCTGAAATTTCACCTCTCAAATGAGCACCTCTCGAATGGTACCTCTCAAACCCGTCCAATGGAAACCCTCCACGTGGAACTACACCTCTCGAATGGGTACATCTCGAATGAATTCAACGGAACCCCTCCACCTGAAACTTCACATCTCGAATGGGTACCTCTCGAATGGCACATCTCGAATCGGTACCTAACCCTCCCAACACCTTCTCCCCAAAAACCAATCACAAATCTCTCTACAAATGTCAACTACTTAACACAATCTCCCAAAACCTTAAACTTCTCCATCAACATTTCACATTCTTTTTAGGATAGCCACAATAGAACTTAGATTTTGGTTTGGGTTGTGACATGGTGACAATTGTGGCATAACTAGATCACTTGAACATCTAGTCACCACCTATTGCTCAAAAGGTAAATGTTTAATTCTTGGTGTTGTGCTTATCTGCATATTATATCAATAAAGTTCTTCATAACATATATGTTTATTATGGCTTGCAATTATGATTTTTTTTAAATATATTTATATAATAACCTTGGAGCGTGCCAAGTGGTTGAGTTGGGTGGGGAAAGTGGGTAGGACACGGGTGGACATCAAGTACGATAATTGGCACGAGGTCCCTAGATAATACAAAGAGGTCTTTTGGATGGAATGCAAGGTAACCAATATAACTTCTTTCTTTCATTAAGCTTTTACCATTTTCCATTCATCTACAGTTAAAATGAATTGATGATGGCGTACTTGATCATGATTCTATATGATTATTGTAGAGGCCCTTCGAGATCGATTGTCCAGATTTGGATGATCTGAAGAAGAAAACTATGGCTATGATGTCAAAAAGTTGGAGAGAACACAAGTACACATTGTCTAGAGATTACATATTCTCTAGTGAAAAGGGTGCTTGTCCATGGTTGACATATACACATATTCAACCGAATAGCTGGGAAATTCATAAGAGACGAACATTGGAAAATGTAGAAATGTAAGTAATTTTATTTTTCAAAAAAATATGCATCTACATATTACATCCATTTCAGTTTTAAAAATGATTGTCATATCCCAAATTATGGTATGAGGGAAGAAAAAAAATTAATGCTAAGAAAAACAAAACACCACATCGGAAGAGCAGGGATGGATATGGATTAGCGGCCCTCGAACTAGTCAAAGAACATTTTGAAATGGATGTGAAGACTGCAATTGATGGGGGGATGAGCGAGAAAGAAGCAATGGCGTCCGTCAAACCAATAGATGTAGAAGAGATCAATAGGTGTGATCTCTTCTTGAAGAGCTGGCAAAACAAAAAGGGTTGGTACGATAAACCTCCCATTATTATAGTCGTTGAACCAGTGGTAAGATTTCATATTAATTCTAATTATAATGCGGCTAATTTTTCCCTTCTTTTGCTACTCATGACACTATTTACATGTGAAGGAAAATTTAAAGAAAGACCAACTGGAGGGTCGATTCATCTCTACGGGTAAGCACGATATTCTTCATGAGGCTACGGGTAAACCCGACCACCCGGGTCGTGCAAGATCATTTATGTCACAAAGAGAGGCATTTGGGATAGTTCGATCATACCATCGGCCCAAACCATCGAGGCTCCACGTGTTGCAATAAGAAACACTATATAGAGACAAACGGGTAGAGCAACAAGAACTGTTTATTCAAAAGTTGGTCGAGCAAACAGGGCTCCTAATACCCGAGAATTTGGATGATTTGACACTCGGTTGGATGCCACCATCTGGAGGATCACGACATTCGCCGGGAGAAGTTGAGATGAAGCACCAACTGATTCTTGATCCAGGAATCCACAAGGAAAGTGACACTGTCAAAGCCATTGTGTCACCTAAAAATATGGTTAGTTGAATAAAATGACTTCATTTTTAATGAATTTGGATACATATTTATTTTACTTTATTTCTATTCTCCCTCACAATCTAGACGTCTAATTTGTGTGAACTATATATTGATTGAGGTGAAAAGGGTGTTCCCCTTCACGTTTCCAATGGAATTCTACATGAATCGATGCGACATCATCATGTCGTCCTAATTTCTAATGGGATTGGTAGAGTTTCAATGGAGAACCTGAAGGTCCTGAAAGCCCTTTTACAGATTCCCAAAGGTGAGTACAAAAGAGTGAGATCCGCATGGGAAACGTTTCTTCTATGGCCTCGTCACTTTATTTACGCAGACCCGATCAAAGATCTTCATTTGAAGGAGACAACAACGACCAAATGTAAGCCCACCATTGAGGCGCCAAGGATTGGAAAGGCCCCTATCACCCATGCCTAAGTAATTAAAGAGTCGTCGCATTTCGTGAGAGACTTGTATGATTTCATGGTCAAACACAAACATAACTCAACTTACCTATTATTGGGTGATGAGTGCGTGTTCAGTCAAAAGCGAGAAATCATCGCATTATGGACTGACTTCGAAGACCTATGGGGATGTGACCAATTGAACCAGACGATAATGTCTTTGTACTTATTGTAAGTTATATAGAATTTCCATACATATACTGTTTTTTAAATAGTTGCTCCACTTTTCGTCGTGAATGACATACAATTTTATTTCAAAGATACATGTATTATTTTGCTAATCAAAAGGAAAATAATTGGATAGGGTATTTGTGCCCGGTGTTTACTCAAGAAATCAGATGTACTGATCTGGATAGTGTTGACTACATTCGTAAAAATATTGAAAGGAAGGACAAAACAATATTTGTTTCACCGTATATTGAAAGGTGGTTCATACACATTTTCTTCATTTAAGTTGATCAATCAATAAAATATTTGTTAATATTTTTCTCCTATGTTGTAGAGACCATTGGAGATTAATATTTATTGTCCCCGACAAGAAGCGCGTTTATTGGATAGATCCTCTGCACAACCAACCATCAGAATTGTTCGTTAAGATATTGGTTGACTTTTTTGAAGGTTTGGGGGAAGCACGGTAATATGGATTTGGATACAAATCAAGGCGTGATTTCCTTTTCATATCAAGAAATTAATTTCACATTTCTTAATGTAAATATAACTTTTATTACTTAGTACAAGAAGCAATCAAATGCGTGGGAACGCAGCTATTACATAATGCTTTACGCGGCAGAGTGTGTCCCATATGTGCGTGAGGATTACTTGGAAATCAAAGAAGTGAGTACTAAGATGATTCATTCGAGAATGTTTTAAAGCAGCATATGTCATGCCAATTCTGATGTTGTTATTGTTTCACATATTTTTCCAAAGGTTGTCAAGTTGTATTCAAAACATGATATCAACAGTGCAAGAACTTTCTTGGCTAGGTATCTTGCGTACTCCTGCTCCTATTCAATTGGGCATCCCAATGGGGAATTGTGAGATATTTGATGACATAATTGTGTAACATAGATTTTTGGTGACTTATATTCCTATCTATAGATTGTTTCTTTCTTAGCATACTCTATAGATTTTTGATATCTAGTGTCATCTTGTCTTGCATTATGTACAATCTGGACTGGTGTTACGAGACTTTCGAGAATCCGGTATAAAATGAAAAAAATGAATTTTACCATCTGATCCGACTGAGTTCCGACTTAGGAACTACTTTCTTTCCCTATTGTCATATTTAATGTAGTCCAGAAAAGAAGCTCCTCACTCGGAACTAAATACATCAGAAGAAGTTTCGGACTTGTAACTGAGAACACAAAAAAATTATTTATTTGCAAAAAAAATCAGTAAATGTCCAGAATTGATCCCCGATGAAGGAACATGTTATGAAGCACAGACAATGTTCCGAGTCCGTAATATCATTTCTGCTGACTGTGTCTGACCATAGGTTCAACACTCGGAACTTAGGCATAGATTCCTCACTCGAAACCTTAAAGGTAGTCCGAGACTCGGATTACCAGTTCCACACTCGGGACTACTACCAGTTCCGTACTCGGAACTGCTCATGAAGTCCGAGCATCAGACAACTTGTTATGATATTGGAACTGATTAAAAGTGGTTCCAGGGTGCGATCAAAGGCGGTTGATAACCAAAGGAACAACCTTTAATAGGCCTAGTTTCCACTAGTGGGATGAGAGTAAAAAGAGTCAAGAGGGAACTGTGGTTAAAATGACATTATGTTGGAAGAAGATGATGCGCCTACTCGAAGCCGAACTCTTTCATGAAGATACTATGTCGTATCAACACTAAAATTTATTCTAAGTGTTAGTACGAATTCTTTCGTGCTAACACAACAACATACTTGCACTAACGTTTTTGTGCAAATACGATGCATATCAACACTAAGATTTATTCTAGGTGTTGTCAAATTTCTTTTATGGATAGAATTTGAAAGTGTATGGATGTGAAATTATTAACACATTCAGATAGTAAACATGTGATTTGGTGCTAATAAGGATAGTTGTTCCTCACATTTTAACGGTTACGAAATTTATATGCACAAAAAACAAAAGTACTAGTGCTTTCACATGCTATATAAAGACTTTTTTTTACTGAAACATATGTTATTTATTAGATAAGGTTGATTTTAACTTTTAACTACATGAAATGTTTTAGAAAAATATTAATACTTTCATGCGCTATATCAAAAAAATATTGGGCATTATCTGTCACAAATTAAAGAGTTGTCTTCTAACTATAGTCAAGGTTGTATATCAAAACATAATTACATTTCTAATTTTAAAAATAATGAAATTTAGAATTGTGACTCTAATGTTTTTTTTAAAGCAAGTTTGAGTTTGTAAAAGATTATTATAAATTAAAAGTTTGAGTGGAAAAAATAAAAGAAAAGGGAAGGGTAATAAGAGGGATCATGTCACAAACACCTTAGTGTAAAGGGATGGGGTAAAAAGTATCAAACTCAAGACCTTGGGTAAATATGTGTTGTTATTAACCACTAGGCTACTGCCATATTCATTGATAAACCAGGACTTTATTATATATATTTACACAAATACATTATTATTTAATAATATAGTCAACATACACAGTGGTTCTAGATCATTTACTAATATAGTATAATGGTAATTCGACAAAATAACCAAATCAATAAAAAAAATCTAGTGGGACCAAGGTAAGGGGGAGTTGAATTCACAACTTCCTCAACTTTAATGTGGTAATTTACCACTAGGATGCTGCCATACTCGTTCGTTGATTAACCCGAACTTCTCATATATACTTAATCCTTTATATTATTATACTTTAGGGGAAAATGCGAATATAACCTATTATTTTGCGAAAGTTCCGATCTAACTCCGTAGAATCTGAAAGTGCAAATCTAACCCTAAGATTTTGAGCAATTGTACAAATATACCCAAATTGTACTATCCCCTTGTGAACTTTAGGAATTTAGACGGTGACCTAATTTGAAAAGACAAAAATACCCTTAGTACACGAAAATATTACAATATTTTAAATAAAATTAATTTTTTAATTTCCGTTTACTATTTTGGTTCTAGAAATAAAAATAGGGCTTTAATCTTGTTTAATACAGTTGAGCTGCTATTACTGAAACGAAACAATTTCTCTTTTCATTAAGAAGGAGTTATTACTGATAACTTTATACGAAATTTAATTCAAATTAATTTAAATAAGTCTACCTTTTATTTATTATTTTGAACTAAAATGGACTAAATTAAACGTAATAAAATAAAATTATATAAATTCACATAAAATAAAATAAAAATAAACTATATTAGATTAAAATAAAATATATTTGTATGTATTAATACTAATATAATTAATAGTTGTAAAATAGTTTATAGAAAGGAGCTAAACCAACATAAAATAAAATAAATTAATATTAACTAAATTAATACTTCTATTTAAACTGAAATCAAATAAATTGAAATGTAATTAAGCTTAAAAGAGCCTAATATTAGTAAAAAAAGAGCATATATAGGATTATATCTAATTTAAACCACAAATTATTTTACTTTTCAAGCAATAAACGTCCAACAATGAAGTGTGTACATGCATCGACCATCGACGACGATGACCCTCGTCCAACACAACCAATAGCGCCGACCACTAATGAAGTTGTTCACATTCAAGCACCACTAGCGCTGACGTCAGCAGTCGACCACCACCGTTAAACACCGATAAAAATTACCACAAACCCCCACACCATCGACCCCGCCACTAACCTTTGACCTTGACCACTACCACTACCACCACCTCGACCGCAACCGCCAACCTTCACCACCAACCATCTGCGACGACGACTATCACCCCTAATCACAGACAATGGCAATCGTCACTGTCGACCACCACCACTACCCGCCGATTGTGACAAACACTATTATTTCAAAGAGAACTATATTGAGAAAGAGTCTAGAAAAAACTTAAAATGAATCAATTCTCCAACGCATTCAACAAATGAAGAATTATAAATTTCAGTTGTCTCCTATTATTTCGAAGGTTAATTGTACGCATGTATTAAAACATGTACACTGTATTTAATTTGTTTTTGTTCATTTATTATTTTACCGCTTATACAAATTTTATTGATTTTTTTAGTCACTTCACTTGAATATTTGTTATGCATTTACCACATGGAGTAGAAAAAATCCAAAGTGAACTGCTCCCTTCGTCCCACCTCAATTTGCATAGAGAGAAATTGAGGTGGTATTTATCTACAGTAATCGAATGACATAAAGTTGGCTAAACATTGGCATTTTTTACCGTGGCAAAGGACAGAAAAGCAAAGACTTTTCTCTGCTATGTCCATTTTCATTTTTACCCCATTTTACCCCCAGATTTTATCCCCATTTCATTTTCCTTGTTCCCTTGAGATTGCATTTCAAAGTTCAATTCAAAGTTTGGATTTAACTCGGAAGCAAAAAACCCAAAAAAACGTCCGGCAAAGACAAAAAACGGGAAGTAAAAATCAATCGGAAGACCACAAAACACAAAAAACCAGAAGCAAAAAATCCAAAAACACATAAGCAAAAATCAATTGAAGACCCAAAGACAAATAAATCAGAAGCAAAACAACCAAAAAAATTCATAGCTTTCCACAAAAAACAATCGGAAAAAAAAACAATATCAAGTCGGGAAAAAGAAAGCACATAGCTTTCCATACTCGGATCAGAAGCAAAAAACAACAAAGATTAGATCGGGAAAAAGAAAGCACATAGCTTTCCACACTTAGATCGGAAGCAAAAAATGATCAGAAGGCAAAAAGAACAAAAAGCATCCAATAGGGAAAAAGGCACAAAGCTTTTCACACTCAGTCTGGGAAAAAAATGAGAAGAAGGAGAAGAGATGGGGAAAAAATGAGAAGAAGGAGAAGAGATGGGAAAAAATGAGAGAGAAGATGGATATGGAATTTGAAAGGAGAAGAGAGAGAGATGGGGTGATTAAATAGAGTTTGGAAGGATAAATACTCCATTCTGTCATAAGAAAAGAGGTTGGTCCAAAAAATAAAATACTCACAACTTTAAGGGCAAAAATATCTTTTTTGAATGGGTCAATTGAGCCTATTTTGGACAAATTCAAATTTTACAATTTGAGCTGGACACCCTTAAATAGAAAATGTGCAGTTTGAGTTGGGTCGGAGGGAGTATGTCTCTAATTGGAATCACTAAGTAAATTTTGCCCCGTGTGTGTGTGGTTTATCTAATGGTATCGATTTAAGTACTGGAGTTGTTAGGTTCTATGAACTGGCATCGTTTTTATTTAATTTTTTAAATAATGAGCACCCTAAGGTGAGGGATTTATATTAGGTTCCCCAGGCCTTTTGAACAACCGCAAAAGCAATGTTTACATCCAGAGTTTGATTCGTGTCCATTGAGGCAGCATCGTTGCCTCCAAAAGTCCTAAGAACTAACTATAATTACGGATGACTATACAACGAAGATCCTAGCTGTTTTGTAGTTGCGATCCAAAGGGGAGAATCTCCACCCCTCGTGTTAATTCTCTCCTTTGGCCAGGCAACCACAAGGAATTCCAAAAGAGAACTTGAATCTTTCGGAGATCAGAGAAAAAGAGAACTTAGAGCTGAATAGTACTAGCAGCATCTAGGCTGTGGTGTAAAAGTCACAAAATGTGATGAAGTTCTTGTACAGGTTTGCTGCGAGGCTGTGAGCATCCACTTCGATGTAAACTGGTTCCGCAGGAGTACAGTTCATGTGGTGTACAGATCTGCATAAAAATGTAATAACAATCAGCAGTATCATGTCCTTTGAAAGCCCTATTTTATACTTCTAATATGAGGAACCTGCTGCATATCCAAGGAAATGAGTCCCCTAATCTGTGGTGGAAAATTATGCAGGTTAAGAGGCTGGTTATGAGAAGAATGATGTTTCGCAATTGCATTCGCCACAGAGTTACACTCTCTGTATATATGTCTTAGATCAGCTCCCTGTAGTAACTTATTGATCTTTTAAGCCAAATTGAAATAGTTCCAGTTTGCTGAGTATGGATTTAGAATCATTTTAATGGCAGAGAGTGAGTCCGATTCAATTGTTAAGGGGTTGTGTCTGTGTGGAAAAGCATGGCAAGCAACCAGAATGGCTTTAAGCTCAGCATGGAGAGGGGACTCAGCCTCAATAGAGACAAACTTAACTAGGAGAGGGCTTCCCGTACTATCCCTAACAATAATCCCAGCAGCAGACGTATGAGGAAACCAAGATGCATCAGTATTCATTTTTATGGAATTAACCATAGGCTTTTCCCACCAGACTGAGCACAGATTTGGCTTGGGAGAAGGTCTGAGAGGAGGAAAAATATATCTAAGGGTCAAAGAGATTACAGTAGAATGGCTCATCTTAGCAGGATAAGAGTATAATGAGAGTTTGACTAGCTCAGATATCTCTTTACATATTAGATCAGCAGAGAATGGAACCTGGTCAAATAAATATCTATTCCTGGCCTTCCAAAGCCCCCAACAAATAAGAGAGGGAAGCATTTTACAGATCAGTTGCATGCCCTTGGTTAAATCTGGGCAGTACCAACATGAGTAAAATCTTTGAGACAGAGATTGGTGCTCAGAGAAATCAAGGTCTATTAGAGAAGTCATTTTACTCCATATCGATTTTTCCAGTGTACAGGAAATAAAGAAGTGATCAACAGAATCAGAGTGGCAACACACAGGGCATTTTGAAGCCAAGCTATATCCACAGGTTATCAGAACATTATCAAAAGGAAGGAAAGAATGTAGCAGCTTCCAAGTAAAAATTGAGACCTTTTTTTGCAGCATTATATTCCACACATTTTTAGAGACCGGGAAGTTACCTGTATAGTTCATGATGGTGAAGTAAGCTGATTTAAAGGAAAATGCCCCCGTGGTATTAGGTTTCCAAATGATCCTGTCCTCCCTATCTTCTACCAGTACAGCATCCTGCAAAAATAATGCAGAATCATTGTCCAGATATGGTAAAAATTGCCCTAGAATATCAGGTTTATCTCTAATGAAATAAGATATTGAGTAATGCATAAAGGTCTGTAGTAAATTGCTTGGGATCATATTAATCAGTGGTCCCGAGGGACACCCGTTAGATGTCCAAGCATTACAAGCACCTTTACCATGAATGATTAAAGAATTTTCTTCAGCAATGGAGTTGATGTTGCAAATTCTTTTCCATGTAGTAGAGGTTCTGTATGAATCAGGTAGAGACCAAAGCAGTTTTGACCATAGGGTTAGACCTAACTGGCTTTTCCACCAAAGCTTAAGGGAACAAGCATCTATTATGCCACTGATAGATCTAAAGCCTAGGCCGTTTAGTGATGTTGGCTTAGCAAGCTCAGACCATTTTTTCCATGTTTTGTTTCTCTTCCCATCAGTTTCTCCCCAAAAAAACCTAGCCAATTTTTTTTCAAACAATCTGATAATTTGGTTTAATTTGACCGTTTAATCTGATAATTAGGCCGTTTTGATTTAATTTGGCATCAATTTTGTTTGATTTGAACAGCAATTAGCTAGTCACTGTATCCATTATTATGTCTCTAATTGGAATCACTAAGTAAATTTTGCCCCGTGTGTGTGTGGTTTATCTAATGGCATCGATTTAAGTACTTGAGTTGTTAGGTTCTATGAACTGGCATCGTTTTGATCTAATTTGGCATCAATTTTGTTTGATTTGAACAGCAATTAGCTAGTCACTGTATGTAAATAATGGATTTGTATTACTATTTGCAGACTTAATTATGATGATGAAAAAGCTGAGGGATGAGATGCAGAAAGAGCTGTCTCTAAGTCGTGATGTTGCATGTTAGAATAAAGCAAGTTATCATTAGATAATATTTTATTCCATTTTAATGACTAGTACTAGAGTTATATTTAAATTAGTCTTCTTTGTACTCTTTATATATTCCTAATCATTAATCAGAATCATTATGAGAAATTACTTTATTATGGTATCAGAGTAAACCTGGTTCTAAAAACCTCCTCTCTCTTTTTCGGCCGCAGCCTCTCCCTCCTCCTTGCTTCTGCCGCCGAAAATTGACTGGGTGGAAATTATTCTATCAGATTGCTCTGATAGAATGATTTGCCGTAAGGAATTGTATTATTGATAAATGAATATATAGAGAATACAATAGAGGTGTAATAAGGAAAGAACTCTAATCATAATAAATCATAATCTAATCAGTAATCTGATATATCCTAACACCCCTCACAAGCGAAGCGTCAGATGCTCACCGACGCACAACTTGGACCTAAAGAACTCGAACAGCGGACGAGAGAGCCCTTTGGTGAAAATGTTCGCCGTCTGAAGAGAAGTCGGAACATGAGTAACACTCAGCTTTCCAGATGTCACCAACTCACGAACAAAATGATAGTCAATGTCGATGTGCTTCGCCCGCTTGTGCGCCACCGGATTCTGAGCCAAGAAGATAGCACTACTATTGTCGCATAACAGCAGTGGAGAACCAGAAAGCGGAACCCAAAGATCAAGAAGCAAATGAGTGAGCCATACCACTTCTGAAGCAGTGTTGGCGAGAGCACGGTATTAAGACTCATTACTAGAGCGAGAAACTGTGGGCTGTTTCTTGGCACTCCAAGATACCAGATTCCCACCAAGATAGACCACATAACCATAAGTGGACCGACGAGTCTCCAGACAGCGAGCCCAGTCAGCAACAGAGTACCCTAACACATCAGGAGTACTAGCAGAACGAAAGCTAAGACCAAAATGAAGAGTGCCATGAACATACCGCAAATTCTGTGTCACTATAGTGAAATGGTCATCTCTGGGAACCTGAAGATACTGACTCACCGTGTTGACCGAGAATGCCAAATCCGGGCGAGAGATGGTGAGATACTGGAGAGCACCAACAAAAGAACGATAAAGTGTAGGATCCCGGAAAGGAGGACTGGTAGAGCTGTGAAACTGAGAACCAGCGAAAAATGGGGTAGAAACAGGTGCTGCATCAGACATACCGGCCCGATTCCAAATATCACGAGCATACTTTGCTTGGCCAAGAAGTAACCCTGAGGAGGTAGGCAAAACTTCAAGACCAAGAAAGTAATGAAGAGAACGAAGATCCTTGATCACAAACTCTCTGTGTGTCCGATCGATGAACTGGCCAAGAAGCGTCGAGTCATTACCTGTAAGAATGATATCGTCCACATATACAAGTACGTAGAGTAACGACGACCTCTCGAGAGGACAAATAAAGAAGTATCAGCTGAGCTGCACCGAAAACCAAGCTGTGTCAAATAGCTGCTAAATTGCTAGAACCAAGCCCGGACAGCCTGCTTAAGACCATAAATGGCCTTTCGCAAGCGACAAACATAGTCTGGATGAGCGAAATCCTGATAACCAAAAGGCTGCTTCATGTAGACTGGAACATCAAGAACACCATTAAGGAAAGCGTTCTTGACATCCAACTGATGAAGTGGCCAGGAACGCATGGTGGCTATGGCGAGAATCGTACTAACAGTGGAGGCTTTGACCACATGACTGAAAGTGTGATCAAAATCAAAACCCGGAATCTGCAAGAAACCCCGAGCCACAAGTTTAGCTTTGTGACGCTCAATAGTGCCATCTGGTCGATATTGAGCCTATAGACCCATTTGGAGCCAACAATGTCAACATTCGAATGTCGAGGCAGCAAATCCCAAGTGTGCTGACCACTAAGAGCGGCCATCTCATTATCCATGGCTGAAACCCAGGCTGGATCTTGAAGGGCAGAGCGATAATCAGTGGGCTTTATCTGAGAAAGGAGTTCGGCAGTGAGACCATGAGCAATAATATCTGAATAATCCCAGTACTGAATGGCACCAGTAGTAGACCGAGTAGCCATATGATGGGTATGAAGCTGGGGCGGCGAGGCTGGAGGAGTCGAACCAGCTGACGATGCCGAAGAAGATCGAGTTACACTGACCGGAGAGTGGCCATCGGAAGTCACCGAAGAAAGGATGGCCGGTACTGGCTGAGATGTGGTGGCTGGTAGCTGAGAGATGGTGGCCGTTGGCCGAGGAGCTGGGTCTGGGTTGGCCATCCAGATAAAGCATGGTGGTGAAGGAGGGGCGGCTGGAACAGGCACAGGCGTGGTAGCCCTAATCGGTGAAGTAAAAGCTCCATAAAAAAAAATGAAATTTCCAGATCTAAAATAGAACGACTATTCGCGGAAGATGAGACATAAGGGAATAAGGTTTCATCAAAGCGAACATGGCGAGAGACATATATACGCCCAGAAGTGGGGTCGACACACTAGAAGCCCTTGTGACGAGGGCAGTAGCCAAGAAAAACACACGGAATGGATCGCGGTGCAAACTTATCAGTAACAGTGGCACGCAAACATAAAAATGCACGACAACCAAATGGGTGAAAGAGGGTATAGTCAGGCACATGACCAAAAACAACCTCAAAAGGTGATTTCCCACCAAGAACTGAACTAGGAAGACGGTTAATGATGTAAACCGCAGAGGAGAAAGCTTCCACCCAATAACAGTGTGGCACGGAAGAGTGAAAAACATGGCAAGACCAGTCTCTGTGATGTGACGATGCTTCCGCTCAGCTCGGCCATTCTGAGCAGGTGTATAGGGTGATGACATCTGATGATGAATGCCACATGATATGAAGTGAGCCTAAAGTCGATGATTAGTAAACTTTGTATCACCATCGGTCTAAAATTTTTTAACCCTAGTAGAAAACTGGGTCTCAACAAATTTCTGAAACTGGATAAATGTTTCATAGAAGTCCGACTTATACCGCATCGGGAAAAACCACGTGAATCGTGAAAAATTATGTGAATCGCGAAAAATCATTGATGAAAATGGCATAATAAGAAAAACCACCTGCCGATAAAACATGGGCTGGTCCCCACAAATCACAATGCACCTTTTCTAACAAACCAGTAGCACGCTTGTCACTAGTGGAAAAAGGTAAACTGCTACTCTTGGCCATCTGACAAGAAGAGCAACTAATGAATACGGGCATAGTGGAAGTGACAGTAATGTGGCCACGTTGACTTAATAACCGAACATTATCATGAGACACATGACCGAGGTGAGAGTGCCACTGCTTAAAAGAAGCCTGGAGCTTTCCAGAGTGTAATTCACCTAAAAAGCTGGAATCACCAGTCTCAAGAAAATAAAGACATAAACTATGACGACCTTGACCAATTATCTTCCATGTATGCTTGTGCTCAATGGAAAATGCGTTGGCTTCAAATATAACACGGACAGGTAAATCATGAGTAAGCTTACAGGTAAATCATGAGTAAGCTTACTAATGGACAATAAACTTCTAGTAATCTTAGGGACCACAAGGACATCATTAACAGAAAAACCAGAGAAATGACATTGGTCGATGTGAGAAATAGATAATTATTCACCATTTCCAACAAGAATAGAATTAGAACCATGATAACATTGTACCTTATCAAGGTGACTGGTGCGAGCAGTGATATGAGATGTAGCACCTGAATCAACGATCCACTGATTCGACGAAGAATGACGGTTGGGACCATTCAAACCAGCCTAAAACAACACCTTGTCCTCAATCCAATTAGTGGAGCAATCTTCCCGAGATATAGGGCCCAAATAAACCATAGTGAAGGACGAAAAATTGCACAAAAATTGACTGGGTGTTGACGAGAATTTGAGCAACTCGTGAGAAAGCGCTTCAACTCACTGGAATTTGAGCAACTCGCGAGAAACAGCTTCAACTCGCGAGAAACTGTTTCAACTCGTGAGAAAGTGGAGGACACGAGAAATACTTTTGTTGCGCGAGTCAACTCGCGAGTGGCTTTCACGCGCTGGAGTCTTCTTCTTCTTCGTGGGCGCGTGGATCTCGCCGCAGGAATCTTCTTCTTCTTTGGACGATACTGATGAAGAGGTCGGTGGCACTGCTAGAAGAGAATGACAACGAAGAAGGAAACACCACTGGAAGAAGGCGTTGCTGGAGTCTTAAATACAAGCCGGAGATGGACACTTGATTCACCGGTGATGAAGCGAAGGAAAATTGAGAGGACGCCGGAGATGAATACCGCCGCTGGAACACCGTTGGTTGAAGAAAGGAAGCCGAAAGATGACGACGCCAAAAGAATTACTGCCAGTGGACGGAAAAGAGCCACCAGAGGTTGCCACAATTTGCTGGAATTTGACCAAAATTTGATCGGAAAAGAGAGAAGGAGGGAGGCGCGAAACAAGAAATTAAAATTTTAGGGCTTAGGATCAGAACTTGCTCTGATACCATTATTTGCTCTGGCAGCGACCGATGTTCCAATTTCTCACGTACTCCATTGTATGCCGATGTTTTATCTCGTGCCAAAAACCAAGAGGCTTTTCTGAAAAATTTACAGGACCATTCAGCCCCAGCCACTGGGCCTGCCGCCTTCATAGTAGGCATTTCCCCTCGGCCAGCAACGCGTGGGATCACGCACCGGCGAGGGGTGGTGGCGCATCCGGTTCATGCACCGACAGTGGAGGCTATTTTGGCGGACGGTAAGGTGGCAAGTCCGGCGGTCAATTCATGGCAGGGGCTGGTCATGGTCGGTCACAGTGTACTTGGTGTGGTCGTCCCGATCACTATGTTGCGACTTGTTACAAGATGCTAGCTTAGACTAATTCTCAGGGTCCAGCTAATTGTACATACTCCACTCATCTGGCTAAGCGTTTTCAGTCATCACTGCAGTTAGAGCCTACTGCACGGTCCTTTGATTGGTATGTTGACTCCAGTGCCACCAGTCATATGGCATCCTCCGCCCCAGGCTTGGAGTCTGCCTCCCTATATTCTGGAAATTCTCATGTTTCTGTTGGTGATGGAGCTTCTATTCGAATCTCTCATGTTGGTGATGCTAAACTTTCTGATGATTTATGCCTGCATGATATTCTAGTTGTTCCCAATATTACTATGAATCTGCTGTCTATTAGTAAACTGACCAGAGATTTAAATGCTTTTGTCACTTTTGATGATTAGAATTTTGTCATTCAGAACAAAGTTTCCATGGTAGTCGTGGGCAGGGGCCACAGTGATAGTGGTCTCTATGTTTTGGATAAAGGAGATTCAACATTTTTCTCGCATTTACAGCAGAATAAAGGATGGGCATCTTATGAGTTGTGGCATGCTCGCTTGGGTCATGCTTCGGCATCAGTAATTTCTAATTTGCAGAAGTCTGGTTTAGTTTCTTTGTCTTCTTTGTTGCCTAAATATGTTGCCTGCGCCCCCTGTGTTATGGTGAAAGGTCAACGGTTGGCTTTTTGAGAACCATAAGCGTGCTACACATGTACTGGATTTGATTCATTGTGACTTATGGGGACCTTTCCCTGTTTTATCGACACATGGTTTTTCATACTATGCTTTATTTTTGGATGACTATTCTCGTTTCACCTGACTTTATCCACTTTGTCGCAAATCAGATTTCTTTGATGCTTACTTACAGTTTGAGGCTTTTGTGGAGAATAAGTTTTCATCCAAAATTAAGGTGTTTCAGAGTGATGGTTTACTAAATTCCTGAACACTCGCCTACAGGGTCATTTTTCCTCTAAGGGCATTCATCATCAGATCTCGTGTTCTTACACTCCGGAACAGATGGTCGTGCAGAGCGCAAACATCGGCATGTTGCCGAGATGGGTCTTACTATGCTTTTTCATTCGCATATGCTTATTTCTTACTGGGATGTTACATTTGTTGCAGCTGCATATACAATCAATAGCCTGCCCACTCCGGTTTTGCATGGTTCTTCGCCTTATGGTTCTTCGCCTTATGGTCCTTGCTACTCAAATTTTCATCCCTTTGGGTGCCGGGTCTTTCCATTTTTTCGACCGTATGCTGATCATAAGTTATCTCCCCGCAGCATTCCATGTGTTTTTCTTGGCTACAGTTCCCAGTACAAAGGTTTCCGGTGTCTTGATGCTTCTACAGTCAGAGTCTACATCACTCGTCATGCTCGTTTTGATGAGACATACTTCCCATTTGCTCCTTCTACGTCTTCGGGATCTTTCGCATCCACCCTTGATGTCTATGCTTTTCTTGATCCTAATGGTGACCCTGTAATCTCTGTGCCAGTTTCGGCTTTGTCTCACATGCCACCATGCACCATGTGCTCGTCGGATCCGGAACCACCTTATTCGACGCCGAAATCAGCTTCTCCGCTGCCGGTTCCACCTTCTCCACCGCCGGTCACAGTTCTGCAGCCAGCCTCAGCCGCGTCTTCACCGGACAGCTCTTCCGAGACTTCTCCGGTATCATCCGCTAGTTGTCCTCCTCAGGCCTCGCCGTTTCTGCCTCGTCCCCATTAGATGGCCACTCGGTCAGCCATTGGTGCCATTTAGCAATGGGATTTTTTGAACATTGTTGCACATGGTCTTACTGCTGCACTGCTATCTCAGACAGATTCCACAGATTATCGTTCGGCTCTTTGGGATCCAGCCTGGGTTTCAGCTATAGACGATGAGATGACTGCTCTTCATAGCCAGCATACTTGGGACTTGGTGACTCGCCCTTCGGATGTCAACATTGTTGGATCCAAATGGGTCTATCGGCTCAAGTATCGTTAGGATGGTACGATTGATCGTCACAAAGCTAGACTTGTGGCGCAAGGTTTTTCGCAGATTCCAGGTTTTGACTTTGACCATACTTTTAGTCTGTGGTCAAAGCCTCCACTGTTCTGATGGTTCTTGCTATTGCCACCATGCGTTCTTTGCCACTTCATCATCTGGATGCCAAAAATGCCTTTCTTAATGGTATTTTGGATGCTCCGGTCTACATGAAGCAGCCAGTTGGTTATCAGGATTCTTCTCATCCGGACTATGTTTGTCATCTGCGGAAGGCCATTTATGGTCTTAAGCAGGCTCCTCGAGCTTGGTTTCAGCAGTTTAGCCACTATCTTACCCAGCTTGGTTTTTGGTGCAGCTCGACTGACACTTCTTTATTTGTTCTGGCGCAGGGTTCCTCCTTGCTATACCTTCTTGTGTATGTGGACGACATCATTCTTAATGGGAATAACTCGGCTCTTCTTCATCAGTTCATTGCCCGGACGCACAAAGAGTTTGCAATCAAAGATCTTGGTTCTTTTAATTACTTTCTTGGTCTTGAGGTTTCTCCTACTTCCTCCGGGTTGCTTCTCGGCCAGGCGAAGTATGCTCGGGACATTCTGACTCGGGCTGGTATATCTAATGCTGCGCCAGTTTCTACTCCATTTGTTGCCAGTTCTCAGCTGCATAGTTCTACTAGTCCGCCATTTAGGGATCCTACTCTTTATCGCTCTCTTGTCGGGGCACTTCAGTATCTCACCATTACTCGTCCGAATTTGGACTTCTCGGTCAATACGGTAAGTCAGTATCTTCAGGATCCTAGAGATGATCATTTTTTTGTAGCTACACAGATTTTGTGTTATGTTCATGGTACTCTTCATTTTGGTTTGATATTTCATTCTGCGAGCACTTCGGATGTGTTAGGCTATTCTGATGTTGACTAGGCTCACTGTCTGGAGACTCGTCGTTCCACTTATGGATATGCGGTCTATCTTGGTGGGAATTTTGTTTCTTGGAGTGCTAAGAAATAACCCACTGTTTCTCGTTCCAGTACGGAGTCTGAGTATCGTGCTCTTGCCAACACTGCTTCGGAGGTTGTTTGGCTCACACATATTCTTCGTGATCTTTAGGTTTCACTTTCTGGTTTGTCGTCGTTGTTATGTGACAACTGTATTGCTATCTTCTTGGCTCAGAATCGGTGGCGCACAAGCGGGCCAGGTATATCGATATTGATTATCATTATTTTCGTGAGCTGGTGACTTTTGGCAAGCTGTGTGTTGCACATGTGCCTACTTCTCTTCAGATTGCTGACATCATCACCAAGGGACTCTGTCATCCGTTGTTTGAGTTCTTCAGATCCAAGCTTTGCGTCGGCGAGTATCCGACGCTATGCTTGAGGGGGGTGTTAGAATAAAGCAAGTAGATGATTAGATAATATTTTATTCCATGTTGATGACTAGCACCAGAGTTATATTTAGACTAGTTTTTTTGTACTCTTTATATATTTCTGATCATTAATCAGAATCATTATGGGAAATTACTTTATCATTACACTTGATACTTTTGTGTGTATTCTTTTAATGCTCGATGTTAAAACACTGATGAGGTTTAAGTGTATCTCCAGATCCTTCCGCCATTTCATATCTGATCAATCTTTCATTAAAATGCACCGCCAACAATCTATGAAGAACATAAAGCTCCTTTTCTTTTCACCTTATCTTGCATCTCAAGATACAATGGCGGCACGTACTATTCACCTCATGTTGTACTTTGAAGAAATCCACACAGATTTCCAGCAAGTGCTAAAAAAAACTGAGCAAACTCTAAGAAAAAGAAGAAAACTAAACTCAGTTTTGGGAAAAAAATCTGTGTTCATAAACTTAAAACTTACTTTGTGCATGTCTCCTATTTATAGAATGACTAGCTGATCCAACTTCATTTACAACTTGCTGAAAACTAACTAACAAGAAATAGTTACAAAACTAACTAATTGTACAACAACTGTATGATGAAGGCTCAACTCCCACTTGCTTCTTCAACTGATCCTGAGGGCTGAGAACTTCCAGAAGATTCTCGAAGCTTCCAGAAGGACTCCTACTGTCTGTTGATGATCACTAGTTAACTGATCAGTACAATAGCAGATCAGTAGCAGTAGTTCTACAATATTCCTTCACCCCCCTTCATGATGAGGCATTTTGTGAAGCACAAAATCCCATCTTGGACAAAAGATGAACTGCTGAAACTGGAGAAAGTAATTTGGTAAAACTATCAGCAAGCTGATCATGAGAATATACATGAAGAGGATCAATAAAACCATTATTATAGGTATCTTTGACATAATGACAGTCTATTTCTATATGTTTAGTACGCTAATGAAATACTTGATTTTGAGTGATATGAAGAGCAGCTATACTGTTACACTTCAAAGGTATTTGAAGAGGGATTGAAATATGCAGATATGAGAGCAGATAAGTAACCCATTTCAGCTCAGAAATAACCATAGATATTGCTCTATAATCAGACTCAGCAGATGCTTTGCTCATCGTGTGTTGCTTATTTGATTTCAATGATATGAGGGACTGGCCAAGGAAAACACAATATTTAGTGATAGACCTTCAAGTGATCTTACAAGTATTTCAGTCTACATCATAGGAGGCTGATAAAATAGGAGAAACTTGAGTTGGAAAAAATAGGTCATGAGATGGACAACCTTTCAAATATCTGACAATATGTACATCGGCTTTCCAGTGATGAATAGATGGTGTTTGAACAAACTGGATAAGTTGATGCACAGAAAATGTGATATCAGGTCTGGTAAAAGATAAGTACAGTAGCCTCCCAATAAATCTCATATATAGCCCTGGATCAGTAAGCAATGGATCAGTGAGCAATGGATCAGCCTTATCTTCAACTTGCCAAGAAGCGGAAAGAGGAGCAGATAGAGTCATCCACTCAGTCAAATGCAGGTATGTAATGATATCAGTAACATACTTGTTCTGATTCAGGAAAAATACCAACATCAAACCTAGCAATTTCTATTCCTAAAGAGAACTTTGCAGGTCCTAAGTCTTTGAGGGAAAACAACTTGTGAAGATAATATTTTAACTCAGTCATCTCAGTTTCAGAGGATCCTGTGATCAAGACATCATCTACATATATCAGAAGAATGAGACATGACTGAACACTGTGCCTAATGAACAAACAATGATAATGTTTGGACTGTTGCAATCCAAATTTGATTAATTGCTTGGAGAATTCAGCATTCCATTCCCTGGATGCTTATTTTAGGCCATAGAGGGACTTCCTGAGCTTGTAGACTTGATGAGGAAGGGCCTTTTGATAACCCTATGGAGGTACCATATACAGCTCCTCAATTATACAACCACGTAGAAATGCATTGTTCGCATCTATTTATGTAAATGCCAATTCTGAGATGCTGTGATGGCTATGAGCAACCTGACTGTAACCTTCTTAGCCATGGGGGAAAAAGAATCAAAGTAATCCACACCTTCAATCTATGAATAACCTTTAGCTACTAGCCTAGCTTTATACCTCTCCACTGAACCATCAGCCATGCATTTAACTTGCCCAATTGGCCTTTTTCCTGCAGGTAAAGAGACTAAGTCTCAAGTTTGATTACTTTCTAGTGCATGAATTTATGCTTCCATGGTCTGGACACAGTGTATATCACTACATGCTTGTTTATAAGTACGGGGCTCATGGATTTTTGACAGTTTAGCAACAAATTCACTATGAGTAGCAGAATAAATGGGCATGAAGACATCATAAGAAGATACATGATTGACTACAAAGTCCTGCATCCAAGAAGGTTTATTTATGACCCAAGTACTTTGTCTGAGAGCTGGTGAAACAATACGATTCTAATTTTTTTGAATGAGAAACAGGTTCACCAGTGAGGACATCTGTATGGGATGTATGAATATGAGAAGGAGAGATATGTACATCATGATTAAATTCATGATATGACTGATCTGAATCATGATTAGGTGACTGATTTGTATGTGACCGAGATGGATAAGTATGATAAGGGACATCATGTTCAATGTGGTTCATGGATTTTGGCTGTGAAACCTGATCAGTGGGATCAGGTATAACAAGCTTATCAAACTGATCATTGAACTGAAAAGGATAGACATGTTCATTAAAAAGTACATCCCTGGTGATAAGAACTTTTTTATACACTAAATTATATACCTTATAGCCTTTCTGATTACAAGGATAACCTACGAATATGAATGGTTGTGATCTAGAACTGAATTTATGTTTGAGTGGACTGAGATTAGATGTATAACACAAGGATTCAAAATTCCTAAGAGAAGATAGATCAGGTGGTTTTCCATATAGGCTTTCATATGACGATTCCAGCCTAGAATGGAAGGAGGCAATTTGTTAATGGTATATGTAGCTACTAAAACTGAATCTCCCCAAAAATGAAGTGGTAAATTTGATTGAAACATGAAAGATCAAGCCACTTCAATCAAATGTCTATGTTTTCTTTCCACAACACTATTCTATTGAGGAGTGTATGAATATTATTTTTTATGAATAATTCCCAAAGATACAAACAAGGACTGACAATCTTTGTTTGTAAATTCTGTACCATTATCACTTCTGATGACTTTAATGGTTTTGTTAAACTGAGTTTGAATCATAAGTGTGAAATATTTTAGTAAACTATGAACTAGAACTTTAGACTTTAGCATAAAAGGCCAAGTTGCTCTACTTTAATCTTCAACTACGCTTAAGAAGTTTTGTGCTCCAGTATTGGTTTTGACCCTAAATGGTCCCCATACATCAATATAAATTATATCAAAAATAGCAAAACTTTGAGACATTGAATCAGGAAAAGAATTTATGATTTTCTTTACTAAATGGCAAACTGTACAAATTTTATTCAAAGTGGGCAGGCATCATCTTATTACAACACTAATAGGTTCAATCAGAAGCAGAAGGAGGGAGATAACAGGAAACTTCTGAAATGTGAGTATTGTCAGAAGTCTGGACATCTAAGAGAAAGTTGATTCAAGTTGAATGGTTATCTAGATTAGTGGCCTGATTCAACCAAAATTAAGGCAAAACCTTATGCTAATGCAGCAATTACAGAAGCAGAAGAGAAGGAACATATCAGTAACACTCTGTTGGATGCAGTGGATGGACATTAGTTTAGGAATGTTCAGTCTATGATTGCTAACAGATTCACAGTGAGTTAAACAAATTTGTGAAAAGGGGAAGTAAAACAATCAGGATCAGAGATGAGGGATATGATTAACTTTGCTCATTTTGGAGAATATTCAAGTAACCTGCATACCAATGCTGTTATTATTGCTTGTTGTTTTAAGTTTGGTGAATGGATTCTAGATAGTGGATCATCATCTCACATTTGTGGTAATCTGTCTATGTTTGAATCTTTCAGATCAATTAATCACAAAATGCCTATCACTCAAAATTCTCGAAGCTTCCAGAAGGACTCCTGCTGTTTATTGATGATCACCAGTTAACTGATCAGTGCAGTAGCAGTATTTCTATAATATTCCTTCATACTTGATCATACACCTTTTTGCTGCAGGTCTGTTCTCTCCTTCAGTTCGATCAGCGCAGGATAAGCTTTCCACCATCCCCCCCAAATGAGTAGTAAATATTTTCTTTGTCCCCATGACTTGTGATTTAGTCTGCTATACTTTTTTTAAAAAAATTTGGGTAAAAACTCAAATGATCCCCCAATAAAATGCCCCCCCTTGCCGTCAGTGGGAATTGAACCCATGATCTTATGGTAGTAGCACTAGACTTCAACCACTAGGCTAACATTCAATTCCCGATTTAGTCAGCTATACAACAAAGTGTTGCGACAGAATCTCCCTTTGCAATCCTAGTGCAAATGAGCTCCTCCGTTTACACAGACCGATGAGTAATCAGTATCATAGCAGGCTAGGATATGGTTTTTCACCTGAAACGAGGGAGTACAAAGTGATGCATTTGGACCATACGAGGTTTAGGAACAAAGGGGATAGCGAAATGATCAAGGGAATGCACTGTGAGGTGTACACCCTTTCTGATCACAGAAGGGTTGGTAGTACTTATGAATGGAAGCCATTGACGTGTACACGCTGTGTTTATTGTCAAACCACATATGAAAACAGAAGAATCTACTAGTTGATTGATCAGATGGCATCTTTTCGGAGTTTGAAAACCGATGAGTTGATCCTCTCTTATTGACATTGTGAGTGAAACATTAAGCATTATACCTCGACCCACCGGGTGGCCATTGGAAACCTAAGAGACATCACTTGTGTTCATGGTGATTGATGGGAAGCTATGCATTGTAGACAAGAGAAGAATGCACAAGAGCGTAGTTTTGGATGTTTGGATGCTTGAAGAGAATTGCATCTGGACAAAGGTATACAACATTAATCTGCTCGAGTATACCTATAATGGTTGACGGAATGATTTACCGTAATCAATTGTATTATTGATATCTGAATATATAGAGAGTACAATAGAGGTGTAATAAGGAAAGAACTCTAATCACAATAAATCATAATCTAATCAGGAGTTTGATTTATTCTAACACCCCTCCTCAAGCAAAGTGTCGGATGCTCACTGACGCATAGCTTGGGCCTGAAGAACTCAAACAGCGAACGAGAGAGCCCCTTGGTGAAAATGTCTGCAATCTGAAGAGAAGTCGGAACATGAGCAACGTGTAGCTTTCCGGATGTCACCAACTCACAAAATGGTAGTCGATGTCGATGTGCTTCACCCACTTGCGCGCCACCGGATTCTGAGCCAAGAGGATAACATTACTATTGTCACATAACAACAATGGAGAACCAAAAAGCGGAACCCGAAGATCTTGAAGCAAATGAGTGAGCCATACCACTTCGGAGGTAGTGTTGGCAAGAGCACGGTACTCAGACTCAGTGCTAGAGCGAGAAACAGTGGGCTATTTCTTGGCACTCCAAGAAACTAGATTCCCACCAAGAAAAACCGCATAACCATAATTGGATCGATGAGTCTCCAGACAGCGAGCCCAATCAGCATCAGAGTACCCTAACACATCAGGAGTACTAGCAGAACAAAACCTGAGACCAAAATAGAGAGTGCCACGAACATACCGTAAATCCGAGTCACAGCAGCAAAATGGTCATCTCTGGGATCCTGAAGATACTTACTCACCGTGTTGACCGAGAATGCCAAATCCGGGCGAGAGATAGTGAGATACTGAAGAGCACCAACAAGAGAACGATAAAGTGTAGGATCCCAGAGTGGATGACTGGTAGAGCTGTGAAGCTGAGAACTAGCAAGAAATGGAGTAGAAACAGGTGGCGCGTCAGACATACCGGCCCGATTCAAAATATCACGAGCATACTTTGCGTGGCAAGCAGTAACCCTGAGGAGGTAGGCGAAACTTCAAGACCAAGAAAGTAATAAAGAGCACCAAGATCCTTAATCGCAAACTCTTTGTGTGTCCAATCAATGAACTGGTGAAGAAGATTCGAGTCAGTGCCTGTAAGAACGATATCGTCCACACACACAAGTAGGTAGAGTAACGACGACCCTCTTAAAAGGACAAATAAAGAAGTATCAGCTGAGCTGCAGCGAAAACCAAGCTGTGTCAGATAACTGCTGAAACGCTGGAACCAAGCCCGGGGAGCCTGCTTAAGACCATAAATGGCCTTTCGCAAGCGACAAACATAGCCTGGAAGGACAGAATCCTGATAACCAACAAGCTACTTCATGTAGACTGGAACATCAAGAACACTATTAAGGAAAGCGCTCTTGACATCTAACTGATGAAGTGGCCAGGAACGCATGGTGGCTATGGCGAGAACCGTCCTAACAGTGGAGGCTTTGACCAAAGGACTGAAAGTGTGGTCAAAATCAAAACCCAGAATCTGCGAGAAACCCTGCGCCACAAGTCTAGCTTTGTGACGCTTAATAGTGCCATCTGGTCGATACTTGAGCCTATAGACCCATTTGGAGCCAACAATGTTGACATTCAAAGGTCGAGGCACCAAATCCCAAGTGTGCTGACCACGAAGAGCACCCATCTCATCATCTATGGCTGGAACCCAGGCTGGATCCTAAAGAGCAGAGCGATAATCAGCGGGCTCTGTCTGAGAGAGGAGTGCAGCAGTGAGACCATGAGCAATAATATCCAAATAATCCCGGTGCTGAATGGAACTAGTAGAAGACCGAGTGGCTATACGATGGGTACGAAACTGGGGCGGTGAAGCTGGAGGAGTCGAACCAGCTGACGACACCAAGGAAGATCGAGCTGCACTGACCAGAGAGTGGCCGTCGGAAGTCATCGAAGAAAGGATGGCCGATATTGACTGAGACGTGGTGGCCGGTGGCTGAGACGATGGCTGATGTGTGGGGGCTGTTGGCCGAGGGGCTGGGTCCGGGTCGGCCATCCAGATGGAAGATGGTGGTGAAGGTGGGGCGGCTGGAATAGGCATAGGCGTGGTGGCCCCAATCGAGGAAGTAAAAGCTCCATAAAAAAATGATGAAATCTCCAGATCTGAAATAGAGCGACTGCCCGCGGAAGATGAGACATAAGGGAATAAGGTTTCATCAAAGCGATGTTTCATAAAAGCGAACGTGGCGAGAAACATAGATACGCCTAGAAGTGGGGTCGAGACACTGGAAGCCCTTGTGATAAGGGCTGTAGCCAATAAAAACACACGGAATGGATCGCGGTGCAAACTTATCAGTAGCAGTGTCACGCAGACATGGAAAAGCACGACATCCAAATGGATTAAAAAGGGTATAGCAGGCACATGACCAAAAACAACCTCAAAAGGTGATTTTCCACCAAGAACTGAACTTGGCAGACGGTTAATGATGTAAACCACAGAGGAGAAAGCTTCCACCCAATAACAGTGCGGCACGAAAGAGAAAAAGCATGGCAAGATCAGTCTCTGTGATGTGACGATGCTTCCGCTCAGCTCGGCCATTCTGAGTAGGTGTATAGGGCGATGATATCTGATGATGAATGCCACATGATGGGAAGTGAGCTTGAAGTCGATGATTAGTAAACTCTGTGCCACTATCGGTCTGAAAATTTTTAACCCTAGTAGAAAACTGGGTCTCAACGAATTTCTGAAACTGAAGAAATGTGTCATAGAAGTCTGACTTATACCGCATCGGGAAAAACCATGTGAATCGCGAAAAGTCATCGATAAAAATAACATAATAAGAAAAAACACCTGCCGATAAGACAGAGGCTGGTCCCTACAAATCACAATGCACCTTGTCCAACAACCCAGTAGCGCGCCTGTCACTAGTGGAAAAAAGGTAAATTGCTACTCTTGGCCATCTGACAAGGAGAGCAACTTACAGATGCCGGCATAGCGGAAGTGACAGTAATATGGCCACGTCAACTTAACAACTGAACAGTATCATGAGACACATGACCGAGGTGAGAGTGCCACTGCTCAAAAGAAGCCTGGAGCTTTCCAGAGCGTAATTCGCCTAAAAAGCTGGAATCACCAGTCTCAAGAAAATAAATACCTGAACTATGACTGCCTTTACCAATTATCTTCCTTGTATGCTTGTGCTCAATGGAAAATGCATTGGCATCAAATATAACACGGACAGGTAAATCACGAGTAAGCTTACTAATGGACAATAAACTTCTAGTAATCTTAGGGACCACAAGGACATCATTACCAGAGAAACCAAGTAAATGACATTGGCCGATGTGAGAAATAGATAATGATTCACCATTTCCAACAAGAATAGAATCAGAACCACGATAACATTGTACCTTATCAAGATGACTGGTGCGAGCAGTGATATGAGATGTAGCACCTGAATCAACGATCCACTGATTCGACGAAGAATGACGGTTGGGACCATTCAAACCGGCCTGAAACAACACCTTGTCCGCAATCCAATTAATGGAGCAATCTTCCCGAGATGTAGGGCCCAAATAAACCATAGCAAAAGATCAAAAATTGCACAAAAATTGACTGGGTGCTGACAAGAATTTGAGCAACTCGTGAGAAAACACCTCAACTCGCGATAAACAGCTTCAACTCGCAAGAAAGGGCTTCAACTCGCGAGAAAGAGTTTCAACTGGCGATAAATTGGAGGACACGATAAAATCAATGCGGCGCGAGTCAACTCGCATGTGACCTTCACGCGCTGGAGAGTTCTTCTTCAAGCTGGCGTGTGGATCTCGCCACAGGAAACTTGCCGCAGGAAGCTCGCCGCTGGAAGATGGAAAATTGCACCAAGAAGGTGTTTCTGGGCAAGAACTCGCCGAAAAATCGATTGCGATGACGACGACTCCGATGAAGGACTTGAGGCTCTACTTGTGGACGCCGGAGATGAATACCGCCGCTGGTTGAAGAAAGGAAGCCGGAAGATGAACTTGCGGAAGATGATGACGCTGCTGGTACTCCAGTGGACGGAAAAAAAACCGCCGGAGGTTGCCGGAATTTGACCGGAACTTCGCCAGGATCAGGGCCGGAAAGGAGAGAAGGAGGGAGGCACTGAACAATAAATTAAAATTTAGGGCTTATGATCAGAACTTGCTCTGATACCATGACAGAATGATTTGTCGTAATCAATTGTATTATTGATATCTGAATATACAGAGAGTACAATAGAGGTGTAATAATGAAAGAACTCTAATTATAATAAATCATAATGTAATCCGGAGTTTAATTTATTCTAACAGTGGTACAATATTGTCTCGGTAGGAGATAAAGCGTTTGCATCCGAAATGCATGGATGGAGGAGATTTTATATTCCAAGTTTGACAACCTTTTCACCTCTTGCAACCTACAGACCAAAACTCTCAGCAACATTGTCGATCCGCGCTTGCGATGTACTGACGTCGGTATTTCTGGGAAAGCATGTACCCCAGTGGTTGGGACATGGGTGGGTAAGCCAATAATCCCAGGTTCGATCCTCGGCAGCGGCAGTGTGGGGAGTTCTTGCTTTGCAAGGCTCCCTTGTGCGCACCGAGGCAATGCCAAGCCCATGGGTCCTGGTGCTGGGCTACCGTGATTTACCTCTCATACGATGGCCTGGGTGTGGGCTGGTATGGGCCGCTGAGGGCGAGCGGATTGATCGCCTTTTGCCAGGGAAAGCATGACTAAGCTGAAATGAAACTTCCATTTTTGGCAAACGCATTAAGTAATTTAGGGTATGCTGGTTGGATCCGACGGACCAATTCAGGTGTTTAGTGGTCTTCGTATTTTAGAAATTTCTGTTTGGTTTAATTTCTTTCTTTTGGGAATTTTATTTATTGTTAATCTCAGTTTTGTTAATTTCGAACTGCCTTGGTTACGGATGGACAGGACTTTAGTCATATGGGAAACTCTCGTGAAAGACTGACTTTTCATAAGCTTTTGTACAGTCCATATGGACATTTACCTTAAATGTTGTAATTTTTTATAAAATTTAAATATTGTATTTTATAAGTTAAAACAAATAATAATATGTATTTGAATGTGAAAATATAAAAATGTATGACATAAAAAAATATTTTTAAAAATTTTAAAATTTGTATGTAATTTAACAAATGCATTATATAAGGTAAGAAATAAATGGCCTGTCCATAAGCTTATGGACAGACAGCCTGTCAGGAGACCTACTCTAGTCATATTTATGTGAACGAAAAAGTCTCAGGAAAAGCAGTCTTTCCATAAGTTTATGGACAGTCGACAATGACTTTTACCTTAAATGTTGTATTTTTTTTATAAATTTTAAATATTATATTTTAAATTTTAAAACAAGTAATAATATGTATTTGAATGTGAAAATATAAAAATATACAACATAAAAATATTTTAAATTGATTATGTAATTTAAAAAATGCAGTGTATAAGGTAAAAAAATAAGTGACATGTCCATAATCTTATGTCGCCTGTCATGAGATCTACTCTATGTGAACAACCTTGGAATATTTATGATGACCTGAAAAAGTTTAGCATTTAGAAAGCCTTCAATTCTAAAATCATTCATTATGAAACTTAAGAAGTGATAGTACATCTTAATGAAGGAGTTGAAACTTCAACATTTATAGATAGCATGCATCAATGATAAAGTGCTAACGCATGAGTTGTTGCACTACATTTCTTAGTATAAATACCAACAATGTATGCTGAGGTTTGGATTCATTCAAGTTGAGATATAAACTCCATTCTCACCTCTATACCCCCATCTTTATATTTATAGTTCATGTTATTTCCTTTACATATAACCAATAATTTGTTTTTACAAATAGTTATAAGAAATATATTTTATAACATGTTATTGACACGAGACTCTACTTTGATTGCGATTTAATATTTATTTTTTCAAACCAGTTTTGAGTTTGTACAAGGATCTGAAAATTTTTGAGTTCTCATTTATTAAATACAGTGAGATTTATTATTAATTTGGCTAATTCTACATAAATATTTTTTTGAGCAGAATTCTACAGAAATATTTAATTAACACATATACGATAAAAAGATTGTGTTTATCGTAATCTTATAATCTTCATTATCCCCATTATATTTGAGATGGTCTTCTGTTAGGCAACATAAACTTTAGGCAGGGACATTTGTGCAATTTTAACTCTATTCCAACTCTAGGATTAAGCAATAAAGCTTAATCAGACAAATGTCAAGACTACTACCACTATAGACAACAAAAACAAATGATATGAATCTCCCTGTGAAGACTCTGGATTGCGGAAGTTAAGTCTTTGACCGAATTAAGGGATTTGCAAACCCTAATCTAGCCGTACAAAATTGATAACAACTAGCCACCGGGACTGCTCTTGATTTTGAAATTTGCTCACTAACTAGCTCGCAGGATTAGTTCACAAATAAAGGGTATTGCTGCTGAATTAACCTGTAGGATTAGGCAACAATGAAAATGCTCGCAAGCAAAGAGTATGAACTCGAAACTCTAAATATTTGAATAATAAAAGTGTGTATAAATCGTGAATGGTCTCCCCTATTTATAGGGTGAAACTCAGCCAAACCTTAATAAGAAACAGAGTGGGATTTGGTAACTTATGTCAGAAAGTGAAAACACTTATGGAAGTTTTAAGAAGCTAAAACCATATCTAACTAGAATACCTAAAATAAAAAGGACTCTATGGCCGAATTCATCAAGACGAGTCTTCACTACCACAAAGACCCCCCTCTAGCACCGGTTATTAAAATCGGTGCGAAAATTGTAATAGCACTAATTTTTTATTTGTTAGCACCGATTTCTAAACCGGTGTAAATTTAACACCGGTTTTTTTACTGGTATCACCGGTTTATTTTCCTTATAATTGGTGTAAATTTAACAACGGTAAAAAACCGGTGCTAAAAATGATGAAAACCGGTGTAAACCTAACACCGGTTAAAAAATTGGTGCTAAAAATTACAAAAATCGGTGTTAAATTAGCACCGATAAAAAAACTGGTGCTAAAAATCTCTAAAACCGGTGAATTGAAAATTTTGGCATTGATTTTTAAAACCGGTGCTAAAAAATTACAGAAACCGGTGCTAAATTGGCACTGGTTTGAAAATTGGTGCTAGAAATTAAAGAAAACCGGTGAAATGTAAATATTTGGCACTGGTTTTAAAAACCGGTGCTAAAAAATTAAAGAAATCAGTGTTAAAATAATTTTGGAAAAAAAGTGGGAAAAATGGCACCGGTTTTTAGCACTGGTTAAAAACCCTTGCTCATGGAAAAAATGGCACCGGTTATACGTACTATTCACAAAACCGGTGCCAAATATAGCATTTAATGCTCCGAACTACCCCTTGAAAATTAGATCTGAACTTGTAGTTCCCTTCTCTCTTCATTGATGGAAGATTTTTTGGATGGTGAACAATAACCCAAAGCAATGAAGACCCATGGGTGTAAGTTTTCCTTAACTTTTTTGAATTTCAATCAAATAGTAGTTATAATAACCATTAATGCATGTATGGAGAGAGTTTATTTGCATTTATTAATGGTTTCTATGCTTTAAGTTGGTTTAGCATCATGCATGTTGTGAGAGTGCAAATGATTGTGGATGTAAACATGGTTGTGTTTATTTTGGTAGATGGTATATATATATATATCTTCCAAGAACAAAGTTGATCGATTCACATGCATATACACATACACATGACACTTTTAGTATTGTGTAGCAAATTGATTGTGTTTATTTTTATTATGTTTGAACAATGAATATTTGTGTAATTGTTTGTATTATTTTGCTTAGATACAATGGACCGAGAATCGATGCTTGAGTGGAGAAAAAATGGTTAGCTATCCAAATGTAGCTAGAGGGAGTGGTGAACGTATTGCATTTATTGATTTGTTTCTTGATTATGCCTTTGGTCGGGAGGAGATGATACTTTGTCAATGCAAAAGATGCTTGTGTCGTGAATGGTTTGATGATCGTGGGCTTGTAGATTTAACTTACTGAAGAACGGATTTGACGGAGGTTACATTGTATGGACGTTTCATGGAGAGGTTGAGCAACGACATAATGGTGGTGGGTTTGACAAGGTAGATGGAAACAAATGTACCGTTGATGCTATGTTTGATGACATTGTAAGAGATTTTCAGGGGTAGCCTAAAATGTTGAGTGCTTTGCTCGACAAAAAAGAGAAGTCATTGTACCCGGGATGTAAAAGTAAGGATACCATAATCTCTTTTTTTATGGAGGTTTTCAATTTGAAAGCTACAAGTTCTTGGAGTGATACAAGTGTGAATTCACTCCTAAAGCTTCTAAAGGATAAGTTTCCGGAAGGGAATGGAATACCGAAAAACTTTTACGAGGCTAAGAAAATATTGTGTCCACTCGGTTTGGAATAAAATAAATTCACGCATGTCCTAATGATTGTGTGTTGTATGACGGTGATTTGAAAGACGCGGTTGAATGTCCCTGTGCAAACATTCAAGATATAAGGGTGCGAGGAATGATGATGATCGGTGTTTGGCTAAGAAGAAGAAGAAGGTCCCATTGAAGTGTATGTGGTATCTTCCTTTAATTCCTAGGTTGAAGATGTTATTTGCGAATCAAAAGATGCAAAGAACTCGTGATGGCATGGAGAGCGGGAAAGACCAAGTGACGACAAGATAAGGCATATGGCAGACGGTGAACAATGAAGAAATTTTGACAAGCGTTATCCTTCATTTGGTTAAGAAGTTAGAAATTTACACCTTGCATTATGTACTGATGGATGAATCCATTTGGTAATATGTCATCGAAGCATAGTTCTTGGCCCGTGAAGTTGGTTACATATAATTTTCCCCCTTATTTGTGCATGAAACGTAAATATGTTATGATGCCCCTGTTAATCTCAGGTCCAAGACAACTTGGGAACGAGGTTGATGTGTATTTGAGACCATTGATTGATGATTTGAAGATATTGTGGGAAGAAAAAGGTGTGTTGGTATTTGATGCCCATATGAATGTGGAGTTTCAATTGCGTGCTATGTTTTTTTGCACGATTAATGATTTTCCAGGCTATGGAAATTTTTTGGGGTATGTTGTGAAGGGGCATAAAGCATGTCCTATTTGTGAGGAGAAGACAAAATTCAAACAGCTAAGACATGGAAGAAAGACAGTGTATCTTGGCATAGAAAATGGGTGCAAGGAAACCATAAATACCGGGATGATGTGGTCAATTTTGTTGGGGGAAAAGAACGAAGGAAATCCCCTACACCACTAACTGGTGCGCAAATTCACAAGAAGGTTAAGAAATTGAGAGTGGTGTTGGGAAAGTATAAAGGCAAGGACATAATACATTGTGATGGTCCATGGAAGAAAAGGTCAATATTTTTTTATCTACCATACTGTGAGCATCTTGAGGTTAGCCATTGCCTAGACATGATGCATATTGAGAAAACTGTTTGTGAAAGTTTGATAGGCACCCTCTTGAATATTCCCTGGAAGACGAAAGATAGTTTGAATGACCGGTTGGACTTGATAGATTTGGGAATCAGAAATGACCTCGCTCTAGAAGTGAAGGGTAAGAGGAGTTACTTGCCTGGCACCTTGTACATTGTCAAAGGAGGAGAGAATCTCAGTTTGTGATAGTTTGAAATCAGTGAAGGTCCCAATTGGTTATTCATCGAATGTTAGTCGGGTAGTTACAAAGGATTGTCGGATGATTGTGTTGAAATCTCATGATTGTCATGTTCTGATGGAACAATTGTTACCTATTGCTATTCGCGGGGTAATGGAGGTCGATGTAAGGTATTCAATCACTAGATTTTTTTTTTGGTTCCATATGTCGGAAGTCTATTGACCGGGACCATTTGATGTCCTACAAAAAAAGTTGTTATTGTGCTATGCAAGTTGGAAATGTATTTCCCTCCATCTTTTTTTGATATAATGGTTCACTTGGTTGTTCATTTAGTGCGACAGATAAAGATATGTGGTCCGGTTGGTATGCTATGGATGTATCCTTTTGAGCGTCACATGAAAGTATTCAAGGGATACGTGAAATGTATGAGTCTCCCAGATGCTAGTATTGTTGAGAGGTATGTTACCGAAGAAGTAATTGAATTTGCTCTAGCTATTTGGAGGAGCATAGAAATTTTAGGGTGCCCTAGAATCGACATGTTGGAAGGAAGGTGGGAAAACCGAGGTCAAGGGGAATGTTATTTACTCCATTGAATAGTGATCTGATGTCAGTTCATTTGTATGTCTTAAGGAATTGTAGGGAGACTACCGCTTATGTGACCGGGCACCTTAATTCGATCATAGAGTCTCATCCCACGTGGCCTCCAAATAAATTTCAGTTGGAGCACAACGACAAGTTTGTGAAGTGGTTATATGATCGATGCCATGTAGGTGATTACGACCCAAAAATTAGAGCATTTGCAAGGAAGCCTAACTGCACGATTTTGAGGTATTCTGGATATGACATGAACCATTTCTCTTTTTCTACTAGGAACCAAGATTTAAAGAGCACAACATAAAATAGTGGGGTATACATTGAGTCGGAGACAATGTGGCAAGAAAGACAATAAACCTGTCCTAGCTGTTATGTTGTTTTATGGTGCTATTAATGAGATTTGGGAGCTTGACTATAGAGAATTCAAGATTCCACATAACACAACTGGAGTTCGAAGTGATGACCCAATGGGATTTACCCTTGTTGACCAGCGTCGTGAAGCATATGCCAATGATCAGTTTATTTTGGTCGAACAAGCAAGACTAGTTTTCTACATTAATGATCCGTGCAATGTAGGTTGGTCTGTTGTGTCACATGGTAAGAAATACTCTTCCCGTGACGAAATTGATTTTGAAGTTACAAGTGAAAGGTTAGAGTTCCCTTCTATTTCCTCCTACTTATTAATGACGAGATTGAGGCGGGAGCAATACGGAGGAAACACAGAGATGGCATTTGGATAGATGAAGATGACCAAGAAATTGGAGACGTTCAATCCAAAATGAGGAAGATGGTTGAAGACTAGTGGCTGAAGAGCAATGAATTTGAGGGCTAAAATATATGTATTTTTGTAGTATGTTTTGTTTTGTATGACTGTTAACTATTCTACAACTATGTTCTAATTGGTACCTATTTTGAGCAGCTCTAAGAGCGGCAGCGCGCTGCCGCTCTTTTGGTAAAGCTTGGACAAAATAAGTTTCATTTTCCTATGGTAGCGGCTGCCAGCTGCAGCTCTTTTGGTAAAGCTTGGACAAAATAAGCTCCATTTTCCTATGGTAGCGGCTGGCAGCTGCAGCGTACTGCAGCTCTTTTACATACACATTACCTATTTTGAGTTGCTTGTTCAGTCCTTCTAAGACAAAAACATGAATATGTTACAAGCCTAGAAATGTCAACTTCTAAAATAAGAGAAAATAGATGCCCACAACTAATAGCATAAAAAATCCACAGCAATTTAGTACCAAGTCAAATCCACAGAGTTGTAACGTATGTTATGGAAATCAAAAACCCGATAAAACAGAGATCCATATAAACCAAGCAAAATAAACAACTTGAGAAAATCAAGATGTGAGCACAATGAATGCAGTCAATCCTCGCGCGAGCTGTCCTCCCCAGTGTTGGAAGATAGCAAATCTATAGTAGGGATTGGACCCAATTCCTTGATTCTGTTGCCACACATGGCTGTTAGGATCTTCCCAACCTGCTCAGTCCATCGCACCAAGTGATCCACCTTCACTTTCAATGCTGCCATGCCCCTATCCGAATTCTCCTTAGACGATTTACTTGTTGTCGACCTTGATGACACAACAAATTTCTTATTCTTCAAGAATATTTGAGGGTTGATGGGAAGCTTTGGCATCCGTGTGTAATCATCACCTTTAAATTTGAAACCTACTTCTACACATAAGACAGTGAGGAGGGAGGAGAAGTCTATACAGTTGTGGGCATTGACACAATCCCAGATGTATGCCAGTATCGTACCCCCATCATTGATGCTCAAGTTCTTCTTGATCTTGTACAACAGCAACATACGGGAACAATGAACCTCACTATTCATTTTCACCGGTAGCAGGTGGGCAGCTATGAGTGTGTACCACACATTTATGTCGTCACTCAAGTATTTCTTCTCAATGCTGGACCATTCTGGTGGCAGCTTCCGGATAACTTCATCACCATCATCACAGATTTCTTTTATGATCTGTTCCCAACAAGCTTTTTCAACAGTTTTTTCTGCGGCTTCGTAGACACTTGCGGGCTTCAGTGGGATCTTGTAGAACTCGTTGATCACATCTGGTGCAAGCACAATGAACTGACCACGGAAGAAAACCTCTACTGAATTCTTGTACTTCATAAGGGACAAGAACTCACATGCTAGGGTCTTGTTCGCATGATCCGGTTGTGCGATGAAGCCTTCCCACCTGTGCCAATTGATATAGTCCTTGTAAGGCTTTTCCAGTCTCAACCCTCTCTCTAGTATGAGTCCCCGACTAATGAATTCTTTGTACTCATTTTTTGCCTCATGACAGTCCGCTTCTGTCATCGGTATTGCAGAGTTCCCTTGCACCATTGGACACCGATTGTCTCGCTCCTCCATATCGCCAACTCTGCCTTTTTTCCTTGAGTTCTGGCTGTTGGTCTTCCCCTTGGGTGAACCTTTTTTGGGGGCCATACCTGGTAAAATAAATGTTGTATGGTACGAAAGGCGCCAGCAAAATGTTAACACAAGTAAAATTTGCATCCAGAATGTCAGCACATGAATAAATTTGCATCCAGATGTCAGTACATGAATAAATTTGCATCCAGATATCTGCTGAGTTCTTGTAACATAACATAGGCATAGAACTGTATTTCCATAAGCAAACCAGGATTCGCATAAAACATAGGCATAGAACTGTATGAAGAACAAAGACATAGAACTGTTCCTTGAACATAGGCATAGAACCAATTCAACAAACATAAGATCATAATGGTATTCACATAGAATATAGGCATAGCATACAGTGGTAATAACTCTCGCATTTTCAAAACAAAATCACAATTAGGTTTTTTCACAATTAGGTATTTTCATGAAATCAAACAATAAGCATACCAATAATGTAGACAATCCCTAGGAAACTAAAAATGAAAGGGTATACGCTTACCTAGTTTGGACAATGTATGTTGACGAAAGGTGTTTGAAGGGCGGATGGTGCTTGGCGGACAGAGCTTGGCGAAGGGAGCTTGGCAGACGGTAGCTTAATGGGTAGTGTATGGACGGTGGAGGTAGACTGACAAAGGACGGAAGGCAGAGGGAGCGTGGGACGGTGGAGCCTGGCTGCGGTGGAATAGACGGAGCTTGGTAAAGTTGGAATTGAGCGGGAACGACGGAGGGAATGGGGACGGCGGAGGGAGTGAGAACGGAGCTTATCGGTGGAGGGAGCGGGAGACAGTGGAGGGAGCGGGGAATGTGGAGGGAGCTTAGTAGGGGAAATGTGTAAGGGTATTGGGTTGAGTGACCAATTTTACACACACATTGGCTGAATCATACACGCAAATGGGCTAAATTTTACACACACATCGGCTAAAAGGTGTTAGGGCATTGGGTTTCATGCTCAAGGCACGAGGGCTAAAGGCTCGAGGCAGGAAGTTTGAGGTTTGATGGCTCGAGAGGCTCGAGGGTTCGAGGGGCTTGAGGTTTGAGGGTCATGGGTTATGAGGGCTTGAGGGGTCAGAGGGCTCGAGGTTTGAGGGGCTCGAGGGATCGAGGGGTGCGAGGGCTCGAGGGTTATGTTGGGTTCTAGGGGATCGAGGGGCTCGAGGGGTTCGAACATTCGAGGGGCTCGAGGCCTCCAGGGCTATGTTGGATTCGAGAGGCTCAAGGAGGTGCGAGGGTTCGAGGGGCTCGAGGAGGTTTGAGGGCTTAAGCGCTCAAGGGGCTAGAGGGGTGTAAGGGCTCGAGGGGCCCGAGGGCTCGAGGGTTCGAGGGGTTGTGGCTCGAGGGTTCGAGGGTTCGAGGACTGAGGTTGAAGTTGTCGAAAATCCCCACACACGGGATTGAGAGATTGAGGGCTAAGGTTGAAGTTGTATAAAATCTGAGTACTGATTTCTATAAATTATATTATGTATAGTATATTTGTAAGTCAAGAAATCAATTTACATACTCCCCCCGTTTCACTAAGAGTGGCACACTAGGTTTAACCTCTTGGATTAATGTGACGAAAATGAGAAGTTGAAATTGTGTGTAGAAAGTATAAACTAGAATGAGTGGATGAGATTGTAGGAATCTTACCAAAAATGTAAAGTGTACCAATTAAAAGAAACATACCAATAAGGCAAGTGTGCCACTCTTAGTGAAACGGAGGGAGTATCAGTATTCTATATACACTAGTTAACTATATGTGATCGTGTTCAATACAACTAAGGGTTGGTCAAACCTTAGTCAACATACTCGTGCACCAACCTCACCGTATCCATTACTTGATAACCCATACTGTTGTCTACAGTGGGCGTTCCATGTACACTACTTAATCAACTATAACTTAATTGGTGATCCGTATACACTAGTTATAAGTTAATTAACGTATCCATTACTTGGTAACCCATTAAGTTAACTAAGTTCGTCCCTTACTTACTGAGGCGACGCAAATACAGTCTTCCTCAAGTGCAACTAAGTGAGCCTACATTAATTTCATTTTATTATCACATAAACATGTTTGAATTGACTCATACTAATTCCTGGTTAAACTCTATTTCTCTGGCTATTCTATGTATACAAGTAATAGTCAGCACACTAAATACACAATTCTAGATAGGAGTGTCGTCTATTGTAATTATACAGTATCCAGACCTTAATTAATTTGTTATTGGATATTATTCAAAATTCTTTACCTAACTCAATACGATGTAGTATAAAAATCTCATGAAAATGAGCAAGTTGGCCAACAAAGGAGCTTCACTAATTTAACTCCAAAGTGACCCAACAAAGCAGCAAGAATGGTAAAATTATACTCCCAATTGGCCCAACAAAGCATCATTTAGCTTCCCTCCCAAATTTCCCCTCTTCCCTCCATAACCTTATCCCCAAATTTTCGTAACTCCCACCCCAACACACGCCCTTCGCAACTCCCACTACAACACCCCAACACACATGCCCTTTAAGGGCTCGCGGTTCCAGGTCTAGTAAAGCTGCTGCATAGCCGGCTGGTTGCAACAAACATTGACGAGAGTGTGTACAAATAAGGTATGAGTGATTGGTTTTTGGGTAAGTCTACAAGAACTCATTAAATGGGTGGTAGTTTACTTTATTTCCCTGGTTTAATCAATATGTATACATTGGTGGGTCTCTTAGTTTGTGAGTTTGTGTTTTAATTTGTTAGGTAATTAGTGTGGGTGTTCATGTGGATAGATGATTTGTTTGCTAATAATTTTAGACTTTTTTCCTACTTTGTTTTTGCCCCCATACGAAGTTTTCGCATATTATGTTGATAGGTCAATATGTTCTCGGTTGGTTGTTTGAGGATATCCTTCTTTGGATGTATTATGTTAAGATTTAATTTTTTTGATTGACTCATACAAGCGAGTGAATGGCAAAGCCGAGGAAGAAATTGTTTGACTCTGGTACTAAAGCAGTAGAAGACAATTGTGTTACCTCTACAAAAGATGACAATTGTGATGTCAATAACGAGGAGGTGGATGATGCACCCAAATCATGCTCGGAATATGAAAACTTGGGGGAGGAAGAATAAACTATATCAAAAGATGACATGAGTGGGAGCTTTGACAAGTTTGAGATTAAAGAGTATTGCAAGCGTAGTGGCACAACCACGTGCAAGTCCGTGTTGCTAGCAAAGCAAAAGAAGCCCCTTAAAAGATTCTTCGACGATGACTTCAAACCCTTGATTATGCGCAGCAGGTGGTCGATGTATATTTGCCATGCCTTTCGACGAAGAATCTGCTTCGGGATATGGCATAATTGGAAGCAGTTCCAGACCATGTAAAGAAAGATGCATGGAAAGACATTCTCATAAGTGTGTTCTAATCCTCCATTTTCATTTGTTCATTTCAACTTCATTACATTTTGCACTGACAACACGATCTTTGTCCGCTAGATTAGCTGGGATATACAAACCAAAATGACATTCAATGAGATGAATAAGTTTCGAAATAAATAGACAATTTATGCAGGTGAAAAGTGGATGAATTGGAAGGCTAAAGTGGCTTACAAGTACATCGTGCAAAAAAAAATCTTGTGCATGGACAGATTATCGATGGATAGACAAAAAAGAATGGGATCTGAAACACAGATCAACCCCTGAATTAAAGGTTATTCCTTAAAATCCTTAATTTCTAGTCATTACTTTGTGAGCATTTTAAAAATCGATGAACATATAGGCTTTAAGTCACTCAGCAAAAGTAAGCGCCACACATAAGGAGTACATCCATCACACGGGCAGTGGAGGGAATCATAGGCTTGCTATAGAACTCGAGAAAAGAAAAAGAAGGGCTAAAATTGACGAGCCTATGGATCAAGGTCAAAGTGTAGAAAAAGCGGAAGCTTTAGTTCGAATCATGGATTTCAAATCGGACCGATCAGAGGTGTTCCTAGAAGTTAACGGGGACAAGAAATTATCAACCTACACCAACGACTGCTTTAAAAGAGCAGCCCCCACTATTGTGAGCCAAAATCATAATTGATTCTATCTCTATCAATATTCTCAAATGGAATGCATAGTATTGGCTTGCATATGTTTTGTTTAGTAGAAAAACCTTTTGGATAAGAAGCAAAAGGGAGAGTTGGTTATACAAGGAAAATAAGATATTCTCGTTCAAGAAACGGGTAAGAAGGATCATGGGGGGGGGGGGGTCGTTGGAGAGGTTGCCCCACAACGGCCAAGGTGAACGAGGCCCTACCACATATTGCTGTGAGTCATTATGCATCTAGTCGATTTGGGAGCACAAACACAAAACCATATGAAGAAATCTCAAATTCAAACAAACTACCAACAGATGTCATCGAGCTCAACAAAAGATTTGTTGCCTTATTTGAGGCCCAAACAAATTGGCTGGCTGGACAATTGGGTAAACCTATTCCCCCACACTTAGATGACCGCAATTTCCTTGCTACATCTTCCAACCCCAAGAATAAAGACAACCGGGTATTCATTCCTTCAGCATCTGGATGTAGTGACGCACAAGGAACCGTTGCAGATGACAAGGTATTGTATACCATGAACCTCGTAGTTAGTTGCTTTCTTGCTCTGTGATTGTTAGTTTATGGATTTCAATATCCTGTCAAATTGATTTTGGATGCTTTTAGTTGTGGGGATATATTTACTGATGTCATGTTCATTTTGGATGTTGGTAGTTTGGGCCTACTAACATCTTCATCTTGTTCTTTTCTCAGTTGAACTGAGAAAAGGTCCTTTGCCAATATAGTTTTAATTGAGAGACAGTTTATCCCAGATGAAAGCTGCAGCGCTGCAGCCTTCAGCAGCTATATATAGAATTTATTTCTTGTTATAATAAACTTTCTGGGCCAATTACATCTTCAATGACCCTTGGTCCCTATTAAGATTGATAAAATTTATGACATTATTTAATTTTGATTACTTAATAACACTTACTTATCGTCAAAATGATGTTTTTCCCCTTTTTCTGAATTTGTTCTCAGAAAGGAAAAAAGTGATGCCTATATGTTTTGAACCATAATGGAGAAAGGGATGCAGCTGCATTTGGTATCTTGTTTCCAAAGGATAAGGAAACGGAATTACCCATCAAGTGGGAGCGAGTAAAGCTTCGTGGACCTGTGATCATTCCCAAGGCACCTTTGCCGATTGAACACGAAGAATTTGAGTTTGTCACTGAGGCCATTGGATATAACATTTTATGGACGGGAAAGCAGATAAGCGTAATTGGGCAACAAGATGATGAGGTGTGATAATTTTATTCTTCTTCTCATCCTATCATATATATCTTTCTAGATATTACTAAAACATAATTTCTTGTTCATCTACTTACGTAGGAGAACGAGCAGCAATCGCCTCGGAAACAATTGGTAGTTGATGAAGATGGAAGTCTTGAAATAAACCTCACACCAAAGATTAACATGGAGATTGAAGAGGTTAAACAAATAATTATACTAACTAGCTATGACATCCAGATACATATTAACACACTCTCCCTTACAGGAGGTGGTGGCTCAGGAAGATACTCCAAATGGAGAGGTGGTCGCTCGATCAGTAAAATGAGAGGTCAACAAACCCCCAGACTTTTTCATTCCGGCCTATTTTTTTCAATGCATGACTAACATTTTACCCATTAGCAAGTAGCAAAAGAGAATACTACATCGACAGAGAATGGGCAACCAAATCCTCCCATGTCGGTTTCTGGCCATTACATTTTTGTGAGAACTCATTTTAGCCTTTACAATATGATCCACTACTGAATTATATACATATACTGGTCAACTAACATTATTAGATTCTCAATGTAATTAGGGGGTCACTGAAGACAAAGAATGCATCGTTGCTGTTCAACATATTAATGATGTTTTAAGGTTACCTTCACAAATATGTGGACCTAACAAAGTTTTTCGCATCAATTTCAACGCGGAGGTGTTTGGATCAGAAGAAGTCTACACAGCCATATTTAATGGCATGCTAAATCTGTTCATGAGCAGCTTGGACGTAGAAAATGAAATGGAGTGGATCAGTGGGTGCCAACTTGATATATGGGCATCGTAAGAATTGCATGGTTATATTATTATAGATGTATCATTATATTTTTTTCACTTACAATATTAATTTGCCAGATGCCTATGTGATAGGGTGGTTGATCGAGGTCACGTTCAGTTTATTCCTTCCGGTTCAAATTCAATTGCTCAAAAGGTAAATCAGAGGGTCGAATTGACTACAGACGAGGTCTCAACTGTCATGTGCCGCACTCAAGCAAGGATGTACGTCTTCCTGTACAATCGAGAGTAATTTTTATTTTTTTGTGTTGTTTGACCCGGCCGCATGGAAGCAATAGCAACCATATGCTGTGATTTTATTTTTTAAAAATATTAAAAGTATTTTGGTGTTTCCTTTTTTTATAGAAGCCATTGGTTTTTGCTCGTCTTTGTATCAGAAATTGATCAAGTATATTGCATCGACTCGATGAGTGGGGGGAATTTGCAAACGTAATAGGCTATGCCTTAAATTGATTCATTTGTAAGTGGAACACATTTTTGTCATTCCTTGTACTTTAATGTTTTACAAAATTGTTTGTTCCCGTAAACGTGTTCTTGTAGGTTTCTCACTTTCTTTGCTCGATTATTTACAATTAATGTTAATAATCGGTACAATGATATTCATTGTTCTATTCATTACTTGCGTTCATCATTGCATGTTGAAAAAAGTTAGACCTAATTAAACTATTATGTGTGATCCCCAATTTCTAAAAATATATTTTTATATATTGATATAAATATATTTTCATCGATTGTAGGGTTGCAACAAAATATTGACGGTTCAATTCTGACCAAAATAGATCCTACCCTTCGAACTATACATGGAATGTCATAAACATCAATGTACGTATTATCCCGTAACATCATATTTCCTCTGTCATTTTTATGTTCGTAAACATTTCAGCAAATTCTCTTTTATATCATCAGAAGATACAAAGTAGTACTTGGGAATGTGGATACCATTGCATGTATTACATGGAAAAAATTGTTAGGGACGTAAATGACATTGACATTATTCCGGTACATTTTCCTATATTATTTTTTTTGAATTTGTTAGTCTCTCACATATATATATATATCCTTTTCTAACATGCAATTTAATACATTGTTTCAGAAATTTTTAGAAGTTTACACTCCTCTGGGGAGCGATCAACTGTGAAGCCTTGCTTTGAAATGAGTTTGTATTTTTGCGAAATGTACTCTGCCAAAAAGCATAGCTCAATTGAATGTCATACATGGACTTGCCTCCATCATTGGATAGTAGTTAGTATTATCTCTTATGAGAAAGGTAATTGTCCTTCACTTTTGATACTCGTCATCTCCATGATGATGGGGGTTCCAGTATCTTATGTAGGCCACTAAGAACCACGTTTCATGCACTTTTTTTGCTAGTCTAAAATTATAGTTGATCAAATTCAATGTTTTTTTCTACCTACTTGTTGTCTATGTGTGCTGATTCTTGTATTTATTGGGAATTGATGTTGGGTATTTGTGCTATTTTAATTGGTGCACCGATTTAAGTAATCTTCGCACAAATGATAATCGGTGCCATCTATGAAAAAGAACGCACTGGTTTGGAAAACAAGCGTAAATATGAAACTGGTTGCGTGAAGATGGATTGAAAGAACGACAATGCGCTGCAGCTTCCAGCGACTAGATTAGTTCCGCATTTAACACCAGTTTTTGCTAAAATAATAACTGGTGCTAGCCTATCATATAATTAGCACCGATTTTAAAACCGGTGCTATAAAATAACCGGTGATAACAATACGCATATAGCACCGGTTTTAAAACTGGTGCTAATAAATAACCAGTGCAAACAATAAAAATAGCATGGTTTTAAAACCGGTGCTAAAAATACACTTTTAGCACCGATTTTAAAACCGGTGCCAAAAACCGGTGCTAAAAATACACTTTTAGCACCGATTTTAAGACCGGTGCTAAAAATAACCGGTGCTTAAAATACACTTTTAGAATCGGTTTTTAAACCGGTGCTAAAAATACACTTTTAAAACCGGTGCTAAAAATACACTTTTAAAGCCGGTGCTATCATATAAAAATAACCGGGGCTATCATATAATTAGCACCGGTTTTAAAACCGGTGCTATAAAATAACCGGTGATAATAATATGCGTATAGCACTGGTTTTAAAACTGGTGCTAATAAATAACCGGTGCTAAAAGTGTATTTTTAGCACCGGTTTATAAACCGGTGCTAAAAAATAACCGGTGCTAAAAATACACTTTTAGCACCGGTTTTTACACCGGTGCTAAAAATACACTTTTAATACCGGTTTTTAAACCGGTGCTAAAAAATAACCGGTGCTAAAAATACACTTTTAGCTTCGGTTTTAAAACCGGTGCTACTAGGACACAAATTTAACACCGGTTTTTATAGCACCGGTTTTTTTATAACCGGTGCTAATTCAGTACATATTAGCCCCAATTTTTTATGCTGGTGCTAAAAAAAACCGATGCTAGATGTAGGAATTTAGCACCGATTTTTTTCAACCGGTGCAACCATTTCAACGGTTACTTAGGCACCGATTTATTTTCCGAAAAAAAATTGGTGCTACAACATAAAAAAATTGGTGCTAGATGGTGGTCTCTGTGGTAGTGCTTGAATGAATATTGCCTTATCTAATCTTACAAAATCTAATTCTAGTCAGATCAAAACTGAATATTCAATCCAATGCCACTAACCTCAACGTCCAAAGTACTAACCACTACACCAAAGAACCATTGCTAAACATTCACTTAGTAAAATAGTATTAAGCCTCAGTATATGTCTTTGAAAAAAAGAAAACACAAAATTAAACCTCACCTCTCATATGCAGAAGCTCAGTTCATCAGCGTTGTCAAGTTGTTGTCGTCCGCAGCCGCTGCCGTCTGCATGTGAAACCACACGATGAAAAATATCTGCAACTAAAAGCCGTGCATGAAGCCACATGCAGCTCCTCTTCTTCATCTGGCCACGTGTATCTCACCCGCCAACGTCTTCTTCAGAAGCTCTGCTTCTTCTTCCGCCAGTGCGCCGCACTCCTAATCTAAATCATCTCCGTCAAAATCATCACCAAAATCATCATCATCGATACAGCGGAGGCCAATGGTTTCGTAAGAAATCGATCGACGCTGGAGAATCGACGGAAAATTGAAAAGATGAGCCGACGAGCTAGGGCATGACACAGTGGAGCGATTGACAAGCTCGCCGGAGTCGAAGTTGAAGCTGGAAATCACCGCAAAGTTAACGTTGCCGTTGGCTCAACTCTGGCGTCGCGTTGGAGCTCAACACCAGCGAAGACGAACCATCGGTCGATTCGGTGGTTTCGCAATGGAGAATCGGCGACGATGAAAGAGAATCCGGTGGACAGAGAAGATCGGCGGAGATCGGTGAAATTCTGATGAAATCCCGATGAAATCCCAACAGACGATTTTGGTAACCGTCGACCGGTGGCAGTTTCTTATTGGGGAGGAGGTTTCCGATCAGTTGCAGAATAAAATGAAAATTATGAAAATCTGAGAAGTTTGTAATGAATATAATATTTGATAATTGCACAATAGGTCCCTATATTTATTAGCATATTTTTAAAAAACCCCATCCCAAATGAAACTTACAATAATTGTACAATAAACCTCTAACCTAGAGTTTAGGCTGCCTAAAACAAGATTTTGTGATAGGTTGAATAAAATTTGACCGCAGATATTTAATTAAATCTCTGCTTATACTTAACGGATCAACTGCTTAAATTGGTAATTTAAATTTGTTGAATAAACTGATTTCAAACTTTAATTTCTTTACAGTTGAAAGGCTCGTATAGAAACATCATAATACTATTTAGAGAAAAGTGCAAATATAACCCTATATAGTTGAAGAAAATGCAGATATAACCTTGCGCTATTCGAAAGTGCAAATATAATCCTATCTATTCAGGTTATGTGCAAATATAACCTTTTTAGCCGGTTTGAGGCCGGAATACAGTGAAATGACCAATTTGCCCCTGATAATTTTTAAAAAAAACTGAAAAAACCCCATTTATCAAATGATAATACTACCCCCTTACCCTTTTTCTCTTTCCTTTTCTCTTTCTTCCGCTCCATTCTCTTTTCTCTTTTCTTCCTTTCTTTTCTCTTTCCTTCCTTCCCCGCTCCAAACTCCTTCCCTCTCTGAATCCAATCTGCAGATAGTGGTGGCAGAGAGCTCGCGGCTATGGGTTCACCGGTGGTGTTGTGGATTCGGGGCTTGGTGATGGTGGAGGCGGGGATAGGGCAGAGGAGGATGCGGCGATGACAGGGAGTTTGGGGTTGGTGGCGCTATGGTGGGGTGGTGCAAGGTGGCGCTAGGGTTCGGGGCAGGTGATGGCGTGAGGTGGCGCTAGTTCGGAGCTGGTGGTGGTGCTAGGGTTTGCTGTGGGTGGCGTTGAGCAGCGGCGAAGTTTGGGGTTGGTGGTCAGAGGTGCGAGGATGGGCTCAGGTAGTGGCGGCGGGGATGGGCTCAGGTGGTGGCGCTAGGGATGGACTCAGGTGGTGGCGGCGGGGATGGGCTCAGGTGGTGGCGGCGGGGATGGGTGGTAGCGGCGGGGATGGGCTCAGGTGGTGGTGGCTGGTGGCGGAATGGGCTAGGTGGTGGCAGGCGGATTGGTGGTGGTGTGGCTGGTGGCGGGGATGGGTTCAGGTGGTGGCAGACGGATTGGTGGTGGCGTGGTTGGTGGCGGGGATAGGCTCAGGTGGTGTGGCTGGTGGCGGAATGGGCTAGGTGGTGGCAGGCGGATTGGTGGTGGTGTGGCTGGTGGCGGGGATGGGCTCAGGTGGTAGTAGGGGGATTGGTGGTGGTGTGGCTGATGGCGGGGATGGGCTCAGGTGGTGGTGGTTGGTGGCGGGGATGGGCTCAGGTGGTGGTGGCTGGTGATGGGGATGAGCTCAGGTGGTGGCAGGCGGATTGGTGGTAGTGTGGCTGGTGGCAGGGATGGCCTCAGGTGGTGGCATGTAGATTAGTGGTGGTGTGGCTGGTGGCGGGGATGGACTTAGGTGGTGGCAGGCAGATTGGTGGTAGTGTGGCTGGTGGCTGGGATGGGCTCAGGTGGTGGCAGGCGGATTGGTGGTGGTGGCGGATTGGTGGTGGGGGGTATTTTTGTCTTTTAAAATTTTGTATTAGGTTAGAAGGGCATTTTGGTCATTTCTGGTCGGTCAATGGCCAGAAATGGCCAGTCAATGCCGGAATAGTGGCTTTAGGGTTATATTTGCATAATAGATAGGGTCATATTTGCACTAAAAAATAACACAGAGTTATATTTGCACTTTCCTTAACATATAGGGTTATATCTGCATATTACCCAACTATTTAAGTATCTCTATCTTATTCTTTTAGTACTACTACCTCCGTCCCAGCCGAATCTGCACACTTTTTGGTCAACTTTTTCAAGGCATGTTTGACCATAATTTTCAACTAGTATATAGACACCAATATCATCATGTGAGATATTGCTGGATACCCTGCATGATGTATTTTCTAAATATCAAATTTTAACATACCGTTAATATACGTAACTAAAGTTATCGTTGGTCAAACATGACCTGACAAACTTGACCAAAAAGTGTGCACATTCGGCTGGGACAGAGTAATAGTATTTATCTTATTTTAGTTCGCCTTCTTTCTTTCAAAACTATTCTTTTGAGACTGAATCATAAATATTCTATTTTTAACTTAATTTTAAATTAATATATTTTTTGAAATTTCTTAATTTTAATATCAGTTGGATTTCATCATAAGTTAACTCTCTTTTTTATCTTTTCCATTTACATCTTTTCACTTTCTTTCTCTTTAACAATTTTGTATTTTTGCATATGATCTTGTTGAATAATTTCCCTTAAAAGCAGAAAATTAAGAAATGGTTCTTAATACATGCTGTTTTCAGTATATATATAGTTCGATTGAACAATTACTGTCACCATATTACAAGAATGGAGAAAATATTAGCACTTATTTCTATCCAATTTGAAAGAATTGAGAAGATATTTGCACTTATTTCTGTCCAATTAATTGAAAGAATTGATTGATTTAACTAAGAGCCGAGAGCCTGCTGGATTGCCGAGAAATCACTGCGGTGGTGGAAGGGCTGTCCTCCAAGACAACTTCATATCCATCAAACCAGCTCTCCATTCCCTCAGCCATCACCTGCCAAAAAATTGTTCCCCCGCTCGCGCCATTAGGGTTTTTCGCACTTGAATAAATGGTGTCGTAGATTTTCGACAAGTATGCATCCCTTGCTGAAACTTGATATCCTTGGGATCTTGATGATTTTCCGAACTCAGATAGCACGAGGGGCTTTCCGAGAATGGATGCCGAGTCATTTAAATGAGATGTGATCCATTCATCCACAAACGCGGCTTGACCTGTCTCGTTTAGGCCCCCAACCCTAAAAACCTCGTGTGTCAGGGTCATCTTAACACAAGCCTTATCGGACAGACACCGAAATAAATTAAAGATTTACCATTGATCAGGATAGAGATGGATGGTGGCAAAATCTACTTCTGGGATGAGGTTATTGGCAATGAAACTTGTTCCAACTCCTTCATTGCCTGTAATTGTTCTTTCAGACTGTCCGTAAAATCCTTCCATTCCAATCTCCAGGAGATGTTTCACATCAATCGACTTAACGTAGGCTGCCATTTCTTCCACCCAACTCTGATTGTTCAAATAAGTGTTATAATACACCCTCGGAAGCTGCAGTTAATTACTTTTTGTGTATGTTTACTAACCTGAATTACTTTTCCGTACCAATCGTAGCTACGAGGTTCATTCATGAGTTCCCATGCAAAGATGGTTGGTTCATCCTTGTATGCAACGCCAGTTATGGAATTGTTTCTTGTCAAAATAGCCTGTGTGGTTCAAATACAAATTAAGTTAGCAAATGTTATCAATTAAAAATAGTTAAAAAATGAGAAGATGAATTATTTACTTTGATATAGTTTTTGAAGTAGCCTTTGACAATTGAATCAGTGTAAAAATCATCATCGCCGTTCAAGTTCTGGCCACTGTCTTTAGCCCATTGAACATATTGCCTTCTGCCACCAAAATCTCCCCAGTTATTGACCAAACTCAGTATGAGATAAACCCCATTTTTCTTAGCCTCCGAGATCACAAAATCCAGCCCCTGAAAATTCATGCATGATAATTTAATTTTGTTTTTATAGAATTGTACATCTACATAATTTTTAGGAGTGATGATTGTTAAATTGAACTCGCTCAATAAAAATCATGGCTTTTGACGATAAATTATATTACCTGGAACATGTCCTCGTGGTAGACACCGGGAGAGGATTGCAGGGGTCGAGAACCTCCGTCGCTAAACGCCCACGTTCTAGCAACATTCATGCCGTATGATCCAGCTTGCTCTAATGTGGTGGACACCTTCACTCTGGTGGCCGGGTCCGATGCCATGTGCATCATCCAATAAGCATTGAAGCCATTTAGGTACACCGGCCGCCCGTTCAGGACAAAATGGGTTCCTTTCCTTTGAACAAATTGGTTTTTCTCACCATCATCACGAGGATAGCGATGGTGGTGACGAGATGCTTCACCGTGTTGAGCTGTGAGGAAGAAGATGAAAATGCAAATGATAAGGGAGGACAAGCTCTTGTTTCTCTCCATATTGATCATGTGCTAGTTAATTTAGTACTTAATGCAATGAATGAAGAAGAAAGTGTGTTTTTGAAGGTGCCGATGGTAATTCTATATATAGGTGAAGGGAAGAGTATCGTGTGAGGTAATGAGGTATGGACTCTGGGTTTTAACGGCCATTTTCTGTAAATGCAACCAAATATTGAGAAATTACGTCGTTTGCTTGTTCTAATTACAACAATCTTTAGTTCCGGTGATGAAAATTAAACATGTGTTTAATTGAGAAGAAATGAATTTCTATATCTATTCAAATGTTTTAATAGAAAATATCAGTTATAATACACTCCCTATTTAATCTTTCTACTTTGACCTTCAAAATTTAAAACACATGTACTTGACTATTAATTATTTCAAATATATAATTAAAATTATAAAAAGTTCAATAATAAAAAATATATGTTATGTGGTGTGATATTGTTGTAATTTTTATAGTTAAATGACACACATATTATTCTAAAAAGTGAAAGTGGAAAAGTTCATATAGGAACATACCTATAATTTCAGTTGCACCACCATTCTGCCTTTATTAAAACTGGGGTTCACGTGATTATAACATTAAAAAACGTTTTTAGTAGGTTGCTTATATGGTAAACTTATTTTGACCTTGAACAATTGTACCTTAGTTTGATAGAAGTTGAGCTCAAGAAGGCCATTGGCCTGAAGATGTGGCAGTCCAATTAGGAGAATATTTAATATCCTAATATAATAACCACATTTGTAAGTAATTAATGGTGATAATTAAGGAGAACTTGATAGAGGTTGAGCCCAAGAAGGCCATTGGGCTGAAGATGTGAAAGCCCAATTAGGAGAATATTTAATACCCTAATATAATTACCGCATTCGTGGGTAATTAAGGGGGATAATTAAGGAGAATTCGATAGAGGTTGAGCCCAAGAATGTCATTGGGCTAAAGATGTGGCAGTCCAATTAGGATAATATTTAATACCCTAATATAATTACCGCATTCGTGGGTAATTAAGGGCGATGATTAAGGAGAACTTGATAGAGGTTGAGCCCAAGAATGCCATTGGGCTGAAGATATGGCAGCCCAATTAGGAGAATATTTAATACCCTAATATAATTACCGCATTTACTTATCATTCATTCTGTTTTAATCATATTAGACTCTTGGACTAACATAGACATCAGAGTGGTGACCCTTGGAACCCCAGGGACAGTTTTATTGCAGGTCCATTCGAGAAGAACTCAAGCCCACGAATTGATCGGTTGTTCGAGATGCATTAATTGGCACCATCTACGGGGACGACTAAGCTGGATCAAGTGTTTATGTCAACAGTTATTCGAAGGAGTGAAAGGTTAAGGCTGATAGGTATGGGGACTGGGTCAACGCAAAGGTTAAGAATGGAGAATTCAGAAGTAGGAAACGATGCCCTTATCGAGGACATCAGTGTGGCTAACCTCCAAACGTCAGGAACAAAGTCCCGTGCAGAGCCTGTTATGGTTGTAAACCACGAAGGGGGGAAAATCTAAGTGCCATTTGTTGCAAATACCCTGGCACCAATTCAGAATGATGCGCTGGGGCCCTCGAGGATATTGGAAATGATGGGAGAGCAAGAATAGAGAAACCCTGATTTCTCGTTCGAAGGAGTAGCCGATCTGAGGGATGAAAGGTTTACGGATGTTCTGGGAGATTGATATATGGAAGCCTATGGCCAGCATGGGCAAGAATATTAGAATGTGGGGAGGGCAACCCCAAATCAAGATGTAGAATGAGCAGCTCAGGTCCTGGCCGCGGCCAGCTATCGAGTTACCCCTCCTCTGAGGGATGACAGGGTCACGCACAGAGTATTGCCACCCTCACCTGTAGGAATAACTATGGGGTGGGCCACCTCAACCTGCAATAGCCTATCATTCTATTCGTGGTTACTCACATGGATTGGTATATTTGTTACCTCCGCTAGTTCCACCTGCTCCTACACTCGACCTGGCCGGTCCAGGAGCAGCATATGGGGCGATGGCTTCTTCTGCCATGCAAGGATATGGAAGTATGGGGATTCAAGGAACGATGATTAGTTAGGGGCCTTACAATCCCTATGTCCAACCACCACCACTACCACTAGCATACCTGAGTTTCAGACAGCCTTGGATGAACCCCGGATACGGAGCAACTCAACGTCCTTATCTGCCACAGCTGGGAGGTCACGACATGGGGTTGAACCTGACAGGGGGTTAACAGGAACCCCCTTTGGATTCAAGTGAATCATTAAGAAGGGAATTAGATAGGTTGATCAGACCTTTGGGCCAGACTGCAGGGTCTCCTTTCAGCTCGGTGATCATCGGGGTTCGATGCCCAATAGAAGTGAAGCCTCCGCAAGGACTTCTCACGTACAGTGGTGAGTCTGAACCTCGATAATTCATCTAGACGTTCCTGGGCTGGATAAGTTCGAGGGATTTCGATGAGAAATTGACATGCAAGTTGGTAGGAAGCTACCTGCGGGGAAAACATAGGAGTGGTTCAATAAGTTGCCAAGAGGCTCGCTCTGATGGTACCGAGACTTCAACGGGGCATTGTTGAGCCAGTACACACGGAAGAAGAAGTTTACCAAAACTCTGTTAGAACTTTACCAGACGAAGCAAAAGACAGGGGAAAGCATGGAAGTCTTCTATCATTAGTATGTGGATGAGAGCTTGGGAGTGATAGAAATAACGGAGAATGAGGTAATCCAGGGGTACCTGCTGGGGATGTAGGACTTGGAATTATACAAGAAGCTGAGTACTAACACCTCTAAGACCTTGCAGAAACTTTAGGAAGTTGTAGAGCAGTACTTGAGGTTAGAGGAGGCAACTAAAAGGAAAAGAGACAGCCTTATAGAGAAAAAAAGGAAGAAATGTAGAGCATAGAGGAAAAAGGCCGGTCGAACCCAAAAGAATACCATTCGAGAGATACACTCCATTGACACCAACGCTCTGAGGGAGAACTATTGCACATATCTTAAGTATACATAGAGGGTTGTTCCAAGCACCCCCATCCTTGCAGAGTTCGCACAGCTCGGTAGTGGCCCAGAGGGCAACAAATCGGTATTGCGATCATCACAGGGATTACAACCATGACACAAACAATTGCATGCAGTTAAGGATGGAGATCGATAGGCGTGAACGGGAAGGATAGTTTTGAGGGTAAGGACACAGGAACCAGGCTGCTGCCTTAAGGCATCGATGAACCAATGGCAGCCTTACAGATGAAACAATCAAAACAATGGGGGTAGAGGAGATAGAAGACCTCGAGAACTGGCGGTTTGAGACGGGGGGCAGGAAGGAAGGTGAGACATACCCCATGAACAACATGGGGGAAATCAAGATAACCAAAATGGGGAAAACCCACCCGTGCGAAGGGTAATTAATGTCATCAATGGCATGGTGGGAGAGAGATCTTCGAACGATGTGATAAGAGCAGAGGCTCGAAGGGTCCCTGTGGAAGAGCCCAGTCACTAGAGGTTTTGACCGGGCAAGACGGTCAGTTTTGGGAAGTGGATGTTGTACCAGACCAAGCACCTTATGCAGATCCTATGGTAATTTCAGCCATTATTGAAACATCTTTAATAAGAAGGGCATTCGTTGATGACAGAAGCAGGGTAGAAGTGATGTTTGCTGAGTGTTTTGACCAGTTGGATATAGAGCGTGAAAAATTGAAAAGGTCAGCTTCCCTTTTATCTAAATTAACGGGAAACCCGATATTCCCCATAGGAGAGATAGCCCTACCCGTTCGTGTAATGGATGGTGACAAAGGGGTGACTATCTGGTGTAATTTTGCTATTGTGGATTACCCTTCCCCTTATAATGTGATTTTAGGAAGGCTATGAATGAAAGAGCTCTCAATAAGAAAAAAAGCATTGAGGCGAAAATAAGAAGAAAAAAGGCGCAACCTTTCTTCCATCTCTTTGGAGGCCGATTTCTTCAATTTCATTCACTTTTCACCGATGAATTATGGTTTAACGGATTCTCCTCTGAATTCTGCATAAAATCATATGAAATCTGTGGAGGGTTTTTGATCTAATTCGGCCTTGGAGTTAGGGTTTTTTCCAAAATTTTGAGTTCTATAAGCGGATCTTGCTCGTGGTACTATTTTTCGTGATTGCGGTTTCGGATCCAGATTTGGATTTGCAATCGGAGCTTGTTCATTCATTGGATCCTCGGCCGAGTTGGAGATTTTGATTAAAAATCTGATCTTTGGTTGGATTTGGTTTACGGCGAGGGTTTAAAAGGATTTGAATACGAGTTCCAGCACAACTCTTATTCAAATTCTTGCATCTACATCGGAATTGCTTGAAGGAGTTGGCGGACTTGAAGCAAACCATCCGAAGGACTAAAACCCTTCCGATCAAAATTTGTGTGCTATGGTTTCCAGGTTATGCTTTAAATTCAACACGGTTTGTTTGTTTTCGATTTGATGCTTTGCATGCATGGTGTGTTGCTTCTGATTTGATAATAGATCTTGTTTTTTTGGTGGTGATTTGAAACATTTTCGTGTATCGTTTTGGTGTTTATTTTGGTGTGGTGACTCCGATTTCATTACTGGATCTTTGTTCACTTGGTTGGTGATTCCAATTTGCTTATCGGAATTTGTGGTTGTGTTGGATTGATCTCGTGATTATAATGGTGATGAATGGAGTTTCCTCTTCGGGTTTCAAGAACAAGACCAACCCTAAGAACCAGGGACGCGCCGATGGAGCTAATCAAACTCGGTAACCCCAAAAAGTCCATTCGAGGGAATGGAACGATCCCATGCTTGAGAGGAGGAGGTTGTGGGATGATCTAGACATCCTCATGAACAAGTCGCCTATCGAGATTGTTGATGACAATGGAGATGCTATTGACTTTGTGCTCACTGAAGAAGAAATTTTACAAGGATCTCTATAAACCCTTCTATGGGTTTTTGGGTATTTTTCCAGGATTCTTTCCTGGAATGTTTGCCATTCGCACTCTCCTGGTAGCGAAGTGGAAGGTTGCATGTACTGTTCAGAGCAAGCAGAATGGATATGTCCTGTTTAAATTCAATAGTGCTGAGGATAGAGACCTGGTGATGAATGGTCCTGACCATTATCTCCATGGTAAGAAATTGTTTATGTTGAAGATTGACGAATCTGGGCAGTATGACTCGAAAGTCTAAGCCATCAAGCCAGTTTGGATTAGGATGGAGCACCTCCCAAAGTCCTACTGGCATAAGAAGGCCTTAGAAAAGATTGCTACTTCCACAGGAGAGCCAATTCTTATGGATAATGGCACACTTGAGCTACGGGGATTCTATGCATGCCTCCTAATTTGGGTTGACACTTCCAAGGAACTGAAGGAAAAGGTGTTTTTTCGTGTTCCAAGTGGTGAGGTACATATGCAAAGAATTATCTATGATTATTGCCGTCCTTGGTGTCCAAATTGCGGCCAAAATAATCACTTCAATGAGGAGTGTGAAGAATTTCGGAAAACTAAGGAAGAGGGGGGAAACATGGGGAATAATGTTTAAAAGGCAAGGGGAAAGCTATATTGGAGAATCCAGAACAAAGACCAAGTATGGGTCAAGAAGATGCATGCCAACAACATTGGAGAAAACCCAAGTGTTGGCTCAGTTCAAAGGGATGAGAATGTGATTATTGAAGATGTCTCTTCGGATAATGAAGCTTCGGAGAGATTGAGAAAAGGAAAGGGTAAGGCTGAGGATCACACGGGAAAGAATATCGTGAAAGTTGTAGCTGCAAATCGAGGGCCTGGTATTGCTATTGGTGTTGGGTGAAAGGAGTTAAACAGATAGTAGTAGTGCTGCCAGGAAGCTCCGTGCTGCCAGCAAACAAGGCTCTACCAGCAGCGCTAGTTCCTGAGAACCGTAGCGCCAGAGATGATGATGAAGAAATCAGCGCTGCCCAGGATTTGCATCGCGGCAGGAGTGTCGAACGAGTGAAGTCCAGGAAAACCGTGGCGCTAAATCTGCAAATTCAGTGCTGGAACAAGCACCCAATAGGCAGCTTCTAGCTTTCGGAACTGATGATCATCCGATTGTGGGAGCTGGAAAGTTGCCACAACAAATGATCCATCCGGAAATTCGTGGCTCTAAAATCCCGAGGCTGAACAGGAGCAAGAGCAAGAGTAGACCCCCCTCTGCTTCAGGGGTAGTAACTAGAGCTCGGAGCAAGAGTAAACCGTGTAATCATAATCATGGGAAGGCCATCCAGAAGCCTTTCCAATGAATGTTGCATGCTTCAAGGAGCAACTCTGACAGTTCTAGTAGTAAAACTTCTGAAGGCGGCGGTCCTAAGCCTAAAGGGACCTTGGGTCCCCAATGAATGTTTCATCCATCAATGTTAGGGGTCTCTCGGACCCGGTACGGAGGAGATGGGTGAAAAATATCATCTCCACACAGAGAGTTGGACTTTGTGGCTTGCTTGAAACTAAATTGGAGGACAAGGCATTTGGTATTTTTATGAAGTGTTTTAAGGGGTGGAAATTCACGCACAACTTTGAGTTGTGGAAGCATTCGAGAATACTCATCATATGGGATCCGAAAGGTTTCTTGGTTGATGTTCTTGGTAAATCCCCGCAGTGTATTCATATCAAGGTGTGAAACCTTTCTACTGGTGCTGAATTTTTTTGTTCATATGTTTACAGTCATAGTGAAGGCAGATATGCTCGTTTGCCTCTCTTGGCCAAATTGAAATCTTTTGGTGAAAAGATAAAATCTCCTTGGATGGTTCTTGTGGACTTTAATGCGATTCTAAGTCTGGATGACCATTACGGTGCTTCGGTTCCAAGTCTGTATCCAATGAGAGAATTTCAGGATGTCTGTATTAAGTATGGATTGCAGGATGCGCCTTCCATAGGGGAGCATTTAACATGGCATAGTGCGGATTGGAAGATATGGAGGAAGTTGGATCGTGTGCTACTGAATCACGGCTGGGACTCGGATGCATGCCGTACCTCCTTCCTTCCCATTTTAGCACAATCAGACCATACACCTATGGTTGTTTCTATGGCACAGGAAATCGAGGAAAAAAGAAGACCTTTCCAGTTTCAAAATATGTTGCTAGATCACCCGAATTGTAAGCGAATTGTAGAAGACTTTTGGAGTCCATCGATTGAGGGTTCAATTTCAGTATTCGGTATGCAGGAAATTACTAAGGCTTAAGTGCATATTGAAGGAGTTGGGCTCTCTGGATCTTAGCAATATCTCAGAAAGGGAAAAGAAGGCGGATAAGGAGTATAGTGCGACATTTGATAATTTTGACGCCTTGATTGCTCTGATCAGGATATTGAGGCGTTGAGAGCACTAAAAAAGAAGGCCATGCTCTACTATCTTGTAGAGTCTGCCTTCCTCTCGCAAAAGGCAGGATCAATCATGTCACACTGGCGGATAAGGGATCAAAGTATTTTCATACAATGATCTCAGAAACGGGATGCGGTATTCCGGTGATTATTGATGGAGAAAATCGAATTGTTACTTCTAATATTCGTAGGGGTGAGCTCTTTGCGGATTTCTACAAAGGCCTATTCGGTGCTTCAAGGGATAGGGTCTCCATCGATAATGCTGTACTCACTTCGGGAAGCCTCCTCACGGACTTGGATAGGGCTTTCTTGAATCAGGATATTGCTAGTAATGAAGTAAAACTGGCACTATTTGCAATGGCGGATGAAAAGTCTCCAGGTCCGGATGGATATACTGCGGGTTTCTTAAAAAGCAGTGGGAAATTGTAGGTGAGGAAGTTACAGGTGCGGTTCTGGAATTCTTTCGAACAGGTGATCTACTAGCCCAGTTAAACCATACCTCGGTCGCCCTTATACCGAAGAAGCCGGACAATCTTAAGGTGAGTGATTTTAGACCAATAGCGTGCTGCAATGTGGTTTACAAGATCATCACTAAGATTATAGCTAATAGACTAGAAGGAATTCTGTCTGGGATTATTGATCCATGCCAGGGGGCCTTTGTAAAAGGAAGAAGTATCTTGGACAATGTTATGTTAGCGCAGGAAATTGTTCGTGGATATGGGAGGGCTAGAAATTCTCCTAGATGCATGATCATGGTTGACTTGCAAAAGGCGTTTGATACAGTCTCCTGGGACTTCCTAGAAGAAGTTTTACTTGGACTAGGTTTTCCAGAAAGACTGAAGGATAGAATCATGATGTGCGTGAGAACATATTCATTCTTGATTGCAGTTAATGGGAAATTGTGCGATCACTTCAAGGGTCAAAGAGGCATTCGGCAAGGTGATACCCTGTCCCCTCTCCTCTTTGTGATCTGCATGGAATACTTCTCGAGTTTGTTGAAAAGGAGGACTGAATCACGACATTTTACTTATCACCCGAGGTGTGAGGTACTCAAGATCACCCATTTAGCATTTGCTGATGATCTTATGCTTTTCTCCAAAGGTAATACAGGATCGGTTCACATTCTTATGAGTGCACTTAATGAATTTGAGTGTACTTCGGGTTTAGCTATCAATGCGGCAAAATCCAAGTTTTTCGGAGTCGGTTTGAAGGAGGACTTAAGTTTCACAGGTATGCCATGGTTTACGTTTCCAGTACGGTATCTAGGGGTGCCACTTGATTCTAGCAAATTGAAGGTCACTCAGTTTGGAACCCTACTTGGAAAGGTTGATTCGGAGATTGCTAAATGGAAGGGTCACACCCTCTCATATGCTGGAAAGTTGGAACTTGTTCGTTCGATTGTAGGAGGTATTGCTGGATTTTGGATTCAGAATTTTATCATACAGACTACAGTCATGGATGCCCTTGAGCAAAAGTGTAAACGTTTCTTATGGGGAGGTGAGCATAAGGGTAAGGTTGCATGGAAGAAACTATGTACCCCTAAGTCTTTTGGGGGTCTAGGTTTGAGGGATTTTGTTACTTGGAACCGTGCCTCGATGGCCCAGAGGTTATGGGATATTCACATGAAGAAGGACAGCTTATGGGTCAAATGGATTCATTCATTTTATCTTCAAGGGGAGGACTTTTGGAGTTTAAACCCGAGGATCTCGAATGGGAGACTGGGAGAGAGATTTTCGAGCTACTTTGGTAATCTGTGCAAGCCGAGGGATGAATTGAGTGATATGTTTCATGGAGATATACAAGAATTAAAGGATCATCTTGGTTCTTGGTCTAGCTCGAGGAAATTTACAAGTGAGGCTTATTTCTTTATACACCGGCATAAGTTTCCGAATCTGTATGTTCATGCCCGATCGGAGGAGAAGGCGTTTAATAGCATTTGGCATGGTTTTATTCCACCCAAATTCTCGTTTATTGCATGGTTGGCCGCAATTTGGAGACTTCACACCAAAGACAAGCATCGATTGGAGGAGGGTGATAGCATGGAGAAAATATGTTCCTTATGTCATCTTGAAGAGGAGACGAATGAACACTTGTTTTTCAAGTGTGATTTTTTGGAAGTTGTATGGGGGCGTATAAGGAATTGGATTGGGTTAAGGAGACAAACAACCACAATTGCAAGCTCCATGACTTGGGTTAAGAGGCAAATAAAGGGTTCAAAAGTTCGAAAGAAGTTTGGAATTCTATCCTTGATTACCACGGTTTATCGTCTTTGGAGGAAAAGAAATTGTGTTGTTATGAATGGTGCTCAACCAAGTGATGATCGAGTGGTAAAAATTGTCATGAAAGATTGCTACATGGTGATTAATCGCTTGTTCCCAGATGAGCATATGTTTTAGGCCCTAAATGTTCGAGTACCCAGGAGGTATTCGAGTGCTCGAAGAGGAATTCGAGCATAGGAGGTGTTCGAGTGCTCGAGAGGGCGTCTGAGTCAAGGAGGTGTTTGATTACTTCAGGGGCATTGAGTCATGGAGGTGTTCGAGTACTCGAATGGGACATTTGACATATGGATGTGTTCGAGTGCTCGAAGAGAGTATTCGAGTGTTGGAGGCCTTCGAGTGCTTCAGGAGGTCTTCGAGTGCTTCGAGTGCTTCAGGAGGTTTTCGAGCGTAGGAGATCCTTGAGTGCTCGAGGAGGTTTCCGAGTGCCCGAGGAGGTTTTCGAGTGCTCGAGGAGGTTTTTGAGAGTAGGAGGCGTTCGAATGCTCGAGGAGTTTGAGTGCTCGAGATGGTGTTCGAGCCATGAAGGTGTTTGCATACTCGAGGGGGCATTCGAATTATGGAGTTGTTCGAGTGCTCGAGGGGAGCATCGAGTGTTGGGGATCTTCGAGTGCCTCAGGAGGTTTTCGAGTGTGGGAGGTCTTCGGGTGCTCGAGGAGGTTTTCCAGAGTAGGAGGCGTTCGAGTGCTCGAAGAGGTTTTCGAGTGTAAGAGGAGTTCGATTGCCCGAGGGGGCATTCGAGTCATGGAGGTGTTCGAGTGCTCGAGATGCCCCAGGAGGTCAGAGCTCGAGGAGGTAGCTGAGCGTAGGAGTTGTGTTCGAGTGCTTGAGAGGGCATTCGAGTAAATCTCCATTCCGCATCAGGAGGAGGTTGTTCACGCCCGATAGAATCAAATGGTTTCTGGGTTTCTTATTCTGGCTAATGCAACTCGGTTTTATGAAGAAGGCAATAGGATTTAAAGTAAGGATCTTGCACCGATGCTTTTTCTCCTAAGCCTAGTTTTAACTTTGAATTAACGATTATTTATGCGCTCTATGCCTATGCTACACTCTGTGTTAAATTGGCATAAAGCTGTCCATTTGCTCAAAATGGAGTGGGTGATTACATAATCGCCACGCTTGATGCACGCGGTATAAGTGTATCCATTCTCTCATCTTCAGGAGATTGATTTAGCTGGGATTCTCAAGGATATGAGGCACGGCCTCAACACATCCTTGCCCACTTTATTACTCTCGGCGCTCTCAAGAGAATGTTTGAAGGCCAATAACATCCCCCTTTCTCCACCTTAGGGGTGTAAATGGTAGAAGCAGATATCCACTCGTGCCAGATTGGTGCAACTATGGGCATCAGCTTCACTCTTTATGGGATATCCAAGACCCGAGACACTCTCGGCTACATTAGGATCTTGGATTCTTGTATCTTCATCGACTTTTCGATAATAAAATCTGCTTAAGACCCGAGCATAATACTTGGCTGCTCTATGGAATGAAAATGAAGAAGGCCCCGTTTGTTAGGGGTAGAAGCGGTACACTTGTTTATGGGTAGTGAGTTTGTTCTCATCCCATTTACCTAGCATTTCTTAGCCTGTCTCCATCTCAGGTTGTTGTTTTTGGTCTCATTATCATTGGGACTTGTCTCTCTTCCCTTTGCTAAGGGCTGGTAGTTTTATTTAGAAAATGGGGGGGGGGGGGGAGTGGTGCCCTTAGGGTTTCGCTTCCCCCCCAGACTTTTCTCCCTAGGCTCATTATGTAACCTAGGGTTGGATTCTTTTTGTATTTGGTAGGGCTCTACCGTGGGTTCCACCATCTATACTATTTACCATATTACAAGAAGGCTATGAATGTGCCAGGCTTGGGCGGTCTGGTCACCCTATCACCTGATGATGAAGTTCCCAACTGAAAATGGAGTGGCATCCATTCGAGGAGATCAAACTGTAACTCGAAAATGTAACCTTACGGCGGTACAAGAAGTGAGAAAGCAAAGATATGTAGCAATGGTCACGCAGATGTGGGATTGGCCGATACAATATAGATGCCTATTCAGGATATTAGATCAGTAGCTGTGGGGAAGCTAATCCCTGAAGATGTCAAGGAGAGACTGAGAGACTTATTTGGAGAGTATGGGGATGTGTTCTCGTGGGATACTTCTAACTTAATGAGAGTACCTTCGATTAAGCAAGTGAAGCAGAACAAAAGGGTGTTTGTCTCAAAAGAGCTGAAGAAATCAAAGAAGAGGTGGAGAAGTTGTTGAGGACAGACGTCATCGAGAAGGTGTTCTACCCCGAATAGATTACTAACCTAGCCATGATTCCAAAGCATGATAGGGCCTGAAGAATGTGTATATACTTTACTGATTTAAATAAATGCTTCCCTAAAGATAGTTACACGTTGCCAAGAATCGACAAATTAGTGGAAGCCATCACTGGATATCAGATAATGGCTTTCTTTGACATGCATAAGGGGTATCACCAAATACTTATAATGGAGGAAGACAAGGAAAAAACATCCTTTATTACAATATGGACATGTACTGTTATAGGAAGATGCCCTTTGGCTTAAAAAACGTCGGGGCTACTTAACATAGGCTAGCTGATAAATTGTTCAGGGGGCAGATACGGAAGAACATGGAAATATATGTGGATGACATGGTTGTCAAAAGAAAAATTCATGGAGAATTCTTAAAGGACCTGGAAGAAACATTCAGTAGGCTTCGAGGGGGCTAATTTGAAGTTAAACCCGTTTAAGTGCGTTATCAGTGTGGGGGCAGGGAAGTTCCTCAGATTCATGGTCTCGGAGAGGGGTATTGATGTAAACTCAGAAAAGGTTGAAGCTTTTAAGATAATGAAAACCCCACAATCAATAAAGGATGTACAAAAGCTTACAGGGTCTCTAGCAGCATTGAGCAGGTTCTTATTGAAGGGGGCGGCGAAACACCTACCCTTCTTTGATGTCCTTCGAAGGGCAAAGAAATTTGAGTGGAATGGCAGATGCGACAAGGCATTCAAGCAGTTGAAGGAACACTTGGGACACTACCTACCTTGATGAAACCAGATAAAGATGAGATGCTATACTTGTACATTTCTGCATTCCTGTTGGCAATCAATGTAGCCCTAGTAAAAGAGAAAGAAAAGGTTCAGCATCCAATTTACATTGTAATTTGTGCTTTTAAGGGGCTGGAGATGAGGTATATTTTCCTCGAGAGGTTGATTCTTACCCTCGTACATGGAGCCATAATATTGAGACCCTACTTACAGGGACAAAAAATATTGGTTCTCACAAACCACCCCATTCGACAGATTCTGCTGAAGCCAGAGATTTCATAATGAATGATGAAGTGGGCAGAGGAATTGGGAGAGCACGATATCCAACATCAACCTTGAGTTGCAATTAAGGGTTAAGCGCTGGCAGACTTCATAGTGGAAACTACAAAACCCCTCGAGGTGTGTCTGGATCCCATTCGAAAGGTGGAGCAAGCCAAAAAGGAGGTATGAAAGTTGTATGTGGATGGTTCATCACATTCAAGAGGAAGTGGAGCCGGGGTTTTGTTAACCAGCCCTAATGGAAAAGATTACCCTTACGTGTTGAACTTTGCATTCAAGGCAACTAACAATGAGGCTGAGCAAGAAGTGCTGATCACTGGACTGTGACTGGCAAGGGAGCTGCAGGTGGAGGAATTGAAGGTTTTCAGTGACTCTCAAATTGTGGTTTAGCAGGTGAATGGTGAATACGAGGCCAGAGAGCGTAATATGCAAAGATACCTTGAGGTAGTGAAGAACCTGATAAAAACTTTTAAATCTTACACTTTAATGTAGGTTCCGAGGGAAAGCAATCATAGAGTAGACGCTATTAGCAAGCTTGCTTCTTTGGATTTCGGAACCCAATCCCAGAAGCCTATTCATGGAAACTTTAAGCAAACAAAGTTTTGAAGAACCTGTAGTTATGGCAGTAGAAGCAAAAAACTCCTTGATGACATCGTTCGTGGCATATCTTCGAGAGGGTGTCCAGCCGGAAAATGAAGTGGATGACAGAAAGATAAGGTTGAAAGTTCCAATGTATGTGTTGCAAGAAGAAGTGTTGTACATAATGGGTCATTTGCAGCCATTGCTTCGATACGTTAGCACTCGTGAGGCTGATTATATCATAAGGGAAGTCCACGGGGGGGGGGGGGGGGTATGTGGCAGCCACCAGGGAGCCAAATCCATGGCGAGGAGGCTAATTTGACTGGGGTTTTACTGGCCAACAATGTTTAAGGATGTGAATCGATACATCCAGGTAGGGGCGGAGCCAGAAAAATTTTGTGGCGGGGGCTAGTTAGGAAATTTTTAACAAAACAAATACAATAATACTTAAGTCTTGAAATTAATATGATGAACAATGAAATTCTTAACATACATATAAAATATTATTTGAACAGTAACAACCTAACTTCTAGGAAGAAGTGAAGACAACTGCATTCTTCGAGATTTCATGTTTTGAAAACGTCGTAGAATGGATTCATTGTTGATTGTTGCAAAAATCCTCTTCTCAATGCACACAACAAGGCTATCATTCATCAATTCATCTCCCATGCGATTATGCAAATTAGTCTTCACAATTTTCATAGCAGAAAACACCCTCTCCATAGTAGCAATTACAACTAGTAAAACCAATGCCAACTCAATCAACTGATATACCAATGGAAATATTCTATGAAAATTAGTTTCAACTAACCTCAGAGCAAGAGTACCCAAGTTTTCAATGCTTGAAAAGAGAGGGTCATATTGCATAACATGGATATAGTTCCTCAACTGAGATTCAAGATACATGTGATCGGTATGAGAGAAGTCTTCCGAATACCTAGTTGCAAGATGAATTAATTCTGGAACACTGAACTGGGAGAAAGAATTTCTTGGATCAAGACAGGCAATGCAACCAAGCAATCTTGTGCTAACTTCTGAAAAATGATTAATCATCTCTTGTATGATCAAATCAACAACCTGGAATTTTAAAATTAACGGTCAATAACAAAAAGAAATATCTCTTTCTTTACAAAATATGATGAACAAGTATACCTGAAGAAACAAATCTACGTGATAATGATGATAATTTGTTATGACTTGCCTCCTTCGTCTTCTATAGCCACGACTAGTCATATTGTCATTCATATCAAGTAGTGGGATCATATGCAACCCACAAAAATTGTTAACTTCTTTCAAAATAATATCCCATCCATCTTCCCTAAAGGCTTGTAATTGTTGTTTCACACAAGCAATCAAATTCATGGCATTGAGAATATTTTGATCCTTTTGTTGTAAGGCAATTGGCAGTTCATTTGTGATTGACAACAAGTATTTCATCAAATGCATCACAAACACAAACTGATAAGTATCCATTTTATCAATCGAACTTCTCGCAGTATCTCTGTTCTCTGAACTGCTTCCATGGTCATGAATATAACCCAACCCTTGTATCACTGAAGGCCACATTGTATGTAAACGAAGCAATGTCAAGTAATGTGATCCCCAACGAGTATCTCCGGGTCTTGCTAAACCAGTTTCTTGGTTCAACCCTTAACTGCTAGTAATTTGTCCTTCTTCTAAAGCAACAACAATTTTGGCACGTTCATACTCCCTAAATTTATCCATTCGTTTGCAAGATGCCCCAGCCAAAGTCACAATCATAGTGACATAAGAAAAAAAATTAGCCACTATTGAAATTTCTTTAGTAACTGATGCCAGAACTAATTGGAGTTGATGACAGAAATAATGAATGTACATAGCCTGTGGATTTTCCTCTCGTATCAAGGCTTGTAAACCGTGAAATTCACCCCTCATATTCGAAGCTCCATCATATCCTTGTCCTCTCAATTTGTTTAAGGACAACCCATGTATAACAAACAAAGCCACAATAGAATCTCTAATTGAAATAGATGTAGTGTCTGGCACATGTATAATAGCAATAAATCGCTCAATAATTTCTCCCTTTTCATTCACATATCGAAAAAAAATTCCCATTTGCTCTTTTGTAGAAACATCTCGAGACTCATCAACCATCAAAGAAAAAACTCTATCACCAAGATTAGTAATAATATAATATGTTACCTCTTCAGCAAAAGCCCGAGCTAGATCTCTCTGAATTGGAGGGGAAGTCATTTGATTGTTACTCGGAGCATTTTGCTTAATAACTTTGGCAACATCTTCATTGTTTTGACAATACCATTCAACCAATTCAAGAAAATTACCTCTGTTCACCGAACTAGAAGACTCATCATGTCCACGAAAAGATAGCCCTTGTCTCAAAAGAAATCGTGTCACATCCAACATAGCAGTTATACGAGTGCGATAAGAAACCTCAGAGGTAGAATCACGTACTTGAAACACATTTATCAAATTATGTCTTTGATCTTTAAAAGATTCAACACTCATCCTTGCATCACTATGACAACTATTCACATCCCCAACATGAAGAGAAAAATTTTCTTTTGCCTTTTTCCAATTAGTAAATCCATCTACTAAGAAAGCCTTTTGAGCAACTTCACCTCCCTTATTATGTGATGGCAGAAAAAGATAACACCAAAAACAAAATGCCGCATCTTTGGACACACTACATTCTAGCCATGGAAAGTCTCTATACCAACTAGCTTGAAAACTCCTTTCTTGATTGCCAACTTTCTTTTTTGGGTAGTTGTGATAAATTGGTTGATAAGGCCCCTTAACAATATACTCTCCCTTAACAATATACTCCCTTTGAATTTGATCTCGAATAGCATTATCAAACTCCTTGATTGGCTTCCTTAAACCCGGATCATAAACAATATCATCCACATTAAATTGTGCACTTGAGAAATTTTCCGAGATTTCATCATTAGGTTTACTAGAAGACTCCCCACTACGATTTCTTTTAGTAGGTTGAAAAAATCTCTTCATATCCTACATACATAAACAAAGTAACTTTATAATTTGTATTGATAAGAACTAATTTATGTACAATTGAATTTATGTGATTAAGAAGTAATTTTTGTATAGTTCAACTTGTAACTTTCTAATTAATTTTTCTTCTTCAACATTTAAATCATAAGAACTAATATATGGTTAACACAACACCATGTATAATAAATGCATAATAATAATAATAATTATATATTCATATTATGTAGTCAAATAAATAAATAAATAATGCATATTTTAAATAAATAAAAATGAAACTAACCTTTGATTTGCTTCCAAAGATTGAATTTATCCTCCCAAATTGAGCATATGCGTGAATGTAGAGTAGAAATTGGAGATTATTGAGCTTGGAAATTTAAAATTCAAGGCTTCTCTTTCCATACAAATAGGAAGGAAAATGAAAGGATTAAATTTTGAATTTTTGGAAGGGAGAACTTTTTTTGGGAAAATTTGGAAGAGAGGTTCGGTTGTGTGTGTGTGAATGTGCTTGTGAGGAGAGAAAAAGGGTAAGTTAGGATATGTGAGGATAGAAAATATAGGTAACCAATAAACTTATGACATGTGGCATGATTATCCACTTGAATTTTATTTTTTAAAAAAATTCTTGAGGGGGCTGAATTGTAATAAATTTATTTGGAGGTGGCTGAACTATAATTTTCAAAAAATTTCCTAAATGTTGGAAATTGCTTGGCGGGGGCCGGAACCCCCTCCAGCCTCCTTGTTCCTCCGCCCCTGCATCCAAGCTTTCCACCAATGTCAGAGACATGCTCCTATAACATATGTTCCCCAGGAAGAGAAGAGAAGCATATATAGTTTGTGGCCATTTGATAAATGGGGCATCGATCTGGTGGGCCCTTTTCCAAAAGCGCCAGGAAAATTCAGATACCTGATAGTGGCCATTGATTATTTCACGAAGTGGGTAGAGGCTGAGCCCCTGACGAACATAAGAAGAAAAACAGTCATTTCCTTTTGCTGAAAGAACATTGTGTGTCATTTTGGAATCCTAAGGACGATCATTACAGATAACAGAACATAGTTTTCTCAGGATCCCTTCAAGAAGTGGTGCAAGGAATATCAGATTAAGCAAAAGGTGACATCTATTTACCACCCCCAAGCCAATGGACAAGTGGAGGTGACCAACAGAACATTAGTAAATGGAATACAAGCACACCTTGAGGGGGCGGAAGGTAATTGGATATGGGAATTACCCAATGTAATGTGGGCGTATCGGACAACTGAGTCTTCCACTACTGGTGAAACGCCTTATAGCCTAGTATATGGCTCAGAGGTAGTAATCCCTATAGAAATAGATGTTCCTAGCCCAAGGATGATGGCTACTGCAGATGAGATAAGCAATTAGCAGAACCGACGTCTGGATTTGGATATGGTGGAGGAAAAGAGAGAGTTAGCTTCTTTACATTAGGCTAAAGTTAAAGAATAGGTCAGAAGATACCATGACAGAAGGGTAAAGAAGGTGTTGTTTAATCCGAGGGACTTGGTAATGAGAAAAAATGAGAAAAGTGGAAAGGAACCTGAAGGGAAGTTAGCTGCAAATTGGGAAAGACCCTATAGGGTGATCGAATCGCACCCGGGAAGAAGCTATGCTCTCAAAGAGATGGATAGGGTTCGAGTACCAATGAGGTGGAACATCATCAACCTGAGAAAGTACTACCAGCTATGATGAGTGAGTTTCTTTTAAGCAGCACTCTAGATGATGTTCGAACGGGTTGCTCTTAAGCAGCACTCTAGATGATATTTCCAGCTACTGTTGATGTTCGAGTGGGTTGCTCTTAAGCGGCGCTCCAGATGATATTTTCAACTACGGCTGATGTTTGAGCGGGTTGCTCTTAAACGGCGCTCTAGATGATATTTCCAGCTATGGCTGATGTTCGAGCGGGTTGCTCTTAAGCGACACTCTAGATGATATTTCCAGCTACAGCTAATGTTCGAGCGGGTTTCTCTTAAGCGGCGCTCTAGATGATATTTCCAGCTACAAATAATGTTTGAGTAGGTTGCTCTTAAGCGACGCTCTAGATGATTTTCCAGCTATGGCTGATGTTCGAGCGGGTTGCTCTTAAGCGGTGCTCTAGATGATATTTCCAGCTACGACTGATGTTCAAGTGGTTTGCTCTTAAGCGGCACTCTAGTTGATGGTCGAGTGGTTTGCTTTTAAGAACCACTCTGGTTGATATTCGAGTGGTTTGGTCTTAAGTGGCACTCTAGTTGATGTTCGAGTGGTTTGATCTTAAGGGGCACTCTAGATGATGTTTGAGTGGTTTTCTCTTAAGCGGCACTTGTGGGCTACTTTTGTTATCTTGAAATGATGAACTAGTGGACAAAATTGGCAGGATGTAGGTGGAAACACTGAACCTGGGTAAAACACTTATGTCTTTGAACTCTTTAATTCCTACTTATCGAAGATATTCACACTATATTTGCCTAAAGAAGTTGCATATGGTACTCATATTCAGGGTGTAAAATATTTGAGAAAGTATAGGCACGAGCAATTTGAATCCTGTTACAATCTTTTAACCTCACTGATGCTAGCAACAGGGGTTTGAGAAATCCAATTTTCATTTTCTAAGACCGAGAGTTAAACAAGCCTTAACTTCGTCAATAAATAGAAGTGCAATTTTGGTACCAAAAAGTACATGAACTTATTCATCTAAAATGAGGAACCCCTCCTGAAACAAATCTTCAGTGGAAGGAGCTAGCCCCTTCACCTTTGCTTCTATTTCTTTGAGCTCTTCAAGCTTGATACTAGCGGCTCTCTGAACACCCTTCATTTATTCTTCCACTGGATATTCAAAAGTTTCTAGGGGAGCAATGGCATTACCCCACTTCTTTATGAAGGGTTTGAATGGGCCCTTCGAGGAGGACCCAACACTCTTACAGTGTTTTGTGAAGGATCCCTTGGTAGCTTTGCTCCAGGGGGCAAGATACCTTTTAGCTTCTTTAATGGTAGATCTTTGTGACCGAGGAGCAGAACGATAACTCCAGGGGTTGAATCCCTTTACCTTCACTTCCACCAACCAATCAAGAATAAGGTCAAAGGCTCTTTTCTGCCAAGGAGTTCCATTCTCATGGATGTTAACTTCCTCCATCCAGTGTTGAGCAGTTTTGAGTAGAAATTTTGGAATTTTATCATTTCAAATTAAATATTAGGAAGGAATGCCGTGAGAATGCATGTGAGCACGGAGGCTTACTTCGTGTGCAACAAATTTTTCTTCAAAATCGGAGATATGATCCTCGACTTCTTTGGCCTGCACCTTCCAGGTCTTGATCTCCCCTGCGAGTTGTGTGTACTCAGACAAAAGGGATTCTACCAAAGAACTATCCTCAACCGGGGGATTCCTTCGAGGGGTTGCTTGGGTTTGCTTGAAGAAAGGGGGTCTTTGCTAGCTATCTTCCAAGTGACCAATTCCTCTTCAAGGCTAGTTATTTTGTGCTAAGCAACTAGATGTTGCTCGGTAATTAACTCTCTTTAGATCACTAGCCTGATATTTTCGCTCATGCAACCAATTAGGTGTCATTCCACTACTAGAATCCTAGTCGCAGTAGCAATGCATGACTTTAGAGAACCAAATTTTAGATGTATTTGATGCATCAGCTCTTTGTAGTCTTTATCTGTGGGATCACGACCTTCGATCACCTCTAAAGGATATGTACCATTAAATTCTTTGCTCAGGAAATCCCTAACAAACCTCTTGAAGGCTGGATGGTCTTTGGACTGCCACAACTTCATCTTAGGTTCGAGCTGGTTGAGCTTGTCCTTCAAAGATTCTTTCTCTCGGTTACAATCAGATAAATCCTGTGTGGCTTTCAATAGCTGTTTGTGTGTCTCACTCAACTCTTTTTGAGCACTTGAATGCTCCTCAAAAGTGCCTTCTAACACTCTTTCAATGATTTGAACTATGAAAAGGGGACAAAGGTAAAATCAATAAATAAGTCATAAAAATGGCAAAAGATATTCTTATATTGAAGTTTTGAAAGAGAAAAAAGAAGTTACAACTGGGGGCCCTAATTGGAAATTTTACAATCAAGGACAAACCCTAGAATTATCCTCTTTTGAGGTGGATGCAATAATTTCTTCCACTTGTACGGCTGCTGAATTCTGCTCGGGAGAGGCATCTGTGGCCTCTGGAAGGATGATAGCTCGAATCCCCTCAGCAGTGAAGAACTGCCCTTTGGACTTAATGAAATCCATCAGGGTAAACGAAGGCTATCATTCTTAATTGCACCATCCCATTTTGCATCCAGAGTAGCTTCGAGCTCTGGCTTGACTAGATCGTCCACCTGCTTAGCAAGTTCTTCAGACAGGGAGGAGGACACTTGAGGCTTTAGGAATTCCTCGGCTAATTCACTATAGCTAAGAGCTTGGCCACCCCCAAGAGATCCATAAACAGTTGAAGCACCTCAGAGGTGTTCAAAAGTTTGCTTTTAAATGCCTCGAGCAACTGAACCTGCGAGGCTGGATCCTCAGCAGCTTGAACCCCTTCTCTAGAGTATCCTTCTCCACGTCCATTGACGCCTCTCAGCATCAACATTCCACCTATCCTCTTCCATATTTTTTTTGGTTTTCCTCAAGCACCCTATTCTTCTCCTCGAGCACTCTCTTCAAGTCCAAAATTTTAGCATCCTTTTTGCTGAGCTTTTCTTCAAGAGAACCATGGCCAGAAGTACAAGCGTAGGTGAAAGCTGCCATCTTCTGAGTGGCCTCATGGAAAAGTTGGGAGACCTTGGAAAATAGTTAAATTTAGATCAATGCAATGAAAAGGAACACTAAAATAAATTTTTCAAAGGAACAGATGAAAACCTCAGGGTTAGAGACCATGCTTGAGAGATGATGCTCAATGTTGGACATGGATACCGCATCACTTGAAGGGGGTGCCAATTATGGATGGGTGTTATGACCATCGTATGATCTTATTAACGGTAATGAGGATGCATTACCAACATTGCTGCCATCTGGCCCTGTCTTCTAGGAAACATTCCTAGCATGGGGAGGCTGGCCATCAGCAACGGTCGAAGTAGGCCTTCCACCACCTACTGGGGGAGTGGAGGCCTGATTTGAGGGAGTGAAGGCTTGATTCAAGGGAGTAAAGGTCCCTTTAGGAGGACCCCGTGGGCTTCAATTTCCTTAAGCCGCCAGCGAGACCGACTGGAAAAAAAGGAAAAAGAAAGAGAGCATCAGTTAAAGTAAACTCCACGATACAACAAACAGGAGAAGTATAATTCTATTAAGGCACATTTGAAGGCTTCCGAGTGCCTAAAATCACTAACAAGGGCCTCGAGGGGAGGGCATTCTTTGGGCCTTCAAGTTCTCTTCTCCTATTCCTGATATTCTTCCAGAGTATTTTATACACATACTCCTCGTAGATTGGGGGGGGGGGCGATGGAAAGTTACCAATCTGGGGATTAGGATTGTTGAAGTGGCTGTAGTCAAGGGAGCTGGACAAAATTTTTTGCCTATCCCTCTCGAGGGCATCCTGACAAATATACTCCCCAGGTTTGGGAGACTCGACTCGCACGTCCCAATTCCATGGGAGAACTTGATTCCTCATGCTGTCAAATGTAATTCCCTTCTTCCAGTTTCTTCAATCACCCAAATTACCAGGAACAGCAAAAACCTTGTGATGTGCCACCCGGCTGGTAAAAATGACAATCATGTCGGTGGACCGCCCATGATAAGACACAAAGTACAGTGAACGAAGTAGCTTATACCTTTTCTTGATACCAAACTCATCTTATCGTGTCAAGAATATCATAATGATCACCAAGATATTGGGATGAACTTGTGCAGGGCTCACCTAGAATTGTTTAAGAAGTTTGGAAAAGAGGGCAGAAAGGGGAAGGTGAGCCTGCAGCGAAGATGTATGAGGGAAATAGATGATCTTCCCTCAGGGAGGTTATGGGGGATATCTTCCTCTCGAAAGGGTTGAAAATTGGCATCTGGTGCTATTCATTGGCCAAGAGGTATCGAGTCCAAAACCTTTGAGATAACTTTCTCCACTACTGGGGTTGGGGGCTCCTTCCCCGAATCCCTCAGCCTTATCCTTCGAGAATTCCCCTTTTTCTTGTTTTTAGAGGATTTAGCCAAAGAAGATACATGAGGTGCTCTTGAGCGTGCTTCCTCCTCCTCGAGGGAAAACCCCTCTCTCAAAAGAGAGGCATTCTCCTCCTTCTCTATGGCCTCGAGAGACGCTTCCTTGCAGGCACATAACTTCGAGCTCTGGATTCATAGGAGGATAGAAGCCAATCTTGCCATTGGTAGAGGATCTCCTTATATAGAGCTTGCCCATGCCAAGTGGCTAGTTCTCGACGGGCTCTCGAGGAGGTATATCAATTACTGGGAAAACCTTCTCTTCTCCAGGACTGTTAGTAATGTGATTAGACATACCTTATCTGGCATCAGAATCATATTGTAATTGTTCAGAATGAGTGCCTTTCAAGTCACAATAGCCCTTCCTGGCATACTAATCCCCGCCCCTCCTACCCTAATCTCACCGGGAAATCTCTTGGAGGCAGAACCCTCATCAGAACGGGGCATGATTGTAAGGTGAGGAAAAAAAAGATTAGAACAAGAAGAGAGATAAAGGTACTGAAAGACAATGAAAATTAGATCGCTTGATAGAGAAGGAGAGAAAGAGTGCTTGTAAGAAGTTCTTGCAAATGAGAAAAGTGAAAGAAGGAAGAGAGGTTAAGGGGTATTAATGGGGGCTGAAACGGTGGATAATTAATAATTGTCTTGGAAATGTAAAAAGTTATAGAAACATGCAAGTGCTTTTCTGTCTTTTGACAACACGCTATTTGGAAAGCAGTGACACACTTAGTTGTATGGTAATGCGGCCTTTTGAAATCCTAGTGCTGGGAGTTGATTAGAAAATCAGATTTCTTCCCTCGAAGGCAAGAGCAACAAAATACAAGGTTTATTTTGAGTCTTCAGAGTCCTGAATACAACCCTATGCATTCGAGACCTCGAAGAACCGTTGTACCGTTCCAGCCTTCTGAGGTCGAGAACCTTCTTTTTGGGGGCTCTTGATAGAGGTTGAGCCTATTAAGACTATTGGGCTGAAGATGTGGTGGCCCAATTAGGAGAATATTTAATACCCTAATATAATTACCGCATTCATGGGTAATTAAGGGCAATAATTAAGGAGAACGTAGGACACGGAGTATAAATACAAGGTACGCATTTACTTATCATTCATTCTGTCTTAATCATATTGGACTCTTGGATTAACTTAGGCATCGGAGTGCTGACCCCTAGAACCTTAGGGATAGTTTTATTGTAGGTCCATTTGACAAGAACTCCAGCCCACGAACTGGTCGGTTGTTCGAGATGCATCAAGCATAATGATTGTAATTTCAAATTTTACAATGGGCATCACTATTCACAAAAAAAGTATAGAGTGAGTTGATAATGTTACTAGTGGAGAATGACTTATTAAAGACGCCATTCAAAGGCAGTTTCGCTGAATTTTCAAAAACCTACCTTATGACAACGGTTCCGAGCTCAGAACCTAGTGTTTCCGGACGCCTTTGATAATCAAAGGGGGTTGTGCAAAAAGGAATTCCACTGAGATGAGTTCCGACTTCAGAACAGGGATACGAAACTGGTTCCTACTAAAAAACCATCAGGGCTAACAACTTTTGAAAGGCCGAATGACGTTTCAAGTATGTAACTGCGTTGGCTTATACTTCCAACCTAGGAACCATTTCCGGTTCTTTATGATTTTCAGAAGTTGAGTTCCGATATCGGAACTAATTAAAATGAGAACTATATGTTTAGGTGTTTGATGCCAAATAATATGAGAAGAATTTGTGAAGTGGGATAACAACTCTCTAGGGTTTCTTGTGGACCTAATCTTGAAGGTATGCTCAACTCTATCACTCATTTTAATGCATTCAATCAACTAGAGAAATGGGTTGAGTTAGGGTTTATGTTTGAATTTTTTTAATGGAAATGTGTTGTGTGACCTAATAGGTTTAAACCACACTTACATATAGGTACGTATGTGGACGCATTTCATGATAGAATTGAACTCACCGGTGGCAATCTTAGGAACTCGCCAGATTATATTCCCTTGGTAGAATCATTTTTGTGTTGGCTTTCAAACACGCCTCAAAGAACAGTGTGGTACAGGCACATTACCCATGTAAGGATTGTGAGAATCATGCATATATGGGGATAAAGAAGTTGTGTGAACAATTTGTAATGCAAGGTTTTCAAACTAGTTATACTCATCGGATATGGCACGAAGAGGTTGTCACGGATATTACTGAAGATTTAAAAGTAAAGAAGGGGTTGATTTAGATGGAGATGATGGATTTGATGAGATGGTGGAGAATGTTGCTAGAGAATTTCATGATAAACCTAAGGCCCTTAGAAGCATTGCATAATGACAAGAAGGCAGCATTGTATGATGGGTCCACACATTCTGTTTTGAGCGCTACTTTGAGGATAATGAATTTGAAGGCAAAATATGGGTGAACTGACAATGGGATGATTGATACACTTGAATTTCTAAGATTATTGCTTCCAAAGTTAATCTTATGCTCGATAGATTGTATGCCACAAAAAGGATTCTCTGTCCAATGGGATTGGAATTGGAAAAAAATCCATGCTTGTCTGAATGATTGTATGTTGTACAGAGGGAAGGAGAATGTGGATATAGGAAATTACCGTGTATGTAGTGAGTCTCGATACAAGTTGAAGCGAGAAGAAATTGTTTTGGGTGCGGAAGTTGGTTTCATTTCAAAGAAGAAGATCTCTGCTAAAGTTTTATGGTATCTTTCAGCTATTCCACATTTGAAGAAGTTGTTTGCTTACAAAGAGGATGCTAAGTTATTATGCTGACATGCACATAGAATTTGACCTGGGGATGATGTGATTAGTCATATGTTGGACGATGAGTAGTGAAAAAAGCTTTACATTTGAGGTTTGGCCTATCGACTAATGTCAGGAATCCATTTGGTAAAATGAGCAATGCACACAGTTCATGCCCTGTAATGTTGGTATTCTATAACCCCCCACATGATTGACAATGAAACGAAAGTATGTGTTGTTATCAATGATGATTTTGGGCTCCAAGAAACCTGATATTGATATAGATGTTTATATTGTTCCTCTTGTCGGTGATTTGGTGATGTTGTTCAAGGATGGGGTCTGAACTTATGATGGCTTTGCGTAAGATTATTTCACGTTGAAGGCCCAGTTATTCTGCACTATAAATGATTTTCCCGGTTATAGAAATTTGTCTAGATATTCGCTAAAGGGGCACTACGGTTGTCCCGTGTGTGAAAGGGAAACATCATTTTGTCAACTTAAGCACGAATGTTAAGCACTATAAATGATTTTCCCTGTTACAGAAATTTGTCTAGATATTCGCTGAAGGGGCACTACGGTTGTCCCGTGTGTGAAAGGGAAACATCATTTTGTCAACTTAAACACGAATGTTCTGCACTATAAATGATTTTCCCGGTTACAGAAATTTGTTTAGATATTCGTTGAAGAGGCACTACGGTTGTCTCGTGTGTGAAAGGGAAACATCATTTTGTCAACTTAAGCACAAATGTATGAATGGGACGATATCGGTGCCTATGTGTCTGAAAAGCATCTACTTATGGATGCTTTAACTGGATTTTTTTCCTTTTTTTAAACTTGAGAGAAAACCCGAGAATATTTTTCTAAGTATGGAGCACTGGTACAAATACCGGTGCCCATATGGCTCATACCAATACCTATGTATATGAAAAACAGCTGCTAAGGGCTGCTTTTAATGGTTTTTTTCTTTTTGAACTCGAGAGAAAACCTGAGAATTTTTTTCTAAGTATGGAGCACCGGTACAAATAACGGTGCCTATATGGCTCATACTGATACCTATGTATATGAAAATCAATTGCTTAGGGCTGATTTAAATGGCTTTTTTTTAACCTGAGAGCAAACCTAGGAAAATTTTCCAAGTATGGAGCACCGGTACAAATATTGATGACCAAATGGCTTATACTAGTAGCTATGTATATGAAAAGCAGCTGCTTAGAGTTGCTTTAATTTAGATACATATATTATTTTTTGGACCCAAGAAAAAATCTGGGGAAAATTTATAAGTATGGAGCATCGGCGTACACACCGGTGCCTAAGTAACTGATACCGGTGCTGAGTCCAATATTTTAGAATTTTACCGGTATGAATGAAAAACAATGCTTGTGCTAGTATTATTTGATCTCTAAGTTAACTTTTAAATTTTTACTATTAGGTCCATAAAATTTTTCTGGAGGTGGTGAATCACAAAATTGAAGAAACCAACACAATTAAATAAGAGACGATTGCATGTTCGAAATTCGGGCTACAATGCGAGAACGGAAGCCCCTCTAACATATTTATGGAAAATTATGCTATGACTTAAAAATTAATTACTACATTATCCTTCTCTCCAGAATACACGATTTTTCAAAAAAAAAAAAACAAAACAATCCTTGCATAAATATAGAAATAGAAAATAAATGAACTTTTTGGTGAAATATTAGAAAACGCTAGTACACGTTCCAGAGTAACTTAGAGTTGATTACTTAGAAGTAAGAAAGGGAGAATGGAAAGGATCACAGATATGTTCTTTTGCCCGATCATTGATAAATATTATGTTAGGAAGCCGGAAAATACAATGGGGTGTATAAGGTAGCATCACGTTCGAGCGTATTTCAAATTGGAGTTACGAGTAAAGTTTTTACTCTTTGCACTTAGGTCTCTCCAATAAAGTTGGAGTTGTCGAATCACGAAATTGTAGACACTAAAATACAATTCATTAATACACAATTGCAAATTTGCGATTTGGGCATGTATGGGCGAGCAGAAGGGCCTCGAAGTCAACATTGATTGCTTCTACATAGTCTTGAAAAATTACACCATGGGCAAAAATTGTGTTACCCCATTATCAATTGCTCCAAAATACATGATTTTGGTTATTTTTGACTAAATATAGAAATATAAAATAAATAATTTTTTGGTTAAATACTAGAAAGCACTAGTACATGTTCTAAAGTAAGTTAGAGTTTATTACTTAAAGCAAGTCCAACAGCTTCGCTATAATATGTATTTTCATTGATTATAGGAATTTTACATGATTTTTCAACTCCAACAATTTTCCCATCTCATTTCTTTAAAATAGAGATTTTGATGAGAGAGATGATTTTCTTCCCTATATTTGTGGAAAGAGAAAAAAATTATAGGGAATGAAAATTTAATGCAATTCAGAGTGAATGCATCAAATCATAACACAATATTAATTTTTCTATTAAAAATTTAACGCTCATATTTCCCCATTCTTCCATCCATGCTAAAAAGTACCTTCCAACAATTTTTTTTTTAGAGAAAGCTACTACAATCTCAAGCTCACTTGGGATGTTTTTTTATATTTCTTTTGTAGGATTTTGTTAATAATGATTTATTTGGAAAATTGGAATTAATCTCTTTAGTTTATAGTTTATAATTTTTTAAATTTTCTCTTATTATTGCCATTTCCTGTCCATACAAATTAACCATGTTTGATTATTACTGTTTAATTATTAAAATATAACAAATAGTAAAAAAGAGTTTTAAAAAGAGTTTTAAAAATGAATACAACGTGTAAGATGATCTGAAAAGAAAAGGCAGATAATATTGATTAGATAGATGGTGTGTATTCAAATTACCAAAAGTTAAATTTTATAAAATTTAACATTAATATCTTATACTAATAAAATCGCAGCTATAATAACTTTCTAAATAAAATAACTCATGTACTCACTGGGAGTAGATATATTTGTTGATTTGTTCCTTGTAATGGTGAAACTAGCAATTAGACTCGATATTGTTACCTTAATTCAAATGGCATGAATATATAAAAAGAATACGAAAAAAATAGTTTTCAATTATCATCAAAATTTTAGTATCAAATTTGTTATATTGATGGTTTTTAAAAACTAACTTAATTTTTATAATATTTTGAAATGTTTAAAAATGAACACTTAGTTTTAAATGAAAAAGTAACTATACACTACTGGAAATACCTTCTATAGGAACCGGTTCATCATTACAAAGGCACCGGTAGAATTTCCCCTCGGTCAACCGGTGCTTAAGTGACCCGGTACAAATTTTAACAGTTTTGAGCACTGGTAAGGCGTACCAGTGCTATGAAAATGAGCACGAGATCTTTTTGTACCAGTGCTTAATTATTTCCATACCGGTGTTCACGAAACAATGACAAGTTACAGATAATGAGCACCGGTATGTCGAAAATCTTACCGGTTCTCATTATTTTAAGCACCTGATCTGTTTGTACTGGTGCTTGTTTATTTCCATGTCGGTGTTCTAGAATCAATGACCACTTACATAATTTGAACCGGTATGTGAAAAAAATTCTACCGGTACTTATTTGTTTCAGCACCAGATGGTGATTGGGAGTGCTGGACCTTTTTAGAATCATATTGTATTATAGAACCGGCATTGCATTTCTTAGCACCAATATGAAATTTTTGGCCATTTTAAATTAGCACCGGTATGGTATCTATTAATAGTACCAATTTGAATTCGAAGCATCAATTCTTAATGTGGACGAATTGTGGCACTGTTATGGTTGTAATTAAACTACCGGTGCTAGTTTTATTAAAAATTGGTTTGGGTAATTTTTTTTTATTTTCTTACCCCATCCCTGATCAACCACGGGTAAAAAGTGGATATAATAAATCTCTCAGAACCTATTGAAATATGGTAAATTTTCTATTGAAAAAAATGTATCCCCAATTGAAAATAAAGAAAGAAAAAAACATCATTGTGCATATACTACTCTCCAATCACTCGTTAAAGTCTTCTAGCCTCTTTCGCATAAACATTAATCCATGTCTCGCACCATTTTTCTGCCACCTCTCAAATTTCATATGTGTTGTATGATTCTTGGTTCTCTGAAAAAACCTGCTATTAGATTAGATGTTAGTTAGTAGGACGCAATACCGAAACTGAATGCAGAACTGTTGTTTTTTGTTTACTAGTTGTGATACTTACGTCAAGTAGATTCTTTGAGTTTGTGTTCAGGACCAGCTCTTACAGGAATATCATAACATAGTAACTGCATTCCCAGCAACTCGCTTGTTTGCGATGCTAAAATAGATAATAGCAATTCCCAATGTTTAATCAGCGTAAGGAGAAAAGAAAAATTATAAAGTACTTGTGAAATATTTTTATGAATACTTACAGTGATGTTTGTTATCTTCTAGGTGAAACCTGCTGAGGGTTCCTTCTTCCTCTTCTTCCTCTTCTCCCTCTCATATTTACATGCAAGCCCGCATCCATATTATTTTCAAATATGAATATTAAAACTTCTCAGGAAAAAATGAAGAGTTTAATTGATTGGATAGAATTGCCTGGAAATCAATTGGCTTCCGACGTAATCATCAGATTTTATACCACCAGTCAAAGTGTCCAAGGTGAAAACATCGTTCATTTCAGACAAATGATTATGAGGAACCAACGTGACCTTAATATTTTTAGGAACCAATGTTCATTCTATTAATTTAAACATTAATAAAATGTATCATACTTCTTAAAGTAAGGTAGGAAATAAATGTCAGTTTTGGATGCAACCATCGTGGCCCAGACAGGGGCAAGCCAGTTTTTGATATCATCTTCTTCATGACCGGTGTCGCTCATTCATATGTTCGCGACACAAAATTGGATTCTACCCATGTTGATATCCTCTTCTTTATTCCATAGGTCCTATAAGAGTACTAGTCAATTTATATCCTCGACTGTATGTGAATTTTGAATTCAAAAATTTCAAATTCGAAGCTTACCCCATCCACAAATCCACCTGAGCATTCGAGATCCATGTCATGTAATGACAATTTCCAAGCTTGCTTTCAAACTCCAACAATAACTCAATGTCCAGGCAGCATTTGTAAGGTCTGGAAAATGTGGATACCTCAAACTTCTTGTAATACGCAGCCCTATTAGTAGAATTAACTTTCTTTGCCACCTCATTGCAATGTTTGATGAAAGCCTTCATTATTGGATATGCAGTCAATTTGTGTTTGTTTACAATCTGCACGTGCAAAGTGTATATAGAATGAATTAAGTATATGAAAAGTGTGGAAATAAAATAGTAACACGGTATAAAAGGAATACCAGTTTCAAAAGCTTCAATGGTACGTAGTCGGTGGGACATGGATTCCCCAACCTATAACTGTTCGTAGAACTAGATGGTTGTGTCAACGATGTAAATGTGGGTTGTTACACGTAATAAGAAAACAATGTCACTTTGCAATATATCAATTGAACTTTAGGTATATGCTCATAGTTAATTATCTGTATAAAATACTTTACTTGAATTACCTCATCATCGTCAAGGACGTCTAGGAGTTCCCATTCATTGTTAGGGGTAGCCTTCACAGGCCCATCCGTCTCCTTTTCCTTTACGGGGTCCTCTTTGTTTTCGGGGTCCTCTTCATTTGTGGGCTCCTCATCTTGGTCGACCAAAACCACCGGCCAATTTACCAAATGTCCAACAAACTCTCCAACATCGATGAATTTATGGTGAACGGAAGGCAATCTTACCTTTTCAAAGAAATCTGGCTCACAAACTCGGATACATGCAACTCCACCTGTTGAAGTACGGCTGTGGTGGAGTTTTTGGAGTAACCCTTTTGCCACCATAGTCCTTGTCCCGTCAAGGTTCTTAACGAAGAAAGAAAACTTCTCTCCATTCTTTTATGCATTGTAGAGCAAGATTTTTTAGAAAACAAATTAACATTAAATGGATAAAAATACCGGGGATCACATAAATTAAATAGAGTTGAAATATAAGTTTTTAATTCCTCATAATCCTCCTCATCGCTAGGATCACCCTCAGACTTGGATTGTGTCTCGCTTACTTGGCCTAATGCCTTCTCAATGAATGACTTCATATCATCGAGGCCCATTGGGATTTGAACTCCTCCAGCAGCTGCGATCCCCTTGACTAGCTATGGCACTATCACCTTCACCACTAGCTGGTCAGCAGATTGCTTCTTCATGATTAATAGCTTAGGGGATGAGATGCTACCACATTTTATTAGAATGTGGGTAAGATGGGGCACAATAAAATTTTCTTGGAGGTCGGTATGTGTATCCATGTACCTCCTGGGGTGAACCTTGACACCTATCGCCTTTATCAAGATGTCAATCCCCGGGTTCCAGAATTAATGTGCCCTTAGCAGCCTCCTCGTTCATCCTTATCTGTGATTAGGGGAAATTTAAATACATTACAATGAATGGGAATTACTATGATCAAGTATAAAAAAAGCTTACGATATCAGCAGCGATGACCCTATCCTTCGGGCATGTATATTTTGTCTTATCCCTCAACTTGTTGGACTTGAGGTAGACCAATGATCCATCAACATTGAACCTCATTGTACTCAGCTTCTGCTCATTCTCCTCCTCTGTGTAGCCCCGAGCACCAAGTGTAGCTTTCTCTTCTTCTTTCAAATTCTCAACGATTTTTGCCCGAGTAACCCCAGTGACCACTTCTACAGTCCGATGGGTATATTTCTTCTACTATGATTGCTCGCTAACCCTATCTCGGGTTATCTATCCAACTTATAATAAGTAAAGTAAGTGTTATGTAAGCTGTATATAAGTAAAAAGATTGTTCATAAAATCATTACCTCAGACTCGAGTGTCATCCTTATTTTGTAGAACTTGTACCACTCCTCGTTTTCCATCCACTTGTATTTTTCCCAAGGTATTGCTTTGGATTTGTTTGTGTAGTTAGCCACCTTATGGATGTATTTTGTTGCAATCTTGGAATTCCAATTGTGGTGGGTGTTTCCCACCGCTACATATACAACTCCCTTCAATGTTTTGAGCTTAGCTGCAGTCGATTTCTGCTTGAATTTGAAGCTTATCTGCATAGAATTTACCCAATAAATTTTGTAAGCTAGAAAATGTCAATAAAACTTTGTACCCAATAGTTGTTACAAAAACTAATTGACATTGTAAAATAATCAGTATGAATGGATCTTACAAAGATATCTTTCCATGCCTCATCCTTGATGTCAGGGGGGATGTTATTCCAGTGTCTATGAGTCCCGAACTTGATGCGCCGCCCGAATGCATAGTTACAATATACAGTCCACGCGATCAAATTCTTTGTGCAAACCATGCAACCAAGTTGAACGTAACTAATACTGGATCCCTCTCCTTTGCAAGAATCATAGATTGACACGTGGCTATACCACGTTTCTTGTACCAAATCTTAATCTCGAACTTGTCGAAGGCTTTCCCATTTTTTCCACCCATCTTCAACACATCGTTAGCTCCGATCTTCTTTCGGTTTCCTTTTTTTACCAGAGGCTCCTCGTCTAGTGAAGAGTGGTCTACGTCTTGTGTCTCATCGGGTTTCTCAATTTGTATTTTGAGGGGAACCGTGGGTGTGACGGGCTCTTCAAACACGATTTTGGGTTGTGCCTCACCCCTTTTTCTCTTGTCGATGCCAGATTCTGGAGCAATGGATAGTAGGGTAATACAATTTTGGGCCATAGTGTAATTTTCCAAGATTGTGTAGAAGTAATCAATGTTGACTTTAGAGGCCCTTTCATTCATCCATACATGCCCGAATTGCAAATTCGCAAATGTTTAATATTCAATTGCATTTTGGTGTCGCCGATTTCATGATTCTGCAACTCCAACTTTCTTGGAGGGACCTAAGTGCAAAAAGTAAAAACTTTGCTCGTAACTCGAAATTCAAATATGCTCGAACGTGATGCTACCCTATACAACCCATTGTATTTTCCAAGTTTGTAACAAAATATTTATCAACAACCGGGCTCAATCCCTTCCAATTTCTCTTTCTTTACCTCTAAGTAATCAAGTCTAAATTACTCTGAATATGTACCAGTGCTTTTCAACATATCATACAAAAAAAATATTTTTTATTTATATATTTATGCTAGAATAACAAAAATCATGTATTTCCGAGCAATGGATAATAGGGTAATACAATTTTGGGCCATAGTGTAATTTTCCAAGATTATGTAGAAGTAATCAATGTTGACTTTAGAGGCCCTTTCGTCCATCCATGCATGCCCAAATCTCAAGTGTATAATATTGAATTACATTTTGGTGTCGCCGATTTCGTGATTCTACAACTCCAACTTTAGAGGGACCTAAGTGCAAAAAGTAAAAACTTTGCTCATAACTCAAAATTCAAATCCACTCGAATGTGATACTACCTTATACACCCCATGTATTTTCCAAGTTCGTAACTGAGTATTTATCAACAATCGGACTCAAGAACATAGCTATAATCCTTTCCGATTTCTCTTTCTTTTTCTCCAAGCAATCAACTCTAAGTTACTCTATAACAGTTACTAGCGCTTTTCAACATATCACACAAAAATAATATTTATTTTCTATTTCTATATTTATGCAAGAATAACTAAAATCATGTATTTTTTAGAGAAGGGTAACGTCGTAACAAATTTTTGGACCATAGCGTATTTTTTATTAAATATTGTTAAATGCGCTTTCGGTCACCCATTGTAGCCCAAACTTTAAACACGCAATTGTCTGTAATTTAATTTTTCTACATACTTCACTCAATTCAACCGGGTTCCTTATCATAATTTATGAAATTAAAAAACAATTAATTATTGAAGAAAAAATAAATTTTAAATATATTTTTCAAATTTTGGATAAGTTTAACTAAATTTATATACTCCCTCATTGAAGATAAATTTAACAATATCTCACATGATATTTTTGTTATTTTCATATATATATATATATATATATATTTATAATGATTATATTTAACTATCAATTATTTATTACAAATTGATTGAATTTGGCTTCAAGGCAGAAAAGCCCATATACCAAAAACGTGGGCATAGCAACCCAGGTTTTAAATACCCACCTTACAACCTAATGTGACTAATTCAAAAGGTTGTGACCTATTACTACTTATATTCTTTTTATGCATGGCCGAGACCAATGTCCTTTTGAAACATGTAAGATTTTCTAAAAATGAAGCAGCTATTTATGCCTACACAAAAATAGCAGCTATAATGTTCAAAAGGTTGTGACCTACCACTACTTAAATTATTTTCATTTGTTAGTAAAGCATGACCGAGACCATTCACCTTTTGAAACATGTTAGATATTCTAACACCGTAGCAGCTATTTAAAGTTACACAAAATAGCTGCTATAATGTTCAAATGATTGTGGCCTATCACTGCTTAAATTATTTTTCATTTGTTAGTAAAGCTTGGCCGAAACTGTTCACCTTTTGAAACATGTTAGATTTTCTAACACCGTAGCAGGTGTTTAAATTTACACAAAATAGCTACTACAATATTCAAAAGGTTGTGACCAATCTCTACTTAAAATTTTTTTTTCCAATTCAAATACATGTCTAAATGGACTAATGATTTAACAAGTATGATATTTTATTATACCATCATAACCACAAAATAACCACACTCATATCACTAGTAAAATTTCAAGATTCATTACAAAATGAAGAAGGCACCGTCCCAAAATCACACATGTCGATGAAGAAAGTGGACATTCATCTTCGAAGACACAATGGTAGCATCACGTCCCAAAACGAAGGTGCCACATGCATAGGCCTTTTGGTGGAGTTCTCAACATCTTCGAAGGTGCAACCATTGTCGTCAATCCAAATTCCATCATTGTGGTCCCTACATGCAGCAGACTCCCTTCCACCATTGCACTAGTGCATGAAACAACTATTTTAAGATAGCAACGGCTATGTTTTTCCACCTAAATTAATGTAGCATCATTTTTTTTGGGTATAACTGCTATGATTTCTTGCCAATTCAAAAATACCTCACTCTAGAAGCGGTTATAAAATAATTAGATGCATTAAAAATATACGCAGCAACTATTTAAAATAATAGCTGCTATGATTTCCCGTCTAACTTAATATAGTGGCGATTTTTAGGAAATAGTTGCTATGATTTTCCGTTAATACTAAAATACCCCACTCTAGATGGCGGTTCCTAAATTTAGGGCTTATATAAGAAAAGCAATTGCACCAGTATGTGATTTGATACTGGTGTCTATGATAAAATAATCCATATTTCATTAGGAAGTAACATAGCACCGCTACATTATCGGTGCCTATGTGTAAGAGTACTGGTTCTGTTAGTTTGCCAGCGCAGCTGCACCCAGCTACGTTTAAGTGCTTTTTAAATTCTGGATGTGGACAAAGAGCAAGTCACCAAAATTTTTGTCTAAGTGTTGAGCACCGGTACAAATATTGGTGCCCAATACAAAGATACTGGTGCCTTTACTGATGAAAGCAGCTACACCAAGCTACTTTTAGGGTCTTTTTTATTTCTAATTTTGGACAAAGAGCAAATCTCCAAAAAATATTTCTAAGTGGCGAGCACCGTTATTTCTACCGGTGCTAAAGTGAAAAATACTAGTGCCTTTGTAGATGAATGCAATTGCTTTTGGCTGCTTTTAATTGAAATTATATTTTTGGATATAGATAGAGACCTTAATCGATAATTTTTTTGTCTAAGTGCATAGCACCAGTATTAGAACCGGTGCCCAATCTTAAATTACTGATGCCTTAAAATTTTAATTTTCCCACCTTTTCTAGGCAAGAATATTTAAACAATTTCAATTTTCAATGAAATTTATAGCATCGGTAGCATGATCTACATACCAGTTCTAATGTTATTTTTAACTTTTAAATATTTTGATTTTGACCCCCCTTACTATTTGGGATTAGTCGGATGACAACATTGACCAAGAAATTAATCAATTCACATATGTACGATGTATATATCATGGTCTTTGGGTTAATTGTTTAATCAAAATATGCTGTAATGTGTATGTACTAAAATTACGTTACGGTCCAATAACTTTTTAAAACTTTTATGACCATGAATTACCACGACAAGAGTATTAACTAGGTTTCCGAAATGCATGGGTGCATGTATGAAGAATTAATTTATGAGCATTGTGTTCCCGAGGCCAATTTGAATAGTCATTGCAAATAGGCCCTTCGTTTGAACATTTCCTTTACATTATCTTCCCCAAGTACCCCACCCATGTATTTTCATTTCACTGGATATTTTTGATAAATAAAAATAATTCTTCATTTTTGGGCATATGAGCCAAAACGCTAGTATACGTTGTAGAGTAAATAATAGATGCTTACATAGTGGTAACTAAGAGTTTCGGAAGGTTAATGAAGACTTATTTGTAGCCGAATAATGATACTAACTTACTGTCTAACTTGTAAAATACATCGGATTTCAATTCGGAGCTACGAGTAAACTTTTTTACTTTTTGCATTTTAGTCCCTCCAAGAAAGTTGAAATTGTCGAAATCCAAAACTGGCAAAGTATAAATGAAATTCAATGTTAGGGGATGGAAAATTTGTGTTCTGGACATGTTTGGGTCAAAGGAATGGCGTCGTTTCTAAACTTTGACCTCTACAACATAGTCTTGAAAAATTACACCGTGGCATCCATTTGTGTTGTAACAACGACCATAGCTCCAACGCACTTGATTTTTTTTAATTCTTGTTTTTTCAAATGAGCTTGTAATAAATTTAAATTTAACTTCATTTTTGTGTTTCAAAAAATTGCAGTTAGTGGTAATAAGGAGCCAATATTTTAAATATTGGTGCTTATGACCAACAAACTGGTGCCAATAATTGCGTAACGCAACTGCGTCAGGCAGTTTTTTTATTTATGGTTATGTTCATAGAGCAAATATACCAAACACCGGCTTCTCAACCAGTTCAAATGACACCGGTACCATTTTGACTTAAGCAGCTGCGTCAGGCTGCTACGATGCTGATTTTTAAATTATGGTTATAAACAGAGAAACTTTTCACTTGTAATTTTACCTTCATCTTCATGAATCTATTTTTAATTATATATTGACATGGTAGCTATTCCTATTTCGGCCCTTATTGTTCATTATTATGAGCATGATGTATAAGAGCTGTAAATAACTACACCATGCACACAATAATGACTAGGAAGTGGCAGCGCCAGAATAGCCACCACGATTTTTTTTAAACTAGGGTGTCCCTCATTAATAAATATCCAAGAACATTAAATAAAAGTCAGGTGTGCATACTTAATAATTATCCAAAAACAACATAATCCTTCAGTTTATTTCACGAACAATAATGGGAAAATGGTTTTGCGTCCTCGTAGCAAGCTGCGTTGTCCCCTTCCTATAACGTTAATCCTAGGAAAATGTCCTCCACGACGTCATTGTCCATCTGTGATGGGAAAGAACCGACTGCCTTGACTGCATCTGGAAATTGGTAGCTAATACTTTCCTCATATGGTCGCACCATCTCCATTGAAAGTGGAAATCCATCCGCAAACTTTGAATTCCTGTCTCAAGTGTGGAGACCCTAGATTCAATAGACGAGGTTGATTACGATAGTCCTATCTTGCAGAATGATTTGATGGAAATTTACATCATCGGGTGGCCAAATGTGTCGTTAACATAGTTAGGTACACCTGCTTTCAAACAAAGTGAAGAAATATGGCTGCAGAAACCATAGGATCTGGTCTTCTCCCTGTCTTTAGTAAGACTCTCATGGATTGCATCATCAACATTCAAACGAAGTTTCTTTTTTATTGCATATAACTTGATTATCCAACTCTTGTCCACTTCGGTGTTCATGGTAATGGGGTTAATATAAGAGGCCAAGAAGTGATACCACACGTTCATATCTGATGTTAGTGATTCTTCTGAATTTTTGTCTACCCAGGAAACACAAGAGCGTCGACAATTGTACCTTCGCTTGTGATGCATTGCACTATTTTTCTTGATACTTCGTCGTTCAAATCATCATTCTCACTGATCAATGCTAACATCTCTTCATCCTCTTCTTCTACATTAGGCAATCCGTACAATTCATTGATAAATTCAGGAGTTAGATGGACAAATTTCCCCTGGAATAATACCTTATTTGTGCTCAATCCATACCTCAAACTTTCATAGAACTCACAGAGGATGGTCAAGTTGAAAGCGGAGGTGTATCGCATAGCTTTCCCATCCCAGTTGTTGAATAGTTTCTTGAAAAGGTGGATTTGCTTCTATTCCCCTTTCCGGATAATGTTCTTCATTCTCTAATTTTGGGCCAACAACCTTGCCTCCTTAGGCACAAATCTCTCTTCTGACTGCCTCGAGTGAGCACCTCTTGAATCTCCCTTCTTTTTTAGGCCTCCTACTTGGGTTTTTGGGGGCCATCCTCTATATTCACATACAAGCATTTTATCAAACACCTTGTGTGCAAGGAGAATTCACTCAAAGTTCAAACAAATTCAAACAACATGCATGATGAAACATCTGATTATAAGAACAACATGAATCTATATATATATATCCACCACACAAGATATTATAAAACCAAACTACTTATTCCAATTAGAATCACAATTGAATGGAAAACTAGGGATTATGATATGAGCTTAGCAAACTAAGTTTTCATGGCAAAAATAAAACATGACTAAATTGTATAAGATCATTATAAGATTAAAGGCAGAATATGATATTATGAAGCACAATCGAAGTGTTGTGAAAAATAGGATTTTCTGATCTTTGACGTGAATAACTAGTTGTGTATGATAAAATGTTGCAGAAAATTATGTTTTAAACCAGCTGGCAGCACCTTTGCACTAGTAGGAGTAAGTAGCACTGGTATGTTAACCCATGCAAATTTCCTAATAACGCAGCCTTACATAGCTGCTTTAATGCATTTTAATATTTTTGAACAGACCAGAGAGTAAGTCTCAAATTTTCTTTCTAAGTATCAAGCACCAGTACCAAATTCGGTGCCTATTTCCAGCTTAACAAGTGCCTGAATATTGCAAGGCAGCTTGGCACAACTGCTATAATGCATTTTTAATTATTTTTTGGTTTTAAATTACCCATAATAATGCAACTCAGGGGGGGGGGAGGGGGGATTGAACCTTGGTTGCACCTGGGCGGGCACAAAGCCCTGACCACTTGAGCTAACCCAAGTGGTTAATGCATTTTAAAAAAAAATTAATTGAAGAGACTAGAGAGCAAGCCTCAATTTTTTTCTAAGTATTAAGCACCGGTACCAAAAGCGGTGCCTATTTTCGTCTGAACCGATGCCCGAATATTGTAAGGCAGACATTTTTAATATTTTGAAGTGGCCAGAGAGAAAATCTTTATAGCACCAATTTTTATACCGGTTCAAATACTATTTGTACCAATCCTTTTACATGGAACAGAGCAAATACTTTGTTATTTAGAACTATTATTTAATTATTATTCTAGCGCTAAGGCAAATTAAATACAAATTTTTATTAAAAACATACAAAAAACTAGAAGTTGAAAAGAAGGAGATTAATGACGACTTATATTTATTTGGGGTATGCAAAAGGGTGCAAAAGAGAACAAAAGGGAACGATAAACCAAACGTAAAACCCTATGTTTTCCATTTCAAGACTACATCACCACCCACAATATGACCATTCTCGTTCACCCACAATCCATCCCCATGTGATCATCTACATACGGGTGGTCCACCGATGTCCTCCAAACTCAGGAATGCCGAGGGAAACTCGACAATTTCAAATTTGATGGGCCTAGCAATTTCATCTTCAAAAAAGAACTTTTTCCCATGGAGTACAACATGTCATTTCTCATTGTTTGGGTCTTAGAGGCGAGCTTGGGTGGCTAAGATGAACTTATCATTCTCGTAGCCCACTCAATTCAAGTCCACCAGCGTAAAACCCGTTGGCATGTTGAAACGAACCCATGTACCATTTTCAACCCATCCACACTTGAAGACAACCACTTTAAACTCAACATAATCCAACTCCCAAATCTCCTCGATTACTACTAGAAAACAGGTACATACACACCAAAAAAAATAATGAGTACAAAATCCCGGTGAAAAGGTATACAATTGCACCGGTATAATCACGATAATAAAGATACCGGTGCTTCAGAATACATACGCATTGGTTTAATGTCAACCGGTGTAGAAGTTACTAATTTTTGCAGCAGTTATATCTGAAGAGGTGGTAATGACCGGTGCTATTGTTTACAATTGCACCGGTACAATATCACCGGTGTAGAAACATGGTAAATTTTTATGATTTTAGAGCCAAAAATAATATTTTCACAACGGTATATTATGGTACCGGTGTAAAAAATATAATAAAAAGCGGGAAAATGGTATAGTTTCTATACCAGTTTTATGTTATACCGTGTAAAAATTACATATGCACATGTATTATCTGTATACCGATATAAAAATGTGCATTAAATGCTCACCTACCACCTTTTTTGGCGGGTTAAAAATTGAATTTTTGGGAGAAGGAGTTTATTAATGATGTTTTTTGGTTGATGAACACAATGAATGATCCACAGTGAAAACCTTAGAAGGTACCATTTTTTGAAAGTTATTTATGGATATTAATGATTTCATGGATTGTTTAGGTTGGTAGATATATATATATATACACACACATATATATACATATATGTATGTGTGTGTATATGTATATATATATGTATGTATATATGTATATATGTATATATATGTTTATATGTATATATGTGTATATGTATATACGTGTATATATATATGCATATATGTGTATGTACATAAATACATACACATATATGCATATATATATACATATATATATATATACATATATGTGTATATACATAAATACATACACATATATGCACATATATATACATATATATACATACACATATATGTGTATGTATACACATATATACATATACACATATATACATATACACATATATGCATATATATATATACACATACACATATATACATATACACATATATATATATATATATATACACATACACATATATGTGTATGTATACACATATATACATATACACATATATACATACACATATATACATATAAACATATATATACATATATATATATATATATATATATATATATATATATATATATATATATATATCTTGTGTGTTTGATCATTTGATGGTGATTGAGGTAGAATTGTTGATATTAGTATGTGATTTATTCTTAAGGTTGATGTAGTTATAATGCTATGGCTATTGATATTTATATTGTATGACACATTATGAATGTGGTAATTGTGATTTGGAATATTGGTGTGTATTGTGCATTAATGATCTTGCATGGTTTGGATGTTATCATTAAATTCTATTGCCATAAATGTGTTGAAGTTTGATCGTTGGACATTTATTGATATGTAGAGTTGTATTGTGTCATCAAGTGGCGTAAGGCGTTAGTAAGGTGAGCGATGAATATATTATCTTCGTGGATGAGTTTTTGGATCATGCTTTTATTTGTGAGAAGCAAATATCATGTCCTTGTCGTGACTGTAGAAATTGAAATTGTACTAATAACAAGGACATGCTGAAACTCCATTTGTATAACCAGTGGTTTGCAAAAGACTATTTTGTGTGGACAATTCATGGGGATAAATCACCACTGGAGGTTAAAGTTAGTAGTGAAGGAGAGTGTTTTGGGGATGCTAAGTTGGATGATATGTGTGAGGAGGTAGTTAATGAATTTAGAGGGAGCCCCGAGGTTTTGGCTAACTTTCTAAATGAGAAGGATAGACCGTTGTGTCCCGGTTGCAAGAAGAAAGACACGATCATGTCATGTTTGATGGAGTTTTTTTATTTAAAAGGTCTTGGGTCATGGAGTGATACTAGCATGAATAAATTGCTTAAGTTTTTGAATGAGAAGCTTCCATCCGGTAACGGGGTTCCAGATAACCTTTATGAAGCTAAGAGAATTTTGTGTCCGATGGGATTGGAGTATGAAAAGATACATACTTGTCCGAATAATTGTGTCTTATACAGGGGTGACCTAAAGGATAAGACTGTTTGTCCAGTATGTAATGTGTCACGTTATAAGAAAAAGAGAAATGTGGCTAGTCGGTTAGGAGGTGGGTGCCCACCAAATGTATATGGTACCTTCCAATTATTCCGAGGCTGAGAAGGTTGTTTAAGAATAATAAGGATGCAAATAACTTGACATGGTACAATGATAGGGGAGGTTGTAAAGATGATGATATGATTTGACACATGGCTAATGCAGACCAGTGGAAGAAATTCGATAAGATGTATCCAAAGTTTGCATCTAAACCTAGGAATTTGAGAATGGCTTTGTGTACAGATAGTATGAACCCATTTGGTAATAGGTCCTCAAAACCCAGTTCATGGCCAGTTATACTTGCCATTTACAATCTCCCCTCGTACTTGTGCATGAAGAGGAAATATGTGTTGATGCCCATTATGATTTAAGGCCCAAACTGCCTAGATATGACATAGACACTTATCTTTCTCCTTTGATAAAAGATTTGAAGGTGCTATGGTCGGTTGGCGCCTTAATGTTCGATGGTTTTCGTGGTGAAAAATTTACTTTGAAGGCAATGCTTTTTTGTAACATAAATGATTTCCCGGCATATGGTAACCTTTCCGGGTATGTAGTCAAGGGTCACAAGGCTTGCCTTGTTTGTGAATATGAGATAGATTACCATCAGTTGAAAAATGGGCGTAAAACTATTTATTTGGGTTATCATAAATTTCTGCCTTTGAAGCACAAGTTGCGGAATGACACGGTTACATTCGTTGGTGGGAAGGAGAAGAGAAAGACACCAAAACCATTGACTGGCATAGCCATTCACAACAAGGTGAAGAAATTAACTGTTGTAATTAGTAAGAAGTTATCAAAGGGTGGTGGAACTGTAGACGGACCGTGGAAGAAAAGGCCCATTTTCTTTGATTTGTTGTACTGAGAGAATTTGGAGATTTGCCATTATTTGGATGGCATGCATATCCAAAATAATGTTTGTGAGAGTCTGATTGGCACGCTTCTAAACATTCCCAGGAAGTCTAAGGATAGCTTAATTATGAGAAAGGATTTAGTGGACCTTGGTATTCAATTGGATCTGGCCCCAGAGGTAAGAGGCAAGTGAACGTACCTGCCTCCCGCTCCTTACAACATGTCAGTTGCTGAGAGAAGATTGGTGTGTGAGATCATCCAAGGAATGAAGGTACCGTCTGGTTACTTCTCTAATGTTAGTCGATTTGTGAATGATGAATTGCGTCTTAATGCTTTGAAATCACACGATTGTCATGTCATTATGCAACAAATTTTTCCTGTTGCGATATGAGGATGTTTGGATGAGGAAGTTAGATTTTTTATTATGTGCTTGTGTTTCTTCTTCAACTCAATATGTAGAAAAAAATATTAGCAGACAACAACTAGATGAACTGGAGCGAGAGGTTGTTGTTGTGTTATGCCTTTTGGAGAAGTATTTTCCCTCATCATTGTTTGACATCATGATGCATCTAGTGGTACACTTGGTTAGGGTGATATGTATATGCCGGCCTATCGGAATGCATTGGATGTACCCATTTGAGCATCACATGGCCATTTTCAAGGGTTATGTTCATAATCGTAATTGGATAGATGTCTCGATTGTTCAAAGGTGAGTCACCGAGGAGATCATGGAGTACTACACATAAAAATTGATTGGAAAAAGATCGGTTAGTGTTCCAGGTGGACCGCACTGTGGAAGGCGGAATGGGATTCCACGGTCTGAGGGTACGCTTCATACACCCTTACACACTGAGTTGATGACAGTTTACCTATATGTTTTATGAAATAGTAGCAAGACCGCAATGTATGTTCACGAGCATATTTCTATATTGGAAGAGATTCATCTAGACTGGCCCTCGAATAAAATGCAGGTAAAGCATTCTTCAAGGTTTGTTAATTGGTTTTACAAGTGTTGCAATGTCGAGAAGATGGCCAGTAAGTTACGGGCATTTGCAAGGACAACGAACTGCACAATGGTACCTTGGTTATGACATTAATGGCTTCAGTTTCTCAACATTGGAGAAGGATGAGAAGAGCACGATGCAAAATATTGGTGTTTATGTTGAATCTGAATCCATGCGGTAGGCAAACAAGAAAGATAAACATACAGTTGTTGCTATGATGCCTTTCTATGAGGCGATTGAGGAAATTTGGGAGTTGGGTTATGTAGAGTTCAAAGTTGATGTGATCAAGTGTCGTTGGGTGGAACATGGTACCAGTGTTGTAGTTGAGAAGCCCATGGGCTTTACATTGGTCGACTTGAATCATGTAGGATATGAAGATGAAATATTCATCTTAGCTGCCCAGACACAACAATTTTTTTTTATATCAAGTACCTTTCAAATGAGAAGTTTCATGTGGTGCGACATGGGAAGAAGTTTTACTTCGAAGAGGAAATTGATCAATCAGTCATAATTGACAATCAGGAGTTTCCATCAGTATTTCTTGGTTTGGAGGATGTTGGTGAAGCAATGGTGGGATGGTGTTCTCATGGTGATGGAATGTGGGTTGATGAGAGTGGTGAAATAGTAGGTAGTGACAATGTCTTGAAGCGAAAGCGATAGATAGTGATTGCCACGTCGTTGGTTTGTCTACCAATGCTTTTTCTAATACTCATCTAATTATGATGTCAATTAGCGTGAAATGTAGTTGGATCCCTCTTTGTTTTAGAATTTCTTGTATAATCCGTAATTCTGTTGGAATGTATGTGAATTGCATCGATCAAAATGTAGAGTAATGCAGATTCAAATTTTTTTAGTTTCTGTGTATACACCGGTATAGTAACAAAATACCAGAGTAAAAAAAAACAGAGCATATACTTTGTTTCTTACTACGCACCGGTACCCTCTACAAACGCACTGGTATTAATACCAGTGCTTAATACTTAGCCAAAATTTTAGGCTTTTCCTCTCGGGTGAAAAAATGTTGATTTTTTTATTAAAAACATCCTAAAGCAGCTGTGTTAGGCTATTTTTTTGCACTGGTGCCCTCTACAAACGCAACGGTACTAATATTGGTGCTGGGCACTTAGCCAAAATTTTAGTTTTTTCCTCTCAAGCGAAAACATGTTGATTTTTTTTTATTAAAAGCAACTTAAATCAGCTGCGTTAGGCCATTTTTTGCACTGATACCCTTTACAAACGCACCGGTATTAATACCAGTGCTGGATACTTAGCCAAAATTTTAGGTTTTTCCTCTCGGGTGAAAAATTGTTTATTTTTTCCATTAAAAGTAGCCTAAAGCAGCTACGTTAGGCTATTTTTACATCGGTATTACTAAGTTTCCGGTGAAAAAAAACAGGATGCCATTATATTCATCCCAGAACACCCCTTTTCACTAAACAATTTTAACATCTCTTCTTATCTAGCATCTCGTTCATAGGCATATTACTTCAAATCAGACATTGGTGTCGCTATAATAAGGTAAATCACTTCAATGCCTACTCTATAAGATTAATTAACAATAGTATCTTAGCTACAACCATTGAGAATGTGATATAATGAATAACTTGACTTGTATGCAAGGTGTTTGATAAAATGCTTCAATGTGTTTTATAGGAAATGGCTTCTAAATCCAATTTGAAAAGAATACGCCATTCATCATCTCCTTCTTTGCCAAAAGTGTCATCGCACACTTACCCGGATGGTACCTTTGTGACCGAGGAGGCGAGGTTGGTACATAAATCCTACAAAGGATGTCGTGATCACCCACAGAGAGGAATTAAGGCCTCTCCCTCATTCGAACACACCATCCGCACGCTTGGGTGGGAAAAATTATGTGAGACTCCACAACCTTTCAACCTAAGTATCGTAAGTGAGTTTTATGCACACATGAGGTGCGGCCCGAACCTCAGTCAGGTGTATTGTCGAGGTAAAACTGTCTATGTCACACCAGACGCTATTAATGGTTTGTTTGGATTTCCCGATATTCCAAACGATGAGGATGAGTTCCTCGCACTCCACGTGGACGCTGGAAACAACTACTATCTGGAAGATCCAATTGGGAAGGAGATCATCAGGACAGTGACCAGGCAAGGTAGGGACATTGATGAGCTGGTCAAAGCTGGTTGGAAAAAAATACCGAAGAAGACTCTAACTGTAGAAATGAATAGGTGGTACCACTTTGTGGCATCTAGGATTGACCCGATTACTGTGAACACGGAAGTCAACAAAAGTTGACTTGGAAACTTGTACGCAATAAAGAAGGAACTTTGGTGGAAGGTTGATCATCTATTTTTTAGCACCTTGAAGGCAGAACGAGATAAGATGGGGTGATGTGGTTTTTGCAGTATCATTTCTGCCCTTTGTTCAAGAGCGGGAGTTGATGCCCGCCAACACAACGTTTATAACCAGCCAATGGGTAAGATTTGTGTAGACTCTTTTTGCAGACAACCATCTCACATGTCTGTCCCTACCATTGAAACCAGAGTCGTTGCCTTGGAGGTCGGAGTACAGAACTTGCTTGAAGAATCAAAGTATCAGAGATTGTGGCTCGGCCACATGGCGAAGATTATGAACTATCAATTTCCTGATGCCATGAACGCCATTGGAAATTTCCCTACCTTCCGCAAATGCAATGTGGAGGACATGGATGTGGGTACAAGTACCCGTGATGGGGATGGAACAAGAGACGATGCTGATGTCGAACCATTTTTTTCGTCACTATATGTAATAAACATCTGGTTGTGCTAAATATGTGATCCCGTACCAACCACGTACTTTGTTGCACTTAGATTGTCGAACATTTGCATATTATTCGAATCTAATGCATCCTAGTTTAAAAGAAAAAGGGTACGCTTTAAAGAATATATAATCTTCGGGGTTTTTTTGGGTAAAATTACTCCCGAATCTACAAATTGTTTCTGAAACGTATGTTGTAAAGTAATTAATGCAGAGTTAATATGACAATGTTAAATTATCAAATTTTAGTCGCATATGTCTGTGTAAACTATAACATATACTAGTTGTACACTAACACATTCTTGGTTTAACAAAACAGAAACAATTCATAACTTAACTTATACATGATCTTCTAGAAAAGTTTCACAATTCATATTCAGAGCTTTTAAAACAAGTGCATGTTTTAATACAAACGATATGTATTGTAAGGTAACAGGTACATAGTATATACGAAAATTTTCAGCAGCATTTATTTTTTTTTTTTGAATATTTTCCACATATTTTTTACATGTTCATAGCAGCAGAATTTATACATCTAGAACTTTCAACAACAATATCCAAACTTGCAAATACGCAACAACATCTTCACTCACCCCTTTCAATCTTCTCTCTCTCTGGGAACCCTAAGTTACCAAAATCCGAACCTCAATTGCGCAATGAACCTCTCTAGTAATATTGACATCATTTTCAGCAATCTCTGCCTCCTTCTGTTTGACCAAGGCATATAGTTGGTGTAGCTTGTCGTTCAAAGTTGGCCTTGTTTGGTACAAGTGACCTCTTTCTGTGTGATCATCTTTAGTTAGGTGGAGAATGGAGTTGTGTAGAGCTGGACGTGCTTGATTCATCAAGTGAGATTCAATCTCCAACTGAAATCTGCTGAGCTCGACCTCTTCAGTTGAGAATGTCTAGTTGTCCATTGGCGCAGCCTGCACAACTTGGGCATTGTGTTGGACCAAACCAGCAGTGTTTGAAGAATCCTAAGAATATACCAAGTTCGTCATGAACATTAACAAATAAACATGGCAATATGGCATCAAAGATCAAAGATTAAGTGAAAGAGAGTGAGAGTAGTAGTAGGAACCAGGGAAAAGTTGTGGAGCAGAGAAGCAGATTCCTCCTCAGCTTGAATCTGGTACTCCAAAGTCCTCAAATTTATAAGTGCTCTTCGAGAAATTTGATCACTTAAACCATCTAGATATTGTCTGGAGAATAAATAACTCAGTTGCCCGTCCTAATAAAATGTATGGCTATATACTGTACAGCAAATTCCGTTTGTAATCTTTGTAGTGCTGCTTTGAATGGAGTAGAAAACTTTATACAAAGGTCAATCCACCTCCATTTACAGCAAATCCCTGCCAAAAAAGCTACAATTACACATCCAATATAAATTGTAATTAGCGATGATTCCACAATCCGAATGTAATTTATAATTTGCTAATGTGAAGACACATTCTGAAAGCTTTCTAATAAAATATAAAAGACATTATTATGGTACACTAATATTAATCAATGACACATCTCATCAATGATGAGAATTACAATATATAGAGATACAACAAATCAAAGTCTATCAGAAATATGATTATAACTCTATAAGGAATTACCATCTATAGCTAATTTTATAATGAAACTAATTCTATAAGGAAACTAATTCTATGAGGTACCTACCATTTATAACATTTTCTACAAGGAAAGGGTTTCTATTTCCTTAACACCCTCCCTCAATTTGGAGCATGATGACAAGAATGTCCAACTTGCAAAAGAAGATTATGAAAATGCTAATCATTAAAAATATCTCAGTAGCGGTAGAAGTAGCAGCAACCGCAGTAACAGTAGCAGCTGGTAGAGCAGTATTCAAATCCAGTAAGAGCAGTATTTGTAGGAGACCATTCAATGTAATACTCTTGATCCTTCAGGATGGTGGGTGCAATAACCAAACCAGGTCCGTCAGAAGAGCTAATGAAGTAGAGGTCAGTCGACAAACAACCAACAGGTATAGGTATCTTAGGACCAGATTGCAACTGCAACTATTTCAATAAAGTCGCAATTACCTCATAGCCATTCATGTTCTGAAGCACAGTAGCCTCAAAACCAGCATCAGTATGGGCCTGTTCTTCGGGATTACTTCTGGAGGCATACATAGTGGGAAAACAGGTACGGATCAGCAGGAGGTGCAACAACCGGCGACGGATCATATTGGCGGCGACGCGTGACGGGAACGCGGCGGCGCGAGCTTTGGGATCGGCACGTGTGGCTTAATGCACGGACCGATCGGATCAGGAGAGACGGCGCACGAATTACCACGGCCAGACGGTGGCAGTGGCAATCGGCGATATGTAAAAGATATAATGTTGCAACAACTAATCGTAAAAGATATGTACTTGCGATGTAATCATGATCACATTTGGATCAGAGACAAATGTAAATGCCAGGAAATGGATTGTCAGGTACCAGCAATATGGCATGCCCTTTGGCCCTGAAGCATATGACTTTGCAATTCTTCAAAGAAGCTTCAAGCCTATCTGCTTCATCTCTGCTTGGGAGCATGCTATCCTTGCCACTTATCAGACAGTACCAAGTCAAAATGATAATTGGTAAGAACGGCCAACAATTGGATCTCTGCACCTTCCGCCGCACAGTCATAATCTGCACCTTCTGAACCAAGGGCAACGAACGCGATTCAGTATCCGGGAACAGGGGAAATTTGTAGCGGGAACAAGAAGCACATCAAAGGGTTGAGGACCTTCCGGAAATATTCGAACGCGATGCAAATTAGTTTGGGAAGGAAGAAGAATGGAAAATAGAAAATTTGGCAGAGGATGAGAGTTTGGGGGAAGAAAAATGAGTCGCGCTTCAATTTGGGAAGAAAAACGAGTCGGGTCTGTCCATAAGCGTTTATGGACAGGCTGCCTATCGGGAGAGCTAAACTTTTATTCAAACTACCTTGGTTACGGATGGGCAGGATTTTATTCATGTTTATGTGAACTACCTTGGAGTATTTATGATGACCCAAAATAGTTCCGCATTTAGAAGCCTTAAATTTTAAAATCATTCTTTCCATTCTTTTCCTTCATTTTGCTTGTATTTGCAATCTTAGAGCCGTTTCCGGTAATTTAGGTGGCATGTGTCTGCTTCACACAACAAATGCCTCAGCGATACCCCCATAAATGTAGGCATCGATACCTACTTAGGTACCATGGCAGACGCAGGAGCAGGTACAACCATGGATGCATGTGCAAATGCATGCACCGATGTTACCCATTGGTAAAGCAAGCGACCGCTCCAAAACTTCACTCATTGGGACAAATGCTCTTGCAGCAGACCAGACCAGACCCAACTACTGGTCCGATGACTCAACCTTTGGCTTGGTCAAAAATGCCTCTTCACACAACACAAATAGGAACCCAGGCACCGGTAAGTTTTGCCCATGCGTATTTGAGCAATGCCAAGATACCAGAGAAGTCGATGCAGAAGATTCCAGATAATGTTCCCACCTATGATGGAGAATCCGACCCGGGCAATTTCTGATGAGCTATAAACAGGTCATGACATCGCGGGACATTTCTCTCAGTGTCAGTTGCAAGCTAGTAGGATCATACTTCACTTGTAAACCCTTGCAATGGTTGGAATCTTTTCCAAGAGGGCAACTCACCGATTATCATGGATTTGGTCGAAGCCTACTTACACGCTTTTACTGGTTGAAGAAGTTCAGCAAGAGGGTGACAGATCTATTAAATCTTTGACAAAAGCCCCCAAGTCAACGAAAACTTTTACGGGCGTTACATAGAGGAAAGTTTGGATGTTATTGACAGGACATACACTATGGTTATACATGAATGGTATGACAGGTGAAAAGTTAGATGACAAGCTAATGGCAGATACTTCATCTATTGTTCACCAGTTTCAAGTCATTGTGGAGGGATATGATAAGGTGAAAGAAGCTACCAAGCATAAGAGAGACAGTAATAAAACTGATCAAAGGAATAGATCGGATCCTCCAAAGTCCTGCTTTGAGACATATACCCTTATCTAGAAAATAAGGGTAATAATGTGTGTTTATATTCATGATCTCAGGGTACATTATATATTGGTACAAAAGACCTGTACAAACTAGGAAAAGGAAATAGAATCTAATTACAATTATAAGTAATATTTATATTCCTTAATACTCCTTCTCAAGTTGGAGTTTGGGGATCAGAAAGGTCAAACTCGCCAAGTAATGAATGAAACTGGTTTCGTCCGAGAGCTTTGGTAAACAAGTCTGCATGTCAGCTTGAAGTGTGGATATAATGAGTAACAATAGTACCAAGCTGCACAAGATCCTGGATAAAATGACAATCAACTTCAATATTCTTCGTACGTTCATGGAACACCAAATTTGCTACAATATGAAGAGCAGATTGACTGTCTAAAAAAATTGCATAGGAGTAGTATGCTGACAGGCGCGGGCGGTCGTCGCGCCCGCGCGCCAAAAGATAATTTATAAGCCCTCAGTGCTTACTTTCTACAACTAGGTAGATAGTGGCAAATCGGGGTCGTCCAATGAGAAGAGGGATCTTCCTAAGCGTCTAAGCACACAAATGGTTGATATACTAGGCTAAGAGTAAATATATATATACACACACTTAAAAGCGAGTAAATGGGGGGGTTGGTTGGTTGGTTTCCTAAGCTAACAAAGATAACTAGCAACGTCAAGTGACTATGCTAATCATCAAACGAAACTAAAGAAAAAGGGTTTTAAACTACAAAGATAAAATGCCTTGGGGGCAACGGATATCCACTTCCACATCTAATGTAGTTCATCATCGAATCATTCACACATTCCATCATATAGCATTCATGACCCAACAATCACACACCCCATCTAGCAAGTACCACAACACACACACCACAAGGAGTTCTAAGTTCATGCTCGTAGATCTTCATGCAAAGGCGCTACGGAATTCGTCACGTTCCTACACCTAAGCAATTCAACCACACAAGCACTCCCTATGCTCAAACCACTCATGGCACACATGCAGTGAAACACACCGTCAAGAGTACATAAACGCCGAATAACAAATGCTTCAAGAATGAGTTTAAATCACCTATTCAATACTTCAACTACTTGTCGTGGAGACTGAACTCCTATCATTCTTAGTTTGTAGTTTGCGAGAGTGAGTTCGACATCTCTGGTCAAACCTCACCAATGGCTCCCGAGTCGCGACCACGACTCAAGGTGTCATTGGTGGCATTTAGCACGAAGGACCAACAAGCTTGGCAATGCCTATGACCACTACACCGTGACTAGGCATTGAACCAATTCATGCAATTACACGAGATTGGATGAACGTGCAACGCACATTCATCCGCGAGCATATGACTCTCTCGTTTGCTACACAAACGAACATGACGAAGAGTTCGACATCAATCACATTCGCCTAGCACATTGTCAACACACTAACACAATCAAAAGCTCTAATTCATACTCTCACATTTGCTAACAAGAACAGGGGGGAAATTAACCCAAATCCCCCAAACCCTAGCTAACAATTAATCCAAGCATTTCATATCATCAAGCTCTCAATAACATCAATGCAATCAACAATTAACATTCAAAGCACAATAAATGCACAATAGAAAAAACACCAAATAGATAGATATAAATGAATTCTTGCTACATAGATAGTGGAAGCTTCAATCCTTTGCTCCCAAGAACAAGAACTACTCTAGAACAACAAGAAAAGACATAATCAAACTAAGAGAAAGCTAAGAAAAGAAAGAAGAAGAAAAACCTAAAAATGGCGCCCAAAACCAGAGAAAACGCGCCTGGAAAGCTTGGAGAAGAAGAGGGAAAGAGATGGTATTTATAGTGCAGAGAAAATAAAATTGATTTCTGGCCGCCCGATGGTCGCGACTCGCGACGGGGTTCGTCGCGACTCGCGACGGTGCCCCGGCTCGCGATGGTGTCGCGACGGTGTCGCGACGGGCCAGATTTCTGCATTGTTTCTTTGTCTTTTTCATAGCCATCCCTCTCACTCTTCAAGTCTTTAACAGCTCCAAAATGGTCTTCAACGGCCTCCGGTCTTCATGTCTTCGAAGTGAGTATCCAAAAGTCTTCGAAAGTATAGTCTTCAATGTCTTCCGGTTTTCTTTGGTTCCGTGTTCTTCCCTTGTCACACAAAATCCACTTAAAAGAGATAAAAGAGTACAAAGTTGCTTTTACCTCTCCTAAGTGAATTTCAAGGTAAAACACAAGCTCTCGATAATAAAAGAGCACAAAAGTGATCCTAAATACTACTAAATAATGCGCCTAAGATGGACACATCAAACCTCCCCACACTTAAACCTTACTCGCCCTCGAGTAAGAAAAGATTTAAGCATACGGAGGAAATGGCATATCCACATCCTAAAACCCCCAAAATATCCACACAAAATGGACATATCAAACCTCCCCACACTTAAACCTTACTCGCCCTCGAGTAAGAAAAGATTCAAGCATGCGGAGTAAATGATATATCCCAAAACCTAAACTAATCCCCCAATCAAAGCCTCACCAAAACTCTCAATCTTAAAAATCCCAAAATAAAAGCTCACATGAGAATTTCGCACACACACATCCCCAATCCTAAATCTAACCAAACCTACCACTGATCAATTCACTACCCATAAAAATATTTCACAGCCCAGAATTGATATTCCCAGAATCCAATGACACAAAATGAAGCTAAAACCATAGAGGAAGTTTTAAACACATGCTTCACCTAATGCCAATATATCAACCAAAAACGAAGTAGAAAGAGATCAAGAATTTCATAACCATACTTCGTTTCCTAACCCACTAAGCTACCCAATCCCAAGAGGTCTAAAGATATTGAGCTACCCGATCCATCCGTGTGACAACCGCAACCTTATGACTCCAACGCCGGCAATTGAGTAAAATCATAGCATTTTTCAATTTCCCTCAATTTCTCTCATTTTGCCTAGGAGCTCTTTCGAGTTTTCATCCTAGCCACACATCATGTTCCTTTAGCTCACATCTCACCTTTTTCCGCACATTTTTGCCTCTCATTTTTGCCTAGGCCGCCCTTTAAGGGTTTTCGACCTATCCGGGCCCCCAATGTTGCCTAAGTTGCCCTCTCGGGTTTTCAACTTAGCGGGTTTTCTTGTTCTTTTCTTTTTTTTTCTTTTTTTTCCATGTTTTTCCAATGAAAAGTAGCAAAAAGCATTCCAAAACAATCTAGCATGCATATGAGTCCTCTAACCCCTCCCCACACTTAAAACATTACATTGCCCGAAATGTAAACACGTAAGGCAAGAACAATAAAAATCAAGGTAAGGGAGTTAGATTGACACCCGTGTCTCCGCAATTCGCCGGTGATATGGCGATATCCAAGTACTTGGATGGTCCCGAGATAGGTGTCGGAACCGGAAGGGTGAGCAAAAATGCCGTAGAAGAACTCACCCCTCGAGAAAAACATTTTCTCCATGGCGCCGTTTGATCAAGACTACACCACGAAGAACACATTAAACTCACAAGTACATAAGAATATGTAATACTAGGTTTAGCATCAAGAATTAATAACCATAGTATTGTCAAAGAACAACCAATCAACCCTCAATCACCACTATAAGATTATGCATGAAAAATATCTAACATATATTGACATGTATACAAGCATCATTATAGGATAAGAACTCACAATCACAATGATGTAGTCGGCATACTACAATCAATAAATGTACTATAAAGATGCAAGAATGTTCATATGTCAATATATGTAGGATGGTGGAAGAAATGAGAGGTATGTGATGTTCTTGGGAGTGTTGGGTGGAGAAGAAGGAAGGATTATGCAATGTTTAAAATCATTTGAAAACTTGGAAGCTTGGAAACTTGAAATCCGGGCTGAAAAAATTTTCAAAAGTTACTGAGCACGTCGCGACTCGCGACGAGGGTCGTCGCGACTCGCGACGAGCCTCGCGACGCGCGAAAAGTACAGCCCGGAAGCTCAAAATGTTCTGAGCTCGTCGCGACTCGCGACGAAGGGTGTCGCGACTCGCGACGAGCCTCGCGAAGTCATCGCGACTCGCGGAAAGTGGAGTCCGGGAGCTCAATATTTTCTGAGCTCGTCGCGACTCGCGACGAAGGGTGTCGCGACTCGCGACGAAGGGTGTCGCGACTCGCGACGAGCCTCGCGACGTCAGGGCGACTCGCGGAAAGTTGGCGCTGGGAGTGGATTTTGCTCCCCTGTTCATCGCGACTCGCGACGAAGCCCATCGCGACTCGCGACGGCAGGGTATCCCAGGCTTAAAATTTTTTCGTTTTCTTACCAACTGTCCAAGCTTGCTTCCCTCGTTCATTGATCTCGTTCCTTCATTTCCTTCATTGCAATGCACTTCATGTTGCTACAACATCATAGAAAAACATGCCATAAAAAGAACAAAACAAAACAACAACAAAAACAAACTAAGAAACACAAACTAAGAAACAAAAACTAAAAGAAATGCCAAATTTATTTAACGTCGTCGGCACGACGAAGCTCCGTATTTTTAAGGTCGTCGGCACGACCCTAATGTTATCCGTATGGTGAAGGCTTGAAGCTCTTCACCATGAGCATCCAAAATGAGAGAGGTGGGGGCACAAAACTTCCAAGAGGAAAGTCTTGTGGAGGTGGAGATGGTTCAAAGGGAATTAAGTGGTTAGGGAGCTTAGGATAGTCTTTTGGCTCCTCTCTCGTTTCCCTCAAAACTTCCGAAAATATTAGAGTGGGTTCACTAGGTGGGAGAAGGGGTGACAATGCTAATGGATAATGTAGCACTATCACCTCTTCCTCCATTTTTCTATCCTCTACAACCAACTCCTCATCCCTTTCAAACTCAAAATCATTTTTATTTGTGACTTCACTCACCGAATCATCGAGTTCAAGTTGGGATGGTGTGTTTTCGGAATCACGAGTTTCCATGCGGGCCAATACCTCTAATATGTTCCTCACATGCCCCTCAATGGCCTCAACACTAGCGGAGAGCTGGGTATCCGGCTCCTCACTAGTAAAGGAGTTCAAGTTTGCTATGGTATTTAAGACATCCTCACGTGTCAAACTTGAACTTCCTTGTTGGGCTTGGTTTTGGGGTATGGTATAGGGTGGTGATGGCCAACTAGGTTGCTCGTAATACTGGTTTTCCGGCTCATTCTCATACCACAAATCCGGACTACCACTCCATTCCGGATTGTAAGAGTTGTGGTAATGATAGCATTCATGAGCTTCTTGCCCTGGAAAACCAATATCTCCTACCTCTTGATAGCACTCTTCATAGTACCCTTGGTTTTGGAAACCAAGGGTTCTTTCTCGGTCATAGTGCTCTTCCCACAACAAAGGGCAAGATTCGGTAGGATGATCGGAATGACATATCCTACAAAACCTTGCTTGTTGAGCCTCTCTTCTCATCATGAGTTCCCTCAAGGTGAGACGCTCCATTAAGAAAAAATTTTTTAATTTTTTTTTATTTTTCAAAAGTTTGGAATCATAGTGCAAGGATTCTCGATAAAATAAATTACCAAGAACTCGAGCAATACCTACTCCGAACAAAAACAACCACCAAGTAGTGGAAAATAAAAACAACTAGCTAATACACAACCAAATACACCTAAATACTTAAGAATAAACGCCTCTTCCCCGGCAACGGCGCCATTTTGACAGGCGCGGGCGGTCGTCGCGCCCGCGCGCCAAAAGATAATTTATAAGCCCTCAGTGCTTACTTTCTACAACTAGGTAGATAGTGGCAAATCGGGGTCGTCCAATGAGAAGAGGGATCTTCCTAAGCGTCTAAGCACACAAATGGTTGATATACTAGGCTAGGAGTAAATATATATACACACACTTAAAAGCGAGTAAATGGGGGGGTTGGTTGGTTGGTTTCCTAAGCTAACAAAGATAACTAGCAACGTCAAGTGACTATGCTAATCATCAAACGAAACTAAAGAAAAAGGGTTTTAAACTACAAAGATAAAATGCCTTGGGGGCAACGGATATCCACTTCCACATCTAATGTAGTTCATCGAATCATTCACACATTCCATCATATAGCATTCATGACCCAACAATCACACACCCCATCTAGCAAGTACCACAACACACACACCACAAGGAGTTCTAAGTTCATGCTCGTAGATCTTCATGCAAAGGCGCTACGGAATTCGTCACGTTCCTACACCTAAGCAATTCAACCACACAAGCACTCCCTATGCTCAAACCACTCATGGCACACATGCAGTGAAACACACCGTCAAGAGTACATAAACGCCGAATAACAAATGCTTCAAGAATGAGTTTAAATCACCTATTCAATACTTCAACTACTTGTCGTGGAGACTGAACTCCTATCCTTCTTAGTTTGTAGTTTGCGAGATTGAGTTCGACATCTCTCGTCAAACCTCACCAATGGCTCCCGAGTCGCGACCACGACTCAAGGTGTCATTGGTGGCATTTAGCACGAAGGACCAACAAGCTTGGCAATGCCTATGACCACTACACCGTGACTAGGCATTGAACCAATTCATGCAATTACACGAGATTGGATGAACGTGCAACGCACATTCATCCGCGAGCATATGACTCTCTCGTTTGCTACACAAACGAACATGACGAAGAGTTTGACATCAATCACATTCGCCTAGCACATTGTCAACACACTAACACAATCAAAAGCTCTAATTCATACTCTCAGATTGCTAACAAGAACAGGGGGGAAATTAACCCAAATCCCCCAAACCCTAGCTAACAATTAATCCAAGCATTTCATATCATCAAGCTCTCAATAACATCAATGCAATCAACAATTAACATTCAAAGCACAATAAATGCACAATAGAAAAAACACCAAATAGATAGATATAAATGAATTCTTGCTACATAGATAGTGGAAGCTTCAATCCTTTGCTCCCAAGAACAAGAACTACTCTAGAACAACAAGAAAAGACATAATCAAACTAAGAGAAAGCTAAGAAAAGAAAGAAGAAGAAAAACCTAAAAATGGCGCCCAAAACCAGAGAAAACGCGCCTGGAAAGCTTGGAGAAGAAGAGGGAAAGAGATGGTATTTATAGTGCAGAGAAAATAAAATTGATTTCTGGCCGCCCGATGGTCGCGACTCGCGACAGGGTTCGTCGCGACTCGCGACGGTGCCCCGGCTCGCGATGGTGTCGCGACGGTGTCGCGACGGGCCAGATTTCTGCATTGTTTCTTTGTCTTTTTCATAGCCATCCCTCTCACTCTTCAAGTCTTTAACAGCTCCAAAATGGTCTTCAACGGCCTCCGGTCTTCATGTCTTCGAAGTGAGTATCCAAAAGTCTTCGAAAGTATAGTCTTCAATGTCTTCCGGTTTTCGTTGGTTCCGTGTTCTTCCCTTGTCACACAAAATCCACTTAAAAGAGATAAAAGAGTACAAAGTTGCTTTTACCTCTCCTAAGTGAATTTCAAGGTAAAACACAAGCTCTCGATAATAAAAGAGCACAAAAGTGATCCTAAATACTACTAAATAATGCGCCTAAGATGGACACATCATATGCGCAACACCCAAGTATTTCAGAAAAGACTTAAGCCACAACAATTTACAACAGGTAACAGCCATAGCATGGTACTCCACTTCAGCAGAAGACTGAGAAATCACAGGTTGCTTTTTAGTCTTCCAACAGACTGGAGAATCGCCAATCATCACAAAGTATCCGAAAAGAGAACATCGGGGAATGAGGTATGCAACCCAATCAGAATCACAGTAAGCAGTCAACTGTAACACACTAAGGGAAGAGAGAAATAAACCTTGACCAGGATGACTCTTTAGGTAGTGCACAATGCGAATGGCAGCATGCCAATGAGGAACACATGGAGACTTCATAAGTTGTGCAAGTGTATGAACTAAATAGCTAAGCTCAGGACGTGTAATGGTAAGGTATATCAGGTGTCCGACTAGGTGTCGGTATTGCTCAGGATCATGGTAAAGTGGAACTTCAACATGTGCCAGTTCTTGTTCTTTCTCCATCGAAAAATCACTTGGTTTAGAAGCCGATAAACCTGTGTCAGATAAAATGTCTAGAGCATATTTCTTTTGTGAATGAAACATCTCATCCGGTCTTCTATTTATTGAATTTTAGAGATAAGCGACGAAGAACTACCAGAAATAACCAAATCATCCACACAAACAAGCGCATGCAAAGAAACCGAACCACATGAGAACGCAAAAAAAAAGAGTAATATGCTTTACTTTGAACAAAGCCAAATGCATGCAATTTGCGAGAAGCCTGCCGAAGACCATAGAGAGATTTCTGAAGGCGACGTCCTATCTAGGGGGTGCAAGATAGCAAGGTGGAGGTCGCATAAAGACCTCATCATGCAGATCACCATGGAGAAAAGCATTATGCACATCTATTTGATGAAATTTTCAACCACGAATGACTACAACAGATAAGAACAGGCAAACTGAACTTATCTTCTCAACAGGAGCCAATGTCTCAGTATAATCAATCCCTTCAATCTAACCATTCCCAAGAACCACCAAGCGAGCTCTGTGACGTTCAATGGTACCATCAGACTTAAAATTGGTACACTAAACCCATTTGCAACCAATTGCAGTTTTATCCAGAGGTAGATAAGTCATCGCCCATGTCTTTTTGTGCTCAAGAGCATTAATCTCACCAGTCACAAAATCACACCAATGAGGAGCATGCGGCAGACGGTAGAATTTGGGTAAGGGGTGTTGCGTTAGGTGGTAGATCTAAAGTTGGGTCGACATCCGATGATGCGTGAGGAGCGTGCGGCAGATACGATGTCTGCTTGGGAGGTGCATCAGTGGACCGATCGACTAGCAGGGGATGACAACAATCTAGGTTTGCCATTGCGTCCAGCTGCAACAGCAGAGTAGCGACCAGCGGCAAGTAAAGCTCCAGCGGTGGTGACACCGACAATGAGGTGATGGCACCACCGGGATTCATGGATAAGGCTGAAGTCGAAGAGGCTGCATAAGGGAACTGGTCTTCAAAGTAATCATCATCCCGACTGTTGAAGAAAGTACAAAACTCCAAATTGTAAATGTGATATCCTTTCTTTCCGGTAGGGTAACTAAGAAACAAACATCGACGACTTCTTAGTGCAAATTTTTCAAGGAATCTGGGGATGTAAGCAGCAAAGCACAAGCATCCAAATACCCGCAAATGCTTGTAGTTTAAAGGCCGGCCATAGAGCAACTCAAATGGAGTGCAACCATTGAGTTGTTTTGTCGGTGTCCGGTTAATCAAATAAGCAGCAGTAAGAACACATTCTCCCCAAAAATCAACTGGCAGATTAACATGAAAACACAAAGCACGTACCCCATTTAACAAATGATGATGCTTGCACTCAACACTGTCATTCTGTCGTGGTGTATCAACCATAGATGTCTAAAAAATGATCCCAGGTTCAGCAAAGTATGATCTCAAAGGAAGAAATTCAGTACCATTATCGGCCTGGACGAGCAAAATGGGGTGGCCAAATTAGTTCTTGATCAAAGCACAAAACTCAATGAAACTAAAAGCTACATCTGACTTAGCAACTAATAAATAAACCCAAATAGCTCGGGAATAATAATCAACTATTGTTAAAAAAATATAATGCACCACTAGAAGATGGTGTTCTATAAGGATCCCAAACATCACAATGTATTAACAATGAGCTAGCATTTGAAGAACCCAAAGGAAAACTATGTCTAGTCTGTTTTGCTCTATAACACACATATTATGGAGCATAAGTATTATTTGTGCTAAAACTAATAAAAGAAACAGAAGAAAACACCGTAGAGGAAGGATGTCCAAGACGCTGATGCTATAAATCAGAAGAAAAAACTGAAGCAACTGTCGAAATAGACTGCAGTATAGGAGGATTAACACAAGTATCCAGCAGACGAAGCCAATAAACCCCCCCTGCGGTTCACCCACACCAATCACATTCTATAACTGTAACACCCCCAAACCCTATCACAAGTATTGGGTCGAGTTTGAGCGTGCTACCGAAATGGCCGATATTGACGAGCAATTAAAGTTTATGCGGAAGCGATTTAAATAATTCAAAAACCTACTTTACTATTACAATAAAAAGGATTTATTACAAATGTCAAATAAAAGTTTCTCTTAACCGTTATAACATCTAAGTTCATATAAAAATTCAAGTAGCCAGGATCTTTCTCAAACGAAGTAAACACAACAAGCACTCTTCTTTTACTGTTCTTCTTCACCTGAAAAGGGGTTATTTAACTAGGGTAAGCTCCTTTCTTAGTGAGGTTCCATCGCCAGTATTTACCTAGTTGAGTTTTAGTGATCACATAATAACAATTAACAATTAACAATGAACAATTAACAATTAGCCATGTATGTCCTAGAACATAGTAAAAAGGATACGGGTGTATGGTTCGTAAGGCATTCTTAGTTTCCTCCACTCTACAAGCGAATTCGATGGCTGCAGCATAACTATGCTGATAGGTCGGGGCTAGGGCATCCTTCAATTCCAGCCTTAACCCTTGGATAAATCTCCTCTTGTGTTCCTCATCCGTCGAGAACATCTTCTTTACAAATTTAGAGAGGCGGAAAAATTTTCCTCATACTCCGTTACGCTCATTAGTCCTTGTTTCAAGTTTATAAACTCCGCTTCTTTCCTTTCGATAACTAGGGATGGTATGAACTTCTTCTTAAAATCTCTTTCATAATTCTCCCAGGTCCTGGGAGTCTCCTCCATGTCCCACTTCCTTTGTACTATGTTCCACCAATCTAGTGCAGTGCCTTCTAAGTGGAATATAGTGAAATTCACCTTCCGCCCATCTGTATATCCCAAGGCTTGGAAGGTTTGAGTCATTTTTTCAATCCAAATTTTGGAGACTTCATCATCTAGGCCGCCGCTGAATCTGGATGGATGAAACTTCTGGAATCGTTCCAAGGCTGCGTCCTCGGCCTCTGGTCTATGACTTCAATCCCTGACCAAAGATCGAGGTCGATTGTCCCTCTCTATCATGCGGCTCAAAATTTCAGTGACTTGACTTGCGAATAATTCCATCCCAGCGGTTGGGGGATTCTGTCCCGCAGATGAGTTCAAACTTTCTCCTGGATCCCTTTCCATTATCCAACACTCAATAAGTTAGTTCCACAGACTAAACCAATCCTTATTTGATTACCTAACCGAAAAATATAATTCACAAAATATTTTTTTATATCATCACAAAACTTTTTACAGTATTTGTTGTAAGATATTTGCGATAAGTTTAATAGTCCTCTAGCGTTATCTGAACTCATTTCTTGTTCTTATGTTTATTCTACGAACGGTTAATATCTTAGTTTTAAGGTTTTCCTTCAAAAGTCCACTTCTAATTCTAATCGACCCTCGAATCCTTAGTGGAGTCACCTCCTTCTTCTTCTTGCTCCGCTCTAGGGTATGCATGATCCATTAAATCATCCCGCAACGTAGTGAGAGATTGCTCCATTGAGCCTCGAGTCTCTCTAATATGCCTTCAATGTGCTTCCGTTGGTTGTCAACGATAGGCGGTCAAATCTCCCTGTAGCTCCTCAGTAGTTACCAGGACTGAGCCTACTTTTCGAATGGTTTCCTGTCGTTCGGCATGCCATTTCCCGAGCTCCCTACATCTTTGGTTCTTCAGACAATGGTTTTTGGTGACCGCTGTGTTTGCCCTCGCTTCTTCTGCGTTTGTACGCAGGTGCCGTTCCCACATTGCATCATTCATCAACCATCCATGGGTCTTGAGGCTAAAGACCCTGTTAATTAATCCTGCTCGTTCCATAATCAAAGCGTGTACTACCCAATTTGGATAGGCGTGAGTTTCCACCCATTGAGAATCGTCAACAATTTCTGCCCAAGGAAAGAACGCCTCCGGGAAGGCTCCGGTATATCTTTTACCTCAATGACTTCTTGAAAAGTATTACTTGCGATTTCTACATTATTGTCCATCTATCGAAATAGAAAACTTGTCAGTTTGATAATTTATACACAACTAACTTTCCTTACTCTATTCCTAATTCATTTACTTTCCTCTAGAATCTTTTATTAAGGTAAGTATGAGTTTGCCTTTACTTAGTTTGAGAATGCTCTGATACCACATCTGTAACACCCCCAGACCCTATCGCAAGTATCGGGTCAGGTTTGAGTGTGCTACCGAAAGGGCCGATATTAACGAGCATTTAAAGTTTATGCGAAAGCGATTTAAATAATTCAAAAGCCTACTTTACTATTACAATGAAAGGGATTTATTACAAATGTCAAATAAAAGTTTCTCTTAACCGTTATAACATCTAAGTTCATATAAAAATTCAAGTAGCCAGGATCTTTCTCAAACGAAGTAAACACAACAAGCACTCTTCTTTTACTATTCTTCTTCACCTGAAAACGGGTTATTTAACTAGGGTAAGCTCCTTGCTTAGTGAGGTTCCATCGCGAGTATTTACCCAGTTAAGTTTTAGTGATCACAGAATAATAATTAACAATTACCCATGTATGTCATATCACATAGTAAAAAGGATACGGATGGTTAATGTCGAGGTGCTGCCAAGTATACTTATATGGCAACTGTGACTAACATACACAACATAACCCAGTCAGTGATGCCCGTAGGCTAAAGCTCAGAATTCACTTTTCCATTCATGCCAGTGTTCAATTACGAGCTCGTATCAGTCAGGTGGTTATGCTAGCATACCAAACTCCACGTGTAGCCGGTTTAATCAGATGGTCCGGTCAGTACCGTTCCCCACCGACTTTGACCAAACTACAATCGCATCGGGGCCCTCGAAATTCACAGATAGGTAATCAGGTTGCAAGTAATTCAAGTTTGACACGGCAAGATAAAGTACAAGCTAGTCATCAGAGCAGTATATGATTCAAGTTTAACATGGCAACATAAAGTACAAGCTGGTCATCAGAGCAGTATATGATTCAAGTTTGACACAGCAAGATAAAGTGCAAGCCGGTCTTTCACAAAAAATTATCGGAGCAGTTCAAGAGTTCCCGTTTCACAATAATCTAGTATAGTATGATAAAATACACACTTAATTCAACAATCAGTAAATACCATCATTTGAGTGTAACCTTCATATCTCTCTCTCATGGCTAGAATATGAGTAAAATGGTTCGAGTATTAGGGTTTTGAGTACAAGGGTTCAAATACTTACAGTTCGAGTAGTTGAGTGGGAGGTTCGAGAGGTAAGGTTCTAGTGGCACTAGTTCGAGGGGTAAGGTTCGAGAGGAAAGGTTCGAGAGGTAAAAGTTTCAATAGTGCTAGTTCGAGGGGTAAGGTTCTAGGGGTACATATTCGAGAGGTAAAGGTTTCGGTGATACTAGTTCGAGGGGTACATATTTGAGGGGTAAAGGTTTCAGTGATACTAGTTCGAGGGGTAAGTTTTGAGTGGTACATATTCGAGGGGTAAAGGTTTCATTGATACTAGTTCGAGGGGTAAAGTTTTAGTGGTGAAGTCTTTCAGTGTATTAGAGGGGTGAAGCCTTTCAGTAGTTCGAGGGGTGAACTTTTCAGTGGTTCAAGAGGTGAATTTTTTCAGTGGGTTCGAGAGGTGAATTTTCAGAACGGGTTCAAGGGCAGGGCTCGAGAGGTAGTTTCAGTAGGGGTTCGAGGAAAGGGGTTCGAGAGGTAAAAGTTTAGTAGGGGTTCGAGGACAAGGGTTTAAGAGGTTACTGTTTAACAGGGGTTTGGGGACAGGGGTTTGAGGGTTACTGTTTAGCAGGGGTTCGAGGGGTCAAGGTTTAACAAGGGTTCAAGAGGTAAATTTGTGACAGGGGGTCCAGAGGTAGAATTTTGGCAGGGGTTCGAGGGGAAGAATTTTGGCAGGGATTCGAGGGGCAGAATTTTGGCAGGGGTTCGAGGGGTGGAGAGCAGCAGGGGTTTGAGTGGTGGAGAGCAGCAGGGGTTCGAGGGGTGGAGGGCAACAGGGGTGCGAGGGGTGGAGTTGCAGCAGGGGTTTGAGGGGTGGAGAGCAACAGGGGTGTGAGGGGTGGAGTTGCAGCAGGGGTTTGAGGGGTGGAGAGCAGCAGGGGTTCGAGGGGTGGAGTTGCAGCAGAGGTTTGAGGGGTGGGGATTCAGTAGGGGTTCAAGGGGTCGAGTTGCAGCAGGGGTTCAAGAGGTGGAGAGTTTAACTCAAGAGAGTTAGGTTCAGATGGCATTATATATATGTGTGTGTGTGTGTGTGTGTAAACACAAACTCAAATTTTACACAAATTCATGCTAGGGCGATGCAACACTTACCTTGGCTAAACTTGGGCTTGGGCACTTCCATTTCCTACTTTACTACTATTCACCACTGTTCTTTGGCAAGAATTTTGTTCACTGCATGAAAGGGTAAGAGTTGGGGATCAAGTATTTATACTTGGTGAAACCTAGGTTCTGACACCTACTCACCCTACAAATTTTATCCAGTAACCTCAAGCCTATTGCCCAAAATTTTCTTCTCACGTCCGCCGTATATTCCATCATAGTCTTACCACTTGTCCAAAATAATTACTTTGGATAATTCTCTCTCACTTCCACCGTATATTCCATCCCAATATTACCACTTGCCCCCAAATAATTACTTTGGATAATTCTTCCTCACGTCCGCCGTCCATTTCCTCTTCTCAGCAATTCCATTTGCCTACTTGGGATTTCTTCTTCCCAGCAATTCCATTTGTCAAAAAATTACTTTGAATAAATTTCTTACGTCCGCCGTTTCTTCCTCTTTATGTCCGCCATTTTTTCCTCTTTACATCTACCGTCATTTCATCTTCAAGTTAATTTTCTTTGCTTACTTATTTACTTATTCATTTTATTTATTTATTACTTACTTATTTATTTTTTTACTTATTGTTATTAGTATTCTTATTACTATGCATATATACATATTTTATTTATATATGTATTTTATTTATATATATGCATATGTACACACACACACACACATATATATATATATATTAGAAAATTAATGGAAATATGAGAATATTTGATTTAATTATTATAAGTTCTCTAATTCCCTATTTCGGTAAGGGTTTTTACAATCTCCCCCCTAAAGAATTTCGTCCCCGAAATTTTCATTTTCGGTGAACAATTCCGGGTAATTATCCTTCATTTCAGCTTCTAACTCCCAAGTTGCTTCCTCGACCTTTTGATTTCTCCATAACACCAAGAGCATAGGAATTTCCCTAGTTCGCAAGGTTTTGATTTTTCGATCCAATATCTTCACGGGATTTTCCTTGTACATTAGCTTTTTGTTTACTGCTAAGTCTTCATGATTTAACACGTGTCCGGGGTCAGGGTGGTACTTTTTCGAAGCGACACATGAAAAATATTGTGTAATTTCCTCAACTGGCTAGGTAGTTCAAGTCGATACGCAACTGGACCGACTCGCTGCACTATCTCGAAAGGGCCAATGTACCTAGGACTTAATTTTCTTTTCTTGCCATGCCGGACTAGTCCTTTGTGAGTGGTTACCTTAAAAAATACCCAGTCACCCACTCTAAACTCCAAATCCTTCCTCCGATGGTCTGCATAACTCTTTTGTCGACTTTGAGCCGTCTGTAGGCGTTGATTTATCAATTTGACCTTATCCACGGATTCCTTAATCCAGGGTATATAGGCCACTGGAAATATCATTTTCTCTCCCACTTCCTCCCAAAAGAGGGTTGTCCGACACTTCCTTCCATAGAGTATTTCATATGGAGTCATACCAATGGACGAATGATAACTGTTGTTATACGCAAATTCTACCGAAGGTAAATGAGCATCCCAACTTCCCCCGGAATCCATAACAAAGCTTCAGAGCATGTCCTCCAAAATTTGAATTGTTTTCTCTGACTGCCCGTTTGTCTGTGGATGGGCACTTGTACTAAAGTTCAATTTGGTTCCCAATGTGGCTTACAGTTGCCTCCAGAAATGGGAAGTGAATCTTGGATCCCTATCAGACACAATAGTTATCGGTACCCCATGAAATCTTACGATTTCCCGGATGTACAGGACAGTCAGTTTTTCCAAGTATTTAACATTGACAGGCAGGAAATGAGCCGACTTGGTCAACCTATCAACCACCACCCATATTGCGTCAAAATTCTTCGATGTTTGAGGTAGTCCTGTCATGAAGTCCATCGTGATGTGATCCCATTTCCACTCAGGAATTTCTAATGGTTGTAACAACCCTGGTGGTTTCTGATGTTTGGCCTTAACCTGTTGGCACACCAAACAATGTGCCACGTAGTCCACTATGTTCCTCCTCATATTATCCCAACAGTACCGTTATTTCAGGTCTCGGTACATTTTGGTTCCACCTAGGTGTACTGTATACTAAGATTGGTGAGCTTCCTCCAACACTCTTTAGGTGATTGCTGAATTTCGAGGTAGCCAAAACCTACCTTTACAGGTCAGCACTCCTTCACTGTCTACTTCAAAATCTGGCAACTTCCCTTCAGCAACAAGCTTTTTCTTCTTTACCAATGATTCATCTGACTCTTAAGCTTTCTCAATCTATGTGGGTAACTCAGCTTGTACCCTTAGATTGAAGAATACAAGCCGGTCAGGTTTGGTCTCGCATTCCCAATTCTCTTCTTGTGATAACATTTCTGCCTCATTTATCTAGATGTGCGCCAAATTCACCTTCCAGTTTAGTGCATCTGCCACCACGTTTGCCTTACCAGGATGATAGTTGATTACACAATCATAATTCCCCAAAAACTCCATCCACCGACGTTGGCGCATATTCATGTCCTTTTTGGAAAATAGGTACTTCAGGTTTTTATGATTTGACATTACTTCAAATGTGACTCCGTATAAGTAATGTCGCCACTTGTTTAAGGCAAACACCACTGCAGCTAGTTCTAGGTCATTGGTGGGGTAATTCTTTTCATAAAGTTTCAACTTGCGTGATGCATAAGCAATCCTTTGCATCAATACGCACTCGAGACCATCTCCTGAAGCATTAGTATGTACTCTGAATCCATCCTTTTCCTCAGGTAGGGTAGGGATTGGGGCAGTGGTCAGGCATTTCTTCAATTCTTGAAAACTGGACTCAGTCTTCCCATTCCATTCGTACTTAACTCCCTTCTGAGTTAAGAAGAATAAAGGGGATGATAGCTTAGAGAAGTCTTTAATGAAACATCAATAATATCCTGCTAGTCCAAGAAAGCTCCGTACTTCTATACTATTGTTCGGCACTCTCCAGTTTGGAATTGTCTCGACTTTAGAGGGGTCCACGGATATTCCTTCCTTACTAATCATGTGCCCCAAAAAGTTCACTAGGTTTAACCAGAATTCACATTTGCTAAACTTGGCGTACAACTTGTGCTCCTCAAGCAGTTGTAATACCTTCCTTAGATGCCCTTCATGCTCCTGCTAAGATTTAGAATAGACCGGGATGTCGTCAATGAAAATGACAAAAAACTCGTCTAGGTATGGCCAAAATATTTGGTGCATGAAGTCTATGAATGCCGGTGGTGCATTGGTCACTCTAAATGGCATTACTAGGAATTCGTAATGACCATATCGGGTATTAAAAGCTATCTTGGGTATGTCCTCCCTCTTCACTCGTAATTGGTAGTACCATTGTCGCAAATCCAGTTTAGAAAATATGACTGCCCCTTGGAGTTGATCAAACAACTCCTCTATAATGGGAAGAGGGTATTTATTCTTAATTGTCACATTGTTCAAGCCTCGATAATCGATACACATCCGAAGAGAGCCATCCTTCTTCTTAACGAACAATACCGGGGCTCCCCAGGGAGAGGTACTTTGTTGAACGAATCTTTGAGCCAATAAGTCTTCGAGTTGTAGCTTCAAATCTTGTAGCTCTAGCGGTGCCATATGATAAGGGGTTCGAGAAATAGGTATGGCTCCTGGTACTAGACCAATTGTAAATTCAGTCTCCCTTTCAGGAGGTAAACTTACTAGTTCTTCTGGAAATACCTCAGGAAAGTCTTGGACCACAGTTATACCTTCTCCCTTTAACTAATCCCCTGGCTTATTTAAGATATAATCCAGTATTTCAGTTGCTCCCTTACAAATCATTCGTCGAGCTTTGACTCCCGCCACAAGCAAGGTGGAGGATCTCTTCCTCCCCACATCTACTTTAATCGGAAGTTCCCCGGGTCGACACAGCTTAACTTCCTTCGTATGACAATTTAAGGTGTGATTTTTAGCAAGACAATACATGCTAAGTATCACCTCATATCCCTTTAAAGGTAAAGTAATTAAGTCTATGGGCAACTCCCGACGTCCCACATTCACCTCACAGTTTCTACATACACGTCCAGTTAGGATTTTAATATCATTTGTGGGAGTGTTAACTTCCAATTTATAGGGTAAGTCTTCTAATTTTTCTTCCATATTCTCAAGAAAGGAGTAACTAGCAAAAGAATGAGAAGCACCAGGATCAATCAAAACTTCAGCTATTTTACCCAAAATAGGAAAGGAACCTTCAATGACTACGGTCAAAACTGGGGCATCACTATCTTCCATCGCATATACACGGGCCTGTACTTTTGGTTGACTGCCCCTGCTTGCTCCTCCCTTCTGAGCAGGTTTGGTGACCGATGCCTGGGATCCCATGGGTTGAGACAAGCGACTCGGCTGAGCTTGTGAGCATTCAGATATTCTATGTTCACCACTTCCACACTGTAGACACTTATTTTCCCTCTTCCAGCAATCCATCTCATCATGGCCTCCCTTTCCATAGTACATGCAATGTACTTGAGTCGTTCCTCTCGAGAAAAAGCTTGAGCTCCTTGACGTGGTCGAGGGTCGGGATGTGTCTCTCTTAGGGACTTTGTTTTGCTCAAAATTTACTCCCTGTGGACCGGAAATGTATACTGATTGGGACCTCGCATTTGTCCTTCTCGATTGGTGCATGGCTCGCAAGGCATTCTTAGTTTCCTCCACTCTGCAAGCGGATTCGATGGCTGCAGCATAACTGTGCTGATAGGTCGGGGCTAGGGCATCCTTCAATTCCAACCTTAACCCTTGGATAAATCTTCTCTTGTATTCCTCGTCCGTCGTGACCATCTTCTCAGCAAATTTAGAGAGGTGGGAAAACTTTGCCTCATACTCCGTTACGCTCATCAGTCCTTGTTTCAAGTTTATAAACTCCACTTCTTTCCTTTCGATAACTAGGGGTAGTATGAACTTCTTCTTAAACTTTCTTTCAAAATTCTCCAAGGCCCTGGGAGTCTCCTCCATGTCCCACTTCCTTTGTACTATGTTCCACCAATCTAGAGCAGCACCTTCTAATTGGAATATAGCGAAATTCACCTTCCGTCCATCCGATATCCCAAGGCTCGGCAGGTTCGAGTCATTGTTTCAATCCAATTTTTGGCGACTTCATCATCTAGGCCGCCGCTGAACCTGGGTGGATGAAACTTCTGGAATCGTTCCAAGGCTGCGTCCTCGGTCTCTGGTCTATGACTTCGATCCCTGACCGGAGATCGAGCTTGATTGTCCATCTCTATCATGTTGTTCAAAATTTCAGTGACTTGACTTGCGAATAATTCCATCCTTGCGGTTGGGGGATTCTGTCCCGTGGGTGAGTTCGAACTTTCTCCTTGATCCCTTTCTATTGTCCTACACTCAATAAGTTAGTTCCATAGATTTAACCAATCCTTATTTGATTACCTAACCAAAAAATATAATCCATAAAATATTTTTTTATATCATCACAAAACTTTTTACAGCAGTTGTTGTAAGATATTTGCGATAATTTTAATAGTCCTCTAGCGTCGTCTCTTGACGTAAAAAATTGGGACTCATTTCTTGTTCTAATATTTATTCTACGAACGGTAAATATCTTAGTTGTAAGGTTTTCCTCCAAAAGTCCGTTTCTAATTCTAATTGACCCTCGAATCCTTGGTCAAGTCACCTCCTTCTTCCTGTTCCGCTCTAGGGTATGCTTGGTCCATTAAATCATCCCGCAATGTAGTGAGAGATTGCTCCATCGTGCCTCGAGTCTCTCTAATATGCCTCCAACGCACTTTCGTTGGTCGTCGATGATAGGCGGTTAAACCTCCCTGTAGCTCTTGGGTATTTACCAGGACTGAGCCTACTTCTCAAATGGTTTCCCAAGCTCTCTACATCTTTGGTTCTTTAGTTGATGGTTTTCGACGACCGCTGTATTTGCCCTCGCTTCTTCTGCGTTTGCACGCAGGTGTTTTTCCCACATTGCATCATTCATCAACTGTCCATGGGTCTTAAGGCTAAAGACCCTGTTAATTAATTTCGCTCGTGCCATAATCAAAGCGTGTACTACCTAATTTGGATAGGCATGAGTTTCCACCCATTGAGAATCTTCAACAACTTCTGCCCAAGGAAAGAACACCCCCGGGAAGGCTCCGGTATATCTTTTTACCTCAATGACTTCTTGAACAGTATTAATTGCGATTTCTACATTATTGTCCATCTATCGAAATAGCAAACTTATCCGTTTGATAATTTATACACAACTAACTCTCCTTACTTTATTCCTAATTCATTTAATTTCCTCTAGAATCTTTTATTAAGGTAAGTATGATTTTGCCTTTACTTAGTTTGAGAATGCTCTGATACCACATTTGTAACACCCCCAAACCCTATCGCAAGTATCGGGTCGGGTCTGAGCATGCTACCGAAAGGGCCGATATTAACGAGCAATTAAAGTTTATGCGGAAGCGATTTAAATAATTCAAAATCCTACTTTACTATTACAATGAAAAGGATTTATTACAAATGTCAAATAAAAGTTTCTCTTAACCGTTATAACATCTAAGTTCATATAAAAATTCAAGTAGCCTGGATCTTTGTCAAACGAAGTGAAAACAACAAGCACTCTTCTTTTACTGTTCTTCTTCACCTAAAAAAAGGTTATTTAACTAGGGTAAGCTCCTTTCTTAGTGAGGTTCCATCACCAGTATTTACCCAGTTGAGTTTTCGTGCTCACAGAATAACAATTAACAATTAGCCATGTATGTCCTAGCACATAGTAAACAGGATACAGGTGGTTAATGCTGAGTTGCTGCCAAGTGCCTATATGGCAACTGTGACTAACATACACAACATAACCCAGTCAGTGATGCCCGTAGGCTATCAGCTCAGAATTCACTTTCCAATTCACGCATGTGTTCAATTATGAGCTCATATCAGTCAGATGGTTATGCTAGCATACCAAACTCCACATGTAGTCAGTATAATCAGACGGTCCGGTCAGTACCGTTCCCCGCCAACTTCGACCAAACTACAATCGCGTCGGGGCCCCCAAAATTCACTGACAGGTAATCAGGTAGCATGTAATTTATGTTTGACATGCAAGATAAAGTAAAAGCCAGTCATCACAGCAGTATATGATCCAAGTTTGACACGGAAAGATAAAGTACAAGCCGGTCTTTCACAAAATTATCAGAACAGTTTAGGAGTTCAGTTTTAGGATAATCTAGTATCGTATGATAAAATACACACTTAATTCAACAGTCAGTAAATACCATCATTTGAGTGTAACCTTGATATCTCTCTGTCATGGCTAGAGTATGAGTAAAAAGGTTCGAGTATTAGGGTTTTGAGTACAGGGGTTCGAGTACTTACAGTTCGAGTAGTTAGGTAAGAGTTTCGAGAGGTAAGGCTCTAGTGGCACTAGTTCGAGAGGTAAGGTTCGAGAGGTAAAAGTTTTAGTAGTACTAGTTCGAGGGGTACATATTCGAGAGGTAAAGGTTTTGGTGATGCTAGTTTGAGGGGTACATATTCTAGGGGTAAAGGTTTCAGTGATACTAGTTCGAGGGGTAAAGTTCGAGTGGTGAAGTCTTTCAGTGTATTTGAGGGGTGAAGCCTTTAAGTAGTTCGAGGGGTGAAATTTTCAGTGGTTCGAGAGGTGAAGGTTTTCGGTGGGTTCGAGAGGTATTTTTTAGAAGGGGTCGAGGGCAAGGTTCAAGAGGTAGTTTCAGTAGGGGTTCGAGGATTGGGATTCGAGAGGTAAAGGTTTAGCAGGGGTTCGAGGGCAGGGGTTTGAGAGGTTACTGTTTAACAGGGGTTCAAGGTGTAGTTTCAGTAGGGGTTCGAGGATATGGGTTTGAGAGGTAAAGGTTTTAGCAGGGGTTCGAGGGGTCAAGATTTAACAGGGGTTCGAGAGTAGAATTTTGGCAGGGGTTCGAGAGGTAGAATTTTGGCAGGGGTTCGAGGGGTAGAATTTTGGCAGGGGTTCGAGGGGTAGAATTTTGGCAGGGGTTCGAGGGGTAGAATTTTGGCAGGGGTTCGAGGAGTGGAGAGCAGCAGGGGTTCGAGGGGTGGAGAGCAGCAGGGGTTCGAGGGGTGGAGAGCAGCGGGGGTTCGAGGGATGGAGAGCAGCGGGGGTTCGAGTGCTGGAGAGCAGCAGGGGTTCGAGGGCTAGAGAGTTTAGTTCGAGAGAGTCAGGTTCTGATGGCATTATATATATATGTAAACACAAACTCAAATTTTACACAGATTTGTGCTAGGGCGATGCAACACTACCCCTGGCTAAACTTGGGTTTGGGCACTTCCGTTCCCTACTTTACTACTATTCACCACTGTTCTTTGGCAAGAATTTAGTTTACTGCGTGAGAGGGTAAGAGTTGGGGATCAAGTATTTATACTTGGTGAAACCTAGGTTCTAACACCTACTCACCCTAAAAATTTTATCCTATAACCTCAAGCCTATTGCCCAAAATTTTCTTCTCACTTCCACCGTATATTCCATCCCAGTCTTACCACTTGCCCAAAATAATTACTTTGGACAATTCTCTCCCACTTCCACCGTATATTTCTTCCCAATATTACCACTTGCCCCAAATAATTACTTCCTCGCGTCCGTCGTCCATTTCCTCTTCTCAGCAATTCCATTTGCCTACTTGGGATTTCTTCTTCCCAGCAATTCCATTTGTCAAAAAATTACTTTGAATAAATTTCTTACGTCCGCCGTTTCTTCCTCTTTACGTCCACCGTCATTTCATCTTCAAGTTAATTTGCTTTGCTTACTTATTTACTTATTCATTTTATTTATTTATTACTTACTTATTTATTTATTTACTTATTGTTATTAGTATTCTTATTACTATGTATATATACATATTTTATTTATATATATGCATATGTACACATATGTATATTTCAGAAAATTAATGGAAATATGGGAATATTTGATTTAATTATTACAAGTTCTCTAATTCCCTGTTTCGGTAGGGGTTTTTACACATTCCTCGTATTGATTTTCTGTAAAATGCAATATTTTTCTAATAAACAAAGCTAGACATTTTAAGGCAGATAAGATAATAAGCTGCATTGCAAAGTAGGTATGTAGAGCACATGAGTAAGGATGATATCACCGAAGAAAATAGAACCATATTGTGTAGTTAATGACACAGATCCATCAGGCAGTATAACATTCACAGATGCGATAGCAGTATTAATGTCAGTAAGAGAACCATTGTCACAGATCATGTGATATGAGGCTTTCGAATGAATAATCCAAGGCAAAGTAAACTTACCTGACCCATGGTCAGACAAAAAATTAAAGTGATTAAATAAATGCATGGTCGTGCTTCATTGGTAATCAGACAGAGCGGGGCAAAAATTAGAATGGTAGGGGCACTACCGTTAGAGGCCTCCGCCACAAACCCTGGCAGCGACACGACAGCGGAGGCAGACAGGTGCAGACGGCCAAAATTTTGGGACCGGCGGCGGCGATCAGCCTGTGAGCTGGAAACATGAAGCTTTGTCATGGTCCTTGCAATGACAGTGCGTACAGACAAGATTCTTACGATCAGTTAACATGAGGACAGCTGTCGAAGAACCCAAAGGTGGTGGGCATCGTGGTGCATATGCCTTGGAGTCAGAAGAAGGCTCACGCGACCGAATGACGACTTTGTGATTCTCCTCCTGAACAACAAGCACATACATGCGCATGACTGGTCGCAGTGGATCAAGACTCATGCCATGTGATTGCAAGTGTGATAGCCTTCATCAAGATCAACAAGAAATTGATAGATTGAATCTTTTTCTCGCTCGCAGAAGGAAACAATGGCATGGTTGCAGATGCACAGCAGTTTGCAAGCTTTATAGGTGCAAACTAAAGGAAGCCGCAGAGAGTTGTAGTCATCAAACAACTTCTTCAGTTTGCCAAAATAAATGGCAATGATCTGACAATTCTACTGAAAGTTTTGGATATTATCACACATCTGAAGAATTTTTATACCATCACCAAGAGTAATCGTGCCTTTAGATTATCCCAGAATTACTTAACTGTGGCAAAGTAGCTAGTAGAAGATCACAATGTTGGATCCATAGGCTGTAAGATCCAGCAGACAAGGGTAGCATTAACTCAAGGCCAATCAACAACATCAGGATAATCTTCTGGGGATTTGGTAATAAATCCATCAATGAAACCAAGCTTATGCTTGGAAAGCATAGCACTACAAATTACAATAGTCTATTCAAGGTAATTTTCTTTGCCCTTCAGCACGACGGGACAGATGACCAAACCGGGATCGCCAGAAGAGCCAAGATGGTAAGGATCGTTCAGTTGGTGACCAAAAGGTATAGATGATATAGTGCTAGTTTGTAACTGCAACTATTTCAGTAAATCTACAATAACCTTAGAGGCATTCAGACTCTGTAGCTTATTGGGCTCAGTTTCAGCATCAATGCGAGCCTGATCAGCAGCATCAGGATTAACTCCAGAAGTAGATATGATACAAAATCATGTACAAATCAATACCAAATTGGAGGGTCAGCGGTGGATCATATCGGTAAGATGCGGCGGCACATGGGGCTCGAAATTAACACGTGGCCAGCAATGCACAGACCAATTGGAGCTGGGACGTAGGAAGATGGATCGCAGTAACCAGACAGAGGTGTGGCTATCGGTGAGCGGCTAAAACAATGAGCGGCAGCGTCGGCTGGAAAGAAGCGCGTGTGGACAATGCACAGCTAATGGCGGCGGCTGGAGCTCGACAATGGCAGTATAGTTTTCTTTAGGGTTTTAGAATTTTAGATTTGTTTACATGTAGAAAATAGGGGTATTAATGTATGTTTTTATTCATGATCTCAGGGTACATTATATAGTGGTACAAAAGATCTGTACAAACTAGGAAAAAGAAATAGAATCTAATTAAAATTACAAGCAATATTTATATTCCTTAATACTGTATGAATAAATCGTGGCAAGTATTCTAGCTATCAACAAACACCTTTTTCCCCCACTGATGCAAAATAATACAAAATAAAGATTCATTTCTATTTGTATTAATGGCCAAAACACTTTCATATGTACATGCACGATTATATTCTTACCATAATACTTATCAATTACATTTTGAAAAGTCCAACGGATTCTACACAACAAGGCTCCAAAATTTTGGAGCCTCAAAAATTATTTTCGATTACCCTACTGGGTAGAATCCATTGGACTAGGTTAAACCCGGTCCTGGCCTAAACTATGAACACTAATATTGAAGAGTGGACCACCTAACTGACGGTTTTTCCACAAGTTTATGGATGTGTCAGGGACCAATTTTCAAATTATGGAAAATTGAAGAAATTTTTGGGTCAGGTTATAAATAGAAAATGGATCCCTAAATTTCAATTACTCCCTCTATTTCTTTGTGCTGCTTATGGTCTCGCCCGGAGTTCTTCTGCCGCTAGTACCCCACCTCCACAATCTCCACCAGCACCGGAACCCTCCTTCCTCCACTAGCGCCGCCCGGGCCTCTGCCACCGACATCAACTGGCTCAGCACGAACTCCTACTTGTCCACCATGTTCGGCCCAAAATCCGCCATCAGCAGCTTCATGATCCTGGCCTACAGGGCCCACCTTCACTGAGCAGAGCGAGTAGAGAGCCGTGGATGCATCATTCTTCCCGCAGAAATTCACCACTTCTAGAAGGTTCACTAGCGGCGAATCCCCAAGCATCGACAAAGCGGACGGTGATAGAATGATTTTCCGTAATCAATTGTATTATTAATATCTAAATATATAGAGAGTACAATAGAGGTGTAATAAGGAAAGAACTCTAATCATAATAAGTCATAATCTAATCAGGAGTCTGATTTATCCTAACACCCCCCTCAAGCGAAGCGTCGGATGCTCGCCGATGTACAGCTTGGACCTAAAGAACTCGAACAATGGACGAGAGAGCCCCTTGGTGAAAATGTCCGCAATCTGAAGAGAAGTCGGAACATGAGCAACACGCAGCTTTCCGGATGTCACCAACTCACAAAACAAAATGGTAGTCGATGTCGATGTGCTTTTCCCGCTTGTGAGCCACTGGATTCTGAGCCAAGAAGATAGCACTACTATTGTCGCATAACAACAGTGGAGAACCAGAAAGCAGAAATCGAAGATCACGAAGCAAATGAGTGAGCCAGACCACTTCTGAGGCAGTGTTGGCGAGAGCACGGTATTCAGACTCAATGCTAGAGCGAGAAACGGTGGGCTGTTTCTTGGCACTCCAAGAAACCAGATTCCCACCAAGAAAAACTGCATAACCATAAGTGGACCGACGAGTCTCCATACAGCGAGCCCAATCAGCGTCAGAGTATCCTAACACATCAGGAGTACTAGTAGAACAAAACTGGAGACCAAAATGAAGAGTGCCACGAACATACCGCAAAATCCGAGTCACAACAGCAAAATGGTCATCTCTGGGATCCTGAAGAAACTGACTCACCTGTTGACCGAGAATGCCAAATCCGGGCGAGAGATGGTGAGATACTGGAGAGCACCAACAAGAGAACGATAAAGTGTAGGATCCCGAGTGAAGCTAAGAAGCATCAACAAATGGAGTAGAAACAGGTGTCGCGTCAGACATACCGGCCCGATTCAAAATATCCCGAGCATACTTTGCTTGGCCAAGCAACAATCTTGAGGAGGTAGGCAAAACTTCAAGACCAAGAAAGTAATGAAGAGCACCAAGACCCTCGATCGCAAACTCTCTGTGTGTCCGATCAATGAACTGGCGAAGAAGAGTCGAGTCATTTCCTGTAAGAATGATATCATCCACATGCACAAGTAGGTACAGTAACGACGACCCTCTCGAAAGGACAAACAAAGAAGTATCAACTGAGCTGCACCGAAAACCAAGTTGTGTCAGATAACTGCTGAAACGCTGGAACCAAGCCCGAGGAGCCTGCTTAAGATCATAAATGCCTTTTGCAAACGACAAACATAGTCTGGATGGACAGAATCCCGATAACTAATGGGCTGCTTCATGTAGACTGGAACATCAAGAACACCATTAAGGAAAGTGTTCTTGACATCCAACTGATGAAGTGGCCAGGAACGCATGGTAGCTATAGCAAGAACCATCCTAACAGTGGAGGCTTTGACCACAGGACTGAAAGTGTAGTCAAAATCAAAACCCAGAATCTGCGAGAAACCCTGCGCCACAAGTCTAGCTTTGTGACTCTCAATAGTGCCATCTGGTCGATACTTGAGCCTATAGACCCATTTGGAGCCAACAATGTTGACATTCGAAGGTCGAGGCACCAAATCCCAAGTGTGCTGACTACGAAGAGCATCAATATCATCATCCATGGCTGAAACCTAGGCTGGATCCTGAAGGGCAGTGCGATAATCAGTGGGTTCTGTCTGAGAGAGGAGTGCGGAAGTGAGACCATGAGCAATAATATCCGAATAATCTCGACACTGAATGGCACCAGTAGAAGATCGAGTGGCCATCCGATGAATACGAAGCTGGGGCGGCGAAGCTGGAGGAGTCGAACCAGCTGATGACACGGAGGAAGATCGAGCTACGCTGACCGGGGAGTGGCCGTCGGAAGTCACCGGAGAAAGAATAGCCGATACTGGCTGAGATGTGGTGACCGGTGGCTGAGACGATGGCTGAGGAGTGCTGGCCATCGGCTAAGATATGGTAGGCGTTTGGCGAGGAGCCGGGTCCAGGTCGGCCATCCCAATGGAAGATGGTGGTGAAGGAGGGGTAGCTGGAATAGACACAGACACATGCATGGTGGCCCCAATCGATGAAGTAACAGTTCCATCAAAAAATGATGAAATCTCTAGATCTGAAATCGAACGACTGTCCGTGAAAGATGAGACATAGGGGAAGAAATTTTCATCAAAACGAACGTGGTGAGAGATATAGATACGCCCAGAAGTCGGGTCGAGACATTGGAAGCCCTTGTGACGAGGGTTATAGCCAATAAAAACACAGGGAATGGATCGGGGTGCAAACTTATCAGTAGCAGTGACATGCAGACATGGAAATGCACGGCAACCAAATGGGTGAAAGAGGGTATAGTCAGGAACATGACCAAAAACAACCTCAAAAGGTGATTTGCCACTCAAAACCGAACTAGGCAGACGGTTAGTAGTGTAAGCCACGGAGGAGAAAGCTTCCACCCAATAACAGTGCGGCACATAAGAGTGAAAAAGCATGGCAAGACCAGTCTCTGTGATGTGGCGATGCGTCCGCTCAGCCCAGCCATTCCGAGCAGGTGTATAGGGTGAGGACATCTGATGATGAATGCCACATGATATGAGATGAGCCTGAAGTCAGTGATTAGTAAACTCGGTGCCACCATCGGTCTGAAAAATTTTAACCCTAGCAGAAAACTGATTCTCAACGAATTTCTGAAACTGGATAAAGGTGTCATAGAAATCTGACTTACGCCGCATCGTAAGAAACCATGTGAATTGCAAAACAAATCATCAATGAAAATGGCATAATAAGAGAAACCGTCGATGGATAAAACAGGAGCTGGTCCCCACAAATCACAATGTACTTTATCCAATAAACCAGTAGCGCACTTGTCACTAGTGGAAAAGGGCAAATGGCTACTCTTAACCATCTGACAAGGAGAGAAACTGACAGGTACAGGCATAGCCATCGATTCAATAACTGAACAGTATCATGAGACACATGATTGAGGTGAAAGTGCCACTGCTCAAAAGAAGCATGAAGCTTTGTAGAGCGTAGTTCGCCTAAAAAACTGGAATCACCAGTCTCAAGAAAATAAAGACCAGACCTATGACGGTCTTTACCAATTATCGCCCCTGTAAGCTTGTGCTCAATGGAAAATGCATCGGCATCAAATATAACATGAACAGGTAGATCACGAGTAAGCTTACTAATGGACAATAAACTTCTAGTAATCTTAGGGACCACAAGGACATCATTAACAGAGAAACCAGATAAATGACATTGGCCGATGTGAGAAATAGATAAGATTCACCATTTCCAACAATTGTACCTGATCAAGATGACTGGTGTGAGCAGTGATATGAGATGTAGCACCTGAATCAACGATACACTGATTCGACGAAGAATGACGGTTGGGACCATTCAAACTGGCTTGAAACAACAACTTGTCTGCAACCCAATTAGTGGAGCAATCTTCCCGAGATGTAGAACCCAAATAAACCATAGCAAAAGCCCAAGAATTACACAGAAATTGACTGGGTGCTGATTAGAATATGAAAAAATCGTGAGAAAGGACCTCAACTCGCGATAAGCAACATTAACTCGCGATAAGCAGTATCAACTCACGATAAAACGGATGACGCAAGAAATCCAAAAGTTTTGCAAGTCAAATCGCGCGTGACTTCACGCGATGGAATGATGAAACGCGCTGGAATCTCCTTCACGTGTGGATCTCGCCGCCGGAAAAACAGGGATATTCGCCGCTGGAAACTCACCGTTGAAGCACGAAACTCATCAGTGAAGATGGGCTCCGACGCCGTTGGAGAGAAGAGCTTCGACGCTCGCCGTGAAGAATGGCTTCGCTGCTCGCCGTGAAGAATGTCTTCGCCGCTCGACTCTGGAAGAAGCCTCTGGACGACGACGATGCCTCTGGATCGATGACGACACCTCTGGAAGAACTCCGATGCCGATGAACCTGTTGGTACTCCAGTGGGCAGAAAATTCCGCTGGAATTTTACCGGAAACTTCCACCGGGATTTGACCGGAAACTTCGCCGGGATCCGGGCCAGATAAAAGAGGAGGGAGGTACTGAACAGTAAATTAAAATTTAGGGCGTAGGATCAGAACTTGCTCTGATACCATGATAGAATGATTTGCTTGTAATCAATTGTATTATTGATATCTAAATATATAGAGAGTACAATAGAGGTGTAATAAGGAAAGAACTCTAATCATAATAAATCATAATTTAATCAGGAGTCTGATTTATCCTAACAGACGGTGTCTGCCAGCGAATTAATCTCCGCTCGTTGATTCTAACACAGACACGCACTAAGCTTTAGTTTCTCTCTGCACAACCGCCGGAGAAGATGAGTAAAGGACCGGACCTATTCTCCGATATCGGCAAGAAAGCCAGAGGTCATTCGTTCTTTCTCATTTTCAATCTTATTCTATGATTTCATCTCATTTTTTCGTCTCCGCGTTTGCTTTTCGTGTGATATACTTAGTGAAACATAAGCTATAGAAGCAACATCTGATTCTCATAATCAACCACTGATTTGCATAATTCTTTGAGGTTGAAGTTTAAGACTATTTGTGTTGGTCTGAACGTGAATTAGGAGTATAAGGGCTACCCCATAGCTTTCTCTGACTTCGGAACCGCTGATTTTTAAGATATGTTTCTGCTTTGTAGTAGGTAATTATTACAGTTTCTTTAGATTTTAGTCCAATTACTTTTCATTCATGTTTTTAAGTTTTGTTGAACGAGCCACTTTAATGTAAAATAATTTCTCATCATGCCTAGTTTGCTCAAGTAGTAGATTATTGGGAACTGTGCATGTTGGTGTAACATTGGTTTTGTAATAAATTTTCTTAATATTGAGCAGTAGATTATTGGGGCTTGCTGTAGCTTATGCAGATTTTCTTTTATCATTTACAGGGGCACTTACAAGGAGTAATCTTACATCCGATGCTTCATATGATAAGGAGAAGTTGCATGATCTTGATTCTCATAATCAGCCAGACAAATTTTTTGCTTTAAGTATTTTGAATCCATTGAATGGTTGATCATGAGTTCTACGTCTTTTGTTTATTGGTAAATTTTGGATCAGTTTATATTAAGTTGATGTAGATGTGTTTATACGTTGGGTCAAATGAGAACGATTAATGATGGGTAGCAGTAATAAGGTAGTGATGATTTTTTCTTAAGCAAATGAAACTTGTTCTTTTCCTATTTGGCAGTGCTTAGGAGTTCAATAGTCTGGATATATCAAGTTAGCAACATAATAGCAGAGTTCAATAGTCTGATTGCTGGATTAAGAAGTGAATCTTAACAGCTTATTCAAGTTTACTGAGTAGCTTTTTAATGTTGTCCTTGTATTGGTTTTGTACAACAGGACCAGGCTAGAAAAGCATTAGAAAGTGTGTTTGGTGGGAAGAAGAGTGAGTTCGAGAAATGGGACAAAGAAATAAAGAGAAGGGAGGAATTATGTGGTAGTGGTGATTTTGGTAGAGGAGGTTGGTTTGGATGGTGTAGATGATTTGGTGGATCCAACAACTACCACTTTTTGCAAGAAGTGCAACAGATAATCCTCACAATCTTGGGAATCGTTTTCGTCGTTAGTTCCTAATTTCTACCAATGTGAGTTATTCAATGTGCAAATTTTGGAGTATCTAATATTGCAACTTGCGCTCTTTACAGTTTCTAATAATAGCTAAAGGCAACGTCATGCTAGCTGTTGTTTTGAATCCGTTGTTGCTTGGTTTGCGAAGAACGAGGGATGGGCTTACCTTTGTGACCTCACTAGTAACAAGTAAACTGAATCGAACAGGCAATGCAAAAAACCTAAGCTGGGAGGGCCTCTCATCTTTTGCTGGAAGCGCATTTCAATTGCTGCAAAAGCAACGCCCTCATCATTTGGATCTGATAAGAAGAAAGAGCAGGTGGTGACTAAGTTGAGCGAGGAGAAAGTCACTCCTGAAGCAAAGCAGCTGCTGCCTAGTAAAGCTGAGGAGCCAAGAGTCACTAAGAAGAGATCAAGAGACAGATTTAGCTCAGGTTCCACAGATTTGAAGAAGAATGGCGACGACAAGAATGTTGCCAGCTCTGTTTCCAAACCAACCTCAGGCTCAAGCTTAGAGAGGAGCCAAGGTAAAGGAGAGTCATCTTCTCTGCAACCCGAGCCAGGAGGTGAGAGTAAGAACAAAAGTGCTAGTGTGGACTTAAAGAAATGAGGCGCAACTAAATTCTTGAACAGGATGAAGCAAAACTCTTCATCCAGCAATGGGATTCCAGTAGAGTCATCAATTTGTTGCTTTGGATGATTATTCGGACTATTTGATGCTGGATATTCATCAGAATATGAATTCTGGTACTATGAACATGTGTAAAACATGTGGCAAATATTTAAAAAACAAAATAAATGCTACTAAAAATTTCCATATATACTATGCACTTGTTAACTTACGAATTGTATTGTTTGTATTAAAACATGCACTTGTTTTAAAAGTTTTGAATATGAATTATGAAACTTTTCCAGGAGATCATGTATATGTTAAGTTATTAATCGTTTATGTTTTGTTAAAACATCAATGTGCTAGTCTACAATTAGTATATGCTATAGTTTACACAGACAGAAGAGACTAAAATTTGACAATTTAACATTGTCATATTAACTTTGCATTAATTACTTTACAACATGTATTGTTTAGAATAAAATACACATAAGATTCTTAAAAGTTTGGCTCATCTTTGTCTAAATCCTCCTCGTGTCTGAACTTCTTGTGTGGTTCAATGTTCAATGTTGTCGGATTTCTTAAAACTTAAAACCAAAAAAAAGTATAGATCAAACTTCTGGAAAAAAAATTCATACTCACCGGATGTTAACAGTTGCAGCATATAAGCAAACATATACATTTTCTAATTCAAAAGAACAATAATCAACAATGAAAATAAAAGTAAACCCAATAAAACTAACAAGTACATACCAGATACTAACATATGCAATACATAAGTAAACATATGCAGTTTCTAATTAAAAACAAACAACCAACAACATTAAAAAAAAGGCATAAACAACACAGCTAACTAGTACACACTGGATACTAACAGATGCAACATACAAGTAAAGAGGTGTAGTTCCCAACAATAAAACTAACAAGTAATAATGGATACTAACAGATGCAATACATAAGTATAGAGATGCAGTTCCTAATTTAAAACAAACAAGCATGTACAATTTCTAATTCAAACGAACAATAATCAACAATGAAAATAAAAAATCAAACACAATAAAACTAACAAATACATACTGGATTCTAACAGATGCAATCTATAAGTAAACAGATGCAGCTCGTAATTCAAAATGAATGATCGGCAAAAAAGGAAAAAGGCTATTCATAGTACAACTAGCAGGTACACGTTGGATAATAACAGTTGCAAACATATAAGCAAACTAATGCAACATATGCAATATATAAGTAAATAAATGCATATCTTAATTCAAAATGAATAACCAATAACATTTTTATATATAAAAAAAGTCATGTAGAACATAACTAACATGTGCACACGAGATACTAACATATGCAACATATAAGTAAATAGATGCAACTCATTATTCAAAACGTACAATTAACAACAAATGAAAACAAAAGGTCATAGACAATGGCGGAACCACCTATAGGCGGGGGCAGGCGCGCGCCTGCCCTGAGCTCCGTCAGCCAGGCGGGAGCTACTGTTCCCGGCCGACGGAGCGGTGGTTTCCGCCTACGGCGGCGTAGGCGCGCCGCCCGTCCGCCGGAGAAGAAGAAGCTGCTGCTTCTTTTTTTTTTTTTCAAAATCACGACGTCAAACGACGTCGTTTGATTAAATGGTTTTTTTTTTTAATTTTACAGATATATGGGTGAGTTTAAAAAAAAAAAAACAAGGGCCAAACGGCCCATTCCCAACGGCCCATTCCCAACAAAGGGCAAAAGTCCCAATTTTCCCAAACCCAATCCCACTCTCCCGCCTTCAGCTCCCTCTCTCTCCCAGGCTCCCAGCCAGTCCGACTCTGCTCTCGGCTCCTCTCAGTTCGCCGCCGCCGCCGCGCCTCCGCCGTCGCCGCCAGTCGTCCGCCACCCGCCGCCGCCGTCCGCCACCACTGGCAGTGCACCGGCCACCCACACCGCCATTTAGGTATTTTAAAATTTCAAATTTCAATTTCAATTTAATTCAAACTCTTGAACTAAAATTGAAAGATTCAAAACATGAATTTAATTGTTTCTAGTTCAATTCCTTTTCAATTTTGATTTTAGTTATGCAATATTGTTTTTATTCAATTCATTTTAATTTTAGTCATATTCGTTTGAATTGAGGTTAACTAGTGATATATTAATTTTTTGGATGAGAAAACTGTATGTTAGAAGCTGCATTTTTCAGTTTTGCTCATAGAGTTGTTCTCGATGATTTTCAGTTTTGGTCCTAGAGTTTTTTTTATGTATTGTTTGCAAAACCATCACATTTGAGCTGCTGTAAATTTGTTATTTCTGATGCATTTTCCCAAGCTTTTAGATGCTGCATTTTTTTAAAATCTGCTGCGTTTTAGATGCTTCATTCATGGTGTATAGAGTATGTCTTTTGTTTTTTCTAGTTTTTGTATAGTTGAAGCTAAATAGTGAGATATCAATTTGTTGGATGAGAAAATTGTATCTTAGATGCTGCATCTTTCCGTTTTGCTTGTAGTTGCTGCTTTTTCGGTTCTCGATGCATTTCCCCCTAGATCTTAGAGTTGTTTGCAGTTTTTGACGATTTTTCTCTGTGATTTTTCCTGAATTGTTTGCAAAATCATCACATTTGAGTTGCTGTAAATTTGTTATTTCTGATGCATTTTCCCAAGCTTTAAGATGCTGCATTTTCTTTAATCTGCTTTGTTTTGTATACATAGAATTTGAGAATTTTCCCAAGCTTTTAGCTTCTGCATTTGGTTAAATCTGCTGCATTTTCAGGGTAAGAATTGACACAATTTTTGTTAAATCTGCTGCTATAATATTGATTCTATGCTGCTGTAATATTAAATCTGCAAGAATTGACATATGCTGCATATGCAGCATATAATTGAATCGTTGTTGGTATCTACAAGGTATTATGGGTTCAAATTTTTCATAGTTTCATTCATATTTGATTCTCCAATGGTATTTTTGCTATTACTCCTGCATTTCTCTTAGTTTTTAGTTTTTTAATTTCTACTGCATCTGAGAACAAGTTCTGATTGTTTGCTTAACAGATTGTGAACTTATATTTATTAAAGTATGGATAAGAGCAGTGGCGGAACCAGGAAAATTTCAGCCTACCCTCGAAAATTTTCCTGGTTCCGCCACTGGTCATAGACAATACAACTAACAAGTACACATTGAATATTAACATATGCAAAATATAAGTAAATAGATGCAGCTCGTAATTCAAAACGAACGATCAGCAAAAAAAGAAGAAAAAAAGTCATTCATAGTACAACTAACATTTACACGTTGGATAATAACAACTGCAACATATGTGCAAACTAATGCACCCTGTAATTCACGAACTAAAGAAAATTGGCTACTATTTCATAACAAAGAAGGCACAAGTCCATGTCCAATGGGTGATCATGGAAGCTCAGAAGTGGTTCGTTTGAAAAGTAGCTACTATTTAAAAGTGGTTCATTGTTCGGTAAACATAAGCAAACTAATGCACATGTAATTAACGAACTAACTGGACATGGACTTCATTGTTCATGAATCCCATTATATCGCTAAGGTAGCTAGTTTAGTAGTTAGTTACCTTGGTTGACTACAATGACTTCGATGTTGTAGAGGAGCTGTTTGGTGACGGAGTCCATGGACCGAATATCGCACCCGATCAGAAGAGGCGTCTGCAATCAACCATTAATCAGTATTCCCCTACAAAGTACAAGGTACAATTAGGAAGTAGAAAAGTGGATCTCTTGTACTTTGGCCAATGCCCATATGCTGAGGTGGGCGCGATATTCCCCTTCGTTCATCCCACCCTTTTTTACCTCCAACATGTCAAGATCTGGAATCATAACACATATAATTATAAATCATTGGAATCTGTAGGAAGTGGAGCAGTAGCCACTAGCCAGTAGTTGTGTTGATTACCGACCGTTCCAGCCTCTGAGACCAGCATAAGAAGCTCATTTGTCGTTCTCGTTAGCCCAAGTGTCGGATATGTCTCTGCTGGTTCTCCAACTGTTTCTGACCTGGTATGCCATCACGGAGTCCATCAAAATTAGCAGGGGACGGAGAAGAAGAATGAATCGCAGAATCCAGCATTAATCGCAGAGACCTGTTAATTTTCATTAATTACAAAAAAATCCATTTTGCAAAATAGTCCCTAGCTTATCCATAAGCTTATGAACATGTCGCTTATCCTGAGACTTACCCATATTGGAATATCTGGTTAATTCTCAAAGTTGTGGATCATTAAAATTTGAACCACTTTATAATTAGTGGTGGAACCAGGCAAAATTTAGAGGGGTTGCTTAATGTTTTTACTTGCAACAAAATTTTACTAATAGTTATTTGATTTCGTTTCGCTAAATTTACACAAAGAAAAAATAAAATAATTATTCGTACTTAAAAGGCATCTTTGGTGGTGGCTGGACCGCCGTGTTATTGCTTCAAGAGAAATTCTCGTCGAATGAAAAATAAATCACAACAACTCTGCTACACATTAGTGGAACCATGCACTACAAGAAAAATAATTTTTTACTTCAGTATTTTTACCTCGTTGTTTTTTTACCAATAACTTAGGTTAAAATTAGTTTTTCCTCATTTTTAAAAATTAAAATGAAGTAAATTGTATTTTTTTCCTTGATTTAAAAAATCAAGGTAAAATGTAGGTTTCTTACCTTCGGTACGACTTAACCGAGGTAAAATTTCATAAATTTCAAAGTAAACAAATTGACCGATGGGTATGTAATGTCGGCCGTGCTATATTATTCCAGATGTGAACATCTTTTGCTAGATGATTGGTGAAGGTCTGAAATTTTATTAGATGTATTTTCTTCAAAATAATTTGATATTTTAAAATTTTCTTGAATGTATGAAATAACACTACTGGAAAACAAGTACATAGGCACCGATACGCAGAAAAACCGCCGGTAAATATATCATCGGCACCGGTATGAACATCTGAACAAGAAAGTACCAATGTATTTATAATTTACAGCACCGGTAACTGACATACTGGTGCTCAATACTGGTGCGTAAGTGAAAATAACTTACAAATAAGATAATTTTGAGCACCGATAATGCAAGTACCGGTGCATAAAACCAGTTATACAAAAACAATCATGAGGGAAATAGAAAAATTTTAGCACCGGTTTGATTTTTTTTGGCACCGGTACATTAACTGGTGCTATAGTTAAAGAACTAAAATTAGGCGATAGTGTAATTTCAACATTATGTTGTACATGATTTCTCTTTTCAATTTTGTGGATGTTCCACTTATCCAATTATGTCCAAATCACATAGTTGTGAACTTGAATAATGAAATTTCAATATGGAATTGCCAATTTTGATTTTTGACAATTCTAAGATTCTTAGAGAGACCTAAGTGAGAAAAGTAAAAAGTTCACTCGGACGTCCAAATTAAAATCCTCTTAGATGTAATGCTACATTATGAATCTGTAAAGTATATTCCAAGACTTAATCAAAAAACTTATTAATATTTCTTGAAAAAATATTTCCAATAATCCTCCCCATTAGAACTTCCTAACTTCTTAGTCATCTATAGTAAGATACTATAATGCATGTACTAGCGCTTTGTCACTTTTCACTCAAAGTTACTTTTCTATTTCAAAACTTCAATTAACCCAAGAATATCTAATATGAAAAAAAATCGATTAAAAAACGACGGTATAACACAATTTTGGGCAATAGTGCAATTTTAGCAAAGTTACGTACGGATCCATTTCGGGGACCCGTTATACACAATTTTGGGCAATAGTGCAATTTTAGCAAAGTTACGTACGGATCCATTTCGGGGACCCGTTATACACAATTTTCGAACGCAGGAAAGTCAGAATGTATAATTGATTTCTTATCAATCCAATTACTTAACTACATTAACTGAAAAAACTATCCAACGTTGTGGATAAAAAATGTGGGTTGAAATTTTGAATTTTGGAAAGTTTAAAACTAGCAGGGGTTGGAAAGCTACCGATGCTACAAACTTAAAAAGAATTTCTCGGCTTCCCTCTATGTTCCTTGAAAAAAATGGTAAAGCAGCTTCAGGCAATTGCTCTAACTAATTTGAGCACCTCTTAAGAAGTTATAGCACTGGTATTTGTACTGGTGCTTGGTACTTAGAAAAAATTTTCAATCCTTTCCTCTCTGTTTCTCAAAACAATTTCTGAAGCAGCCTCAGGCAGCTGCTTTAACTCATTTAAGCACCGGTTCAAATGCTTTTAGCACCGGTTATTGTACTGGTGCTTGGTACTTAGAAAAATTCATTCGGCTTTGCTCTCGAGTTCCAAATATTATGAAAAAATCCATTTAAAGAAGTCTAGAGCAGCTGCGTTAAATACTATAGACACTGATATTGTTCATTCAGTACCGGTATTAAAGTGATGAATAGATCTGACCCTTTTATTTCTCTCTTTCATCAAATCTCAACCGTTAAAATATTTTTGCTATCTATATGAACCTTGAAACTATACTTTTTTCCCACCTCTTCATCCATCCATGAAACCCTACTCTTTATCCCACCTACCCTCTCTACACATTAACCCTCAAATTTCATCACTATGCCGATGCCGACACCAACATCGTCTGTTGGGGAGAGCCTAATACCGACTATGTCCGGTGGGTAGAGCCAGGAATTGGTGAAATTAGTCCGGCGCCCGGAGGGTAGAACCCAAACTGGCAAGCGCGCACTACAGATATGGTCTTCCGCTTAATCGAGAGAGCCAAAAACCATGGTATTCCTTTTATTTCCTTTCCAGTCGATTTAATTTTTGTTAGACCTACAAATAGATCCGTAGTTTTCATTCTGTTAACAAATGTTTCAAGATGTTAACAATGTATATTTTGTCGTCTAGTTTTTTTGCCTGAAATAATGTTTGGACCACTATGATATATAGATGATTGTGTCATATTTAGGGGTTTTTCATAATTTGAATTTGTAACATATTGAACGTTTTGAATGATTGACGAATTAGATTAAGATTTATATGTATTTTTCCATGTTTTGATAATTTGTAGTTGATGTTTAAACTGTTGAGATATTGCATTCTACCAGGGCCACGGAAACTTTGAGTGTTTGACATTGTTTGTTTATACATTTTTTTACTTCTGTGGCTCTGCAAAACTGTTTCGTTTCAACATTTTAAATGTCGAAATATGTATTAGTTAAAGGACACTGCATTGGCCACCTTCGATTCATTTATTTCCCTCTAACTATGTAATGCTTCTTCCATTACGAAAAGTGTTGTAACATTTGTACAACTCCGTGATTTAAATTGTGGGAATTTGTAGGTGTTTTGATAATTTCTAGTTGATGTTTAAATTGTTTAGATATTGAAGTCTACCGGGGCCACAGAAACTCGGAGTGTTTGACATGGTTTGTTTAAACACTCCTTGCTTCGGTGACCCCGAGAAACTTCCTCATTTCAACATTTTAAATTCATAAGCGTTAGTTAAAGGGAACTGCATAGGTTGCCTTCGATTCATGTATTGTCCTCTAACTATGTAATGCTTCTTCCATTATGAAAAGTGTTGTAAAATTTTTTCAACTCAGAAATTTAAATTGTGAAGAATTTATAGTGTATGAGCACCGAGGATTTTGGTGTGTTTATCTTTTTGCACAATAGGTATACACACCAAAAGCCTTGGTACTTAAATGCTGCAACATTTCGACATTTTAAATAATTTTCTATGTTAATTATTCTTGTGAACAAGTTTAACGGAAGAAGAATTAGTCAAAATTTAATGGAAATTGCCATAACATTTGCTTAACTCTAAAATTTAAATTGTGGAGACTTTGCAGCATATGAGCGTCGAGGAAACATGGTGTGTTTAACATTAACACATAGTTAGTGTTAAATACATAGTTAAAACACAGTTATACACCTTGTGTTTCCTCGATGCTTAAACGCTGCATAATTTTGACATTTTAAATAGTTTACTTTGACAAATAATATGTGCACAAAGTTAATGGAAGGTGCCGTAACATTTACAGAAATCTAAAATTTAAATTGTGGAGATTTTACAGTTTATAAGCGCCGTTGAAACATGATGTGTTAGTTTTTAACATGGTGTGTTTAACATTAACACATAGTTAATGTTAAATACAAACTTAAACCATATTTATACACACCATGTTACCATGGTGTTAAAATGCTGCATAATTTTGACATATTAAATAGTTTTCTTCGACAAATCGTATTGTGCACAAACTTATGGAATAAAGCAATAGTTAGAGCACCCTAACCCTACTAGAGCACCAAAAATGCAGGTAATAGCTCGTATTAGATGTGTCTCAACTCTCAGGGAAACTGGTGAGCGCGTTCGACCATGTTTAGGTCTAGTTTGTTTCAAGAATGTAGGGGGGTTTTTTGTTTTGGAATCAATGTAATGAAATTTCTCTGGTTGTGGTTATAATTTTTTTCTATTTTTGACACTAACTTACATTTCTTATTGTTGTTCTGTATGACCTGTTGTTAATAATCAATCTCTGGGTTTAATTTTTTGGCCAGTGAGTTTATAATCACTGGTTGGATTTTTTTTATTTGTCGCCAAAATACTAGCACTGGTATGTACCCTATAGGCATCGGCATTTTGAATATTTTCAAACCAGTGCCTATGGGTGGGGGTGGTAAAATAAGCATTGGGAAATGTTATCCGATGCTGGATTAAATATCTAGCACCAGTAACACTTACCAGTGCCTATGTCATCACATTACTAGCACCGGATCACTTACGCACCGGTATGAAAATGAACGAAATACCGGTGCCTATTGTGTGAAATTACCGGTGCCTATATGGGGTATTCCCAGTAGTGTAATATGCTAAATACACAATCTTACTTCATGAACACATGAAGTAATGTGTATAAAAACTGCTAGATAATTCATCAAAGATTGTGATATTTCATAAAATGAATCTATGTTACCCTGACTCGGATTTAGTGTCGTGTTCGAGTAGGGATCAAATGCAGCGACACTCAAATTTTCTATTCTGGCCAATACGGCGATTCGGTCAACTGAGCGTCTTGACTATTTTTGCTGACACGTCTATCATATAAAGTGTCGTAAATATATTTATATTTTATAAATAATTTAAGGCAAATTCTTGGGAAAGACGAGTTTTAACCAGAATAATAAAAGGTAAAAGAGGTTTTAGTTGCAATATTAAAAATTTATTATGCAACCTGTAGTAGTTATAAAAGTTTATATCCCGATTCATGCAATCTGATAATTTTATCTTCTTTTCTACTAATTTTCACTTTAAACATTGATTTTTCCATGGCTTATTGAAAGACCATCTTTCAAGAGATAGGCTCATAATTTAATTAACTTATAATGTAAAACATGGTATTGTGATTATGTTGTTACACATAACTTGTGTGTTATTATATACTCCGTATAACATAGTTTTATAACATTGTGTTCTATTATTTTTACTTATATAGCATTGCATTCTTATATAAGATAATGTATAATCTTAGTCTAATATATTTATATATATGTATATATATATATATTATTGTGATTTTATTCTTATAATCTATAATATTGTAGTTTAGTATAATACTTCTCATTATATTTATATATAGATATATAAAAGATTGCATTCTATTGTTACACAATGTTCCGATTACATATAAGTATTATACATATAATAATAATAATAATAATAATAATGTGTTCTACTTAATATTGTGCTCGTATTCTATATAGCATGGTATAACATTGCATTCCTATTATATATTATTGTGTTTTTATTCTTATATATGAGATTGTGTGGTATTTTACACATGAAAAAATAAAAACTTACTCTTATTACATACATGCATATAAATTGTGTTATATTATTACACAAAGTTTTGTGTATTCTTATGTGTGTAAAACGGATACACTTCTGGTCTTTCATTCGTCACCTTTCTTCTGATACTCACATCTGCTTTCCGATTCATTTATCGATACGCAACTTGACCAGATTTCGATGCATGTCATGTGTCGTGCCGCATGTCATGTCGAATCGATACGCAATACCTATTCTCAAGTGTCGGGGTAACATAGAAATGAATGTTGTCATGAAAAATATGATATTTTATTTTTTGGTGAAACGTATGAAATAAGATTATATATACACGATTAAAATGCCTAAACAGTTGAAGTGATTTATTTATATATAGTAGATGAAGCATGAAGGCGGAGTTCACATCCATGCTTCATCTACTAATATATGAAGGTGAATTAATTTGTTTATGAAACATGTGAAATAAGATGTTATACACACTAGTAGAGAATGGCCAATTAAAGGCAGAGTTCAAAGGCAGTTCCGATAAATTTCTCAGGAACCGCCTTCTGAGGAAGGTTCCCATTTTGGAACTAGGCATTTCTGGATGACTTCCAAAATCCAAGGCGGTTCAATTTTGTTGGAAGGCAGTTATGAAAGAACCGCCTTCCATTTATATAAATCAAAGGCAGTTCACCATTTAACTGCCTATAAATGAGTGCAATTAAAGGCGATTGTGCAAAAGTGACTTCCATTGTGGTAGGTTATGAGTTCGGAACGGGAACACGAATCTAGTTCCGAGTGAGGAACATTTATGTATCTGGGCACTTCAAAGAACGAATAATGTTACGAGTCTATAACATCCTCTGATCGTAGTTACGATACAAGAACCATTTTTTGGTTCTTTGTGTTTGTGTATAAGATCAGCTCCGAGCTCGGAACTGATTAAAATGGGAGTTTTAAAACTTCAGCAGGATAATGCCAACAAATAATAAGAAGAATTTGGGAAGAGGCATAAGAAACCCACTCTTTTGGTTTCTTGTGGAATTAATTGTGAAGGTATGTTCAACACTCAATTTAATTCATTCAATTCAATTATTGATAATGATAAAGATAATGAAAATTTATAGTGAAACCGCACAGTGACTGATGTGGCTAATAAAAAGACAAATTTATCCTTAATTAGTTGCACTTTTTGAGGATTAGTGATTTAGTCTTTTACTAGCATCCACATCATTCACTATAAATTTCACTATGAATTTTCATTCTCTCTATCATCACTCTTCAATTATATTATAAAAGGGTTGAATTAGGGTTTTATGTGTGCAAATTTTTTTTTGAATGGAAATGGGATGAATTAGGGTTTATATTGTGTGCTATAATAGTTTTAAATCACACTCAAATGTAGGTACATACGTATGTAGGGGAATTTCATGGATAGATTCAAACTCATCGGTGCCGATCGTAGGAACTCACTCGATTACATTCCCTTGGTAGAATTATATGTTATGTTGACCTTCGAACACGCCTCAAAAGAATGACGCAGTCTGGACACGTTGCCCATGCAAGGATTGTAAGCATGATGCATATACAGGGAGAAAGAAGCTGCATGAACATCTTATAATGTGAGGTTTTCAAACTAGTTATACTCATTGGATATGGCACAGTGAGGTTCTCACGGATATTTAGATAATGTTAAAACTAAAGAAGTGGTTGATTTGGATGGAGACAATGGATTTGATGAGATGGTGGAGGATGTTGCTAGAGAATTTCACGATAAATCCAAGGCCCTAGAAGTGTTGATCAATGAAAAAAAGATAGCATCATATAATGGTTCAAAAATTCTGTTCTGAGCTCTACGTTGAGGATAATGAATTTAAAGGCGAAATACAAGTGGACCGACAAAGGGATGACTGAGACAATTGAATTTCTCAAGGAATTGCTTCCAGATGGTAATTTGATGCCGGCTAGATCGTAAGCCAAAAAAGGATTCTCTGTCCAATGGGATTGGAATTGGAAAAAAATGCATGCTTGTCCGAATGATTTTATGTTGTATAGAGGGTGAGTAGTGGAAGTGAGGGGAAATTAATGTGGGTGCGGAAGTTGGTTTCATCTCAAAGAAGAATACCCTTGGAAATTTTTTATGGTATCTTCATGTTATTCCACATTTGAAGAAGATGTTTTCTTACAAAGAGGATGCTAAGTTAATGTGATGTCATGAAAATAGAGTTAGACATGAGGATGGTGTGATTAGTAACACGTTGAACAGTGAGCAGTGGAAGAATCTTAATACCCTTTACCCTGAGTATGGATTGGAGCCTCGACATTTGAGGTTTGGCCCATCGACTGATGGAATGAACCTGTTTGGTAATATGAGCAGTGCACATAGTTCATGGTCCGTAATGTTGGTAATACACAATCTACCCTCTTGGTTAACCATGAAACAAAAGTATGTTTTATCTATGATGATTTCAAGCCCCAGGGAACCTGGTAATGATATAGCTGCTCGATTATCCACGGGATTATCCCAACATTAAACTCATTCACCCTAGTCCAATAACCACCTGAACCATCTCCCTCATCAAAGTAAGCCAGTTCATTCATACTAATAAGTTTAAGGACATGTTGATCTTCAAAAAACTTAATGGGGTCCTCTAACCCTATGCTCTTATACACATTCAATCTATAACATAGCTATCCAATAATTTTCCATCATCTCTTAAAGCATTGAACCTAGTTTGAGCTTCAATAGAAACAAACCTTGCTTCGTAGCCCAAATTCCTTGGTCAGCTCCCTCTCGTCGATTTGGAATGATGTCTGGTAACCGGTGCATTAGGATTTGAAGATGAAATAATGTGAGGAGATCTTTTTGGCGTGTGTTAGAATTTGAATTTGAGTGAGGGTTGGAGTTCCACAGTTGGAAATGGCTTTAGGGTTTTTAGAATGAACCCTGATTTGGGGTTGGTTCCTGAAAAGGAACCAGAGTGCAAATTTCCTCCTATTTTCTCCCTGAAAAAAGCTCCCCACGTCTTCTTCCACAAAAATCTTCACTAATCTCTCCTAAAATCTCACTTGCATTGCAAAACCTTTCAATACCTTCCAAAACCCTAGATTTTTCCAACTTGATGAAATATCCTCTTAAGAATCAACACCAAAGAGCTTGGATTTTGGTAAGGGTTTTTATATGGTGAAGAATATGGTCTAACTATATCATTTCAACATCTAATTCCCACCTATTGTTGAAAAGGTAAATATTAAAGTGTTGGTGTTGTTATGTTGTTACAAGTGTATAAGTCCCTTTTCTTGTTCTTCCTAAGATTTATGTAGATGGTGTGTGCTATTATGATCCACTTTTTTTTATCTACGTAATGTCCTTAGATTGTGGTTAGTGTTTTAATTTATTAAAGTTCTATAGGTTGTTATTTATTTTGGTTAGGGTTTTTTTTGTATTAATTCTAATTTCATTCGGGTAAATTATTTCCTTTCATTACTATTCATGGAACTATATTTCATATGTAGAGCAAGTTAAAGTAAGACCAATAAGAGGGTCGATTCATTTCATCGGGTAAGCACGATATCCTCTGTGAGTCTACAAGTAAACCCGACCACCCGGGTCATGCTAGAGGAGCGGGATCATTTTTGTACCAAAAAGAGGCATTTGTGATAGTTCGATCCTACGATCGGGCTAAACCGTTGAGACTCCACGTGTTGCAAAAGGAAGCACTCATTAGAGACAAACGGATAGAGCAACAATAACTATTGATTTGAAAGTTGGTTAAGCACACAGAGCTCCCAATACCTGAGAATTTTGATGATTTGACACACACGACACTCGGTGGGAGAAGTTGAGATGAACCACCAACCAATTCTTTATCCGCCAAAAAATGAAGAAAATGACATTGTCAAAGCCATTGTGTTGATCGAAAACAAGGTTGGTTGAATTAAATTATTTCATTGATCATAAATTTGGCTACATATTTATTTTACATTATTTCTGCTCTCCCTCACAATATAAACATTGCATTTGTGTGAGCTATACATTGATCGAGGCGAAAAGGGAGGGCCACTTCACGTTGCCGGAGGAATTCTACACGAGTCGATGCGACATCTCCATTACGTTCCAATTGGTAATGACATTTGTAGAGTTTCAATGGAGAACCCAAGGTCCACAAAGCACTATTACCAGTTTCGGAAGGCGACTACAAGAGAGTGGGATCCGCACAGGGAATGTTTCTTCTATGGCCTCGTCGCCTCATTTACGCAGACCCGATCCAAAATCGACATTTGAAGGAGACACCAATGACAACATCTCAGCCAATCATTGAGGCGGTGAAAATCTAAAATTCCCCTATCACCCGAGCACAGGTTATTAAGGAGTCACCGCATTTTGTGAAGGTCTTGTATGATTTCATGGTCGAACACCAACGGAACTCAACTTACTTATTCTCGGGTAGTGAATGTGTATTCGATCAAAAGCGAGAAATCATTGCATCATGGACTGAATTTGAAGACCTATGGAGGTGTGACCTAGTGAACCAGATGATAATGTCCCTATACTTTTTGTAAGTAATATAGCATTTCGCTTCCTACAAAATTTTAATAATTGCTGATTCTTTCGTAATTAATGACATCCAATTTTATGTCGAAGGTACATGTACTATTTTTCTAACCAAAAGGATAAGCGTCAGATAGGGTATTTGTGCCCGGTGTTTACTCAAGAAATTGGGCGTAAATACTTGGATGAGAGGGTTGACTACATTCGCAAAAGTCTTGGATGTAAGGATAAAAAATTATTCGTTTCACCATATATTGAAAGGTGGTGGATACACACTCTTGTCATTTAAGCTAATGAATGAATACATTATTTTTTTATATATTTTTTCTCCAATGTTGTAAAGACCATTTGAGATTAAAATTTATTATCCCCGACAAGAAGCGCATTTACTGGATGGATCCTCTGCACCCTCAACCGTCCGAATCATTCGTTAAAATATTGGGTGACACTTTCGAAGGTTTGGGGAAGAATGGTAATGAGGGTTTGGACCTAATACAAATCAAAGTACGATTCAGTTGAAAATTCTATTTAGTCATCAGTTATTGTAATTGTATGTTACTAATTTAAATTGTATTTATTAGTACAAGAAACAAGCAAATACATGGGAATGCGGCTATTACGTAATGCTTTACGCTATAGAGTGTGTCCTCCATGTGCGCGAGGATTACCTAGAAATCAATGAAAGAATGTTTGAAAGCAACGTAACACGTCATCCCAATTCTTATATTGTTACTTTGTTTGTTTCACAAATTTTTCCAAAGGTTCTCAAGTCGTATTCACAAGACGATATCAACGGTGCAAGAAATTGCTTGGCTATGTATCTTGTGTACACCCGCTCCTCTCAATTGGGAATCCCAATGTGGTACTATGAGAGGCTAGTATTTGATGACATAGTTGTGTGGAATAGATTTTTGGTGACTTCTATTCCTATATATTGATTGCTACTTTGTTAGTGCAGTCTATAGATTTTTTATATTTAGTGTCATCTTCTCTTGTATTTTGTACAATCTAGACCAATTTTACGAGGCTTTCGAGAAACCGGTTTATAATGAAATGGGCTGATTTTACCATCCTGTCCTATTGGAGTTCCGACTTAGGAACTACTTTCTTTCCATATAGTAATATTTTTCATAGCCACGATTTCATGTTCCTCCCTCGGAACCATTACGTTAGAAACAGTTCTGGACTCGGAACTGATTAACCCAAAAATGCATTCAATTGCAAAATATACTCGTGCATGTCCAGAATTGATCCCTGATAGAGGAACATGTTATGAAGCCCAGAAGAGGTTTTGAGTTCGTAACTACACTTCAACTAACGGTGTGTGATCAACAGTTTCACACTCAGAACTCAATAACCAGTTCCTCCCTCAGAACCATATAGGTAGTCCAAAACTCGGATAAACAGTTCCGCACTTGAGATTGCTTATGAAGTCCGACTCTCGGACCATCTGTTCCAATCTCGAAACAAATTAAAGGCGGTTCTAGCGTGATGAACAACGGTGGTTCATAACTGCCTTTAATGGGGGCTATTCAAAGCCAGTTCCCAGAATCGCCTTTGATCACAGAGAATTAAAGGCACATCCAGAGAAGTCACTCCCAAAGTGACTTCTCTTGTCTTAAGGAACCGCCTTTAAGGCCTGGTCTCCACTAGTGACTCCCGATGAAATTTTTTAAACACCTATAACTAGAGTGTTTATTTATGACTAAATTAACACATGATAGTATTAGTTTAATTAGATGAATGTTATTATGAAGAGTTAATAACTTAATGTTGATTTAAATGTTTGAAATAACTTATTTTATACGCAATGTAGATGATTAAACACATGAAGAAATGTGTGAACATATTTAATAACTAGTTAGGACAGCCTAACTAAGCCCCCACATACACGAACTAGTTGCATAAATAGATGATCTAATGAGTTTGTATATGTTACAGGTTGATTGTAAAGAGTAATAAAAACATAAGAATTTAGATGAAAATTATTCATATTCGCTATTAAAATAAGATTTTTTTCTCCCGGGATTATTTTTGCTTAAGTGAATTTAATTGATCTAAAACTAAGTGTACTGAAAATAGCAACAATATGACTATAAAAAAACCAAAGGACAAAGTGCTTATATAACCCATTATAATTCATATAATGTCAATACAACCTTCTGATAATTGAAGGTGCCATTATAACCCTAGATAATAAGTGAAAGTGCAAAAATACCCTTTCCAAAAACTTTTAGCCGGAATTCCGTGAAAAATATATTTTTTCCCTTCTAGAAAAAAAATTGAAAAATAAGGAATGACGTTATTGCCCACACCGTCATTAATACCCTAATTATTGCTGCCAGACTACTGCTGGACCACCACTGAAACACCGCTGCGTTGCTGTAACAGGTAGGGTTATAATTGTACATTATGAAAACTAATAGGATTAAATCAACACATTCCTAAAACTTAAAGGGTTATATCAGCACATTCATAAACATTGCAGGGTTATATTAGCACATACTATAAAAAAAAGTGTCATATCAGTACAAAATCAATGCCAACCGCAAGAAACCGATATTTCAACAACTTTTACCGATTGCCAACGTTCTAGAGTGTGATTCCGACGATAAAGAAGGAGCTTTGGCAAGTTTGACGCATCGGACATTGAAGTGGAGGTGCGGGAACCCTTGAAAAATGGTATCTTTATCTGAAATTTCCCTTAATTCACTAGATTAATGCGATATTGAGTTTGATTCTGTGATTTTCTTTTGCTTCTCATCATATGAATAGAGATGTCAAGTATATGGTATGTAATATATGGGTTTTGGTAATATTTTGTTTATTTTGTTGTGTTTAGTCCAGGTTGATGATTGGATGACCTTTTGTGTTGTGTATAGTTGTTATTTTGCTATGTTCTTCAACATGGGGTTTTTAATGCTGATGGATTTTGAAATGAGGCTAGAATATGTGATAAAGGTGTTTAATATGAATGAGGGTGTTATGATGTCGAATTTTATGGTGTATATGATGATGTTATGATGTGATAATGGTGTATATGATGTCGTAGTCGCCCGTTAAGGCCGCTGAGTGTATTACCACACACTTTGCTTTTTATAGTGTGTGAACGCGTGACTGGCCAATAAACCCCCGGGAAAATAATTATGTTTGGTTAATGGTCCAATCAGATTTGAATAAGTTCTAACACTTATTCAAATGTTATTGAACCATCGTCCGAATATACTTGTATTCTTAACATATAAAATTTTCTACCCCAACCCCATTCCATTAACATAGTTTTGTTTTACACATGTTAAACTTTAGATAAGATCTATTATGCAAATAGTAAAAGTTTTACTTTGATATGGGGTTTTTCTACAAAGATACTAATATATCTAGGGAGTTATTGTGCAATAATCCAAAAACTATAAATATTTAAATCGTTGAAATTTCATGTAATTTTCGTATCATCGCCTTCCTCCTCTGTTTCTCGGAAACCGCCGCTAACCGTTCCTCCGCCGCGCCGTGATTCTTCTTCTTCCGCCAGAGATTCTGCTGTGCGATGCTACCGAAGGCGAGAGGCACTCCATCTTCGACGCTTCAACAGAGGTCACGTCTCCGACGGCGGCGGTGCTGCCGAGCGCCGACAACGGGAGGGGGAAGAGGAGCGCAGCGGCGGAGTGAACACGACTGGAAGAGGAGCGACGACGGAGGCGACGGCGGCGACGAACGGCGAACTGAAAGAGGAGTACGTAGGCGGACAACGATGTCAGAGGCGGAGGTTGTGGAGCTCAACTCATCGCCGTGCGATCTGTTCAACGGCGGAGCTTCATTTCAATGCCGTGCGATCTGTTGAACTCTCCGCCATCTCGATTTTAGTTTGGAGCTTCAGATCAGAAGGGCTCAACATAGGCCAGTCATTAGGAGAATGGGGGGATGAGGCAGTGTTGCATCCCTGGGTCAAAGTGGTTAAGGCCACTGTTTTTGCCAAAGCAAAAGGCATGGAGTTGGAGAGCTTTGATGGTCCATTGTTCGTGCTTCAAGAATATCTACGACAATTGCCCATTCCGGTCGTGGAAATCAGTGACAGTGATGAGGAGACAGTGTATGCAGGGGGAGCTATTGAAATTGAAACAGTGTCTATGTTGAAAGAACCTGAGAGTGTATCTGTGATATTGGAGAATGTGTCTGAGATAGGAGAAGTCGAGAATGATGTTATGGACCAGCAAGCAGGTGCTGCCAATGAGAGCTATGATGTGAATAGTACTGGTATTGCTACACCAGGAACCGTTGAAGTTGAGACTGTGTCAGAGTTGATTGAGCCAGTAGCTAAAAATGGAGAAGATGCAGATAGAGCTGTTGAAAAATAAGAGTGTGATAATGTGGTTGTTTCTGGTATTCAAACACCAGATGTGATATCAAATGTGATGACCAGGTACCTGTGAATCAAGCACAGGATGTGGATTTTGCTGATAGGGAATCAAATTCTGAGGGGTATGACCTTGAAAACTTGGCAGAGTTGACTGAGATAGCCAGTGGTGAAGGAAACTTAGAGGGTACTGGTGTTGGTGCTGAAATACCACTGAAGACCAGAAAGACACGTGGATCAAAGAGAAAGTGCAGGAAGGTGGGTGTTGAAACACCACCAGAGTCTGTGGGAACTCCTGTTACTCAAAGTTCAAAGAAGGCCAGGGACAGTGTGGCCTCGTCTTTCAAGGGTGTGCAAAACTCGAAGCGATGCAGGGATAAGAATATGAAAGCAGGTGAGCACAGCGATGAACCGATTGGGAAGAAGATGAAGAGGCTCCGTGATGCCAGACAGCAAAGACAAGCTGAGACAATTGAGTCTAGTGCACAACCTGTACCTGAAGCGAGTGAAGCCATTAGCCCTGAATTCTTTGATGATGCAAGTCAAGAAAAGTGGGAGTTTGTTTGTGACAGGAAGATATTGGCGGAAAGGCCAGCTGGTGCTGTAAAATATAAGGAATGTGGATTCACGGATTATCTGCACCATCTCGAGGTGTTTAAGGCGGCTACCTGTTTCTGTGACGATAACAAGCAACTTGTGCTGGAGTTCTATTCGAATCTGAAAGCTGAATGTGAAGATGTAGAATCACCTTGGTTTCATAGGGTTTATGTGCGTGGAGAGATTGTTGAGTTTTCGCCAGAGGTGTTGAACAAGTGTCTGAAGCATAGCTCGTCAAGGGATGACAAACCGGTGTTCCAACACCAGATGCCAGAAAATTATGATAAAATTATGATACCAGATGCCAGATGTAGAGCTTACTGGTGGAGTGGATAGCACATGGCCTGTGACTGGTCGACAGCAGATAACTGCGTCTAACCTCACGTTCAGGTATTATTGTTTGTATGTGGTCGCCGTGCATAATTGGATACCCTCTGTAAACAACACGAGTGTCACCAAAGAGATGGCTACATTACTATACAGTTTGGGAGCGCGTCAAAAGGTAAACATGGGCAGAATGATTTTTAATGATATCATTGATTGTGATCACAAAACCAGGAAGGAAGCTCTGTTACATCCGTGTGTAATTACCACGGTGCTGCAAAAAGGGGGAGCAGCTATAAGGGACTCTGATGAGTGGATCCCTACACAAGCCTTAAAAACCGACACTTAGGACTCTGAGTGGTCGAATTATCAAGGACTTACCTTGGATTCATCCGGAAGAGATTTGCTCGGATGCTGGTATGGCAAGGTTAAGAGGTATTGAGGCTCGAGTTGAAGTATGCCAGGAACTGATTGAACGACATCAGACTATTTTGGCAAAGCTTCAGGGGGAGTTGGCTGCTTTGGATGCTGAGCATGGAGTCTTGTTGGCTGAAGCAACTCGAGATGGTTCAGAGGCGCATGTTGGTGATGATGATATTTCGGATGATGCTAATGACGATGTTGCTGATAATGGTGATGGTGATGCAACTGCTGTGGAGCAGACATCATTTATTTTTGGTGGCACATTCATGAATCCAGGGGGAGAAAACTGGCTGAATTTTATTAGTAAATCTGTATGACCTGTGTTATTGCTGAATTCTTGGTTGTTTTAGCGGAGTTGAATTCAGGGGGAGTTGGTAGGTCAAAATCCAGTGCTGATGAATTCACAAATATGCCAAGGGGGAGATTGTAGAGTCCTTAGGAGTTGGACTTCTTTATGGCATATTGTGAATACTGGGATCTGGTGTTTTAACACCACTGCGATCAGGTTTTCTGGACAGCAGGTTTTAGCCGCGAATTATGGAGCTAATTATGGAGGATAATTATGCGATCAGATCAGAATATTGTGAAGATAAGTATGTGATTTCGTGGCTATCTAATTCTGGTAAACGAATATTCCTGTAATAGTTAGGAATTGATTAAATAGTTTATTTATGGTACAAGTCCTATTAATAAAGGATTGTCCATTTACAAACCAGATTAGGATTAGATCTTTCCTTAGTCTAGAAGTCTATTCTTGGTAGAGTTAGACAAGGAAAGAGTTTGATACAAGGCAGGATTGCAAAGGATATAAAAAGAAGAAGATACAACGCAATTATTAAGCGTCCAAGAATTGATCTCTACATGAGAAGTTTGGAGCGATCTGCCGGTGGTGTTTGGAGGAGTGTTAATTCATCCGACCAAGATCGTAAAAAGTTGAGCGAAGCAATCAAGGTTTTATCTCTACGTGAGATACGTTATTGAAGCTGTTCGTCTCGGTTTTGGAGGTTCGTCAAAACAACCGACCAAGTTCGTAAAGATCAGAAACAAGGAAGCCTTAATTCCTCGGGAGGAGGAGATCCAGACAGACGTGTTGATCGTGGGGGTTCAACGGCGTAGGATCGGCAGTGAGGGGATCTCACAACATTCACTCTATAGGTTAGCAATGGATTAGTATTTAAGTTAAGCTTCTTGTACTAAAGACTGCTTTCTAGTGGATGGTTTCTGATCTGGGCAAGGCCCCGCAGACGTAGGTGTATTTGCACCGAACTGCGTAACCAAGTTGTGTGTGCACTGCGTATTTCATTTTGAGTTTTAACATCAAACTGAACTTGGTGTTTCAACACCAAACTGTTAAACAACTTGGCATAAAGGTTTAGAATTTAGGTGAAACGGAATTTCAAACTTAAAGAAAAACTAATAACAAAAAACTAACTGTTATATTTAATAGTTATAACTTTAAAACTATCAACAAACATTTTAAACACACGAACCAATATATGTTTAACAGTCATAAATTTGCAAAAAATGAAAGTTTGAACTAAATCATTAAAACGGTTAACAAACTATCTAGACACATAAGCTAATTAGTATACTATTGCTAGCTAGTCTTGTAGAAATTAAAAGTTTAAACTAAGTATTTAAACTATTAACAAACATTCTAAACACATGAATTAATATATGTTTACCGATTGTTAGTTTTGCAGAAGAAGAAAAGTTGGAACTAAGTCTTTAAAACTATTAACAAACTATGTAGACACATGAAATAATATATCTTTAATAGTTGTAAGATTTGCATAAAAACATAAGTTTGTACTAAATCTTTAAAATAATTAACAAATATTCAAAACACACGAACTAATTAGTATACCGATACTACTTATAAATCTTTTAGGAAAATGAAAGTTTGAATTAAGTTTCTAAAACTATTGACAAACATTCTAAACACACGAACTATTATATATTTAAAAGTTATAGATTTGCAAAAAAATGAAAGTTGGAACTAAGTCCTTAAAACGATTAAAAAAACTATGTAAACATGTGAACTAGTTAGCATACCATGCAAACTATTAGTCTTATACTCCCCCGTCCCTTAGAAATTGACACATTTTGATTTTAGAAAGTTAAACTAAACCAATTTCGTCCATTAAATTCTATTATTATATATGTAAGACTGTGTCATGTTATATATTGTTGGATTATTCATAACATATATTTTAAATTATTATTTGTTGCTAATTTTTTATACACATAAATAAAGATATTAATTATTGAAAATTGATTCAGCTGACTTTCAAAAGTCAAAATGTGTCAATTTCACTGGGACGGGAGGAGTAGAAAATAAAAGTTTAAAATAAGTCTTTTAAACTATTGACAAACATTCTAAACATATAAACGGATATATCTTTACTCATTATAAGTTTTCAAAAAAAAAAGGAAAGTGTGAACTAAACTACCTAGACTAATTAACAAACTACCTAGACACATGAAGTAATATATCTTTAATAATTGTAAGTTCGGAAAAGGGAAAATTGAACTAAGTCATTAAAATTGCAGATAACAATTATTCTACACACATGAAAAAATTACGAATAACAATTATTTTATTTTGCAAAAAGTATAAATATAAACAAAGTCATTATATCTATCATTATTTTGAAAAAATAAATCTAAATCTAAACTAAGTCTTTATTTCCATTAACAATCATTTTAAATAAGTGAACTAATATATTCTATTTGCAAAAAGTATAAATATAACAAAGTCCTTAAATCAATTAAGGAACATTCTAAACACATTAACTAGTATATTCTATCATTATTTTGCAAGAAGTTTATATCTAAAAAAAAGTCCTAAAAACTGTTAACAGACATTTGAAACACATGAACTAATATATTTCTATCATTATTTTGAAAAAAAAAATGAATCTAAACAAAGTCCTTAAAACAATTAATAGACATTCTAAACACGTGAACTAATATATTTTGTAATTAGTTTTTTACAAAAAAAATATAAAGGTAAATAATGTCCTTAAAACCTTTGACAAATATTCTAAACACGTGAATTAATATATTATATCATTATTTTTCAGAAAGTAAAAATCTAAATAACGTCTTTAAAACCATCAACAAACATTATAAATATACTAACTTATACATTTTTAGCTATAAGTTATTATATTACTCCCTCCGTTTCTTTAATAGTGGCACACTTTCTAATTTGAGGTGTTTCTTTTATATTGGTACTTTCTATTTATGACAAGTTTAAGGTTATTACATCCACTCATTTTACTTTTTCTTCTTTCAATTCTATTTCATCCACTCATTTAGCATCTCCTAAATTCTAACACCAAAAATAATGTGCCACTATTATAGAAACAGATGGAGTACTATGTAGAATGTGTGAGTCTCATGCATTGGAATTGTAATGATCGAAAACTAAGTCTCAAACAACAACAAAAAATTCTATATGTGAGGTATAAACTAAGTCTTTAGAACCATTAACAAATAAATGAAACACATGAACTAATTAATATGTCTTTACTAGCTGTATGTTAGCAGGAAAATGGGAAGTTTTGATTAAATCTTTAAAATGGTCAACAAACATTTTAAATACATTAGCTGATGTATCTGTATTTGTTTGTAAGTTTTGCAATAAGTTATTAAAATAATTAACAGACATTCTAAACTCATGAACTAATTAGTATGCCGATGTTAGTTATATGTATTGTAAAAAAAAAATTGAACTGAATATTTAAAATAATTAATATACATTCTAAACACATGAACCAATTTTTTTTCACGCTAAAATAAATGTGAAAATATTTTTTTTTCTAAAACACTAATCCAATATGTTAGAATTCTGAAATATTAGTTTAAAATATAAATTTTAGTTCAAATCAAAATAAAAACATAATTTTTTATAATAAAGAAAATTAAAATAAGTCACTTGTAAATATAGTAACAAGGAAAGATCACTCCATAGTTTATAAGGTATCTATTGTAAAGTTGTGAATATAGCAACGAGGAAAGGTTGGCATTTATGGCTTGAGCCATATGTGTTAGAGCATTAGGTTGGGGTTCAATTCCCACCATGTACATAATTTTGTTACACTTTCTAGTATTTTATCCTTATTCCTGCATCTAAAAGTGATTTGGTTAGATTTTCTAATATTCTATCCACAGTCCTGCACCTATAAGTTATTTTATTAGACTTTCTAGTATTCTATCCTCATTCCTGCACCCAAACGCTTCGCACGTAAGTTTGCACATCCATAACCTACGCACGCAGCTGCCGTCATGCGCGCAATCAATTATCAGTTTTTTATATTTACAATTTCAGCTTAAACTAAGAGGTGAGATGGTCTCACGCAACTCTTTGTATTTATTGAAAATCACAAATAATTTTTTTTTTTTACAAATTAAAGAGAGACGAAGGAAGTATATCCTTTTAAATCTAGTACATGCACGAATGAATTGATGCAGCTTTTCAACTTTTAAATTTAGTGGGAACTATCTTTCACTAAAATCATGATTTAAACTCACAAAATTCAACCCGCTAAATTTGTACTTTTATTGATGAATTAGGTGTCTCCAGCCCCACGGGCTGACGACTTTGTGCTAAAAAGCTAAAAATTAGTTGTACAAAACCCATGTTTTCGCACAGATTAGTTTTTGGATGAACTTCTCTTACCTTTAACAAAATAAAGAACCCAAAATTCGTAACATGCTCTATCATTATTCCCATAGGTTGAAATTTGTGTACAATCTCAGTCCCTATAATCTCATAAATGGCATTACGATTTTGTTATTAGCAACACAGTGACCAAGAAAAATTGAAGCACAGAAACAAACAAGAAAAACTGAAGCACAGAAAGAAACAATGGGAAGGAGTAATGCAAAGCCACGCCGTTTTATTATAATACTATCTTATCAGAGACGATAGTGGGCATCATCGTCATTCTTTCCGATCAATTGAACCAAAAAATGTTTGTAAGAAAAGGAGATTAAAGGGAAATTTGATTACCTTATATGATTTAAACCAAATAAAGAGGAAAATTCGCAGCTTTTTCACTATCATTCCCATTATTAATTAATTTCTTCCCTTTTTCTTCCTATCAACCAAATTAACGACACAACAATGTAATAATAAATTAATTTTCATATTTAGAGTTTAGTTAGTGTTAACAGAACTGAAATAAATTTTAGTTCGTAGGGTTTTATCGTTATTATCAAGTAATATTCTAGGGCAAAGTCTTGGAAAATACAGTCTTTTCACAAGTTTATGGAAATACGAGATTTAATTAGAATAATAAGAGGTAAAAGGGTTTAGTTGAAATATTAAAAATTTATTAGTAGTGGTTATAGAGTTTATAACCCGATTCATGCAACCTAAAAATTTTATCTTGATTTATTTTAATTTACACTTTAAATCTTGATCTTTCAATGACTTATGAAAATATCGACTTTCAAGATACGAACTCATATTCTAGAAGTTAATTATATTTAATATATTAATGTTACCCTTAAGTAGGATTGCTTATTAATATTAAATTATTTTAGTTGGTACTATGAGTATATACGTTAACTTGGAGATTATATTAGTTTTTAATTAGACTTCAATTAAAATATTTAGCCTCTGTTTGGCAAAGTTTTTAAGTTCTTGTGCTTATGAGCAAACCACTTTTTAATAGTTGGTGCTAAAAAATAATTTATTTTGAAAGTAGAAGCTATTTTTTGGGGAAAAACAGAAGCTGGTCTTCCCCATTCTATCAAAATAAGCCAGTTTTGCTTATAAGCACATCTCTGCCAAACAGACCCTATCCGTTCCACAATTGATGACCACTCACTCTTTGGTTCTATATTCAAGAAAACTGATGTGGCTAGCTCTAGAGACTCATCTCTAATATTTTCACAGGAACCTATCTCTAATATTTTTCCAGGGACTTTTTTGTCCAATGTTTCCCATCATTTTTCTGCCAGCTGTAATTTGCTAAAAAAAATCAAAAATCCAAAAATTATTTTTAAAATGCAAAAAATACCATGATCATCAACGACAACTAGCAAAACATCAACAACCATAAACATCAACTAAAAAGTTGTAGCAAAAAAAATGAAAATCAACAAAAAATTGAAAAAAAAAGCATCGACTACAACTAACAAAAAGATCTGCGGGCTGGGCCACCTCGAATGGCGTGATGATTATATTGAAAAAGATCGCTCCCGCGGTATTTATTTCAGGAAAAAAAAGCTAAAAATATCAACCCATGTAACCCCCAAAAATATTACAAAACATAGACTTATATCAGCTAAAACTCGCTCGAAAAAAATGAAAAACATCAATATGAGAGGAAAAAAATAGAATAAAATACTTAGATGATCCCCCCATTCCTTGGAAAGTGCAAATATAACCCTCAGTTTTTCAAAAGTGCAGTTATACCCATACCCGTCCAAAATATATAAACTTATACCTGAGTGACTGCTTAAATTAGGGAGAATATGAATGAGTACAACTGCTCGCTTGGATTACTTTGGGTACAACTGCACTTTCAAAAAACACGGGGTTATATTTGCATATACCAAAGAACTGAGTTATATAAGCACTTAGCTCAAAACAAATAACTAAAAACATCAATAAAAATACTACAGTACCTCAAGACTATAAATTCTTCACTCTGAACATTATAAAACATCAACATTTTAAAAAAACTATAAATATCAACCTATATCACCCAAGAACTACAAACATCTACCCTTAACACCTAAACCTCATTCGGAAAATGAAAACATCAACAAGTATAAAAAAGATGCTACAAACATCAACTCCTATCACCTAAAACTCATCCTGAAAATGAAAAGCATCAACATGAGAAAGGATACACTACAGATATAAACTCATATCACCTAAACCTCAGCTAGAAAATGAAAAACATCAACAAGAGAAAAAAAAACTACACATATCAATCTATATCACCCAAATAAACTACAAAACATCAACTCATATCAAATAAATTTCACCCGAATAATGAAAAAATGTACAAACCTCAACCAAAAAGCTATAGTACCCAACAAGATAATTTTTTTTTTCAAAAAATAAGGCCTAGTGGGATTCGAACCCAGGTCTCCAACCTCAAAGCCTAGAGTACTAACCACTGCACTAGAGAATCTTTACTGATCATTTTAGTTAAATGATATTAAACCTTAGTATGTACCTCAAGATTATAAATTTTTCAAAAAAAAAGGCCTAGTGGGATTCGAACCCAGGTAACTAATTGACCTCAAAGGCCAGACTGCTTACCACTACACCAAATAACCTTTGCTAACCATACACACTCAAATAATAGTAAACCTCAGCATGTGTCTTTGAAAAAAAAGAAACACAAAATTAAACCTCACCTCTCATGCGTAGAAGCTTAGTTCGTCATCGCCATCCTCCGCCTCAGGTTGCTATCATTATCTCAGGTTGTGCGTGAAGTCAAGCACATCGTCATCTTTTTCTTTTTCCGCTGGCATCATCCATAGCGGACAGCCCCCTATTAAAGGCAGAAATGGAAGGCAATTCCCTTATAACCGTCTTTATTCATAGTTTTCGAGTTTGGAAAGCCATAATCGTGTCCCTCTAATCACTTTAAAGGCAGTTTTTGGTTGATTAAAGGTGGTTATGCCTTGAACCGCCTTTAATTTTAGGTGGTTCAAGGCATAACCTTTAATTGACAATATTTGAAGGCGGTTATGGCTAACCGCCTTTAAAATTGATGTTTACAATCTCGGAAACAAGGAACGGATGGGTTTCCGAGTCCATAAAGTACATAGTTTCTTAATTTCAAAGAGAGGAAACAGATTCCGGATTCGGAAATTGTTCGTCTCCACTTTCCAAGTTCGTAAAATAGTCGATCGCATCTTATTAATGGTGGGGCAGACTTTCCAAACTCGAAAATGGACAGGCTTATGAAAAAAATAAATGCGCTCAATTTAATTAAATGATCCAAAACCCTAATTCTTTGAAGAAGAGCTCTTTTTTTCCTAACCCATAGTTGAGAACAAGGTTTTGTTGTTGGAGAAGGTTAGTTTTATCCAAATTATGAAGTTAATGATTTTGTTCAAATAATTTTTTGATGTATTTAATGCTTCATATATGTTCATATTTTCAATTATGCTATGAAATTAGCTAGGTTTATGAATATTGTTAAATGCATCCTCGTGTGCTGCATTTTAAATGGTTTTTAGTATAATGGATCAAGATGAACTAATTGGTAATGATCTAAGGAAATCACCTGAGTATATGGCATTGGATGAATCATTTGTTTCGTTTTCTTTTGAACATGCTTCTAGAAATGGTTGTTCGCGGCCATGATGCCCTTGTAAGGATTGTAGAAATGATGTGTATTTAGGGAGGAAGAAATTGCGGGAACATCTCATAATGAGAGGGTTTTTAACAAGCTATACTCGGTGGGTATGGCATGGGAAAGTTTTGGAAGCATCACATTCGAATGAATTGGAGGACACGACGGCGGGTGATGAATTAGATTGTAACACCGAGTTTGACAAAATGGTGGAAGATATTACGAGGGAATTCAAAGGTAAACCAGAGTCGTTACAAGCTTTGATTGACGACAAAGGGACACCTTTGTACAATGGTTCTAAATACTCGGTTCTGAATGCCACACTGCGGATAATGAACTTGAAGGCAAAGTTTGGATGGACAGACAAGTCGATGGCCGAGACTCTCCAGTTGTTCAGGAATTTGCTTCTCGAGGGTAATTTAATGCCCGATAGGTTTATCACTACAAGAAACAGGGCCTATTACTTTGCCCCTTTTACCTCGATTTTTTGTTAACACCAAATAACCGAGGTAAAAAGTTCTTTTACCTCGGTTTTTTTCTAAAAAAAGATATTATTTACCTCAGTTATAAAAAACAAAAGTAAATAATTGGTATTTTACATCAGTTATTATTTGAACCGTGGTAAAAGGTTAAAAAATGAAGCAAATAATGTTACAGAATAACGTGCAACGCCGCATATATTCTTTGAAAAGGTTGCATAACTTTGATAGATACGTCGTTGATGTCGAGAGGTACTGCGAACGATTAGCCAAATCGCATATATGTAATAGACAAGTTAAAGTAAAAAATTTGACAGTGACCGAAGAAAATAAAATACAATCAAATGGTGGTCTTGCGCTTTTCCCAATTGTCTTTGGCGTCTCTCTCCTCCTAATATCCCGTCATAACGATTAATTTGGGGGAATGTAAAATTAAGGTTACAAGTTAGGCACTACAGTTGCTAGGAATCATTGTGCTACAAGCACCCTACACATACTGCCCTAATTTAAACACAATCAGTACCCCATTTTTTCAATGTTCAAATAAGGCAGTCAAATAATTAGAACAATATTAGTCATGAAAATATCCTTACAATTACATAGTATATAATTTAATTTGAATAAGAACTGTCTTAGTACCAACATAACATAAATTAGCATACACTCAATTAGCTCGGACAATGATGACCTTGAAGATGATTGATCCACTAGCTTGTATCACCTCGAAGAACAAGGTGTCCCCAATGTGTAGGTTATTACCCCTAAGGAACTCGCCAAAATCCTTTGGGGATAGGGCCTTGACCCTCCCACCCTTCGAGTAGTTCATATGCCACTATGTCCTGTAGCACCTCAGAACTACGGGGGTCTTCTCAGTCGGTAGGACTGGTACAATCTCCCATGGGATGTACTAAGTCACCGTAACAAATATTGATTAGAATATATCTATATATATATGTATATACATATGCAATTGTCAACAAATAAATTTATTTAAATATTTTTACCAAAGTAGGTATTTTCCCAAAGTTTAGTTGCTACAAAGTGTAGTCAAAACGTGGGCAATCAATAGCCATCGAATGATGTTCAATGTCGAAGAAAAAAAGGCTCTAGGTGCCTCCATTGTGCGGTGAACTGTATGAAAACCAGAATGTAATAGTTGTTAAAGTGTGGAGTTCTGTTTGGATATGTGTGTGTGTGTATATGTATATATATATATATGTATGTGTAAATGGGTGAAATTAATAATACCTGAAAAAAGGCGGATTAGATGATCCTTCACCATCCATTAGTCCTGCATCAGAAGTGAAAATGTGAAGTGATGAACCACACTATGAAATGCCATGTGCGACTTTGCAACCAGCATCGCAGGTGCATCTCGGTATGAAGCAGTGATTAGGTTGACCTATCAATGCAATGTCAGTTGTTAGTCGGATAAACCGAATAGTATACCAACACAATACCAATGTCTCGTGGGGGAATCCAATGTAAACTTAGAGGCTGTAATGCGAAGTCGGTAAAATTTTGGGCAAACAAAATGTTATACTGAGATACATCCGACGGCATAAAATGAACAGTTATCAACTTGAAAAAAACATTTTAGCGAGGTCACAAATATGTCAGAAGAACCAAACTGTTTCAGATAGACAACCAACTTCGCAGATATCACAGGTTGCTATGGGAGGAAACATATCAAACCGGAAAAAATGAAGCTTCTTTTACATGAAATAAAAAACCCCTTTGGATAAATACCAAAACATAGCACCAACGGTCAAAGTCAAGCAAAGTTCACACTCTCATAAATTTGAAACAAATGCTAAAAAGCAGTTTAAACAAAACAAATTCACAGACCACATATCTGACATTGTGAAGTAAGAATTGCAAAAATTATGTGTTTGGAGATTAGAAAAACCATACCTTTTTTCCAATACACAAGAGAAGGGTAGAAGGTGGAGACCGTTGAAATTCAAGGGAAATTTGTGAAGAAAACCTTGGACTGTTTGTTAGGGTTACCATATATATAACCTGTTTTGGGAACGATGTCATTTTAACCAGGTTTTGAAGTCCGCTTGTTAAGTGTAATGTCGCAGGTATATCGGTTAATGTAAAAACATACTGACCTGAGACCCACACCGCATCTATATGGGCCTAACACCCAGTCGGTCAACAATTCCAATTTATGAATACAATTCTAAATAAAATTTATTAACATGTTATGTTAAATAATAAACATGGAATAACATTTAAAAAACATTAAAAAAAGAAATTTGAAATTTTAAGACATCTGATACAAAATACGTCCCAATTCAAATTCAACAAAATACAAGAAAATAAGTTTTGAATACATATTCTTATGAAGTCTTAGACAACCCTCTAATGTTTGTGGGGAAGAACGAAAACACGGAAAACTATGGGCCCAACACCATTTATGAGCTCGAAGTACAGTGTATCCCCAATCTCAAGTTCCTCTTCATCAAGAAACTGGCCAAACCCCTTCGGGGTCAGGGTCTTGACCATCTTGTCCCCCAATTAGTGCATTTTGTACTCCCTTCCTTTGCACCTAATCACAACATCCAACTTGTACGACAATGGGTACTCAGCAATTTTTTCTGGGATGTACTGAATCACATACAAAAAATATTTATTAGTACTTATGAAAGTAATCTATAGAAAACGTTTATTGAAAATTCATTTTGTTTGAAACAGGGAGAACTTACCATAATTGGAATTAACCTGAAGTTCATCTCAATCAGAGTATGTACGAAATGGGGATATCTGCCTAAGAATGTGCGATGCAGACTGTCATCATTTGAATCGCTCACCTCAATTGGTAGAAGACAGGAACCAACATTGTTATCTATAACTGTTGTAATTCATATTTTCATGAAGGTGAAATATTATGATAGTCAGAAAATGGAAAATAAAGACATGAAATATGGTTTTTTTACCTACTCAAAGCGACTTTGCAAAAGCATCGGTATAAATGATTGGTCAACTGATGAATGTGCAATTTCATATTGATCTGACCATCTACAGAAATTATAATTTCGATGTCACATATGAATCGGTATAATTGAAGCAAGACCAACTTGTCGCATTATAGCAGATAACAACGACAGATAATGACAACACCCTTACAGTATATTGTACCATCCCAATCCATATTCCAACATCCTAAAACCATATTCTAACACTCAGAAACCATATTTTAGCACACCAAACCATAGAAACCTCAAAAATGAAAACAATTAACACCTTCACACCCTAATACAAACAACAATTTCAAGGATAAATACAAAAAAAAAAAGCAAATACATGTGGAAACCATACCTTTTATAAGATTGGCCAGTGAGGAGGGTTGAAATTTAAGAGAATATTGAAAGTTTGAAATGATGTGTGAGAGGTGGGCTCCATTTATACACTCGTTATGAAGCGTTGTGACTTCCACCTAGGGCAGATCGACTTTGCATGTTTGTCGCACTGAATGAACTCTTACCAACTCTTGGGAGACATTGGCTATTCCGAATATGGGCCCATTACAGCCCACTCACATAGAAATGAGCCTGTGCTTGACCAATCGTTGTGTGAGGCCGCACCAATTTTTTGGTTTAGCGACATGAACTCGACATATGACCGACGTCGGTGCCTATTAAATTGGGCATCACCATTTCAACCCACGAACATGGAAACTGGGCCCACGTTTGACCTAGACGAACATAATTGACCTTTCAATCGGGTAATTGTACATTGGATAATGTAAATTTAAATTTATAATTGTCCATGACCTATAATAAAGTATAGTTTGTCGGAATCAATTTTCACATAGCCGGTGAACTTTTTAGTTCTTACACTGAATTAGGTCCCTACAAGATGGTGTGGGAGGACGAAATGAAGAATTGGAGATACCCAGTAATCTAAATCACATTCTCATAAGTTTTACTGGGGAGTGACAATGGTCCTGTCCCCGAACAGGGATAATCGTGCTTCATTTTTGAAGTATTACATTAGTACCCTTACTATAAGCTGTAGGAGAGAAGGATCACTTCCACCACGTAGAATCAAATAAAATTTAATATTCTAGGTTTTTTATGAAATTAAAAGCTAATAAAATTCCGTCCGTCAAATTTTAAAAAGCCCTAGTACATTGTATAGAGTAAATAGTAGATGATTACTTATAAGTATACATGGTTCATTCATGATGAACCTATGGAATTCTTTGTGGGATCATGCCAATTTCTTTGTCATGAATATCAGTGAACATGAGTTTAACCTGGGGTTGGTCCAGTCCCGGAACCGGGGTAATCGTCCGTCATTTTTGGAGTATTACATTAATACCTTTACTCTAAGCGTTAGGAGAGAAATATCACTTCCACCACGTACAATCACATGAAATTTAATATTCTAAGTTTTTTATGAAATTAAAAGCTAATAAAATTCCGTTCGTCCAATTTTAAAAAGTGCTAGTACATCATGTAGAGTAAATTGTAGATGATTACTTATAAGTATACATAGTTCATTCAAGATGAACCTCTGTGGAATTCTTCACGGGATCATGCTAGTTTCTTTGCCATGAATAACAATGATCATGAGTTTGACTAGGGTATGGCAATGGTCCCATTCCCGAACTGGGGTAATCACCCTTCATTTTTGGCGTATTCCATTAATACCCTTACTATAAGAGTTATGAGAAAGATCACTTCGACCACGTATAATCACATGAAAGTTAATATTCTAGTTTTTTTTATGAAATTAAAATCTAATAAAATTCTGTACGTCAAATTTTAAAAAGCTCTAGTACATCGTGTAGAGTAAATTCTAGATAATTACTTATAAGTATACAGAGTTCATTCAAGATGAACCTGTGGAATTCTTTGTGGGATCATGTCAGTTTCTTTGTTATGAATATTGGTGAACTTGAGTTTGATCGGGGTAATTGTCCATCATTATTAGAGTATTCCATTAGTACCCTTACTATAAGCATTAAGAGAGAAAGATCACCTCCACCACGTAGAATCACATGAAATCTAATATTCTAGATTTTTTATGAAATTAAAGCTAATAAAATTGTGTTCATCAAAATTTAAAAAGCGCTAGTACATCATGTAGAGTAAATTGTAGATGATTACTTCGATGACAATTTGACCCCACTTGTCCAATTTTACAAATTCTATTCGCATTAAATGAATCTGGGTCCGACACCAATGTGATTTCCCTACGAATGAAAATTTCCAGTGGGAATTAAAATTTTGAGCCAAAATTTTGAACCAAAATTTCCCCCAAACCCATATCATTACAATAATATCCAGCACCAACACAATTATTTCCGATCTTCAACACATTTGCTCTCAACACAACTCAACACCATCCTTTCAATTAACACCATTTCAAACACTAAAGAGTCCAACCTAATTTATTCTATCGAATATCAACAATTATTATAGGATGGAGCATCTCTGGGTTTAAATGAATTGAGGTTTGCATCTCCTAAATTGTAAATGTTTTTTTCCACATTGACCATACATTGAATATATATATTCATTGTGTATGATGATTTTGTTACATGTTATATATGTTACAATTTTTTTCTATCCAAAATATTGTCTTGTTTGTAAGGATTATGGAAAAAATCATAGATTATTGCCGATTGTGGACAATATTCAAAATTTCGTATGAACACAGGTTGAATGTGCGATGTCGCACTCTGTTCATCGCCCTGCACGATATAGAGCCGAATATCATGCGATGTCACATTATCTATAACTGACATCCTCTTCTTGAATGTCCGACTTATCACGTTCATTAGTTTAATTGATATTTTATTATTGACCAAGTGAAATTGCAGGAGGACGGTAAAGGTACTTTTCCCATGTTTAGATTATTGTCACCTACACTTGACAATATTATATGTACATCATTCTGGGACTACTGAATTCTGACATAAATTTTGTTCCATGTGTATTTGTTTTAATAGGACAAAGAGAGTTACAATGGACTCTTAGCTTCGATGTCGTACGGCGTAAGCAATGGATGTTAATTAAAATTCAATCATTAATTTTCACAACCACCATATGTATTTGAACATATTCTAACATTTATTGGTAATTTATGTTCAATGTTTTTTTGGTTCCATCAGAAAGTAAATACTATATTATCGTACGATTCTTGACAATTCATACCGCGACATCGCACAAACCAGTAATGTTTCAACACCTATGCGATGCCGCATATCACAAAACATATCGACACCCAACCGAAATCGCTTAAGACGGTTGATTTTTTTTGTGACGTTGCATATTCAAAATGACGTCGTATTGGTTAGCCACTCTTATCACCATGCAATCTCACATACAATCATGAGCGACATCACTGTAACTCTCAGTTTCGTCGATCTCATCGATGTCACAGTTGTTCCAGTGGCATCGCCTGCTTCCATTTGATATTGACTTTGCATTTTAAGGATGCGGACATCGATTTGAATGATGTCGCAGCTACATAGTACTACGGTTGATCTTCATAGTTGGTGCAATGTCGGTCTAAGAACATACAAACCTTGGTCCGAAACCGAGGTAAAAGGTATATTTTTTACTACACCCACATTTACTTCAGTTTTCTAGGGGAAAAATCGAAGTAAAAAGGCCTAAAAACCTAAGGTAATAGGTGTTGTTTATTGCAGTGTATGCTGCTAAAAAAATACTATGCCCGATGTGATTGGAATTGCAAAAAATTCATGCATGCTCGAACGATTGTATGTTGTATAGAGGGGAAGTAGATAAAGATCAAGAAACTTGTAAGGTATGCGGTGAGTCTCGATACAAATTGAAGAGATGTGTTATTGTGATGGGTGAGGAAATTCCATTGAAATCAAAGAAGAGGACATCGACAAAATTTTTGTGGTAACTCTCGATCATTCCCCATTTGAAGAAGTTGTATGCTTGTAGGGAAGATGCTAAGTTGTTGCGTTGGCACGCCGATAGAGACCGACCGGCGGATGATGTCATAAAATATAATTCCGATGGGGAGCAATGGAAGAAAGTCGATGCTATGTACCCTAAGGTTGGCAAAGTTTATCTGCATTTGAGGTTAGGGTCGTGTACAGACGGTATGAATCCTTTTGGCAACATGAGTAGCACTCATGGCTCTTGGCCTGTTATGTTGGTGATATACAACCTCCTGTCTTGGTTAACCATGAAACGTAAGTATGTGTTGCTATCTTTGATGATATCATGTCCGAAGCAACTTGGTATATTGATGTATATCTTGATCCTCTAGTGGAGGATTTGTTTACTTTGTTTAATGATGGTTTAAGAGTGTTTGTTGGGTTGGTTGATGATTTCTTCACTCTTAAAGCATTGTTATCCTGCACAATTAATGATTCTCCTGTATATGGGAATTTGTCTGGGTATTCAGTGAAAGGCCTCCTAGCTTGTCCAGTCTGTGAGAAGGATACTAATTTTTGTCAATTAAAACATGGTTGTAAGACTGCTTTCAGGGACCCATGTGGTTTTTTCCCCAAAGGGCACCCATGGCGATTGCCCAAAAAATGGTTTAATGGGAAAGTCAAGACTCGAGTTGCACCGGTGCCACAATCAGGTACACAGATTTATGAGAGTGTTAAGAATTTGGCCAATGACTTTGGGAAGAAGAAAATAAAGGTCATTGTTGACGGTAGTTGGAAGAAATGCTCCATTTTTTTTCAAGCTACCTTATTGGGAGCATTTGGAAGTTAGACATTGTCTTGGTATTATGCACATTGAGAAGAATATTTGTGACTCTTTAGTTGGGACATTGTTAAATACCCCTGGGAAGACAAAGTATGGATTGATGGCTAGGCTAGATTTGGTTGAGTTGGGTATTCGGAAGAATCTTGCCCCAGTGAGTACGGGTGATGATTGTTATTTGCTCCATGCTTGCTATTCAATGTCGCAGTTAGAGAACAAATCTTTTTGCGAGACCCTTAGTAGTTTGAAAGTTCCCAGTGCATGCTCATCCAACACAGCACCTGTGTGTCAGTCGAAGAGTTGAGGTTGGGTGGATTGAAGTCACACGATTGTCACAACCTAATGCAGGAATTGAATGTCATTGCCATTCGATCTACATTGCATTCTCATGTAATTTTGTGCATTACAAAGCTCTGTATGTTTTTCAAATCCATTTGTTGCAAAAGTATTAGCATATCAAAGTTGAATAGGTTACAAGTAATGATTGTTGAATTTTTGTGCCGCATGGAAATGTATTTCCCTCATTCATTTTTTGACATTATGGTCCACTTTATTGTCCATTTGGTGTGGGAGATAAAGCTACGTGGTCCAGCTTTTCATAGATGGATGTACCCATTCGAGAGGTATATGAAAATTTTCAAACACATTGTGAAAAATCGCCACATGCCAGATGCTAGTATTGTACAACGTTATGTGATGGAAGAGGCCATTGAGTTTTACACCAATTATATAAAAGCAAGTTGAATCTGTTGGGGGTTCCAATTGGTAGATATGAAGGGAGGGCGAATGTTTTAGGGGTGAGACATGGCAAACTATATAAACCTAGTGCAGAAGATTTATGTGATGCACATATGTACGTTCTGCCCAACCACAAGGATGTGGTTCAGTACATAGAGGTTCATATGGGATCCATACGAAGGCTGCACCCTAATTTCAATGAAGTTTAGGTTCTTCAGTTGCACACCTCGACATTTGCATCATGGTTGCGGGATCACGTAGATGTTGGCGATCATCCTACGGCAGTTAAGTGGTTAGCTCAATGGATGATAAGAGTGTCACTCAAAACAGTGGTGTGTCTCTTGTCTCCGAAGCATTGCACGTTGGAAGGGGTGGTGATGAAAATCCTACTTACGATAAAAAATGCTACTTTGACACAATATCCAAATTTTGGGAGCTTGACTATGTGAGTATACGTGTCCCTGTGTTAAAATGTTAGTGGGCGGATATTAACAATGGGAAGCGCACAGAGGATTTGGGCTGCACCCTTGTCGATAGAGATCAGGTTGGATGGAAGAATGATCCTTTCATATTAGCTTCTCAAGCGCACCAGGTTTTCTATATCAGGGATCTTGTTGATCCTAGATGGGAGATTGTTGTTGAAGGGAAATGTGTTTTCATTGAAGAAAATGAAAAATACGCTCCTCTACGGTTAATTGACCAACATCAAAGCTCTCCGCTTTCCCCGCATTAGATCTAACTTTCTTAAAATATTTCCTCACCATGCCTACGGGACAAAGGGGAGTAGCATCGCTCACACCCAGCCAAACATGTGTGTGATAGATATCAAGAGGGCCATTGGGGTCATCAGGTTTTAATTTCTCGGAGGTGGTGTATGGGCAACCTAGGGCATCATTAATTATATACGTAGTCACTGAAAAATCTTTCCCATTAACCCTAGTCATGCCTATTTTTTTTACTCTAGCCCAAATTTGCATAAAACTGAATCACTTCATCCATGTGTACATGCTCATCTGTACACACTAATTTCACAAATGTTGAGTCTTCAAATGTTCTAGCAAATACCCTAATCTTAAATTCTCAATGTTCGAAGATAATACAGCCTTCAAATTGATAACCTTTCTCTTCGAGAAATTGACATGCCTTTTCTTTACATCATCATTGAAGAACTTCCTCAATTCACCAATCTCAGGGATGTGATGATGACTACGATCATTTTCCTTTGACTTAGAAGCCTTGTCTTTACCTGTCATGGTGAATTACTTTGGCGGTTTAGCATTATGCAATTTGGGAAAGATTTTGGGGGTTTAGGAATTGTAGGCTTTTGGAATATGAGTGATTCGTTCTTGATTTGGGGTTTTTTTTACTATCTACCCATTTTTGATTTTTAAAATCAAAAGAGTTTCCGAGTTTGGAAACTCTTCTTGTCAACTACATAGAAGAGACGACTGATTTTTGATTTCGTAAACATGTTTCCGAGTTCAGAAACCCTTTTAGTCGCGAATAAAGGGTTTCAAATGGGCATTTACTCCCATTTGAAAAACATTCCCTTACCCATTTCCTCCCCTCTAAAAATCCATCAAACCCCAACTTATCAATCAATTTCTTCACCAAATCTCTCATTTGAAGTGTGGATGATTTGAGGTATGTCTACATTTCTTCTACTCCAAATTCTCTCTCCAATTTTTTTATTTTCAACATGGGTTTTTTTATGAAATGTAGGTATAATATATTAAGGTGTATTTCATACCCTTTGATTGATCAACAAAGAAATTCCAGTCTCCAATAAAATCCGGGTTTATTAGTTTCAAACATAAATGAGCAAATTCAAATATTAAGTTGTTCCTTTTAGCTAGGGCTTGGATTTTGTACTTCCTATGGCTTCTATTTTGACTGGGGTTAGTGCTAGATTTATTGATTGAGCTATGTATTAGTGTGCTTAAATGATAGGTAAATTGCTAAGCTTAAATGGTATTGTACTAGATTTTTTATGCCCAATTAATGATTTTAAATCGTCAAATCATCGTCTATTGTATATGTTCATTGGCTAGGATTTAGTTAATGATTTCCATGTTACATATTTTGTGTATAATATAAATATTAGTAACTTAGGTTTGGCCAAGGTTAAGTTATTTTTGGTATGTTTGTAAATGTAGCATTCAAAATGGAAACTAGAAAACATACTCGTGAAGATGTGTCACGGTTCGGTAATATTGATCCCCCAACAACAGAGAAGATGTGGGATGAGGATAACAGTATGGGGGATGTGGGAAAACACCGAACACATTGTAGAGCATTAGAACGTAGAATGTCTAGGAAATAGTTAAAGTCGTTAACTTTCGATAAGAAGGGCAATTGTGTGTCGGAGCAACGCGCCAAATGGTATAGTTGGGTGGAAAAGGTCGGTAGAACAAGGGTAGATATCCGCTACGATACTTGGCATGATGTCCCACATGATTACAAGGACACATTGTGGATGGAATGCAAGGTAGCTTTAGTGAATTGTTTTCCCTTCTTTTTTCTTCTACAATTTGTCGTCACATGTACTCTCCCCCTCACATCCTTGTGTTTTGTAATCCACAAAGAGATCTTTTCAAATGAAGCACAAGATGTGGGTGCTTTGCAAAAGAATGCAATGTTCATGATGTCAAAGAGTTGGCGTGACCACAAATACACTTTTTCCAGAGACTACATATTTAGTGATAAGAAAGGTGACTGCCTATGGAAAACTTACATGCACATTCTACAGGAGAGCTGGGAGATTCACAAGCAAAAGGGCATTGGAGAATAGTGAAAATGTTAGTAAAATCTTGTGCAAATTATTAGTGTGATTAATTACGGACATTAAAATGCCGGTAGTGTTAACATGAACCAAACATCCAACTTAGGGTACGAGAGATGTAAAACAATGCATTTCCGGGGATAATAAAAGTCCACACCAATTGAGTCGTGGGGGTTATCATTTAGCGGTAATGTCACTAGTTAAGGAACGTCTAGAACAAGATGTGCAAATGACAATAGCGGGTGGGATGACAGAAGATGAGGCAAGGGCTTCGGTTCAACTAATTAGTGTGGATGACATTGAGCAGTGCGATCTATTTCTCAAAGGGCAACAAGAAAAGGGTGAATTTGTCAAGGAAGAAAAATGAATTGCAGAAAGAGTGGTACGTGATTTTTACGGAGCATACATTATTAATATTGAACTATGTTTAATTATTATGGAAATAACCACATTACATCCATTTATGATTTTGCCTAGGAAAAATTGAAGAATGATTAATTGCGAGGGGAATTCATTCTAAGTAGTATACACGACATCCTTTGTGAAGCAACGGAAAAACCCGACCATCCCGGCAGCGTTAGGGGTGTGGTAGCTTCTTGATACAATGGCAAGAATTTTGGATCGTGCAGTTATATGATGGAGCGGGACCATTGAGAGACCATTTGTTGCAAAAAAAAAGCCCAACTACAAGACAAATGAATTAAGCAACAAGATCTAGTGATTAGGAAGTTTGTCCAACACATCCGGCTAGTTCTTCCAGACGACTTAGAGGAGTTAACGCCCAATTGGACACCGCCATCTAGGGTTTCACGACATTCTCCTGGGGATGTGGAGGTAAATCGCGGAGCAATTGTACAAAATCCAAGGATCGATAGACAATTGTTCAAACCCGACAACCTATACAATGCCACACTAGCAATTGAAAAAAGGTACGAAGAATTTATGTACGTCAATTTTGACCCTATCAATTAAGTCTCGTATTTAATATCTATTTTGCATTTGTGTTATAAATCATATCCGTGTGAACTATACATTGACCAGGGCATAGATGGTAGGCCACTACATGTAGCCGATGAGATTTTGCATGAGTTGATGAAACATTATCACTCCATACCAATTGTGGAAAATCTTTCGAGGGTTTCGTCGGAGAATCCTCTGGTGATGGGCGCACCTTTGCCAATCCTGAATGGGCAATACAAAAAAAGTTTGGCCATCCAGGTAATGTTCCTTACTTGTCCCCGTAGACTTATATATGCCGATCCTATCAAGGATCAACATTTAAAGGAAACAAGGCCTCCATTACCAAAATTGATGAAGACAACACCAAAATCGGTCAAAACGATGCCCAAACCAGTGCCAACAACACCAAATAAGGTTAGACCTCTATTGGTAACAACCAGCATCCCTCGAGACATGCCTGGGTTCGTACGAGTTCTTTACAATTTGCATCAACCCCATGATCACCAACATACACATTCTCAGAAAATGAATGTGTATTTGGATGCAAACGTGAATTCATGGCGTTATGGAGTGATTTTGAAGAAGTTTGGAGATGTGAGCAAGTTAATCAAGCACTGATGTCGATCAATACCTCGTGAGTGATTTTATTAATTTTATTACTAAATTCGATTTTAATTACACTTAACATTATTACAAATATTAGCTACTTTAAAATTGAGCAGGAACATGTTTTGTACGAGTAACCAAAAAAAGGGATGGATTGCATACATGTGCCCAGTGATGATACAAGAAATTGATTATACAAAACAAGAGAGGATCAACTACATTCGAAAATGCCTAAGCCGTAAGGATAAATTACTTTTCGTTGCGCCATACATCGAGGGGCTATTTACTACATCCAATTTCATTACAAACATTGTTTCCACAAATAGTAAATGCTAATTAAATTTTCTTGTTCAGGGACCATTGGAGAATAATATTGATAGTACCCGCAAAGAAACGAGTGTATTGGATGGATCCCCTCCACTTCAACCATCTGTTGCATTCGTTGAGATTTTGGAAGCTGCAATGAAGGAAAATGGTGAGCAAATAAATTGTTCGTTTCACGTGGTCGAAGTCAAAGTGGTCTACCAATATGTTGATTTCATAAATAGTATGCTAAATTATTTGATGCATCCGTATTAATAGTTTATGTATCTTGCATATAGTACAAGAAACATGCTTAAACTTGGGAGTGTGGCTATTACGTCATGCTATACGCATCCGAGTGCATAGAGAAAGTCAACGAAGATGAACTTGAACTTGACAAGTTATTTGTACATTTGAATGTGGTAATTTTCCTAACTTGACTAAGTATCCGCCGAATATGTAATACTATAGCGTATTTTTTTCCAGATTTTCAAAAAGAATTGGTAACCCTACTCGCATGAAGATATCAATCATGCGTGGAATTCATTTGCTCGTCATCTAATTATCAATCTATCACACACACTGGGTACCCCCAATATTGGTAGGAACACTCAAATTAGATAACAAATGAAGGTTAGAAATTTTGGAATAGATTTGTAGCGATTTCAATTCCTATCTATAGATTATTGTTTGGTTAGCGATTTGTATCACTTGGTTAGCGATTTGTATTACATGGTTAGCATTATCTATAGATTTTTTTAGGGGCAAGATATTATCATGTATTGTATTTAAATTGTGGTTGTATATCGAGGCAGTTTTTTTTGTCGAGTATTCTATTGGAACAAAATTTTTACCAAAAGACCAGATTACATTTTTGAGTCCGGATATAGTTTCGTCCCTTTTATCTAAAATTTTCAAAGCCAAGAATCAGTTTACAAAATTGGAAACATGGAGCCAACGTGGTTTCCGAACTTGGAAACTTTTTGTTTCCTGGGCCCAAATTTCCAGCAACAGCCCAAAAATGTCACATAAGGTTGGAAACATTTATTCTCGTACAGAAGAGAGGAGAACATGCATGACAGAAATACCATTGTTCACGAGTTTGGAAACAAATTAAAGGCGGTTCCTGGGGTTGATTAAAGGTGGTTCCTGGGGTTGATTAAAGGCGGTTTTAAACCACCTTTAATTGTAAGATTTAAAGACAGTTCCGGGAACCGCCTAAATTTAAAGGCACAACCGTTAAAGGCACTAAAAAAGTGCCTTTAAAATGCTGATATAACCGCCTTTAATAGGTCATTCCTACACTAGTGCATTGTTTTCTTCTTCTTTCATCGGCATCGATGTCTCCTACTTCTTCCGCCGACATTGTCGTCTTCTGGTTCTTCTCACTAATGAAAAAAATTGAGAAGAAGAAGGTGCGATATGCCACTGCAATTTAATCAGTGTCGGTCCCCTAGCTTCACCGCGATGCCAAAACCCTAGCTTCACAACCGGAAATGTCGATCGCAGCGTCCTCCGCCCCAGGATCGTCAATCACGCAACTAGAAACTTTGATTCCAGTGCTCTCTTCATTGCAAAATGTCAATCGCAGTGCTGGAAACGTTGATCGATAAAATGATATTGCTCCTCTGACGCCCTCCTTCGTAGAAGCTCTGATGTCCACCTTCATAGAAGCTCCGCCATCTCGTCAATCTCACCGCGGAAGAAGAATCACGGTGGGAGACAGGTTGTAGAGCGGCGTGGAAATTCCGATCTGGAGCAATTTCCGGTGAAAGTTTCTATAAACTGATGAGAAAAGAAAAAGGAAATACAAAATTCTAATTATTTTAGATATTTATATGATTTTTTGAAAATTTCACAACAGATCCCTTAATTTATTAACATATTTTTTTTATAAAAACCCTCATCCCAAATGAAACTTACAACCCTGGCCAAAAGTTTAGGCTACCTAAAACAAGACTTTGTAAAAAACTTTAAGTACCATTATCAAATAAAAATATTATTGTTATCATCAATACAAAAAAATTAGGACCTTTTACCTCGATTATTCAGGGTTTTTGACCTCAATTTTTTACCTCTGAAAGATCGAGGTGAAAAGAGTAGCAGTAAAAAGTATTTTCTTTATCTTGGTTCAAAATTGGGGTAAAAAGTAGAGATTATATTGATTTTTTTCAAATTCTAACCGAGGTATAACATAGACAAAGAGTTTTGGGAAATATAATTAAGAAAGGGGGCAAAGATTAAAAAAAATACTCGCAATCAAAAGTTAACAAACAAAACAATAGTACCGATTCCGTTTCTCTTTCCTAAATACCCCAAACGAAACGACCCTTAACATTAGACCCGATAAGGGTTTAGCCAAAACTCACCATGCAACTATATTATATTGGACCAAATCTCGACACAAAGGGAAGATCTTCATATATGATTCTACCAATGGAAACATTCTCCTATTCTAGGATATATTTAATGTGTGGTGAGTCACTTATTCCACATGGAATATGCACAGACATCCCAACAGGATTGGGAGAACTCCCAACACCTATAAATATCGGGATATGTCTCCTTAATATTCATTCAATTCTTATTATTCAGATCAAACACTTTTGGTCTGACTTTGGCATCAGAGATTCTTCCCCCGACCATCCTGTATTTTTTTTTTGCAGGTTTGGCACATTGAAGCAAGGTTCAACAATGATATCGCAGCTCAACACACATCAATTGGTACACCCAATGAGACCCGACTGTTAACAACTGAGCACCTTATTCAATGGTGCCCTTGAAGAAAATCACGTGGAAAGGCTAGTCACAGGCATCTTCTATCCATGTGATGGAGAAAATCCACTTCAAGAGACCACCAGTCAGCCACAAGAGCTGACCTTCCGGTAACGATTGGTCCCTCTCGAGCAACTGATTCACATTCAATGACTACTTCATCATTCACGATCGATTCACCAGCCGGTCCCGCTGTTACGACTGTACCACCTGCGAATCTGATCGTTACTGGAGGCACAACTGTGTCAATCATCTAAGAATACAAAGATAACAATGATTCACATACAACATCGCTTGACACAGAAGAATAAGATGCAGGACAAGATTTTATCCATCACAGTTTACCGGACTTTAACGAGTTCATTCAAGAGCGGTGTTATTCCACCACCACTATGAAACTAGCATCGATCCCAAATATAGAAGGCATCACTCGCCTGCACCAAATCCTAACACTAAATATGTCCCATTTTCACCTATGAATGGAGGAGCCTCAAGCTTCGTGCAGATGCCTCAGCGATACCGCCACAGATGCAGACATTGATACCAGGTCAGGTACCATGACAGGTACTAGCATGGACGCATGTAAAAATGCATGCACCGATGCTACAATAGCTAGAACAAGCACACGAGTTGATAGTACAACAATTGCAGTCAGCTCCATTTATAACTGGGCAAGCTGATCCATACCTTGGAACAATCTCTTACCTTATGTAACAGGTCCAAAATTTGTCAACCAAGAGACCGCTCCACAGCTTCACTCATCAGGGCTAATGCTCTTGCAACAGACTAGACTTGACCTAACTATTGGTCTGGTCACTCAACCTTTGGGTTGGACAAAAATTCCTCTTCACACAACACAATAGGAACCCAAGAATTGGTAAGTTTCACCCATGCGTATTTGAACAATGTCAAGATAACCGAGAAGCCAGTGTAGAAGCTTCCGGATAATGTTCCCACCTATGATGGAGAGTTTGATCTGATACAATTTTTGATGACCTATCAATAGGGCATAACATCAAGGGACATTTCTCTTAGTGTCAGGTGCAAGCTAGTAGGATCATACCTCATGTGTAAACCCTTGCAATGGTTGGAGTCTTTGCCAAGAGGACAACCCACCAATTATCATGGCTTTGGTTGAAGCCTACTCGCACGCTTCTACTAGTTGAATAAGTTCAGAAAGATGGTGAAAGATCTATTAAATTTTCGACAAAAGCTTATGAGTCAAAAATAGCTTTCTACATGCTTTACATAGAGGAAAGTTTGAATGTTATTGATTGGACATACATTATGGTTATCTCAAGGTACATTAATGGTATGATAAATGAAAAGTCACATGAAAAGCTCGTGGGTGATACTTCACCTATTGTTCAGTGGCTTCAAGTCATTGTGGTGAGATATGCTAAGGTGGAAGAAGCTATCAAGCGGAAGAAAGACGATGATAAGACTGATTGAAGGGACAAATTTAATCCACCAAAGCCCTGCTTTGAGACGTATACCCCTATGAACAAATTATGGCAAGTAATTTAGCTAGCAACAAACAGTTTTCACCACCGACACTTATACAAAAATAATACTATTTAACATGAATCAAGATTCATTTCTATTTGTGTTAATGGCCAAAACACTTCCATACATACACACTCAATTATATTCTACCAAAATGCTTATCAATTAATTGCTGAAAAGTCCAATAAATTCGACAAAACAAGGCTTTAAAATTTTGAAGCCTCAAGTGTTTTGTCACCTTATTGTGTAGAATCCATTGGACTAGGTCATTTTTACTTCAGAAGGCATCATTCAAGTATTGAAAAAATAAATTCACTACAACTTTGCTACCCATCAGTGGATCCATGCACCACAAGAAACATAATTTTTTAACTTCAGCCTTTTGCCTCAATATAAAAAATATATATTTTTTGACTAACAATCGAGATTAAAAGTTGTTTTTATTTTGACTAGGATGAAGTTTTGTGCAGCCCTACCGACGTCGCAGGCTCCATCGGTATAACCGACAATGAAGCCAACAAGTGATCTCGTTTATATATTCAAAATGACGGTAGCAAAAACCATCATGGAGCTACGAAAATTTGATTTCGTGATTTAAAATGATTTATATAAGAATTTCAATTGGAAATAAAAAAAAATTGATTTCATGTTTTCAATTGATTGAAATAATCAAATTTCAAGTGCAAGTTAAAAAAAATTAATTTCAATTTTTTGAAATATACGAATTTCAATAGCACGTCTGAAAAATTGATATCATGTTTTAAAATGATTGAAATATACAAATTTGAATTGGAGGTCTAAAAAAATGATTTCATGTTTTAAAATGATTGAAATATACAATTAGAGGTCTCACTAGTAGAGAAACATCTAATTGAATATACAAATATCAATTAGAGGTCTCACTAGTAGAGAAACCTCTATTAAAGGGAGCGTCAGAAGGCGGCTCCATCGGAACCGCCTTTAATTGAGGTCCGGAAGCCTTTTCGAGTTCAAAAATCCATTTAAAGACGGTTAAAAATTAATTTTCCGCCTTTAATTGCAATCGATTAAAGGCGGTCTGCCTTTAGAACAGCCTTGAATTGAGGCCCAGAAGAATTTTCGAGTTTGGAAATGCTTTTCTAGGTCACATTTTCATTTTAAAGGCAGATCTACATCTAGAACCGCCTTTAATGGGCATGGCCCAACCCACTTTTCCCCCCTTATTTTCTTTCCCCCAGGGTTTTCACCCGCTGATCTCTTTTTTCTTCTGCCTTGGTCTCTTTTCTTTTTGATCGGCTCCCACCTCTCTTTTCTCTCCGATTGCTGCAACACCTCCACCACTGTTCTTTCTTCGGCCGCTCCAGTGCCTCCACCACCGCACCGAATTGAGCACTACCACCACTGCCTCTCTTCTCTCTCCAGCTCCAATGCCTCCACCACCGTCGCCGAGCCAAGCTCCACCACCGCTAGATCGAGCTCCACCGCTACCGGGTCCTCCGCCATTGCGCCGTTCCAGCGCCTGGATAGGCACCTACGCTCGATTCCCTACCGCCACTGGAGTTGGTGTTTTACGTCACCGGAGATCGACCCTGTCACTGGAGTTGTTGTTTTATTGCGATTTAAATCTTTGTTGTGATGATTGATGTTGTTGTGTTGATTGCTGTCATCAATTGATGTCTTTTTTTCCATTAGGGTTTCCAGATCTAGTTTGCGCTGCCAAAAACCTAAGAAAGAGTTTCCGCGTTCGGAAACTGTTTCTGGCCCTATTAAAGGAGGTTATTTGAGCCGCCTTATTTTTTATTGATTAAAGGTGGGCTTCTAAAGTGCCCTTAATTTGCTGGTAGAACCGCCTTTAATAGGCCTCTCCTACACTAGTGTTTAATGATTTCATGTTTTAAAATGATTGAAATATTATTATTTCAATTGCAAGTATAAAAAATTGAAATACTATTTATGTAATGTTATTCATATATATATATATGATTCAATGGCTCAGATTTGTTCTCATATATATATATATATATATATGTGGGGGAGGGATAATGTGAGAAAACTCAATTGTGTGAGAACACCACTTTATGTGAGAAAAATCTGAGCCATTGAATCATTTAAATCTAATGGTTGATGTGTCAAATAAGAAGGTGGGGAGATTGGAATCGTGGGTCACATCTCCGGGTTATAAGCCTGATACTCGTGCCATGACACTATTCCAGATCCTGCCATTTCACTCATTTCTGCCAGGCTTCCAGCACCATCGAGAATAAACCCTAGTATTTCCACCTACTTGCTCACAAATGGGCACCTGACCAACCTCTAGCAGTCGCCAATTGTTCCCTACATGTGGTAGAAACATTGGCGAAACTTCCAATGGCAGGGAGTATTCATGTCTTGCTACTTTCAATTCGTCTTGTGTTGTTCTTAATAGAGAGGTATGTTGTTCTGTAGCTTTGATAACCTCCCTATATAATTTAATTGACAGATATTTGTTGATTTTCATGTCTTGTTATTACTATTTAGTTGTTCTTCTTTGATGCATATTGCTTAACACGTAATACAAGAAGAGAGTTGCATTTTTTTGAAGTGGACCATCTTTAGTTTTTCCTAGTTAATGAATCCTCAATTAGTTGCTCTTGTTATTATAGGAAGAGAGTTTCAATTGTTGGAAGCTGACCGTTCGGCTTGGTTGTGGCATATTAGTTGAATATGATGGGTTACAAAGGGCTCTGGACATTAGTTGAGATTAGAAGAAGTTGACCAATAAAATTCTGGCAATCAGATTAGCAGAAGGAGGATTTTAGCTGAGATGACAACTGGTTTGGTTGCATATGAGAAGTATAAATTTACAAACTACATGAACTATTTGAGATTCAATACTGTTGCCTCAATCTACAAGGCATACAACCGAGAGATTGTAGAATAATTTTATGGGAGGCAATATCGATCCAGATTTAGAGTGATACAACAGAGTTTACATCAAAGGCAAGGCTGTGAGATTTTCTGGAAGATTAATCAATCAGTAACTTTGACTACCTACCCTCAAGGATTTAGAGACTGTTTAAGCTGAGGATTTTGCAGAGAAGGACAATTAGATTCTGTCATAAACTACTGGAGGATTTTAGTCTCAGTAGCCACTCAAGGGAACACTACTGCATCTAGCTTAACTACCAGGTATTTCTGTCTATTCCAGATTATTGTAAAATATTGGATTGCCTCTTGAAATACTACAACTCTAACTCGAGAAACAGACAAACAAGAGGACATTTGATTTAAGACATACGCATGAGCTGCCATGGAATCCCGAGGCTATAACTTCAAATGTTAATGAGAAGAAGGTCAAGTTTGAGGCCATTAATGTGAAGTTGAGAGCTCTAGCCATTTAGATGATAGCTTTGGAGGCAGAAAATCCCAGATCATATGAGGCACGGATAGCTTCTCCTGAAGAGGTTTAAAGGTTCTGCTACGACTATGTTCCAACATATGCCAGATATTTGCTTCAGGGGGAGCTGCATAACTGGATATTTTTCTTTGGTTTTGTGTCTATTGTGTTTGGCATGTTTATGGTTCCAAGGGGTAGATGTTTTGGATTTCTTGGATGACTTTATTGGCTCCATTGGATTGATGTTCCAACATGCTTATTTTTCCTGGATGTTGAGGGAGTTCTGGAATTCAGGGGGAGATATTATATTCCAACATCCAGAGTAGTTTTCAGAGATTGATGTTTGTATTTGCATAAGTTATTGTGATGAAATTTCAAAAGGTGATTGGTCCACAAAATGCCAAATGGGGAGATTGTAAACTCCATATTATCTAGTTGGCAATTTCTGGAAAATTATGTAAATATGGTATTATTGAGTTGTGACATCAAAGAAGGAATTTCGGTGATATAAAGAATGGTTGAAGATGGAATCCAAGAAGGGTTATATTTCGTCTAGTTGTATTGGAATCCAAGAAGAGTTATATTTCGTCCAGTTATATTTGATTGTAGAATATATCAATTCCTAAATTTATGGGATTGAATTAGATTTATGGATTTGGAATATTTTGTTATGGTTATGATATGGATGAAATAATTTATTCCTTTCTTTAAGGGATCCTATTTGGTAATACTTATCTCCAATGGATTTGACTGTAATCAGAATATTAGGTGGAGAATGAATTATATTTGCATAAGACTTCATGCGTACAAAGCTTTCCACATTGAAACATATGGAAAGTTAGGATTTAGATTTGCTATCTGCATGAAGAATATTGCTTGGATACTATGGAAGTTTGGTGATTTCGCAATATATGATTGTGTGTCTGATTGAAGCATATTGGATTTATGAAATATCCCGATAATTATGGAAATGGAATTATGGAATATTATGCGATGTTCGAGATAAGGAAAATCCTTTTATTTAAGGGATTTGGATATTCTTCAGAATCAGATTTGGAAACAGAATCTTATGAAGACAAATGTGGAGAATTCCAATCTACTCATGGTATATATATTGATGGACATTACGGTTGTGCTACTCACGGATTTTATTGAAAAAAATCTGCATCCAGATTTTCATATGCTTCGAGAAGTACTACAGAGCCATTCATTTTTGTTCCAACATGAACTTAAACTATTGGTCAAGTTCAATTATCGTATACCTTAATTAATCGAGAGGAGGAGATACAACGTCAACAAGTTTCGAGGTCAGAGGGAGTCTGATCAAGGCGGATCAGTAGTTAGGGGAGTTAGCAAATCCACATGTTGTAATTATATCAGATAGGTATAGTTGTATAGTGTGTATTGTACTCTATCTTTCTGATTAGTGAATTTATTTTGAACTAGGTCAGACCCCACAGATGTAGGTGGATTTCACCGAACTGAGTAAACAAGTCTTGTGTGTTCATGCTTTACTTTATTGAATACTTGGTTAGATAAGCTATGTTGGTAGTAATTATTGAATTAATTAGGTAGAACCAAATTTCAATTGGAATCAGAGCTAAGACACTTGTTTTACCTTGGTTTTGACAAGGAAGGTGTGATCCAGTTTTACCAATGGCAACCAGAGAATGGGCTTCTGTGCTCGGCTGTCACTGCCGGAAGGAACAAATTACAACTACTTGAAGGCTCGCATACAGATGTTCATAAATTCACTGGATGAATTAGCTTGGCACTATGTTGAAACAGGATGGAAACCCCCAGTTATTGGAAGTTCTAAAGGAGGAGAATCTAGTTCTAAACAGCCAGTAGTTAAGCCTAAAGATTCGTGGACACTAGTTGAAAAAATGGGTAGTTTGGAAAATTCCAGAGCATTAAATGCCATCTTTACTGCAATAGATGAAGATCTGTTCAAAATCATGTATATGTGCCAACAAGCAAAGAAAGCATGGGATATCCTAAAAATTGTACATGAGGGGACATGTCGTGTACGTGAATCAAAGCTACAAATGTTGGCCACAAAATTCGAAGAGCTGAAAATGGAAGAAGATGAGACTATTGCAATATTCAATGGAAGACTCAGAGACATCACAAATATGGCACATCAGTTGGGAAAAAATTACGAAGAGTCTAAGCTGGTGAAGCAGACGCTGAGATCACATCCCCAGAGATTTTCCATTAAAGTAACAACAATAGAAGAAGTAAGGGACATGGCCACAATGACTTTGGATGAGTTTATGAGATCACTACAACCCATGAAATGACGTTGGAACATCCAAAAAAGGAGTTAGAATTCAAAAATTCATCATCAAGAAACAATCGTGATGGGGATATCGACGATGAAAATGAATACCTTGCTTTAATCACAAAGAATTTCTCAAGGATGCTGAAGAAAATGGTAAATAATAATTCTCAGGAAAGGTTTAATGGGAACAAATTGCGGTTTCAAGACTTTGGCAACAATCATGGACCGGGGATGGAGTAAATCACTCAATAATCCTCAAGAAATCAAAATGGTGAATTGAGGGAGTCGGGAAGGATACAGTGCAAAAAATGTGAAGGGTGTAGACATATCCAGGCTGAATGTGCCAACACTCGGAAGAAGCAAGGAAAATCATATGTTAATCCATGGAGTGAAGATGATGAAGAGGAACTGATCGATAATTATGTGGCTTTTGGAGCAAAGCTTTATGGAGATTCAGAAATTGTTACTAGATGTTCCAACACAGAGAAGGTATGTGAAAAATACTCCCCGAGTGGTGATGAAGACAGGATTGTGAGTGATGAGGATGTCTAATATGCTTATGAAAAGATGTATGAAATGTGGCTGAAAGTTGCTGGTGCCAACATACTCTTAAAAAGGGAGAAAATATTTTTAGCTAAAGAAGGAAGAAGGATGACATCCCTGGTGAAAGGACTCCAAAAGGAAATTGAGTTGTTAGAATTAAATTTGAGTTCGATGACAAAGATGGCTGAAGTTGCTGAGACGGCTATTAAAAGATTGAATTCTGGAAGAGCAAAATTGGATGACATTCTCACCATGGGTCAGAGTTCTGGAAATTGACAAGGGATAGGCTATGAAAAGCCATCTACCAGCACTGAGGTATTCAAAAAAGAGGTTCACGTTATGAGGAGAAAATGGCCAAAATACGCCCACGAAAAGCTTTAATGTGTGGTTACTGTACCTATCAAGGTAATGCAAAGAATTGTTGCTTTAAGCTTCTAAGAGATATTATGAATGGACTTCAGCCCCCAGCATGTTCGAACATGGATCAAGTGTAATAGTCAAGGATGGTCTGAAAGGTATGGATCCCTAAAACCTCTAAATTATGCTTTGTTGCTCACACTTCCCTTATTGCACATCATATGGATTCTTGGTACCTTGATAGTGAATACCTAAAGAATATCAAACCCTATGATGGTGGATTTGTTACATTTAGTGATGAAAAGAAAAGCAGAGTAGTTGGAAAATGTGAGTTGTTGATAAAGGGATTTCTAACCTTTACTGGTAGTCTGTTAGTGGAAGATCTAAAGGCTTATCTCCTAAGTTTTAGCCAACTGTGTGAAGTTTAATATGACCATGGAATTCCATAAAGAGAAGTGCATAGCAAACATGGCAACAACAAAGTGCTTACTGGTATTCGATCATCAGACAAATGTTACTTGTTGGAACAAGAAGTGAACTCCTTGAGTGTTGAATATGATGATTTAGATTGTACGGGTGACCATGTTTCAATATCGGGTGATTTCTCAGATCAGTGACGTAATGATGTTGGAACATCAGATGAGGTAGATTTTACAGATGAAGCTGATAACTCTTATAACTTCAGTAAAGTTGGAACACCGTCCTCCCCTAAACTCTCCCATGTTCCAACATCAGTGCATGTTGAATCAAGCAGAAGAAGGACTCGATCGATCCCTTGGGTTAACTATAGGGAACTTGTTGGTCTACAATTTTCTCTCCCTCATTCAACGCAAGAATTACAAAGAGGCTCTACTTGATAGGTATTGGAGTGCGGCAATGCAAGAATAACTTGGACAATTCAAATGCAATGATAATAAAACAAGGTTAACTTCTCAGGACTACACTCGGAATGAAGGAGTTGATTTTGATAAGACATTTGCACCAGATGCCATGTTAGAATCTATTTACATTTTCCTTGTTATTGCTTGTACTATGAATTTTACCTTGTATCAAATAGTTGTCAAGAGTTCTCTCCAAAATGGTGTGGTTAATGAGGAAGTATATCATCGACTCAAGAAAGCGTTGTATGGATCAAAACAAGCACCAGGGGCATGGCATAAACAACTTACTACCTTTCCTATTCAGAAAGGTTATTGTTGAGGGGGAGTAGATCGCACCTTGCTTGTATTTTTAGAATCATCAAATATAATGATTGCTCAAATCTATGTTGACGATATGATCCTTGGGTCTACTTCACCATCCTTGGTACAAGATTTTGTGACTTTGATGCAGGTTGAAGTTGAGATGAGTATGGTGGGAGTATTTGTAAGATTCCGGGTTGATCATGAGAAATCTCACTTGAATGCAGTCAAAAGGATAATTGATATGTTAGTGGGACTTCTGAGTTTGGAATTTGGTATTCTAAGAATCAAGAATCTCATATGGTTGGTTATAGTGATTCTGATTGGGCCGGTAATGCAGCTGATCGTAAAAGCACCACATGTGGATGTTTCTTTATTGGTGGAATTTGTTGTGCACAAGTATTATTGATGAAGAAAATGTTGAGTGATTATGGAATTAAATAAGGGCTTCTAACAGTGTTATGTGACAACAAAAGTGCAACTGACATCACAAAGAATCAAGTACAACATTCTCAGACAAAGCTCATTGATATAAGCCTTCATTTTATTTGAGAACTGGTTGAGAAGAAAGAAGTGGTCATTGACTATGTTCCAACATCAGAAACTTTTAAGACTCATTGAACTCTGCAACTTTTGAGATCCTCAGACAACACTTAGGTGTTTGTCGAATTTGAGGTATTTATTACTTTCTCAAGCTTTGTGTGATTTTTTTTTGTACAAACATTAGAAGAATACAAAAAAATGGGAAGGAGAAAAAGAAAATTTGGAGGCGTAGTTGTACATGTTGGACCCAGGTGTTGAAGATATTTTGGTGATTTATGTGATGACTAATTGGTGGAAAGATTCAGAGAATTTATGATAGGCATGCTAGTGAGGATAATTATGAAATGGTCAAGTTTGATCATGAGATGCACATGATGGTCGAATAGATCAGAGATATGGCTACTTCTAGTATTCTGGTTTAGGATAATGAGAAGTTGGAAGGTAATGATGCTGATCATGTTTCAACATAGAGTATGAGATAGGTAGAGAAGATGTCGACATGGAAATACATGAGCCTGGTGTGATTACAGATTCTGATGTTCAACATCAGTAAATGTGGCTGGAGAAGAGAATGATTTGAATGGTGAACAAGCCTATGTTACAACACCAGACATGGAGATAAGGGGAGAAAGTACTGATGAAGTGAACGAAGCTGAGCATGTGATGTTCCAACATCGATACAAATTAGAGGTTTTGATTCTGAAGCAATGAAGGGATCTTATATTCCAACATCAGAGAATGCGGGTAAAGTTGAGCGCTGCTATGTTCCAACATCTGGGACAGATGTTCCAACACAAGTTGAACTGATTATTGAAGGCACTACTGATTAGATTACAGAAGTAAAAGGAAGAGTACAACCAACAAGAAGAAGATTAAAGATGAAGAAGAATTTTAGCTAAGAGGACAGCTGGTCTGGTTGCATATGAGAAGTATAGATTTACAGCCTACACGAACTATTTGAGTTTCAAGACTGTTGCCTCAATCTACAAGGAATACAACTGAGAGATTGTAGAAGAATTTTATGGGATGCAACATCGATTCAGATTCTGAGTGATACAACAGAATTTACATCAGAGGCAAGGCAGTGAGACTTTCTGGAGATTGATCAATCAGTAACTTTGACTACCTACCCTCAAGGATTTAGAGACTGTTTATGCTGAGGACTTTGTAGTGAAGGACAATCAGATTCTATCAGAAATTAGTAGATGATTTTAGTCTCATTGGCCACTCAAGGGAACGCTACTACATCTAGGTTGACTAACAGACATTTTTGTCGATTCCAGATTTTTGTAAAATGTTGGATTTCCTCTTGAAATACTACAGCTCTTACTCGAGAAATGGTCAAACAAGAGGATATTTGATTTAAGACACATGCATGATCTGCCATGGAATCCTGAGGCTACAACTTCTGATGTTGATGAGAAGAAGATCAAGTTTGAGGCCATTAATGCAAAGTTGAGAGCTCTAGCCATTTAGATGGTAGCTTTGGAGGTAGAAAATGTCAGATCATATGAGGCACAAATAGCTGCTCCTAAAGAGGTTTAAAGGTTACGCTACGGTTATGTTCCAACATGGGCTAGATATTTGCTTCAGGGGGAGTTGTATTTACTGGATATTGTTCTTTGGTTTTTTGTGTATATTGTGTTTGGCATGTTTATGGTTCCAAGGGGGAGATATTTTGGATTTCTTGGATGACTTTATTGGCTCCGTTGGGTTGATGTTCCAACATACTTATTATTCCTGGATGTTAAGGGAGTTCTGGTATTCAGGGGGAGATATTATGTTCCAACATCCAAAGTAGTTTTCAGATATTGATGTTTGCATTTGCATAAGTTCTTGTGATGAAATTCCAAAAGGTGATTGGTTCACAAAATGCCAAAGGGAGGGGGGATTGTAAAGTTCATATTATCTAGTAGGCAATTTGTGGAAAATTATGTAAATGTGGTATTATTGAGTTGTAACATCAAAGAAGGAATTTGGTGATCTAAGGAATGGTTGAAGATGGAATTCAAAAAGAGTTATATTTTGTCCATTTGTATTGGAATCCAAGAAGAGTTATATTTCAACCAGTCGTATTTGATTGCAGAATATATCAATTCCTAAATTTATGGGATTTGATTAGATTTATGGATTTGGAATATTTGGTTATGGTTATGATATGGATGAAATAATCTATTTCCTTTCTTTAAGGGATTATATTTGGTAATTCCTATCTCCATGGATTTTACTGTAATCAGAATATTTTGTAGAGAATGAATTATATTCGCACAAGACTTCATGGGTGCAAAACTTTCCATGTTGAAACATATGGAAAGATGGGTTTAGATTTGTTATCCACATGAAGATATTGCATGGATATTATGGAAGTTTGGAAATTTCGCAATATATGACTGCGTGTGATTGAAGCATATTGAATTTATGAAAAATCTCAACAATTACGGAATTGGATTTATGGAATATTATAGGATAATTAAGATAAGGAAAATCTCTTTATTTAAGGGATTTGGATATGCTTCAGAATCAAATTTGAAAACGCAATCTTGTGAAGACAAATGTGGAGAATTCCAATCTACTAATGGTATATATATTGATGGACATTACGGTTGTACTACTCACGGATTTTATTGAAGAAAATTTGCATCCAGATTTTCATATCTTTCGATAAGTACTACAGAGCCATTCGTCTGTGTTCCAACGTGAACTTAAACTGTTGATCAAGTTCATAATCATATACCTTAATTACTCGGGAGGAGGATATCCGTCGTCGACGAGTTTCAAGGTCAAAAGGAGTATGATCAAGGCGGATTGGTAGCTAGGGGAGCTAGCAAATCCACACGTTGTAATTAGAACATATAAGTATAGTTGTATGGTGTGCATTGTGCTCTACCTTTCTGATTAGTGGATTTATTCTGAACTGGGCTGCAGATGTAGGTGGATTTCACCGAACCGTGTAACCAATTCTCGTGTGTTCATGCTTTACTTTATTGAATACTTGGTTAGATAGGATGTGTTGGAACACAGTAGTAATTAGTGAATTAATTAGGTAAAACCAAATTTCAATTTGCATGTGTTATGAAGACAACTTGGTGCTTGAAGTACAACTCATAGGTTCTTCAACTACCTCTTGTAAGTGATTCAATTGTAATCTGTAGGTGTTTCTTTTATAACTTGTGTGCTACGAAAATAACTTGGTGCTTAGAGTACAACTTGCAGGTGCTTTAACTATTGCTTGTAAGTGCTTCGAATAGACCTATATGTGCTTCTTTTATAGCTTGTGTGTGTTTCGAATAGATCTATATGTGCTGAAAGTACAACTCATAGATGCTTCAACTACCGCTTGTAAGTGCTTTAAATGTAACTAGCATTTGTGCTTCTTTTATATGCTACGAAATAATTTGGTGCTTAGTGTATACCTCGTAGGTGATTCAATCGTTGCTTGTAAGTGATTCATATGTAACTAGTAAGTGTTTCTTGTATAACTTATGTATGCTACGAAAAGTCGAGAAAAACTTGGTGGTTAAAGTATAACTCATAGGTGATTCAATAATTATCTGTAAGTGTTTCAAATAGAATACATGGGTGATTTGCTCATAATTAAAAAAAATCCTAACATAACTATAAATATCAGCCTTTTGAATTATAACTAATGATAGGCTTTGTTGTGGGAAATTTTCAAGTTGTAAGAACAACACTAGAATGACGAATTTTTATCGGCGGAATGCCTAATATAAATTATTTTTCCTCTTTTATCATATGAAAAAATTTGTTGGAGGTTCAAGAGCTTTTCACTCCAAAGATAGCACCCCATTATTGAAAAAAGGAGAAGAAAAAAGAAGACTGGGGAATGGCGGAGCATTCGGAAGGGGATAAATGGCCTACTGCATGATTTTTTTGAGATTCCTTATTTGTTTTATTATCCATTTTCCAGGATTTTAATCTGTATTATCCTTTGTACATTTACATAATTGAATCGGAACCATTGGATTGAATAATTGAATGACTAAGATTCATTCTCACATTAAAGGAGTGTTGTCACGTTAAACTAAAGTACAAAGAAAAAAGTCCAAAAAACACAATATTGTTCATATTACTCATATCCAAGTGAATGTCTGAGAAAATCATTCGTCCACGTCTTCATGTGCCATTGCTTTGATAGAAGTTCCACGTACATTTGTTTACTTATTTCTTAAGTATAAACTTATCAGCAATTGTTAAAATTAATGTCTGTATTATCCTTTGTACATTTACGTTCGTTGGTTCAACATCCGGAGCCTGTAAGACGGTTGATCAGCCCAATGAGGTGGTCCACGCAAGGTATAGATGTGGTCCCGCTAGATGTATGACTGTATAATCCATACAATAATTTGAACAATTAACGAGAAGTTAATATGGCAGAAAGAGTTAAACAATTTTTGTTTGACAAGCTAGTCATTCAGACTTAGCGTCTACATCATCTGCATCATCCAGTATATTACAGAGTCATGAAATACAACAAGTTTTACCAAATCAAAGTATCAATTCAGTTTACCAGCATGGCATATTAGATTTCAGTAAATCATATTCGATTAAAATTCATGAAAAAGTACTTCCAATGAATCAAGAATTTCAATCCATAAAATTACTTTCACCAATGGCTATTATCAAATATAGAACCCAAAATTATAGGTTTTTACGTTTTGGACTAATTCAAGTAGCTTTACATCCCTTAGTAAGATTAGGAATTGATACTCCCATTTTTATGGCATTAAGAGATGATAGATTAATTGAATATAAGGATTCCATATTAGCAATGATTCAAACTAATATTTGTAATGGTACAATAAGATTTGATTGCTTTCCAAACTATTATGTTAGTCTAACAGATCCACATATAATGGATTCATTAAAGTTAGATATCCAGTTAAAACATGATAAAATAGTTAAAGAAACTGAACATTTTGTCTTAATTTATAGAGTCTATTTCAAATTAATGAAATCCATGATTCCAACAGCATTAAGATTAAATCCTACAGAAAAGGATGAATCAGTTTTTGTTACTACAAATTCTGACAATACCAAAATAGAAACACCAAAATTACTAAGATGGAATGAAGTAACTATTCCAGAAAAGATAGTTACTATAAGACCACTAAGTATACAAACAAATTCAAAACTAACGGAACCCTCAGTAATTGAAGAATAACAGGATGGAAAAGTATTCATAAAATTCAATAGGTCGATGTCTAGTAGATATACAGAAAAATATAAACCTACTTTTGGTCAATCATCTAGGCATTCAAACCCAGATAGTTATCAATCACATAGGCATTCAACATCTGACCTCCCTTCAAATTTTCAAGATTCAAGAATTAGATATTCCACCCCATTACCAGAAATAATTCTAGATTCCAATTCTTCAGTTGGTTCACCCACATATAGTCAAATGAGAAATTCGGAACTAAACATGATGACTATTATTAAAGAATTTTCCATAGATAAAGAATATTTAAATAATGACTATTACAATATCGAAAACATCCAATGTAGATTATGGTTTGAAAAGTTTGATACAGAGATCAAAGAAAAATTTAAACAAGAATTTTATACATATCTAAATGAAAAAAGGATTAGGAAAATGAAATTTTTTATATGGTTAGAATATTACTTAAAGATTGAAAACCTAATTAATGGAAATATATTAGAAGAAATTCCAGTAATTAATGTTCAATCTAATTTATATAAAAAATGGAAAGTACAAAACAACATAGTTATAAGTTTCATCCATCCCCCATTAAAAAATATAGAAATTATTATAGATAATGAAGCAATAATTGCTTCACCTTTCAAATTAGGAAGAACTGAGATAGACACAGTAAATACAGAGGATATCAAAAAGGTTTATCAACAAAATAATTATTCAAATCAATTATTACATACCATAGCTAACCAAGTAGATTTCATATCAACTAAGTTAGATAATAAAGACAGATTCCCAAATGAGACTTCAAAACCACATTTTCAAGTATCTTCATTTCCAAAACAAATGGAAAATTCGGTATCATTAAATAAAAAGGATAAGGCTAGTACTTCTAGAAATATAGGAGTATTATCTCAAATAAATCCACAAGATTCAAATACATCAAGTTCATCTTCTGAATCAGAGGAAGAATCAGATGGCCAGTTAGAACATCAATTAAGTATGATAGAACAACAGTTTCAAGATTATTCAGAACAATCTAGTGATAAGACTCACTTACAAATAAATAAGATGCATAGGTTTCGAAACAATTGGAGGAACAATAGAACAAAAAATTATTATCCTAGACCTACTCCACCTGATATTCAATATGAAGAACAACATACTACATTAAACAGTTATGATGGTTCATCATTACATCAATGGAATATAGATGGTAAATCAGAATATCAAATATTAAATATATTACAAGAAATGGGTATTGCCAGAATGGCCTACAAAGCTAAACTTAATATATCTGAACTAAACTTAGTAATGTTATTCGTAACAGGATTTACAGGACAATTAAAAGGATGGTGGGATAATCATCTTACATTAGGAGATAAGCAATCCATTGTGAATCATGAATCAGAAGAAGCTCACGGTGAAGGTGATAATATTGAATATGTGATGGTCCAAGATGGTTCAGTATATTTAATATATGTAATTTCAATGTACTTTATAGGAAACCCGGAAGAGGAATTAACCAGTTCAAAAATTTGTTTAACAAATTTAAGATGTCCATCTTTAACTGATTTCAAATAGTATAAAGATATATTCCTAACTCAAGTATTAAGAAGAACAGATTCAAATTCCTCATTTTGGAAAGAAAAGTTTATTACAGGATTACCAAATTTATTTTCTCAACGAATAATTACTAATTTACAAAAATCATTAGGAACTGAAAAGATAGATTACAATACTTTAACTTTCGGACAAATATTTGCTTTTGTTAAAAAAGAAGCTTTAACATTATGCCAAGATTTAAAAATCCAACATAAATATGGTTCAGAAAGAAAAGAGATGGATCACTTTGTCAACAATTTGGTATTATGGGTATCAAACCACCATCATCTCAACATAAGGAAAAATATAACAAATCTAAAAAGTATAAGACTAAAAAACATTACCGTAAAGATAAATATAAAAATTCTAAAAATTATAATCAAGAACATAATAAGAACTTTTATAAAAGAACTAATAAATTTAAATATATTCAATGCTATAAATGCAAAAGATTTGGTCATACCGCATCCCACTGTAAGACTGAGAAAAAGTTTAATTCTTTATTTGCAGAAGAATCAGATTTAAAGAATAAATTATTATCATTATTAATCGATGAATCAGATAGTGACAAATCAGATTATGAATCTAGTTCAGATAGCTCAAATAATTCAGAATTCTGTCAATGTAAGATTCCAACGATTAATATGTTAAACAATTCAACGAATAATAGAAAAGCATTATTAGAAATGATTGATAGATTAGAGGATTCACCAGATAAGAAAGAGTATTTAAACAGGATTAAAGAATTAATAAAAGAGGATGACAAACCACAAATAATAGAAGCCTTTAGTTTAAATAAAATTGTTAAAAATTATTCAGAGATAGATAAAAAGAAACCAGCACGGTCTGATGACCTACGAGCTGAGATAAATAATTTAAAAATGGAGATTAACTCAATCAAACATGTATTGAATTCTTTAAAAGAAAAAGATTTAGAATTAGAATTAAAGTTTGGCTCCAGGAACCAGAAAAGCATGGACACACCTTCTAGTTCAAGAGTCAACGACGCTCAAACAGATGATCGATTCTTCAATATTATTAATAAAATAAATATGGAAAAATGGTACTCTTTAGTAACCATAGGATTTGAAGATTTTAGTATTACCATAATTGCATTAATAGATAGTGGAGCAGATTCATCATGTATTAGATCGGGCATAATCCCAAGTAAGTATTTAGTTAAGACTAATGAAAAACTAGCAGCAGCAAATGGCACTCCAATGTCAATCAATAGAAAGTTACCTAATGGTTTTATATGTAATAATAATTACTGTATTAAACATTCATTTCTCATACTAGAAAATATAGCATATGATGCAGTATTAGGAAATCCATTTTTATATCAAATAACCCCTTTCAAAAAGACTCAAGAAGGAATAACCACTAAAATATTAGGTAAAAAATTATTATTCCCATTCCTTGACCCACCCAGTCAAATAGAATTAAATATATTACAAACAAATTCTATATATAGAAAGATATGTTTACTAAATACAAAGCAAAAAGATATTACTTTCTTAAAAGAAGAGTTAAGTTATTCAAAACTAGAAGAACAGTTAAGTAGTAAAGTCATACAAGAGAAAATTGCAAGAATAGAGAAAGAATTTAAAACCCAAGTCTGTTCAACACATCCCACTGATTTTTGGGATCAAAAGAAACATGTGGTATCACTACCCTATGAAAAGGAATTTAATGAACAAAACATTCCGACTAAATCTATGCCAATTCAAATGAATGCAGACTTAGTCGAATTATGCATACAGGAAATTCAGAGTCATTTAGAAAGAAAATTAATTAGGAAAAGCAAATCCCCATGGAGTTGCTCAGCATTCTATGTTAATAAACAAGCAGAAAAGGAAAGAGGAATTCCTCGATTAGTAATAAATTATAAACCATTAAACAATGTATTACAATGGGTTAGATACCCTATTCCAAACAAAAGAGATCTAATTAATAGATTAGTAAATGCAAAAGTATTTTCTAAATTTGATTTAAAATCAGGGTATTGGCAAATTCAAATCAATGAAAAGGATAAATATAAAACAGCATTTGTAATTCCATTCGGTCAATATGAATGAAATGTCATGCCATATGGATTAAAAAATGCACCATCAGAATTCCAAAAAATCATGAATGACATATTCACTCCTTACTCCAAATATGTTATAGTATATATTGATGACATATTAGTCTTTTCTGATTCAATAGACAGCCATTTCAAACATTTAAATATATTATTAAATATTATTAGGAAAAACAGATTAGTTATATCGGAACCAAAAATGAAATTATTTCAAACAAAAATAAGATTTTTAGGATATGATATTCATTTAGGAAAAATCAAACCAATTCAACGAGCTATTGAGTTTGCTAATAAATTTCCAGATAAAATAACAGATAAGAATCAATTACAACGATTTTTAGGATGTATAAATTATATATCAGATTTTTTCCCCAAATTAAGAATAATATGCAAACCATTATATGAAAGGTTAAAAACTAATCCACCTATGTGGACAGAGGAACATACTCAAATTATTAAAACAATGAAATTACAAGCCAAATCATTACTATGTTTAGGCGTTTCACATCCATTAGCATTTATGATTATCCAAACAGATGCATCAGATTTAGGTTATGGAGGAATACTAAAGCAATTGCATTTCGAAAAAGAGTCAATAGTTAGATACCACTCAGGGTTATGGACAGGAGCCCAAATCAATTATTCAACTGTTAAAAAAGAAGTTTTATCTATTGTTTTATGTATTTCAAAATTTCAAGATGATTTATATAATAAGAAATTTTTATTAAAAATAGATTGTAAATCGGCTAAAGATATTTTACAAAAAGATGTAAAAAATTTAGTTTCAAAATAGATTTTTGCTAGATGGCAAGCTATTCTTTCTGTTTTTTATTTTGACATAGAATTTATTAAAGGGAAGGATAATTCTCTCCCAAATTTTCTAAGTCGTGAATTCCTTACATGAAGACATGAGTAAACATTCAAGTTCATCAAGTTCCTCAAATTCAAAATTAACCACAGATTATGCAATTCCAAAGCATTTGACACTAAAAACACCAACACCAGATTATCCTCCTCTCACTTATTCCACAGTAGCCCAAAGTCCATATTCCAGATTGATTCATACTCCATTATTAACTCCAAATTATACCGTTCTCACTCCACAAAAGCCAACTACTCAAATCCCCAGTAAAAAGCCTATTCCTTCAACCTCAAGCCCCAGCCAATCTTCTTAGTTTGACAAACCTAACCCAGAATATATTCTAATGACTCAATCCCAGACAGAACCAGATATCCCTCAACTAAAGTCATTTGTATCCAGTATATTCATGCCAACATGTTTATGGTTGGCAGATGACATCAACAAGACTCAAAATTACTATGAGCTGATTCTAGTAGATACCCAGTCCATTGAGATACAACATGTACAAAATAAACAGGATCCCAGTAGAATTGACTATTCCAAAATATATATTAAGCAAGTGCTTCGTCCCAGCCATTTCCAAAATATTCATTCTAATAGACATTTTTCGGTAAATTACTTCCCCACCGGATTCAACTATGCTGATTATATGCAAGCCTGGTATAGAGTTTTCTATATTAGGTCCTTTGACCATTCATAGTTCATTAATTTCCACCAACAATTTAGTGGATATATTCCAATGTGGTTCTATGATTGGTGGTCAACATTAGGACCATCAAGAGAAATACTTCCCATTCCAGTTGCAGAAGGATTAGAAACATTCCACAAGCTTAGCAAGTGCCAACCTTTTGAAAAAGAACTCTTATTCCATTCCACATTCAGGGTTCCATGGATTCTTGCCTGGAGCTTTCAGATCAAATCCATATTTCCAAACAAGTCATTTTCCCTCATTCGACAATTCAGAATTAAATGGTGGAACAATTACAAATCTGAATTCTGTTCAGTCAAAGCAGTGACCCATTACTTACAAACCGATGAAAAACTGAGAATTACATTCTCGACAGAAGACTGCATTAACACAATTCAAGCCAAAAACCCAATTCAAATTGCCTTAAGCATTCAACCAACCATTCGGAGTCCCATTCAACCAACCATTCGGAGTCCCATTCAACCAACCATTTGGAGTCTCATTCCAAGGCCATTAAGTGTTCAACCTATTCAATCTACACCAGCAACAAAGGATGAAGATGATGAAGAATTCCAGAATCTATTAGCTGTTTACAAAAAGATCAAAAGCCGAAAGGCCACCATAGAGGTAAAACCAGAAGACATTCCAGATGATGATCCTATTGGAGGTCAAGACCCATTTAACTTCTAAATTCAGCACTCAATAGAAGCACTCAACAGACAGTCAGTCATGGAGGGTCCCAAACTCCAATCTGACATTTACTCAAAATACGCAAGCAATGACGAATTCAAACACTCAACAATAAAGCAAGACTTAGTGGCGAGTCCCACACTCCACTACCACCACTCAAACCAAGCAACAACCGACAAAAGATAGTGGGGGTCCCACACTCCACTATAATTCAAAAACAACCATGTGACTCATCAATTCACCACACGGACTTCAAATTTCATTCACTTCAATGTAATCGATTAGATATCCGCCTCTATAAATACAGAGGCCTTAGTTCATTATTCAGCACGCTTGAATTATCGCCCTTTCACATTTTCTTACAACCACCTCCATCTAAGTTCAATGTTCATACTTGAACTTCCCATGTATTACCAGCCTACCCACTTCATAAATCTCAGCCAATAAAAAGAAATCATTCCAGTATTTTGTAAGTTATTTCTTAAGTACTTAATTGCTCTTTTATGTTATTTACTCTTTAATCCTACTTAATTTTATTACGATGTACTGTTCACATTTACTGTTCACAATTACTGTTCACATTTTACTATTCACTAATGATGGTTACTGTTCACTAATTTTACTATACATGATTACTGTTCACATTTGCTATTCAAGATTGTTGTTCACTGTTTACTATTCATGATTACTGTTCACGTTTACTGTTCACGTTTACTGTTCATTATTTCTATTTTTCAACAAATTATATATGCTCCTGTTCATTAGCCTAAATGGTGTGTATATATGTGTGCGTGTATATATATATCATTAAATTAAAGTTCAAAGAAAAAAGTCCAATAACCACAATATTGTTCATAGTACTCGTATCCAAGTGAATGTCTTAGAAAATCATTCATCCACGTCTTCATGTGCCATTGGCATAAATAAACTTGAACGCAGTACGGGCGTCGGTCGCCTCAAGCAGCTCTAAGAATATCTTACTAAAAACTTCTTAAGATTGCCCCTCTAGTTCTGCCCGGACCTTCCATCTCAGAATTTTTTAAAACTCTCTCGGGTTTTTGCTCTTTGTGTAATTTGTTAAAATTGAACCCTACTTAGAAAACACTTTCCACCTTTTGATTAGAGAGCTTTGTTCAATCGAACTTTGGATCAGCTTATTGGGAAACCCACTATTTTTACAAGCGTAGAAGTGAACCCCCCTATGTTTTAACTTCATTCTTACATCTATTTCATAGGTACTGTATTCAATTATATTTTGAGAGCTTGATTGTTTGGTGCTTGATACCAAAACTTCGGATGCAATTGTGCATGGTCCTGGTATTTGGAAACAGTGGTGGAGGATGCATCAGTCTTTTTTTTTGTTTGAAATTAGTTTAGAGAACGCATTCTATGAATGCGTCCTCTGATTTTTCAAAAAAAATTTTGAAAATCCGTATGCATCCTCATCATAATTAAATTTATTTTTGCAAAAATTCAGAGGACGCATTCGATGGCTCGAGGGCTCCAGCACTCGAGGTAGGAGGATCGAGCGCTCGAGGCAGGAGGTAGGAGGTTCGAAGGCTCGAGGCAGGGATTTCGAGATCTCGAGGCGGGGTTCGAGGGCTCAAATGCGTCATCTGAAAACTTGATTTAAAAAAATTCCAACAACTCTGAGGACCCATTCACAGAATGCGTCCTACATTTTCTCTTACAAAAAAATTAGATAACCATGAGGATGCATTTCGTAAATGCGTCCTCTTATTTTCACAGAAAAAAATCTAAAAACATGAGGACGCATTCGCTGAATGCTTGCTTCCATCTTCTGAAAACATGAGGGCGCAGCCTTTCTTCCATCTTCTGGAGGCCGATTTCTTCAATTTCATTAACAATCCACCAATGAATTATGGTTTCATGGATTCTACTCTGGATTCCGCACAAAACTATATGCAATTCGTGGTGAGTTTTTGATCTAAATCGGCTTTGGAGTAGGGTTTGAATTCGGCAAAGAGGGTTCTTGGTGGATCTTGATCGTGAATTGGATTTGGATTGAGGATACAGATTCGGATCTGGAATTGGGAGGGTGATCGAATTGGTCTCTCATCTAAATCCTTGTTCGAGAAGGAGATTTGATTGAAAAACTTAATCTTTCTTCGATTTGGATTGGGATTTGGTTGTGCAAAGGAGTATAAAGGTTTTGATTATAATTTTTAGCACGAATTATAATCAAAGTCCTACACTTTGGTTCGGATTCAGCACAAAGTTCGGAGGATTTGATCGGAATACAACTTCGGACGCAAGACTTTAATTCGGATTGCTTGGAGATTGAGGTTTCCACGGTTTCCAGGTTTATTCGATCCTTCTTCTTGAGTCTTGTTTGTTTTTCAATTTGAAGCATGATTCTATGTGTGCGAGCATCCGATTTAGTGCTTAAACGAATTCGGTTTTAAGGTTACATCTTGAATTCGATTTCACATAGGGTTTAATCGGTTTTGATTCAAGTTTTGCTATTGCTTGATTTTGAATCCGGTTTGACTATTGGTGGATTACGGTTTTGTTAAACTTTAGAGTTCCTCGGTTTAGATTGCAAGCTTTGCTTTTGATTCTTGATTCCTCGTGTGTTTCTGATTGGTGTGTTTCCGATCGGATTGATATTGCTTGTTCTGTGATTTTGGTTGTTTTGGTGAATCCGATCTGTTTTATCGGAATTCATCCATAACAATGGTGAAGAATGTGGGGAATACTTCGGGTCAAGAGAACAACATCCACGTGATTGGAATGATCCGAAATTAGAGAGGAGAAGGAGATGGGATGATCCTGAAATTCTAATGAATAAGTCGGACATTGTAGTTGTTGCAAACAATGGAGATAGTGTCGATTTTGTGCTCACTGATGAAGAAATTCATAAGGATCTACATAAGCCTTTTTTCGGATTCTTGGGTGTGTTTCCGGGTTTCTTTCCAGGTATGTATGCCATTCGTACATTGTTGGTAGCGAAGTGGGAGGTGCAGTGTAATGTTCAGACCAAGCAGAATGGATACGTCATGTTCAAGTTCAACAGTGCAGAGGATAGAGACAAGGTGATGAATGGTCCTGACCATTATCTCCATGGGAAGAAGTTGTTCATGATGCTAGTTGATGAATCTGGGCAATATGATGCGACCATCCAAGCCACTAAACCAGTTTGGTTAAGGATGGAACACTTGCCAAAGGCATATTGGCACAAGAAGTCGTTAGAGAAAATTGCTACTTCACTAGGAGAACCTATCCTTATGGACAATGGTACTCTTGAGTTAAGGGGCTATTACGCACGCCTCTTGGTATGGATTGATACATCAAGAAAGCTTAAGGAGGAGGTGACTTTTCGTGTTCCATCTGGTGAATTGTTTGTGCAAAAGATCATCTATGATTATTGCAGAGCTTGGTGTACGAATTGTGGTGAAAACAATCATCTCATGGAAGAGTGCGATGATTATTGGAATGCTAAGGAGACACAGCAAATGAAACCTACGGCCGAGAGCAAAGTTGTGAAGGCGAAGGGTAAGAAAAACACGAGAACTCGGTTCAATGATCATGTTTGGGTTCGAAAGATGCAAACTGAAACCATTGGAGATAACCAAAACTCAAATTCGGTTGGAGGTAATGAGAATGTGACCATTGAGGATGCCTCTTCGGACAATGAGGAGGTAGAAAGGCAAAGGAAAGGGAAAGGAAAAGTGGTTGAAAGCATAGTCAAGAATATTGAGAGATTTGGAAGTCCAAGAAAAGGGCCAGGAATAATCATTCGGGGAATGCAGGATGAAGATAACCAGGCCGTTGTTGCGCTGCCTGCAGCACCAACGCCTGTAGCCGTAAGCACTGGTGCTGCAAGCACAGGCGCTGGAATTCGTGGCGTGGGCGCAAAATCAAGCCAAACAGCGCCTGGAGATGCTGGCGCTGGACACGGCGTTGGCACCAAGTCTACTCAAGCACCGTCCGGAGCTGCTGGCGCTGGAAAACAAGCACAAATAGCGCGCGGTAGAAGCACTGAGCGCAAGCAATCCAGCACTCGTTCGGCCAAGGAACCCGATAGAAAACAGCAAGCGTTTGGAGATGATGATAATCCGATTGAAGGGGCGGGAAAATTGCCTAAGCAGATGATTCATCCGGATGCTCGGGGCTCTAAAATACCAAGATTACATAGGAGTAAGAGTAAGAGTAGACCTCCCTCCGCATCAGGGGTTTTGACTAGGTCTAGAAGCAAGAGTAGGACTCGATTAAATGAGCAAGGGAAGGGTATCCAGAAACCTTTTCAGCGAATGCTATCAGCCACAAGGAGTCATTCAGATAGTTCTGGAAGTAAATCAACTGAAGGCGGCGGTCCGAAGCCACAAGGGACCTCTGTTTCCCAATGAATACATCAGCAATGAATGTCAGGGGTCTATCGGCCCCTGTAAGAAGGAGGTGGGTGAAAAATATCATCTCCATGAATAGAGTTGGACTGTGTGGTTTGTTGGAAACGAAAATGGAGGATAAGGTATTGCGCATTTTTCTGAAAAGTTTTAAGGGATGGAAGTTTACGCACAATTTTGAACTGTGGCAGAACTCGAGGATATTAATCATCTGGGATCCGAAAGGCTTCTTGGTTGATGTTCTAGGGAAAACGCCGCAATGTATTCATCTGAAAGTTCGTAATCTTGCTTCTGGTATTGAGTTTTTCTGCACATTTGTGTATGGGCATAGTGAAGGACGTTTGGCGCGTTTACCACTATGGGAGGAATTGAAGTCGTTTGGAGCTAGCCTGAATGCGCCTTGGATGGTTCTTGGTGACTTTAATGCAATTCTTAGTGTTGAAGATCATTATGGGACTAATGTACCTAGTTTGTATCCGATGAAGGAATTTCAGGATGTTTGTGTAAAGTGTGGACTTAGGGATGCACCTGCTTTGGGAGAGCACCTAACCTGGCATAGTGCGGATTGGAAGATTTGGAGGAAGCTGGATAGAGTACTTTTGAATCACGGTTGGGATGAAGCTGCTTGTCGTACAACCTTCTTACCAATCTCGGCTCAATCAGACCACTCTCCCATGGTGGTGGATATGTCGCAAGAGATAGATGGAAAGGGAAGGCCTTTTCGCTTCCAGAATATGTGGTTGGGTCATCCGAATTGTGGACAAATTGTAGAAGATTATTGGAGTCCGTCGGTTGAAGGGACTAAGCAGTTTTCGGTGATCAGGAAATTATTTCGTATGAAATACCCCTTGAAGGAATTGGGTCGACTTGATTTAAGCCATATTTCCAAGAAGGCAAAGGCTGCGGATGCAGAGTACAACAAGGCTTTTGATGAATTCGATGCTAAGGATGCCTCGGAGGATGATGTTGCGGCATTGCGTAAATTGAAGAAGCAAGCAATGTTGTTCTATTTGGCGGAGTCTTCTTTTCTTGCGCAAAAGGGAAGGATAAATCATATTACTCAGGCGGATAAAGGGATCACAGTATTTTCACTCTATGGTCTCTGCACGAAAAGGAGGTGGTATCCCTGCAATTATTGATAGTGACAATCGGATAGTTACTTCCAATAGTCGCAAGGGAGAGTTATTTGCTGAGTTCTACAAAGGACTATTCGGTATGAAGAAGGACAGATTGGCCACGGATCCGAGCATATTTGATGCGAGTACGAAGATTACCGAAGTTGAAAGAGCCTACTTGGATCAGGATGTGGCGAGTATTGAAGTTAAGCAGGCGCTATTTGCAATGGCAGATGATAAGTCTCCGGGTCCGGATGGCTATACGGCAGGATTTTTTAAGAAGCAGTGGAACACAGTGGGAGAGGAAGTTACGGCTGCAGTACTTGAATTCTTTCAGACAGGTGACATTTTGGCGCAGCTTAATCACACTGCGGTGGCCTTAATTCCGAAGAAGCCGGATAATCTGAAGGTCGGCGACTTCAGACCAATTGTGTGCTGCAATGTGGTCTATAAAATTATCACGAAAATTATGGCGAACAGGATTGAAGGTATTTTACCAGGTATTATTGACCCTAGTCAGGGAGCATTCGTGAAGGGCAGAAATATTTCCGACAATGTCATGTTAGCGCAGGAATTTGTCCGGGGATATGGAAGAGCTCGCAATTCGCCCAGATGTATGATTATGGTGGATCTTCAAAAGGCGTTTGATACAGTCTCTTGGGATTTCTTAGAAGAAGTTTTACTTGGACTAGGATTTCCGGAAAGGCTAACAAACAGAATTATGACTTGTGTGTGCACTTCTTCGTTCTCGATTGCAGTCAACGGTAAACTGTGCGATCACTTTCAGGGACAGAGGGGTATTCGTCAGGGTGACCCTTTGTCGCCTCACCTGTTTGTGATCTGCATGGAGTATTTCTCGAGATTACTGAAAAGGAGGACGGCATCTAGGCATTTTACATTCCATCCGAGATGCGAGACCCTTCGGATCACGCATTTGGCTTTTGCATATAATCTCATGCTCTTTTCTAAGGCGAACACGAGTTCAGTACATATACTCATGGACGCCTTGAATGAGTTTGAGCGCACTTCGGGTTTGGGAATTAATGCTGCAAAGTCGAAGTTCTTTGGGGTTGGTATAAAGGAGGACTTGAGCTTCACAGGTATTCCTTGGGCGACATTCCCCGTTAGATACCTAGGCGTGCCACTTGATTCCAGCAAGTTGAAGGTGACACAATTCGGTACTCTATTGGGAAAGGTAGATTCGGAAATAGCTAAATGGAAGGGCCATACCCTCTCATATGCAGGCAAATTGGAACTTGTGAGATCAATCGTTGGAGGTATTGCGGGATTCTGGATTCAGAATTTTGTTATACAAACTACGGTAATGGATGCTCTCGAACAGAAATGTAAAAAGTTCTTATGGGGAGGTAAACATAAGGCGAAGGTTGCATGGAAGAAACTTTGCGCGCCTAAGTCTTTTGGAGGCCTCGGTTTGAGGGACTTTGTTACGTGGAATCGGGCTTCAATGGCTAAAAGGCTGTGGGATGTTCACTTGAAAAAGGATAGCCTTTGGGTCCAATGGATTCACTCGTACTACCTTCAGGGAGTAGATTTTTGGGGATTAAATCCGAGAATTGCAAATGGTAGATTAGGAGAGCGATACTCGAGCTACTTTGGTGACCTCTGCAAACTCAGGGATGAATTGTTCACAATGTTTAATGGTGATTTGCAAGAGGTAATCGGCCATCTTGGCGTTTGGTCTGGCTCGGGAAAGTTTACTAATGCAGCTTATCTTCATATGCATCGTCATAGATACCCGAATGTTTATGATGTTGGACGATCAAGTGAAAGGGTTTTCAACAGTATTTGGCGTGGGTTTGTTCCGCCGAAATTCTCATTCATCACTTGGTTGGCGGTCATCCAGAGACTTCATACTAAAGATAAGCATCGGATGGAGGAAGGGGATAGCATGGAGAAGGTATGTACTTTATGCCATTTGGAAGAGGAGACAAATGAGCATTTGTTTTTCAAGTGTGAATTTTCTGAGGCTGTTTGGGGGCGTATTCGTACTTGGATTGGTTTAAGGAGACGAACTAATTCAATCCCAAGTTCCATGACTTGGGTGAAGAGGCAAATTAAAGGCTCCAAGTTGCGAAAGAAGTTTGGTATACTAGCCTTGATCACCACGGTTTATCGCCTTTGGAGGGAAAGGAACAATGTGGTTATGGATGGTGCTCAACCAAGTTTGGAAAGAGTGGTGAAAATCATCATGAAGGATTGCTACATGGTGATGAATAGGCTATTTCCGGATGAGCACCTGTTTTAAATGGAGAAGCTGCTTGGATTGAAGGGTGCTGGCGGCAATGTATCGGGTGCTTCACATTTCGGGTCAAGGTGCTTCATTCCTGGCGCTGTGCTGGCGTCAGGTGTTGTGCTGGAATTCGTCACGGTCGAAGGGATGCAGGACGCCAGTAAGGGAGATGGTTTAGGCGATTCAAGGCTGGAACGGTGTGTCACGGTTTGGATCTTCTGGCACGGTTTTCAGAGATGGTTGATGCGGTTTTCAGCACCGGGAGAGGCTGTTTTGTGCTCGATGGAGTCCTGAATGGCCTACGGTTTTTCTTGGACTTCTTTTGGCACTTGCAGCTCGGTATTCAGGAGGAGGCAATAGGTTTTAGAGTAAGGATTTCCGTCCTCATACTCTTTCTCCTAGGCCTAGTTTTTACTACTGATTTGACGGTTATTTATGCGCTCTATGCTCGCGCTACACTCTGTGTTAAAATAGCATATAGCTGTCCATTTGCTCAAAATGGAGTGGGCGAGTACATACTCGCCACGCTTGGTGCACGCGGTATAAGTGCATCCATTCTCACATCTTTCGGAAGTTGGTTTTACTGGGAGACACTAAGGTTGGAGGCACGGCCTCATTAATCTTTGCCCATAGGATCAACTTCGGTGCAAAAAGAGAATGCCAGAAGGCCAACAACATCCCTTTTTCTTCATTTTAGGGATGTATATGGTAGAAGCTGCTGTCCATTTGGTTCATCGGCTTCAACTTTCATGCGACATCCAAGACCCGAGACATCCTCGGCTGCATTAGGATATCCTTATCATCTTTTCTTGGACCTTAGCCCCTTCATCAACGTTCCAGCACCTACATTAATTCAAGACCCGAGACCCTACTTCTCGGCTGCATTTTGGAAATTGTAATGAAGAAGGCCCCATTTGTTAGGGGTAGAAGCGGATTTGTTTATGGGTAGTGAGTTTGTTCTCACCCCATCATTTCGTTTAGGTTATAGCCTGTGTTTTTCCAGGTTGTTTTGTGCTCCCTCTGCTCGCCTATCTTGCATTGGGTTGGTTGTTATTTTATTTGGACATAAGGGGGGGGGATGGTAGAATGCTGTCCTACGGACTTACATTCTTCTATTCCCCCCTACCTCTTTTGGACTTTACTCCTTCGGCTTACTTAGTAGCCTAAGGTTGGATTCTTTTGTATTTGGTGGGGTCCTTTTCGGGCTCCACTGCAGGTTCCACCGTCTATACTATTTACCTATTTACGTCGTAATAATAGAATTTTCCCTTACATTTTCCATTTAAGGTATAGAGTGATAAATCCTTTGAAAAACACCATCGCCAATCAATGAAAGGTTTTTTTTACGTTCAATCAATCTACGTAGCGTGAATTGATCCCTAAGGAACCCGCAAAAGGACTGCCGTCGGATGGCCTAATAAATCCCCTCCTCCCCTCCGGAGGCGGTTTATGTTTTTTTTAAAATTGATCATTTTGTAGTTTTGGTCACAAGTAATGGCGTTGGGCAGTTCTAAATGCGGAGCTTTTATGGGTGACATGCATAAATAGTTTGGTTAGTGCACATATTTCGCCAATAAACTCCTACCCATCCCTAACCAAAGTAGTTTAAAATTAAGAAAAAGGAGATTAACAATAAATAAAATTCCCAAAACAAAAAAAACCAAACCGAAATTCCTAAAATAAATGGCAAGGCACAGAAAACCCTGAATTGGTCCAACCATCATGCATGCAAGAGATCCAGAATCCCTTAATGCGTTTGCAGCAAAATGGCAGCTTCATTTGAGCTTAGTCATGGTTTCCCAGAATATACCGACGTCAGTACATCGCAGGCGCGGATCCACAATGCAGCTGAGAGTTTTCCGCTGTAAGTTGCAAGAGGTGAAATCATTGTCAAACTGGAATATAAATTCTCCACCAACCATGCATTTTGGATGCAAACGCTTTATCTCCCGCCGAGACAATCTTGTACCGTGTCTGTACTGGAGCATATTAATGCTGTATACCTTTTTCCAGACACAATTCTCTTCAAGCATCCAAACATCCAAAACTCCACTCTTGTGCATTCTTCTCTTGTCTGCAATGCATAGCTTCCCATCAATAACCATGAATACAAGTGATTTCTCATAAGTTTCCAACGGCCACCCGGGGGGCCGAGGTATGATGCTAAATGTATCACTCGCGATGTCAAAGGCGAGGATCAATTCATCGGTTTTCAAACTCCGGAAAGAGGCCATCTGATCAATCAGCCAGTAGATTCTTCCGTTTGCACATGCGGTTTGACGGTAAACACAGCGTGTACACGTCAAAGGCTTCCATTCATAAGTACTACCAATCCTTTTGTGATCAGAAAGGGTATACACCTCACAGTGCATTCCCTTGATCTCGTTATCCACTTTGATCCTGGACCTCTTATGGCCCAAGTGCACCACTTTATACTCCCCCGTTTGAGCTGAATAGCCATATCCAAGCCTGCTATAATACTGACTACTCCTCGGTCTGGGCAAATGCAGGAGTTCGTTTGTACTAGGATTGCAAAGGGAGATTCCACCGCCATACTTTGCTGTATAGCACACCAGATCACATGTCACGGGGCACAGCAGATATTCACTACTCTTTGGGGGGAAAAAGGTGGATAGTTTATCAGACCTCATGTGACTCTTCTTCCCACTGATCGAACTGAAGGAAAGAACTGACCTGCGGTAGTAAGGGTTATGATCAAGTACAGCATGCGTGCCGCCATTGGTATCTCGGGATACAAGATAAGGTGAATAGCAAAGGAGCTTTATGTTCTTCATCGATTGTTGGCGGTGCAAGTCAATGAAAGATTGATCAGAAATCATGTCGCGGAAGGATTTGGACACACACTTAAGCCTGGAAAGAGCCTTTGCATCCAGCCTCACAAGGATACACTCCAAAGTATCATTATCAAGTGAAACATTAAGATTTCGAGGGAGCTTTTCCTCCTGCCTCAGCTTCTTCTTCATCATGTATACTTTAGAGTCTGAAATACAAATCCATTACCAATCAGAAACAAATTGCAACATCTTGATCAGAAATTCTGCATCCTGACTAATTGCTACTCAAGTATTAGTTATCCCATATCAAATTTGCCCACACCAATAAAGGCAAATTAAAGGTTGTTTTTTGGGATAGAGAACATATAAACATCCATGTCAATGTGCAGAAAGAGAGGGATCAAGTACAAAAGAAATAAGGTCGTACGGATTCAGAGAAACTGACACCTCTTCTCTAACCCCACCAGTTAGTTCGATGCCATTAGACCACACATTGCAAAAATCAGAAATAAATAGTAAGTTCAAGGATCTAATGACAAGGATTTTATATAAATTCAAAGATCTACGACTCAGATTACCTGAATACTGAAAACCTTTACGACAGCCGCGCAGCAAATTAAGGCGATACACACTAGAAAGTTAGAATAGAAACACAGCAAGTTTTCGGTATCTAATTAAGTCAGGAGACTCTTCCATATATATTGCCAACATATATCAAATCAGCATCCAATGATATTGTGCCAAGTACGACTTTGACATATATTATTCTCGCTTCAAAAATAAATTAAATTCCTAGATACAAATACGGAATTTTTTTTTTTTAATTCTGTTAAGCAATATAAATATTACTTGTCATTATAATTAGATTCTATTTCTTTTTCCTAGTTTATATAGGTATTTTGTACTACTATATAATGTATCATGAGGTCATGAATAAACACAGATTATTACTCTTACTTCCTACATGGTTCCAGAGCCTAAAATCCTGAAACCTAAGAACCTAAATCTTCCGTCTTAAATTTCCCGTAAACACTGCTGCCATCGTCCGAGCGTGACGCGCCGTCGATCCGATTTGCTTTCCTCCTTCCAAAAAAAAATCTCCTGCTTTGCCAGCTGCTCCGCCGATTCAAGCTTCGTTCCCTCCAAGGCTCAGTTTTCGGCAAAGCTTGTTCTGCACTCCCGATTTACCCGTCGAGCCTCAGTTTTCCGGCGAGCTCGTTCTGCACTCCCGATTTGTCCGCTGAGCAGACCGACTTTGTTCCCATGTAAATCTTCGACCGATTGGCTCGTACGGCCTGCTACTCCTCCGGCGCCGTTTGCCCGGTTGCCATTTGCGTCGTTCTTCCGTTGCTCGTCTGCCACTCTGATCGTTGCTCGTTGCTCGTCTGGAAGACAAGGTGCACGTGAGATTCACGCGCGTGACCTCTTCCTCAGCGTGTGTAACCACGCGCCATTACAGGGATGCGTAGGTCACCTCCTCAGCGCGTGTAACCACGCGCCTGCTCCTTTTGTCGTTGTACCTGATCGTTTGGTTGCTAAAATTATTATTATTATTTATTTATTAAACAAAATAAATTTTGTTACGTCTATTTTTGCCAGTGTAGTGAGGTCGTCGCAAGGGTTTGCGGCGGCCGCCTCCTCTGGCACCCCTACTCAAACCCTACTTGATCTGATTTCGATCCTACTCTGTCTGACGACCAAAGGAGTACGACTATACATTTATTTAATCAGTTTAATTCGTTATCTGACCATGGGTCAGGTAAGTCTATTTTACCCTAGATTCTTGATTCGGGAGCCTCATATCACATGACTGGTGACAAGGGTTCTCTTACTCATATTACTACTGCTACAAATTCTGTGAATGTTGTACTGCATGATGGATCTGTGTCGTCTGCTACACAATTGGTTCTATTTGTTTTGGTGATGTCACCCTTACTTATGTGCTCTACATACCTACTTTGCGATGCAATTTATTATCATGCTCTAAATTGTTATCTGCATTAAAATGTATGGTCTTGTTTACTGAAAATTATTGCATTTTACAGAAAATCAGTACGAGGACTGTGATTGGCGTGGGTGAACAACAAGGGGGGTGGGGGGGTTTATTGGCTTCGTCTGTTGGATACTCGCGTTCTTTCTCATATCATGCAGTCTATTCCGATAGTTGCTTCAATTTCTTCATCTGATTTATGGAATCAATGTTTTGGTCCTCCATCTTCTACAGTGTTGTCTCCTGTCCCTACTCTTGATTTTAGCACAAATAATACTATTATACCTTGCTCTGTATGTTATAGAGCAAAACAGACCATTGAGTTCTACAAATGCTACTGCATTATTTGAATTAATACATTGTGATGTTTAGGGTCCTTATAGAACACCATCTTCTAGTGGTGCATTTTTTTTACAACAGTTGATGATTATTTTCGAGCTATTTGGGTTTATTTATTAGTGGCTTAGTCCGAAGTTGCTTCTAGATTTTTGCAATTTTGTGCTCTAGTCAAGAATCAATGGGGCCGTACTATACTGTGTGTCTGGGCTGACAACTGGACTGAATTTTTGCCTTTGAGATCTCATTTTGCTGCATCTGGATCATTTTTGAGACATCTATGGTTGATACACCACAGCATAATGGTTGAGTTGAATGAAAGCATTGTCATTTACTTAATGTGACGCGTGTCTTACAGTTTCAAGCCAGTCTTCCAATTAAGTTTTGGGGAGAATGTATTCTTACTGGTTACTTATCTGATTAACCGGACATCGACAAAACATCTCAATGGTCGCACTCCCTTTGAGATGCTATATGGATAAGCTCTAAATTATTCATCTTTAAAGGTATTTGGATGGTTGTGTTTTGCTGCTCACGTTCCCAGATACCGCGACAAGTTTGCACCAAGAAGTCGGCGATGTTTGTTTCTTGGTTATCATGCCAGAAAGAGAGGCTATCGCCTTTTTTACCTAGCAAAAATTTAGTCGGGATGCCAATTTTTTTAAGACTAGTTCCCGAATGCAGCAACTCTGACATCGGCCTCTTCCGTAGATCCCGGCGGTGCCACCACCTCACCGTTGGCATCACTTCCACCGCTGTCGGAGTCATATACCCAGGTTGTGGCACCACCGATCCCGCTGACCACCGCCGACCCTATGCCGCCTGTCGCCGTCGACCCTATGCTGTCGGTCGCCACTGACCCTATGCCACCGCTCACTGTCGACCATGTCCCACCGGCCGTTGGCATACCCTTACCGCCGGATGACACCGTGCCTATACCGCCGGCCACTTCTCCAGTTCCGGTGACCTACTCAGATCACCGACAACCCTTGTCAGTCCAGCCTGGCGATGCACCGCCTGGGACACCACCGACTCATGCGCCACCGGCGAACGGCGACCACGAACCTCAGACGCCGTCTGTTTCTATCTACTTCGCCGCCTATTTTGTCGGTTGTTCCGATGTCTCCTCCTGCCACTCTGAGTTGCCTCCTATCAGACAGAGTGTTCGCGCTCGCCAACCTCTTCCTTATTTGGAATATTGTGATTGTGATGATTATGCTTGTGCTCTTACTACTAAAGACCCCCCTATTGCTACGTTCACTCATACGCGGTCACTATCCTCAGGTGTTCTCTATCCTCTTACTGATTATGTAAATTGTGATAACTTTTCTAGTATGCATTCTAGATTTTGGGTGCAGTAACATCTAGTGCAGATCCCACCACTTATTTCGAGGCATCACAGTATGCTCATTGGCGAGATTCTATGACTGAAGAGCTTACTGGGCTTGAGCGCTATCAGGCTTGGACTTTGGCCCCTCTGCCTCTGGATAAGAAGACAATTGGTTGCAAATGGGTTTACCAGACGAAGTTTAAGTCAGGTGGTACTATTGAACGTCATAAGGCGCGCTTGGTGGTTCTCGGGAATTGCCAGGTTGGAGGGATTGATTATACTGAGACATTTGCTTCGATTGCGGAGATGAGTTCTATTCACCTATTCTTATCTGTTGCGGTCATTCGTGGTTGGGAACTGTATCAGATGGATGTCCATAATGCTTTCCTGCATAGTGATTTGCATGAAGCGGTTTTTATGTGACCCCCACCAGGCTAAGCCGCACCTCATGGTCAGGTATGTTGCCTTCAAAAATCTCTTTATGGTCTTCTCGGACTCCTAGAAATTGGTTTGCTAAATTGGCTCAGGCTTTACGAGCATTTGTTTTGTTGAGAGTAAGACATATTACTCTTTGTTTGTCTTTTCTCGTGGATTGGTTTCTTTGCATGTTCTAGTTTATGTGGATGATTTGGTCACTGCTGGTTGCTCTTCTGTGCTCATCTCTGAGTTTAAGAAATACTTGAGTTCTTGTTTCCATATGAAATATCTTGGTTTACTTAAGTATTTCTTGGGCATAGAGATTGCTAGAAGACCGGAGGGAGTGTATTTTTCGCAAAGAAAATATACCTTGGACATTTTATCTGATACATGTTTATCTGCCTCTAAACCGACTGACTTTTTGATGGAGCAGCAACACCATCTGGCACGTGTTGATAGCCCACTTTACCATGATCCTGAGCAGTACAAGCGACTGGTTGGGCGCCTGATATACCTTACCACCACACATCCTGAGCTTAGTTATTCGGTTTATACACTTGTTCAATTCATGAAGTCTCCTTGTGTTCCTCACTGGCAAGTTGTAGTTCGTGTGTTGCATTACTTGAAGAGTCATTCTGGTCAAGGTTTATTTCTCTCTTCCCGTAGTGCGTTATAGTTGACTGCTTACTGTGATTCCGATTGGGCTTCTTGCCCTATTACCTGGCATTCTCTTTCCGGTTACTTTGTGATGATTGGTGATTCTCCAGTTTCTTGGAAGACCAAGAAGCAACCTACAGTTTCTCTATCTTTTGCTGAAGCGGAGTATCATGCTATGGCTGTTATGGCTTAGGTCTTTACTGAAAGACTTAGGGGTTGCGCATACTGCTCCTATTCATTTTTTTTGTGATAGTCAATCTGCTCTTCATATTGCAGCAAATCCAGTATTCCATGAACGAACGAAGCATATTGAAGTTGATTGTCATTTTGCCTGGGATTTTGTGCAGTCTGGTACTATAGTTACTCATTATATATGCACTACAGATCAACCTGCAGACTTGTTTACCAATGCTCTCGGACGTAACTAGTTTCATTCATTACTTGGAAATTTGGGCATTTTCGATCCCCATGCTCCAACTTGAGGGGGTGTGTTAAGGAATATAAACATTACTTGTAATTGTAATTAGATTCTATTTCATTTTCCTAGCTTGTATAGGTATTTTGTACTACCATATAATGTACCCTGGGGTCATGAATAAACACAGATTATTACCCTAACTTTCTACAAATTCCTAATTAGAGTGGGTCTCCTGACATGCTGCCTATCCATAAGTTTATGGACGGACCACTAATTTTTTACCTTATACACTGCATTTGTTAAATGAGTTCTTCTCTTGAAAGATGGTCTGATAAAATATAATTGATTTTATTAATGGTGCATTAATATCACATCAATGACACATCTCATTCACAATGAGGATTACAATATATAGTGTTACAATTTAAACTATAATAGAAATAGCATATTAAATTACCATCTATAATCTAATCTGCAAGGAAACTAATTCTATAAGGAAAGTAACACCTATACCTATTCCATAAACTATTTCATATTTCCTTACAGGTTCTTCACAGAACATAAGAATAATATTGCAGAAGATATCATAAAATTATGGAAAGACCAAGGTTTAAAATGCAAATTAGAAGAAATAAAGATAAAATTTTTGGGTTGCATGAATCAGGTTATGAACTTTATAACTACTACACGGTGCATAATAAATTTTTAATATTTCAACTAAGACCTTTTACCTTTTATTATTCTATTTAAACCCCATCTTTCCATAAGCATATGTAAATACGGTCTTTCCCAAGACTTTACCTTGTTAATTACATACAATATTTAGATATTTTGGGGAAAAAATTATATATATTTTTATATTTTCACATTAAATACATATTTTACTTGTGGTAACTTTAAAAATATAATATTTAAATTTTATAAAAAAGTTGCAACATTTAATGTAAAAGTCATGTGGATTATCCATAAGTTAAAGCAAAGCTTTTCTCTTCTCATTAAATACTAATATAATCTCAAAGTTAACGTATATACTCTTAATACCAGCAGAATAATTTAATTATAGAGAATCCTAATTAAGTTTAATTCTATTTTTTTGAAAGATAAAACATCCACTGATAGTGGATGGGAGTATTTATTGGGTTCTCCAAACCCCAAAATAAATTTAAAGATTAAGTTGAATGATACATAAAGGACTTTGAAGTTCTATCTATTAGCTAAAGTTGTAATCTGGCTCATAAGCCTCTAAAGGAAAGGTGAGTGATTGTTTTGGATGTGTTTCCTACTAAGTTTAATTCTACCATGTTAAATACAATTAACTACTAGAATATTATGACTCTGTTTGACAGAGCTTTTAAGCTGTTGTGCTTATAAGTAAAGCATTTTTTAATGTTTGGTAAAATGCTAAAAAATAGTTTATTTTGAAAGCAGAAGCTATTTTTTGGGGGAAAATAGAAGGTGGTCTCCTCCTGCTGTCAAAATAAGCCAGCTTTACTTATAAGCATAACTATGTCAAACAGAGCCTATATACTCCCTCTGTCCCAGCTATTTTTGCGGTGAGAGAAAGATGAACTTTTTTTAAGAATCCATTATTATATGTTTTCTTTTCCATGTGTTGGTGGGCACCTTCATTTTATTTTCCTTTTCCATTTAACTTCATCAATTTTCAACATAAAAATTGAATAAAAGCTGGCAAAAAAAAATAAAGTGAAGAGTGCAAAAATATGTGGGACGTCCCAAAAAAAAGATTGCAAACGTAACTGGGGAGTACTTGATAATAATCCACTACAAAAAAGAGTCCATTAGTTACACAATTTTAGTTACACATATGAAAAGTGTGGGGAAATTAAATACATTCTCAAGTGTAGTGAAATTATTACACTTCTTATATCATTCGCTACACCTTAACATGCGATATTAGTTCTACAATTTAAGGTGCAGTGAATGGTATACTAAGATCATTTAGAGCAGACTGCAGTATAACCCTACATAATTGATAAAAGTGCAGTATAACCTTGTAATAATTGAAAGTGCAAATATAACCCTAGATATTTAGGTTATGTGCAAATATAATCTTTTTCGACAAAATCTAAACTGGAATTGGGTGAAAAGTCCATTTTGCCCCTATAAAAAAGAAAAAAGAAAAAATGACTATTTTGGTTTTCTTTCTTCGCTACCTCGTTGGTTAGCAAAGAGGATGGGAGTTACTTTCTTTGTTACCCTTATCACTCAGCCCAACGATTGCCCAACTCTTCCGATATAAGGTCCCGTGAACCTGGATTTCAGATTTTGAATCCATGTTTCGAATTGCCTCTCTAATGGGGATTTGCTTCTCCTACGCTCGATTTCTCAGCGACGGCTCGGATCCCTCCGCTGTTATAGATGGACCCCGCTTCATCCGGTTGTTCACGGCAGCGGCAGAGAAGATGTGCGAGCAGACGTACGGGTTCCTGCCGTGCATCACCACCGTGCTCAGGAACATGTTTATGATTATGGTGTATGGGTATCTCATGTAACTTGCCTCCACGTATCTCTCTAAAGGGAGCGAGCTTTTGCTGAAGCTTTTTTGTGTTCGCGAGTACGGGTCGGGTCTGGCGTACAGGTGGTCTTGGGGCAGCGGGTTTATGGGTTCGGGTGGGTCAGCAGCAGCGACGGCGATGGTGATTGGGCAGAGGAAGGAGGAAGAGGAAAGAGTGGTTCTGAGAATGGTGAGGAAATGATTATGGTGCTTGGTTGATTGGCATTGGGTTCTGAGAGGACGTGGGGCTAAGTGGTTGTGGGGGAATGCGGGGTATTTGACAGTAGTGGAGGGATTAGGTGGGGTGGCGGAGGAGGGATTATGTGGTGGGTTTAGGTGGCGGAGGAGGAATTATGGAAGAATGGTGACGATAGGATTTTAGGGAATCGGAGACTGAGGTCGGCGATGGAGGCATCGATTTGACGCTGCAAAGCTCTCGATTTTCGGTGGGGGAAGGTGGGGTGTTCAACGGCAGAGACGATGGTTATAAGGTTCAGTCCCAGCTCTTGATGGAGCCAAACGGGTGGTGGTGGTTGGCGGCAAAGGCATAATTGCCCGTCTCATGTAAGGCTTTTATCATAAGGGTATTTTAGTCTTTGCAAGTGGGTCAATGGCAGAAATTTCTTAGTCAAAGCCGGAAATATGGTCATAGGGTTATATTTGCACTTTCATTCAATAATCAGGGTTGCTTTTGCACTAAAAAATAACTCAGGGTTATATCTGCACTTTTTCCAACATATAGAGTTATAATTGCATATTACCTATAATTTATTACATGTAAACATGTACTCACTCCGTCCCAGCCTATTCTGCACATAAATTTTTTTTGGTCCTAGATATCAAACTTTGACTACATATTTAAATATGTATATGAACAACAATTTTATCGTATGAGATATAGTTAGATTCGTCGTAACATGTAGTTTTTAAATATCAATTATTGTGTGTCATTATTGTCCGTAGCTACACATATTTATAGTTAAACATGTTTATTGGATATCATGAAAAGATTCTGTGCATAATAGGCTGGGACGGAGGGAGTAACTAAAATTGAGATAAGATATCATTTTATGGAGAAACATGTATTGGTTGAGAAAGCATCAATGGAGTGTTGTTATCATTCTCCTCGACAAATGTTGCATCTTCTGAATCCTCATATGAGAGAATATTGAAGCATTCTTTGTTTGGATGAGTACTTTTTTCTGTACTTAAAATGTGATCAAAGCATTAGAGAAGTCATCATGTGTTTCCTGTTGGAAAATTGCTTTTCCTTTGTTGTTCCCGTTTGGTGTTATTGGCAGGGACCAGGGAGTGATTCATGTTATCCTTCTTGTGATTAACTAATTATTTAAATAGATTAATTTGAGAGTGAATTCTATTTTCGCCCTCCATGATTTTACAACATAAAAAATTCACTTTTTAATTTCTATATTTGCAACACAAAATATATTTTAAGCCAATCAACGGTTAAATGGGGTTATTTAAAAATGACTTAACTAATGAAATGGTTTGTTGTTTGTTTTTATTTATCGTAACGAGATTTGTATAATTTTAAAAACTTTTAGTTTTATCACTATGTACAAATTATTACAATTTGATTTTAAAAGTGAAAAAAATAGTAATTTTTTTAATGACCAAAGGTCAGTCTAAAAGAAAGTTTTTTGTATTTGCAAACACTATAGAGGAAATATCCTTTCCTTATCACACTATAATATTAGTCTATCATTTTAATAAGATGCACATTCTAAGTAATCTATTTATCATCAGTACAATTTTTGGGACGGTCTAAGTGATCGGTTATGGTCTCCTACTATAGGGAAAGGGTCGGAACAAGTTTAATGGAGATCGGTCGGACTTTTAGCTGTGGTGCTTCATTTTCTTCATTTTAGATTGTCTTGAAGTTGGTTAGAAGTGTGGATGAATCATTTTTGTGCCTTTAATCTAATGCTTACTACTGTGATGGATTATGTCTGGTAATCTTGGGTCGACATTACTATACAGCTACGCAGTGAAGACCACTCATCCTACTATACACCCTTCTAATTATCACTCAGGCTTGATCATAATTTCATATTTATTTAGTGCCTTTGTGTACCTTTCTTAGTGTCACCTAGACCATTGTTTAGTATTGTAAAATTTAGCTTGTGTCTTTGTGTATCTTCTTATTGCCACTTAGGTCCTAGACTAGCATTGTAACATCTATATAGGCATTTGTGTAAATGGAATTATCCCATATCTCCATGTAAAGATCATTCAAATGTAGGCTATTTAGCCAATCTGATAATATAAAAGGGTTGGATTCCCTAACATCCCCGTCAATGACGATTTTATTTTATTTTTTTAAAAAGTAATCTATTTATCATTAAATCTCTATCTATTTACACTAATAACACAAAATTTTGTTTGAGGTAATTATTGTAATTTTTGTTTGAGATACAGTAGTAGTCTTTTCTAAAAGACTATATTGTATTTTTTTTGTCTCTAACATATGATCTTATACCATCTTTTAGTCCCCGAGATCAATACCACTTCCTTTCAGTACCCAACAAATTCAAAATAATTTGTTTGGTCCTCAAACCAGATTTTGGGTGGTTTTAGGTAGACTAAATTATTATTTTTTGTCTCTGACATATGATTTTATACTATCTTTTAGTCCCAAAACCACCTTGAAAGCCACATTGGGGACCAAACAAATTATTTTGAATTTATTGGGTACCGAAAAGAAGTGGATTGGTCTCGAGTTTGGACGGTATATGATCATATGTTAGAGACAAAAAATAATAATTTAGTCTTTTTAAAATGTGCTAATAATTCTAGGGACCGATTGTGCAGTTATCAAATATTATATATATGACGACATTTTTAGAAATTTCCTTCCATTTTTTCTGAACCGCCATCGGCCGCCGGCAACACCACCGGCCGCCGGGTTTTCGCCATAATCTCGCCGCTCTGCTCTGTCTGCCGGTTTCCGTCGAATTTCAGCCGCCTCCGCCTCCGTCTCCGTTCTCCGTCGCGAAACCTCCGACTTTGTGTCGTGCCCTAGCTCGCCGGCGCGCCGATTCGCGGTGATTCTCCGGAGACGACGAGCAGAAGCGTCTTCCGTCGGAGACGGCGCCGGAGTTCAGTCTGCGGCGGCAGAGGTGGAGTCACGGCGAGTCCACAGCCGAGCTAGGGATTGCAGAGGTCGCGGCGGAACAAGGAGGTAACCACCGGGTGAATTGCAGAGTCGCGGCCGATCTAGGGTTTGCAGATCGATCGAGCGCGTTTGGTTCACGCGCGGTAGTTTGGGATTACGCGTGCACTTCACGCGCGAACAGCAAAGGTGATTTGACGGCGGACGGCGGTCGACGGCAGACAGCGAACGACGGAAATGTTGAATTGATTGTGTTGTTTGTTTTACTACTGTGTTGGATGAATTTCGTGAGGTTTTTATTCGGTTAGAGTTTTTGAAACTTCATATTCTCCGCGTTTTGAAGAATTGAATTGAGTTTTCATTTTGTGTTCATACGTTTGAAGTTCGGTTTGCTCTGATTTCTTCCTGCAAACCTCTCTGTTTCACTTTTTAATCTGTGTGGATGATTATATGATCGAGGAATGACCACGCACAATGCCTTGGCTAGGTTGGGAGAAAACCGACCACGGATCGGCTATTTTAGCTCCTTCAATCAACAGGACTCTGTGTCTAACCAGCTCAATGTGAGACAATTCTCCTTGGTATTTCTCTACTTCTCCCAAATTCAAATATATTTGCTCTCGTCACAAGCTGGTTGAAAGATTAGAATACATAAATGTTTTTCTGTCAGTGCTCTCATTGAGGTTTTTGATTAATGTTCTGGTATGAAGGGCTAAAAAAGTCTGTAGGAATTGGTGGAATGTATTTCTTTAAGTACCACCGTTTGGCTGTTTTGTTACTATGTCAATGTGTTAAGTAGCTGGTACCATAAAGGCAGTAGTAACTTAATATTTCTTATCTTTCTTAAGCTATTTGATGTTTTATTTCTTTTTTTGGCTCTCTTTTATCACCGAGCACTGTTGCATCTCGATTCTCATGGCTCACTATATTCCCTCAGGCTCGTCGTTGTAGTATTTTACTGTCTCTTTTTTTAGTCTGACAATTCCCTCATGTTCATAAGTTTGCATTTTCATACGTTTGACTCGGACTCATGCCAATTCATACGTTTGACTCAGTACATTTGCATTTTCAATCACATGTTCGAAAGTCATTGAATTGGGTAACTTCACCACTTCCAGATGAATACCACCTTCTTGTTCTTGCCTCAATCACATGTACTCTTGACTGTGATGAAATTTCTTGTTACAGATCATGTTCCTGGTGTTTACTCCTCCGCTCACGATTGCGAGTTTGGCTCAGACCGTTACCCTCAAAGATATCATTTCATGGTAGTACTAAATTATGCAGTAAGCTTTAGACTGATGAAATTCTTGCATTTGTCTGATTTGTTGCGTATTCAGGTGGTTCGTGCCGATAAATGTTGGCTTCACTTTTCTGTTTGGGGGAATGCTTGGATGGATAGCTGTGATACTGATCAGACCAAAACATCATCGAGAAGGTTGAAGGCCTTATTACCACGATGTGTTCATCAGGTATGAATATCTGATATATGTCAGAATATTTTCTTTCTGGTTTTAGTTTCCAATGGTGATTATCGATCAACTTAGGGAACTTGGGAAACATGCTATTGATAATTGTCTTGGCGATCTGCTCCGAGGATGGTATTTGTAGCCCTTTTGGTGATCATAAGATTTGTTCTTCAAAGGGAATGTCTTATGCCTCTTTCTCTATGGCGGTGAGACTTTTTTTTTCTTCTTTCCTTTCTTTGCTTCTAATTGTGAAGTCTCGTTACTAGTGATGGTTTTGCAGCTTGGAGATCTGTACATATGGACTTACACTTACCAACTTATCAGAACTTTCGCGGCAAAAATACAGAGCTGAAATAGCATCTGATGAAGGGGCTTAAAACAAGCCAACAAAGATTTGTATGCAGATGAAAAGACTAATCTTCTTGAGGCCGGAGAACAAGATCGCGTCGCTGTATCTGTAACAGGATCAACTGAAAGCCAAAAAGTACACTTTCTTGTTACTCATACTAATTTGCCTACATGTACTGATCAATCATCATTATAGTAAATATTTATTCAAATGTGGCTCATTAGTTTGTAGATTGTGCCACAAAGATCATAACCCTCATCATCTTTCTGGTTTTGTTTTTGCCTTATTGTGCTTCAAAATGCATTAGCCAGAAATTCAACATAGATGGCTTTGGGAACCTGAGGAATCAGAACTTGGTTGGTGATGGTGGGACCTTGATGTTGCTACTAGACAGGTAATTTAGAGATGATCTCCTTTCACAGTCCTCATTTACTAGAGTCTGGTTGTGATGGACCATTTGCTTTACCATCTCTTTCCTGTTACTTCCCATGCTAACTATTCTGAGTGGAAAAACAAACCCAAAAACAGCATGATAAGCTTGGGTATAAAAGCTTCCAACACGGCTATGGTTTATTTTTTTGATGGTTAGCTGGTCCTAATTATCTGCTATCACTTAGATATCTGAACTTCAAAAGTTCCCTCTCTTAACTAACTCTCTTGCTTACTGGAAATATGATAAATGTATTTTCATTTATTTGTGAAACCTAGGTTTTAAAAAGCGCAAAGTGCGCGGAGCGCAAGCGCTCGCTTTTCAGAAAGAAGCGCTCGCAAATCATATACTAGGATTATTTCAATAAAAACAACAAGAACTTAGAATAATAATACAATATCATAAAAGACAAATAAAACATTCAACACAATACCAAATTCAAAGTTTTGAGGGTGATAAGAAGAACTAAACGCTATGATCAAAAGATTCTTAAAATTATTATGAAGTCATTGGCTCTAATCTCTAGTCATCGGAAAAATCATCATCATCTTCACCAAAAGTATCCCTATGGACCTCATCTCTATCCCTAAACTCTATATCATCTTCCATATCATTTCTCATATCTCCCTCTATCTCTTCCTCATCCTCATCAACAAGGTTTATTCTTCGAGGCATTGAACTAGAAGAGGGCTTAAGAAGACTCTTCCCTCTATCCTTTCTCACCGTTCTAGCTCTTGTAACATAGCTAGGCTTACATGCCCCCGAGGCTTTAGAAACAACCTCCAAAGTCACGATCACTAAAAACCAAATCATCACAATCATCATCGACACCCTCCATTCTCCCAACCAACCACTCATTACTTTCATCAATCTCAGTTAAAGCAAGTGGATCAATATTATCCTTGTTGGGAGCTTAGAGCTCTATTGGCTTTAACATAACCAAATCATGCAAGCGAGATGTTGCCAATCTATTTCTTTTTTTGGGGTGGAGTTGCAAGATTTAGAGGGAAAAAATATTAACTTAAACATGACCAGAAAGCCAAGAAAAGTTTGATTTTAATAGTAAAAAAATACAAATCTTACGTGTTCAAATACACATCAATTCTTCTCACATCCCGTAGCAGCACTACAAGTAAGGCTAAGAACACGAACTGCAGACTTTTGCAAATGAGGAGTTGAGCTTCCATAAGTATCCCACCAATCAGCTAGTCAAAATGCAAACAAAATATTCAAAACTTAAGATTTTCTAAATATACACAATAAAAGTATAAAACGAATTCGCAGTATTTATACCTGGATTGACTTTGTCCCTTGCCCTTATAGCAAGAGCAAGCCCAAAAATTCCTTCCTCCTTCCGATATCAGTTCAACTCTCTCATTATCTTATCTTGAACATTTGTGTCAAGCACCAACCTTGAAATACACTCGTACAAGCCTTTCATAACTTCTTCACATGTTACACTTGTTGGGTTCTTATAAAATAACTCCGGGTTTAGGTAATAAATAACCAGCTGCATGCAATGGTCGATGAAGTTGGACATTCCACCTTTCATCAATAATTTCAAATGCTCTTGTGTATTCATGTTCCCTAAACCCTTTGCAATTGTCTTTTTAGCCCTATCCATAGCTTCATAAATGTATACCATGGCTGGTTTTTTATCTCCAACCATTCTCAAAACCTTCACCAAAGGACCGGTTTAATTTCAAAGCAAATAACACATTCTTCCAATAAGATTCTCGCAGTAAAATAGAAGACACATGCTTTGCTTCCGCCTCATTTGACCACCTACTGCTTTGCCATTCTTGAGAGGTCACCAACTTTCTCAAATTGTTCTTTTGCTTATAAAAAGACTAGAAAGTGTGATGAATGAAGTTGCAAACCTTGTAACAGCGGGCCTATGCAGGTTATGTTGATTGGTGAACTTCCTCATTAGATTCACTCAAGGGGTATTTTTCCAAGATCTTCTAGCTTCAGATCAAGACAATGTGCTACACATGGAGTCCAGTATAAATGTTGCCTTTTCATTTCCAACATTTTTCCTATATATAAGAAAACTAAAAGTTAGTTGCTAAAACTAAAGAATTAAATTACTAAACTAAAAAAAATGAAATATTACATAATCTGAAATTTCAAGTTATAATATCAAAGATAAAATTAAAAGTACCTGCTTTAACTTATATATGCATAACCATTGTCCGACTTAACTTGAACAACATTTTTCTCTCCAATCTCATCAATCAATGAATCAAGAAGCTTAAACCCATAATCTGCATCCTTCTTAACATTGGAAGCATCGATCGACTTCACAAATACTGAGCCTTCTGGAGAATGTACAAGAAGATTGATGATGTCTTTATTTACTACGGTATCTTTCCAACCATCGGATAAAATCGAACAACCCTTCTTGATCCATTCTTCTTTATGCACTAGCATTTTCCCTTTCGTACTCTCCACCTCTTTTTTCAACAAAGGAACATGGAGCTCATGCATTGAAGGTGGCTTGAATCCCGACCCAGTACTTGCAATCGAATTCATAGCTATATGAAAGCTATAATGGGTTACAACACCCAGCATCGTAAAACCACTTAGCAAGGTCTCCACATGCTTTGTCTCTCAACTCTTTGGCGCAAACTTCATTATTAGTCTGCTGCTTCCCACTTGTTCCCATGCCTCTTTTCAAGTTTTTTGAAATGGGACTAAAAACCAAATCAAGTGGTCCTTTTACCCTTTTCACCGAAGTTGGAGCAGTACTAACTTTTGTACACTCAACTTCTTCTTCATCATCTTCTTCTTTATCATCTTCTTCTTCATGATGACTTGGATGTTCAAAATACCCAAATGAGTTGGCAGACTCCTTTGCATCCAACTTGCTTCGCATAAAAGCTTTAACTTCTTCACGAACGTGCTCAGGGCAATCTTTTACAACCCTTTGATGCTCTTGTAAAACCACCAACCAAATGTTGTTTTGCCCTATACGCACCTCCACTAGTTTGGGTACCACAGAAAATGCAAGTAACTTTTTGGTTTGATTATCTACCCTACTATACTTTCTACCGGGATCAATGTCACTACTCTCGGTATTCGAATTCGATGCACCAAACGATGAGATCTACAACCACATAAAAACAAGCACAAAAACAACAAAAATTCATTATCACGAAACCAGTCCCTAGCTAAGATTGAAGTAAAAACTCTATTTTTGGAGAAAAAAATAGAGTTCATGCTTCAACTAAAGCAAACATAAGAAAAGAAAAACAGCCCATAGATAAACTCATGAAAAATAGGTATGAATATTTTTTTTTTGGAAAAAGCAGCCATAGAACTCAGTATTTTTGAATGTGAAGAGAAGAAGAAGAAGGGAGGTACCTCTGTTGTCGTCGAAAAGATGAAAACGGGAGCCTCTGTTGTTGTCAAAACTGAAGACGAGGGAGTGAAGCCTATGTTCCCGTTTTTGTGCTGAAATGAGAGCCTCTGTTCGATTTCTTTTTTTTTAATCCCCTAAATTATATAACCCTAATACTATTTATTTCAGCCCAAAACTTCAGCCCAAACTCCTCTCATTAAGGGAAAAAAAGGCCCATTTCAGCACAAAAATCAAAAGTGTGCTTTTTTGAGTGCTTCGCAAAAAGTGCTAAAAAGCACTCGGAAGCACGCGCTTTTAGTCGGCGCTGGCGCTTTTCAATACAAAGAGCTCACTTGAGCGCTTAGCACTTTTTTGCACTTTTAAACGCGCTTTTTTAATCCCAGTGTGAAACCCTTCACAACTATGTTCTATATTTAAATTTATTTGTTATTATAGGCTTGTGTAGTTTCTATTTCTATGATTGCCCGTTCGAGGTAGAATTCCAAATTGGGAAGTCTAGGACTTTGAGCTTTTCTTTTCTTGTCATCCCAAATATAATGTTATTAATCCATCTTAGTAGTTTCTAGGGATTAAAATAGCGCGCTTAAGCGCAAAAAAGCGCCAAGCGCTCAAGTGAGCGCTTTGTATTGAAAAGCGCCAGCGCCTACTAAAAGCGCGCGCTTCCAAAGTGTTTTTTGCGAAGCGCTAAAAAAAGAGTGCTTTTTCATTTTTGTGCTGAAATTGGCCTTTTTTTCTTAAATGAAAGGAGTTTGGGCTGAAATAAATAGTATTAGGGTTAATATAATTTAGGGGATTAAAACAAAAAAAAGATAGAAATCGGACAGATGCTCCCGTTTCAGCACAAAGACGGGAACAAAGGCTTCACTCCCTCATCTTCACTTCTAACGGCAACAGAGGCTCCCATTTTCATCTTTTCAACGGCAACAGAGGTAACTACCTTATTCTTTTCTCTCATTCGAAAATACTGAGTTCTATGACTATTTTTTCCAAAAAAAAAAGGATTCAGGCCTATTTTTCATGAATTTATCTATGGCCTGTTTTACTTTTCTTATGTTTGCTTTAGTTGAAGCATTAACTCTATTTTTTTCTCCAAATATAGAGTTTTTACTTCAATTTTGGCTAGGGACTGGTTTCGTGATGATGAATTTTTGTTTTTTTTTTGCTTTTTTTTGTGGTTGTAGATGTCATCGTTTGGAGGATCGAATTCGAATACCGAGAGTAGTGACATTGATCCCGGTAGGAAGTATAGTAGGGTGGATAATCTAACCAAAAATTTTACTTGGATTTTCTGTGGTGCCCAAACTAGTGGAGGTGCATATCGGGCAAAACAACATTTGTTTGGTGGTTTTACAAGAGCATTGAAGGGTTGTAAAAAAATGCCCTGAGCAAATTCGTTAAGAAATTAAAGCTTTTGTGCGAAGCAAGTTGGATGCAAAGGAGTCTGCCGACTCATTTGAGTATTTTGAACATCCAAGTCATCATGAAGAAGAAGATGATGATGAAGAAGTTGAGTGTACAAAAGTTGGTGCTTCTCCAACTTCGATGAAAAGGGTAAAATGACCACTTGATTTAGTTTTTAGTCCCATTTAAAAAAACTTGAAAAGAGGCATGGGAACAAGTGGGAAGCAGCAGACTATTAATGAAGTTTGCATCAAGGAGTTGAGAGACAAAGCATGTGTAGACCTTGCTAGGTGGTTTTACGATGCTGGGCTTCCAATCAATGTTGTAACCCATGATAACTTTCATATAGCTATGAATTCGATTGAAAGTTTTGGGTCGGGATTTAAGCCACCTTCAATGCATGAGCTCCGTGTTCCTTTGTTGAAAAAAAAAGTGGAGGGTACGAAAAGGAAAATGTTAGTGCATGAAGAAGAATGGATCAAGAAGGGTTGTTCTATTTATCCGATGGTTGGAAAGATACCGTAGTGAATAAGGACATCATCAATCTTCTTGTAAATTCTCCAAAAGGTTCAGTATTTGTGAAGTCGATCGATTCTTCCGATGTTAGAAGGATGCAGATTATATGTTTAAGCTTCTTGATTCATTGATTGATGAGATTGGAGAGGGAAATGTTGTTCAAGTTGTGTCGGAGAATGATTCTGCATATGTTAAAGCAGGTACTTTTAATTTTATCTTTGATATTATAACTTGAAATTTCAGATTATGTAATATTTCATTTTTTTAGTTTAGTAATTTAATTCTTTAGTTTTAGTAACTCAATTTTATTTTTCTTATTTGTAAGAAAAATGTTGGAAATGAAAAGACAACATTTATACTGGACTCCGTGTGCAGCACATTGTCTTGATCTGATGCTAGAAGATCTTGGAAAAATGCCAAAGATAAAGTTGACCTTGAAGAAGAGCATGAAGGTCCATGCTTATCTTGTAACTAGTGTTCCTCGTGTGAATCTATTGATGAAGTTCACCAATCAACATAACCTTGCATAGGCTAGCTGTTACAAGGTTTGCGACTTCATTCATCACACTTTCTATTCTTTATAAACAAAAGAACAATTTGAGAAAGTTGGTGACTTCTCAAGAATGGCAAAACAGGTGTCTTCTATTTTACTGCGAGAATCTTATTGGAAGAATGAGTTGTTTGCTTTGAAATTAATGGGTCCTTTGGTGTAGGTTTTGAGAATGATTGATGGAGATAAAAAACCAGTCATGGGACACATTTATGAAGCTATGGATAGGGCTAAAGAGGCAATTGCAAAGGCATTTGGGTTTAGGGAATATGAATACACGAGAGCATTTGAAATTATTGATGAAAGGTGGAATGTCCAACTTCATCGACCATTGCATGCAGCTGTTTATTACTTGAACCCGAAGTTATTTTATAAGAACCCAGCAAGTGTAGCATGTGAAGAAGTTATGAAAGGCTTGCATGAGTGTATTTCAAGGTTGGTGCTTGATACAAATGTTCAAGATACGATAATGGCAGTTGAATTGATACCTATGGAAGCTCAACTCCTCATTTGCAAAAGTTTGCAGTTCATATTCTTAGCCTTACTTGTAGTGCTACGGGATGTGAGAGGAACTGGAGTGTATTTGAACACGTAAGATTTGTATTTTTTTACTATTAGAATCAAACTTTTCCTGGCTTTCTGGTCATGTTTAAGCTAATATTTCCCCCTCTAAATCTTGCAGCTCCACACCAAAAAAAGAAATAGATTGGCAACATCTCGCTTGCATGATTTGGTTTATGTTAAAGCCAATAGAGCTCTAAGCTCTCGATTCAAGAACAAGGATAATATTGATCCACTTTGTTTAACTGAGATTGATGAAAGTAATGAGTGGTTGGTTGGGAGAATGGAGATGATGATTGTGATGATTTGGTGTTTTGTGATAATGATTTGATTTGGGAGGTTGTTTCTAAAGTCTTGGGGGCATATGAGCCTAGCTATGTTACAGGAGCTAGAACGGTGAGAAAGGATAAATGGAAGAGTCTTCTTAAGTCCTTTTCTAGTTCAATGCCTCGAAGAATGAACCTTGTTGATGAGGAAGAGATAAGAGAGAGATGTGGGAAATGACATGGAAGAAGACATAGAGTTTAGGGATAGAGATGAGGTCAATAGGAATACTTTTGGTGAAGATGATGATGATTTTTTCGATGACTAGAGATTAGAGTCAATGACTACATAATAATTTAAAGAATCTTTTGATCTTAGTCGTTTAGTTCTTTTTACCATCCTCAAAACTTTGAATTTGGTATTATGTTGAATGTTTTATTTGTCTTTTATGATATTGTGTTATTATTCTAAGTTCTTGTTGTCTTTATTGAAATAATCCTAGTAAACGATTTGCGAGCGCTTGCGCTCAGCGCTTCGGTAAATTTTACCGTTAGCGCTTCGCTGCACTTTGCGCTTTTTAAAACCTTGGTAGTTCCTGGATGGTTTGCCAAATTAGTGTGCCCTTTTACAATGTGACTGTTCTTGGGAGCCTCTTCTAGTTTTGAGAAATTTAAATGAACAATTAATGAGAATCTGGTTCAATCACGGAGTCATATGCACTGTTGTTTGTGCTTCTATGTTAAAGTGGGCTTCCGAAAAACTCTCAAAAAGATTTCACCTTGACGTTCTGTATTTGATGCATTTTAAGTCATATTTACGTTATGTAGAAATACTCGGTGTGAGTGAGTGTTCTCTTGCAAGTACAAATCTTGGAAATCATTTTCATATGATGAAGATCTGCATGAACGACTCTTCTTCTGTCTGTATGTTCCATAGTTCACTGTCATTTGATTTTTTTTACTCTCTGAATATAGTTCTTACCTTTTTTAAATTTGATTTTACCAAAATTTTCTAATCCTTATTAGTATGTTCTAACATGACCTATATAATCAAGTATATAATAAATTGAAGCATTAACGACACAAGACTTGGTTACGCAGTTCGGTGAAATTCACCTACATCTGCGGGGTCTGACCCAATTTAGAATGAATCCACTAATTAGGAAGATACAGTACAAAGTACATCATACATAATACTTATCTTTACTAACTATAACGTGTAAATTCTATAAGCTTCCATTGCCACCAATCCACCTTGATCAGACTTCCTCTGACCTCGAAACTCGTCGACGCTGGATCTCCTCCCGAGGAATTAAGGCATGTGATTTTAAACTTTGAACAGCAGGTCAAGTATGTTGGAACATAGAAATTTGGCTCTTTGCAATTCTCTCGAAAGTATAAAAATCTGTGTGCAGATTTTTCTCTATTAAAATCGTATGTCATGTAGGCGTGATTGCCCCCTTTTATATCTATGAACAGATCGGAATACTCCTTGATTATCTCCACAATATTCCTATTCCAAATCTGTTTCTTGAAGCATATTCAAATCCCATAAATAAAGGGATTTTCCTTATCACCATATGTCCCATATATTCGCAAATTACAACTCCACATATATATGGATTTTTCATAAATCAACTATGTTTCCATACGCCTGATATATAGCAGAATATACATATTTCCATAACTCATAAATACCATAATATTCTGTCTTCTTTTTCCATAAAAATCGTTGGCGTAAATATGTTGTTTTCACATTTCCAGCATTGAAAGTTTTTCGTTTCCAAATATGTTCACAAAAACTGTCGATTAAATATTCAATGCAAATCTCCTGACTTTACAATCTCCCCCGTTGGTATTTTGTAGACCCATAATTTTTTGACCATTAATCACACTACGAAAAACTTGTCATCATACGCATAGGTCTTCAAAACTCCATCTATGTTGGAACATATGCACAATATGCATACTACTGAATCTGAACAAAAATTTGAATACTAGAATTCCTATAAAACATGAAAACCAAAAATCGAATACCAGAAATCCAAGAATTCCACCAAAAGATAAACTTCATATTACAAAGCCACATTTAGAAAAAATAAAACTAAAAAATTCTCCCCCTTGGACCACACATATGCCAAAAGCAAAATAAATCAACAAAAACACAAGCATCCAGTAGGCTCCCCCTGACTTTGACCTCTATGTTGGAACATAGAGAAGAAATCCAGTTCGGGAATGGGCCTTCAACCGCACTTTCTCTTCCTCAAATTTTGCTTTCTCTGCCTCTAGAGCTGCCATTTGAATGACTATGACTCCCAATCTTGCAATTCAGAACCCCAAGTTTAGCCTTCTTTTCTGCTGCTGCTGATGTAGAGCCTTCCGGATTCCAGGGTAAGTCATGGATATGCCTCATTCCAAAAGTTTTCTTATTCGGCCTCAGGAACTCTGTATCTATGACCAGGTCTTTTGCCTTGCCCTTCACCTTTGCACTTTTAGCCATCGCTAAGATCAAGCAGGGATATACTATGGCATGTTTAGCCTTGGGAACTGTAGCTTGCCTCACCAAGTTTTGCTGAATAAACAAGCCAAGATTTATGGCTTCTATGTTCCAACACAGAACAACAGCTTTGCCATTTCCCTGGTCAGAACAGTTGTGTTTGAAGATGGCATCCATCAATTAACACAATTTGATACAGGTAAAAAAATCTAGAAGACAAGCATGAAGCTTGTGAATGCCCCGTTTCAGGCCACTTGGCTTTGTATCCTTGCGAGATGGTTTCCAGAACTTGATCATCAGTTACTCCTAAATCATCAGGAAATACCCCCTCAAAATCTGGCGCCTGTAATCCCAAAATTTTGTTTATTCTGGCAGACGAGAAGTCCACAATCTTTCCTCTCAAATAAACTCTTCCAAACCAAGGAGATTCAATTTCTAGATTCTCAGTTATCAAATTTGCATAGACCTCTATAACAACTTGCCTATTATATTGAAGCTGTATGGTAGCAGCTCTCTTAATTCCAATTTGCTCCAGATAATCGGAAAAACCACTTGCCCTATAAGCTTCTAAGTCTATGGGTCTCTCCGAGATAAACCTCCTCTCAACAAATACTTCACCCATCTCCTCACATTTTAAACCAAAATAAGTGAATGACAAAGCAATGCTTTCTTCTTTGGATCTTTCTGATCTATCCTGACCCTTTTTGCAGGTGGAGAAACCTCTGAAGTAGTCACTTTCCTCTTGCCCTTTGCCATCTAGAAAAACTCATCAAGTACCTCATCACTCGAGTAGTTCATCTCAGGAAGTTCCTTTGTTGGAACATACTCAGGACTATCAGCTTCTTCTTTATCAGATTGTGTCCCACAGTGCTGGTCTTGATCTGAATTATTTTGTCCAGACATTGGCTCTCCAGGTTGCTCAGCATCACTTGACATTTGATCTTCTCCACCCGTGTCCTCATCCATCTCTTCAACATTTTCTGCTCTTACCTGCTGTGTTGGAACATACGCAACCCTGTCTTCTTCATCACTATCAGACAACTAAATTATCACTGGCTTCCTAAGCTTTTCCATCCTCTGGGCAGCATGAGGATCAAAGAACCCAACCGGTAATATGTTTCTATGCTTTATAACCTTCCTTCCAGCAGCTTCTTCATTACTAATTTCCCTAAAAAATACATAACTTGGATAGAGCATACGACAATACACATGAAATTTGTCCTTTCCTATGTACTCCTCATATATACCTCTTAGAAATTTCACCTTCCAGTTCTCAATACTTCACATATCACCAATATCACCCGTCACTAGTTCTTTAACCTTAACAGCCAAGTATTCACCTTCTATGCTTTTGATTTTGGTTAAATCAACTGCGACTCTATTGGCCTATAACCATTCAAATATTTCATCTATGCTCTTAAACTCCATACCCATAAGTTTTAAAGAGGGGGGATCGGGACTAGTTACCTTTCCATACGTGCCCTTTCTTTTAGCACTGGTGAGTTCTTCCTGACCATCGCCATTGATGCCAGAACCACTGGGCTTTTCAACGCCATCTGTTATCTGTGCCTCAACATTCTCTTCACATTGACAATTATCTTCTTCGGAAAGTGCTTCGGCCCCAATTTGGTCCGTCATTGATTCATCCTCCATGCCCTTTTAAGGTTGAGAGGTTCCTGGAAGTTCTTCTTCTCATGTGGGGGAGTTAGGGCTGGAAGCCATTCTTCAGCAGGGATTCGAAGAGTAGAGAGGTTGGGAAGTAGTTTGACAAGGGATTTCCAAAGTAAATTCAAGATGAATTTGAAGATAGCCGAAAAAAGGGATTTGGAAGGATTTTGGACAACTTAGAAACCAACACCAACTCTTCACATTACTTCCTCGCTTTCCGCGTAAAACCTTTTTCCTTTTCCAAGATTTGCAATGATTATCACTTCAAGACTACCAACTTCCAACATACCATAAGTTCCAACTTCTATTTTTGTGAACTTTACTTCTTTCTATTTTTTTGTTTTTTTTCCGATTTTCTAAACAAAAATAAACAGAATATTTACAGTAAAATTAAGGCAAGAAATACCTCAAATTTGACAAACACCTAAGTGTTGTCTGAGACTTTCAAAAGTAGCAGTGTCCAATGGCTTTGTAAAGATATCAGCGAATTGCTCGTATGTTGGAACATAGACTACCTCCACTTCCTTCCTTTCAACCAGATCTCTAAAAAAGTGATGCCTTATGTCAATATGTTTGATTCTCGAGTGCTGAACTGGATTTTTCGAGATATCAATAGCACTTGTGTTGTCACATAAAATCTTCAACAGGTCTTGATGAATTCCATAGTCTTTTAACATTTGTTTCATCCATAATAGTTGTGCACAACAGCTTCCTGCTGCAAGATACTCAGCTTCTGCAGTAGACAAAGAGATCGAGTTCTGTTTCTTACTATACCAAGACACTAAGTTCGTACCAATAAAGAAATATCCTCCTGTGGTACTTTTTCGATCATCAGCATTACCAGCTCAATCAGAATCACTGTACCCAATCAACTCAGAATCTTGATTCTTAGAATACCAGACACAATACTTAGAAGTCCCACTTACATATCGAATAACTCTTTTAAATGCAGTGAGTTGCGACTTCTTTGGATCAGCCTGAAATATTGCACAAATATTAACACTGAAACATATATCTGGTCTACTAGCTGTTAAATACAATAAACTTCCAATCATACCTCTGTATAATTTCTGATCAACTGTGACTCCTTTCTCATCCTTACCAGTTTGTCAGATACACTCATAGGAGTTCGAACTGCTCGTGCATTGCTCAGACCGAATCTCTTAACTAAATTCAAAGCATACTTACTCCGATTTATGAACAAACCATTCCTTCCTTGCTTGACTTGCAATCCCAAAAAGTATGTGAGCTCTCCAACCATGCTCATTTCAAATTCGGCTTGCATGATGGTGACAAAATCATGTACCATAGAGGATGAAGTGGATTCAAATACTATATCATCAACATAAATTTGAGCAATCAGAAATTTTGATGACTTTTCTAGCACAAATAAAGTGCGATCTACTCCCCCTCGACGATAGCCTTTCTGAAGAAGAAAGTTAGTAAGTTGTTCATACCACGCCCTGGGTGCTTTCTTTAGACCATATCGAGCCTTCTTGAGGCGATACACATGGTGTGGATAATGGGGATCCTCAAAGCCTTAAGGTTGTTCAACATAAATCTTTTCATTCACCACTCCATTTAGAAACGCACTCTTAACATCCATTTAATACAACATAAAGTTTATAGAGCAAGCAATAGAAAGTAATATTCGAATTGACTCTAACCTGGCAACTGGTGCGAATGTCTCATCAAAGTCGATCCCTTCCACTTGTGTATATCCTTGAGCTACTAGTCTAGCCTTATTTCGAGTAACTAGACCATCAGCATCAGACTTATTCTTGAAAATCCACTTCATGCCAATGACATTAATGCCTTTGGGGTGAGGAGTAAGATACCAGACGTCATTCCGTGCAAACTAACTTAGTTCTTCTTGCATAGCAGCAATCCAATACTCATCCAGCAAGGCTTCTTTGTAGTTCTTAGGTTCAATGAGAGAAACAAAGCAATGCAATCCAGCTAGCCTTCGGTAATTTACTCGAGGAACCGATTGAGTACTTCCCATGGTGGATTCAGGTTGGTCCTGTGTTGGAACATAGGGTTTGGTAGCGGGGGACGAAGTTCCAACATGCTCAACACCAATCTGCTCAGTTGTTCCAGCATGTTGATGAGGTTCAGCTTCAACTAATGGATCTGCCTTGTCAGGTTGACGTGGCTGTGTTGGAACATGAGTGTTACCAGGCTCTTCTTCTACAACATATGACTTTTGTTCTTCCTCTGAATCATCCACAATAACATTTATAGACTCCATAAGAGTGTTGGTTCGATGACTGAAAACTCTATAGGCACGACTATTAATATAATACCCAAGAAAAATTCCTGTATCACTTCGATTGTCAAATTTTGCCAACTGCTCTATGTCTATGAGAATATAACACTTGCTTCCGAACACATGAAAGTATGAGACATAAGGTTTCCTGCCCTTCCAAATCTCGTAGGATGTTTTGCTGGTGAATGGCTGCAGATATACTCGATTAATTGTATAACAAGCTGTATTAATAGCTTCTGCCCACAATTTCTTGTGAATTTTTTTTTCCAGCTAACATGACTCGAGCCATCTCCTGCAAGGTTCTGTTTTTCCGTTCTACAATACCATTCTTCTGAGGGGTGGTTGGTGTAGAAAATTCATGTTGAATTCCGAGCTCGTCACAAAGTCACTAAATTGAGAATTCTTAAACTCTCTACCATGATCACTACGAATTCGAACAATCTTTCCAACCGGACTTCCCTTTTCCATTTGTAACTTTACTACCAGACTTTTAAATACTTCCAACGTATCAGATTTATCTTTTAAAAAGGCTACCCATGTAAATCTGGAGAAATCATCAACACATACAAAGATATATTTCTTTCCACCTATACTAGGTGTATTGACTGGACCCATCAAATCCATATGCAACAATTCCAGATTTCTAGAGGTGGTTATATACTGAATTGAAGAATGGGGAGATCGAATTTGTTTACCTTGTTGACATGGTCCATAAACAATTCCGTCCTTGCTGGTTAAGATAGGCATACCTCGTACAACTTTACATTTGCAATTTTCACCAATGTTTTATAATTGATGTGACCAAGCTTCCTGGGGCATAGAACTCCTTTCATCTTTCTTCGAGATCATACATCGTACTTCCTGCTCCAACAGATAGCAATTATCTGATGTTCTTCATGTCTCACAACACATTTATCTTTCTAAAATTCCACTGTCATACTGTCATCACACAACTAACTTATGCTCAACAGATTTGCCTTCAGATCTTCAACAAACAGCACACTAGTGAATACTGGAAAACCTTCAATCTTTAATTCACCTTTTCCAATCACTCTACTCTTCTTTCCATCACCGAAAGTCACATACCCGCCATCGTATGGTGTGATATTTGTGAGAAATTCTGGAGTGCCAGTCATGTGGCGAGAACAGAAACTATCAAAATGCCACGAATCTCTGGAATATGATATAGGCGAAGTGTGTGCAACCAGACATGTGCCAGATCATTTGACAACCCATACCTTTCTGACCAATTTTATTTTCTGGACCTTGCCTATGTTGGAACATACCAAGAGTTGTCGTCCTGACATTTGGTCTCTGATCAGTTTCCTGCATTATTCCTCTGAATGACCTTGATATGTGCAGTAGCTGCAGATGAGCGGTTTTCTTTGGTGAGGCTTGCCAAACTTCCGTTTTACTTCTCGAATCTTGGTCTTGAGGGTTACCGGATTTTAAGTATCTCATGTGCTTCAGCCTTGTGTGTGTTGCAATACCCAATATCGTGTCGATCACCAAAGTTCATTCCCATGTCCAGAATATCGTCAAGTTTTGCTTTTCCAGCGTTTAGCTTAGAAATTGCTGCTTCAGAAGTCTCAGCTCTCTTAATTGCTAATATCAGTTTCCCATTTATTTCTTCATTCTTCTTTGCAAGTTCAACAACTTTCATACGCAATTCTGTTTCTATTTCCACTAACTTCATCTTTTCTTCTTTCAGCTCTTTGTTTGTGTCAACAACTTGAACCTACATAACGTACATCTTCTCATAAGTGCTGTAGATTTCTTCATCACTGGGTGCTTCGTACGGATCTATGTTGGAACATACAGCTTCAACTTTGTCCAGTGTGTTGGCACATCTATCCTTCGATGCATCATGGATTTTTGCTCCAAATGCCACATAGTTGCTTATATGTTCCTCTTCGTCTTTCTTATCTTCTTCATCTTCACTCCATGAGGTGACATATGATTTTTCCTGTTTCTTCCGGGTATTTGCACATTCAGCCTGAATATGGCCATATCCTTCACATTCTCTGCATTGAATTCGTCTAGGCTATTTTGGTTCACTATTTTGATTTATGAAGAACTGCTGATTTCCCTGCTCAACCCTCGTTCCACAATTATTTCCATAATCCCGTGGCCTTGGTCTATTTCCACCAAACCTCTCCTGAGATTTCTTGTTAACTACCTTCTTCAGCATTCTTGAGAAGTTCTTCGTGATAAGTGCAAGTTTTTCAAATTCATCATCACTGTCAGACTCGTGATTGTCCTTTGATGAAGATGTTTTGAATGTCAGTTCCTTAGGGATTTTTTTTGTAGCTTGTTGAAACGTCATCTCATATGCCTGTAATGATCCCATTAGTTCATCTAGGCTCATGGTGGCTACATCTCTTGCTTCTTCTATTGCCGCAACCTTCATTACAAATCTCCTAGGAAGTGATCTCAAGGTCTTTTTCACGAACTTAGTCTCTTTGTAAACCTTTCCAAGTTGATATGCCATGTTGGAGATGTCCCTGAGTTTTCCGTTGAATATAGCAATAGTGTCATCCTCCTCCATCTTGAGTTCCTCAAACTTTGTAGCCAACATCTGTAGTTTAGACTCACGAACTCGAATAGTTCCTTCATGAACAGTTTGTAGAATATCCCATGCTTTCTTGTCTTGATGACATGTAGAGATGAGTTTGAACTGGTTTTCATCAACCGCAATGAAGATTGCATTTAGTGCCTTTGAATTTGCTAGAGATGTCTTGGGGTCATCAGGACTCCAACTAGCTTTGTCTTTGAGTTTCTGCTCCCTTTGACTTGACTCTCCTTCTGTCGCCTTAGAGCTTGTATCTTCCGTAGGGTGATTCCACTCATTCTCAACATAAAAGCACGCAAGTTCATCCAGTGAGTTGATGAAAACTCTCATGCGTGCCTTCCAATAGTTGTAGTTGTTGCCTTCTAGCAGAGGTGGCCGAGACACTTAAGCTCCTTCTTTAGTTGCCATGGTAAAACCGGATCACACTTTCCTTGACAAAACCAAGGGAATAACAAGTGACCAAGCTCTGATACCAATTGAAATTTGGTTTTACCGAAATTTTCTAATCCTTATTAGTATGTTCCAACATGACCTATCTAACCAAGTATGCAATAAATTAAAGCATTAACGATGCAAGACTTGGTTAGGCAGTTCAGTGAAATCCACCTACATCTGCGGGGCCTGGCCCGGTTCAGAATGAATCCACTAATTAGAAAGATACAGTACAAAGTACATCATACATAATACTTATCTTTACTAACTATAACGTGTGAATTCTGCAAGCTCCCGTTGCCACCGACGCCTTGATTAGACTCCCCCTGACTTTGAAACTCGTCGACGCTGGATCTCCTCCTCCCGAGGAATTAAGGCATGTGATTCTGAACTTTGAATAGCATGTCAAGTATGTTGGAACATAGAAATTTGGCTCTTTGCAATTCTCTCGAAAGTATAAAAATTCGTGTGCAGATTTCTCTATTAAAATCGTATGTCATGTGCCGTGATTGTCCCCTTTTATATCTATGAACAGATCGAAATACTCCTTGATTATCTCCACAATATTCTTATTCAAAATATGTTTCTTGAAGCATATCCAAATCTCATAAATAAAGAGATTTTCCTTATCACCATATATCCCTTATATTCGCAAATCACAACTCCATATGTATAGGGATTTTTCATAAATCAACTATGTTTCCATACGCCTGATATATAGCAGAATATACAGATTTTCATAACTCATAAATGCCATAATATTCTGTCTTCTTTTTCCATAAAAATCCTTGGCGTAAATATGTTGTTTCCGCATGTTCCAACATGAAAAGTTTTTTGTTTCCAAATATGTTCACAAAAGCTGCCAATTAAATATTCAATGCAAATCTCCTGAGTTTATACTTTTTAAAGTCATGAAAATCGTGTACATCAGTTAGTGTGCCAGAACTAAAGCATTTCAAAGTGAAATTGACATTGGTACATCAGACAATGAATTCGTGTCTGTATGGGTGCTTTTTATGCTGCTTACTGTTCATGTTTCATCTTTAACTATATCTAGTTCAAATTTTGTAATCACACCTTTGTTTGAGAAGATGTTGAGTGCAAGTGATGCGGGCAGGATAGGGCGCTTAGTGCTCCCCCAAGAAATGTGCTGAGGTTAAATATTCAAAGATTTGGTTGATATTACTTTTAATGTTTATAAATTTTATTTTGTTGACGCTATTATAGTTTAGAGTGGGTCTCCTGCAGGCGGCCTGTCCATAAGCTTATGGACATGCCACTTATTTTTTACCTTATACACTGCATTTTTTAAATTATATACAAAATTTAAAATTTTTAAAAATATTATTTTATATGATATATTTTTATATTTTCACATTCAAATCCATATTATTACTTGTTTTAGCTTATAAAATGCAATATTTAAATTTTATAAAAAATCACAACATTTAAGGCAAATGCCCCTGAGAACTGTCCATAAACTTATGGAAAGGCCGCCTTTCCTTAAACTTTTCCTATAGTTTAAATGCATTCCTTTTTATGTTTCCTCTTGAATTTTCTTTTTATTTAGTTAATTTTCACTTTGCCATTCTCAATATTTTATTTGAAGAACCATCTGATTGTTCTCTAACTCTAATAGTCCATGTCGTGCACTCTCGCTAGATTGCAATTGTATGACGTATGATTTGGTTGAGCTGAAAGTTTCAGGAGATGGCAGTTCACAGATTCGTCTTATGATTCATTTTGATTCATGGAATAGTTTGAGGAGTGGTTTCTTCATAGGCGGCATTTATGGACAGGGTACTTACCCATTTGCAATTAACACAAATTAAGCAAAATTCACAGGTTAAATTGCAAATATCCAACCCATACCCTTCTTTCCAAAATTGACCTGGGAGTGACTGGAGATGAGATTCAGGCGGCGATGGAGGTCGACTGGGGAACCGCGGGCAGTAGCCGAGATGATGGATGCTGGCCATACATGTGTGCGATTGAATTGTTTCCGCCAATTCTGCAAACAACACTTGGCGATTCCATCGGAATCAGGTAATTACTTCGTGGTCTCAAGTTGGGGCTGCGTGATTACCGTGCCACCCTACATGGGGGTAACAGAGAGGTAGGCTCTGATGGACGTGGCAGAGCTGGCTGGAATGAATCCCAGTTTCTGAATGTTCTGGTTATCAACAAGAACTGCTTTAACAGAACGACTTTCAGGGCCACAAACTCTGCTTTGGTTTGAGGCACTAGTTACATAAATTATAGGACAGTTCTCTCCCTGAGAAACACATCTTCTAACATTCTTTTTCCCAACCAGCTCTGGTGAATGAGCATTCGGCAGCGGCGCTGCAGTATGGAATTGACAAGGATTTTTCGAATGAGTCTCGGCATGTGATCTTCTATGACCTATGTTGATTGCTGAATCAAGATTCTTCCTAAATTTGTTGACTGTCGTGAACATCACTAGAGATCCATGCCAAGATTTGTAAGATATCCGCATCAAAACTTTTGTTTCTTTTTCCTTTGTAAAACTTGGAGCGGTATAATGATTGTCATTTTAGTTAATGATAATATTGGGAACATGAATTTGATTTCACATTTGATATTATGGATGCTGACTGCTGGGTGTGCAGGTCTAGAGATAGATGAATTTTCAAGGGTTGCGCTTGTATACTTCTTTGCTTATAATGCTAAGGAATACAGAAAGAATATCTCTGTTAATCAGTTCCAGGTAGCTGTGATTACATGTGCATTTTGCTGTGATTGGGTTTTATTGGGTTTTGTGTTGATCATGTTTTGGTATGCTACAGGTGAAGGATGTTAGATGGGATGCAGAACTTGGGGGTTAGACTATGGAACTCAGGCTGGTGGAGCACTCAGAACCACGGTGGTCGTGGCTCACTGTTTGAGCACCATCAAAGGGGCTAATCTGATTGCTGTAGTGAAGAATGGGATGATTGCAGAGAAGGGAGGACACAATACCATGATGAATGCACCTGATGGTGCATATGCATCGCTGGTTGTGTTGCACATCAATTCTCATTGAGTTCAGCTTACACTCATTTAAAAACAGTATGAATTCTTTCTTTCTTTTTTCCTACTTGCCTAGATAAATATAGCAATCTATTGATGAAACATCAAATGATACTCCCTTTCTAACTGAAAAATCAACATGGGGTCTTTCCAAATTCTCTTTGAAAACTTACTAAACCTGAAACAAAGTATATTGATGTTACATGGAATGCCTATGTTAAGTGGTTGAGAAGATGAGCAAATAGAGAAGCATAATCCCCATTAGCCATGTTTACAAGATCATCATGCCTACCTTTCTCAACAGTCATACTATTCTTCAAAATAGCAACAATGTCACTTGCTCTGATTGTACTTAACCTGAGTTACAACTAGTGTTGTTTTGTTCAGCATCACTTGATTTATTGCTTCTTGAACAACCTTTTTCTGATTCTGCATCCAGTGAACTTGCTACCTCATCTTGTAATAGGATTTTTGGGTTCTTCACTATCGCTCTTGCGATGGCGATTCTTTGCTTTTGACGGTTTTCTAAGCCATTTCAGCTCATACTTCTACTAAGGGAATCGGTGTTGACTTTCCATTACCACTTTCTCTTTCACGGGCTTCATTTTTTCCACTAGGAGATGTTTGATTATTTGTATGATTTAATGTTGTTCTACTTACTGCAGGAAATCTAGACGAAAAAGTGAGTGTATGACAACCTCATCCAGGAAGGACCTGTTTTGGACTTGTATATTCCCAAGGATAAGGAAACGGATAAACAAAAGTAGCAAGAATGAGTTGCGCCGGTGCTACTGTTAATTTGCGCCAGTGCAAGAATGAACTGTGGGAGCTGAAATGGATCCAAAAGATCATTCCAGTGCTAGTTAATTATTAGAAAGGTTCATTGCGCAATTGAGGTTCAGATTTTGGTAACTTGGAGTTCCGAGAGGGAAAGAAGATGTAAAGGGGCGAGTTAAGATGTTGAGTATTTAGAAGTTTGGATATTGTTGTTGAAAGTTCTAGATGTATGAATTCTGGTGCTATGACCATGTAAAAAAATATGTGACAAATATTCAAAAAATAAATTAAATGTTGCTGAATTTTTTTGTAATGCATCTTATCTTACAATACGTATCGTTTGTATTAAAACATTCATTTGTTTTAAAAGTTCTGAATTTGAATTATGAAACTTTTCCAAGATATCGTGTATAAGTTAAGCAAAAATTTAACAATTTAAAATTGTTATATTAACTTTGCATTAATTACTTTACAACATGTTTTGTTTAAATAAAAATACGCATATGATTTAGAATTATCAATTCCTTTTATGAATAGCAAAACTTTGTCATGAGTGGTGCATAAGTTGCGTTATGAATCGTTTCTACTTTGTTAAAACATGAATATGTTAGTTTACAACTAATATATGCTATAGTTTATACAGATAGATGAGACTAAAATTTGACAATTTAACATTGTAATATTTACTCTGCATTAATTACTTTACAACATGTATTGTTTAAATAAAAACACGCATATAATTCCTTAAATGTTCAGTGTCATCTTTGTCTGAATCCTCCTCGTGTCGGAACTTCATAATGTTCAATATTGTCTGATTCCTTAAATTAAAACCTAAAAATGTATAGATCCAACTCCTGAAAAAAATTATACATACTGGATATTAACAGTAGCAACATATAGGCAAACATATACAATTTCTAATTCAAAATGACAATTACGAACAATGAAAGTAATAGTCAAACACAATAAAACTAACATATACATACTAGATAATAACATGTGCAATATATAAGTAAACAAATGCAGTTCCTGATTCAAAACGAACAACCAACAACAAATTTATATTAAAAAATGATACACAACACAACAATTACATACTGGATACTAACAGATGAAAAATCAAATGCAACTCGTTATTCAAAATGTACAACTAACAACAAATGAAAACAAAAGGTCATAGGCAGCATAACTAACAAGTACACATTGAATACTAACAGATGCAACAGATGCAACAGATGCAGTTTATAATTCAAAACAAACGATCAACAAAAAAGGGAAGGAAAAAAAAAAGATCAGTCACAGTACAACTAACAGGTATACGTTGGATAATAACAGCTATAACATATAAGCAAACTAATGACCAAACTATGTGAGCGGCATCCATCACCTGAAGTTACGTCTAGGGAGTAGGGATGCTGCTCACAAAGATCACTACAAAGATCAGAAGCAAGGATCACTACAAATAATACAAAGATCCCATACCGAAATCGGAAAAACAAGAAGTGTCAACCATTGTTTACCATTATTGCAAAGATTTCACCAAATTATAGTTACCATTATTGCAAAGATTTAACATCTTAGAATGGATGACCATCAGAAATTTAAGATAAATTTAATGTCCTGTGCCTTCACTAACTCGAAACACAGTGCTGATCATTTCTTAATTGCTTTAACTGATTGCATAAATAGCCAGGAATGAACAATGCATATCATCTAGTATATGTTTTGCGATTCCTACAATAAACTTCTTACATATATAATCTATAAATTATATCATCTACTTTGTCCTTATCCTTATCAAGAGATTGTTCTCCTCTAGTGAGAAGTGAATTTCAACTTCTTTCCATGCCAAAACAGCCAAAACAGCCAATACCTTAATCCAGTAATTCATGATTTCATACTAAGACAACTGCTTACAGCAAAATCTTTGAGAAGAGGTGGTGCCTAATGCTCATATCAGGACAAACTAAGACACACGCCTAAGAAGGCCACTTAATACAACTCCTCAAGCTCACAATTGCAGGCTGAAAATGGGAGCTCAAGGGTATGACTGAGACAACACGTAGATGCTGTGCATTTCCATTCTTCGATTTTGACAAAGTCACCCTAAGCATCTCTCCCTCAAGAACCTTGCTTACAGTTGCACAAAGATTCCCCATTCATCAATAGGAGTAGGAACACTAGGACGGATAAATCAGCTACTGGGCCTAAATAAACGAACCAATAATTTCTAATCCCAAATTAGACTTCACATTTCACACAAAAGAGAAAAAAACATGCAGCAATACCAACAAAAGGGTGCATCTTGGTGAAGTCATAAAACTCATCAGCACTGCAACCAAAGACAGCCCTAGCTGCTCTATCAGACATCACCACCATGAAAACCTTTGTATCCGTAGCTATAGACATCTGCAAATCAATTAAAAAGAATATCCTAAAACCCAGAATACGAGGGAAAAATCCAATTTATTTGAATTACTTACAAGAACCCTGAAGAGGCATTTGGAGCCAGATGATGCCGGGTTAAAAGCATTTCTAAAATTTCACTATAGTATATGAAATTTAGTTCTATCACACATAAACAGCCAATTCAGTCAAGCGGATCCATTGTGCAATGTTACGTTACTAATTACCCGTCGCTTCTTGCCAATTAACTGATGGCAACTCCTTAAAACAACTGGAGCACAATGAACATTTAACAAGGTGTTATTCCCATATCAGACAGTTTCTCCTAAAATAAGAAAAATAAATCAAGCATTCCAATATAATAATGTCTCGCCATTGAGTGCTCTCGAGACACATGGCATCTTTTGCATTCAAACATAACATATCATTCTCTGTACTCTTTCCAAGTCTTCCTCTTCCCATTTTTTTTTTGTTTCAGAGGTTATCTATTAAGTCTGGCATACATTGCCAAATCATAGTTTCATTATTCTCTAACCCTTATCATCTACAAGAGATGTTAATATCTAATAGTTCCAGCACATATTCTATTAAACTAGTATGTACACATATTTATCTCAACATTTAAACAAACCCAGGTATAGATAATAAAAGCTGAGATGGACTTGAAGCACTAGACGTAAGAAATGGCACAAATTCATCCATCTTAGATATTCATATCACAAGTCAGAAATGGCATTGGATATAGGATCGCTTCTCACCTCAGAAGCCGCCAGAATCATCTTCTCCCGGTCATACAGCTGTTGATGAAGCTAGCCGGAAATTACGCCGGTGAATTTGCCAATCCCGTCGACGTTCCCGCAGGGTTGCAACACCGTCGGACTACTAGTCACCATTGCTAGAGCTCCGGGAAAGACCTAAGCGGCGCAGAGAAATCGAGGAAGTAATTGAAATTGAGGGACGGAAACAGTAAGGGAAATTGAAATCGCCATTGCTATAGCTCCATAGTTTCCATTGTAGAAGAAAGAAGAAAGGAAAAACTAGGGTTTCAACCATTTAGGATCTTGCCATCCCAACTCTAATCTAATGGATACAATTAACTCTCTAGAATACCCTTTACAACTCCATTCTACTCTACACATTCTAGAGATGTTCTAGAACCTACTGTAGAACCATCCATACTTCTTAAGGCTTCTTTGGACTTCTTCTAGATAATGGACCACAAAGAAACCATTTGGGCCAACCCAAGATCAAGTTTACTTTTCAACCGTCTTTGCTTCAGATTTTGCAAGCGTTGATACATTATTAAATTTTGATAGTTATAGGGGATAAACGCCGCACATAGGTGTTTCTTCATCTTCTCTCACAAGGTGATTTTTGGCTTACCCATTCGACTTCAGGTAAGCTTTAGTTGTTGACACCACGTTGTTGCGTGGCCCCAAAATCTTGTTGCGATCAGTGCGACCTGCCTTTCATCAGGAACTCCTCGGAATTTCAAAATCTCCTCGACCGGCGTCAGCCAATCGAGAAACTCCTCTACTTGAAGACCTCAATGGAATGCTAGAATATCAGTTTTAGTTCCAGACACCCACTGTTGATCTTCACTTTCATAAATTCGTTGAGGCCGATGTTAGATCCGTGGGCTCTGTCGAATCCATCAAAGAACTTCGAGAACGTCGTTCCCATTCTCGATCACCCAAAAGGGTGGAAACCCTCTAAGTTATCTGCTCTATTATCTGCCTGTATGCTCCTGGAGAACCTGTACAACCCGTTCCTCAAACTGGTTGTTATTGTCGCGCTCAAGAATCTCATCCATGCGCTATTGTGGTTGAGGATTTTGTCGCGGCATGATTCAAGATCGAGTTCGTCTCTGATACCAACTGATGCAAGCGGAAGCTCCGTAGAATAGATTCGACCCTGATTGTTGATCCGCACATGAATTCCAGTTAAAACCCCTCTGAAACCTATTAATTCAAGACACTTGAATACCAGATCTGGGCATCGAATTCAAGCTCTTCAAGAACGAGAAAATGGTGATAAAATTTATGTTTTTTTACTTTCGTCAAGCTGCTGACCTCAGGCCAAAATATCAAGTTTAAATACCTCAGGCTAACACCAAACCCTAAGGGCAAAAATGGAAAAAAGACAAAAACGACAAAAGGAAAAACAATCAAACTTCCATACGCATTCGACTACTATAAGCATGCAATAAGGAAAACTAAAAATGCTAAAAATATCCACAAACATGCATTCACGTTAAACATGGCTTCAAAGCTTGCTCGTCTTCAAAGTCGTCTTCAAAGTTGGCCCTTGCCCAGCTTCTCAAACCGCTCCAAAAACGTCAAAGCTTGTTCGTCTATCACTTGGCTTGCATCAGTAAGTATCTCAAATTCCACAAAAGGCTAGAAGAATAACAAGCCTCAAAAACAATTTCACCACAAACCATACACTTTGGATGCAATGGTTCAAGGTTATAGATATACTTGCGAAAATTAATGTTATAGATCTTTTTCCAAAGGCGATTCTCCTCGAGCATCCATATGTCTGAAATTCCACTCTTCTGCAGGTTTTCCTTGTTTGTAATGTATAACATTCCATCCATAACCACAAATGCCACTTTATTCCTATACCATCCCAACAACTAACTAGGGGGTCGAGGCAACTTGCTGAATGTATCACTCGCTATGTCAAAAAGAAATGATCAATTCCTCAGGTTTCATACTAAAACAAGGGGTGTCTTATGATTGATCAACCAGTATATGCTTCTGTTTGCCGATGTAGTTTTAGAATGAACACTATATGAACATGTCAAATGCTTCCATGAAGAAGCAATTTTAATGTGGTTAGATATGGTAAGAACCTTACACCCCATTCCCTTATGAGGTGGGAACATTTTCACAACTTTATATTCCTTTACTTGACTTGAATAGCCAAACCCGAGATTGCTACAATTTAGAGCATGAGTTGATGGTTTTGGCAGGGCACAAAGCTCAGATGTACTAGGATTGCATAGATAAATCTCACCTGTCATAGTAAGGCAAACCAGATCACATGTGACAGGACAAACACGAAGACCACAAATCAGTTATGGGGCGTGAAGCTGCATAGCTTTTCTCTCTCCCCACTAGTCATTGAAAAAAATGACAAAGTTGTCATGTGCTCGCCATTTGGATGGGAAGTGTGAAGAAACTTGACATTCTTCTCTGATTGTTTCTGATGCATGTCGTGGAAAAAAGAATCAGAAATCATTTCATGCCGCGATCTCGAGACAAACTTAAACCTGGAGGGTTTTATAATAGAGTTTTGATAGATATTATCAAGGCTAAGATGAACACTAAATGAAGGAACTACTTTCTCGTTCTCATGCTTCAGCTTCATCTTAATTTTACCTAGATATATAAATACCGAGGTACATTAATTAATATAAACCATGATCAAACCGAACCGTAGCTATCTATGATATTATGCTCCCCCCTATAAATATTACAAGGAAAAAATCCATATAGAAAACCATATAAAAATCCATGTCAATGTGCAGAAAGAGACAGATAAAGAACAAAAGAAAAAAGGTCATACAGATTCAGAAAACCTAACACCTCATCACTAATTAATTTGATGCCGCCACTTGATAAATAAACCACACACACAATGCAAAAATCACGAATAAATAATAAATTCAAGGATATAAGGAGAACGATTTTATATTCTCTCAAAACCTTTACCAGAAACCTTTACAACATGCAGCAAAGGCGATACACACTAGAAAGTTAGAGACATAGCAGGTTTTCGGTTTTTTTCTTATTTTTGAGATCGCGGATTTTTGGTTTTTTTTTCATTTATATTTTGCCAACATTATCCATAAATTATTTTTATTTTATATCGATTAACTGCTAGACGGGTTATTTAATAATATACATGTTGAACGTATATCTAATTCAGTTCGAGCCCAACTCGAAGCCCAAAAGTTGATGAAATTCAACTTGTTTTACCATCATTTTCCAACAATATATATATATGTGTGTATGTTTTACAATCATTTTCCAACCATATATATATATGATGAGATGATTTAATGTTATAAAAGACTTTCTCTCTCATCCATGTAACATCTCTCCTACTTTACCAATTCTTCACCGCTAACGTTTATTTCTAGTCGGAATTTCTTCGTTGGTCATGGTGGACTCGCCGCCTATAACCAACACCATAAACAAATCCTTCCAATTCTCCACCGCTAACGTTTATTTCTAGTCGGAATTTCTCGTCGGTCATGGTGGACTCGCCTCCTATAACCAACACCATAAACAAATCCTTCCCCAGATCCTCAACACCTGATCCCCTCTTGCACACAAATTTCCCACAAGTCATAACCTTAAACCAATTACAGAGCATCGAGGTGAGCTCGCCAGCATCTACACAACAGAGGATGTCCAGGAGCTGGCCGAACACTACAACAATGCCTTAATTGGAAAATTACTATAGGGAAGACCATCAATGGAGCAAATACAAGTAGAGACTGTTGGCTTCAAAGGAAAATTTCATATCGGCTCGCTAGACTTCAAGCATATTCTTATTAGATTCGAGCAAATCGAAAATTTTCAACGCTCCTGAGGAGGGTGGACTCTTCATGGAGCTCCGATGAAAGTTTTAGGTGGACACCAGATTTCACACCCCATTCAAAATCTATAGTAGTTCATGAATGGGTAACAATCTGCGATGCCCCTCTTTATTACTATTATAACTCGGCTTGTATTCTGTTAATTGGTAATCTGATAGGAAACTACATTAACATGGATGCAGCCACATAAGCTTTAACTAGACCCTCAGCAATCAAGATTTGCGTTGAGGTTAACCTGCTTTATGAACTTCTTAAGACTATCAAGCTGGGTAGTATGGATGATAACAGAAAATACACCATTGAATATGAGGACTTGCCATCATACTGCACTCATATTGCTCTAAGTTAGGTCATGCCCTAGACAACTGCAGAATTAAGAACCCAGTAGCAAATAATTGGAAACCTACAGGTCAGACGTTCACACAGCCACCATCAGTTCTGACAAAGGAAGTTCAACAATAGAATGAGGCCCAAGACCTTAGTGAATCACAGGATGATCACCCATCTCAGCTTAACATAGATCCCCTCCCTAGGAATGAAATGACTGAAAACATATCCATCACAAAAACTATTCTACAGGTCACAAATATTGACAACCACCCAGATTCTTACAGCCTAGAAACACCTAAGCTTACGCCACATAAAGAGTCTAACATCAGCCCTAGGAGTACACAACCTGTGCCTACGCCACCAAAGAGTACATATACTGCCCATAACATAGGAGTAACCAAAGTGCAATCCCCTGCCAAACAAATAGAGCAACCAAATTTTCGAAAAACAAGCAACAAAGCCCAGGAAAAGTTCCTATCAACTACCTAACAAAAAATGGACTCCTACTTCCTCCTCTATTAAGCCCCAAACTAGGTAGTATCAGGTTTGCAAATTAAAGGATGATTTATATATGCCAGGAAATAATTACTCTGATTCTGATGATTCTAACAACATTGCTCCTCCATTAGATAGATCTTCTCCCGTTACTACAAACATATTTATGTCGCTTATGGATGACGAAGCAACTACGGATGAAGATGAGATGGAAGACCTAGCAAGTACTAGAGAGCTTCAGCAGGATCATGTCACTTTCAACTCATCTCAAGTGGCTAAACAATCTAGGATATCAAATTCTTTCACACAGTAAAATAAAATGAAGCCAAGATCTCCATCAAAATGCTCTCAAACTAAGAAATATGAATAGACAAAACTCTAATATGCAATGGATGATATGAAACCTCCATGGAATGGATACATCAATGGTTTGATTAAGGAAGTTATTGTGGATGCATAAAATACAACTGTTGTGCATATCAGAACCAATGCATCTTAATGATACATGTGTTAACTACATGAAAAATAAAATTTTGATAACTATATCTGTAGTGACTCAGGTAAAATTTGGCTTATGTGGAATTCTAGTTTCTATGTTACTCTGATAAACCAAAGTAACCAATTCTTGCCTGTTAACATAGAATGGACTAACTTGGCTAGTGCCATGGAGGTATATTTTATGTATGCACTTACGAATAGGACATTTCGGAAACAATTGTGGACAGATTTATCATCCCTATCCGGCTCTGATCGAATTTTTATAGGGGACTTTAATGCTATCTCATCCATGAATGAATTTAAACACTGGAAGAACTGCTGATTTCATAGCCTTTATTTTCTCCAATGCTTTAGAGGAAATCTCCACAGTGGGCAACCTACACATACATGGACTAATAATAGGTTACACAACCCCACACCAAAGAGGTTGGATGGAAGCCTATGTACGGCCAGATGGAAACAATCTTATACATCGAGTTCTATCCAAATACTTAATATTCTCACCTCTGATCATGCACCCCTGCTACTACAGATAGGCAGTAATACCCCTTCAGCCTTCAGACCTTTCCATTTTCTAGACATTTTGCTTGAAAGGAAGGATTTCAAACAATTGATAGCAAATACCTGGAACCAAAACAGGCAGGAAACACCCATGCTATCCCTCTTCTTAAAGCTTAAAAGTCTGAAACCCGTAATAAAAACTTGAAATCAAGAAGTGTTGAAGAACATTGACAGAAATGTCTCATAGCTGAAGAAAAGGTTATAGTTCGGGAGATATACACTATCACAGGAACCCCCCTCTAGCACTAGTTTTTTCTTCTTCTAGCATCGGTTTTTTTGACCCAAAAAACTGGTGCCTAAGTGCACAGTGAAAATGTTTCACCAGTTTTCGAAAAAATCGATGTTAATTTAGCACCAGTTTTTTTGTTAGCGCCAATTGCTAATTTTAGCACCAGTTTTTTTGTTAGCACCATTTTTTTATCAAACCGTTTTAAAGGCACCGATTTTCAAAAAACCAGTGCTTAAATTTTTACAATGATTAAAAAAAATCCCTTCATCTGAAAGCGGCTGCGCTCAGCCGCTTCTAGAGGAAGGGAAAAATACCCGAAATTAACAATTCAGTAGGACATTAATTTATTAATAAAATTAACTTCACAAAATTGATAATAGAAATAAAACCAAAAAATGTATGCTACAAAATTAATAATCACAGGAACCCATATTCCCTCATTACTGCTTCACTTGAGAAATGAAGTCTTCTTCGATTTCCAAGAACGCCTTCTTTATCTCATTTGCTGATATTTCTTGATGCTCTGAAAATAAACATCTTACTAGCGCAGAAAACTCAACATCATGATTCAACATGTACACAGTCAAAGGTAAGTAATCTAGACAAAAGAGCTTCAACAGTAATGGAAGAAAAACAATATTCTACAAGCACTTTACATGTAAGAAAAAAATTCTCCATATTTAGTATAAACACTGATAGAATTTCCATCAGAAGAGAATGACCGCTTTTGTATCTGCACAGAAATCAGAGGTTGGATGCTGGTCTTGATTGCTCTGAAAATAATGAACAATGTTTCTAGCTCATAACTCAAACATTTCAATTTAGGTAGAATGAGCCGCCAGGAGACTCAGGACATATACTTCACTCATTTTAAAGATTTACTTGCACATGCATCCAAATTAGCCCAAACAGAATAGGTCAAAAACTATGGCAAAGGTTACTTATCACAAAAGAATGCAATAAGTCATATTCACTATATAAGTCATAAGTCAAATAGGAGAAATCTCGAGCATTACCAAATCTTGGAAGCTACAAAATCTATTTAATCAAGAGAAATTTAGAGTGCCATAATACTGAAGGAATAGGAACTGCTAAGATGGATGAAAATAAAACATCAAGAAATGGATAAAACAAGATCAACAACACCACGTACATCATAAGTGTTTAAAACATGATAAAATGCAGTACATCTAGGAATGATATTTAAAAATGAAGTAATTTAGTATAAGTACAAAGATCATCTAGTATCAACAAAAATGAAAATCCTAAGACTACCAAGATCATCTAGGAAGGCGGAAATGCATAATAAAGTTCAAGTCACCTGATTAACAGTGTGCTTTAGCCTGGCATTCATGTTCTTTAGTTAAGATGTAGCTTTGTCTACCTACATCAAAAGAAAAGAAGGAAATTATCTAAAAAGTGCAACGTACGTATACTGGTACTCAGCATAAGTGAAGATTGCGAACCAGAGTCGCGGTGGAGGCACGTCCAGAGGGACAAAGCCACTAAGACAAACAATGGTGAGGTTATCTTTAACTCTAATTATGTACTATGACAAGACTGTAGCACAAAGTTAAGAATGGACATGGAACTAAAGGATCAATTCTCGGATCATGTTCACTTGCCATTGCCATTCCTGTACAAAGACATGTGGGGGACATGACCTTTCCAGATCCAGAGCAATTGGAACATCTCTCTGTTTAAGGAGATGATAGAGGCATATCCCAAATGTTATGGTTGAAACAGGTTCAATAAGGATTAGAGAACCACTGCTGGAACAGCAAGCACAAGCAAGATATCTTGTTCCAAGGCAATACTTGCATCTCTTCTGCTCATGTTGCTTAACCTTGTTTATTTCAACAACAATACATAGCCAAAAATAAACCTCAAACTGAAACTCTTTTATGCATAAAGGTGGAGTCTGAATGATAAACCTCTAACTGAATAATAACATAAGAAGTTGCTAAGAAGCAGAGCAGGAGAGTCCATAAGCATACACTATAAATATGCAATTGCTAAAACTGAACAAGAAATTTTAGATTTTAATACAGGTTACCTTTAGGTAACGGGTATCTCCGGTCCTTCTTTCCAACCTTCTCCAGAAGCTCGTATAAGCCCAATAGTTGAGAAAACGTAGGATCACTGTTCCATCTTCCACACACAAAATTGCTGGCGCTGTTGAATTACAGTCTACAGAAGCCTTTGCGTCATCATTTAGGGTCTCCTGATTGATTAGCATCAGCTCAAATTTCATTAATAGGAAAAATGAAACCCTAACACATCCATTTTAGGATTTTACAATCAACCAATGATTAACACCATACACAACCCTTACACGGGAAAACAAAACAAACCCAAACATCTCCAAAAGCCCAAAAATCACAAGAAAAAAAGCAAGATTCTAAAAAGTAGAAATACCCTAGGACCCAATCGTAGATTTTACCCCTAAATATTAAACAATGAATAAAGCAAGTCAATAAGGGCAATCGAGGGAAAGAATTAGCCATGATCGAGGACATACTGGCGTGTTCTTACCATTTAGGACGGACCATCTATTTTACGGGGTGATGCCAACGGGAGAGATGTAGAGACATCATTCGGCTGCGGCTGTTCGTCAGAGAGACGCGAAGACGTCAATAGCGACGGGAACCGTCCGACGGTGGTCGCGAGCGATCAAGAGAGGAGACGTTTGGGGTTGTGTGCATGTGAGTGAGTGAGGAAGACGATGTGTTGAGCGGAAAGAAAATGAGGAACAAAGAAGAAAATGGAAGAAACTAGAGGAAAATAGAAGAAAACGGCTAAAGGGCAAGGTCATCTTTTCATGTTTTTGTATTTTCTCTTTTTCTTAATAAGGGTAAAATGGTATTTTTAATAAACTCCAGCGGCAAACTGGTTGACTAAAAAGTGAACATGGTCAAAGGTTATTTTGATACTTTTTGAGATTGCAGGTATATATTGGCACTTACAGCCTAAAGTCTGGGTCATTTTAGCACTTAGCTCTAGTATTTATATACTATAAAAATTCAATTAAGGTTTGACTGTTGATTAGTTAAAGTCAACTTAGTTATAAATGTTTATATATCGAAAGTTAAGTAAGGGTTAACCGTTAATTAGTGAAATAAAATCTATTTATTAGTGTGTATGTATATAAAAAGTGAAGTAAGGGTTGACTGTTGGTTAATTAAAGTCAACCTAGTTATTAGTGTTTATATATAGAAAGTTAAGTAAGGGTTGACCGTTGATTAGTTAAAGTCAACTTTGTTATTAGTATTTGTGTATAGAAAGTCAAGTAAGGGTTGACCATCGATTAGTTAAAGTTAATTTAGTTATTAGTGTTTGTATGTAGAAATTCAAGTGAGGGTTGATCATTGTTAGTTAAAGTCAACTTAGTTATTAGTGTTTGTATATAGAAAACCAAGTAAGAGTTTACCGTTGATTAGTTACAGTCAACTTTGTTATTAGTATTTATAAACATGAAGTCAAATAAGGGTTAATTGTTGATTAGTTAAAGTTAACTCAGTTATTAGTGTTTATATATCAAAGGTCAGGTAAGCATTGATTGTAGGCTAATTAAAATCACCTTAGTTGTTAGTGTCTGTGTATAGAAAGTCAAAGAAGGGTTGATCAATTATTAATTAAAGTAAAATTAGTTATTGGTGTTTATATATGAATGTCAAGTAAGAGTTGATCGTCAATTAATTAAAGTCAACTTATCTATTAGTACAAATACATATATAGAAAGTCAAATAATAGTTTATCATTAATTAGTTAAATACAAACTGGTTATTAGTGTTTACATATAGAAAGTCAAGGAAGGGTTGACCGGTTGTTAATTAAACTAAACTTAATTATTGGTGTTTATATGTAGAATGTCAAGTAAGAGTTGATCGTTGATTAATAAAAGTCAACTTAGCTATTAGTGTTTATATATAGAAAGTTACGTAAGGGTTGACTAGTGAAAGCCAATCTAGTTCTTAGTGTTTATATAAAGAAAGTCGAATAAAGTTTGACCATTGATTAGTGAAAGTCAACCTAGTTATTAGTGTTTATATATTGAAAATCAAGTAAGGTTTGACCATTAATTAGTCAAAGTCAACCTAGTTATTAGTGTTTATATATTGAAAGTCAATTAAGGTTTGATCGTTGATTAGTCAAAGTCAACCTAGTTATTAATGTTTATATATTGAAAGTCGCGTAAAATTTGGTCGTTGATTAGTTAAAGTCAACTTAGTTATTAGTGTTTATATATTGAAAGTCAAGTAAGGTTTGACCATTGATTAGTCAAAGTCAACCTAGTTATTAATGTTTATACATTAAAAGTCGAGTAAAGTTTGGTAGTTAATTAGTTAAAGTGACCTTAGTCACTAGTGTTTATGCATAGAAAGTTAAGTAAAGTTTGAACGTTGATTAGTTAAAGTCAACTTAGTTACTAGTGTTTACATATAGCAAATCAAGTAAAGTTTGATCGTTGATTAGTTAAAGTCAACTTAGTTATTAGTGTTTATATATTGAAAGTAGAATAAAGTCTGGCCATTAATTAGAAAAAGTCAACTTAATTATTAGTGTTTATATATTGAAAGTTGAGTAAAGTTTGACCGTTGATTAGTTAAAGTCAGCTTAGTCACTAGTCGAAGGTAATGGTAAATAAAAAGAAACCGTGAGAGTCTACGGGAGTGAGAAACATATTCCCACTCCCTTAATACATGAAACCTAATAAAACTACCTCTGATCTAGATGTTACAACCAGGTGGCCAAAAAGATGCTAACCCCGTCGTGGTGGCCGGGGCCTGTGAGAAACACTATCATGGGAAAACCATGATAGTGTACGGGAGAGGGAACATTGTCCCACTCCCTTAATACATGAAACCTAATAAGACTACCCCTGATCTAGATATTACAACCAGGTGGCCAAAAGAAGCTGGCCCCGTCGTGGTGATCGGGGCCTGTGACAATCATCCCTGAAAACAGAGGGGCATGAGAACAAACTCAGTAGCTCCCTCAATCCCAGAAATCAGAGGGGGCATCAGAACAAACTCACTAGCCCCCTCGCTCCATACAACATCCATGCAACCGGTGGTGTGAACCGGCTCTTGCGCCGTGGTTTACTCCCCACAGGTATCTTTCAAACCGAGAGTGGTCTCGGCCTTCAAATGAATGAAGTAGTATGTCCTCTCCTCCGAGAAGAGCTGGCACACCGCTTCTAACATGTACACCTCTAAGATGAAGATAAAGAGGTGTTATTGGCCTTCAATAACGGTCTCTGGATGAGGGCCGAGGGTTTCTCTTTGGGGTTGGGAGCAGATTGACCGTAGTCTGTTGTGCTCCCATGTGTTCCCCGCGGATATCCCTCCTAGTGATAAGAGGTCGGGCATGATTTCTACCACGCACGGCCCGCGTAACGGTTTTGTAACCATTTTTTCCATTTTAGGCAAATGGACATCCTCATGCCATTTTACACTATAAAGTGCAGCGCGGACAAATAGCGCAACCGTTAAATCCAAGTGATACCTAGCAAAGGATTAATTAATTTACGTACGCAAGATTAATTAACCCCCTACCCGACCTGCATGTCCATGCAACTACCATGGGAAATCCTTGTTGCCAGATGGAGAGAAGCTGCTGTGATTTTTTTTCCGACCCCTTCGAGGGTATAACCCCTTCGAGGGTATAACCCCTTCGAGGGCAGGGCCCCTTCGAGGGTATAACCCCTTCGAGGACAGGGCCCCTTCGAGGGTATAACCCCCCTGAGGGCAGAGCCCCTTCGAGGGTATAACCCCTCCGAAGTCAGAGCCCCTTCGAGGGTATAACCCCTTCGAGGGCAGAGCCCCTTCGAGGGTATAACCCCTTCGAGCAGTCGAATGTCCCCTCGAGCAGTCGGACACATCCATTTCTCGAATGCCCCCCTCGAACGCCTCCAGCTCTCGAATGCCCGCTTGAGGACTCGAATGCCCCCTCAACCACTCGACAGCACTCGAATGACCCCCCTCGAGCACTCCAGCACTAGAAAACCTCTACCACCAATTCTCCTTCGAGCTGTCGATTAATCACTCGAACACCTCCATCCCTCGAACCTCATTTCCTCACTCGATTTAACAATCGAGCCTCCCAGCCGGACCGTGTATTTCAGGAGTCGTTGAGTCACCAAAATCTGGGCAAAATAGAGAAAGTCCACCTATTACGGGAATCTACTCTTCCTTCCATCTTCTTCCGAGAGTTGTTATGAACTCAAGAACAAGGGCAACATATTGGGTTTACCATCTTTAATGATTCCGATGAAATCAATCCACCATGACCGGCCGCAGGGGTGAAACGGCTAGATCCAACCAGCACACGGTGAAACACCTCTTTACTTCTATCTTGAATCCGACTAGCCCTAAAATATGTGCCTCGCTCACCACTAACATTCCAATACTCCCAAAATAAAGAAGTCTGTATGAGTGTTCATGAGTGGGTAGAAATTAAATCCATGTTCTTGGCATAGAGCATAGGCTATTAGTCTGAATTCTGACTAATTCAGGTAAGACGAGGCCGGGTAGTGTCCGGGTTCTGAGCACAAGCGAGGCTGGGAGTTTACTGGGATTTGTTCACTTGCAAGGCCAGAGGGTTGGCCGGGATTTGTTCACTTGCAAGGCCGGAAGTTTCCCAGGTTTTGGACACGCGCAAGGCCAGAAATGGACCGTTATCTGTGCATTAGCAAGGCTGGATGACAGGCCCGGGGTTTAAACACAAGCTAGGCCGGTCGGGTGCCCGGGGTTTGAACACAAGTCCACCTGGATCAGTTGAGAACTCACCCAAATACTAACACTCTCTATGTTTGAAACCTACCATTAATCCCTTTCCCCTATGAACTCCATATAATCTATCCATTGTCAGCATAATTTAGCTTTTAAAACTGAACAGATTGTCCATAAAATCCCCATCCATCTACACCAATCCAGCCTAGATTTTTCAAAAAGAACTCCATAAAATCCACAGATGGTTGTTCATGCGACAACAAAATCGATCAGAATTTTGGCATAGCAAAGCATAGCATTTGGTCGAAAGGTTGCAAACAAACCAAGCAAACCAAGTTTACCAGAATGAGAGCACCCAAATGCTATGAATTTTTGTGCCTAAAATTCGTCATTGTTCTGCATTCAAAATGAAGCATTCCTCACAGATTTTATCCAAGCAAAACAGAGTTCCACCGCAGTCACAACAATGCGCCTATTCCGCACAGATTTAGCATACAAATTCACACCTTTCATAGCAGTCCACACAAAATATAGTTTTATACTAATTACATCATAAGACAAGAAAGCAGCTTTCTATACTCAGTTTCAAACAAACAGAGTTCCCTCCATTTCATACCAGAACAACAAATCCTCACAAACTTTCACATAGATTCGCACAAAAATCCACCCAAATTTGCATCTCAATCCGCGCATCAATCCACATAATTCATACAACAAATTCACACAAAATCGACACCATTCGCACCAATCCGCACAAATCCTCATAATTTCAAAGAGCAAACTTACTTGGGACAATGGATGGCGTTCGCCAAACTATCCTCGTCAGCAACCCAGAATTGAGGTCCAGTCTTCAACCCTAGATTGCATCGGATTCGAGTCTAGGTTGGGTTCCCATTCGGGAGTTTTCCTCCGTGTTCAGAGAAACACAACCTCCTCCTTGGGTCGCCAAATCCTTCGCCATCTTCCTCCGTGGTGTTCGTGAGTGTTCCTTCGAAAATGTAGAATTCCCAATTTCAAGACCAAACAATACATCTGTGAAATTGACTTCCTTTGAGATGCGCCTTGTTACGGGTCTTCAAAATCTGAGATCGGAAGACTGGTCTTACTCTAAAATCCAAGCAAAATTTCGAGAAGAGAAATTTCGCGAGAAACCCAGATTGGGGCTTCGATCCTTCAAGAACATCGACATATCATACATCAAAAGATTCCCGGCGAGGAACCCAGCATTAATGCCGGGTCCTTCACCGGAGGAGAAGAGATGCAGAAGAGAAACCTGGCAAAAATTGACTACGATGAACAGTAGCTGGGCTGCACCCTATTTTCGCATTAGCTTTCAGCTTAGTCACTATTCGAAGGTAATGGTAAATAAAAAGAAACCATGAGAGTCTACGGGGGTGGGAACATTATCCCACTCCCGTGATACAATGAAACCTACTAAACTACCCCTGATCTAGATGATACAATCAGGTGGCTTAAAAATACAACTGAAAAGGTCTTCGGTAGTGGGAACCTTGTCCCACTCCGTGAATATAGGATACCTACGAAGCTACCCCTGGACTAGATGTAACCAGGTGGCCCAAAAAGATGCTACCCCTTCGTGATGACAGGGGCCTGTAGAAATCTTCCGTGAAACTACTGAGGGGCATGAGAACAAACTCAGTAGCCCCTCACTCCATGCAACCTCCATACAACCGGTTGTGTGAACCACCTCTTCAGCCGTGGTTTGTTCCCTACGGGTGTCTTCCAAGCCGAGAATGGTCTCGGCCTTGAAATGAAGCAGTATGTAGTCTTCTACTCCAGGAAGAGCTGGTACACCACTTCTACTATGTACACCTCTAAGATGAAGATAAAGAGGTGTTATTGGCCTTTGATAACGATCTCTGGATGAGTGCCGAGGTTTTCTCGATGGGGTTGGGAGCTGATTGACCGTAGTCTGTGTTACTCCCTAGTGTTCCCTGCCAATAGACCTCCTAATGATGAAGAGACCGAGCATGACTTCTACCGCGCACGCCCCGCGTAACGGTTTTGTAACCGTTCTTTCCATTTTAGGCAAATGGACAGTGGTACTAGATTCGAGTAGTTATGGGTTCGAGTAGAGGCTTCGAGTAGAGAGGTTCTGGTGGAGAGGTTCGAGTGGTACTGGGTTTGAGTGGAGTGCTTTGAGTGGTACTGACTTTGACTGGAGTGGTTCGAGTGGTACTGGATTCGACTAGAGAGGTTTGAGTGGTGAGCCTTCGAGTAATAAGAGTTCGAGTGGTGAGAGCCGAGTGGAAAGTGTTCGAACAGAAAATTTGAGTGGTACTGGGTTTTAGTGGTGCTGGTTCAAGTGGTGATGTTCGAATAAAGGTTAGAGTGGAGAGGTTTGAGTCGAGGCGGATGGTTGATGTTCGAGGGGTTGATGGTTCGAGTGGTGGCGAGGCAGATGGTTGATGGATCGAGGGGTGATGCCTCGAGGGAGATGGTTGATGGTTACAGTGCCTCGAGGGTTTATGAATCGAGGGATGATGCCTCGAATCAACAGCCCTCGAGGTGGGTGGTTGATATTTGAGGGGTAGATAGTTCGAGTGGTGGAGAGGCGGATGGTTAATGGGTCGGGGGGTCATGCCTCGAGGTTGATGGTTAATGTTCCAGGGGCTCGACGGCTAATGATTTGAAGGAGAATGTCTCGAATCAATACTCCCGAGGGCTGGTTGAATATTTGAGAGTTAGATGGTTCGAGTGGTGGCGTGGTGGATGTTTGAGAATTGATGGTTCGAGAGGTGATGGTTCCAGGAGTGGATATAAGATGGTCTAACAGATGGATGGTTGATGTTCTAGGGGTGGATGGTTGATATTCGAGGGGTAGGGAGCCCTCGAAGTGGATGGTTGATGATTCGAAAGGTGGATGGTTTGAGTTGCGGCGTGGTGGATGTTCGAGAACTGATGGTTTGAGGGGTGATAGTTCCAGGAATGGACAGTTGATGTTCGAGGCGTGGATGGTTTGAGGGCCTTGATCGGTAATGGTTTGAGAGCTAATGTGGATGGTTCAACGCTCTTAGTGGTATACTCACTCGAGGGGTGGTATACCCTCGAGAACTGGTGTACTCTAGAGGGGTAGATGTGTAACCTCTCGGGGTGGTATACCCACGATGGCCGGTACACCTCTCTCGAGACGTACATAGCATACCCTCGAGGAGTGGAAGATGTACTCTCTCCAGTGATATGGAAGGTGTACTCTCGAGGGTACGTTATGTGTGTCTCGAGAGAGGTGTACCAGCCCTCGAGGGTATACCATCCCTCGAGAGATTACACATCCACCCCTTTAGAGTACACCAGCCCTCGAGGGTATACCACCCCTCGAGAGAGTATACCACTGAGAGCGTTGAACCATCCAGGTTAGATCTCAAACTATTACCCATTCAAGGCATATACCCCTCGAAACATCCACGCCTCGAACATCAACTATCCACTCCTTGAACTATCACCCCTCGAACCATCAGTTCTCGAACATTCACTATGTCACAACTCAAACCATCCACCTTTCGAATCATCAACCATCTGCTTCGAGGGCTCCCTACCACTCGAAACATCCACCCCTTCAACATCAACCATCTGCCTCGAGGGGTGTTTATTCGAGCCATCATTTCTCGATTCATTAACCCTCGAGGCCCTGGAACCATCAACCATCTCCCTCGAGGTATCACACCTCGACCCATCAAAAACCCGCCTCGCCGCCACTCAAACCTCTCATCTCGAACCTTGTACCACTCGAATCTCTCCACCCGAATCTCTCCACTCGAATCCTCTATTTGAACCCTCTCCACTCGACCCTCACACTCATACTCTCACCACTCGAATGCTCACCACTCGACCCCTCACCACTTGACCCCTCACCACTCGAACTCTCTCCACTTGACCCTCACCACTCGAACATTCATCACTCGAACGCTCACCACTCGACCCCTCATCATTCGAACTCTCTCCATTCAACCCTCACCACTCGAATGCTCACCGCTCGACCTCTCACCGCTCGACCTCTCACCGCTCGACCTCTCACCACTCGAACTCTCTCCACTTGAACCCTGTACCACTCGAACATATTATCACTCGAACCCTCACAGCTCGAACTCTCTCTACTCGAACCTCTCCACTAGAACCCTCTCCACTCGAACCTCTCTACTCGAAACCCCTCCATTAGAACCCTCTCCACTCGAACCCTCTCTACTCGAACACTCTACTCGAACACTCTACTCGAACACTCTACTCGAACCTCTCCACTCGATTCCTCATCACTCGAACCTCACCGCTGGAACCTCTCCACTCGAACCTCTCCACTCGAACTTCTCCACTCGAAACTAGTATCACTCGAACCTTTACTCGGACCCACTTTGCTCGAACCCTCTCGACTCGAACCTCTCGACTAGAACCGTCTCCACTCAAACCTCTCAACTAGATCTCTCTCCACTCGAACCTTCTCTACTTGAACCTCTCCACTTGATTCCTCATCACTCGAACCTCACCACTCGAACCTCACCACTCGAACCTCTCCACTCCAATTTCTCCACTCGAGACCAGTATCACTCGAACCTCTACTCGGACCCACACTACTCGAACGTCTCCACTCGAACCCTCTATTCGGACCTCTGCACTCAAACCCTCTCCACTCGAACTCCTATTATGCCTCACTACTACTTTATTTTTTATTTATTTTTAATTTTTAATTAATTAAAGACTAAGCGATTTCAAAACCGTTGTTGATAGCCCGGGCCAAAGCGCGGGATGGAGACGCCTAGTTGGTGATAAATTGCATAAAATGGCACCATGTAAGTATCCTAACCAACAGCTTGGAATTGCAAGCAAACATATGAAAATTTACTTATATATTAAAGAACATGCCCGAGCATGCACATTATTTAACGACATGATCATCCAGTATACATGGTGAAACATAGTCTACACATTACATTATTGTATAAATTATAATTAGGACACACTAGATAAAATACTGAAACCAGTTATGTAATTTATCCCTTAAGATTAGCACTTATGTCCCCGGCTATTTTGTAAGCATCATTGGAGATTCCGAGTAACCCTGAACTTGAGAACCCTGCACAGTATAAACCGTCCTGCCCTTTCCAATGATTAGGTGTCTTCTTTTTTGGCATACCGATAGCGTTGAATAGCCTTGCTTCATCCTTCAACATCAGTTGCAGAAAATAAATTTATGAGATCAATTGAATTTCATATGTTTTAAAATGAAATTTAAATGTTTAAGAACAATTATTTATGAACTAGCAAGATATTTTTGTAGGGAGACTGGTGTAATTAGTGAATCTACCTTTAGCCACATTCCAACTGTGCTGCGATAGCCAGTAGCAAAAACAATGGCTTCAAATTCTTTTCGTGTGCCATTGACAAATTCGACACTCTGCCCATGAATCTCCTTGACCCGTGGAAAAACCTGTCCCAAACAAAGGAAAAATATGTTCAAGTAACGGACTAGCAAACCCAACCCAAGCTTTTGTACCGTTTTATATTTATAATTTCCAACAAACTAATTAAGAAAACAGCTTACCTCGATTTCTCCCTTTTTGATTTTTGAAATAGTGCCGACATCGATAACTGGAGATCGTCCTCTCAAAATCTTGTTCAGAAAGGGTCCTGATTCAGGGATTTTGATCCCGTATTTACCAAGGTTTCCAAAACACAAACTGCTGAGAATCGATACAACTTTGTCCACTACATGGACCGGGAAAAGTTGTAACATATGCATGCCAAGCTGAACCATTTCCTTGGTCAAAATATGTAGCTGGCCCCGAAAGAAAACAATAACAATTAATCATCAATTGATAATATTAGGGCTTTGGGGTAAAGTATATGGACAGCCACTCAATTTTATAGATTAAGACTGAATTACCGGACCACCAAAAGCAAGTGAAGTGTTAGCTCCACAACTCGCCAGATCATACGAGATCTCCATGCCAGAGTTTCCTGAGCCGACAACCAGAACATCTCTCATGGAAAGGGCTACGCCATTTCGATAATGGCTGGAGTGCATGGAGACTCCGGGAAAGCTGTCGAGGCCCGGAACTGGAGGGATGAAAGGCTCACTGTTCTCCCCGGTGGCAACCACGAGAAAGGAAGCACGGTAGATCTCTCGTGCACTGGTGCAACTGTTTTCTGCCACAACCACCCATTTCTGGCTGGAAACATCAAAGGTAGCGCACTGAACAGCCCTACAATAAAGTGGGTTAACCTGAAAGGTGGATGCATACTCATCCAAGTAGCTAACAAAATCATTTTTCGGAATAAAAGTGGGGGCATTGTGAGGGAAGGGCTTGTGCGGAAGCTTGCAAAACTCTTTGGCAAGGTGAAGTTTCACGCGATCATAGACTCTTTTCTTCCAGAGGGAAGCGCAACAGTCTTCCTTCTCGAGAACAATATTGGGGATCTCATCTACATTCAGGCATGCAGAGGTCGCAAGTCCAGCAGGACCTGCTCCAATGATCAAAACACTGGTTTCATGCTCCATTTCTGATTTTCAGGTGTAAACTAGTGGTGTGATCTACTTCTCAGGTGGGGGCATTTATAGATCGGCTGTGGAGTTAACTCATCACGTGTCTTTTAAAGATAAATGTCCCCATTCAAATATGCCTAATTTAACATTTTGTAGTCACATTGAATCAATTTCAATTATTATAATATCTATTAATATATGTTGTTAAATTCACGGTAACACATACTCCCCCTTTTCACCAATTTTGATCGCTCTATTTTTTCAAAGTCAATATAGTAATTTCCGACCATTAATATAAATTAATACAAATTAATATATATATATATATATATATGATAAAAATATCATGTAAGATATTGTTAGATTCATCTTAATATTTATTTTTTAATGCTAATTTTTAAATGCGAAAACTGCTATATGTAGCTAGAAATATTGACGGTCAAAGACGATTGTTGAAAACCATGAAAAAGTTGAGTGACCAGTAGTAGTGGGACATAGGAGTATATTTAATTTTTTTTACACACAAAAATAAAAATTTTGCATAAAAATTTGATATTTTTTTAAAAAAAGATATTAAGATGAATCTAACAATATCTCACATTATATTTTAATTATATATATATACATACAAAAAAAATTATATTTAGGATCAAAGTTTATAAAATTTAACTTAAAAAAATAAATGTATCATTTTTACTTGGACGGTGGGAGTAATTGATTTCAAAAGTCAAACTAATTTTTTAAAACTTTGTCGGTACCCTCACTACCTTCTAAAGCTTTGTTTTTCAAAAAAGAAAATGGAAATATTTAACTGAATATTAGATTATATTTCACATATTAATGTTTGGCAAAAGTAATAAAGCCTTTCCATATATTTATGAAAATATGAGGTTTAAATAGAATAATAAAAGATAAAAGATCTTAGTTACAATATTTAAAATTTAATATGCAACGTGTATTAGTTATAAAGTTTATAACCCGATTCACACAACCCAAAAATTTTATCTTCATTTCTTCTTATTTGCACTTTAAACCCTAGTCTTTTTATTACTTATGAAAATACCATCTTTCAAGAGATTGACTCATTTTAGGCAAAGTCTAGGGAAAGACCGTCTTTCCATAGGCTTATGGAAAGACCGTCTTTCCATAGGCTTATGGAAAGACGGGGTTTATTTAGAATTATAAAAGGTAAAAAGTTTTAGTTGCAATATTTAAAATTCAGCATGCACCGTGTAGTAGTTATAAAGTTTATAACCCGATGATTTTATTTCATTTCTTCTAATTTGCACTTTAAACCTTGGTCTTTCCATAACTTATGGAAAGACTGTCTTTCAAGAGATAGACTCATTTTAAACAAAAATATATGATTTTTTTTTTATTTTCAAGAGCCTATTTTTTGAAATATGGTATTTCCATAAGCCATGGAAAAACCAAGCTTTAAACTGAAAATTAGAAGAAATGAAAATAAAATTTCAAGGTTACATTAATCGGGTCATAAACTTTATATCTACTGCATGTTGTATAATTAATTTTTAATATTGTAACTAAAACATTTTACCTTTGAGTTGGCCTCTTAAAAGGCGGTTTTTCCATAAGTCATGGAAAGACCAAGGTTTAAACTGCAAACAAGAAGAAATAAAGATAAAATTCTCGGATTACATGAATTGAGTTATAAATTATATAACTATTACACGCTGCATAATAAATTTTTAATATTGTAACTAAGACATTATACCTTTTATTATTCTAATTAAACCCCGACTTTGCATAAATTTATGGAAAGATGATTTTATCCCAGACTTTACATTTACATTTTATTATTCTAATTAAATTTCGTATTTTCATTAATCTATAAAAATACAATATTTCCCAAAACTTAGCCTTTTTCGAATATTTTGTATGTATAAGTTTTCTTATAATTCATGAGGCCATACTTTTACTACTCCCATTTAGCAAGGTTTGACTTTGATACACTCCCCCTGGACCCCTTCTCTTTTTTTTTTCCTGTTCTGCTGTGTTCATCTATCCGAAACTATCAATGTTTATTTATTTCTTTATTAGAATAGTCATTTATAATCACTGATAGTAACTTGTATCTAGATATATTTGTAGCTTACAATATATTTTTAAACCACCTTTAAATGCACCTAAAATAGTATAATTATAAGGTAAGGATAGATTTTACCGAATTGTGAAAAAAGGCTGAAATTTATCCAAATGTATGTATCTATAATATTTCCTAAAAAGAATGCTATGTATCTAGTGTATACGTAAGGAGACTTACATCTCCTCCCTCCATAATATTCCATTTTTGAGAGTATTCAGATAATGCCTTCTTCAATATTAATTGTTTGGCTCTACAAATTAGTCAAGAATATTCTGAATTAATGTTTACCGGTTGGAATGAGCTAAGCTATGAGACTTGTAAATAATGTTTGTTGTCGAATTTAAGGTACTTCTATGTTTCATCCATATCTCCACATTTTTTAGTCAACATTTTTAAAATATATTTTTTTGGTCAACTTTCTCAAAATACGTTTGAACATAAATTTCAACTATTATATAGACGTCAATATCTTCATATAAGATATCGTTAGATTCCCTGCATAACATATTTTCTAAATATTGAATTTTAATACACCATTAGTATATACAACTAAAGTTATCGGTGGTCAAACATAACATGAAAAAATTGACCAAAAAATGTACAGATATGATTGGGACAGAGGGAGTACCAACAATAAGAATTTATGATGTATCGGCTATTCAAAAAGTGGCTAGGTTAATTTTACCTCAAGACAAAGTCTTCTATAAGACCGTCTCACGGTGAGACCGGAGATTAAATTGCAAAGATTTCAAGATGAGGTTTCATACTGATGTTTTAAAAGTCCAGGGATATAATGTGTAATTGTGATAATTTGCAATTTAGTCATATTATATATATATATATATATATATATATATATTATATCAGATAGCTTATTTTCCAAATTTGGCCACATTTTCCATTCCCATTTTTTTCGGAAGCTCAATCGTTCTCTCCTTCAAAATTGAACCGTTTTCTCTCACAATGTTCAACCACCTAGATTCTTACAACTGCTGAGATTTTTTCTATTTAATCGTTTATTGCTTTGGTTTTTTCTCCATTTTAAGTGTGCATTGATTGGATTGAACTTGCGTTTTTGTTCCTACATTTTTTGTTGATTTTTGTTTGGTTTTTTACGATTTACGACTGGACGAGTTTGGATTGTGCTTAATCTTTGAAGGTAATGAAGTCGCTAGGGTTTTTTTCCGTATTTTATTGTTTTTTTCCTTTCAATTTTTCCCATTTTTTGGATGCATGTGATGTTTTATGCTTTGTGTAGGTTTTCCGAGTGTTTTTTTTACTTATTTTGTGTTTTTCTTTTGATTGTGTAGTCAAATGTTGCTTTAATGTGTTCGATTTGAAGTTTCTAGCATTGTTAACTATATTTATATTTTGAGGATTGCTCTGTTTTTTGTGTTTGTTGGGTAGGTCTTAGTGTTTCTGTGTTTTATTGCTTGCATGCGATGTTATATTACTGTTTTTTCTTTGGATCTTGAATTCATTTGGTTTATGTATTGAATGTGTTTGATATTTCAGGGTTCATTTAGTTTCTGTGTTAATATCTGTATTTTTGTTGTTGTTTTGTAGATATCGAAGGACAAAGTTGCAGGTGATTCAACTTTAGATGTTCTTGCGGACATTGCGAAGAACTATGAAGACTCTGTAATTAGTCATCCTTCTGTCATAACCAAAGAAATGAGAACCTTCTGAAGGTATTTTCTCTTTGTCTCTGTTTTGGTGGGAGTTTTTTTTAATGTATTTCCATATTTAATTATAAATTGTTGTTGTTCAGTAACTTGTGATGTTGTAATTTTATGACATGATGTTTCATATACTTCTGTTGATGTTTCACTTATGCTCTTTTCATGTTCATCAGTCTTCTATTTGTGTCTTTCTAGTGTGATTTCATGTATTGCGTCTTTCATATGTTGTGCTTCAGTTTTAGTTATCTATGTTTTCAAGTATTTGATTTGTCATTTTCTGTTTGAGCTGATATGTTGATTTTTAAGTTTATTGTATGATGTTCTAAGTTCAGGTCAAGATGTATAGTTTTAGTTTGATATGCTTTCAGATTCAGTCTATGGTGTTTTATGTTTATTGAATGATGTTTTAAATTCAGGTTATGGTGTATTCTTTTCTGCTTGATTTGCTTTTCAAGTTCAGGCTACGATGTTTTTTAGTTTGATATGTTTTCAAGTTCAGGCTATAATGTTTCTACTTTTGATGAATGATGTTTTGTCATTTTCTGTTTGTGCTGATATGTTGATTTATTAAGTTCATTGTATGATGTTCTAAGCTCAGTTCATGATGTCTGTTTGATATGCTTTCAAGTTTTGGCTATGATGTTTAAGTTTACTGAATGATATTTTAAATTCAGGTTATGGTGTATGCTTTTCAGCTTAATTTTCTTTTTAAGTTCATGCTACGATATTTTAAGTTTACTGAAAGATATTTTAAATTTAGATTATGATGTATGCTCCCAGTTTTATATCCTTTTCAAGTTCAGGCTATGATGTTTTAAATTTACTGAATCATGTTATAACTTTAGGGTATGAGCATGTATGTTGGATGGTATTTTGTGTATGTTGTATCTGTTAAGTTGTATGTTTCAACTTAGGAGTGTGATGTAGTTTGTGATGTGGGATAAGTTTTTAAATGATGATTTGTACATTTTTTTTCCCTTGAATTCGTTTGGGCTTACTATTGCATTATATTTTCCAGATGTTTATATAATTAAATTTGATGTTTCAGATGCAAATGTTGGCTGTGATGTGAGACAATCACATCTACTGAGGGGTGATCCTAATGTTGAATTGGTATCAGGTCTATTTGTTCTAGTTTATTTTTTTAATGAAAGATGTGTATTAATGTTTTATATTTTAAATTTTATGTTGCTTTTCTGTTTTAGGACTGCCCTCTATGAAGAGAAGACTGAAGGAGAAAGCCAATAGAAATCTTAATTTGGCTAACAAAGATGAAACTGATGAAGTTGATAAAGATGGACCGGATGGTGCACGCAATTTGGAGAAGTGTTGACTGAATCAGGTTATGGTCTGGATGGTGCTAAAAAAAGCTGATAAAGTTGGTTTGGATGTTGCTGATGAAGTTGATATGCCTCCGGATCGTGTTGTTGCTGATGAGGCTGCTAAACCTGAGAGTTTATCTTTCACTTTTTTATTTACCTTTTAAAATTCTATATATTAATGTTTCATACATTTGTATTGATGTTGCTGTTCTGTTTCAGGAGTCTTCCTTGCAAAGAGGAGACAAAAGCAGAAAGTTAAGAGGAATGCTAATTTGTATAATGAAGATGAAATTTCAGGAGGATCTGGTGGTCTCAATTTGCAGAATGTGATGCCTGAATCAGGTTCTGATCGTGTTTAGAAATTTGCTGATCCTGAGATTCAATATGATAGGAGGATGTTGCGTAAGTTTGTGGCTGTGAAGAATTCCAAGAAATCCAAGGTTGCTGCTGAGGGTGTCAATGGTAAAGGCATTGAAATTAAATTAGTTGTTTTCAAAATTTTAGCCTTCCAATGTTTTATCCTCTTTTCTTATGGAATTTGATGTGATGTTGTATTTTTTTTAGCTGTTGGTGTTGGTAAGGGTAAAAGTCTGTTTTGAGGAGTGATGCTGATTTGAAGAATCAATCGAAAAAGGATGATGTTGTTTGAGGTGAAATTGCCAAGAGGAGGACTTTGCGCAAGACTCTGGCTGTGCTGAATACTACGGCTGTGAAGAAACCTAAAGTTTCTTTTGAGGATGTTAGTGGCAAAGGTACAGTTTTAAATTGATGACGTGATGTTTTAGCATTATGGTATGATGTTTCATATTTTGTAGTTGGTCATTTCAGATTTCTATCATTTTTTTCATGATGCCAAGGTCCGATTATCTTGTTTGTTTTTTTGTCTTAGTTGATGATGTGAAGAAGAAATTACCGAGAAACAAAAAAATAAATCCGGTGTTAGTGAGAAACTAGATTCTGGGAATGCTGATGAGGATGATATCATTTTTTCCGGTAGGATTTTTTTTAAAACATTTCTAAATAGCTCTGCTTTTTAGATATCAGTTTTTGATAATTTTCCATTTTGATATGATGTTTCAATTTTTGTAGACGATGAGGTGTTCTGCACTGTACCTGAAACCCAAAATGTTTAAGATAATGTTGATGTATATGCTGGAGCTGATAATGTTAAGATGTTGAAGAGAAGTCTAGAAGTGAATCATCAAAAGATGAAGAAGATGATGATGATGGTAGCTCTCATTCTGTCGAATCAGAATCTGAAAGCGTGGAGGAGGGTGGTAAAGCCGTGAATGTTGCAAGTGATTCTGATTCCTAATCAGAACCCGAGGTGGTGGTTGTGAAGAAGCCTTCCAGACGGTTTGACCAGATGAAAGTGAAAGAGAAACAGGCTGTGTATGATGGTGATGAAAGGTTAGTTCATATTTTAAAAAATGTGTTCGGTGTTTATTAGTTTAGGTGTTGTTGATGTTTTTTGTGCGACTTGATATTTTGCTTTCATTTTGGAGTTGTGTTGATGCATCTTGTTGATAAATATGGAGTATTTTATGTGTCAGTTATGTATGTAATCCGATTGTCGTTTTTATTTTTCTAGCATTGTATTTTCTCCACAGTTTTCTTTCTATTTTTTCAGTGACTGATGTTTTAAGTTCAGCATGTGATGTTTGATGAACTGTGTCATGTTGGTGTTTTTAATGTGACTTGATGTTTTAGTTTTAGCTATTGATGTTTTAAAATTCTGTATGTGATGTTTCATGAATTTTTACTTTTCTTTTTCACCGATGAGAAGGGCTTCACTACGAAGTGTTTCCCTTGGAGAATTGAAAAAGTGTCTTCTTTGCTGATTTCAAAACAGATTAAATCTATGAAAGAGATTGGTTTTGATGGTCTCCTTAAAATTAAATTTTGTTCCCTTCCTAAAGACATTTTTCCCTACCTGATTCAGAATTTTAATCCAATTAGCTATGTTCAAACCATTGGTTCTGATAGGTATTTTACAACCCGTGATGATGTGTATGATGTTTTAGCACTCCCTATCAGTGATAAGGAAGTTGTTGAGGTTAGTAATGCCGAGAAAGGTGAAAGGAAGGACATAGAACTTATGCAGAGATGGAGTGAAGAGTTTGGTTATGATCAACTGGGTAACATTTATTGTGAGAGGTTGTATGACAATATGGTGGGATTACGTGAAGGTGGGGATGAATTTTAAAACTGTTTGTGATGTATGTAGTTTGCAGCTTCTTGAGTCCTACTACTAGATCCTATGTGGATTTTAAGCTGGTTCGTGTTGTTAAGAATGTAGTGGAGATTAGGAGTTATGATTTGTGTGGGTATGTGCTTAGGAAGTTAGGTGATGTTGTGCATATGTATAAGACTACTACATACTTAGCAGTTAATGCGTGTGTAGTTGTTCCATTGATATGCTACCTGTATAGGTTTCCTTTTCAAGGAAAACCATGCCCTCCCATAGTTCCTCTCTTTCATCACTGGTACACCACTTTTTTGCTAAAATGTTATAGAAAGATTGTCGAGGCAGGTTTTAATTTATGCCCCATGTCTAAGGATGAATTTCCTTTGACTTTTATGGGGAAGTATTTGGGTTGTGGTCCTATTGTAGCTTCCAAGCATGTTGCGACATCCAAATAAACTGCGACATCTAAGGAAGGAAATCGTACGAAAGAAGAATCAGCTGGTTCAAGATCGCAAGTTTTAAGCTTTGTGCTTTCAGAAGATTTAGCTACCGATGCTGCGATTATGATGGGGGATCTGTAAGTATTCATATCTTTTCAGTTTTGATGTTTTAATAGCGGTTTTGATGTTTTAGATGGGATGTTTTAAGATTGTGGTTTAGGTGTCAACAGATTTGATGTTTTTACAATCAGTAGTTGGTGATATAGAATTTGTATGTGATGTTTTAAATTTAAACTTTTGGTGTTACCAGCTTTGATGTTTTAATATCAGCAGTTGATGCTTCTTATGTTGTATGGATGTTTTAAATTTCAAACTTCTGCTATTGTTATCGTTTTGTAATTTTTTTTCCTAGGTTGTTGATCAAGTTGTCCGTAGGTTCAAGAGAAATATTAAGGTTGTCACCAGGGTCTTGGTTTCTGAGTTGGGTGGAAGTGCTAAGGATGATGTATCTACTGTTAATGCTCAGCTTGAATATTCTCCTTTTGACTTGGACGACTTTGATAACTCTGAGTTGTTTGATGTTGTTGATGATATTCTAAGGAATGGTTTTAGGAATCGCACTCATGTTGCTGCTTCGGTTGCTGCTGCTAGTAATATAGGAGTGACACCATCATTTGATCTTGGCATTAAAGAACTTAGAGGGGTATCATCTGCAAAAGGTCCAGCTGCGAAGGGAAATAATAAGAATTAGGATTTGAGTGTGATGAACTAGTATTTGCGATTGTTTTTATGAATACTTGTTGGTTTGAATAGTTCAGTATTTAAGTTAGGAATTTGATAGGGGCAGTTGAACCCTTTATTTGATGAATGGTGATATTGTTATGGTTAGACAGTTTATGGGATGATATAAAACTGTTTCTAGTTTTCTATACTTTGTTGGAAATGATCATTTTATATTTTGATGTAATGTTTCATTATCAGTGTGTGATGTTTTATACTTTTGAGCAATCAGTGTTTGAAGTTTTATGTTTAATGGGATGTGATCCTTATATCCTTTTGATGTGATGTTTCATAATCACTGTGTGATGTTTTATACTTTTGATCAATTAGCGTGAAGTTTTATGTTTTGTTGGATGTAATTATTTTATATTTTGATGTGATGTTTCATAATTAGTGTGTGATGTTTTATACTTTTGATCAACTATTGTTTGAAGTTTTATGTTTTCGTATATTTTTTCCGCAAAATACCTTGTCATTCGTAAGATAGATTAAGACTTATGAGGCAACTTTTATTTGTAAATCATCATCTAAGAATATAACTACCCCAGTGCATAGAAGTGTAACATCCAAAAATTCAATCCAAGAAAATTAGAATGTATAAGAACAGTTGTAGGTTTTAAATATCATGGTAAAAAAAATTAACATCTTGATTAGAATTTATTTCTAAAACATCAAACTGTAACAATGTAATATTATTCCGTAAGTGTGTAACTTCAAAGTATTGCAATAAACGTATACCAACAAGCTAGATTTATATCAATTGAGCTTTTGGTGTCTTAGATCCGAATTCCTTCTTGACTGACTTCTTCCTTTTTTCAAGCTTACCTTTCATTCTTGCACTTCTTCCTTTAGTTTTTAGTTTTTGTGGATCGAGCACTTCTGGAGCAGACTTTGTTGTTGAACCTCTTGCACTATTAGTTGCTGAATGCTTTCGTATATCCATTGCTTTCATTTGATTGATTGTAGCAGAGTCTCTATTCAGCCCTTCTTCAAGGATTCTTCTAGTTTCTATGTCCTCTTCACACTTAAAGACAAGATTGTAGTACTTTCGTAGCATATCATAATGACATGGTAACTTACCTTTGATCTCCTTTTTTTGTGGTCATGTTCCTCCGAGCACCTTGTTCCATATTTCTTGCTTTTCCATATTTGTCCATTTCATAAGGATGTAACTTTCAGGGATTGATGTGATGTTTTGCAAATGTAGGATTCTAAGTGCACGAAAACATAATAAGCCCACCACTTCAAAGTACTTGAAAGAGCATTTGATTTCCACCTATTGATCCTGTTTCTTGAAAGTAACCTTGTCCATATTTGTGTTGTTTTTTTCTGGTTGCACTTCATAAACATCTTTGAATCCAAGGTTGAATTATTTTACTGCCTTACTTGCCATTACTAGCTTCCATTCTTCCACAAAGTCCTTGTACAAATTATGTGTGTACATTTTAGCTGCATGTTTCAGAAGTCCGGGTCTTTGTTCGACTGACCTTGGTTTTCCTATTGATCCGGTGTATTCTTTGCTGGTCTATGTGATTCTCTAGCTCTGTACAACTTTTTCAAAGATTGAGAAAAACAGTGTCAAGTTTGTTGTTTTGTTTGCAGTGAAGTTGATTGCCTTGTTTGTGCTTTTGCTTCTCTGTGATGATAATGTCTCAGCCGAGAATAATTCTTTGCTCAATGTGGTACACCATTTCTCTCGTAGTCTGTATCGGCGCTTGAACAACTGGTTGTCATGAAGCTGGTACTTATCCATCATAGAGTTCCAACATCTCTGGAATTATTTTTCATTTGCTCATTTCTTCAAACAATGGTCGAATGCTGGGAGGTCATTGCCGTACCTCTCAAAGTCAATACTTTTAATCCCTAATGCTTCCTATCTACAATTAAGTAGATAATGGCAAGTCGGGGTCGTTCACGAGAAGGGGGATCTTTTCAAGTGTTTAAACATATGTAGGAGAAAACATACTAGGCATATACATACATAGATACATATAAAAACATGTAAACAAGGGGGGGGGGTTGGTTGGTTTGATCCTAAGTTATCAAATTAAAATACAACAACTAGCAAAGCAAGAGAACTATGCTAATCATGCAATACAACTAAAGATAAGATGAAAATAACAATTAACTGAACCGTGGGCGCAATTGACTTCCACTTCCAAGCCTCTTATCCATCATTGAACATGCAACATATTTACCACTTTCACTACTTGTTGTGAAGACTAAACTTCTATCCTCCTTAGATAGTAGTTTGCAAGAGTGAATTCGACATCTCTTGTCAAACCTCACCAATGACTCCTGTAGTCGAAACACGACTTAAAGTATCCCATTGATGGCGTTTAGCACGAAGAATCAACAAGCTTGTCAACACTTATAAACACTACACTGTTTATAAGCATTTAACTAATTCATGAATTTACACAAGATTAGTCAAGACCGATTGACATTCATAGACTTCTCTCATTTGCTACAAGCAATAAACATGAAAAAGAGCTTAACATTATCATATTCATCTAGCAATTATAAATCCATCAACACAATCAAAAGCTCTAAATCATACTCTTGGATTCCTATCAAGAAAAGGGGAAATCAACCCATTTTCTCAAACCCTAACGAGCATATCATAAAAGTACTTCATATACTCAAGCTTTCAATAACATTAATGGAATTAACAAACACATTCAATGCTCCATAAATGCATAATAGTAAGAGTATTAAATATGCTACAAATTGTTCTTAAGACATGGGCTAGGAAGACTGAGTCAATTGCTCCCAAGAACTAGATTTAGCTACAAGAGTTCATACTAATTAATGCTAAACAACTAAACATAATACAAGATAATTCAAACATGAAAATGGAAGAAAATAGGGTTCTAAACAGTACCAAAAATGCAGATCCAGAAGTTGTGAATGAGAGGAAAGAAAGTGCTATTTATAGTACAAAAATGATAAGGTTAAATTCTGGCCACCAGTTGGTTGCAACTCACGACGGGCTCGTCGCAACTCGCGACGAGGCCATCGCGACTCGCGACGGGTGCCAGAATTTAGTCCTATTTTCTTTTCTTCTTCAATGGTACACATTCATCTTCATATCAATTCCTCTCATTTCAAGTCTTCAATGTCTCCAAAAATGGTCTTTAATGGCCTCTGGTCTTCATGTCTTTGAAGCAAGTATTCAAAAGTCTTCGAAAATGTGATCTTTAATGTCCTCCGATCTTCATGCCTCCCTGTTCTTCCCTTGTCACGCAAAATACACTTAGAAGAGGTAAAAAAGAGTAAAGTTACTCTTACCCCCCCTATGAGAATTTCAAGGTAAAACACAAGCTCTTGATAATAAAAGAGCACAAAAGTGACCCAAAAAAGTACTAAATTATGCATACAAAATGGACATATCGAATGCCATGCCAAATTCTTCATCGCTCTTCACTTTACCATAGTGACTGATTGCATTATATTTCAAATGCCATAGACACAACCTGTGTTTTGTGTTACTAAACACTTGGTAAAAAAATTTGTTTCAGTATGAAACATCAGATTTTATTTATGAAAGGTTACCATATGCTATTGAAACATTACGCATTTGGTATTTATGTTTAAATTGATTTCAGTAAGCATCAAGCAATTTATCATGAAATTTCATTTCATAGTACAGGAGCATCATACATGATTTTTAGAAATGAATTTATGATGTTTGTATAATCATATATGTTGAGTTAAGAAACATCAACTCAAGATCACAGAAACTGAGCAGGTTTGGAAACATACGGATTCTGAAACACCACATACAGATTCTGAAACATCAACACAGTAACTGAGCAGGTTGCGGTAAGTACCTTTTGGATTGCATATGCCATAGCTGAGTCCTGATCAGTAAATATTGTCACTGGTTCTTTTCTTTCCATTGAATTTTTTAATGTTTCCAGCAGCTAAATGAAAGTCCTTCATTTTTCCGACTGAGAGCTAGTTTTTCAGAGAAACACAACAAAAGGAACAACTCGATGAGAGCTCATATTTTGCTGATGAGATCTTATTTTTCCGCCGCCGCCGCCTTTTTTCACCGCCGCACCTGCAGCCGCTGCCTTCAATTTCCACCGCCTCCTTCAAGCCCAGAATGCGATTTTGTGCCACCCTCGTTGACGGCGATGGACTGAAAGTTGGCGGCGACGGAGGATGAGCTTAATGTGAAGGTCCGTGGCCAACCAGCGTAGAAGAAGACAACGGTTTGGTGAATTCAAATTAGATGAAAGAAACAAATCACCAGGCAGCGGAGAATGTTGATTGCCCTGGTGAATTCAAATTAGAAGCGGCGGAGAAGACAAAGAAATCGAAGCGGTGGAGAAGCATAGAAAAGACGAAGATTTTTTATTTTTTTATTTTTTAAAACGTAGGGGTATAATGGTCATTCTACATATTTTGACCAAGTTTACCGTTGACTTTCCCTGAAAATCACCTTTGGGGACCAAACAAATTGTTTTGAATTTGTTGGGTACCGTATAAGGGTTGATTTGCAATTGGGGACCAAAACATGGTATAAGATACTTTGTAGGGGACTAAAAAAACAATTTAGTCTTTATTTTTTAAGGCAAAGGAAAAATTGTCTTTACATCAGAATCCGGCCAAACAATTTGTGACTTAAAAGTCAGCAGAGTCAATGGTTATTTTGACACTTTCTGAGATTGCAGGGTTATATTGGCACTTTCAGTTTAAAGTCATGGTCATTTTAACACTTAATTCTTGATAAAATGATGTGTAATTTGTTGATGGAATCCTTCTATTTAAGGGGATATAGTTCGGCCATTAAACAGAAAGAAAAAAAGATTTGGTAATTCTTGTCAGAAATTGGAATGACTTATGGCAGTTTTAAGAAGTTAAAACCATATCTAACTAGAATTCCTAATTTAATCTCATCATGGTCGAATTCATCAAGATTAAGTATTGAATGAATATTATCTTATCCGATCTAATCAAATCAGAATTGAATATTCTAAACCCTAAACTAGGTATGGCTGACCTGGACTCTTTCAAAGCCAATATGTTTGAATCCAAGGCTTTATTCTAAAATAAAAATAAACTAAAATTATTGATCATTCTACCTCCCTGAAAGTGTCATTATTTCAAAATTCTTGAACAATTAATCCAAGACAATTTCAAATTACATTTTGACTCTTCATAATGAATATGATCAATCAAAGTATTTAATGCAGAATCTTTAAATTTCTTTCTTGCCCTATTCATAGGATTAACCACGTCAATTAGTGGATCCGAACATAACCTTTGAATCTTTGATCTAGCCAAGGCACGATCCATGCGGGTGACACGCGCCATGCAAGTGACACTATCCCTATGGGTAACACGACCCGTTCAGCATCTGGATTCATATTAGTAAATGTTAGTTGCACGGTATGATAATTATTATTCATTATATTTTATAATTCTAGATTCATAAATATTTACAATTTTATAATCAAACGCATTTTATGCTTTAATTTCAACCATCATATAATAGAAATTGTTTGCTTTTGGATGCTATCAACCGAGAATATTGAAGTTATTTTGACTAGCCTAAACCCAAGTTGTCTAAAAATAACATACTAATATTATAATATGTTACCGATTTTAATTTTTTACTATATATAATCAATCATAACTTGTTAGCATACTAACATTATAGTTTGTTACTAGTTTTAATTTTTCACTATATATAATTAATTATAGTATGTTAACATATATAACTTCTAAAAATATATTTAAAACCATAAATATGTTATTGTAATATATATATATATATATATATATATATATATATATATATATATATAAATGAGGAGTGGGTCTCCTGACAGACGACCTGTCCATAAGCTTATGGATAGACCACTTATTTCTTACCTTATACACTGCATTTCTTAAATAATATACAAAATTTAAAATTTTTGAAAATATTTTTTTATATAATATATTTTTATATTTTCACCTTCAAATACATATTATTACTTGTTTTAACTTATAAAATGCAATATTTAAATTTTATAAAAATCACAACATTTAAGGCAAATGCCCCTGAGGACTGTCCATAAGCTTATGGAAAGGCCGCCTTTCCTGAGACTTTCCCATAAATGAGAACATTTTTATAATTAGTGAAACTAATAAGTTCATGTGACATTTATTTTATTTATTGCAATGAAATACATATAATTATGATACACTTTTAAAAATGAATCTCAACATATAAATAATAACTATTTAAATAATTTGAATGAGAGCCCGTGTCTTGAAATACAATCTATTGATAAGCCATGGAGAGACTAAGGTTTAAAGTGAAAATTAGAAGAAATGACGATAAAATTTTCAGGTTGCATGAATCGGGCTATAAATTTTATATAATTACCACACATTGCATAGTAAATTTTTAATATTGCAACTAAGACCTTTTAGCTTTTATTATTCTAATTAAACTACGTCTTTCCTTAAACCTATGAAAATACGGTCTTTCCCAACATTTTCCCTTCTTATGAAACATTATAATAATAATTTAGTTTTATGTATTCAATATTTAACGGTTTCTAACTAAATTAATTATTTTACTTCATAACTCATATAATTTTAATTAATGATATCGCGCAACGCACGATGGTACTCCAATAGTTAATAAAAACTCTTATGCTTATATTTTAATTTTACACTTCTATAATCAAAGTTACTCTAACTCTAACTCAAAATCAAAATTCTTTTACAAAACTGGATCAGTACGATTCAACCCAGACTTGGTTTGCTTCAGCCAAAATGTAACAAAACAACAAAATACGGTTTACAGAAAGGTAAATTTACAGCAAAATAGCTATGACTTACGGATATAGATGAGAGAGAATAGAGAGGGAATAGATGAGAAGAATGAGTACTCCCTCCGTTCCATTAATAGTGGTACCATAGGTTTAGGTGCTTGGATTTAGGTGAAGGAAATGAGTGGATGAAATTGAATGTAGAAAGTAAAAAGTAGAATGGGTGGACGACATTCAAGGAATCTTGCAAAAAATGGAAAGTGTGCCAATAAAAAAGAAACAACCCAAAAAGGAAAGTGTGCCAATAAAAAAGAAACAACCCAAAAAGGAAAGTGTGCCACTAATAAAGATACAGAGGGAGTACATGTTGTGGTTAGTTTTTTTTCCACAATAAACCAATACCTCTAATCTGCAACATCCCTCAGGTATATAGGCTAGCTATTGATTCCTGTTGAAATCCTAACCGAAGACCGCCCTAACGACTTAGCAGCAGACTTGCTGCTTTCACTTGCTCCTTCGACATTGTTCACTGAGCTGCCCAACCAATATTAATGTGAAATTGATTTCCCAATTTACTAGTTTACCGACAACCCCTCCCTCTAAAACTGAGATTGTTCTCAAGCTTTAAACCACATAAATTGTGTAGCTACGAATTCAGCGTCTTCCCTCGAAGCCTCCTCCACAGACATATTCTTCCACTGTATAAGCCATTGAACGATCTGTAACTGTTGCCTGTCAATAAGTCTTCTTTGCAGAACTTTAAAAGGCTCCAGGACTAGTATATCATCAAAGTCAGCATCTGGAATAGGTTGGTTGTGGGGAAGGACAAACATGTTTCTTGAGTAAAGAGACATGAAACAGGATGAACTTTGCTCGACACTGGCAGTTTGAGCTGATAAGCCACGGATCCTACTTTCCTCAGTATCATGTAGGGGCCATAAAACTTTGGTGCTAACTTCTCATAACCCCTTTCTTGCAGTGATTGTTGCCGATACTTGTGTAGTTTTAAGCACACCCAATCGCCAATATAAAATTGTCTCTCAGATCTTTTAGAATCGGCATAAAACTTCATTCTCTCTTGGGCTCTCTTCAAATGAACTTGGAGTTTTAGATGTAGGAAATAAGGGTAATAATCTGTAGGTTTATTCATGAGTTCAGGATACATTATATAGTGGTACATGATACCTATCCCAAGTACAAGTACAGCTAGGAGAAGGTAACAGAATACAAGTACAACTATGGTAGGAATACAAATCCAATTCCAATACCAATACTAATTAACACTAATTCCTAATTCCGTAACACTCCTCCTCAAGTTGGAGCATGCGGATCAGAAATGCCCAACTTGCCAAGTAAGGAATGAAACTGGTTACGGCCGAGAGCTTTAGTGAACAAATCCGCGGGTTGGTCAACCGTACGAATATGGTGAGTAACAATAGCGCCAGATTGAACAAGATCTCGAACAAAATGACAATCAACTTCAATGTGCTTAGTACGTTCATGGAAAACCGGATTGGCTGCTATGTGAATGGCTGATTGACTGTCACAAAACAATTTCATAGGAAAAGTGTGCGAAACCCCTAAGTCTTTCAACAAGGACCGAAGCCATAATAACTCACAGCAGACAACTGCCATAGCACGATACTCTGCTTCAGCAGAAGACCGAGAAACAGTAGGTTGCTTCTTAGTCTTCCAGGAAATCGGGGAATCACCAATCATAACAAAATAACCGGATAAGGAACGCCTAGTAATAGGACAGGCGGCCCAATCCGAATCACAATAAGCAGTCAATTGGAGAGTACTACAAGAAGAAAGAAATAAACCTTGACCAGGATGACTCTTCAGATAGTGCAAAACACGAACCGCAGCTTGCCAGTGAGGAACACAAGGAGACTTCATGAATTGCGCAAGAGTATGAACTGAATAACTAAGTTCAGGACGAGTAATAGTTAGATATATCAGACTCCCAACCAAGCGGCGATACTGCTCCGGGTCATGATAGGCTGGACCTTCAATACGTGCCAAATCATGTTGTTGCTCCATCGGAAAATCAATTGGTTTAGAAGCAGATAAACCTGTATCAGATAGAATGTCCAAAGCATATTTCCTTTGCGAGAGAAACATCCCCTCCGGTCTTCTAGCAATCTCGATGCCCAAAAAATACTTAAGCAAACCAAGGTCCTTCATGTGAAAACAAGAACCCAAGTATTTCTTGAACGTAGAGATGAGCGAAGAAGAACTACCAGCAATAACCAAATCATCCACATAAACCAGAACATGTAAAGACTGCTATCCACTGGAAAAGACAAATAAAGAATAATCTACCTTACTTTGAACAAAACCAAATGTCCGTAAAGCTTGCGCCAGTTTAGCAAACCAATTCCTAGGAGCTTGACGAAGACCATAAAGAGATTTCTGAAGGCGACAAACCTGACCAGGCGGAACCACATAGCCAGGTGGGGGTCGCATGAACACTTCTTCATGTAAATCACCATGTAGGAAAGCATTATGAACATCCATTTGATGCAATTCCCAACCACGTATAACAGCAACTGACAGGAACAAGCGAACGGAACTCATCTTTGCGACTGGAGCAAAAGTCTCTGTGTAATCAATTCCTTCAATCTGGTGGTTTCCAAGAACCACGAGACGAGCTTTGTAACATTCAATGGTACCGTCAGAGCGAAACTTCGTTCGGTAAACCCATTTACAACCAATGGCCTTTTTATGCGCAGGCAAAGGAGACAAAGTCCAAGTTTGATTGCGCTCTAGGGCAGTGAGCTCCGCAACCATAGCGTCTCGCCAATACGAATGACGGGAAGCCTCAGAGTAAGTAGTGGGATCTGCACTAGAAGTTACAGCACCCAAAAATCTAGTATGCAGACTAGAAAAATTATCACAATTTACATAATCAGTAAGAGGGTAGAGAACACCTGAGAATAGTGATGACGTATGGGGGAACGTAGTCGAAGAGGGGGGGGTCTTCAGTAACAAGAGCACAAGTAGAATCATCACAATCATAATCAGCCAAATACGGCGGTGGACGTCGAGCACGAACACTCTGTCTGGTGGATGGTGGATTATTGGCAGCAGATGGAGGAGGACCGGCGTCAGGGGGCGGTGGGACGCCGGTGGTGGCCGGAATTAGTTGGACGCCGTTGAATGGCGTTGTCTCACCGGCGTTGACTGGAGCTGATCCGCCGGTGTTGACTGGCGTTGTCTCACTGGCGTTGACCGGCGTTGACCCGCCGGCATTGACCGGCGTTGACCCACCGGCAATGACCGGCGTTGACCCACCGGCGTTGACCCGCATTGACTCGCTGGTGTTGACCGGTGTTGACCGCCTATTGACCGGCCGGAGTTGACCGGCATTGACCGGCATTGACCGGCTGGAGTTGACCGGCGTTGACCGGCCGAAGTTGACCGGAGCTGACCGGTCGGAGTTGACTGGTGTTGACCGGGCAGTAATGACTGACGGAAGGGCGGCCGGCAATTGATCGGAAAAGTGGTATGGTTCCGGTGAGTAGGAGGAAGAAACCGGCGGTGCAGTGGTGACGCCGCCAGGTTCATCTGTATAAGTGGATTGCGGAGATGCAGAATACGAGAACTGGTCTTCAAAAAAATCAGCATCCCGAGTGTTAAAGATAACTCGGGAGTCCAAGTCGAGAAGACGATAACCTCTCTTTCCGGCAGGATAACCAAGGAACAAACACCGACGGCTTCTTGGTGCAAACTTGTCACGGTATCTTGGAACACGAGCAGCAAAATACAAGCATCCAAATACTCGTAAAAAAGAGTAATTTGGCGCATGTCCATAAAGTAACTCAAAGGGAGTACGACCGTTGAGAAGCTGTGTCGGTGTTCGGTTGATCAGGTAGGCAGCAGTAAGAACACATTCTCCCCAGAAGTCAATAGGAAGTTTGGCTTGAAACCGTAAAGCTCGCGCCACATTGAGTAAGTGACGATGCTTTCTTTCAACTCGACCATTCTGCTGCGGAGTATCCACCATAGATGTCTCAAAAATAATCCCAGATGTAGCAAAGTGAGATTGGAGAGGCAAAAATGTAGTGCCGTTATCAGCCCGAACTCGTTGGATTGTTTTACCCCACTGGTTCCTGACTAAAGCACTAAATTCTAAAAATCTAGAAGCCACTTCAGATTTAGCTACTAACAAATAAACCCAAACAGCTCGGGAATAATCATCTACGATTGTCAAAAAATAAAATGCACCACTAGAGGATGGAGTACGATAAGGTCCCCAAACATCACAATGTACTAATTGAAATAATGTAGTAGCATGTGTATAACTTAATGGAAAACTGTGTCTAGTCTGCTTTGCTCTATAACAGACAGAGCAAGGTATAGTAGTATTATTGGTGCTAAAATCAAGATTAGGAATAGAAGACAACACCGTGGATGATGGATGATCAAAACGCTGATGCCATAAATCAGATGAAGAAACCGAAGCAACTGTCAGAATAGATTGCAGGATATGAGGACGAAGGCGAGTATCCAACAGACGAAGCCAATAAACCCCCCCCTTTCTGTTCACCCACGCCAATCACTATCCCCGTACTGATTTTCTGTAAAATGCAATATTTTTCAGTAAACAAGACTAGACATTTTAGGGCAGATAACAATCCACAAACGGAAATCCTCCCGTATTTGATCGCACTCTTTAGTGCGACCTTATACCTCTACTATGCCCTAATTAAGGGCCATATGATAATGGTTTAACTCACAGAAGCAAGTCATAAAGACAAAGAGCGTAGAAGCCATTCCATTCCCGCTCTCTGTATGCCTCACATTATGTGCCATTTTTTGGTTCTTCTACGGATTTTTTATCAATGATTTCTATATAGCTGTAAGTGTTGGTATGCCTTGAATACTGTAATAGCCGCTTCTGCGATCCTAGCTTGGGGGTCCGGGGGGCGGCAGACGCCCCCGGCTAAACAGGGGTCTCGCTGCCCGGTCAGCGAGTCGGGGGTCCAGGTGGAAGTCACGCACTGACGACTGCGGAAAATTTTCTGTTTCAGATTTCAGAATTTTAGGCTCTGATACCATGTAGGAAATAAGGGTAATAATCTATAGGTTTATTCATGAGTTCAGGATACATTATATAGTGGTACATGATACCTATCCCAAGTACAAGTACAACTAGGAGAAGGTAACAGAATACAAGTACAACTATGGTAGGAATACAAATCCAATTCCAATACCAATACTAATTAACACTAATTCCTAATTCCGTAACATTAGATTAACTTCTTCCCGTTCCTTCAATAAATTTTTTGTTGTTGGTTTGATTGAGTCAGTCAACACTCCTAAAAGCAACAACAAAGGCTTCGTTCCATAAAGAGCCTCATGTGGAGACATGTTAATACTTGCACGATGAGCTGTATTATACCACCATTCAGCCGAGCTTAGCCAATTTTTCCAACTTTAGGGGAAATCACCACAAAAACACCTCAAATACCCTTCCAAAACTTGATTCACTCTTTCTGATTGGCTGTCTGTTTTGGGGGTGATAAGCTGTACTCAGTTGGAGCTTTACCTTCAACTTCTCGAACAAACTTTCCCAAAAATGGCTGGTGGAGATTTAATCTGTCGCTTGTAATGGTTTCAGGAAGACCATGCAGTATGTATATTCCATCCATGAATGATTGAGCTACATCCTGTGCAGAAAATGGGTGAGCTAAAGCTATGAAATGTGCATATTTCGTAAGCCTGTCCACCACTACTAACACCGTATCATATCCTTGAGAATTTGGAAACTTCTCAATGAAATCCATGGTGATCTGTTTCTAGGCTTGATTTGGAATTGGCAAAGGTTGTAGTAATCCTGGAGTTAAGCAGTGTTCACCCTTGTTTCTTTGACAAACCTCGCACGATGTAACCATCTCTATGATCTGCCTCTTTATATACGGCCAAGTAAAAATAGCCAGAACTCTTTTTATTGTTGCACCCTGGCCAGAATGCCCCCCTATTGGGGATGCATGCATTTTTGCTAAAATGGATTGCCTGACATTTCCTGAGCATCCCACATATATTCTAGATGCCTTCTTCAAAATTCTGTCAGAATAGCCCAGTTCAGACATACCTGGTTCTATAGCAGCCTTCACAATCAGTTGTGCTGCTTCTAAATCATTGATGTAACTGTCCTCCAGCTGCTGAATCCAAGATGGAATTATCGATGATGTTGTTCCCCCGAAAAAGCATTGTATGGGTTCAGTTAACAACTTCAATTCAACTTCCTGGTTATGTATATTTTCCCATATCCTTGCATTACTTTTATCATCTTCATCTTGATCCAACGAAGTAGAAATCCTATTCTCGGGACCATGTGTATCATCCCAGTGAACAACTCCTGCTTCTTCCATTGTGTTTTCAAAAACCATTGCTTTCTGATCCTTACCCAAACCTGTATTCATACCCTCAAGCTTATCCAAATCAATATCTTGTAACTCTTCACTAACTGTGGCAGGATCTCTTCTTCGAGATAAAGAATCCGCAGTGACATTAGTAGTTCCTGACTTGTACTGTATTTTGAAGTTTAGGCCTTACAGTTTGGTTAGCCACTTGTGTTTCAGTGTGCTATGGATTTTTTATTTAAAAAGGTATTTTAGGCTCTGATGATCAGTTTTGATTATAAAAGGATTTCCCATCAAATAGTGTTTCCACTTTTCGACAGCTAAGACCAATGCCAAAAGCTCATTCTCATATGTTGAAAAGCCCTTATTTTTGTTGCAGAAAACCTTACTTATGTAAGCAATTGGTCTCTGTTCTTGCATAAGAACAACTCCCATCCCATCTCCACTTGCATCCGTTCAATTATAAATGGTTTTTTGAAATCCGGCATTCGTAATATCTGTGCAGTGGTCATCACTTTCTTCAAATCATTAAAGGCCTTAGTAGCTTCTTCAATCCACACAAATGCATCTTTCTTCAACAGTGTATGAAGCGGCTTACAAATAACTCCATAACCTGTGATGAAACGCCTATAATAGCCCGTGAGTCCCAGAAAGCCACGCAGTTCTTTGATGTTTGCTGGTTTAGGCCATTTCAAAATACAGTCAACCTTATGAGGGTCCCATTTCCACTCCTAAATTCAAAATTATGTGGCCTATATATTCCACCTTCTTCTATGCAAATACAGATTTGGATGCCTTGGCATATAATTGATTGTCTCTCATGATCTGCAAAACCAAGCTAACATGCTCCAAGTGCTCTTCAAAACTTCTTCTATAAACAAGTATATCATCGAAGAACACAAGCACAGATTTCCTCAAATATTTATGAAAAACATGGTTCGTTAATGCTTGGAATGTGGTTGGTGCATTAGTTAACCCAAACGGCATCACAAGAAACCCATAGTGGCCGTGATGAGTTTGAAATGCTGTTTTAGGTACATCATCTTTCATTATCCTTATTTGATGGTACCCAAATCTAAGATCCAACTTCGAAAAATAAGTTGCTCTATGAAGTTCGTCTAGAAGTTCATCTATAATGGGGATAGGAAATTTATCCTAAATGGTCAAATTATTTAGCCTACGGTAATCAATACATAATCTCCAAGACTAATCCTTCTTCTTGACAAGTAACACCGGGGATGAGTACAGACTGTTGTTCTCTCACACCACCATGTTCTTCAGTAATTCCTCCACTTGTTTCTCTATTTCGTCCTTGTGAGCATGGGTATATTGATAAGGCTTAACTTTGAAGGGTTGAGCATCTGGTTTAAGAACAATCCTATGGCTAATCTTCCTAACTAGGGGTAAAGCAGCAGGAATGGTAAAGATGTCTGAAAATTCAGAGATAACCTGTTCCATTTCCTTCTGAATTTCTGAGTTTGCTTTAGCCTCAATACTGTGCAGTCCAACTTTCTGAAGTTTCTGGAGTGGTTCCACAGATTCCATCCCCTGATCCTGATATTGCCAATTCCCCGACCGAGTAGTAGCTTGAGCTGTCATTGCATCACTCATCAGGTCACTACATTTTCCCTCTATTACTTCATCACTTGCATTCTCTGGCTGATTACTTAACTCTTTGATCATTGAATAGGCCGCCTTTATTTTTTGGATTCCTGTCAATTCCCTAGCTTCAGGTCCTCTCAAAACCTCCGAGTAAGAATCATCAAAATTTCCCTTCAAAATACAGTGTTCTCCTGCTTCAGTGAAGGCCACCTCATTGGTTCAGAAATCAAATGCTATCGGGCTCAAGTGTCACATCCAATTGACCCCCAATATGACATCCAGTCCCCATAAATCCATAGCTTTCAAATTATAGGTAAAAAGTTGATCCTGTACCCTCCATTCTACCAGTGGACAGAGTATTTCCTTTTAACTGAGTGTCATTTGCCATAGTCACAACGAAAGACCTTGTGTACATTTCTCTTATCCCCACTCTCTTGATGACTTTATGGTCAATGAAACTATCATTGCTAACTGTATCAACCAACATATTCACCCGGTGAGGCCCCATAAATAAATATAAAGTAATAATGTTCTCCAGATCAGTATCGCCCACATTTTTTTGCTCAATGAACTCAGGTTCTCCTATTGTTGCAACTCTTCGCAATTGTCCTCCGCTACCCAAACATCTTTCTCCCCATTTGTTCCACTTTCAACTTCAGAACTGGAAATCACATGAACTTGTCTATACTTGAAAATATGGCTGGGGCCAAATTTATCGCTACATTTATAGCAAAGGTGATTTTCTCTTCGGTACTGTTGCTCTTGAGGTGAAATTCTTCTGAATCCATCAGTAAACGTCTTCTTCTCAACCACAATTTTATCACCTCCATTACTCTTCCACTAATTCTTATTTCCCTCAAATTTGGCTACAGGTGGGGTATAATTTCCCGAACTTGTTCACTTTGTTATTCGTTGCAAGGATTCCCAGTTTTGTTCCTGAAATATGGAAATTTCCACAGCTTCATGGAGACTTATTGGCTTAAAAAATTTTGACCATCATTTTTAATTCCTCTCTCCGGATGCTAATGAAGCTAGACAGAAAATACCCCTCAGATAGATATGGATTGTTACTGCTCACCAAGGATTTCAATTCCTCAAACGTTTCCTGATAACTTATTACAGTACCCTTCTGGACTAACTTGTTAAACTCCTCTATCTCATCTCTACCCCCATATTCAGAAAACCTTCTTAAAATTGCATCGTGAAAATCCTTCCATAGACTAAGATTAGCATGGTATTTTTCAAATTGATACCACACCTCTGCCGTTCCTCCAAATACTATTCCACTGCCTTTACCCATTAGATCTCTAATCTGAAAGAAAATAAAAAAATTCTCACACTTATGTAACCAATCCTTAGGTTTATTTCCAGAAAACGAAGTCAATTCTAATTTAGGCTGTAAAATTCCCAGCTGTTCTACCAATGATATTCCTCCAGCCCTCATTAACAACAGTTTCATGCACATTTCCTACTCTAGGAATATGCAGAATTGGCGAAGAGGCTTTGAATTTCTCAGAAGATGGAGCAGTGAATACCTCATGTTGTGATTTTGGAGTGAAGGACTTCGATGTTGCAGATCTGCTAGCTTATCCTGCTTCACCTTCCTTTCTTTTGTCTTTGGAAGATTTCTGCATCAATTCAATCAACATTTGAATCAGGCGATTGGTCTCTGATTGCTGCTATAATTTGACGTGTTGAGTAGCAATCCCCAATTTGATGGACTCTAAAGAACTCTCCACCTGAACATTGAATCCAGCGTTCTGCTCCTTCAATTCTTGAGCTAGATTCGATATCTTCAGCTCCAATTCCTTCAAATTGTTCTCTAAAGTTCTCATACGAGTTCCATCCGCCATGACTCTGGAACGAGAATGGCCTGGCTCTGATACCACTTGTAATGAAACAACAAGATACTGATGAAACTATGCAGCTTGGAAAATGACGCCAAGCGTGAAGTTGGAAGCAGCTCAAAAATGGCACCAACTTCAGACTTCAGGTTTCAAGTTTGAAATAGATGAAATGACGTCAGGCTTTAGAGTTTTGGTTTTCTGTTTTTTATTTTATAGCCTAGACATGTGTCATGCTCTGATTAGGCTTTCCCATTTATCTCCTTTGCTGTACAGCCTTAAGGCTTGGATGCGTTCTTTTGCTGTGTAGTACGAATGCATATGGAATGAAAACATAACCTCCTTTCTTCTTCCTTCTTCTCTAAATTTAAATCTTTCTTCATGGTATCAGAGCAACCAGGAATGATCCAGTGACATTTCTTGTTTTAATCTTCATTGAATTCTGAGCATTTTGAGCTCCAAAATATGTCTTCTGATGCTGAATCAGTAGACTCAGTTCATCATTCAGTAAGGTCTACTTCGCACAGAGGAAGGCCAAGAATTAACGATCCATTTGATCTACAAAGTGCAGACAATTCGAGCCTAGTATTGGTAGCAGAACCCTTGAATGAGTTCAACTACATAACATAGAGTAGGTCAATGGTGATAGCCTTCAAATCCAGAGGAAAACTGAAGTTCTTAACTGGTGAGATTCAAACACCAGATCTGGATGATCCACTCTATGATAGATGGGATAAGGTAAACTCAACCTTAATTTCGTGGATACTGAATTCCATTTTAAAAAAAAATTTCCAGAGGTTTTATGTTCTGTGAAGATGCTTATGCTTTATGGAATGAGCTGAAAGAAAGATTTGGAGAGAGTAATGGTCCTCTGATTCACAAACTGAAAAAGGATATATGTGAATTGAAACAAGGGAATGAATCTATTGCAGTGTATTTTATTGAACTCAAAAGCCTTTGGGATGAGTATGCATGCTTAAGGCCAAGAAAGAGATGCAATCTAGACTGTATTAATTACACTTGCTTACTTGCAGAAGAAGAAGATGACAAGTTACATCAATTTCTAATGGGACTAAATGAAGAGTACAGTTCCATTAGTCCTCAGATCTTACTGATGGATAATTTCCCCAGTATTGGGAAGGCGTATTCTATGATAACTAGGATAGAGAAGCAAAAGGCTATTCACTATGGTTATCAAGAGGTTCAAAGCAATTCAGCTATGGCTGTGAGGATCTATAGGGACAAAAAATTGCCTTATCAAATCAAGGAATCAGGTGCTGATCAGTTTGAAGATTCAGATGCTCTTAGAAGGAGAAATGTTAGAAGACCAGACCTGAAATGTGATCATTGTGGAAAACTGGGACATGTGAAAGAAAATTGCTTCAAGATCAAGGGATATCCTGAATGGTGGGAAGGAAATAGAGATGTTGCTGTCAAGCCTCAATTTGCTCCACAAACTTATCAGAAACCTACTCAGTCAGGTCAAAGTTATCAGAAATATGCAGCACATGTGGCTATGGAAGAAGAGGATACACCACAGAGTGATCCAAATGCAAAGCTGCATGCATTGGTTGCAAAATTGGTGGAAGCTCAGTTGGATAAGAAGAAGAAAGGGAAAGAATAGATTCCAGATCAATATGGAGCAGTGAATTACGCACATTATCATGATTTTGCAGGTAGCCTGGTCACTAACTTTTCCCTTAATGTTTTTAATTTGACAGATGATAAATGGATTGTTGACAGTGGGGCATCAAGTCATATGTGTGCAAATATGTCAGTGTTTCATACTACTATTGCTATGCAAAATCCCACACCTATTTATCTGCCAGATCACACAATTAAACTAGTCACAGCTGTAGGATCAGTCATATTGAATCCCCCAGTCACCCTGGTTGATTGTCTACATGTTCCTGATTTCAAATATAACCTTCTGTCTGTGAGCAAGCTTACTAAATCCATGCCTATCAACTTCAAATTCTCTTCTGGTCTTTGTGTGCTACAGGACCTCAGAACTAACAGAGTTCTTCCAGCAACCAAAGAAGTAAATGGCCTGCACATTTTAGACAGTCAATCATTTCATTCAGAGATCATCAAGCAGAGACTTCATTTAAAAATTTCAAATACACCTTCCAAAAGCACTGTAATAGGAACTATTACCGATCAGACTTCACTACCTTTTCAGTCTTGGCATCTTAGATTAGGGCATCCTTCTCATGATGTAATGAAACACATTTCTGAAACTTCTTCTTTGTCTAGTACTGATAGCATTTGTTCAATTTGTCCTATGGCTAAGCAGCATAGGTTACCTTTCTCACTCAGTACTAGTTTTACTCAGTCACCTTTTATGTTGATTCATTTGGTTCTGTGGGGGCCTTACAAAATCAGTTCCATTAATGGTTGCAAATACTTCTTAACTGTGGCAGATGATTATACTAGATCTACATGGACTTGTCTAATAAAATCCAAAGATCAAGTGTTTTCAATTCTTAAACTGTTTCTTACCATGGTTCATAATCAATTTCATACATCAGTCAAAACAGTAAGGACAGATAATGGAAGTGAATTTGTCAATCTTGAGTGTGAGAAATTGTTTACTGATTCAGGCATATTACATAAAAAATCATGTCCTTATACTCCACAACAAAATGGTGTAGTGGAGAGGAATCATCAACATCTCTTACAAATAGCTAGAGCCATTCTTTTCCAATCAAATCGACCAAAAATTTTCTGGGGATATGCAGTTTTAACTGCCACTTTTTTAACCAATAGACTCCCAACTCCTACTCTTTCATGGAAAACACCTATTGAATTGCTGTTTCATGAACAACCTAATCTGCAGATTCTCAGAACCTTTGGTTGTTTAGTCTATGCAACTAATACTTCTCCACACAAGGATAAGTTTTCAGAGAGAGCATATCCTTGTGTATTTATTGGTTATCCTGCAGGTCAAAAGGCCTACAAATTATTTGACTTGTAGAATCACAGGTTGATCATCTCTAGGGATGTGGTTTTCCATGAATCCATCTTTCCTTATTCATCAGTACTTCCCTTCTCCTTCCCTCTTCCCTTCACAGACACAATTCCTTCTGATTCCTCAGAGTCTTCTAATCCTTCACTTACTTTCCCAATTCCTTCTCCACCATCCAACACTGGTGCAAGACATAGCACTAGAGTTATCAGGCCACCTGTCTGGGCCAAAGATTTTGTATCCTCTACCATTCATCGTCAGTCAAATATTTCTGCACATATTCTTGATGCTTCACAGGTTCAAGAACCATCCACCTATTAGCAAGCAAAGCATTCACATGAATGGGTTAAGGTTATCACTGAGGAACTCACTGACCTTGAGCAAAATCATACATGGGATTTGGTAAACTACCACCAGGAAAGAAGGCCATTGGTTCAAAATGGGTCTATAGGTTGAAATATAATGCAGATGGGAGTTTAGCTAAACACAAAGCTAGGCTAGTTGCCAAAGGTTTCAACCAGATAGAAGGCATAGACTTTTTTGAAGTTTTTTCACCAGTGGCTAAGACAGTCACTATCAGAATCCTTCTTGCTCTAGCCTCAGCTTCCCACTGGCATATTCATAAGCTTGACATCAGCAATGCCTTTTTACATGGGCATTTAGACGAGGAGGTATACATGAAACTTCCTGATGGATATCATGCCACAGATCCCCATCTGGTTTATAGGCTTACTAAAAGCCTCTATGGATTGAAGCAAGCGTCCAGGCAATGGAATAAGGAGTTTACACAACATCTTCTGAGCCTGAACTTTAATCAATCTTACCACGATCACTGTCATTTCTTGAAGTTCACTTCTTCTTATTTTCTGGCTCTGGTTGTTTATGTTGATGATGTTCTGATCATGGGAGATTCCCTTGATGCCATTGCTGCAGTAAATGCATCTTTACATTAGAAATTTACCATAAAAGATTTGGGGCATGCTCACTACTTCCTTGGCTTGGAGCTGCATAGATCCCCTTCTGGTATTCATCTTCATCAGCAAAAATATATCAAGGACATAGTGTCAGACTGTGGTCTTCTTCATAGTAAACCTGCTGCTACTCCATTTCCTAGCTCTTGGACTATTCATGATGAGGACTCAGTTCTTCTTCCTGATCCCAGTGCATTTCGAAGACTCATTGGCAGACTCTTGTATCTCAACTACACTAGGCCAGATATCACATTTGATGTCCACCAACTGAGTCAGTTTGTGCAATCTCCCACTTATCATCATCTTAGTGGAGCTTTACACATTGTCAAATTCCTTAATTATCATCCACATCATGGCCTATTCTATTTTTCAGCAAATGATCTCCAACTTCATGCCTATTGTGACGCTGATTGGGTAACATGCAAAGTTTCCAGAAGATCAGTCACAGGTTATGCATTATTCTTAGGATCTGCTTTGATCTCCTGGAAATCTAAGAAGCAATCAACTGTATCCAAGTCATCTGCTGAGGCTGAATATAGAAGTCTCTCCATGGCTTCCTGTGAGCTAAAATGGATCAGCTACATTGCTCGAGATCTTCGCCTCCATGTGCAATTTCCTATTCCCCTTTTCTATGACAATCAGGCTGCCCTGCACCTCACTGCCAATCCGGTGTTTCATGAAAGAACCAAGCATTTGGATATTGATTGCCATCTCGTCCGTGACTACTATCTTGAGGGATTTCTCCTTCCTTCCTTTGTTTCTTCTCGCTTGCAACTGGCCGATGTACTTACCAAATCCCTGCCTACTGCTTCTTTTCTTGCCAACTTGTCCAAGCTCAGTTTTTGTTCTCTCCACTCTGAGCTTGAGGAGGGGGTGATGAAACTATGCAGCTTGGAAAATGGCGCCAAGCTTGAAGTTGGAAGTAGCTCAAAAATGGCGCCAACTTCAGACTTTGGGTTTCAAGTTTGAAATAGATGAAACGACATCAGGCTTTAGAGTTTTGGTTTTCTGTTTTTTATTTTATAGCCTAGACACGTGTCGTGCTCTGATTAGGCTTTCCCATTTATCTCCTTTGCTATACAACCTTAAGGCTTGGATGCGTTCTTTTGCTGCTCTCACTCGCTCCTTCACCATTGTTCATTGAGCTACCCAGCCAATATTAATGTGAAATTAATTTCCCAATTTACTAGTTTACCCTTGAGTATATGCACAGAACCAAGTCACCCAAATTAAGTTACGAGTATTAGCAACAATCTTGGTTGGTCTCCAAGAGCACCACCTGGTCCAGTGCCAAGAGTTGGGCTTATCAACCTAGCCCACCCATAATTTTTTACTCCCGCATCAAGCGTCTCCTGCCGCTAGCGGCGGAACTGTCCCAGCTACTGCTGGTAAACAGAACCCTGATGTGATTAGTCCACTTGGGGATTAATAACTCCGATGTGAATAGTGTCTTTTCTTTGGGAAGATGAACTTTTGATTTATTAAATCAACGACAATCATCCAGTGATTTATTTTACTTATTAGAAGAATATCACATCAAATCTAAACATCAATTATGTGAATCTCATTTACATAAATCTAGATAAAACCAAACACGCAAGAGGCTCTGATATAACTATTGGAAACATTAGATCTAATTTAAGAAATATCAATTATCTAATCCCGAATCTTATGTGTGTATTTAATTCGAATATATTATGAGTTTAAATTACCTTTGAAGCGTGTTTTATCGTTGGATTCAATCAACTATGAAGGTGAGAATCTCATGTGTGATCCCTTATATGTATCAACACATCATGATTGGAGTGATGATTACACCGTTGTCAACTTAGATAATGATTCAACAAGCAAAGACCTAGGCATTGTATTACTTCTTCTTGACAGTGAGATTAGTTTTTTTATAAAATTGTTAGATTAGTTTCTGCATGTTTCTAATAATTATTATAATTCTGATTATTCATGTAAAATATTTATTAATACAAAATAGAACTCCATGAAGCCCTAATTTAAAGTCTATATGGGCCTATCCCAAATAGATTTTAATGAATTCTAAGCTCAATTCTCATTTATTTACTAATAAAGTTCTAGTCTAGTAGTGGTGTATATCCAGCCCAACGACCAAAAGGCTGTTGGCCTCTATGCCCAACCCAACTTCACTTCATAGTAAGACGAAGTCATTTCAGCCCAAGGTGCAGATCGACCAAGAAAAGTCATACATGGAACTGTGTAGTTGTGGGATAGATCATGAGCCGAGAAATACGGAGCGAGGAATGAACGCTAAAAACATGGAACCACGAATACAATGACCTATAAATACAAGAAGCTCATAACGAGCTAAGGTAAGCGTCACTATACAAAGAAATTCCAGTTCTTGAAGAGAGAGATTGACTAGATCGTTAGAGCCTTTCTTCCGACTCACTTTCGGGACTTGTTTTGCAGAAGGGGAGGTTTACGAGGGGAACAACAATTGGCTTGCCTAACCGGATTACCACATCATTTGGTGACGACTTTAGGGAACCGGGAAATTTTTTTGTTTCAAAATTCTCCAGGTAAACAATGGTGTTCACCAGAAGTTAGAAGAGCCATAACCACCAGACAAGAACACACGCCTGGACGCAACATAAGCATGCACCCTAGCCAGGACCACGAATACATCCCCATCAGAGAAAAGAAGCATAATAAAGAAGAAACAGAGTATAAAGAAGAGGAAGCAAAGTCTCCCAACACGAACCAAGAAAAAGAAGGAGGGCATTCACATTATTCTTAGAAGCAAACATGTTGAGTTCGTAAAACCAATTTTTAACCACGCTCAAGCCAAACACTCCGAGAATGGAAAAAATAGTAAGGTAAGAGTGTGAGACTTTCAAGTATGAAAAAGAATTAAGGGACATAGTTGCGGAGGATGATGCAGACAAATCACCCCTAGCACTACATCAGCGGGATTTTAAAATGCCAAAGGACTTTAAATTTCCTTTACATGTTAAAATCTACGACGAAACCACAGACCCAAAAGAGTTCCTGTACTCATATAGAAACAGCTTGAGATTTCGCAACGGGAACATTGAATTGGTTTGCATTGCTTTCCCCATTTTCTTATCGGGAATAACAATCACATGGTATGAGGATCTCCCAAATGGAAGTACCAAGTTTTGGGCACAGTTGTTGGATATGTTTTTGGACCGCTTTTATCAAAGCAAAAATTCACAAAAACGATCGCAGAATTGAACAATATAGCTCAGTAAAGGGACGAAAGTCTTACAGAGTATCATAATAGATTTGTCACGGAGAGTAGGTTCGCGACTTTTCATTCCAATCTTCCTTATAGGCATTTACAGGAGGCATGCGATCAGGAGAGTTCTACGAAGAATTAACGAAGAACATGCCCGAAAATCCAAGAGAGATACAATAGATGATTGAGTAACATGTGCGAACGAAAGAAGCAAACAACCACAAGATAGAGCGGGATTGAGACAAAAAGGGAACAATGGAGGATTTGCAAAAAGGGTACATAAAAAAAGGAAAGGAAACATCCCTTTCAAGGGAAGAGAACCAGGGTTGAAAGGCATACCATTCTAGGAAATGCCTCTGACAAAATCAAGAAAAGAAATATGGCAAGCGAACAAGGAGCTATTTTGTGAACCGGCACCTATGATTGCGCCTCCAGAAAAGAGGTCCAAAGAGTATTATTGTGCCTTCCAAGAGGACCATGGACATGGCATAGAGTATTGCGAGGTTAGCAAAGCAGAGAACCCTCAACCCCGTGGGAAGAAACCAAAAGATGCTGAGCACACTAGCCAAAAATAAAAAATTACTACGGCGGTGGATTATAATGATGATGCAGGGGATGAAGTTCTGAAAAAAGTGATCATATTCATACATGGATCCAAAGAGTCATTTTCAAACAATGCTTGGAAGGATAAAGCAAGATATCCCCCCCACACACACAAGAGCTTGTTGACAAAAGACTTCGTTCAAGCGAAACGATCACTTTGAGCGAGGAGGATGTAGTGCCTAACACTTTGCCCCATAACGATCCCACGATTATCATTGCTAAAATTGGAAATGCAACGGTTCATAGTGTGTTCATGGATGATGGAAGTAAGGTTGAGATACTATTCATGGATTTCTTCGACAGGCTAGGGTTCAAGCGAACAAACCTAAAAAAGTCCACATCCTCGCTCGTAGGATTCACAGGGTGAGCATAAACGCCTTTGGGGGAATATACAACTTCCCCTCACCATTGGAGAGAGTGGAAGAACTTGTACCATCATGTGTTACTTTGTGGTCATGGATGCTCCGAGCCATTTAATGCCATTATCTGAAGGCCCTGGATAAACACAACAAAAGCAATATGGTCCCCTTACTAGTTGGTAATTAAATTCCCAACTCTAGCTAGAATCGTGACGATAAGAGGGAACCAACAAATGGCGAGGCAATGCACGGTCATTGCGATGAAGGCAGGGAAAAGTGTGGAAAAGACTAAGATGGTCAGCACGGTCTCAGACGGTGAACTACTAGAGCAGTCAGAATTAGCAGAAAACTTGGGGGAAGAAACAAAGCTGGTTATCTTGGATGATGAAGAAAATTCCAAGTGCATAAAGATATGGAAACATCTTTCATGTATGGAAAAGAAGAGGGTCATACAAATCTCGTGAAGTCACAAAGATACATTCGCAGGGAGCATTCAGAACATGGGAGAAGTCGAACCGGGCATCGCTACCCATTCTTTGAATACTAGTGACTTGGTCAAACCTGTCAAACAAAAGCAACACAGCTTCGCCAGCAACAGGCAAAAAATGATCGAAGAGGAAGTTACATGGCTACTTCAAGTTGATATATTGAAAGAGGTTATATATCCAAGAAGGCTAGAGAACACAGTAATGGTGAAAAAAAATCAGATGCGGGGTGGAGAATGTGCATAGATTTCACTGCCTGAATAAGCATGCCTAAAGGACGGTTATCCTTTGCCAAAAATTGATCAACTATTCGAAGCAATTTCGGGGTATGAAGTTCTAGCTTTTTTGGACGCATATAAAGGATACCACCAATCCGTATGAATCCGGAAGATGCAAAGAAAATGACAATTATAACAAGCTTTGGAATGTTTTATGTAAAAATGCCATTTGGATTTAAAAAATGCAGGAGACACATACCAGAGAGTGGGTGATAACGCATTTTGCAATCAAATAGGATGAAATGTTGAGGTGTAGGTTGATGACATGGTTATCAGGAGCAGGAAGGTGGGCGACTTTACTGCATATTTAAATGAAACCTTGGACACACTGAGTAGTATTGGGATGAAGCTTAACCCTAAAAAATGCGTAATTGGAGTGGCAGGAAATTTTTTGGTATATAAGGTATCCTCAAAAGGAATCGAAGCCAACCCAGAAAAACTCTAGGCTATAGTGGATCTTCCCCAACCATGAATAGTCAAGGAGGTGCAAATATTGATGGGATTGCTGGCAGCACTTAGCCGGTCAGCGGAAAAGCTTTTCACACTCTTTGAAATCTTAAAGAAAACAAAAAAGTTTGACTGGATCGAAGAATGTCAGAAAACACAAGACTGTCTGAAGAAGCAACTTCAAACATTACCAACGTTAAAGTCACATGTTTTTGGAGAAACCCTATATTTGTATTTAGCAATAGTGCAAAATGCAGTCAGTTTAGTTTTGGTGCGCCAAGAAGGCCAAAAATAAGTGCCAGTGTACTACATCAGCAGAATATTGCAAAAGGCAGAGAAGGTATATATACTAGTCGAGAAGCTAACCATGGCTTTGATATACTCAGCAAGAAGGTTGAGAACATATTTTCACAGTCATCGCATTGTGGTTTGCATTGATTTCTTAATCAAGAATATCTTTAGCAGGCCTGAATCATCTGGCAGAATGACAAAGTGGGCTCTAGAACTGGGCCAATATAAGATCCAATTCCATCCAAGAACAACGATCAAGGCTCAGGCCTTAGCAGACTTCATTGCAGAAATGACAAGGGAGGATGCACAAGACAAGAACAAGCACCGGAATCTAGAAATCGACAAAGGGAAATTGAAGTGGGAAGATATCGCATGGAAATTGTTCATTGATGACGCGTCTAGCAAAGAGGGTTGCAGTGTAGAACTACTATTGGTCAACCCAAAAGATGGAGAGCATAGACATTCCCTTTGCTTTGAGTTCCTGCTCATTTAAGGAACGGGGTTCACCAATTCACTGATCGGGGTTTAGTAAGTACGAGGAGACTACGAAGTACGAGAAGGGCAGTTGGTGAAGTATTTAAATAGGGTACGATAGCTCACAGCCCAACTCGAGTACTTTGACATCCAGCACGTACCAAGAAGTTAAAATACAAAGGCATGCGCACTAAGCAAGCTAGCGACGACTGGGTTTGAATCTTTGGTCGAACATAAAGATGTGATAGTGAAGGTCATTCCAGTCAGAAGCACAGTAATGAGAACTATGTCAACAATTCAAACGGAAGGTGTAAACTGGATGACACCTCTAGTAGAATACTTTGCGAAGGGAATATTGCCAGTAGATAAGGTGCAAGCCTGGAAGTTGGAATTTTGTTCTAACAACTAATTCTATGAAGGAGGAGTCTTATACAAGATTTTTTTTTATCTCCATGGATAAAATGCATAGGTCAATTACAGGAAAGTGAAATTCTAAGATAAGTGCACGAAGGGCTGTGTGGAACACATCAGGGAGCTAGAATGGTGGCAAAGAAGAGCATCCAAACATGATACTACTGGCCGACTATGTTTAACGATGCACATAACTTTGTGCTCAAATTCAAAAGCTTCCAGATTAATGCCTCGTTGTCACATAAACCGCAAGCTGCTTTGAGAGGGATACATGGAGCTTGGCCATTCGGTAAATGGGGGAATGACCTAGTTGGACTCTTCCCAAAGGGAGAGAAAAATGCCAAATTTCTAATTGTAGCAATCAATTACTTCATGATATGGGTGGAGGCAAAGCCACTAAGACGAGTCACAACTGAGGTAGCGAGAAAATTTATTTGGTAGAATATTGTGTCGCTTCGGGGTGCCACACACTATTGTCACGGACAATGGTACAAAGTTCACAAGTGGCACTTTCAATGAATGGTGTTCAAAGCAAGGGATTCTTAAAAAATTTACATTTGTAGTGCACCCTCAAGCTAAGGAATAAGTGGAAGTAACAAATATGACTGTAGTTCGAGGAATTAAGAAGCAATTAGAGGGAAAGCAAACCTGCTGGGTGGATGAGATACACAACACCCTATGGTCATACGGAACAACTGTTCGAGAACCAATGGGAGAGACACCATACAGTCTGGTCTATGGTCATGAAGCAGTGATACCTGTGGAAATCGGTAATTTAAGTCTCCGAGTAGACAATTACAAGGAGATTGACAATCCAAACGTGATGAGGTTGGATTTAAACGAATTGAAAAAAAGAGAGAATTGGCAACAATTACAGAGGCTAAGTATAAGGAAAGAATCGCTAGAGCTTAAAATCAGAAGGTTAAAGAGACGTGATTTCAGATTGGAGATCTTGGGTTGAGAAAGAACGAAGCAAGCCTGGCAGAAGAAAGAAGAAAGCTATGCCCAAAGTGGGAGGGACCCTACAAGGTTACGAAGGCACACAAATCCAACTGCTACGAGCTAGAAAGGTTAGACAGCAGCAGTGTTTCCAATACTTGGCACGTGATCAATCTGAGAAAGTTCTATGTCTCGATTCGAGGAAAAAGATAGGAAATGCCTAGTTGTACAGAAACCATGAGATTATCATTGGTTTCATTCGTTCCTTTGTATTTGAGGAGACATTATCACAGTTGTACATTATAAATATTAAAAACCATCTTTCCAGGGCAAGATTACATTTTTAATTCTCTACTTGCAAATTTTAGATGGTAACACATCTATAGTAAATTACAATCAATGCACTAAGGTCTTCCGATTATCAAAGGCCGAACATAATCATGCATATCATAATGAACATCGAGATGCAAGCTACAAATCTTACAACTTTGCAAATCTTACATTCACAAGCTATAGATCTTGCACAACTACCGGATTTTACAAGCGTTAGATCTTGCAACTTTGCAAATCTTACATTTGTAAGCTATAGATCTTGCACAAGAGTAGATATGCTCATAAAAATGACACCAGTAAGCAATAGATCTTGCACATCGTAAAATCCAAAGCTCTTAAATTCACAAGCAATAGATTTTGCAGCTTCGCTATACATACTATGCAAGCTATAGATCTTTCAAAAAGGCAAGCATGCCTACAAAACCAAAATAATAAATGCAATACGAGCAAGCTATAGATTTGGAAAATTTGCAAACTTAGTCACATCACTCATACAACTTGCAAAAATGGCGTGATATCCCGCATAAGCGTCAGAGAAATACAACTTATTAAGTGATAGCGAACACGTAAGTTTACAAAATCATAACAAAATTATTTAGAACAGTACAAGGAAGACAAAGCAGTATAAAACAGGAGAACTATCTATGCCTAGATGCTCATGATGATCCAGAAGATGACGAACCACCACAACGATGAGTGTGCTCAATCTCACGATGGGAGAGCTCAGCCCTACGCCGGGTTTCACTTACTATGTGATTGTATCACCATTTCATTTGTAAGTAAGCAAGATGGTGTATTAGACCCCTTCGCTCTGTATGACCAAGATATCTAGCATAATATTCCTGGAAGTCGGTTATAGGGCCATATTCCATGCGATCCAATTGCATACTCATAACAACAACAGTTTCTTGATACCTCTTATTCTCAGCCATCGAATTTTGTACTTCATCCTCTAGACACCGAATATGCGACCGGACAGCCTCAGAAAAGTTAATCCTCTGCCCGCCAATTTCCATAGTAAGATCTCCACGACCAGTAGAGCTACGAGATAATGAAGGGAGAGCCTGAAACTTATCTTTGTAATCAACAAAAGATGATTCAAGTTGATGCATAGATGAATCAAGGCAATTGCACTGAGCGTGGATATGCTCATTTTCACTTCGCAGGTGCGTATTTATAACAAACTGTTCGTCAAACTTGCTATGCTAACCGATTGCAGAAGATGAAAGGTGATCACACTCATCTTGCTTTTACTTCAACAGATCCAACCAGTCATCAATGTGAGTATGTTATTTATCAATGATCAAGGTCTCCTGATGGGCTTCACGAGTCTTACTTGTAGCAAAACTTTTAGATTCCACTTGTTGTCAAAGCATCTTCACTATAGTCAACTGTTGACAGTGAATAAGACTGTTTTGCTCAGTGCAAAACCCTCTTAATTTATGCACATAATCATGGGTGTCTTTTACAGTCTTTTCCAACTTCGCTTCGAGATCACTAATACCCAGAAACATATGATTCAGACGAATACCTAAAAATAACGCCCATTCTTGGACATATGCAGGGAGGTTAAGAAAACATATGTACACACCTCTAGATTCAAGATAAAAAAAAACTACAAATAATATCCTTGCCAAGCGATTCAACACTACAACCATCTGGAATAAACTTGTTGCAAGGACATGCTTTGGAAGAAGATGGATTTGATGAAGACGTAAGAGCTTCCCACTCAATATGTAAAGGAATGGACTCCACATAAGACAAGCGATTCGAGGAAATAAGTTGGTGATATTCCTTGAATATACACTTAGTATCTTCAATCAGTTTAATAGGGAAACATAAGCGGGGAGACAAAAACCCAGGGTGACGAGGAAAATAAACCTAATATCCCAGATATTCAACACTTTTCAAAAATTTATGATCAACCATAATATCAAATCCCTGCGTATGAATAAATATAAGAGACCTATCAAATTAGAAAAGATGACCAAAATAATAACATCTTCGATGATACCAAATAGCACAGACATACTTCAGAATATTTTCTTAAATTACAAAAGACTTCTTAAAGACCATAGCGCTAAGATTCACTAATTTAAGAAGGAGAAGCGGATGAAGTGCAGACAACAACAACTGAACCCTCCTTACTTACGTGTTGAGCAGAGCTTTCACCATTCAAATCACCTCCAGGGTTTGCATCATCATTTGGATTAGACGAATGCTCAGGAATGCGAAGCTCAGAAGTGGGAGAGCTAAATGGAAGATCCTAAAGGTGATCAATTGCACACTCTTTCAACTCATCTGTAGAAAGTAGACTAGAAAGACTGGCAAGATGGGATAGCAGGGCGAAAGGATGACTCCCATCAGAAATGCTCTTCATGAAACCCTTGTTTTCCTTCTGCTGTTTCAGGACCTTCTTAGATTTGGCCATCCTAGTTAGCTTGTCAAACTTTGCAGTAGGATTCAGCTTCCGCAATTTGACCAAGGCCTCGCAGTACCCAACGTTGCGAGCGCTAGTGGTGACCTTCTCAAATAAAGCATAAAAAGATTTTGTCTTCACAAGTTGATCAACTAGAACCTGAGGATATCTAGGCAAAACAGAGCAAGTGGTCTGCATCTCTTCCAACTGGGAACGATGTTTCTTCATTTCTTCCTCAACGACCAAAGCACGATCTTCAGCAACGCACTATCGCTCTTCAGTAGCTTCAACATAAACATTCAGGGCAGCACACTTTGCTTTGCTGGCTTGCCACTTTTCCAGCATCGCCCCATCTCCCCTAGCGAACTCAACAACCCGTTCACTGACAAGTTGAAGGCTCTCACCAACCTTGTTTTCAAAAAAAGCAAAAAAGTAGAATAGTTACACACTAGGAAAAACCTAATTGGATCATGATAATATTTAAAGAAAAAGAGAACATACCACACCATTGTCTCAGGAATCGACATCTTAGAAAGAGTAGCAGGAACAGTTCCTTCCACCATCAAATCGCAGTTTTGAGGCAGAAGTTTAGGAAGAGAATGGCTAACACACCGCTTCTTCTTAACAGGCTCCAGGGTCGTTGTAGAGCCATCAATTCGTTCCTTTTTCCTCCTTCTGTGAGGGGTATCATTGGAGCCTAGAAGATGTCGGCTAAGCGGTAGCTTCAATAGTCACTTCCTGAGGGATAACCATCTCAAGGTTGTCATTAGTTTCAGTCGCCCAAGTTTCTAAGTCGTCATTCTCGTTATCATAAATGAAGTTTCTATCAAAGGAGCGCTTGGTTAGATCCATATCTTCAATTCAACACACAAAGAAAGTTAGGCGAACATTCAAACATAGAAAGATAGCAAAAATAACGATAGAGAAAAAAAAGTTGGACTGAGTAGAAGCGACCAAATCAACGACAAGTAAAACACCTTTGCTTAAGGAGATAGTAGGGCGAAGAGCGATGGAATGCTGGCTAAGCGAGGATACAACTTCGGACTCGCCATTAAGATAACCCCCAACCTTAGGAAGTTTTTATTTAGGAACACCATAGTTCCAAATCGAAAAGCTGGTCTACTATCATTACCAAGTTTTATATAGAAAACATTTTCAACCACACTCCACAATTATTTGGAAACCCACTAACGAACTCAACTATTGGAATCACATGATAAAGGGAAAACTCATTAGAGGTGTTTTTCATTTTTTTGAAGATGGTAAAGGTTGCGAAATAAGTCAATGGAGAAAGGAGCCTCAGCCACTTTGCACACAAGATAGAAGAAAACAAAAATAGAAATAGCTTTAGGATGCAGCTAACATAATGCAACCTGATAATAAGAAAGCAAGCCCAGGAAGCGTTGAGGCAAGGGGAAGGAAAGCCCGAACTTAAGGTAGTCTAAGTAACTAGAAATATAACCGGAAGGAGGAATGCAAACACTTTCAGAGGCCTCAAGAGCCTTAAGTTCATACAAAGACAAAACAGGGAAGTTATGCTTTAACTCCTCAACATAAGAATCAGAGAGGATCTACTAATGATACAAGAGCCGGCGAGGTGATTAGAATCCTCCTCGGAATCAACACTGTTTTTAGGGACATTTGGTGGAGAAATTCTAATAAAATTAGAAGTAGATATTGAAGCGCTCAAGATCCCTAAAATTCAGATAATATTTAAACAACAAAATCCAGAAGTGAAGATTCCGCCAAATTCCAAAAGAAAGACATAGAAAAAAACAAAAAGATCCCCTCAATTAGGAGGACAATGAAGAAGTCTAAATTGTTAGGAGTTTTAATTAAAGAAAGTGAAAAGGAAAAAGACAAAAGGTGAACAGTAAGTAATTATGATGGCCTAACAAAAAGTGAAATACCTTTTTAGGAATCCGAGAAGGCGAAGATATACGAGTGCACTGAACAGTGACAACCTTCAAATTGAAAAAATCAAGGCAATTATAGAAGAAAGTAAGTGTAACAGCGGAGGAGGAAATCTCGGAATGAATAGCAAATACAAAGGAGCAAATCTCGGCTACATGATCGCAAAAGCTGGATATCTACACAATGCTTCCATGTTCAAAATTTGAAATTCTAATTTCAAAGATTACTCGTTTCAAAGAGGTAGTGAAACACAACCAAGAAGCATACAACACTTTGCAAGAACAGTTCATGTCGTAGAAAAAATGAACATATTATTGTACATCGGTTGAAGATGAAATAATAAGTTTGCAAGCAGCTCCTGAACATGGTCATATCTTTGTGTAGTAATGAATTTGTCATTGGGGGGAAGGGGGCTTATGGTGTATATCTAGCCCAGCGACCAAAAGGATGTTAGCCTCTAGGCCCAGCCCAACTTCACTTCATAGTAAGACGAAGTCATTTTAGCCCAGGGTACAGATCGACCATTAAAGGCATACGTGGAACTGTGTAGTTGTGGGATATATCGTGAGTCGAGAAATGTGGAGCAAGGAACAAATGCTAACCCATGGGCCGAAGACTTGGTGATTGTGGCATAACCCACAATCTCAACTCCTAAAAACATTAAACCACAACTACAATGGCCTATAAATACTAGAAGCTCTGAACGAGCTAAGGTAAGCATCACTATACTAAGAAATTCTAGTTCTTGAAGAGAGAAACTGACTTGATCGCCAGAGCCTTTCTCCTGAAATCACTTCTGGGACTTGTTTTGCAGGAGATGAGGTCTACGAGATGAACAACAATTGGCTTGCCTAACCGAATTACCGTATAAAGCAGTTTTTCTTTAATCAAATATTATAGTTTATGTAACACCATATAGTTTCAGTCATAATAACCTACAAGCCCAATACAATTGATGCATGCAAATCGAAACCAATTTCGAGTTAAACATTACAAATTACAATCACTCAATATAATTGAATTAATTCTCTGTGTAATTAATCCTCCAACTACTGAGAGTGTGTCATGTTAGACCGCCTACCGGTTATACCAATCATGTCAAATCTTGTTTTTATAACTTTTAAGGTCAGATTATAATTATTTGTATCCCGATATACATTTTAAAAGTTATGATAACCTCTTTGCAGTAAATAAAAACAAAAATGAAATCACCGCATTTGTTATATTAATTATAAAATGATCACGCTTAAAGGTTAGACTGTCCAAAACAAGACTTTGTGACAACTATTTTAGGAAATTATACATTAATAAAAAAACACTATTTCAACACAAAAACAACATAAAACATACAAATGTTCAAAGACACGCACGAATTACAAACACAACTACTTCCTTATCATCCGAGCATGGGTAAAAAACCCTAAGAACTCGATCGACTTAGAGTCTTGAATTTACAATTACGAAGGGAGTATATTAGTACCACTATTTACTCAAACTGGACACAACTTATGCGTCTGGGAACTCTGAAGAAATTGCACCACCAGATCCTTAGTTTGTGACCTACAAGACGAAGACCCCGGAGAGATTCACGGGGGAAAACCCTCCGATGATAAAGTCAGTAATTAATCTCAGTAATCAAGAGTAATTGTGAATGAATCCAAATGAATGACATGCCTTCATATTTATACTAGTTAAACTCTAACCGTTATTGTCTGTAACTGCAATCCTTATTAAATACGTATTAAATGGTCATCTTAGCACATTCATGATTAAACCTTATTGGGCTAAAGATAATATTAATGAGTTGGGCTGCGGCCCAATTCTAACTTCATAAGAGTATCATCAAGATCCCCCAAAGAACTCGAAGCATGACAACTAAGTTTGATTATTTGAATCAACTTAAATTCAAATACGTTGACATCGTGGGAATGCCGTAGTTCTCTTAATATCATATCCTTGAATATATCGAGTTTAATATCGAGCCCCCAGCATCGATGATCAGCTAGGTAAAAAATTTGAGATTCATAAGCGAGGCTTAGAACAAATACATCACATTAGTGTCAGTTCTTTACTCAAAGTTTGAACCAACAAGATGACCTAGACTAAAGAGTTTCAGTACTTGATTCTCTTTGGCCAAGACTAAGGAATTTCTTTTTGTTGCCTTTATAGTGTATGAATCTGAAGGAAGCATTAGAGAAGCCTTGTTACCATTCGACTATGGCCATCCCTCGAGTTGATGAGGGTTGAGTGAGACTTAACCAATGCCAACAAAGATTTAGAATCCTGATGTAATAATAGTCTCCCAACCATACTAGGCAAGGAGATTTCAAGGTCGTGTTAGCAAGATAGTGGAGGAAAATAGGCATGCCAAGGAAGAAATCAATGTCCATCGAGGGACTATCGAAGCCCATGGTACAATGTTTGGAGAACTTGCAAATAATGATTCCTACTTCAAGGGTGGACTTCTCAATAAATCTCCATCATTAGGTCCCTCATGGAGTCTTTAAGAGAGTTGATCATTGCAACATATCATGCTATATATTGTAATATTTATATATTTATCGAGGTATAGTTGAAGTAGTTTTACTCAATCAAGTCTATGGAATTTTAGACTCGACGTAGATTGGGACCATGTCACTCTAGGCATACAAACCTGAGCAAGTCGTTGGTAAAAATGTAGCACCGAGCTTACATGTTATAATTATAAATCTCATAGTTGGATGTAATGTTGGGAGTATGATTCCTTAATAATGAATCTGGAGTCTAGGAGGGTGTCCTTTAACTTTCGACAGTGGTTTCCTTTGGTACACTTATTTTAATAAGTGTAGCTTATCAGCATACTCAAACCATCATAGAGAGAGTAATGAAGCATATCCACTCCCAGGTGTATGAATACTTCTCTATGCAAGAAATGTTCAAGATGTGTGAGATATTAGCATTTGCGTGGACTAAATAAGAAGTGTAGAATCTTAAGACAAGAAAGAAAGCCAAATTATTAGAGCATCTTAGGCGAGGGGGTGGCATCTTCGAGGCATTTAGCTCTCGATGGAGGAGTTCTTCAGTGACTGACAGTATCGAGCTCGATGATGTCTATCGATGGAAGAACTCCTTGATGGATGATGCTTAGATGAACTCAAGGGATGACTCGAGAGGCTTCACATAGAAGGTATCTTGGAGACCAAGTCCGCATCTTTGATGACGGTTCTTCGATGACATCCTGCATTGGTGCTTCGATGGCATCCTGCATTGGTGCTTCGATGGCATCTCTTTGACGAGGTTCGAGTTCTCCGCTAAGGGATGAGAAACTTTGACTACGAGTTTGGAGGATTTCGTCAATCAACGTGAGGCTTCGATGGTGAGCTCTATAAGGACAAGCATTCGAGAGACAAGTGGTCCAGAGATGAGTTCTCAAGGGACAAGCTCTTGATCATATATTCTCTCGGATTCTCCCCTCAAGAGCACTTCTTCTTCTTTCTCTCCCCAACAATGAGTAAAATTATACGAATCTATTTAACATAATGCATGTCAAAAATAAAAATAGGAAATTTATCTTCTTTTCTGCAAGCAAAGGCCATGAGCAATGCCTGGCCAACAATCAAAATAACAAATTTATTACTTCCTTTTGAACGAAGGCAACGACGAGAGGCTACGAGTATCCCAAAGAGCTCTCAAAGGACGAGGGCTTAAAGCTTCTAATGATTAGCTCTCTACGATGACAGCTTCAAAGATATACGAATGAACTCATCTAGGGATGACCGATCGAGGACCCGACCTTGAGGACCTAACTTCAACGGCTCGACTAACTTGAGAACTTTACTTCGAGGGATAGCTTTGAATGAGAACTCTTCTCGATGGATAAGAGACTCATCGAGGGACAAACGGTCGATGGTTCTGGTGACCTCGAGGGGATTCAGCAGTGAGTCGAGGGGCACTACTACAGGCTTCAAAATGAACTCGTCCAAATTATTTATGGATCGTAAAAAGAATACAAGGAACCTTGACTATGGGCGATTTGCACACAGCAACATTGCGATAAATTGCTCAGCATGAAGAAAGGTCGTGGCAGGCCAACAACTCAGGTGGTCACGCCAGTGGTGAGGAGAAGAGGTGAGGTACAGGAGCCAGGTACCAACACCAGTAGTTAGGGGGATAATTTGGGAAGAAAAATTACTGGTGATACGGAAGTAGGATGTGAACAAGATAGAGCTAAGATGTTGAACATTAATCCAACTCTAGCGGAGATCAGAGTGTTTGGGATGATGGAGCTAGATGCAGAGTTGGATGGGGCAGCGATGGAGAAGATTTAGCTTCAGGTTGAGGTATGTATTCCTGATGAAAGTAATGATAAGAAAATTAAGAATAGGCTATGGGTTGATGTGATCAAGGGGAATAGGGTACATGCTAATGGAATGAAAATACAATTTAAAGCTCCTATGATTGTTAATGGTGAAATTAAAGTTGATATTGATGAAGAGGATGTCAAACCTGAATTGAAATTTTGGGACAATACTCTGATAATGTATGTGCTAGGGGGTGACCTTACTATGTTAGCTGTGAAAAACTTTATGATTAAATATTGGTCGTTTGTAGCACTACCTGACCTGTTCTATAATGAGGAAGGTTATTTTCTGATGAGGTTTAAGTCCAGGTAGGATAGGGGTTCAGTGATGAGCAATGACCCTATATAATTTACAATATGTCTATGTTCTTGCACCACTGGAAGCCTACTTTTGAATTGAGGAAAGATATGATTATGACTATGCCAATTAGGGTTAAACTGCCTAACCTACTTTACATCTATGGAGTGCTTCAAGCTTGGGTAAGATTGGGAGTATTCTAGGAAACCCACTAGTAACTGATGAATGTACTACAAGCAAGCTAAGAGTCTCTTATGCTAGAATCTTGGTAGATATTGATATTACACAGAAGATGAAGGATTCAATCAGTATCAAAGACTTGAGTGGGGAGAAATTGTTGCAGACTGTGGAGTGTGAATGAAGACCTCCCTATTGTGACACTTGTCAGGTGGGAGGACACATTTGTAGGGGACAGGAGAGGCACCAAAGAGTAGTCCAGAAATGGATGGTCAAAACTAACAATGAACCTGAGAAACTGGCTGAGAAGCAAATTGAGCAGAAGATAGATGTGCTGAACACCGATATTGCCAAGAAACTTGTAAGTGCAGATGCTGGTATATCTGGGGTTGCTGGAATTTCTGGGAAAAATCAACCTGAGAAGCAGGATAAGCAGAGAAGCAAGGGGATCCAAAAACTGATTGTCAATGGAGGGCAAGAGAAATTGAGTACAAAACTTCGGTGGAACAAACCTGTACAACTGTAGATTTGGAATGATCTGGTAGATGTACATGGGTTTGTCCCATGATAGTTTCTTGGAATGTAAGGGGGCTTAACAATCCGTCAAAGAATAGTGAGATTAGCTCCCATCTCATATCATTGAAAGTTCTTATTACTGTGATAGTAGAAACTAGGGTGAAAAAGGAGAAAGCAGAGCAGGTGAGGAAAAGATTTGGCTCAAAATGGAGATTTGTGGACAATTATACTGATAATTTTAATGGCAGAATATGGGTTCTTTGGGATTGGATTAGAGTACATGTTAACATGATTTGTAGCTCTAAACAGTTTGTACATTGTGAGACATTGAATTTAAAAGGGGACAAGATGGTAAGTCTAACTGCCATATATACAGATAATATGCTCAGTAACAGAAAGAAGTTATGGAGAGACATAACAGGACTTGCTGATCTGTTGGAAGGGCCATGGATTATGATGGGAGACTTTAATAATGTACTCAAAGTACATGATCGAATTGGAGGTAATGAAGTTGTGAGAAGTGAGTACATTGATTTGGAGGAAATGATGAGTGAGAAGGAACTGTTTGAATGTTATATGGTGGGAGAGTACTACACTTGGAGTAATAGGTATAAAGACGGAGTAATATATTCTAGAATTGACGGAATCCTAGCAAATATTGAGTGGTTTCAGCAGTTTCCAAATGCCGTGAACAAAGTGGAGGAAGCAAGGGTTTCTGATCACTTCTTACTGAGTATTGGTGTATTTGAAGAACAAAGGAGGAAAGCTGGAATGTTCAAGTTTCTTAATTGTATGATGGCAAAAGAGGGGATTCAGGAGATCATTAAAACTAGTTGGGAAAGTCCTATCAGAGGAACTGCAATGTGTGTTGTGTGGAGAAAACTGATCAGGTTACAGAAGGTTTTGAGGAAGAACATAAGTAGTGTTACCAGTGTTCAAGGGAAACTGATCAAAGCAAGGGAAGATTTACTTCATGCACAACAAGACTTGGCAGCTTCAAGGATGGATGTGGGAAAAATAGAAAGAGTGAATCAATGTACAGAAGATGTTTTTAAATGGAATGGGATTGCTGAGCAAATTGCCAGACAGAAAGAAAAAATAGACTGGCTTCGACTTGGTGATGGAAATAACTCCTATTTTCATGCCAAAATCAAGGCTAAAAATAACCAGGCTGGGATCAGGAAAGTGGAAGATGAGAATGGAAATCTTATGTATGGGCAGCAGGAGATTACTGAGCAAATAGTTATGTTCTATGAGAAGCTGGTGGGTTCAAGGGAAAGTAAACTGAATGGAGTTTATGTAAGGGTATTGAGGCAGGGAAGATCTATTACAACTGAAGCAAGAAGAAGGATGGTGGAAAAGGTAACTGAACAAGAAATATAGAATGCAGTCAAGAGCATATGTGATCTGAAAGCTCCAGGTATGGATGGCTTTTACTCAGGGTTTTTCAAAAGTAACTGGCATATTGTGAAACATGATATTGTGAATGTTGTTAGACAATTCTTTGATGATGGTAGGATGTACAAGGCTGTTAATTGCACAGTAGTGACTATAATACCTAAAAAAGCAGATGCTAAGAAGGTTTATGAGTTTAGGCCTATCTCTTGCTGCTCCACTCTTTATAAGATTATCACTAAAATTCTAACTATGAGACTGAGTACTATGATGGAGGAATTATTGGATTTATCCCAGGCTGCTTTTGTTCCTGGAAGGGGTATACGTGATCATATACTTCTTGCCTATGAATTAATTAAACGATATACTAGAAAAAGAGGACCACCAAAGTGTATGTTACAGCTTGACTTGCAAAAAGCCTATGATACTGTGGACTGGGCAGCATTGGAACAGATTTTGAAAGAACTTGGATTTCTAAAGCAGTTTGTGGAATGGATTATGGTCCGTGTGAGCATAGTTTCTTTCAGGTATATGAACAATGGGGAACCATCTAGAATCCTGTTTGAAAAGAGAGGGATTAGGCAAGGGGAGCCTGTCTCCCCTCTATTGTTTGTGTTGGTTATGGAGTATCTCTACAGGTGTTTACAGGAGCTCAAAACAAATCTAACTTTCATATTTCATGATAAATGTGACAAGCTGAGTATTGTTAATCTTAGCTTTGTTGATGATCTTCTTTTATTTTCAAAAGGAGACAGGGAATCTGTAGGGGAAATGATGACAACATTTAAGAAATTCACTGCATCCACATGATTGGAAGTTAATCAGGCTAAATGCAAAACCTATTATGGAGGAATGGATGAGGAGCAGAAAGGGGAAATCCAAGAACTGACAGGTTTCAGTGAATGGGAGCTGCCTTTCAGATATCTAGGGGTGCCAATGAATACCAGGAGGTTATCTCTACATATTTACCAGCCTTTAATTGACAAGATGATTGGAAGAATACAACATTGGAGCTCCAGAATGCTAAGCTATGCTGGTAGGGTCTAACTGATCAAGAGTGTCATTTTTTCCATTACAAACTATTGGATACAATGTCTACCTTTACCAAAAAAGGTACCCAAATATATTGAAGCTGTCCGCAGGTCATTCTTATGGAGTGGGAAGGAAAATATCACAAAGAAAGCACCTGTGGCATGTGAAAAGGTGTGCAAGCCAATAAAAGAAGGCGGCCTGAACCTTATAACATTAGAAGAATGGAATGAAGCATGTTTGGCAAAGTTGCTCTGGAATTTGAGTTGTAAGTCTGATAAAATTTGGGTGAAGTGGGTGAATGAGTACTATATAAAGGGGAAGGAACTGTTAGCAGTGAGATCACCAAATGAGTGTTCGTGGATTCTAAAAAGGCTGTTTAAGAGTAGAGATGCTATTCTCCATATGCAAGCATGGGTTTAAATGAAATCTCAAAAGGTGGGAAGTCTAAAGTTGGTAAGTTTTATAAAGAAAGGAGAGGGGAACATTAGATGATTAATTGGAGGAGGCTGTTCAATGGAAACCATGCTAGGCCGAGAGCTTAATTCATCATGTGGATGGGATGGCAGCAGCGGTTGGCAATCAAAGACAGGCTTCGGTGATTTGGTATAAAGATTGATGCCAAATGTGTGTATTGTGGCCAGGGAGAAACTATGGTGCACCTGTTTTTTGAATGCTCAGTAACAAACCAGATATGGAAGAGAATGCTGTTATGGATGTGTATGGATAGAGAGTCAAGTGGATGGGATGTGGAGAAGAGCTGGATTCTGCAGCAAACTAGAGGAAAAGGTTGGAAAAATTTGGAAAGGCTGTTTATGGTATTTGGGTGGATAGGAATGATAAAGCTTTTGGTAAGGCTGGGAAGTTGAATATATTTGATAGTATAATTGATTGTATAGTGTATAGATTGTAGAGTATACCAAAAATTAGAGGGAAATGTGCGAATTGGATGATAAATACCATATAGGGGTTATGTAGGAGGATAGAAAGCTGGAGATTACTCGTTTGTACTTACACAGTTTTGGTAATGAGAATATATATACTTATTTCCAAAAAAAAAAAACTCATCCACCATCGAACATTTAATAGAGGTGTTCTTTGACTGACGATAGCATCTAGCATTGACGAACACCAACGAGCTCTCGTTGATAGCAACCTTGTCGAGGGTAGCTTGATGACAACAACGAGCTCTCGATAATAACGATGAGCTCTTAAATGATGACAATACGCTCTCTTTGATAACGACGGGGGTTGGAAGCTTACGCCAAACTTATCACGAGAGCTCGAAGCTTTGAACGACAAGCTCTCAAGGACAACTATCGAAGAAATTTGAGGGAGGAGTTGCTCGAGGGCCTGGAGGTTTAAGCTTTTCTAGCGGGCTTCTCGTCCGATGGAGAAGATGAAGGATCGAGCTCCGTTAGCGGAGGAATTGAAGGCATGTTCTTTCAATACGCTACAGATTCTATGGCATGGATTTCACCAAATATGAAACCCAAATGGACCTACCAACTATTTTTGTTTTTGGTTTTTTAGAAGTAATGCTGCCGACAACAATTTCACTAGCACGATTTCACCAGAATTGCTCAAATTCTTGGATCCTGGTTATTCTAGAATTCTAGGAATTGGTTGGCTAAAAGTAACGACAAAAATATGAAATCGGGCCCAAGATTGCATCGTCTTTGAAGAATTTCGAGACGATGCCACTAAGAGAAGAAGAATCTATAATACTAACTATCCCAATGTTGACTTCATCGCTCCCCACAGTCAGCGCCAATTGATGTGTCCGAGAACTCTGAAGAAACTACACCACCAGATCCTTAGTTTATGACTTGCAAGACAAAGCCCCAGGAGAGACTCCGGGGGGAAAATCCTCTGATGATAAAGTCAGTAATTAATCTCAGTAATCGGGAGTAGTTGTGAATGAATCCAAATGAATGACACACTTTCATATTTATACCAATTAAACTATAACCGTTATTGTCTGTAACCGCAATTCTTATTAAATACATATTAAATGGTCATCTTGGTCCATTCATGATTAAACCTTATTGGGCTAAAAATAATATTTAATGAGTTGGTCTGCGGCCCAATTTCAACTTCATAAGAGTATATCAACAACCTGAATGAAAAGTACTTGAGAAAATTGAACAAGATTGAATCAAACAAATAAAACTGGACCAAATCAAACAGGAATGAAGTTTACCCACTCAACCCTAAAAACCCAACAAAGAGGCATAACAATACACATAGAAGGTGGTAGAATCTCTTTACAGTAGGTACAGGAAAAATAAAAACAAAAGTAAATAAAATCTGAGGTGTATGGACATTTCCATGCCCAAAATGAAACTCATTAGCACCCACTATCGCACAAGGATTCATTAAAGAATTTGATATATGTTTTTCCCCATTCGCCCAAGGTAAAAAATTTCAATTTATTCTATTTGAATTCACTATTATTAATGTCTAACAGTGTTCCTATTGATGAAAATTTTAGGAAATATCATATGTGAATTCTGGATATCCAAATACCTCTAGAAATCAGGAGGCAATTATAAGAATTTTAAAAAATGCACTGTCTGTGGGTACTGCGGAATATTTCAAACATCGTCGTTCATCATTGATAATGAAAGTTAAAGGTAAGTTTTGTCAGTTGAAGAGCACTTGGAAGGTGTTGAAATCTATGCTACAGATGTCAACCAAAACCAAATGGAAATTATTGTTTATTCTTTCACGCCTCATAACTTCATTAGAATGCACAATTTTGGTATAACTATCTTAGGCCATGAGTCGAATAATCTTGGAGTTATGGACTTACATATGTTTGATCAAGATTAAAAGAATGCCATGGAAGAAATGTGTAACCGTATAGTTCTACAAATTTGGAGCTCTAATGGAGGAAATTGTGAAGTGCAAGATGTCAATGAGGAAAATCATTTATAGACTTTGTTACCCTCAACACCTTAGATTAGGTGGAGAATCACATGTCAAATCGACACGACACATGACACGCGTCGAAATTTGATCGAGTTGCATATAGGTCAAAAAATCTAAAAATAGATGTGGATATCAGAAGAAGGGGAAACAGATGACTTTGAATGTTGTGGAAACTTATCCGTTTATCATTTTAATTAATTGATTTGTTTCAGGGTTGGCCCCATATAGGCCCCATATATAATATTTAGGGTGTCTAATATTTGTAAAATGGGTTCTCATAAGAAAATAAAAAAGAAAATTGTTGACACGACTAATTAAAAATATAATATTTACTATTTTTCTCTATATATACAGTTAATTTTTTTCTTAAAATGAGGCCCCTACATAGTTGCCAAATTGGGGGCCTGAATCGAATGCTTCATATGCCTCAGCCTTAGGGTCGGGCCTGATTTATTTCTAGATTCTAGGTAATTAAGTGAAACTAATGAATTTGGACGCAAAATACGTTCAAATTCATTAGTTTGACTTAACTATCTAAAAACAAATCAATGTATTGAAAGAAATGATAAACGTACAGTGTTTTACTGTCGTCTGAAATGGATAAACTTCCTTGGCTTCCATACCCATGTAAATATACACAAAAGTAATAAATAATATAATATAGGCGTGTCGGCATATATTTTACGATACTTTATATGGTAGACGTGTCGGAAAAAAGAGTAAAGACAATCAGTTGACCATGTCAATGTGCCGAGTACAAATTCGAGTGTCATCGTATCCGATCCCTACTCGGATATGACACTTAATCCGAGTCTGGTTCACATAGTTTATAGATAAAAAGTGATTAAGAGAAATGATGATTAATGTGTGTATTTCCTAAAATGAATTGTAGATGTATACATATTTTAATTTTAAACTTATCATTCAACCAATTAATGCCAACTACTCAAGTAAACATTTTTTTTAATGAATTTTAATTTTTCAGGAATAAACTTATTGGTACTGAATTGAGTTTATTAATGTTTGGCTTGAGTTTATTGGTGTACGTTGAGCTGAGTTTATTAGTCTAGAATTAGGTTGTTTTGATGTTGAAATGGGTTGAAAATAAATTTAAGTGGAGATGACCTTAGAGCAAGTCCAACAGCTATGGTAAAACTATCTCTAATATAGAGAGTTAAATTGGAGATACTCTAAATTTTTTAGGTACAACTCCAACAGACTCTCTATTTTACATATCCATGTAATAAATTTTTATTCTTTGTCCCTTTTTTGTCTACCGACCAGGACTCAAAACTCAGAAACATACTCTTCATCTCACCGTCGCCTCCCTTCATCACATCAGGTCTGTAATTATATAATTGCAAGGAAGTACCTCAACAATTAACATCAACAAGAAAAGAAACAAAACTATGAACATGAGCAGAATTGAACTCATAAAATTATCACTGCCAAGGAAATATTCTTGCTAGTTGCTACTGCCAGAGAAATTGTTTAGCAGCAATAAAATATAGTACACAATCTTATCACAATCTTAATATATTCAGTAGTTGCTACGGAAAATAGAATTCAATCACAATCTTGACAAAAACTTAACATTGAATATAATACACAATTTATTGGAACAAGTCCTTCTCCGAATCGACCCACATCAAAATTGTGATTATATCTCAAAATTGTAAAGAAAGAGTTCTTTGGCGTTGAAATCGAAATATCGGATTATATCACAAATATCGGACATCCAAAACTCCATTAACATTGAAATCGAAAGGGTTTAAAGAAAGAGTTTTAAAAAGTCGAGGAAAATATGACCATTACTTGGAATCTGGTTGCAAACACAGACAAAAAAGGAATGAACAATTTGAATCGAGTACAAATCGAAAAGAAAATACAGACAAAAAGGGTCTCACTTGGAATCTCGTTGCAGGCCTTCGCAGTTCTTCTGCGCTTGGAGTTCTTTGGCGTTGGAATTCTGAAGGACAGAAATAACTTTTTAGGATAAAAAAGGAAAATAAATTAAGAATCAATCATAGCATTAAATTTTAGAGCACTATTCTCTTTCTACCAATATACCTATTCAAATTTTCTCTCTCTTCTCAATTTCTATTTTAGAGCACTATATAGCATAGCTGTTGGAGCTTAAAAGTGGTCAAAATCTCTATATTTTAGCAATTTTTCTATTTTACCATAGCTGTTGGACTTGCTCTTAGTCGCTTGAGCCGCTTATTTATCATCTATACCGTCACAACTATTTAATTTTGGCAACTTCTAACTGTAGAAGTTGTTACTTGTTAGTACTTGGAAACGAAATTTCCTTTGCCTTCCTATTCTTTTCAATTTTGTATCTTTATTGATGGAGTCTATAATTATTTTTATAAATACTTCACAATTCATGGTCAAGAGCATTTAAACAGGGTAATTTAGCATAGTACTACTCGATTTCCAGTCCGTTCTAATGGATTTAAAATAAATTTTTATATTTTGTTCAAGATTATTGCAAATAACTTGTATTTTTAATAGATTTAAATGTTTATTCTCCTCGTGAGTCTTTTAAGGTTGTTTGTGCAGATGATTTAAAAAAATAAAATGCCATTGTCAAATTTACATACGAATATTAGAGTTCAATTTGTAATGTAACTCCAATAAATAAATGAGATTATAATTATTGTTGATTATTTAAAAGATAATTCACTTTCTGTTATCTAAGTATAAATGAGGGATAAACACATTTAGAACCCTAACTTTAGGCTAAAAAGTGCCATAATCCTGCAACCTCAGAAAGTGTCACTTTAACCCTAACTAATTATTGTACGTGTCAATCTAACCTTAAATTTCAAAAATAATTGTGTCAATATAGCTAAACTCCCTAATTACGACATTGGCCAAATGAATTCAGGCAAGACTAGAAAATGAAATGACAAAAATTCCCCTCCCCCTCGCCGCCACCTCCCTCCCTCTCTCTATCCTTCGCGGCTCTCCTCCCCCTCCCCTCCCCTCCACTCTACCACCCATCTCCACCACCACCGGCCACCCTTGAACCACCTCTCCCTATCTCCATCATCCCCGTCCACCACCCTGTCTACCCCTGTCCACCCCCGTTCACCCATGTCCACCCATGTCAACCAAGCTCCACCGTCGGCATTTTGAAATCTCCGGCATGTAGGTTCGTACTGCAGGGGGATTTCATAGAGTTAGCAGTGTGAGCTCGAGAAGTGGGTCGCCGGAATTAGATAAGGAAATAGAATCCAGTGGAACTCTGATGGCTTTTGACGTCGGTAAAAACAAGAGGCCAGAGCTTTGAATCGAAATTGACATAGGTGGCCGGAGCTTCGAATCGAAGTCAACATTGGGAACATAGATGAATATTGCGGTCGTCTTTCTTCTGGATTGCTTGAAAGGGAAAAGGGATGGAAAACTGATGGCGGTAGTGGAGAAGGCGGTGCCATTAGTGGCGAAGGAGACGGTGACGGGAGCTAACAATGAGGTGGAGGGATTTGCGGCTGCAGAGGAGCCGATTTGCCCTTTTCTCTTCTTCTATGATTTTTCCTTTTCCCGATTCATGTTCTACTCCGCCAACAACAAAAAAGGTGGTAGTGATGGTAGAGGAGTCAGAGTTACTACTGGAGCTCGATGGGAGGAGGGGGTTTATCGGCGATGGGGAGATTGGGTGGTGATGTGATGGTTGGGGAAAGAAAGAAAACGGACGGCAAAATCAATCTGACTTGTGAGGGTTTTCATTTTTAATTATTTTTTCAATTTTTAACTCAAGGGCAAAATCATCATTTCCACAAAATCCGCCCATCAGAAAATTGACTAAAAAGTCAGCGGAGTCAAATGTTAGATTGACATTTTCAAAGATTGTAGGGTTATATTGGCACTTTTAGCCAAGTCAGGGTTATTTTACCACTTAAAAATAACTATCAATTATTCAGTTGTACTCTTATGATATTTCAAATGTATGATATAATTCAGTAGATTACCATTTGAGAATTGAACTTTCCTGTAATTTAATATACTCCCTCCGACTCAGTCCAATCTGGAATTTAACTATTCACTTAGTCAAAATTATTTAATTTTGACATCAAAATTATATTGATAAATAAGTTAGGACATTTTCGTATGTGATATTGTTAGATTCGTAATAGCATGTATTTTTAAAATATTAACTTTTCATAAATTGTATTTATAGATATCAATGATCAAACATTTTTTACTACAACAAAAATGCCTATTGGGACACTTATATATAGTGGCACTTTTATAAGAAGCATCTAACAAATGTATTTTAGGAGCTTATAAAATTAAACATCCTAATATTGTGTGACACATATTAAAAGCGGCCCAATTCTATATATAAGACAGTAAAAAATGACCCAATGTTAAACTATTGGGACATTTATAAATTACCTAATTAAATGTATTATAGGACGATTATAAATTAAATGTCTCAATACACATGTAATTAGGACATAAAAAAGCGCACTAATATAATCAGGCGCATAAAAACAACCTCATATCTTGTCTATTGAGTCGCTTAAGATCTAGAGGGACTCACAATAAGGAGACATTTTAGAAGCGTTATATGCATGGAATCGTCCCAATAGAGACCTATTGGAACACTTTTTAGCGTCCTAATAGGGCTTTTGTGCTGTAGTGTTTGAGTTAACTGAGGAAAGTCAAAATGTGAAGGATTGGATGGAATGGAGGGAATAGTTATTTTAACAATTTTGAATAGTCATGATCGCAAAGCGCATATGCTATCCACCTAGGATATTCATGTCATATTGACTTCTAATACACAAAAACAACGTTGTGGCGTTCTTCTTCCTTGTTCCTGATCCTGCCATTGGTTTTGCCTCTTCATCTTTGTCTTCTCCTCACCCCCATTCATCTTCAACAATGTCTTCCCTCCTTCTCCGCCTTCGTCAATCTCTACTTAAACTCTCTGATTATGACTCTACCCCCCATTCTCCTTCAAATCACACCCACGCGACTCCACCATCTCCGACGATCTCAGAAACCAGAGCTTCCATTGTGAGCATCGATTGTAATCTAACTAAGGGTAATACATTACGTAAATAGAAGCTGTATGAGCTTAATTGGAACCACTCTTTCGTCCGGGAGCTTCCGGATACCCCGGAACTGATACAATGCCTAGTGAGGTTAGTAATTGTAAAAACAAAGAAGAATTTTTGTTCAGTTGGATAATCATTTCTTTAATTTATTCATTTTAAGGGTTTTAGAGTCCGTTTTTTGTTGGGTTTCTTATTTAATATTGAAAAGTTGGGATTTTTTTTGTGTTTTGCAATTTAAGTTCTTTGCAGCAGAGATAACTTAGTTTATAACAATGAATTGACCCGTTTCTGATTTGTTGTATGAACCGTAAGTTTTTATTTTGACTCTATAGATGTTGATTCCATTGTGTGCTTTGTTTACGCCCATCTGCATATTACTTGTTCTTAATCATAGAAACAACCATCCCATGTCTGCGAATATTTTGTTTAAGCTTAGAAGCTTCGTAATGTGCATTGTTAACTTAAAATCTACCAACGTTCTCATTGGATCCAATTTTGAGGACTGTCTCACCATCTACGCCTTGTACATTCTCGTGGACATTTCCTCAACCGATGATCCAAAGTGTGCAGGTTGCAAAGCACCCGAGATTTTAAAGTGGAGGTTGGAATTTTTAGTACAATGTATTTGTTGGATGTTCGAACGTCGTTAGTTTACTATCATCTATGTAAATGATGCCTTGTTATTTAATGCTATTTTATGCTTTGTTTGTCCCAGGGAAAGCCAAATGATAATCTTCCCGAGCTAATCAAATTGAAGAAATTGAACTTAATTGTTGAAAGAAATGCTTATGATTGGCACTATTACATTACCTTCTTTGATAAGGTTATCACCCAACATGGAGAAGCTCATAGTGAAGGTATTATGCTCATCGGGTGAATTTCTCTCTTTGTCTTCCTTTAGTTCCAGCTACTTCGTTTGTTCCACATATAGAGTCTTGACTCTCCAATAAACATTTTTTAAAATTATTTTTGGTGGTTTCTATATTATCAGTACTTGTTTAATCAAAGATTCACATTTATTTTTGACACCAATATTTTTGTACAGAACTGATGGAGCAATACTCTCTGTAGCTTTATGTGGACTCTTCTAACGGATTCTGAAAGAAATCATTTTAGAGTCAAATTGTTAATATTTGTGGTTTCTCATTGGATCCAATTTTGAGGACTGTCTCACCATCTACGCCTTGTACATTCTCGTGGACATTTCCTCAACCGATGATCCAAAGTGTGCAGGTTACAAAGCACCCGAGATTTTAAAGTGGAGGTTGGAATTTTTAGTACAATGTATTTGTTGGATGTTCGAACATCGTTAGTTTAGGGCATTGCTATATCACGCCCTGTATTTTACTAGTTACGCCCTAATACGTATATATATGTATAATACTAATATTAAGATTTTAAAATAAATCAAAAATCAACAACAAAAATTTAAAATCAAAACAAAAATCAAAAATCAAAAATAAAAATCAAAAACAAAAAAAAACCACAGTGCACCATCGAGCCGCCGTGCGCCACCGTGCACCACCGCTGTGCGCCGCCGAGAGCCACCGCGCGCCGCCGTGCCCTGCGACGCCACCACGCGCGCGCCACGCTGCCGTGCGCCGCCGTGCCCTGCGACGCCACCGCCGAGCCGCCGTGCGCCACTGTGCACCACCGCTGCGCCGCCGAGAGCCACCGCGCGCCGCCGTGCCCTGCGACGCCACCGCGCGCGTGCCACCACGCGCCACCTCTCCGGCCACCGCGCGCCACCTCTCCGGCCACCGCGCGCCACCTCTCCGGCCACCGCGCGCCACCACTCCGGCCACCGCGCGCCACCGCTGCGCCGCCGTGCGCCACCGCCACGCCACCTCTCTGGCCACCGCGCGCCACCTCTCTGGCCATCGCGCGCCACCGCGCGCCACCGCGCGCTCCAACGCTATGTGCTCCAGTGCCACCGCCGTGCACAGCGCCGTGCCGTGCACAGCGCCGCCGCCACCTATTTCTCTTCTTCTTCGTCTTCTCCGGCGGTTTCGTCTTCTTCTCCGCCACCGCCACCGAGCAAAGCCCTAACCCCTCCGTCTCTCCTCCTTCGTCGCCGTCGATCGAAGCCCGCCGTCGATCGAAGCTCTCCGTCGTCGATCGGTTCGCGCCCGGTCCGTGGCGAACGGAAGGCGCCCGGTTCGCGCCCGGTCCATGGCGAACGGAACGGCGCTCGGTCGCGCCCAGGCCGTGGCGAACGGGACACCGTCTGGTTCGCGCCCAGGACGTGGCGAACGGAAGGCGCCCGGTTCGTGCCCGGTCCGTGGCGAACGGAACGGCGTCCGCTCGCGCCCAGGCCGTGGCGAACGGAACACCGTCTGGTTCGCGCCCGGTCCGTGGCGAACGGAAGGCGGCCGGTTCTTGCCCAAACCGTGGAGAACGGAACACGGCGAACGGAGAACGAAGAACGGAGCCGCGGCGTCGCTGGAGAGGGAAGAGGAACGGTGGAGGAGAAGGAGGAGAAGGAGAAGGAGAGCGGCGGCGGTGGCGCTATGCGCGGCGGCAGTGCAGTGGCGGCGCAGCGGCGGCAGCAGAACAATTACATAAATAAATAAATAATTTAATTTAAATAATTTAAATTATTTAAATTAAATTAAATTAAAAATACATATTGTATATAAAATAGTATAAATACAGGGCGTAACTAGTAAAATACAGGGCGTGATATAACAATCCACTTAGTTTACTATCATCTATGTAAATGATGCCTTGTTATTTAATACTATTTTATGCTTTGTTTATCCCAGGGAAAGCCAAATGATAATCTTCCTGAGCTAATCAAATTGAAGAAATTGAACTTAATTGTTGAAAGATATGCTTATGATTGGCACTATTACATAACTTCTTTGATAAGGTTATCACCCAACATGGAGAAGCTCATAGTGAAGGTATTATGCTCATAGGGTGAATTTCTCTCTTTGTCTTCCTTTAGTTCCAGTTACTTCATCTGTTCCACATATAGAGTCTTGACTCTCCAATAAATATTTTTTAAAATTATTTTTGGTGGTTTCTATATTATCAGTACTTGTTTAATCAAATATTCACATTTATTTTTGACACCAATATTTTTGTACAGAACTGATGGAGCAATACTCTCTGTAACTTTATGTGGACTCTTCTAACAGATTCTGAAAGAAATCATTTTAGAGTCAAATTGTTAATATTTGTGGTTTCTCTTTTTCCGTTTGCCAATATCATATTTAATGTTCCTTAGTATGTCCTTGGTTTTCATAATCTATATTGACATGTTTGAAATTTCCAATTGGATTGGACATGTCCAGCTATTGTTGGAGCAAGAATTGGCAGTGCACCACTTCAAAATCAGATGTATATGCCTTTGGAGCTTCTAAGTACCGTGAATCTCTGATCAACTGATCCATTTGAGAAAACAACTGCCTTAACTCTGTACATCAACTCTGTTTGGATATAGCTGATGCACAAGAATAACATTTTAGATATAGGAGAAGAATGTCATCAAAAAGCTTGAATTGGATAACTAGAGCTTGTATTTAGAGGTCTAGTAATTTGCCATTCTTCTGAATCCCGTTTACATAAAAAAAACAACTGATGCGTCTGGAATCTGATCGAGCCCTGTCTCCAAGTCCTTGGTTGCGATTTGCAAAAACAAGCCCCGGGAGATCCCATGAGAAAACTCTCTGATGCTTTTATTAATAAGGGTTTTATAGGGGATAATAGTGAATCAATCTCAACGAATAACGTACCTCTATATTTATAAACCCTCAAAACTATAATACGAACGGTGTGTAACTGAAATGCTTAGTTCCTACATGATTATCTCCTTATTTACCGCATCCTTTGAATATTCCTTACTTTGACTCTGGATGGATTTCATTGGCCCATTATTACCTACTTATTGGGCCGCAGTCCAATATGAGAAAAGTATCATCATAACCCCCCCAGAGAACTCAAGACATGATAATTATGTTCGAGTATTCAAAACAACATACCTTCGAATACATCAACATCATAAAAATGTCTGAGTTCTCTTAATCACAAATACCCTATCCTCAAATATATCGACATTGTGGAATTGCCTTAGCATAAATCAATAATTTCTTTTTTCCAAATTTGCAAAGGTGCGAGTGTGACACATGCATGTTCACTAGGTAGGAAATTCTTTAATGCGTGGAGATTATTACACCTTTTTAGATTTCCCTCCTTTCAATGTAATCATTACCCATTTTTTGGTATTTTCAACTTCCATTATCTCCTTAAAGACAAAGTCTTGTACGAGACGGTCTCACAGCGAGACCGGGGGTTAAATTATAAATAATATATACTTAATTTGGGATAGGGTATTAATTATAGTTTTCATATTGTTAGGGATTAAATTGTAATTACGGTAAATATGAGCATACATTTACTGTATCTCTTCCTCTTCCCCTCATTCTTTACCTTTTGTTTTTCTCTCTCGAACTGTTTTCTGCCGTCCTTCTCTTTTTCCCTCTTTTCTGGCGACCTAGGTTTTCTTTTTCCGTCGCGGTTTCTGTACTTTCTTCTGTTTTTGTTGCTTAATACGCATTATATCGTGTTTTGACGTGAGTGTAATCGATTGTTCGGGTCCGATTTTTGGAGTTTCTTGCAATTTTGCTTGACAATCGGTTCGACTCTTTATCAGGTAACTCCGACGACTTAGATTTGTTCTTCTAGCCGATAATCTTTGTTTTTTAGTTGTTTTATTGTATGGTAAGCTTTTTGTTGTTGAGCTCTGAGGTTTCTGTACTTTTTTTACGATTATTACTCTATTCTATTTTGAGGTTGTTATCGTAAATGAAGAGGATATTGCGAAGCTGAATGTTTTTACATGCATGTTGTTTATTAGGTTTTCATTGATGTTGATCTTTTTTAACTCTATTATTTTTCATGTTTATCGTTTTGTAGATGTCAAAGAAAGGAGATGTTGATTCCGGCTGTATAGACGATGCTGTGATTAAAATTGCAAAGTCATACTCCCAGCCTTCCGTTTCTTCGAAGGCTGCTGTAAAGCAGAAGAGGAAGACTTCTTCCCAAGGTTTGTTGCCTTTTTAAATTTGTTTGGCGGGAATATTTGAATTTATTGCTATGTTTGTTCATTTTTTGTCGTCTAGGGTTTTACATGATGTTTTAGTGTTTGATTATGATGTTTCAAGGTTTTCATTTGACTTTATTTTCTGTTTATGAGATGTTTGTATTGGAAAGGTGTTATGTATGTTGTTCTTATTATATGTGTGTTTTACTGTCAATATTGTATGATTTTTAAATTACAGTGATTCTATCATAATTTTCAGTAAGAGTGATGATGTAAGTATATCAGTTGATGTTTTCATTATATATGTTTTTATTTGATGCTTTACAGTTCTGATTTGATGATACAAGTATTCCATTTGACTTTACTGTTCTTGTACTGATGTTTCTTTGTACTGTTTGGTTTTATGTGTTATGATGATGCTAGTGTTTTTTAGTTTGATGATACAAGTATTCCATTTGACTTTACAGTTTTGATGCTTTACAGTTCTGATTTGAAGTATATCAGTTGATGTTTTCATTATATATGTTTTTATTTGATGCTTTACAGTTCTGATTTGATCATACAAGTATTCCATTTGACTTTACTAGTTCTGATGCTTTACAGTTCTGATTTGAAGTATATCAGTTAATGTTTTCATTATATATGTTTTTATTTGATGCTTTACAGTTCTGATTTGATGATACAAGTATTCCATTTGACTTTACTATTCTGATGCTTTACAGTTCTGATTTGAAGTATATCAGTTGATGTTTTCATTATATATGTTTTTATTTGATGCTTTACAGTTCTGATTTGATCATACAAGTATTCCATTTGACTTTACTAGTTCTGATGCTTTACAGTTCTGATTTGAAGTATATCAGTTAATGTTTTCATTATATATGTTTTTATTTGATGCTTTACAGTTCTGATTTGATGATACAAGTATTCCATTTGACTTTACTATTCTGATGCTTTACAGTTCTAATTTGAAGTATATCAGTTGATGTTTTCATTATATATGTTTTTATTTGATGCTTTACAGTTCTGATTTGATGATACAAGTATTCCATTTAACTTTACTATTTTGATGTTTTACAGTTCTGATTTGAAGTATATCAGTTGATGTTTTCATTATATATGTTTTTATTTGATGCTTTACAGTTCTGATTTGATGATACAAGTATTCCATTTGACTTTACTAGTTCTGATGCTTTACAGTTCTGATTTGAAGTATATTAGTTGATGTTTTCATTATATATGTTATTTATGCTATAAATATTTTTTCTTTTGTTTTAGATTGTGGTGTTCCTGTACGAAAATCTGATAGGATTCGTGGTTTAACGACACCTACATTTACTGCAGGTATATGTTTATCTGTATAATTTTGTTGTATGTTTTAAATTTTTATTAATATTTTAGTTTTCCTCCAGCTTTGAATCCAAGGAATGTTAAAAAGAAGAAAGTTGCTGAGGTGTCCATTCCATCATCTCCAGTTCCTGATTCATCCATTCCTAAAGGAAATGTCCGAAAGAGGTGTGTAAAACAAGCTACTGTTAAACGAGTCAAATTGATTAGCGGTAAGGGTAAGGTTCTTGCTGATTGTGATAGCTATTATGGTGTTGAAGGTATTATTCAAATTATAATATTATGTTTTATTATGTGCTTTGATACTATCTATTTTAAATCTTTCATGATGTTTTATGTTTTTTAGAGGAGGGTGCCAGTAAGATTCATTCCAGCCAACTTGCTTCTGTTTTAGCTGAGAACGTAACTGGTAATATTTATAATTTTGATTTATTTTTCATTTTATATTTTATGAATTTCTCTGTACCATTTAACAATATGGTTTGATGTTTGATATAATTCAGATGAGGGTATCAGGCAAGGTTTATTCTGAGTCTGAAAAAAACTCTGCTAAAAAAGGTAAACATTATTTTTCTCTAATACTTCTTTTTCTGATTTTTTATTTTTTATTCATTACTCTTTACCATTTACCAATATGGTTTGATGTTTTATGTAATTCAGGTGATCGTGTCAGTTTAGCATCTGCTGGGGCTGGAAAAAATTCTGCTAAAAAAGGTAAAAATTATTTTTCTCTAATACTTCTTTTTCTAATTTTTGATTTTTTATTCATTACTCTTTACCCTTTACCAATATGGTTTGATGTTTATGTAATTCAGGTGATCGTGTCAGTTTAGCATCTGCTAGGGCTGGAAAAAATTCTGCTAAAAAAGGTAAACATTATTTTTTAATACTTCTTTTCTGATTTTGATTTTTAATCCATTACTCTTTACCCTTTACCAATATGGTTTAATGTTTATGTAATTCAGGTGATGGTGTTAGTCAAGGTTCTGCTCTTGCTGGAAAAAAAATCTGCTAAAAAGGGTAAAGATAGTTTTCCTTTTAAATTCTTCTTTTTTCTTCTTTTCATTTATTTATTAATTACTCTATACCATTTACCACTACGGTTGTATGTTTCACATTATTCAGATGAGGGTGTCAGCCATGTTTCTTCTTCTGACCTTGGAAAAAAATCTGCTAAAAAGGGTAAAAATAGTTTTTCTTTCCAATACTTTCATACTTTTGATTTTTATTATTTATTATCCTTTACCAAATAGGACTATGTTTTGATGTTTAAGCTTCTGATCTGCCTGGAAAAAAAATCTGCTACAAAAGGTACAATATTTCTGATTGTTTATGTTTCAGTTATTACCTTTTACCTTTTATTACTATGGTTTGATGTTTTATATGTTTCAGGTGATGCTGTAAGTCTAGATGCTGGAGTTGCTGATATCCTATATGGTAAATCATATGTTTTAACCTTGCTGTTTTAACTTTTCAATTCATATGATTTTTTTGTTACCCATTATTTGACTGTATTTAATATTTTTGTTTGCGGAGGAGATCTTCAGTACTGCTCCTTCTCAATCTCAAGGACTTGATGCTACCATTGAGGAAACTGGTCATGCAGATCAGGCTAGTGGTGATGATGATAAAATGGAGACAAATGATGGCTCAGAATCTGATGACAGTTCTGACGATGAAGGTGAGAAGCCAAATGATGTTGAGGAAGATGGAGAGGCAGAAAAGGAATCTGAGAAGGAGGGAGGGGATGAAAGTGAAGACAATTCTGATGAAGGTGAAGAATCTGACAAGGGGGAGGATTATAAAAATGTTGTTGATGTTTCAGAACAAGTTGGTGATGATATTGGTAGTAAGTCTGACAGTGAGGAGGATTCTGACAATGGTGATGAGAATAAATTAGTGAGTGGGGAGAAACATGATGATTCTGATGAAAATGAGGATGATGATGAAGATAGATGTGATGTGAAGGAGGATGACTCTGATGATTCTGATGATGTGTTTGATGATGCTGGTGGAGAGTCTGATGATTCAAATGAGGAAGGTGGCAAAGGTGTTACTGTATGTAAAACATCTTCTGTTGGTAAAGGGAAATCTTTCGTGAAGAAGAATGTTAGAGAGAAGAGTGGGGGAGTTGTGAAGTCGAAAAATCTAAAGGGTGTCAATGATTCATCCAGGTATGCATTAATGACTAACAGTTTTATGATATGTTTCATATTTCGGTGTTGCTTATCATTTTATTTTTATTTTTTTGCAGCTCGAAAAGGGGCTACTCTACGAGGTGTAGCCCTGGTAAGATTGTAAAGCTTGTGAAATCAATGGCTGATGGGCAGATCAGGTCAGTTATTGATATAAGATTTGAAGGATTATTGAAGATAAATTTTGGTGTCTTGCCCAAAAATGTGATTCAATATCTGATATCTAACTTCAACCCAATTAGTCGCTTGCAGCGAATAGGTAGTGATAAGTATTATATAACCAGGGATGATGTTTATGATTCCATGTGTCTGCCTATAAGTGATGTTGAGGTTGTAGAGGTTAATAACTTGGGTAAGGGGTAGAATAGGGATATGGAGTTGAGGCTTAAGTGGAAGATGGATTTAGGGGCTGATAAACATGGCAATATTCCTTGTGATAGGTTGCTATGTAAGATGTCATTATTGAATGAGGGAGGTGATCTTTTTAAGAAGTATTTTCTGATGTATGTGCTGTGTACTTTCCTTGCTCCCACATCTAGAAGTACTGTTGATTTTAAGCTTTTGAGGGTTGTGGAAAGTGTGAATGAAATCAGGAATGTGGATTGGTGTGGGTATGTGTTGAAAAAATTCTGTGATGCTGTTGAGAGGTACAACAAAGGTCCATTTGATGCTGTAAATGGTTGTGTATTTCTACCTTTGATGTGTTATCTTTATAGATTTCCATTTCAAGGAATTCCATTGCCTACTTCCCTCCCCTTAGTCCAACATTTTAATGACAGTAAGGTTAAGGTAATTTGTAAGTCCATAGTGAGTGCTGGGTTTGATGCTTGTGTGATGATTTGCAATGGTTTTCCTTTGGCTTCAATGGGAAAATTAAAGTTAGGTTCAGGACCAGGTAATGGCACTTCCCGTAGTACCTCTTGCTTTGTAGTGTTGGAAATTCCTGACGATTTACCCACTGACGAGAAAATTCTTGCTGAAGCTCCTTCTGTAAGTTTTTTTATTTATCTTATGTTTGTTGTTTTTTATATGATGTTTCAAATTATAAGTAATAATTTATTTATTTTGTAGGATGCTGTTGAGCGCTCAATGCGATTTGCTAGGAATATTGAAATTGTTACCAGATCCTATGTAGCTGAGATGATGAAGCTTGGTGAAAAAGCTCCAGCTACTGCACAAGATAGTGTTCCTCCAGTTCATATTCCTGTTTGTTCACAGGATTATTTTTCTGATGGTTTTTTTGATCATATTGAAGAAATCATTAAGAAGTCAGTGAAGAAGTGCACTCCTGAAGTTCCAATATTGAAGACTGGACCTGGACCATCTTTTAGTCTTGGGATTGAGAGCTTGGAAGATATTGGACAAGTTGCAGGTTCTTCTACTGTTGTACGCGAAAAGAAGGGGTCTACAGTTGCTCAGAAGAAGGGAGGACAAGTGGGAAAGTCATCAAAGGGATTGAAGAAGAAATAATTCTTTTTTTAATGATGTGATGAACTTGTGTTTGAGAATGATGTTTTTAAGTACTACTGTTGGATGGTTTTTAGCATTGTTGGTTTTGGATGGTTTTTGGATGTGATGAACTTAAGTTTGTGGATGATGTTTCAAATATTTTGGATTGTTGGTTAGGTGATTCTCATAATTCTTGTTTGAATTTGACATTTTAAAGTAATGCAGTGATATTTCATGAGTAGGTCTTGATGTTTTATAGTGTTGATAATAAATCTTATTTTTATGCTTTATTTGTAGAGTTTTTTTTACATTAATGATTATGTTCGAAAGATTATGTTTTAAAATTAGGTTCACATTTTAGGTGTTGTCTAGTTTATTTATAAAAAAATGTGACATATTTGTAGTAGTAAATTTTGGTATATGTAAAAATCCAGTAAACTTTAAATGCTCATTACATATCTGTAAGTTATCACACATTTAAGTTCAAAGATCACGTTCCTGCAAATTAAATTTCAGTACTCAAAACAAGAAACTTATAGAGACTAGTAAACTCTAGAATGATTTCAATAATAAAAGCATATGTATTCTACTAAGGTGAGCAGTAATTTTAATTCAAAGTCCTCACTTTTGAAAAATGTAACATCCAATGAAAGTCTTAAAATGTCAAATGAAAGTAATGAAACATCAAATTTGTTCTGCAATTTCAGAATTCACCCTTCATCAACTTTGGTCTTCCCTAATTCAGATGATTTGGGCTTTTGGAGTCTTTGACCCAAATTCCTTCTTTTGTGGCTTCTTCCTTTCTAGCTTTCCTTTCAACCTCTTACTTCTTCCCTTTGTTTTTGCTCATTTTGGATCTAGGACTTCGGGAACACTTTTTGTTGGTAAGTCTTTGGCATTGTTTGTCGCTGAATGTTCAATTTTGTCTGGATCTTTAAATGAAAGCAGCTGACTTACTGTAGTCGAATCCCTGTTCAAACCATCCTCAAGTGTTCTACGAGTATCTTTGTCATCTTCACATTTCAACACTAAATTGTAGTATTTTCTGAGCATCTCATGGCGCCATGGTATCTTACCTTTCATCTCACTGTAGTTTTCGCTATATTGTGTTGATGCACCTCCAAGTACTCGGTTCCATATTTCCTTCTTTGCCATCTTTGTCCATCTCTTTAGTATATAATCTTCAGGTATTGTTGTGATGTTGCGCAAGTGGAGCACACGAAGGCTGTGGAAGCATAATAGCGCAACTTCTTCAAAGTATTTACATGAACACTTGATCTCCACTTTACCATCCCTGAGTGTATAATAAACCTTCTCTACCTTTGTTTCATTAGTTTCTGGGCTAACTTTGTAAATATCTTCATGGCCAATGTTGAATATTTTCTCCACTTTACTCGTCATTGCTAACTTCCACTCTGTTTCGAAGTCCTTGAAAATTTTAAGATTGTATATCTCCCCAGCTTGCTTCAGTAATCCGGGCCCTTCTACAGCTGCTCTTGGTTTTCCTATTGAACCATTATATTCCCTGCTTGTCTCTGTGCTTCTCCAACTTTTGACAGTTTAACCAAATATTGCAAAAAACTGTGTCAAGTTGGTTGTTTTTGAAGCATTAAAGCTGATTGCTTTGTTGTTACTTTCACTACGTTGTGATGACAAAGTTCCAGCTGAGAAGAAATCCTTGCTTAGTGCAGTGCACCATTTATCTCGGAGTTCGTACAAGCGCTTGAACCAATCTTTTTCTTGCAGCTGGTAGGTTTCTATCATGGAATTCCAGCATTTTTGAAATTCTTCTTCATTTGCTTAACCTTTCAAATAGTGTCGAATGCCATTCCAAATTCTTCATCACTTTTTACTTTACAGTAATGACTAATTGCATTCTGTTTCAGATGCCACAAACAGAGTCTATGTTTTGTTTCTTTGAATACCTACGAAACAACAATTTCAGTAAATGCATCATCAAATTATTTCTTAAAAAGGTCATTTGCTGCTAATGTATCATCAATTATAAATGTAGGATGCTCATGTTGCAGTGTCAAACCAAGAGAAATTGTATACATGTCCATGATGAGTTCTCAGATGTTCTAAAACAGGTTATGGTGATGATTTAAAAATTAAATTATTGACATCACAAGTAAGATAATTAGAAGCATTGTTCTAAAATATATATTTAGAACATCAACTGTATAACATTACAGGTTAGACCTTTTTGATGAAACATCAACTAAATAATATAATAAGTTACACTGGTTCAAAACTTCAACTGAAGGAATATTTAAAACATCATAATAAATATTTATAAATACCTCTTTAATTGCCTTTTCCATAGCCAAATCCTGGTCAGTGAATATAGTCACTGGTTGTTTTCCCCCCATTGATTTTTTAAATACCTCCAGCAGTCATACAAAAGTTTCAGCCTTTTCATCTCCAATAAAAGCACACCCAAACATTGCATTGTTCCAGTGATTGTTTATCCCGACAATCGGAGCACAAATGAGATTATACTTGTTTGTCCGATAAGTGGTGTCAAAAATCACATCACCATATAACATGTAATCTTCTTTCATCATCGAGTCTCTCCAAAAGAGTGCAGTTAGTTTTCCTTCATCATCCAGCTTGACTCTAAAAAAGTAGTCTTCCTCGGTAGCAGCAATCTGATAAAGATCATCTATGACATTTTGAGCATCCCCTCCTTCTATAGTGTCCATTCTGTACCTATTCATATAATTAATGTGATCTCTCATAGTGTGCCCAACATTTTCTTCTCCTTGGGCAGCACATGCTAAATATTTGTAACTTGTTGCTGGTTTGAGACCTGCCCTTTTCATTGCTTCGATTGCTCTTACTTTCTCATTTTCGATTCTTCTTTCACTACGTTGCAGGTACTGCCATTCTGATCTTGTGCACTCATGGTTATGCTCTACAAAGTGGTGCTTGATTTCATAGAACTTTTCATCAACAAGCTTGATCCTGATCTGAGCTTTGCATCAAGTTCTTATCACTGGAAAATCTTTTGATTTTCTTTTTCTCTTCCTTTCTGGCTGTAGAGTAGGTGTGGTTTTAGTTCTTGAAATGAACTTTCCTTCACATGAGCATGTGAAATATTTTTCTCTAATTACTCATTGGTTTGACTGCCTTGTTGTTGACTTCCTTACACAAAATCCAAGCACAGTTGCATGTGCTCGATACAATTTTTCAAGCTCTTCCCAAGTTCTTGCTCTCATTCCTTGCAAACACTCCCTTGCATCTATCTCCAATAGATTAGGAAAATCATCTGGTAGATCTGTCATTTAAATCAAACATCACTCAGCTTGTTTATAAAATAACATATTAATTCTATCAGTTTCAGTAACAATTGACATCAGGTGCCGAAACATCAAACACTTTTATTAAAACATCAATATATATGATAGAAACATCACATACCAGTATATGCAGGCCAGTTTCTGAATTAGGTGCAGAAGCATCAAACATTTTTCTTAAAACATCAATCCATATAATAGAAACATCACATGTCAGTATATGCATGCATGTATTTGAATCAGAATTCCAAGATTTGTTACCCATGCTAGAACTGAGCATTTAGTTTTATCAATGAGAATAATGAGATCACTCATTCTATTTATAGTATGATACACTAGTTACACCAGCCAATATTCAATAAAAATTGGCACCAGATAAACAAGTATCAGTCACTTTCATTAACACATCAATCTCTATATCAGTAACATCACATAATAGTTTATTGTGGTTAACTTAATACAGATCTAGAACATTATTTTTACATACTGGTACTGAACATCAATTTTGAACATTAAAACACTCTGAAGGTTTTTGAGCTGAAAGATTAGTCTGCATCAAAATATTCACCAGCTTTATGAGCTGAAACATTCGCAAGCAGATTAAATCAGGTTTTATATGATGATTCCAGTTTTTCATACTCACCTTTTACAGATTTTTTTTCGATTTCATTGATTGTGTCATTCACCACAGTAAGTTGTTGTTCATTGTTCAAAAGGCTTGTTGATGAAGCTTCGGTTTTTCTATCATTTTTTTCGCACATCAATTGATGGTCCGATCTGCAAAATAAATGAAATTTTACATAATCTAATTGTACAATGTTCAACAAACTGATTTGATTATGTAGTTTTGAATAACAAACCTGATTTCTTATTGATCGTCGTTGTTCATTGTTATTCGCAGAAGTTGGGGATTTGATCTTTGAAGGCTTGGGATCGATGGATTGCAGTGGTTGAGATCGATTGAAATTGTTAGAATGTTTTGGAATTTGCAGGTTTCTTCTCAGATTTCTTCTCAGATTGTGTCAAACCCGTGTTTCTTCTCAGAATTCTTTCCATATTTTTTATATTTGCAGGTTAGTCCTCCTATTTTTTTGCGCATTTTAAATGGGCACCAAAATTAAAATAATTATGCAAGGACTCCCGATTGTTTTTTGCATTTTACCTTAAATTACTGTAAGTCCCTGGTCTTACGGTAAGACGGTCTCGCAGGAGACGGACTCCTCCTTAAAACCACTTTCTTTGGCCCTCCAACTTCTATTTGCAGGAATTTAAAGTGAGCTTCTCAGAAAAAATTCTTCTTCATTTCCCTTTCTAAAATCCTACTTTTCCAGATCCTCACAAGTAAGTATCTTCCACTGTACCTTACTTCTCTTTCAATTTGATTTTATAGCTTCTCTCCCTTCTAGCCTCCACGAGGAGCGTAGAACTTTACGCTCTGGTGTGGGGAAAAATTTCAGTTAGGCGGGGTTTCCGTTGTGAGCCTTGCAATGGGAAAACCGTCATACAGTCTTCGGGAAGGACCATTTCAAGAAAAAGTGATTCCGTAGGTGATATTTATGCCGCCAATCTAGGTAATTTTTCTGAAGGAGAATCCACTGAAAGGGTTTTAACGAAACTGAAGCATGGAATAGGCAATGGCTTGATCAGGTCTTCAAAATCCAGGGGCACCAAACTTGATGACATCCCCTCCATCATGATGTCTAGGTGGTCCGCATGGAGGAAAATGATGCCTCCATTGAGACTATAGAGGAAGGTGTGGTACCTCCCAACCTGAATGGCTATGTTGCCAACTCTGAGGCTAACACTAGTGTAGATAGGTGTACGAGTTTCCCCTTCTCCCCCTTAATGCCTCACACTTTTATCAATTTTTTAATGAATATAATCTCATCTTTCTGTTATGATAAATTTCCTTTCATTGCCTTCGTAGTGTATGAATATGAAAAAGGCATTAGAGAAGTCTTGTCAACATTTAACTATGACCAATCCTCGAATTGATGAAGGTCAAGCAGGACTTAATCAAGGCCAACGAGGAGTTAGATTCCTAGTGTAATAATAGTGACCCGATCATACGAGGTAAGAAGGTTTCAAGCTCATGTCAACGAGATGGTGGAGACAAACAAGTATTCCGAGGAAGAGGTTAATGTATTGTGAGAAACTATCAAAACTCATGATACTATGTTTAAAGATCTTGCAAATACACCTCGGGGTGGAGCTCCATCATTGTGGCTCTTATGGAGTCTTCAAGAGAGTTTATCATTGTAGCATATCATGTTCTATATTATTTGATGTGTTGTAGCACACACACACACACACATATATCAAGGTGTGCTTGAAGTAATTTTTCTCGGCCAAGTCTACAAAGTTTTAGACTCGACGTACATTGGGATAATTTCTCTTTAGGCGTACGAATACTGAGCCAGCCATTGGTTAAAATATAGCATTGATCATACATGTCATAATCATAAATCTCATAGTTGGATGTAGCGTTGGGCATATGATTCCTTAACAATGAATCTGGAGTTGAGAAGGGCGTCCTTTAACTTTTGGCGGTGGTTACCTTGGGTACACTACCCCCTCAGTCAAAGGACACCAATTATTGCTAATAGCATCTCGACCCTGGAAGACTTCGTCATTATTGATTCCTAGTTTTCATCCATGCAATTTGTATCTTGAAATATTGTAGCCAGAGTTATTGTGGCCACATAGAGATCACGCGTTTTGCATTTGTGGAGTTAACTTACTATTTTTCAGCTATCATACTTGACATAAGCAAGAAAAAGAATCTTAATCTCTTCGTCCGCGACTACGGAGTTGGCCCCCTGTGTTTGGTTATCTAACTCGTCGTAGACGGGAGAAATCGAGTATCCATGATATTGTTTATCCCAATGGAGGGAAATTGTGATGGCATCCTAATGATAAGAATTGACTATGTCGTCCTTTTAAGGGTAGTTGAGGCTTTCCATCCCATTGGAGGGAATTTTTAGATTTCATCCTTTTGAAAGGGGTTCGTAGATTTCATCCTTTTGAGAGTAATAATAATTTAGCCCTCGAGTAGGCTATTAATTACAATGCAGCGCTGGGTAAACAAATCGTAAAGTAGATAACTGGATGTGGCATATGGCCTACGAATCCATAAGGTAGATAACTGGATGTGGCGCTTAGCTTACAAATCCAAAAATTAAAGATAACTAGATGTGGCGCTTTGCCTCTGAATCTATAAAGTAGATAACTAGATGTGGCACTTAGCCTACAAATCCACAAAATAGAGATAACTGGATATGGCACTTTGCCTATGAATCTATAAAGTAGATAACTAGATGGGTGATCTTAATTTCACTTCATCATAATATATGTAAGTGGGAGTTGGTTAGTTTTTGTTGATAACCAATCAATAACAGCATTTGGCATATAGTAATAGCACTGTTTCTCATGCTATGCCAATATATACACCGTCTCGCTTGAAATGTAACAATAATTTGCAGCATCTCTCTTGCAATGTAAAAATAATAGCATCATTTTGTGAACTATGTAAAATATTGCAGTGCATGGCATTCACGTTTTATTTATTCAGTCATAGATCAAGGCGTACAACTCTGAGACTAGTCTAGATGCAGTGTTTCAACATACACCATACAATTCTCACCCTCGATGCAGCGTTTCAACATACATAAAACAATTCTCACCCTCAATGCAATGTTCAATGTGCTCCATACAATTCTCACCCTCGATGTAGCATTTCAACATAGATCATACAATTCTCACACTCAATGCAACGTTTCAACATATATCATACAATTCACACACTCGATGCAGCAATTAAACATACATCATACAGTTCTCACCCTCGATGCAGGGTTTCAAAATACATCATACAGTTCTCACCCTCGATGCAACGTTTCAACATACATCATACAGTTCTCACCCTCGATGAAGTGTTTCAAAATACATCATACAGTTCTCACCCTCGATGCAGCGTTTCAACATACATCATACAGTTCTCACCCTCGATGCAGTGTTTCAACATACATCATACAAATTTCACCCTTGATGCAGCATTTCAGCATACATTATACAATTTTCACCCTCGATGCAGCGTTGCAACATACATCATACAAATTTCATTCTCGATGCAACATTTCAACATACATCATGAAATTCTCACCCTCGATGTAGTGTTTCAACATACATCATACAATTTTCACCCTCGAAGCAGGGTCTACACTATTCATGGTAAGTTATTGATCTTCAGATGGAGAGTAATGAATAGCTTTCTGCCATTTGATAACATACTAGCTTCAATTGGTTTTAATTTTCCTTTTAAATATTGTTTATGTATTGTTAATAATGTAAAGAAAGTAATTGAATGATGGAAAGTTTTATTGGTTCCATTGATGAGTAGAGTATTTATAGAATACATACAGATTGCCAAATCCTATAACAGAAGGGATGGAGAGCTGATTCTACGTAACTACTGCATCTGCAAGATAATTATCAATACTAGGTCTCTAGACTAAGTCAAATAGTAATAACAATTTATTGTGATAATTACATACGGTTATCACCCCCACAAGCTTATGGCCAAGGGCGGACATGAAGCTTGGAACTTAGAGTAGAAAAGTGTTGATTCCCAACGTCATTAGACATCTGCAATCTGATCAAGAGATCGAACTTGGCAAACAACAAGATCACCAGATGCAACTTGCTCCTGTACAAAGTGATAGTCAATTTTGAAGTGTTTTGGCCGCTGGTGAAAGACCAGATTGGCCGAAAGAAATATAGCACTCAAGTTGTTGCAGAGAAGGATTATAGGTGGTTGAACATGTGCATGCATCTCATGAAGAAGTTGTTGAAGCAAGATAAGTTTAGTAGCAACAAAGGCAATGGCTCTATATTCTGCTTCAGTGCTAGAACGAACAACAAATTTTTTCTTTCGAGAGGACCAGCTGATGAGATTCCCTCCAAAGAAGATGGCAAAGCCATGATGCAATCTAAAATCATCAGGATCAGAAGCCTGATCAGCATTAGAGAAAGCCACTAGCCTCGATTCAAGAGCATCATGGAAAACTAGACCAGAAGAAATGGTGCCTATCGTATATTTGAGGATGCGTTTGACTGCACACCAGTGATCTTCCATAGGAGAGTGCATGAACTGACACACCCGGTTGACTGCATAGGAGATTTCTGGCCGAGAGATAGTGACATACTACAGAGCACCCACGATGCTATGATAAAGAGATGGGTCGTAAAGAGCTTTGCCAGCCGCAACTAGTCGAGACCCTGGCTCAGCTGGAGAGCAAATGGGACGAGCACCAAATATGTTGCTTCACTCTAGAATTTCATAGATGAACTTATGTTGGGAGAGCTGCAATGTGGAATCCTGGAGAGAGATCTTAATGCCCAGAAAATAGTAAAGTGTGCCAAGATCATTCATTGCAAAGTCACGATGGAGAAGGCTGAAAAACTCATCAATAAAAGTAGCATGGGATCCAGTGATAATAAGATCATCCACATGGAAAAAGACATAGACCACATGAGAGCTAGCTCTCTAAATAAATAGCAATGGATCGAAGACACACGCCCTAAAGTTGTGGTGAACAAGAGAGGCATTGAGCTTCTGAAACCAAGCTTGAGGGGCTTTCTTCAAGCCATAGAGAGCCTTACAAAGTCTACTGATATGAGAGGGTTTGTTTGAAGCAGCAAAACCTTGTGACTGATTCATAAAAACAGTCTCGGAGAGATCACTGTGAAAAAAGGCATTGTTGATGTCCACTTATTTAAGAGGCCAACCAGGAAACACAGCTAAGCTCAGCACAAGGCGGATGATAGTAGGTTTGACCATTGGACTTAAAGTGTCTAAGTAATCCTCGCCAGCTTCCTAGTGAAAGCCCTTGGCCACAAGACGCGCTTTGTAGCGCTCAATGGAGCCATCCAAGTTTCTCTTTACCCCGCACACCTAACTACAACTAGCCATATTAGTATTCGAGGGAAGCATGACTAGGTCCAATGTTCGATTAGCCATTAAAGCGTCATATTCATTTTGCATAGCATGCTTCCAGTTTGGGTCTTTAGAGGCTTGATGGAAAATTTTAGGTTCGAGAGAAGATGTTACGGCAGCATGAAGATGATATTTGGTGGATAAGAGAGCTTTGGGTTTGAGAGAGTGGGTAGAAGAACGAGTATTGATCTGCTTCATTTTTCATTCTTTAACCATTGCATTTGGAATACTTTTTGGTTAGTTTTAGTTGGTGGATTGCTAGTATTAGTTGAGTTTATGTGACAAGGGATTTAGACAGCCATGTTTGATTTTCTTGTCTAAATCCTGCATTTTGTGGACTTAATTGGTACTAATGGACATCCTGTATCCACGAGTTCCTTGGTCTTCATTTTGATCATCTTAAGTAGGTCGCCCGTGGGTACTTTTTGGTTACATTCTATGTGAAGGCCGTTCGCAAGGGCGGTAGAAAATTGAAGGCCGTTTGTTTTAAACGGTAGAAGAGGTGAAGGGAATTTACATTAGAATGGTAGAAGATGAAGGTCAGAAACATCAATGAGTGGTAGAAGGAGATTGGAGCCAAAGATAGGTGGCTTCGAAGTTCAAGACGGCCAAAGGAGAAAATGATGAATTGTGGTTCAAGGAGTGTTGCCTAAGTTCGAGAATGATCCAGAATGAATTAGCCTTCAAATTTGGTTCCATTGGATTTGACTTCTTGATTAATACAAAATAAACTATTAGAACTCACAATTCAGACTAACGGTTCACTAGTAGCAAGCAAACGAAGTTCAGCCGACGAAGCACTGGCGACACTTCACAGACCGCACATGGTAAAGCACCAGTGGCCCATGAAAAATCACATGGGCCACACTCAAAAAGAGTTCCGGGGGTTCCGTGAAGACATGCACAAGACCTTCATGAGGCAAACTCATCGGGCTATGACAAAGACCCCAGACCGTGGAGCTTGGAGATGAAGAATTGAATATTTGACTAAGTATAGAGCCGGCCTATGAAAACCTTCACGGGCGGTGACAAAAGTTCTGAGCAAAGACCACAGGCTGCTCGCGGTCTGTGAAAACCATCAAGAACCGGGAGAACTTCTGAGAAAAAATAGTGAACTGTTTGCGGTTCGTGACAATCTTCACGGACCATGACACAAGACCTGCTTCACGGACCATGCTAGATCCCACGGCCCGTAGCTTTGAATGTTAATGGACAACACCAGATCCCATGACCCAAGTCTCTGATTGTTCACAGACTGCACTCGATCCGCCCGCAGCTCTGAATGTTCACGGATCGCCCCAGATCTCACGTCTGTGCTTGAATTCTTCACAGGCCGTGACATCCGTGCCGGCCCGTGAAGCCTTGGTGGCTGACCTAGGGTTTTGCTATTTTTGGCCTATTTTTAGGCCTAATCTCCTGCTACTATATATAGGAGTCTTAGTCTTCTTGTAAACCCTAAGTAGGCATAATGTAGTGTAGATTCTCTCTCCAGTTTAGAGAGAAGGAAGATGAGGGTTCTTCTTCTCCTTCTTTTTTCTTTTATATTTTCTTTTTCCTTTCATCTTATTTTTAGATTCATGGCATCTAACCTAATATTTTCCATGGATGTAACCTTTTTAGAGTAAATATTTCGCTTGGGATTCATCTTGGCACTTGGTATATTCTAAATGGTTTATGAGATTCCTTGATCCTATCTATGTGTTTATGATATTATTGTGATTTTTCTTGTATGTAATAAATGCATGAGTAGTACATGAAATATAAGCACACATTTTGGGATATACTCATTTATGGTGAAATTATTGTTGCCCCGTTGGGAAGAGAAACCTGGATGTTAGAATGAGTAGGGGAGAACGCATCCATGTGGGTGTGTGCACGGGGGATTCGAGAATGCTCTGACTTATTTTTCGTCGCACCAGTCTTAGCTGAATTCGTAACTGTTGTCCGAGAGGTTGCGGGTAGAGATAGTGAATATTAGCAAGCTAGGTGTTGTGTTGAAACCCTAGTATCACAGATAAGGTGCCTACAAACCTTGGGCCTAGTGTATATGGGACCCAGGGGGAGTTGTTGCATTCGTGGTGGAAGTTCGGGACATACTAGCACGGGGGAGAAACATACCTGCAATAATGGTCGGACCTCGTTGTACTCACCTAATTACGATGGTGGTGCCGATGCAAGGTTGCGAGTGCACCCACTTTGACAGGGTTGGGGAAGTGTATGCCATCGGCCACAGCACGTGTTGTGAACACACTAATAGGTTTTTTGTATGTCTATTTGTGAATGAATCGAGGATTGAAGCATTAGAACTACCATGTTTCCAAATAATTCCCAAGTGCCTAGTATAAATAGTTTGCTTGTTTGTCAATTGCATGCTTTGTAGTTAGTAGTTGAAAATACCAACCCCTCCCTCCCACAATTGCATGTTTACATTACTAGTTGCTCCTTTCACTCGTGTGGATTGACGACCCACACGAGGTTGTGTTTTAACTAGTACTTGATCCCTAGCATCCTTGTGGAAAAACCCAGGGCTTCCCGCTTACTGCCCATTGGTATCTTAGCAGTAAGAATGGGTGCAGAATATAAACCTCTATCTTTGACCCGTAAACCCCTCGGCTCGTGTTTTAACAAAAACCAGGTCAGGGCAGGTCAAAATTTTGGCGCCGTTGCTGGGGATGCTCTTCAGTTCGAGTATTAGTTAAGTATAACATGTTAGTGAGTAGTTAGTATTGCTTTTATCTTTTTATTGTTTTTGTTTTTCGGAGTAGGTATTGCTTGAGTTCTTGGTGAAAATCGAGGACTCTTGCATTACGATTCCAAATTTTGTGTGTTTTCTTTGTTGGGGTTTAATTGGGAAAAATATTTGGGAAAGCACTCAACATGGGGCACTTTGTAGGTGTCATTGCGATCATCCTATAGAGTGTTGCCCAATACTATGGGAGAAGAATGGCTCAAAGAGTGAGATTTTGTAGGATATGTCATCGCTACCACCCTACGGAGTCTTGCTTTTGGATGAGCGATATTGAGAGAGAAGTAGGAGTTGTTGGTTCCTAAGGCAGATGTGATCAAGATTGTTACCCATACCACGACTCTCTAAATTCAAGGTTTAGTGGTAACTCAAATTCATGGTAAGGAAATGCATCGGGAAACCAACATGTTGGGTTAAATAGTTGGATTTCACCAAGTTATCCAATGCCCAAAACCAATCCCTAGGATTGGTTGCCAAATCGAATTGTGTGGAAAATTTGCAAGCTATAGCTAATGTGACCAAGATTAGTGATTTACTCCAATCACAAATACTTAGCGAGATTAGCGATTTGGGAACTCAAAGAAAGTTGAAGGGCAAGTGCTCAATTTGATGAATAGGGTGAGCCAACTTGAAACCCAATATTCCAAAAATGAACCATCCTTAGTTGAATATGATTTTTTGATAGATGAATCTAAAGGGGATGGGGAAAGGTTTGTTGAGAGTGAAGAAGTCGAGGAAGGGGTGATTACACTTAATTTTCCATATTACTTATTTGCACCCCTACCTCCACCTATAGAACATACTCCCACATTTTTGTAAGCCTTAGAGGAAACCATAGGAAAGCCAATTGAATATGCTAAGCTTCCAAACCGTATATTCCCTCTAAGGTTGACTCTTCCTCTAGTACATCTTTCTCTTGGAAGATTCTTACCCCTTACTATTGAATTTTGGTTGTCCAAGGTGATGGGGAACAAACCCGAACCTTATGGATAACATTAGGGTCATGCCGACGACCTTAAATATATGGAGCTTCTTGGGAGGCAACCCGAGTTTTGAAAAATTAGATTAGTTTGCATTTTTAGTGTGTTTTTCTATTTGTAGCGTATTTTTATTTTGGGGACACTATTACACTTGGTGTGCATATTTGTTTTGTAAGATGCATATAGTTCTTAGAGGAAGGTGAGCAACTAAGGAGTCCAACTCATGGACCATGTAGACGCACATGGTTTGTGACGCTCAAAATGGTGGACAAGGAGGAGAACCAAACCCAGAATTCATGGGGCGTGTAGACGTGCATGACCTATGGAGCTTTGACCCACCTCGACCCGAGGTCGTTAACACAATCACAAGAGTGCAATTAATTAACCCGAGCTGAGGTGCTGGTCCCGTGGGATGGTCAAAGATAAGATTTATATTATGCACCCATTTCTCGCTACTAGGCTACCAAAGGTTAGCAAGCGGCAAACCCTGAGTTTGTCCACATAGATGCTAGGTTCAAGTAAAAGTCAAAACACAGCCTCGTGCGGGTTGTCATTTTTAACGAGTGAAAGGAATAACTAGTAATATAACCATACAAACTGGGGGGGGGGGTTAGTATTTTCAACTAACAACGACAAGCATAAAATAAACAAATAAGTAAACTACTTATACTTGGAACTTGGGACTGATTTAGCAACATGGTACTTCTAATGCTTCAATCCTCGATTCATTCACATATAGACATACAAAAGACCTATCAGTGTGTTCACAACACGTGGTGTGGCCGATGGCATACACTTCCCCATCCTTATCATGGTGGGTGCACTCGCAATCCTCCATCGACACTGCCATCGTAATTAGGGAAGCACAACAAGGTTTCACCATTGTTGTGGTTTCCCCCCAACCATATGCTATTACATCACTGGCTTCCACCACGAATGAACTAATCCTCAGTGGTCCTCTATACACGAGGCCTTAGGTTCATAGGCACTTTATCTATGATACTAGGGTTTCAACACAATACCTAGCTTGCTACTACTAACTATCTCTACCCGTAACCTTTCAAAAAAATTTTAAGTAATCAACTAAGATTGGTGCAATGGTATGCAGATTTGGGTTACCTTGAATCTCCCCTTCACACACTCATGCAGAATCATTCCCCTCCACTCTTTCAAACATCCAAGTTTCTCTTCCCAAGGGGGAATAATAAGTGCACCATACATAAACATAGCCCAAAATGTGTGCTCATATGTGGTATAGTGTTCATGTATTTTTCACATTCAAGAACAATCACAATAATATCATAAACACAAAGTTAGGTGGAATTTAAGGAATCTCACAAAGCATCAAAAGCTATACATGTGCCAAATATGTCCCAAACTTAGCTAAATACCCTAAAAAGTATAGACCCATGGAAAATATGGAATTAGATGTCATGGATCTCAGAAAATAAGAAAAAAAATAAGAGAAAGAGAAGAAGAAGAAGAAGAAGGAGAAGAAGAACTCTCCTCTTCCTTCTCTCTAAATTAGAAAGATAAACTAATCTACATTATGACTAGATCTATTCTACTTAAGTTTTAGAAGAAGACTAACGCTCCTATATATAGTAGTAGGAGACTGGGCCTAAATATAGGCCCAAAATAGGCCAAACATAGCAGAACCCTAGTAACCCTTTCCATCTAGCCGCTGAACTTTTATCGAATAAAATGATAAAATCCGAAAATCATGTGGAGATAAATTATAGTGCGTTGAATAGATCTTGGAAAGATGAAGATTTTGATATATGGTGGAGGGAAATCAGATGAAAATTCAAAGAGTTATGGCCAAAACAGCCAAGCGCCAAGGTTTCATGGACATTCACAGATGCCACAGTCCGTGAACATTCAAGCACAGGGCACCAGATCTGGTATGGTCAGTGAACATTCATCAGCGGACCATGGAATCAAGCGTATTCCATGAAGCTTGCCTCGTGCCATGGCCCGTTGTGGTTTTCACGGACCGCGACCAGCACAGGGTCTTTGCTCAGAACATTTGCCACGACCCGTGGTGGTTTTCACGGACCGCGATCAGCATGGAGGCCTTTGCTAAGAAATTCTCATGATCCATGAAGGTTTTTACGTACCAAATTCATACTTAACCAAAATCTTCACCTCTTCATCTCCATGCTTCAAGGCCCGGCTCTTTTGTCACGACCCGGCGCTGATGCCTCAGGAATGTCTCGTGCCGACCTTCACGAATTCTCTTGTGTCCCTCGTGTAGTGCGGGCTATGTTCATTGTCACAGGCCGCTGGTGCTTTACCATGTGCGGTCCGTGAAGTGCCGCATGTGCTTCTTTAGCTTAACTTCATTTGCTTGCTACGGGTGAACTGTTAGTCCGAATTGGGAGTTCTAGTAGTCGATTTTGTAGTACTCGATAAGACAAATCCAATGGAACCAACTTTGAAGGATAATTATTCTTGGATAATTCTTGAACTAAGGAAACAATCTTCGGACCATGATTCACCATTTTCTCCTTTGGTCATCTTGAACTTCGAAGCCGCCTATCTTTGGCTTCAATCTCCTTCTACCACACATTGATGTGCATGGCCTTCATCTTCTACCATTCTAATGTGAATGGCCTTTGCCTCTTCTACCGTTAAAAACAAACGACCTTCAATCTTCTACCGCCCTTGCGAATGGCCTTCACATAGAATGTAACCAAAAAGTACCCACGGGCGACCTACTAAAGATGATCACAAGGAAGATCAAGGAGCCCGTGGATACAAAATTCCCATTAGTACCAATTAATTCTACAAAATGCAGGATTTAGACAAGAAAACCAAACATGACCATCTGAACCCCTTCTCACGTAAACTCAACTAATACTAGCAATCCACCAACTAAAACCAACTACAAACTATGTCAAATGCATTGGTTAAAGCATGCAAAATGGTGCAGATCTGACTCCCCACACTTAAACATTTACTCGTCCTCGAGTAAATAAAATATAAGAAAATGGTTCAAATGGAATGAATCATGCAAAAATTGGCAATGCATTCAACTTATTCCCAAGCTACCCAAGTTCCCCCAAGAAGATGCAAATATCACAACTCTCACACTTCCCAACGTACCTAAGGGAACCAAACCACCCAAAACAAGTAAATGCATATGGAAAAAGATAAGTGACAAAAGATCAGAATAAAGCCAATCTTACTTTCCCCAAAGAAGTCCCAAAAGCAATCAAAGATCAATCCTAAAGTAAAAAACAATCCACCAAGGAAATGCAAAAGTTGTCAACTTGCTTGCAACAGAGAGATAAATCTAGATTCTCGACCTAGTTGCAAATAAGGAGTCCAATGTATCGTCAACCTAGTTTCTTGTTTTCTTTTTTCTCTCAATTTCTCTCATTTTGCCTAGGCACCCTTTCTGGTTTTCACCTAGTGTTATCCCACAAAACGTGCTCACCTCTCACCTTTTCACACACGGCCTCTCATTTTTGCCTAGAATCGTAAGTCTAGCCGGGCCAAGCCTCTCACTTTTACCTAGGTCTTTCGACCTATCCGGGAATTTCCCAATGTTACCCAAATTGCCCTTTCAGGTTTTCGACTTGTTCGGGTTTTAATTTTTTTTCATTTTTTTAAAAATTTCAAAATGTTCTTAGAAGAGCTATTAGCTACATAAAAACAACTAAAATCCATAAGTGCTATCCAATCCCCTAGAATCCCCACACTTAAAGCTTGCATTATCCTCAATGCATATACAAAATCAAAGAACATATGTCGAGGGAAAGAAATAGGAAAGCACTTATAAAGAAAAAGGAACACTAAAATTTACCCTTGATGGCACAATTATGGAATGTAAAGAACAAACTACCATCACCCTCAATATACTACCCATAACCTCTAATCAAGAAAGTTCAATTTAACCACTATCATGCATCACAAATCGAATAAGGAATTGAATCACAGTGGAGAGTTACCATATAGGTCTCGATGTGTGTGGCTTAAGGGTTTTGAGGGTAGGTGGGTTTTGGGCAGTATTTTGGTGGTGGTAGGGAAGAAATAATGATTGGGTGGTGTAGGAAAGTATGTGAGCTTCATGGGTTGTGTACGTCTTCACGCTCCATGAATTTGGGGTTTGGTTCTCCTTCTTGTCCACCATTTTGAGCGTCGCAAATCATGTACATTTACATGGTTCATGAGTTGGACTCCTCGTTTACTCACCTTACTCCAAGAACCATAAGTTTCCTACGAAAACACATGCACACCAAGTGTAATAGTGTCCCAAAAACATAAAGAAAGCTACAAATAGGAAAAACACCAAAAATGTCAAACTATTATATAAATTTTCAAACTTGGGTTGCATCCTGAGAAGCTTCGTATATTTAAGGTCGTCGGCATGACCCTAATGTTATTCATTGGGTGTGGGTTTGTACCCCATCACCTTAGACAACAAAAAATGAAGCGCAGGGGGTAAGAATCTTCCAAGAGGAAGATATAGTAGAAGAGAAGTCAACCTTAGAGGGAATAGGTGGTATGGAAGCTTATCATATTCAATTGCTTCCCTATGGTTTCCTCTAACGCTTCAGAAAATGCAGGAGTAGGTTCTATAGGTAGAGGTAGGGGTGAAAATAAGTAATATGAAAAATTATGTGTAATCACCCATTCCTTGACTTTTTCACTCTCAACAAACGTTTCCTCATCCCCTTTAGATTCATCTATCAAAAGTTCACACTAAACTAGGGATGGTTCATTTTCGGAATATTGGGTTTCAGGTTGGCTCACCCTATTCATCAAATTAAGAGCTTGCCCTTCAACTTTCTCAGTGCTTGAGAATAGTTGAGTTCCGAAGTCGCTAATCTCGCTAAGCACTTGGGTTTGGAATAAATCACTACTCTTGGTCACATTAGCTATAGCTTGCAAAATTTCCAAACAATCCAATTTGGGAACCAATCCTTGGGAGTTGATGAAATCCAACTATCTAACCCAAAGTGTTGGTTTTCCAATGCATTTCCATACCACGAATTCGAGTTACCACTAAACCTTGAATTTGGAGAGTCGTGGTATGGGTTATAATCTTGATCCCATAGGCCTTGGGAACCAACGACTCTTACATATCTCTCATTTTTCGCTCATCTGAGAGCAAGACTCCGTAGGATGGTCACAATGACATATCCTGCAAAATCTCACTCTTTGAGCCATTCTTCTCCCATAGTCATTCAATCTTGGGAAAAAATCTATAGGATGATCACAATGACACACCCTACAAAATTCCTTCCGTTGTATTTTCCCACATTTTTTTGTCTTTTCAATTAAACGCTAACAAGGAAAAACACAAAATTCAAAATTCTAGTGCAAGGATCCTCAGTTCACAATAAGAACTCAAACAATACCTATTCCAATGAACAAAAACAAGAAAAAGATAAAAACAACACTAACTACTCACTAACACGCTATGCTCAACTAATACTTTAACTGAAAAGCATCCCCAGTAGCAGCACCAAAATTTAACCCTCCTCGACCTGGGGTCGTTAACACAATCACAATAGCGCAATCAATTAACCCGAGCTAAGGCATTGGTCCCGTGGAATGGTCAAAGATAAGATTTATATTCTGCACTCATTTCTCGCTACTAGGCTACCAAAGGGTAGTAAGCGGAAAGCCCTGGGTTTATCCACAGAGATGATACGGTTCAAGTAAAAGTCAAAACATAGACTCATACGGGTCGTCAATCCACATGAATGAAAGGAATAGCTGCTAATATAAATGATAGAGGTTAGGCCAAAGAAGGCCATTCGGCTGTAGGTATGGCAGCCCGGTTAGGGGAGTATTTAATACTCTAACTTAATTACCGCATTTGTAGGTAATTAAGGGTGATAATTAAGAAGTACGTTATTTAAGACATGGAGTATAAATACAAGGTACACATTTACTTATCAGTCATGCTGTCTTAATCATATTGGACGCTTGGAATAACTTAAGCATTGGAATGCTGACCCCTGGAACCCCAGGGGTAGTTTGATTGTAGCTTAGTTCGAGAAGAACTCAAACCCACGAATTGATCAGTGGTTGAAGATGCATTAAGTGGCATCATCTGTGGGGGCGACTAAGCCGGATTAAGGTTTGGGAGAGTTTATGTCCACGGTAGTTCAAAGGAGTGAAAGATTGAGGTCAATAGGTACGTGGGCTAGATATCTACCAAGGTTAACATCGGGGAATCCAGAAGGGGGAAACGACACCCGCATTGTAGACAGCGACATGTTTAACATTAAAATGACAGGAGCAAAGTTGCGAGTGGACCTAGTATAGGCTTAGGCTACAGGGGGGACCAACCTCAGTGGCGATTGGCGCAAATACCCTGGTGCCAATCAAGAATGATATGTCGGGGCCCTCAAGGACTTTGGTAGTGATGGGAAATACCAATCCTTTGCTCGAGAAAGTGGTTGATTTGAGGGATGGAAGGTTTACGGAGGTTTTGGGAGATTCGTATATGGAAGACTATGGCCAACATGGGCAAGGGAATCAGAACGTGGGGAAAGCAACCCCAAGATAAGATGTGGAACGAGCTGCTCAGGTCCTGGTTGCGGCTGATTATCGAATCACCCCTCCTCCGATGGATGAAAGAGTTACAATGAGGGTAGTACCGCCCTCACCTTTGGGAATAACTAAGGGGTTGTCCTCTCAACCCCAACCCCAGATAGCCTACACTCATCAAGGATATGTTGGAGAACCGCTATAGGCTAGGCCATAGCCTTCCATTCATGGTTATTCCCAAGGTCTTGTATATGCGCTACCTCCGCTAGCCCCATCTGCTCCTACCCTTGACTTGGCCATTCCAGGAGAGGCATATGGAGCGATGACTTATTTTGGCATGCAAGGACATGCGAGTATAGGAATCGGCCAGGGGCTGTGCAATCCTTATGTTCAACCACCACCACCACCAGCATACCTAAACCTTAGACTGCATTGGATGAACTCGGGATACGGAGGAACCTAACCTCTATATATGCCACAACTGGGTGGTCACGATAGGGGGTTAAACCAGCCGGTGGGTCAACTCTAACCCACCTTGGATGCAAGTGAATTGTTAAGAAAGGAATTGGATAGATTGATTGGCCCCTTGGGCCAGGCTGCGGGGTCTCATTTTAGCTCGGTGATAACCTGGGTTCGATGGCCAATAGAAGTGAAGCCCCCGGAAGGAATTCCCACATACAGTGGTGAAACTGGCCATCGAGAGTTCATAAAGACATTCTTGGGCTTGATAAGTTCGAGGGACTTCGATGAGAAGTTGACGTGCAAGGTGGTAGGCAGCTACTTGTGGGTAAGCATCTTGATAATAAGTTTCCAAGGGGCTCGCTTCAATTGTCTCAGTACTTTAGCGGAGCGTTGTTGAGCCAGTATGCTCATAAGAAGAATTTTACCAAAACTTTGTTAGAACTCTACCAGACGAAGCAAAATCCAGGGGAAAGCACAAAAACTTCCTATCACCGGTATGTAGACAAAAGTTTGGGGGTGATAGAAATGACGGAGAATGAGGCGATCCAGGGGTACCTGCTGGGGATGCATGGCCTGGAATTATACAAGAAGCTGAGTACTAATACTCCTAAGACATTGTAAAAACTCCAGGAGGTCGTGGAGAAATATTCGAGGGTAGAGGAGGCAACTAGAAGGAAAAGAGATAGCCTTACAGAGAAAGCAGGAAGAAATGTAGAGCATGTGGGGAAAAGGCTGGTCGAACCCATAAGAACACCATTTGTGAGGTAAATCCATTACTTCCAATGCTCGATGGAAGAACCCCAACCCTGATTTTAAGCATACATAGAGGGTTATTCCGGACACCCCCAACCCTTGCATAGTTCTCATAATTCGGTTGCAGCTTGAAATGCAACAAAATGATACTGTGATCATCACAGGGATTATGGCCATGACAAAAACAATTTCATGCAGTTAAGGATGGAAATTGATAGGTGTGAGTGGGAAGGACGGTTTCGAGGACAAGGGCATAGGACCTAGGCAGTCCCATCAAGGCCTCGGATGATTCAGTGGCAGCCGTATAGAAGGAACAATAAAAACAATAGAGGTAGAGGAGATAGAAGGCCTCTAGAACACATGGTTCGAGACAGGGGGCAGGAAGGAAGGCAGGACAGGCCCCAGGAGCAACAGGGGGGAAATCGAGGAAACCAAAATGGAGAAAACCCACCCGTCTGAAAGGTAATTAATGTTATCAATGGCATGGTGGGAGAGAGATCCTCGAACGCTATTGTAAGGGCTAAAGCTCGAAGGTTTCCCGAGGAAGAGCACAGTCATAAGAGGTTTCGACAGGATGAGACTATCACTTTCTCGGAAGCGGATGCTGTGCCAGACTATGCGGACCCTGGTAATTTTAGCCTTTGTTGGAACATCCTTGATCAGAAGGGTTTTTGTTGACAATGGGAGCGGGGTAGAAGTGATGTTTGCTGAATGTTTTGACCAACTAGACATAGGGTTTGAGAATTTGAAAAAATCTGCTTCCCATTTATCAGGATTCATAGGAAACCCAATATTTCCCATAGGAGAGATAACATTTCCTGTTCGAGTGGTGGATGGTGACAAGGGAGTGACCATCAGGTGTAGTTTCACTGTTGTAAATGCACCTTCTCCTTATAATGTGATCCTAGGAAGGCCATAGATGTGCCAAGCTTGGGCGGTCTGGTCACCCTACCACCTGATGATGAAGTTCCCAACTAAAAAGGGGGTGGCATCTATTCGAGGGGATCAGACTTTGGTAAAATATATAACCTAACGGAAGTGCGAGAGGCGAGGAAACAAAGGGATGTAGTGGTAGTGCACGCAGATGCAGGATTAGCTGATATAGTACAGATGCCCATTCAGGATAACTAATTCCTGAAGAGGTGAAAAGAGGACTGTAAGACTTGTTAGGAAAGTATGGAGATGTGTTCTCGTGGGATACATCTGACCTAACGGGGGTCCATTCGAGTCCTCGACGGAATATTTTGAGGAATCAAGGGGGGTGATGGCGATGGTCCTACCCTGTTTCTTAATGGAAGGTTCGAATGGGGCATTCGAGGATGACCCAGCGCTTTTGCGGCATTTTGAGAAAGACCCTTGGTTAATTTTAGTCAATGGGACAAGGTGCCATTAAACTTCTTTACCGGAAGAATTATGTGACCGAGGGGCAAAGCGAAAAATTGTGGGGGTAAACCCCATTTACTTTTAGTTCTGCTAGCCAATCGAGAATGAGGTCAAAAGCCTTCTTCTGCCGTGGAGTCCCATTCCCATGAACGTTGACCTCTTCAATCCAGTACTGAGCTGCTTTAAGTAAAAACTTTGAAAGATGATCGTTGCTAATCAATTAGGAGGTAGGAATGCCGTGGGAAAGCATATGGGCACGAAGGCTGACTTTGTGCGTGACAATGTTTTCTTCATAATCAGCGAAGTGCTGCTCCATTTCTATGGCTTGTACCTTCCAGGCCTTGATCTCCCAGGTAATTTTTTCATTTTCCGATAAAAGCGATTCCACCAAAGAGCTATCTTCAACCAGAGGGCTCCCTCGAGGGGAAGAAGGGGGTTCGCCTGAGGAAGGGGGATTATCGCTAGCTATCTTCCAAGCGAGTAAGTCTTCTTCGAGACTAGCCACTCTGCCTTGAGCTAATAGGTGTTGTTTGGAAATTAATTCCCTCTGGGCTACGAGTCTACAATTATTTCCCAAGCAATCGATTGGGCACCCTTCCACTACTGAAAGTTTAGTTGCAGCTGCAAGACAGTACTTCAGAGAATCGAACATCAAATAAATTTGACGCATCAGTTCTTCCAGTTATTCATCAACGAGATCATGACCCTTGACCACTTCTAAAGGATAGGTACCATTAAATTCCTTGCTAAGGAAATCCTTGAAAAAACCCTTGAAACTAGGTTGATCTATAGATTGCTGCAGCTTCATCTCAGCTTCGAGATTGTGGAGAAAGTCTTTCAAGGAGTCTTTCTCTTGGCTACACTTAGAAAGATCTCGAAGGGCGATCAGTAGCTATTTTCTTTCCTCATTTAGCTCTTCTTGGACACTTGAAAGCTCCTCGCAAGCGCCCTCTAGCACCATTTTCAACGGATTATACTATGAAAAGAAAATAGAGGTAAAATCAATAAGTCGCGGCATGAAGGAAAAGGAATGTGCATTCATTGATTATCAAGAAAATAGGGTTACAATTGGGGGACCCTAAGTAAAAAAAAACACGGAAGAAAAAATGTTTTACAATAAGGGACCGACCCTAGAACCATCATCCTTTGATGTGGAAGAAATCATTTCTTCCACGTGGTTGGCGGGGCAATCCTGCTCAGGGGAGGCGTCTTTTGCCTCTGGAAGGGGGACCACTCGAATCTCCTCCGCAGTAAAGAACTGCCCTTTAGCCTTGATGAAATTCAATAGGGCAAAATGAACGCCGTTGTGTTTGATAGCCTTATCCCATTTTTCGTCCAGGGTGGTTTCGAGCTCTGGATTAACTAGTCCGTCCACCTGTTTGGCCATATCTTTAGAAAGAGAAGCGGACACTTGTGGCTTTAAAAATTCCTCGGCTAATTCGCTGCAGCCAATTTCCTTAGCCACCTTAGAAGATCTAGGAAGGCTTCCTGTAGCTCAGGGCTATTCAATAGCTTGTGTTTGAATTCCTCGAGCAGTTGCACCTGCGTGGCTGGATCTTCTGTAGCTCAAACCCTCTCCTATGTAGCTCGAACCCCCTCTTCTGCAGCTCCTACCCTCTTGTCGGGGGATCTTTCTCTAGCGACCATTGATGCCTCTCTGGAAAAACACCTTGCCTCTCACTTTCCAAAATCTTTTGCTTTTCTTCGAGTGCTCTATCTTTTTCCCCGAGCACCTTCCTTAGCTACAAAATCTTAGAATCTCATTTGTTGAGCTCCTCACGAAGGTTACCTTCGCTAGCGGAGTAAAAGTAAAGGTAGGCCACCACTTTCTCAGTGGCCTCGTGTAAAATTTTAGAGGCCTGACAAAACAATACAGCTTAGATCAAGGATACAAAACAAAACAAGGAGAGAGAAGAAAAAGGATAGTTACTCGGGGTTTGGGGTCGTGTTTGATAGTTGATAGTTGTTCTTGGATACGGACGCCGCATCAATTGAAGGGGGTGGATATTTTTATGAACATCCTCACTGCCATGTGTCCCCATAAGTGAACTTGGTTAGGAGGAGCCGATAGTATTATTGTTCACCTTTGTCTTCTGGTGAACGTTTTGGGTGTGAGGAGACCGCTCAGCACAAATGGTTGAGATAGGCCTTCGACGCCTTCTGCAGGAAGGTAAACTGGGCTCAAGGAGAGAGACACTGGAATGAAAGCCTGGTTCGAGGGATCAATGATCTCCCCTGATGGAGCCTGACCTTGCTTTGAGGAATTTGGCTTCTTTAAGCCCTTAGCGAGACCCGCTGAAAATGGAAAAAAGAAAGAGAGTCAGTCAATAGTAATGAACATAATAACACAACAAATAAGAGAAGAAGATTTCTATTAAGGCACCTTTGGAAGGTCCCGAATGCCTAGGGTCACTAACAATGATCTCGAGGGGAGGGCCATCTTCGGGGCCCTCACGTTCTCTTTGCCTCTTTCTTGTATCTTTCCATAGTGTGTTATACACATATTCTTCATAGATTCTGGGCAGGAACGCGAAGTTGCCAATCTGGGGGTTAGGATTATTGAAGAGGCTGTAGTCGAGGGAGCTGGACAACAGCTTTAGTCTATCCCTCTCGAGGGCATCTGGGCAGATGTATTCCCCAGGTTTGAGAGATTCAACTTGCATAGCGCAATTCCACAGAGGGACTCGATACCTCCTGCTATCGAACAAGATACCTTTTTTCCAGCTCTTCCAATCACCCAAATTTCCAGGAACACAAAAAGCTTTACGATGTACTTCTCGATTCGCAAATGTGATGATTATATTGGTAGACCACCCACTATAGGAAACGAAGTATAGTGAGTGAAGCATCTTATAACTAGGTTAAATACCAAATTCATCACATCTGGTCAAGAGATCATAATGATCACCAAAACATTGGGGTGGACTTGCACGGGGCTCACTTGAAATTGCCTAAGGAGTTTGGAAAAAGGCCAAAAAGGGAATGGTGAGCCTGTAACGAAGGTGTCGGATAGAGATGGAAGATCTTCCTTTGGGAAGGTTATGGGGGGAGTCACCTTCTCTAAAGGGTTGAAAATTGGCATCTGGAGCTACTTGTTGGCTAGGAGGGATCGAGTCCTAAATTTTAGAAATAGCGGTTCCCACTACTGGAATTGGGAGCTCCTTCCTTGAGTCCTTTAGCCTTAATCTTCAATGAGTCCCTTTTTTGTTTTCTTGAAAAAGCTCTGCCAGAGAAGATTATCGAGTTCCACTCAAGGGTCCTTCCCTCCCCCCCCTCGAGGACTGCCTTCTCCCTTAAAGGAAGTACTTCTTCCTCCTCCACTATGGCTTTGAGCTCTGGATTTGGGAGGGAGGGGGGGTAAAAACCAATCTTCCCGCTCGTTGGGGACCTCCTTATGTAGGGTTTGCCAATGCTCGGAGGCTAATTTTCAATAGCTTCTTGAGAAGGCATATTAGTTATGGGAAAGATCCTATCTTCCCCAGAACTATTACATATGCCCTCTCCAGCATCTAAGTTTCGCCGGAGTTCTTCGGAGTGGGTATATTCCGGGTCACCGGAGTTCTTCGGAGTGGGTACATTCCGGGTCGGTAATGATTCTCTCCGGCATACTAGCCCCTCACTCGCCTACCCTAATTTCACTAGAAAGTTCCTCGGAGGTAGAACCCTCATCAGAGCAGGCCATGATGGAAAAGGGGGAAACGAGAAGATTAGAAAGATAATAGAGATGAAAGAACTTACTAATTTCTGGAAAAAGTGATGGAAGTTGGATCGCTCACGAGAGAAATATAGAAAGAAATCTTGTAAGAAGATGCCTGCAAACGAGAAAAGTAAATAAGGAAGCGCGAATGAGCGGTAACTATGGGGGCTGAAGTGATGGGTATTATTTCGGCATTGGAAATATAAAAAGTTATGGAAAGACGTGATCGCCTCTTCCTCTTTTGACGGTGCAGTGTTTGGGGGGAAGTGACACGCGCGAATATATAGCACGCGTGCGCCCTTTTGGAATCTTAAACAAGGAAGTTTATTAGAAAACCAGGTTCTTATCCTCAAAGGCAGAAACGCAACATGCAAGGTTCATTTCGACCCTTCCAAGTTCTCGAATAGTCCCATGCATTCGAGATCTCGAAGACCTTCGTGGCGTTCTCGCTTTCTAAGGTCGAGAACCTTATTTTCTGGGGGCTCTTGATAGAGGTTAGACCCAAGAAGGCCATTGGGCCGCAGGTATGACTTTGTGAATTAGCATATAAAATACCATTGAAAACTAAGATGTGAATTAGCAGGCATGACTTTGTGCTTAAATACAATTTTTTTGTTTGTATGACATCGAATATGCCCTAAAGGCCAAAGTACGATTCTGCAATTTCAAGATTAACGTTGTTGATGTTGGTGTTGCTTTTATTATCTTCAGAGGGTTATCAAACAAACAATGCTATTATATCTTAGTACTATTCACTTGCGTCGATAAGACCAAGTTCAAAAATTATTTCGCTTGCGCCAAAAAGGCCAAGCTCGGCAGTAATTCTCATTTTTAAGTGATCCAAACTTCGCTTTTAAGCATCCAAAATATTCTCAATTTTAAGCAATCGACAGTAATTCTCGATTTTAAGCGATCGAAACTTCACTTTTAAGCATCCAAAATATTCTTGACTTTAAGAAATTGCCAATAATTTTCGCTTTTAAGCGACCAAAACTTTGCTTTTAAGCATCTTTGACAGTAATTCTCGCTTTTAAGCGATCAAAACTCCGCTTTTAAGTGTCCAAACTATTCTCGCTTTTAAGCAATTGACAGTAATTCTGGCTTTTGAGCTATCAAAACTTCACTCTTAAGCATCCAAAATATTCTCACTTTTAAGCGATCAAAAGTAATTCTCGCTTTTAGGCGATTGAAACTTCGCTTTTAAGCATCCAAAATATTCTCTCTTTCAACCGATCGACAGCTCTCGCTCTTAAGTGAACAAAATTTGCTTTTAAGCGTCAAAGTAGTTCTCGCTCTTAAACGATATCGACAATTCACTTATAAGCGCGACAAATATTCTCTCTTTTAAGCGATCGACAATTCGCTTAAGCGATGAACTTACTTCCTGATAAACAATACTCCCGCTCATAAGCGATGATTCGAGCTGTATTCTGATAAGCTGCACTCCTTATATTGATCTTAGTTTCACATGCTATGCACTGCAACTAATAGACTTGAATTGTACGCTATTAGATGCACTCCTCCTTGATACCAAAATGCTATCTCGGGATTCATAGGCTACACCCTAAAGGCTGACTTTGTCATTACGATATTGGTATTGTTAATATTATCCTTAGAGGGTAATCAGTTGATAGGTTTCACCTGAAGAACTATTGAATTTAAAGAACCTTTGACCAAAGAATAACACGCCCCACCATAATGATGCTATAAGTCGAAGAATGGCCACCCTACATGATAAATTTGTGCGCTACACACTACATCCACATGTGCCCAGTTTTGTACGTTGTGCATGATGGCTTGATGATTTAGTAGAGGATCAAATGTTGTATACGGAGATTGGTTAAATCTATGAGTTTTCACTAATATGTTCATATAGTGCACGCTAAAAGACAATACTTAGGTCAAATGGATGGTTTGACAATTATTTACTGCTGTCAAAAGATAAAATTCGATGATACAACCCTTAAGTCAAAAGGACGAGATGTTATTAGTAATAACGGATGTCCTTCGACTGAGGGGGTAGTATACTCAAGGAGCTCAACACCAAAAGTCAAAAGACACCCTGCTCAATTCTGAAATTCATTATTAAGGAATTATACGCCTAGCGCTACATCCAACTAGGAGATTTAGGATGACCTACATGTTTGGCGCCACATTTTAAACAATGACTTGCTCAACATTTGTGTGCCTAGAGCAACACTATCCCAATCTATGTTGAATTGGGCAAAGCTATTACAGTCGTAGCTCGATATTTATATAAATACTACAACACATTGAATAATATATACACTACGAGGATAAAACCCTCCAAAAGACCCTATGAAAGCCTCAATGATGGAGCTTCATCGAGAATTCCACTCCTAACTAAGGTATGAATCATTGAGCAAGACCTTCAAACATCGTGTCATGGGCTTCGATGGTTCCTAATAGGACGTTGATCCCTACCTCAGATAACTTGTTTTTCCGCATCATCTCGCTAACTCGAGCTTAAAATCTCCTTACCTCGTATGTTCGAGTGACTATCATTGCACCAAGATCCCAAATTCTCCTTGACATGGATAAAGTCCTGCTTAACCATCTTCAAACACGAAGATCGGTCATAGTCGAATATTTTCCCTCAAGCGAAGAAATAATTTTCTTTTAAGCTAAATAAATTCGCTTTCAAGCGATCGAATGTTTGCTCTCAAGTGAACAAATAGTTAGTTCTTAAGAAATAAAATAATTCGATTTTAAACTAATAAATGTTCACTCTTAAGAGAAAAAAAATAATAATTCACTTTTAAGCAAACGAATGTTCGCTCTTAAGCAAAAAATTAATTCGCTTGTAAGCGTTTGAATTTCGCTCTCAACCGATCGTATGTTCGATTGCTAGCGATAAAATAACTCACTTGTAAGTGATCAAATGTTTGACTTAAGCGAAAAAGTAAATCTGCTTTTAAGCTTTTGAATTTCACTTTTAAGCGATCAAATTTTTGCTCCTAAGTGACAAAATAATTCTCTTTTAAGCAATCGAAATGTCCTTGCCAAAGCAATAGAAGAATTCATTTTTAAGCAATCAAAATACTCGCTTAAAAGCGAAATACTATTTCTCAAGGAACAAACATGTTTTTCTTTTCCTCTCATTCCTCGATATTGAAGATTTGACATTAGTATCCCTCTTTTAGAGAAGATACATGGCTCGAAACTGCAAGATTTTGAAGAACCCTTAGAGAAAGGAAGAATAATTGATAGCTCTGATAAGGAACCATTAAAACCCTAGGGTCCATTATAACTTTTTGAATTCGAAACTAAGGGCTTACGATCTTAGAAAACCCAAGTGTTCATGTCATAATGACAGGTTCAAAAACCATATATTCTCGACTCTTGAGATCATCAGTCATAATTTATATTTCTCAATGAATCAAGCTCTTAAAGTCTGTCGATAAGATATGGTCCTTCGAGCCCTTAGATTCACACTTAACTTTTCTGGGTTGTTTATGGTACTATTATGAGGTTAAAGTTGGGCCACACCCCAACTCATTAAATAAGTGTCAATATACCTACCTACTTGAGTAAGTGCCAATATAACCCTCGGATAATTTTTAGTGCAAAAACTACCATATCTATTTGACATAAGTGCCAATATAACCCTAAGACATCATTTCCGACATTGACTAGCATTGACCATATATAAAATGACTAAGTTACCTTTTCCCTAAAATTTAAAAGTGATAGGACTATTTTTCCCTCACCGCCAACTTCCACCCCCGAGTTCATCACCACCAACCACCACTAGCTAGATTTAATCACCACTACCACACCCGCCCCTGGTTTCATCCCCGACGCCACAACCACTAGCTGCACACCGCCTTACCACCACCACCTTCCACACCTGAGTTCATCACCACCAACCACCACTGGCCAGATTTAATCACCACCACCACACCCGCTCCTGATTTCATCTCCGACGCCACTACCACCAGCTGCCTGCTGCCTCACCACCACTACCTTCCACACCCAAGTTCATCACCACTAACCACCATTGGCCATATTTAATCACCACCACCATACCCACCCTTGATTTCATCTCCGACAATCTTGATTTCATCAACCCAACCCAAATTTCATCACCCTGCCCCCAATTTCATCACCCTTGCCCCATATTTCATAACCCTGCCTCCTTTTTCATCACCCTCACCCCATATTTCATCACCCCGCCCCACCGTCGCTTTGCAACCCAGCACAACAGAAATGAAGTGGCAGAGCAAATGAACAGCTTTGCAACCCACCATTTCAAGGGCCCCTTACCGATGAAATGAAGTGGTGAAGAATCGGGCGGCATCTAGATCTAAACAGCGTCGGTGAATGAACCACGTCGATGAACAGGGAACAAGTGGACATGGCGTTGCAGGCAATTAATGGCAACAGCGACGATGCAAGTAAGTTCACCGAGAGAGAAGGCTGTGGGAGAGAATAAAGAGGAGAAAGAGAGGAGGAAGAAGAAGAATATTAGGGTTATTAGGGTACAATTGTAAATTCATCAATTTTCTTTTATTTTTCCTTTTTTGGAAGGGTAAAATAGTTTTTTCAATTAAATCTGGCCTAAAACTGACGTAATGGGTAAAATTGCACTTACATCAACTATCTAGGGTTATATTTGCACTTTCAATTATCAAAAGGTTATATTGGCACTTATGTGAATCAGGTAAGATTATGTAAGCACTTTTCTCTAAATAATATCTTTGGAATGGCTTGGTACACTTATAAAGTTAGAGTTGGGCCACAGCTCAACTCATTAAATAACATATTTGGGATGGCTTAGCCCAATAGGGTTTAGCCATGTAGGGGTCATCATTGTCATTTATCACATGTTAGGGTTTAAGTACTATAAACATAGAGGCATGCCTTTCCTTTTTTATTCATTCAATATTTTTTTCTCCTTCCTCACATCAATGACTGACTTTATCATCGGAGGGTGTTCCCCTCGAAGCATCTCCGGGGGCTCTGTCTTGCAGGTCACAGGCTAGGGATCTGGGGGTTCAACTACTCAACAAGTACAATACGCATCAATATTGAAAAAGGTAAAAGGTTTTAGTTGCAATACTAAAATTTTATTATGCAACGTGCAGTAGTTATAAAGTTTATGACCTGATTAATGCAACCCAAAAGTTTTATCTTCATTTATTCTAATTTGCAGTTTAAACTTTGGTTTTTCCATGGCTTATGGAAAGACCGTCTTCAAGAGATGGACTCATAACCAAAATACTTCCACATATACGTATTAAATTTTATAAGACTAAAATTTAAAATTTAACAAAATTATCTATTTTAATTTAAACATGAGATGCACAAAGTATATAAAACTTTATCATAAATTTTAAATTAATAATACCATACAAAGTGCAGTGACTCCACTATATTTTAAATTCTTATAGTTGGTACAATATAATTTTCCTTCTACTATTAAATTACCATTTGAGATAAGAGTTTGTCTCTTGTGAGACCATCTCAAGGTGAGACCAAGGACTAGAGGCAAAATAGGAAAAGAGCAAACTAAATTCAGTGGAAAAAAACTAATAAAACTGGAAACGGGGTTAATCATGTAACGCGCAAAAAATTAGAGGGACCAAGGAGTAATAAACGAAACATCTAACTCATTACCCACTCTCAGCCTAAAAGCTGGAAAACAAATCTGGCCCATAACACACTTGTGAAAGAAAAACAGATCAAACACACAAATTGGAATCAAAATCAATCATCCCTCTCACACCTCCTAACGTTGTTCTTCATCAAAATTCAACCAGTCCGATTTTGAATGAAAACTTCAATCCACATCAGGAATTCATCCAGCAAGCAAGGTACAACTAGATTAGGTTTAAATTAAACATCAATAACAACAAATCTGACACTAAACAGTATTTTGATATTTTGCAGATTCAAAATCAGATCAATATGGAAGGAGGTGATATCCAGATTGAAAATCAATTAGAAATCATTCAATAAACGCAAACATAGAATCCTACACAATAAAGCAAAACAGATATCAATGATGAACAAATCATACATGTTTCACAAGGTAAGAAGCTAAACTTTCTGTACTCGAGTGTGATATTATGTTTTCCGATTTAGAGTGCAGCTAACTGAGTATGTGAGCAATTCCATTACATTTAGCTCCTATCAAATAAACAGCAGAATAACTAATTAGTAGCAAAATTTTGATATGGATGAACACATCATGTTGCTATGTTCTAGAACAATGTATATTAGTTGTGAATGTGCTACAAATTTCAATTAAAATGTTAGAGCTTTCAAATTGTAGTGGTCACGTTATAAGAACTTATTTTAATAGGATCTATTCACATTTTGCAAATTGACAAATAACTGAACAATGTACTGATTTATAGGAGCAATGTTCACGAAAATATGACATGATGATTTAAATATATGACATGATCTTACATACTAATTGTACATAATCAGAATAACAATTTGCAGAAACATAGTGTGATGTTACTCTTTTACAACTTGATGTTTTAAAAATATGACATGATGTTCTAACTCAGCAAAATTATGTACGGCTTCTTTTTATAATTTATTGGGAAATTTCAATTATATGATGAGTTATTCTATTAGTTTCTATCCATGTTATTGTGTCCTGTGATGAATTAAAGTTTCGCCAACTTTGCTATTTTGTGCCATTAATCAATAATTGAGATCTTGAACTTAGCTATACTTTCTTATTCTATTATGCATTTGAAAATTGTGTTTGATCAATGTATGCTGGGTTAGAACGCTTTCATGTAGGAATAACTCCATCTTCCTGAGAATTTATGTACTCTTTTTTAATGTTCATCACCATCACAATATTTCAGTAGCTCAAACATGTTCACGTGTTATCGTAGAATCTTATGAACTTCTCTTCAGTTCATACAATCTTTCATGATGTTTTAAATATATGACATGATGTTACATTCTAACTCAGCATAATAAGAATAACAATTTGCAGAAAATGTGATGTGATGTTTCCCATATGTTGCTTGATGTTTCAAATCTATAACATAATGCTCTAAGTCTACAACATTGTGTGTATCATCTTTTCGTTATTATTAATTGGGAGTTTTCAATGACAGTTCTACCAAACTTGTTGGAAATCGACCAAAAAAATCCCTAAGGAGTGCAACCAACTACATGGGAAGAGCTTGAAACATTATATCATGCACATGAAACTACACTTGGATTTTCTGTACGGAAGTCAACACAAAGATTAACAAGAGAAGGGAAAGTGAAGGAAAATTATTACACATGCTTGCACCAAGGGAAATCAGTTTCAAACACTCTTGACACCCCAACCTAACAACCACAAAACAAGAGAAGAAAGAAAAAAGAATTTCCCATTACAAGAACATGATGTAAGACTGCAATCATGATCAAGCTTGTTGATGAAAACATCTAAGAAATCAAGCACCACATCACTGACCACAACCATAAATTTACAAGGAAGGAGTGGCAATACTTGAAGTGTGGTGAGAGGAAGATAGAGGATGAAAAGGAAAGAGCAATTGAGGCTATGGAATTTGCGGGTTTAAAACCAGCAACAAGTTTCAAGTGTTTGGCATGCGATGCAAATGGACAAGAAAATGTAGGGCACACGATGAGGAACCATATTAATTATGTTAACAGGTTGAGGATGAAAGCAATTGAAGGAGGTGATGCACCGAATATGATAGATGAGCTCTAAAAAATAGATGGAAGAGACGAGGATTTCTTTTTCAGAGTCAAGTTGAATGAGGAGGGTAAACTATCCACGCTTTTTTGGAGAGATGCAATGATGAAAAAGGATTACATGTTCTATGGTGATGTGATAATATTTGACACCACATACAAGACAAAAGAGTAAAACCTTGTTTGTGCACCGATTATGGGAATCAACAACCATTGGAACAATGTGATGTTTGGTTGTGCAAAAGTCCACTAGAGGCATATACCCCTCAAACCATCCATGGCACCACCATTTGAACCATCTGCCCCTCGAACATCAACCATCCACCCCTGGAACATGAACCATCCATCTGTCGGACCATCTTACATCAACTCCTAGAACCATCACCCCCCGAACCATCAATTTTAGAACATCCACCCCGCCACTATTCGAACCATCTACCCCTCGAACATCAACCATTCGTCTCGACGGGTGTTGATTTGAGGCATTATCCCTCGAATCATCAACCCTCGAGCCCCTGGAACAATCAACAATCCACCTCGACGCATCGCCCCTCATTGCATCTAACATCCACCTCGCCACCACTTAAATCATTCACTCCTAGAACATTAACCACCCGCCTCGATGCAAACCTGTACACTCTAACCTCTACTCAAATCCTCACCACTCAAACCTAGTACCACTCGAATCCTTTATTTTAACCCTTTCCACTCCACTCTCACCACTCGAACTCTCACCACTCGAATGCTCACCACTCGACCCCTCAAAACTTGAACCTTTCCACTCGAACTAAGTACCACTCGAACCTCTCCAAGCATCTACTCGAATCTAGTACCACTCGAACCTCCAATTGAACCCCCCCATCACTTGAACCAGTACCACTTGAACCCATCCACCCCTCTAGAATACACCACCCCTCCAGAGGGGTATACCTCTGAGAGTGTCAAACTATCCATATTAGCTCTCAAATCATAATCCACTCGAACAATCTACGACACCACTATTCAGACCATCCACCCCTCGAACATCAACTATCCATCTGTCGGACATCTTACATCCACTCCTGGACCATCACTCCTCGAACATGAGTTCTCGAACATCCACGATGCCACCACTCGAACCATCTACATCTCAAATCATCAACCATCTGCCTCGAGACTACCCTACCACTCGAACCAACATCAATCACTCACCTCGACAGGTGTTAATTTGAGGCATCCTTTCTCGAATCATAAACTCTCGAGCCCTTAGAACCATCAAACATCCCCCTCGAGGCATCACCCCTCGACACATCTACCATCTTCCTTGCCATTACTCGAACCATCCACCCCTCGAACATCAACTATCTGCCTGAATTAGAGTGGTACTAAGTCCGAGTGGTACTGGTTTGAGTGAAGAGGGTTCAAATGGAGAGGTTCGAGTGGAGAGAGTTCGAGTGGTTCAGGTTCGAATAGAGAAGGTTCGAGTGGAGAGGATCAAGTGGAAAGAGTTCGAGTAGTCCTGGTTTGAGTGATGAGGATTCGAGTACGTCTCCCTCTCTACATACACCAGCTTCCGCCACCGCCGACCTTCTCTCCACCAGCCACCCACCGGTAAGTCGTGGCTCGCCAAACCTCGGTGACGACTCCACCGGAGACCACCAACTCTATTCCCACTCATTCCCACCTACCAGCACCATCTCCCACCTTCCCGCCACCTCCACAACCTAAGCCGACCTCTCCTCTACCCCACCTTCGCCGAAGATGACCAAGGCCCAGCCTGAATTACTTGTTTGAGAGGTGGCGCCACCAAGAAAACCATCTATCCCCTTCTGTCACCGCTAAGAACAATAAAGACCCGGTGAACTCTGCTCCAGCCCCGTCGAAGAGCCATGTTCGCAAAGACCGCTGCTACAATGCCGACGTAGATGGCCAGAGCAATTCGTCGGTGGTCTCGAGCTCATCCTGATTCGGCGGAGGCATTCCCTCAAGCAGAGATGTTGCCGGAATAGATCAATTCCAAAAAATTACCTTGTAGAATTGTGCAAGGATAGGAACCCAACCATCTGACGGCAAAATCTTATGGAAGCAAAAAAAAAAGAATGATGGAGAACAGATAAACATAGCAAGGAAGTAAAAAAAAAGAGAAGATACAGCAAAGAAGAGATGAGTGGGAAGAAAAGAATTCTGGATGTAACAGAGGAAAATGGTAGGAATGATGTGTGGAAGATATATATGGGTAGGAGGACGCGTGTACATGCATAAAAAAGATAAGAACCACGCGTGTACGGCCATAAAAATAATGTGTAGAAAGGAGGAATTAAAAAAAGGAAAATGAAATGAATTACCGACGACGAAAAGTACTGTTCACCGAAGGGATCCATGCTTTTAGAATATAGAGATATTAAAAGGAGTTTTGAATTTGGCTAACCAAAGAAAATCATGTTAGTGTATATTAAAATCAGACCGTGTTGAAAGATATGCCCCACATCGGTTACTTATAAGGATAATGACTTATATGTAAGGTCTTGGCAGTTTGTGATTTTGCTTGTTTCATGTCTTTGTGGATTCGATGAACTACTGCGATTCAGCAAAATGGTCGCTACCCATGCTTGTTGAACGTCGTTTCACTCACCAAAATCATCTGCAAACTCTATAGATGAGATTAGTACAGTAGCAAGCAAAGTTGATCTCACGAGGAATGAAGCAAAAACTATAATGAAACACCTACTAATATAGAACACTTTTGGTGTAGCCACCACACCTTAATTTAAAGATTTATCTAACAACTAATAATGCAACTAACTAATAAAAAATATGAAATAATAATGCAAACTAACAGATATAAATATATTTAAAATATATGAATAAAGTAATCGGCTCGGAATAACTCACATTAGTTAAACATCGATCATAGGCGCAAATATAAAAACAATTCATGTGCATCTATCAGTTATAGGAAAGTATGTACGCTTAACCTCCCCAATTCTTTCGTACTTTATCGACAATTAACCAATTATAATTAACAAATTATAATTAAATAATTGTTCTCTTACCAAGATGCCCCTGGAAAGTATTCGCTGAACCAGATGCACTGGCATTAAGAATGAAAAGAACCTGATATAGCAATTACCCAATTATTTGCATGTAGTAACGCACACTTAATTGTTCCCCATCTTACTATTACAGTCTTAGCTAGTTAGTTGTTTTTCACAAGAACTCGTTAATTACTAACCCTTTCCGACGATTACGTATTGGTGGAATTAGATATCTTTATTCCAATAATATTCAAGTTGGCCAGACTTAAACACATTAAAAATGAATTAAACCAAGACAATCAAAAGCATAAGAATCAATTATAAAACAATTAGGCCTCACGATTCATAAACCAATACTCGTTATTACATGTCGATATATAAATTAGCTACTTAAATTAATTAAACTAAACAAATATATAATATAAAAATAGAACATAATCAATATAATAAATCAAGAAACGAAATTAATTAAATAATACAAGCCAGGATTCAAATTGCTTGCATGCGTGAATCAAGAACTGCGCACCAAATTGCCCATGAAATCAATTAATCACAAAGCCAATATATCACCTGATCAATTCGGTCTCCGAAAAGCAAGAAGACTATATTATAAAACTGAACTACTCCCCTAAGCGTTCTGTGTATTTGTGTAATGTCTGCGTCTTTTTCCGCAGAACCTAAGGTATTTATATACCTTTGTGAGGCTGCTCAAAATAATAAACCAAGTACAAATCTAAGTCGGATTTTTCTCGCGGAAGAAAGGTCTAAAATATTAACTAAATAACTAATTTCTAAAATTAAGGAATTTCAAATGGAAGGAGATAATACAATCTTTATTAATATGGAAAGTAAATATCTTTATTTTCTTCAAATCCACGCCTTTTCAATAATTCACTTTTCATCTCATAACTTCAGAAATTCTGCTTGTGTTATAAAATAAGAACATTTTCCATTGGAGCACATCGCCTCATCAAAAACCTGAACCTGGAAAATCCAGTGGGAAAAAACCGTTGGTTAAGGGAAAAAGAGTACAATGTATAGCTCCCTCTCAATTCTTCACAATCCATGAATTCCTGCACAAAAAATACCTTGAAGTGCAAATTATATGTCAATAATCATAATAATCCCACAAAATACGAACACAATGTAACACACATCAAATATCCTTACACTTGAATTATGCTTGCCCTTAAGTATGAAGTGAAGAAAATAAGATCAATCAACAATCCTCAATGTTCATAAGTTCTTATTCCCTCATAACACTTTATCTAAAATGACCCTATAAAAGGAAAAAGTAAAATAGAAACACAAATCACACAACGAGATAGGCAAAAATTCAACATTTAAAAACTCTAGATTCTACTCTTATAACGATAAACTTCCCCCTGCCAGGGAGTAAAGGATCACGTTAATGCACCTGAAAATCCTCAATCCATAAAGTAATTGAAATAAAAATGTTCAAGATCATGAAATTCAATCATCAGTTTAGTCAAAATCAGACAAGCAATGAATATTTCTCACAGTTTCGCTCAATCACTCTTAATATATGAAGGACGATCACTCAAATAATTCACAAGTTATAACATAGTTACTATATATTTAGCCTGCGGTACGCATTCTCCATGGTGCAAATTCAAGTACTGCAACTCTGTAGATCAAGAACTGAGATCAGATGAGAAACTGAAATTCCTAAAAGAAATTTTTAAAAACATAAAAAAACTAAGAAAATCCAATTAGCACTTTTGTTTATTGTCTTTGGCTAGACTTTCGGATGCCTTTAATGATTATTTGTTGGACACAATGTAATTTCTTCCATTAATGCCACCGGAGAAGTATCACAGTACGGCATAAGGTGATGACCATCGACAAGGAATGCTCTTTTTGCGTCCATGCTCATAATCTCTACTATCCCATCAGGCCAAACATAAGCCACTTCGAATGGTCTAATCCACTTAGATTTGAATTTCCATGACATATGTCGAAAGTTGCACTTAGATATAAGAATTTTCTACCCAACCACAAATTTCTTGGACTTCAAATTTCTGTCATGCCACATCTTATTGCGCTCCTTGTACCGCATAGATTGACCAAATCCTTTCAATCTTAGATCTCCCAATTCTTGGACTTGAAATTTTGTTTCTTCCTCACACATGAGCGACTCCACTCACTGGAAGAGTATCATCATCACAAATTTCTTAGACTTCAAATTTCTATCATGCCACATCTTATTGTGCTCCTTGTACCCCATAGATTGATCAAACCCTTTCAATCTTAGATCTCCCAATTCCTGGAGTTGAAACTTTGTTTCTTTCTCACACTTGAGCTAAAAATATGAATCCGTAATTGAGCTAAAAAGAAAGTGAGAAATTTCAAATTAAGTGAGAAATTTCAAATTAAGAAAAAGAAATAGGCCTCTCTGAGAGAGGAATAAGAGGTTAAGGACTTGGCGGTGGAAGGAAGGGATCTGTCACTCTACTGGAATTCGTCACTTCGTTGCTCGAAGTTACAAGCTCTTCGACACTGGAATCTCAGCTCGAACCGAAGCTAATCGAATAAAAAATTTCGCAAACCTTGCGTAGAGCTTTGCCACCAGATCAGTCAAGGTAACCGACTGAACTTGAAGCTTCTCATCCAACATCTTCAATAACGAATCCATCTCCTTCTAAATTCGAACCTCCAAATCGTACATCTGCTTAATCTTCTAACCAGCGACAATAAATCCTTGCCTTATGTTTCTTCAATTGTCCTCTATTGATTTCCCCATTGTTCCTTCCGCTATGATATAAACTGCTCTAATACCAAATGTCATGGTAACCCAAAAACTAAGGGGTTAGTTTAGGAATTTAGTAAAATACTAGTGGTAAAGAAACTGTGGTTTAACTGTATTAAGAAAAGAGTGGGTCTCCTGACCGGTGACTCGCCGGGAACTGGGAAAAATAAGTGAATCCACTAGTTACGAGAATCAGCTGTTCCATTAGTTTTTTTCCGGGCATACATATGGATGTTCACATTGAATAAAATAAATATGCGTCCATGGTATTGAGCACATCAAATCAGTCCCAACTCCAACTAATTCAAGTAAGACCAGGCCGGGCGGTTTTCGGGAACTAAGCACAAGCGAGGCTGGGAGTTTGTCGGGGTTTGAACACATGCAAGGCCGTGGTTCGCTGGGTGCTTGCAAGGGTGAGAATTTCCTAGGTTTCGAGTGCACGCAGGGCCGGAAAGGTGACCGGGTTTTGGGCACTAGCTAGGCCGGAGGGGTAGGCCGGGATCTGAACACAAGCTAGGCCGGTCAAGTGCCCGGGGTTCGAGCCCAAGCTCGCCCGAATCAGTTGGGTAGTAACAATCTATATGTATGAAACCCATCCTTAATTCTATTCCCAAATGAACCTATCCACTATCAGCAAGGAACAACATAGATTCTCCTTAAACATCCCCTCACAAATCAGCCCAGTTTTTCCTAAGGAGCTCCCTAAGAATCTATACATGGATGTTCATGAGGCTGCAAAGTAGGTCAGAAATTTGGCATAAAAAGCATAGCACTTGGTCGAGGGTTGCAATCAATCCAGCAAACAAGGCCGAGGCAAAGCACAAGTTCACTGGAATGAAAGCACTCAAATGCTATGAGTTTTTATGCCTAAGCTTCATCAATGTTCTGCACGCCGAAAAAATAGTTCCACATAATATTGAACTACTCAAAACAGAGTTCCACAGCAATCCACATGGGTTTAGCATACGAACTACTTCTTTCCACAGCGGGTCACACAAAAATAGATTTCTGTACAACTTGCACTAAATGAAATCGAAGACAACCTCTCACATAAGTTCTTCCTCACAAATTCCTCCTCACAAATTCGCAAAACAAATGCGCAGAAATTCATCCAGTAAAGTTCGCAGAAATCCGTACAGTAAAATCCGCACAAAATTTATCCTACAGATGAACACCATTTACACCAATCCGCACCACTTGAATTTAGAGAGCAAGACTTACATTGGTGTTCGCCAAGCTCTCCTTGTTTGTGTCGGGTTTGTGTCTTCTTCCTCCGCCAGAAATTCATCTTCCTCCTCCGGCCGAAAACTCCACTCATCAAGACCGGTAGGCAGGTCTTCCTTCAAGAAAACCCATCGTGGATCCATGGGTCTTCAAATCCATGTTCAAAAAGTCCGATACTCGAACTTCAAGAATCCAAAAGCACCTAGCTTGAAGACCAAAGAGCAAGTCTTCATCCCAGAAAACCCATAAAAAGGCTATGGGTTTTCAGAATCCTCGTTTGGAAATGCGGATCTTCCTCCAGAAGTTCAAGAAACGAACTTTATTTTGCAAAACAGGTAGCCCAGATCCCGAATTCAAAATTTCAAAAACTGAGGTAAACTATACATGGAAACACTCCCGGCGAGGAGCCCAACATTAATGCTGAACTCCTCGCTGGAGAGGAAGCGCCGCGGAAGAGAAACCCGTTGAAAACAGACTACGATGAACAGTAGCAGGGCTGCGCCCTATTTTCACCTCTCAGCTTAGTCACTAGTGTTTCTATATAGAGAGAGTCAAGTAAAGTTTGACCGTTGATTAGTTAAAGTCAACTTAGTCACTAGTATTTATATATAGAAAGTCAAGTAAGGTTTGACTGTTGATTACTCAAAGTCAACCTAGTTATTAGTGTTTATATATTGAAAGTCGAGTAAAGTTTGACAGTTGATTAGTTAAAGTCAGCTTAGTCACCAGTGTTTACATATAGAAAGTTAAGTACAATTTGACAGTTAATTAGCTAAAGTCATCTCAGTTATTAGTGTTCAATTGAAACTCAAGTAAAGTTTGACCGTTGATTAGTCAAAGTCAACCTAGTGATTAGTATTCATATATAAAAAGTAAAGTAAGGGTTGAACGTTTATTAGTTAAAGTCAACTTAGTTATTAGTGTTTATATATTGAAAGTCAAGTACAGTTTGACCGTTGATTAGTTAAAGTTAGCATAGTAACTAGTGTTTATATATTGAAAGTTAAATAAGGATTAACCGTTGACTAGTTAAAGTTGTATTTATATATACTAAATCAATCAAGGGTTGAACGTTAATTTGTTAATGTAAACAAATTTTATTCTTATTTATATATATTAGGTCAATAAAGGTTGATCGTTGATTAATTTAGCTTAACTTAGTTATTAGTTAAAGTCAACAAAAGAAGTGAATGATTTTGAAAGTTAAAAAAAAATCAGCTTAAAGCGGCTGCGCGCAGCTGCTCCCAGCCCATGATATTTCTAGCAACATTAGTTGAAATTTTTGGCAAGTTTTTTTAAAAATTTTTGAATTTTGGCGGGATGATTGAATTTAAAAAAATTTGGACGAATATTTTGAAATTTTTGGGGTGAAGATCGAATTTTTAAAAATTTTGGTGATTTTTTTGGCGGGAAAATTGAATTAAAAAAATTTTTAGCACCGGTTTTTAAAAACCGGTGCTATTTAAAAATTTTTGCCAATTTTTTTGGTGGGAAGATAGAATTTTTAAAATTTTTAGCCCCAGTTTTTAAAAACTGGTGCTATTTTAAAATTTTTGGCAATTTTTTGGCGGGAAGATAGAAATTTTAAAATTTTTAGCACCAATTTTTTAAAAATAGTGCTATTTTTTCCAAAATCGGTGCTATTTTAAAATTTTTGTTGATTTTATGGTGGGAAGATAGAATTTTAAAAATTTTAGCACCAATTTAAAAAAACTGGCGCTATTTTTTTCCAAAATCGGTGTTAAAGTAACACCGATTTTAAAATCTGGTTTTACAATTTTAAAAAACCGGTGATATTACATTTTTTACACCAATTTTTAAAATCAATGCTAAAAAATCGGTGCTAGAAGGGGGTATATGTGATAGTGACATTACCGTAATACTAACTCGCACCAAAATTTAATAGAGTGAAACAAATTAAAAGCTGAATTATTAAGTACTCTAAAGGAACAAGATCCTTTTTGGAAACAAAAAAGTAATGTTACATGACTAAGGCCATGGGCAGTGGTAGAGATCGTTAGCGGTCTCTTACCAATTAAATATATTTTTTCCACTCTTCCACCTCAGCTTAAGAGATCACTTAAGAGACAACCCTTTTTTTTCTCCACAATGGTTAAGAGACCACTATATACTATTCATGGAACCCACTTGATTTTCTCTATCATATTCATTAATTTAACCATTAAATTTTATTTAAAATAAGTTTGTCCATCCAAAATAAGTTGAATGTGAAATTTAATAATATGTTTTAACATTTAAAATATAATTATTTTTTTCAAAATATGTTAAATAATTTATTTTTCTCGATCTTGTCAATATCATGCTTCGGTGTAAAAAATTAGTCAGGTGGAAGTATTGGAATTAGAATTAGTGTGATGAAATGAGTTAAAATCATCTATATTTATATGCAAAAATTGGAGGATCATGGAATACAAAATAAATTTAAAATTCTGAATTTTTTTTAAAAAATTTTTAAAAATACGGCAGGGACACATGTCGCCACCAGAATAGGACACGTGTCCCATTCAAAATTTTTAAAAAGAAACAGCAACTTGGTGGGACACGTGTCGCCATGAGAATGGGACATGTGTCCCATTCAAAATTTAAAAAAATTAGCAAATTAGTGGGACACGTGGCCCACTCAGGGGGCGACACGTGTCCCATTAAAAATTTAAAAAAATCAGCAAATTAGTGGGACACGTGGCCCACTCAGGGGGCGACACGTGTCCCAGACGGTAAAAAAAATGGGCGCGCACAAAGCCCATGTGCGTGTGTCAGTTGCTGGGGCCACGTCCGATCTCTTGCACGATCTCTTAGCAAGAGACTTTTAAGTGGTCTCTTGTTAAGAGACCACTCTGGAGACCACCACTGTGGTGGTTTTCGGTCTCTAGAGCGATCTTTTAATTTGAAGAGACCACCACTGCCCATGCCCTAACACTGGGAGATAGCAAGACAAATTTCTCCCACAAATCCTGCCAAGAAAAAAAAAAGTAAACTAAGGATTAAGAAGATTAAAAATTCAGCGCGGACTTGGATAGATAAACCAAAATTAATCGAACAGTAAACCATTATCTTTTACTCTATCCTTTGTCCAGTGAATTCCAACACGACTCTGGTTCTTATTTCAAGCCATTCCTTAGTCAAATTCCATCTTTAATCATCAACCAAATCAATCAATCACTGATTAGAGAGGCTAACGTTGAGAAGGCAAAGTCAGCAGTTTTCAGCCTTAGGTCTGAAAGCTCACCCGGACTTGATGGCTTCTCCCATAAATTTTTCACTCACATGTGGGATATAATCGTGGTGGACGTACTAAATGCCACAAATGAGTTTCTGCAAGGGGATGAAATACCAAAGGGTGTCTCAAGCATTGGATTACACGCATACCTAAAAAACTTACCCCCTCCACCTTCAGTGACTACAGACCAATAAGCTTATCCAATTTTGTCAATAAATTTTTCTCAAAAGTTCCGATGGAGAGAATTAAACCTCTGATGCCATTTTTGATCTCTCCGAATCAGACAGCTTTCCAAAAAATCAAGGAAATTGCCGATAATGTTATACACCTTAATGAAATGATAAAGTTCTTAAACATCAAAAGGAAACAACCAGTGTACATAAACTTGACCTCACAAAAGCTTTCGATAGGGTTAGTTGGTCGTTCCTTTACTCCATACTGCTACAGTTTGGATGTCATGGATTTTTCATCAAGAGCATAATAAAATAACATATCCCAATCATATTTCCCGGTTTTAATAAATGGAAAGCCAAACAGCTTCTTCAAGCCTTCTAGGGGTATTAAACAAGGGGATCCTCCATCCCCTTTTTTGTTAATATATTCATAGAAGCTTTTTCTCGGAGCCTTTCATACGTATTTCAGATAGGCCAACTTCAATACTTCCAATTACCTTTAAAAGTAATACCTATCTCTCATTTTAGTTATTCGGATGACACCATTGTCTTCCTAAAACTAACAAAATCGAATCTCATTATATTTAAGACCTTTTTAGAAAAGTTTGAGGTTCCCATTGGACAAAAAGTTAACTATCAAAAGAGTAACTACTTTCTCTCTAGCCATTGGCCAACACCATAGACTAGTTAGAAAATACATTGAAAAATGGCTGCATGATCCTTCCCTTTCACATATCTTGGAATACTAATCTTCCAAGGTAAATTGCAATTTAATTTCAAAATTTTACTGAAATCTATGAATCCAGATTATCAAACTGGAAAAATAGATGGCTTAGTATGGCTGGATAAATAGTTCTGATACAATTAGTATTATTTTCAATTCTGCAGCACATTTGGCAGTTGTAATACCATAAAAAATGATACTGAAGCAACTCAGTAGGAAAATTTCTATTTTTTATGGGAAATTTCAAATTCAGATCATAAAAGAACATGGAAAACTAGTATTTCCAATAGAAGAAAATGGTTTAGGTATGAGAGACATTAATACAATCATTGAAGCCTTCTCACTCAAACTGTGGTGGAAATTCGAGGAAGGTCTAACCCCATGGTCATAATTTTAATGGTCAATCCCACATAACTCTAGAAAATCCAAGTTTACAAGAGGATCATGAAGGTTGATGCCACTACGCAATAAAATTCGACTGTAATACATGGTAGGGAAAATCCTCTTTCGAGGAGTTTAATTAGACAGCAACTGGGCCATAAATAGGGACAATTAATCCGATTAACTCTAACATTCCACTAACCACAACAATTAGTGAATTCATCTCAGATAGGGACACCTTCATACACTCTAGAACCCATAACCTATCACCAGATACTCTAACTTTCTTGTAGGAAGCTAAGGTGCACCAAATGGAGGATAGAATGATATGGAAAATGAACTAGAGGGGAAACTTCACTTTCAAATCAATATGCAACCTGGTAAGGAGAAGGAAAAGGAAGATACGATCTTTAAAAAAGGTTTGGTACCATAGGTTACCAAAAACGTAGTTGTGTTTATGTGGATATTAACTAATGGAATATTTTCTTTTGATGATATCCTGAGATTTATCAATTTCAATATGGTATCGATGTGTCATATATCCAAAAATTATCTGGATTCTCTAAATCATTTCTTTAACTGTTGTGACTTCTCTGTTAATATTTGGAAGATAATTCATGCTTGACTAGACATTCCATTTATTGATTGTACGTCTATGTGAGATATACTCTCCTATTTTTGGTCTTTGAAAGGAATTACGCCAATACAAACACAACTAATTTATACACTGCCTTCTATTTTATGTTTGGAACTTTGGAAATAAAGAAATAAACTCAATTTTTATAATGAATGAAAGTGTGTAATTCACCCTGTTTGGTGTATCTATTATAGAAGAATAAATAGAGTACATGGAGCTAAATACATCAAACCTAGACTGTTCTATATATGTACAATATCAATCCTAATTAAACCAAATCAATTAGGATATTCTATCATCTACTCTATCACCCTCCCTCAAGCGAAGCGTATGACTACATGATACACAAAGCTTGGAACGAAACAAATCAAAAAAGATTACGTGACAGACCCTTTATGAAAATATCAGCAACCTGCAGAGAGGATGGAACATGACTAACACGAAGCCTACTAGAGACAACAAGCTCATGAACGAAGTGGTAGTCAATTTTTATGTGCTTGGCCCGTTTATGTGCAACCGGATTTTGAGCAAGAAAAATGGCACTGTTATTGTCGCAAAGTAGGAGAGGCGATGACAAAAGGAAAAATCCAAAACTCCTTAAGAAGATTACACACCCAGGTAAGTTCAGCAACAGTGTTCGCCATAGTGCGATACTCGGATTCACAACTGGATCGCGACACAGTTGGTTGCTTCTTAAAACTCCAAGAGACAAGATTTCCCCCAAGAAATATGGCATATCCATAAGTGGAACGCCAAGTCTCATGACAACGGGCCCAGTCAGCATCAGAGTAGCCCAGAAAGGAAAAGACCACTATGGGATTGGTGAAAAGACAGACCATGATGAAGAGTGCCACGGACATACCGTTAATATTTAGAAAGTGTACAAATATATCAGTGACTTAACAACTGTTAATGAAGGATCATAATATTTAGAAATTGTACAAATATATCAGTGACTTAACAACTGTTAATGAAGGCCGAACTAAATTGTGAAATACACGAACAAACTAATATAATAGTTGATGTAATGAGTTACTGAAAGAATACAATTTTGCATGATCAGATTCTGTCACCAATTTAAGCGACATATCGAAAGTTGATGTCACAGATTGCTTCAAAGGTCTGAGAGCAAAAACACTTTCAGGGTTCCATGATTTATACAGAAAATAGTCAAATGCATTGGGATTTGGGGTGTGATGTTCAACCCAAAGAGGTAAAAAAGACGGAACCATCCTAGAGAAGTATTTTTTTTGCTCAAATCAGGGAAACACAAAATTGAAGAATGAAACACCCGACACACCTTCTAATAACAATATCATTGAAGAGGGCTCTGAGAAGAAAAGAAGAAAAACATGGAAAAATGTGGTTACGAGAACTAGATGCAAGACTGGAATTTGGGTTAAATTTATCAATGATGCCTATGAATTTTTGCATCATGTGACATCTCACAATCATCCTTTCACTCTAGTCGAATGGCAGTATTTGCAGAGAAGTGAAAGGAGAATTACCGAAGAAAAAGGGAAAACTATAGAAGGAATGGAAGGTGCAGGATTAAAACCAAGTCATGGATTCAAGTTTATGGCTTTTGAAGCTGGTGGTATTCAGAATCTAGGACACACGATTAAGGATCATCTAAACTACGTGCACAGGTTGCGCATGAAGGAGATTGAAGGAGGCGATGCTCAGCAAGTAATTGAAAGACTCTCACAGAAGTGTACCGAAGAGGAAGATTTCTTCTTTAGAGTTAAATTGGATGATAATGGTAGACTGACAACATTATTTTAGAGGGATTCAATGATGAAGGAAGACTACTCCTTCTTTGGTGATCTAATGGTATTTGACACCACATACAGGTATGATTTATATTTTGTAAATACATTTAAACATATGAAGTAACATCTGGAACACATTAAGTAGTATGTTATACACACGATGTACATTCATTACAGTATAAAAACATGAATAAAAGTGATATAATTCAACTTGATAATTCACAAAAGTCTAAAATTGGCCTACATGTATTTTATTGAGAAAATTTAGGTATTTTAAAGTTTGTTGAAACGTACCAAGTAACATACTAAATAAATAGTGTAATTTCATTAACACATGAGTTAACATGATCAAACTTTGTTAAGTGATCTATCAACATACAGGACCAACAAATACAACTTGATCCGTGCTCCAATAGTCGGAATGGACAACCACGGCAATATAATGATGTTTGAATGTGCTTTCATTGCTGACGAAAAAGCTTCAACTTTCGAATGGCTTCTTGATGTTTTCAGAAAATCAATGGGTGGTAAAGAGCCTGTAACAATATTTACAGACCAAGATCCGGCCATGGCCAAAGCAATCGAAAAGGTAACCATTCTTTAATTTGATTGATCTGGTATATAATTGGTTGATATGTTTATGTACTTACATTTAGTATTTAGTTTAATAGTTCTTATGTATGTTCACAACATCGAATGTAATTTCAGTAATCATTGTCAATTTAAAAAAAACCTGATAATTGGAAAAAAAATCAGGAACAATTACATTTAAAGTTTACATTTTAGTTCGTGTTTAATTTCTTTTAGATCATATGTTTATACATGAACTTGTTTTGAATAAAATTATTCATGAAATTTTACAGGTTTTCACAAACACGAGGCATAGATTGTGCCTGTGTCACATTACACAAAATGCCATCAGTCATTTTGGTGAATTAAAAAAGGATGGTCCCTTCAAGGAAGCATTTGAGCATTGTTTGAAATACTGTAAAAAAGAAGAAGAATTTGAAATGGCGTGGAACAATATGATCAAGAATTTTCAGCTTGAAGACAAGGAATGGTTCAAGAGGCTATATTCTATTAGAGATAAGTGGTGCCCTGCCATGATCACAGACGTTTTCTCCGCAGGGACTCTTCCATTACAACGAAGTGAGAGCACAAACAAAGCTTTGTCATTCAATACCAGCAAAATGACAGCACTAATCAGGTTCTTAACCATCTTTAATGAGACTATGGATCGCTGGAGGGCAAAGGAAAAAGCGAAGGAAAATCAATGCTCAAAATCAGTGCCAAAGTCAGCTATACATGTATCAAAACTACTCAAACATGCAGCTCAAGAGTACACGTTATCAATGCACTATAAGTTTGAGAAGGAATACAAGATTGCACAAGCAACAAAAGCATGTAGAGTTTTCACCCTAGGATCGGCAACAAAGTATGAAGTAAGTCCAGAAGAAGATGATACAAAAGTTGAAATTGTCACCTTCACACAACAAAGTGGAATGGTGGAAGTTAACTGCTCTTTCAAAACTTTTGAAGAAACAGGTATGTACTAATGGAATAAAATTTACAAGTTACCTTATATGTTTATATGTTTAGTTCTTTAGTTTGGATCATTAACTTTTGGTTAAATATTAAGATTCATCTTTTTGTAGGCAGGTTTTATAGCAAGAATCTGATAACACATCTTATATATATGTCATTAGTTCTTTATTCGCATATTTAGCTTTAAAATGCAGGACATTATATGCTTTAGAGCTAATTATATGCTTTAGGGTTTGGATGTTTATCTAATTAACTTGAATATATGCATGGTTATCTTTTTATGCTAGGAATGCTCTGCTTTCACTGTATCCGTATATTGCACATCAACTCAATCAGCGAGATATCATCACAATACATTCTGAAGCGATTGACAAAGCTTGCTAAAATGCAAGTATGGAACAAACTAAAAGCAGTACAAGAAAATCAAGAAGTAGACAAAACCAAAGACAAAGTTCCATGGCGACACCAAATGGTAAGAAACTACTACAATCTGGTACTAAAATGTGAAGGTGACATAGAAACCCGGAAAATTCTTGAAGAAAGCTTCAAGAAATACAATGAAATGGTAGACCAAATTCTTGTCTCTAAAAGTACAAAAGAACATGAAAATTCAAGCAGCACAGTAGAATCTTCTATCACTAAACCGCCAACAATCCAAGATCCATCTCTCATAAAGACAAAAGGAAGAAGCAAGAGAATTGAAGGATGGAAGCACAGAAAGAAACCAAAAACAAAGGAGTTTGGTACCAAGACACCAAAGCAACAAGTCTAGACCTATGGGTTCCAATTTGAGATTTATTTATATTAACATTATGTACATGAACAAATCACTTAAATTGTCCTTCAAATGCTTGAAACACCTGAACTAACGAGTGCTGTTTAATTAAACAAAAATATATTCACCAAGTAAACAGTGTCTGAAACTAATGATTCTAACGAATGAGCTAAAGTGAAATATACATGAACTAATGATAGAAAAAGTAAATAAAAATATGTCAAAAATTGAAGACTAAATTGTTCGAGGGCTCGAGGCAGGAGGTTCGAGGGCACGAGGTAGGAGGTTCGAGGGATCGAGGGTTCGAGGCAGGAGGACTATAAACCGAACTATATACCCAAATAACCGAACAATTTACCTAAAGGTCACATGGCTTTGAACATACAAAATATAATTACTAGACAAACTGCTAAACTATAATAGAAACAAAAGAGATAAACAATGCAACTAAATAGATAAACATAAGAACTAAACTCATACTGGAATCATCATAAAAAAATTTAAAGTTTTAATCCATTCTAAAATCATCTAAAAAACATCATTTAGAATCATCTAAAAAACATCATTCAGAATCAATCAATCCAACAACCTAGCAAATGGACCATTCAAAGTCATCCATAACATTTTTTCAACAAATTCAAACATTCAAATCACTACATAACAAATCCAAATCACATCATTAAAATCAATTCATATCTACGTTGTTTGTGGACGTTCCTCCCATGCCATCCAATTCACCATCTTTAAACAAGTTAAAAGACGGAAGAGGCTCGTTCTGAGCCTGATATTGTTTCCTTCTCCTCCATTGGTTGCATGCTTCATCAACCATAGCAATCAAATTGTCATTCCATTCGATTGGTGATTCTTTAATTGGTGGCGAGTCATCTTGCTGATTCGGAAGTTCTGCACTAGTCCCAACAATAGGTGGAAAGTCTTGCAATGATTCATCCCCAACATCAGCCTTCACCATCTCCAACCTCTAATATATATCAGCGGTAACAACTTCAAAGTTACGCTTCACGATCATTAAGGCCTCATCATAAGCCTACACAAGAAAAAAATCTATAAGGTTATACAGAAAACTAGAAAAAAAACGTATTAAATAGCCAATGAAAGCACAATCAACTAACAATAAAAAATTCATAGATAAACCAAACAAAACTATTAAACACCCAAACAGAAAGATTAAGCACATGAACTAACGATACTAAAAGTCAATATAAAATAATGAAACTAAAAACCTAAATAAGCACATAAAAATTTAAACTAAATACTGAAACACATAAAAAATCATGCTAACCATATAACTAACAAAGCAAAGACATCAGGTAAAATTTTAAACACTTACATTCTTAGCAAGACTTTTAATCTTGGAGTCAGTGAAAACTCCACATGGGATTTTAAACTGCAGCACTTCATCACCTTCAGGAATAGAATCAGCTCCAATCTCAGGCTGGGCTCCAACATCACTCTTACCTCTATGACCCTCTTTCACTTTTCCGGCACAACTGATTGGATAACCCTTCACCATGATTGTCCTGTCAAAACCTCCTCCAATGTACAACATCTTCACTTTCTTCCTCAACTTCGCATCAGTCCAATGCTGGACTAGAGGAAGGCATGTTGGCTCTAACACACCACGGACAGGAAATCAGTGCAAATATAGAATCAAAAGGATAAGGACACAAGCACTACAAGTTTGGTATTCTACATTGTTCTTATACCTCCTAATCATTGAAGCCATTTTGTCTAACACAAAAGTACACCAATCGAGATTCTTAATCTTGTCAACATTTTCAATAGCTTCAAGAATTTTCATATCTACCTTCCCAGTAGCTATAGGAGCTAAAATGTATGAAGAACAATAGATCACAAAAAGTCTCTTAAACTCATCCCCTCCCTCCTTAAGTTCATTTATCCCATCTAAAATCAATTGAAGGGGTATATCATGTTCATTCTCCCTACCAAACCCAGTCTTGTAACTATCCTTCAATTGCATACCAGAATTTCTCTTTTCCACAACATCCCTACCAGGGTTTCGAGGCAAGCACATAACATCATAAATATCATCAGCGGTAACAAAGTATCTATCTACCCCAATCAGCTGAACACATGTATCAGGGTTAAAATTACTCACCAACTAAGGCACAATACCCGAGGGAAGTGCAATTTCTAATCTTAGTTTCAAAATGCCCCCAAAACCAATGGCTTCAAATCAGCCTTCTGCTTAGCACTGAGATCAGCGCATATATCTGTGATCTTTACATGCAGGCTTCCAGGCATAAAATTCTTTAAAAACCTAGAAAATTAACACAAGTTAGTAAATATAACAATTGTGCATACAAACACCCAAACTAAGAGATAAAAAACATCAAGTAAACATACAGTAATTTTAAAAAGAAAGCTCAATTAATAAAAAAAAATCAATATGAAATTAATAAAAAAAAAAAGCAACTTATTTTTTTAACAAAACTAAACAGGTAAACACATAAATAGAATCAACAAGTACATAAACTATTTATACTGTAACTCTACACATAAACAAATAAAAGTATAGTGAAACAAAACACTGAAAAACCAAAGGTAAAGGACAACATACCTAAACTAATAAATTCTAAATCATTCAAGTTATTAAGCAAAAATATTAAAACTGAAATATTCAAAGTAACCAAAGGTAAAGGACAACATACCTAAACTAATAAATTCTAAATCATTCAAGTTATTAAGCAAAAATATTAAAACTGAAATATTCAAAGTATACATACATGCATAAAGTAAAATAAAAAATACTTAAAGTAATAAAACGTACCTAGAACCATCAGGAAACTGAATTTCACAGACTTGTTTAATTTTCCATGTCACTTCCGTGCCATCATTAGTTTTCCCCGCTGAACATTGAGTAGAAACATTTCTCTTTGAGGCAGGTCCAGAAACACCATCTTCATCAAGCTTGCGCTTTCTCGTAATAGAAGAATTCTTCGATGGCCCACTCCCATCTGCAACAACATCCTAATTATTGTTTCCAAATGACTTATTCTCAACAGGATTCTTCACTGCAGGCTTCAATGCAGCCTTCTTCACTGCAAGCTTCTTAGCTGCGGGTTTCACTGTCGGCCCCTTCACAGCTGGCTCGTTTGCAGCAGGCTGGTTCACAGCAGCTTCGTTTGCAGCAGGCTGGTTCACAGCCGCTTCGTTTGCAGCAGGCTGGTTCACAGCCGCTTCGTTTGCAGCAGGCTTCTTTGGAGCGAGCTTCTTTGCTGTAGGATTCTTCGTTGTGGGCTTCACAGCCAGCTCCTTCACAACTGGCTCCACTGCAGCAGACTCATTTGCAGCAGGCTTCTTTGGAGAGGGATTCTTAGCTGCAGGCTTCACAGCCGGCTCTTTCACAACTGGCTCCTTTGCAGCAGGCTCGTTCACAGCCGACTCATTTGCGGCAGGCTTCTTTGGAGCGGGCTTCTTTGCTGCAGGCTTCACAGCCGGCTCTTTCACAACTGGATCCTTCGCAGCAGGCTCGTTCACAGACGACTCGTTTGCAGCAGGCTTCTTTGGAGCCACCTTCATCGCAACCGGCTTCTTTGGAGCCACCTTCATCGCAACCGGCTTCTTTGGAGCCGCATTCTTCACAACCGGCTCATTTCCTTTCCCTTCACAAACCTTTTATTTGCCCTCTTCATTTGCATTCACCACAGCATGAGGCAGATCAATAAAATCATCATCTTCCATATAATCTTCATCACTAATAATTCGTTTAACTTTAACCTTCTTCCTAACACCTTTCTTTTGACACATTTTCTGACCTACAAAGCACAAATGAAAAATAAATACTAAATCAAAAAAACAAAATTAGAAGCAGAGAAATCAATACATACCAGAATTGGTTTCACATCTCAAACCTTCAATAACAACATTTATCTGGGCACTTATGGGACTAACAGATTTTAAAAAAATAGATTTTAAAATTTTAAAAACTAACAGATTTTAAATAAAACATAACAGATTTTAAAACTAACAGATTCCAAATAAAACATAAAGTAACAGATTCCAAATAAAACATAAAGTAATGAAAGATACACGATAACAAATATATTTAAACGTACCATCAATATTTCTTTCAACAGAACCCTCGTTTCTTTCAGCAGAAACATTTCCAGGCTCTGATGCCAAAAAAATACAAAAACTAATGAGTTTAATAGCAAAACTAAAAAACAATAAATATGAACTAATAATTCAAATGCTAACCAATATGTTCAATATTAGTTGAAGCAGTAGGGCAAATAATGTGTTAATGCATGCTAATCACAGCACATGCATCCACAATAACGAAACAAAATGCAGAAACACCAAAGGGAACACACTAAATACATAAAGAAATCACTAAACAATCAAAGTAAAACAAAGAAAATTGGAATTCGAACCAGCAACTCTATGTGACCTATCCACATCAGATTTACTAGCACTTTTACGCAATCTCCTCACAATATCAGCTATAAACAAAAGGCAATTATCAGCAGTACATAAAGCAATCAATTAAAAAACTACAAAAAAATCGAATAAAATTCAATCATATTTAAATACCTGTGCTAGTAGTTTTCTTCTGATTTTTTCCCGTTTTATGCAAAGGAGGTTCAGAACCTGACAATTACACAATCAATTAAATAAAAACATAAAGATTAATTTATTTTTTTACAAACTACCAATATACATACCATCTAGCAACTTAGACTGCAATCTACTTGATTTTCTCAAGCAAATTCCATCACCTACATTTGAAAAGTAATCACATAAAAACTTAAGGTAAAAACTGGAACACCTAAAGTACACAAACCAATATAACTATGTATATACACATACACAAAGGCAATGAAAACAGAAAATACATAAACATGCGACCTAAACACAAAAATAGGCTAACTAAAAAAAGTGCAAACAAATAACATGCAAACTAAATAGATCCTAAACTAAACCACAACAGATCTACAACAAAGCCTGAACTAAATGCATAAACAACCTAATTAAACACACAAACAACCTAGCAGAAAGATAATGCAAACTAAACTGGGCCTAAACTAAACACATAGACATGAAAACTAAACACATCAATATCCTAATATAAAGACTATTCAAAAAGAAAACATACAAAGTAAACAGAGCATAAAATAAACCACAAAAGAGGCACAACAAAGCCCGAACCAACCACATGGACATCCTAAGTTCCTAACTAAACACATGAACTGCCTAACTAAACACATGAACATCCTAAATTATTTGTTAGACACTGTTTCATATATAAAACAGAGCAACCAACACAAAAAAATAGAGCAAATTCAATAACAATGAACATCGCATCAAAGCAATAAATAATGAAACAGAAAAATCAAAGGCATCCAAAAAAAACCCTAATAATACAAAAATTAACAAAAAAATAGAAAAAACCTTGAGATTCAAGCACAGATGAGGAACGAACAACATCAATAACCTCCAGGAAATCTTCGTTGGACTTCATCATATCTACAAAATGCCGAAACAAAACTCAGAAACACACAATATATTAATAAAAAAAAACATGCACAGCCGGATTTATAGAGATAAGCGCCAGAATGATATAGAAATCATAGTAGACGAAGAAGAAAAACAAAAAACCCTAAATATAAACCCCAAATCTAGTGAAAATAAGAAATTCTAACCTCTATAGAACCGGATTGAAGAAGGCAATGTAATGCAACTCAGAAATTGCAAATTTGAACAGATTTGAGCAGTTGAATCGGGAATTTATGGCAGCGATTTTCAGAGGTTTGAGAAAGGGTTAATGCACATGTGAGAGAGAAACAGAGGGGTTAGTTGGACTGTTGAATTTAAATACTGAAAATTGAAAATTAACTAAAATATCTTCCTTGCCCCTGAAAATATGTAATTTATGGTGAGACCCCTGGTCTCACCATAAGGTTGGGTGAGGCGATCTCACCCAAGTCTTTGTATTTTATAAATGTATATAGAATAAATTTAATGTATGCACTATGTAAATATTTGAACCAATACAATGGTATTCAGTATTATACAAGAGAAAAAATATTTAATCAACTAAACGTAAAATAAAAAGTAGAGCGTTTAAATTGTCAAGTGTCTGTTGATATATTATTACGCTACAAAAATTATATAAATAAAATAAAATGATTCATTGCAAGATTAAATGGGTACAATTTATTATTGTAGTACTTATTATGTTACTGTACTTATCTCAATATATTATTTTTTAGAAGGTTGTCCAGGAAATTTTGTTAGTGGATTCCATTTATTAGTTTCTTTCATTTGATACTGTGAAAAGAGTCCGTCTCTTGAAAGACGATCTTTCCATAAGTCATGGAAAGACCAAGGTTTAAACTGCAAATAAGAAGAAACGAAGATAAAATTCTCGGGTTGCAGATATCAAGTTATAAATTTTATAACTAGTATACGTTGCATAATAAATTTTTAATATTTCAACTAAGACCTTTTACCTTTTATTATTCTAATTAAATCTCGTCTTTCCATAATCTTATGGAAAGACGGTCTTTTCCAAGACTTTGCTCTGTGAGAATTTTAAATTTGATAATAATATATAATATAAAAAAATTTGCAATATGGTTTGGTTCAAAATATTATCTCCTTCATAAAGTCAAGAAAAAAAAGGGAAATGATATTTATTTTTAAAGATCAAAACAGTTTAGGTAATTTATTATAAACTTAATAATTTCACATTTCTTTGATTATTCAATGGTTTCTAACTAAAAATAATAAAAGAATAAAACATTCTTACAATGTTGAGTTGGTCAACATTGAGTTGGTGAACATTGAGTTGGTCAACATTGAGTTGGTCATGTTCAAATGTTGATGGTCAGATCAGTTAGATTGGGAGCCTTATGATGTCGATCGTATTGTTGAAATGTTTTTATAATAAAGTTCTTTTAAACTTTGAAGAAGGTAAAATGAAAATTTGAAGTAAACAACTGCCCAATTTCTTACAAATTAATGAAATTATGCCAACGAGATCAGGTGTTGATTGATGCGTAACCGCTTATGATTTAATCCGAAATGATGTTGCTCTTGAGTGGTTTTGGATTAAAACTTGGTTATTAATTTTTAAACCATGGCAAAGGAAGAGTAAGTAAGAGCAACCTATAATAGTGCAGCGCCTATATGTTTTTCAATTCTGAAGAAAAATCAAGTTGAAGGATGTTTGTTGAAAATAAGGGTAATAACTGTGTTTATTTATGACCTCAGGGTCTATTATATAGTAGTACAAAATACCTATATAAGTTAGAAAAAAGAAATATAATCTAATTAGAATTACAAGTAATATTTATATTCCTTAACAATGTTGTTATCATTCTTCTTCATATAAATGACTATTATAATTATTTTTGCCTGATATTGCCTGCCCATTTTGTTGTTATGCAGAAACGGGATTATTATTTAAGACTTCTCTCTCTTCTCTCTCTTCTGTGACTTTGAATCCAATGACTTTCTTCCAGCCGGTAACGGCTTCTTTCGCCGCTAACGGCTCCTCCTGGCCGACAAGCGACGGCGCTGGCTACGGTTACCCTACGGCATACCACCATGGCAGAGAATAGCAATACTATCCACAACCAAAAATCCTTTCTCTCTGCCCTTCAATCAAAATCCCTACCCCTTCGCCAATCGCTCTCGGACAACCCTGAATTGATCCCAAAATCGGAGCACCTGGGTGAACCCACATGTTTATACTCTGAAGAAGAAACCTCAAAACTCTCAACCCACTACGCTAACGCTCTGGTAGGCAAATTTACCAAAGGCAGACTCTCTATGGAGCAGCTGGAGTCGTCTTTCAAAACAGTGGGGTTTGCCGGTAAATATCAATTGGGATCATTGGACTTCAAGCATGTCCTCATCAGATTCGACCAGATAAACGATTATCAGTGATGCTGGATCAAAGGTAGCTGGAGTTTCAATGGTGTTATGTTGAAAATTCTGAAGTGGTCGCCAGATTTCTCAACGCACAAAGAATCCCCAATCGTTCCTGTCTGATGCACTATCAGGGAAGGTCCCTTGTACTATTATAATACTTCATCAATTGAGGCTATTGGTAATAGTATAGGTAATTTCATCAAAAAAGACTTAGCCACTGAAATGTTAACCAGACCTTCTGCCATCAAATTGTGTGTTGAAATTGACTTACAGAAACCCCTTAATACCTTTATTAGATTAGGATTAGAAAGCAATAGGAAGTATAAAATTGAGTATGAAGATGTTCCTCTGTACTGTGATCACTGTGCCAAACTGGGACATTCGCTTAGTCAATGTAAAATTGTCACTCATAACAGTGCTGATCCAATGCCTAAATGGTATGCTACAGGGCATAAGTTTGAAAGAGCTCCTGTTAGGTTTGCTAACAATCAGCCTTCCTCTAAGATGCCCAACTCAGGAATCACTTCTCATCAGTTAGCTAATACTAATCCTGTCTCTGATCCTTTATCATATGGCCCTGAGATAACAGAAGCAATCTCTAACACCATGTCAACTCAGCTACCACAACCACCCTCCCCACATCAACCCCCTGTAATACAAGAATTAGACAAATCCCAATCATTGCTTAGGAAACTAATAAATCAAACTGAGGTCACTCCCCTATTAGGGCACCTACAGTATATGCTCAGGATGACATAGGGATTGGTTCCCATAGTTTGACTCTTCTCCACTGCTCACCTACTAACCCCCACTTTCTCACCAAGGAAAGATGGAAAATAGATTTTCTGTTTTGCAGGATATGGAAGATCATTCCAGCACTGATGAATGTGTGGCTCAGAACCCCCAGGACCTTCTGGATGATAGTAAAGATCTTGCTGAGGACACACACCCACGGCCTGACCCTCATGAAGTTTCAAGCAAACTATCAGGTAAGAATGATGGCCAAGGTAAGGCTAAGATTAAAAAAAATTATTACATCAGTCAATTAAATAAGATGATGCTAAGATCTGCCACTAAAAGCCATAAATCAGGTGAACAGTGATGCACAACTTCAAATTTAATTTTCTGATTTGGAACCTGAGGGGAATTGAAACCTCAATGTTAAGGTTGAAACACTTGACAATTCATAAGAAAATTCAGCTTCTATGTGTAATAGAACCCATGCATGATAACTCTCAGTGCAAAACATATATGGAGAAGCTAAATTACTCACATAACCTCCCTCTTCATAATGGCAAAATCTGGCTAATGTGGAATAACTCAATGACTGTTAATCTTGTTTGCCACCATGAGCAATTTTTATATGTAAAAATCACTCATCTAGTCTCTAACTCTCAAATGGAAATGGTCTTTGTATATGCCCTTAGGAATAGAGAAGGTAAGAAGACACTATGGCATGACCTAAGCCTTCTCCCATCTAATGATACTGTTTTCATAGGTGATTTCAATACAATCATTACACCTGAGGAATATAGAGGCCCTACTTCTCCTAATCTAGGTAGCATTAGGGATTTTCATAATTGGATTAATAACTATGGATTACAGGAGATCAATACAGTAGGGAACATTTTTACATGGACCAATTCTAGACTTAGAAACCCTACTTCTAAAAGGTTAGATAGAGGATTATGTATTGTTCAATGGAGCAATAAATTCCCAGCTTCCTCTATTCAGATCCTTAATAGGCAATCATCAGACCATTCACCCCTTCTCTTTCAAATTGCATCTCAGATCCCATCACACCCTAAACCATTTAGGTTTCTCAATTGCTGGTTTAATAGGTCTGATTTCCTGGACTTAATCAAACATAATTGGATCATTCCTGTTCAACAAACAGGAATGATGGGACTATACCTCAAGCTTATCAGAGTTAAGAAAGTGATTAAGATCTGGAACAAAGAAACTTTTGGTAACATTAACTCTAATGTAATTAATGCTGAAGATAATCTGAGGAGACAAGAAGCTGTCTATGATCAATCAGACTCACAATCTGATTTTATCAACCTTAATGAAAAAAAGGCTCTACTTCTTAGAGCTTTAAAAGAGAAGGATAAATTTTGGAAACATAAATCAAGGCTGAATTGGTTTAAGTGTGGTGATAATAATACTCAATTTTTCCACAGGACAGTTTTGGAGAAAAATTGTAGATTGCATATATCCAAGATCAAAAATAGTCTTGGCCAATGGCTTGATAACCCTGCAGACATCCAAAAAGAAGTTGTTAAATACTTCTCTAACCTGCTGACTGAACCTAGGAACTCAGTGGATTCTACCTACTACCCCCCATTTCCTTAGTCAAATACATGCCATCATTACTGAGGAAGATAATCTTAGATTATCCCAGCCTGTAACTGAAACTGAACTTAAACTAGTGGTCATGAGTCTAAATAAGAATAGCAGCCCAGGACCTGATGGTTTTTCTAGCAAATTTTACACTAAATGCTGGGATTTCATAAAAGAAGACCTAATTATTCCAGTAAATGATTTTCTTTCGGGATCTAATATGCCAAGAGGTATCTCTAGTACTTGGATAACTCTTATTCCTAAAAAACCTACTCCATCTTCATTTGATGATTTCAAACCTATTAGCCTTTCAAATGTTGCTAACAAAATTTTCTCTAAGGTCCTCATGGAAAGATTGAAACCCCATATGGAGAAACTAATCTCAAATAACTAAACAGCTTTCATGAAAAACAGAGATATCTCTGATAATATCATATACCTTAAGGAGATGGTTAGATTCCTAGATACAAAAAAATAGGATGCCCAATTGTATGCTCAAACAGGACTTAAAAAAAGCTTTTGATAGGGTTAGTTGGGGTTTTCTGCAGAGTATACTGTGTAAATTTGGTTTCTCAGGTCAATTCCTCAAGGCTGTCATGAACAACCTTTCCTAAGCCTATTTCTCTGTGCTCATCAATGGTAACCCTGTTGGTTTTTTAAAATCAAGTAGAGAAATCAAACAAGGTGACCCCCTCTCTCCTTTCCTTTTCAATATCTTCACTGAATCTTTTTCCAGGAGTCTTTCATTCATTTTTCAAAATAACAGATTGCAATATTTCGCACTGCCCTCTAACATTATACCAGTCACTCACCTAAGCTATGCAGATGATACCATTATCTTCATGCAAGCTTCTAAACTTGGACTGATTAGGATTAAGGCTTTTCTGCATTTTTTTGAGTTAACATTAGGCCAGAAAATCAGCTATGAAAAATCTGAGTTCTATATTAGTAAGAGGGCCACAGTTACAAAGAACCATCAAATTAGATCTATCCTAGGGATGAAGAAGGGCACTTTCCCCTTTAAGTACCTGGGCTGTCCTATTTTTAAGGGTAGAACTCTATCTAGATACTTCCATCCCATTCTTGAAATCATGGATAAGAGATTTAAAAATTGGAAGAACAGATGGTTAAGTCCTGGAGGGAAACTGATACTGATCCAATCATGCATATATTCTCTCCCTCAACACATTTTGACTGTTCTTAAACCTCCTACTTCTATTGTTCAATCCATGGAAAAAAGAATGTCTAGATTCTTTTGGGGAGAAACTGAGGATAGGAAGAATAGGGTATGGAAAAAATGGGCTGACATTGCAATTCCTAAATCTCATTATGGTTTAGGTTTTGGATCGATTAAGTCAATCGTTGAAGCTTGCTCACTTAAATTATGGTGGAAAAGCCAATTAGGTAACACTATGTGGGCTAAATTACTGTGGTCACTTCCCCAGTCCCACAAGAATTCAAAAACATGGAAGAGAATCTGTGACATAAACCCTACTGCAGAAATGAATTCTCTAATTATTCATGGACAAGGTAAGTGTGATTTCTGGTCTGCTAACTGGTGTCCAAATGGTCCTTTGATAAACTGTATTCCATCTCACATCATTTCCATGTTCTATCCCTGCTCAGTTGCTGATTTTAGAAACAGCAAAGTATCACTTCTTGCTCAGATAGCTCCTTTCCTGGAAAATGATACTCTCCTCTTCTTGCAGGGTGCAGAAATTGAACATGGTAGAGAGGATAAATTGATCTGGAAACCTGATGAGACTGGTAGATTCTCCTTTAAATCTGCCTATAAAATGCTAACATATAAACCAGGTAATTATGCAGTTACTAAGCTCATATGGAATCCTAGGTTACCTAAGAAGATCTCTATTTTTACCTGGAAATTGCTTAACTCCTTCTTACCATTCGATGATATCCTCATAACATGTGGTTTTAGCTTGGCCTCCAAGTGCCCTCTGTGCAATCAATCTGACTCCTTGGAACATTTCTTTATAAATTGCTATCTTGCTAAATCTATTTGGATTCAGATGGCTGTTTAAGTGAATTTCAACTTGCAAAATGTGCATAATATTGTGGATACTTTCTTCATTTTCTGGAACTCCAATGACCTTTCTGGGTTTCAGAGAATGCTATGTCATCTGTTACCCTCACTGATCTGCTGGGCCTTATGGAAGGCTAGGAATGCCTATTATTTTGATGACAAACCTTTTTCTTTCACGAATATTAGCAAGGAGGTTACAGACGCTCTCTATCTATCTATTACAGATACTCTCTGCTTCACAACCATACATCCTAACTCAAGTTTTCAGTTTTCTTCTCTGATATCCCCTCCCAGACCACCACCAAAGCCAACCATTTCCACTATATACTGGGAATTTCCAGATCCCAATGTCATTAAGGTTAATGTGGATGCATCATGGTCTAATACCTCTGTTTCTATTGGCTTAATTGCTCGTAATTCCCAGGGTTTCCCAATCATTATCAGATCAGAGCCCATAACAGCCATATCACCATTAGAAGCTGAAGTTAAGGCAATCCTTCGGGCCTGTCAGATTTTTCTTCATAGATATCCTAACCTCATTCTAGAATCTGACTCGCTACAGGCAGTAAACATGATCAATGATCCTTCATGTTCCAAATGGACTCTATACCCTCTAGTTTTCCGAGTCTATACTCTCTTATCCCATGCTACCCTTAAGCACACATATAGAGAATGTAACTCACTTGCGGACGCCATTGCTAAATATCACTCATCCCTGATGATATCTCCACTGCATGTGACTAACATTCCGGCACATATTAAAGGCTTAATTTATATGGATAGTATTCATACTCCCTATATTAGAATCCATAGGCGAGCCTCCAAAGAAGATTGATACTGCTGATCTTTCCTTTTGTTTTTGTCTCAGGTTATGGACTGCTTCCCTTCATGGCTCTGGATTATTATACTCCTCCCCGATGGCTACGGAGTTCACAGCGTCATTTTCTGTTCACATGACGGAGTTTACGTATCTACCTATGAATGCACAGGCCCAGTTTGCTACTGATCTTTGGAATCAAATCAGTTTTTTCTACCAGATGCGGACTTACTAGCTCAACTTGTTTTCCCATTTTTTCACTTACTGATAGGTTTCGACCGGTAGTTGCCTGGCCAAAGTTGTGAATTAACACGGGGTGTGGAGATTCGCTACATTGGAATCGCAACTACTTTACTCACCTTTTTCTTCACCATAAACACCGATCTTACATATGGTGGATCTATAGTACATAGTAGATATTCCTTCCCTTTTTTAGGCAATGATGTTACCTTTTTGTAAAAACTACTATGCTTCCTTCCTTGGTTTGCTTCATATTGGACTGGGGTACCAATATACCAACCCCACCCTCGGGTGTTTTTATTTTAAAAAAAGAAACGGGATTATTTAAGCCGGTGAATATTTTCCGACAAGATGCATGGTGGGAAATTTTTGTATGTGCATGTGAGGAATTAATAAAAAGTTGCTAAGTATTAGATAGGTAAGGGTAATAATTTTTTTACAGTGGCGGTTTAAATTAGTATTTCCTTCCATCTAATACTTGACAAATTATTATTGGCATGCATCGCCACACATACAAAAATACCTCACATGCAAGAGCTTTTCTAAATTAAGGTACACATTAATAAACTTTTCCAAAAAAAGTACACATTAATAAATATTTAAAATATTTTTTTTTAAATAAAGATATAAAATGTTTTAAAAAATATAAAGATAAAAAATTGACTCTCCATAATTTGGAGATCCGAGACTAGTAGCGAATACTCTTATGCCATTTTTTCAAAACGAAAAATTTATAATGTTTGTCCTGTTTTCAGTCTCAACATTAACTTATTGACAAAATGCTTCCCTTCTTTCATAATATCAAAATTGGAGAGGATGACACCCACGGGTGTACCCCAGCAGTTGGAACATGGGTGAGATTGCCATTACCCCAGGTTCGATCCTCGGCAGCGGCAGTGTGGGGAGTTCTTACTTTGCAAGGTTCCCTTGTGCGCACCGAGGCAAGGCCGAGCCCATGGATCCTGGCGCTGGGCTACCGTGATTTAACTCTCACACGATGACTTGGGTGTGGGCTGGTATAGGCCCTGAGGGCGAGGGTATCGTAGCCAAAATTGGAGAAGATGTCCTATAAGATAGTGACCACCCTTTCTGACCATAAGAAATAAAACATACGAGGATTAAATAATTATTTTTCTTTCATTTTAAATCTATAGAAGTCAAATGTAAAAGAGGTAAAAAATAATATACAAATAACGATACTATTAGTATCTCCATTGCATAGCCTATACATTGTTTTACTTTTTGTATGTAATAAAATTCTTTCAATTTCACTATTCATCATACTTATTTTTCTTATAAACCTAATTTCATCTAAAATTATTATGTCAAACCTATAGAAATAAAGGGGTAATAATTTTTCTTAATTGAATAAACTTTAAAATTTACAAAATTGCTTGTATTCAATTTATGATTTAGATGCAAAAAGTACACAAACATTTGTCTCGATTTTTAATTAAAAACACTGCACAATGCGTGGTGGGACTCCTGCTAGTAATACAAACAAGAATAATTTGATTATAGAGAATCCTACTTAAGTGTAATTTTACTATGTTAAATATAATTAATTAACTACTAGAACATTACTTGATAATAATGATAAAAGCCCTGCGAACTAGAATTTATCAATTCTATTTAGAGCAAATGTTCAAAATGATACCCACTTTATTTCAAATTCACGATTTGATATCCAAATTTTAAATTTGTATCATTAACATACCCATTTATCATTATGTTCGAAAATGATCTCATGACCAGTTAAATTAGGTTTTAATTTGGTCAAAATTATGGTCAGTGGTTGATGGGATTAATAGGTAATAAAGAAGGAGTTGAGAGGAATGGAGATAAATACTTATAAGATAAATTATTTGGTCCCGTCTCCTTCACCGGCCTGTCGTCGCTACCGATCTTCCTCTCTCCAACAATGGCGCTTAAGGCTTCTTAGATCCTCTTTCATTTCCTCCTCCTTGAAAACACCCACCTCCGCCCATAACTGTATAATTATTTGCAATCTATGTACATAGGATAGCCATAGAAGGCTCCGTAAGGGGTATTAATTTGTTTGACCAGTGAGGCATGAAGTTGAAAAAGGATTATTTTTCTTGTTGATGAATCCTCGAACCCAATCCAAAAGGCCAGCTCCGATCCGTTAGCTATGACCCGTCACCTAAAACGCAAATACCCCAGATATATCCGGGGGGAACAGCTCCGATGGTAAAGTTAGTCTACTGTTGTCTCTTCAATGAACAGTGAATAATCCATAAATAAATGACACACCTTCTTATTTATACCTCTCAATACCTAATTAGGGCTGCCTATCTCCTACGTCTTCTTTTTTACTATGAGGCCAACTAAGCCTTCTTAGCGCCATGCCTTAGTGGGCTGCCGTTGGTTCTTCCTTTGCATTGAGTTGGGAGCCTAATAACATTTCAGCCTAGTTCTCCATTAAGAACCCCCAGAAAAGCCAAGTGACATGCTATCGAGGCACCGTGCTATCAAATGGCCTTATCGAGCTTTAGCTTGTCTTCGATAAGTTCCGCATCGTAGTCACGAGGCTTCAATGACAGCCAATCACTTGGTTTTCTTCAAGTGGTTTTTTCCTCTTCTATATTTTGTCTTTGAATCCTAAAGGTCGCGCATGAATAAGGGAGAGCGGGAAATCCGAGTACGTGTGGGCATTTCTTTTCCCAACTCTCCACACCGTGTTAGAATTCTCGTCTTTCTATGCAATTATTATTCCACCGCCGCTTCTCTTTCCCTTTTATTCTCTTCCAAACCATAATTTTTCTCATTTAACTTCTTTCTTTCTTGTAGGTAGAGTTATATTTTGCAGATACTTATTCTCAAGTTCCAACTCTATCCAGTTCTCATATTCACCCTTCCTTTTACGAGTAAGTTCTCCTTGCCATGACCTCTTCTACCTTCAATCATAATTCCATGTTTGCCAGTTCTTCTTCTCCTCAATCCTTTCCCAAATCTCTTTCTTCCTCCAATTCTGGAAGTAGAATTGGGCCTAAGGGAAGTTCCTCAGAGAGGACTCTTTAAACGGAAATCGGATCTCGCCTTGTGCACAACACTTTCGAATCTAACAAGATTAAGGCCAACTTCGATGACTCAGTGATATAAATCTCCTTGCGAAGACTCACGATTTGCAGAATTAATATCTTTTATCTAGTGAAGGGATCTGCAAACCCTCACTGTCTCTCACGAAATTCAGGTGTCTAGCCCTCGGGGTACGCCTAATCTTGACTTGCTCTGTAACTAGCCCTCATGATCATATTACAAGGTTTATTGATACTTAACTAGTCCTCAGGGTTAAGAAACAATGGAATATCTTGCAAGAAAAGAGTATGAACTCTAAAGATTGTATTTTGATTGATAAAAGTGGTGTGAAATTCGTCTAAAGGCCTCACCTATTTATAGGGTTACAATCTTGCCCCAAACCCTAATTACAACTGGAAACTGAATTGACATATGACAACTTTAAGAAGCTAAAACCATATTTAACTAAAATACCTAAAATAAATGGTAATATAAGGTAATCTAGTTGAATTCTTCAAGAAGTAACCTTGAAGAATATTACCTTATCTAATCTTACCAAATCTAATTCTAATCAGAATAAAACTGAATATACTAAACTCTAATGGACTTTATTTTTGAACTTTGGCTCTTCAAAGCCCACATGGCCGAGCTATCAATCCAATAAACCCAAAATGACATAATTTTAAAATATTTTACAGTGGTCACACTACCTCATTAAAAAACCCCGCGGGAAAAAAAGGATAGTGTTCTTCATGATGTCTCTAGTTCTTCGACAGTCTTGAATAATAATCCAAGATGTCGATGATGAATCTTTCTTTAGTTCTTCATCATAAAGGCGATCAATCAAAGCATTTAAAGCAGCATCCCTAAGCTTAGTCCTTGACCTAGTCATAGGTCCCTCCATGTCACTTAGAGGATCCCGAACATATCCTTTAAATGTTTGATCAAGTCGTGGAATGTCTTCATTTATGATGGTAGTCATCTTGGCATCTCCATCATTCCCTCCATGGTCTAAAGGTTTCGCCCTCGAAACTGAATCATTTTCAAGGGTAAAAGGAGATAAATCAGCAACATTGAAGGTTGCACTAACACCATAATGATCTGGTAACTCAATCTTGCAAGCATTGTCGCTCATACAATCAAACACTTTAAAAGGACCATCTCCACATGGACTCAACTTAGATTTCCGAGCATTTGAAAATCTCTCTTTCCACAGATGAACCCAAACATAATCTCCCACGTTGAAACCTCATCAACTTGCGGCTTTGATTAGCTTTATCAACATTCTGTGCATTTGTCCATTCAATTTTCATGCGCACCTTCTCATGGATTTTCTTCACAAAATCAGCTTTCTTTTCTCCATCAAGATTTTTAACCTGTTTAAAATTCAAAGGAAGTAAGTCATGAGGCGTATTAGGTAAAAACCCATAAACAATCTCAAATAGAGAGAAAGAGGTAGTAGAATGAATAGTGCGATTGTAAGCAAACTCTGCAATGGGAATGCATTTTTCCTAATTCTATAAGTTCTTTTGAACTAGTGCACGCAGGAGAGCCCTTAGGGTTCGATTGGTCACTTTTATTTGTCCATCAGTTTGAGGATGACTGGCAGTCGAAAATAGCAACTTTGTCTCTAACTTGGGCCACAAGGTATTCCAAAAGTAGGATAAAAATTTAACATTGCGATCAGAGACAATGGACGCAGGAATTCCATGTAACCGAACTACGTCCTTCAAAAATTGATCTGCAACATGCTTTGCATCATCTGTTTTCCCACAAGGAATAAAATGTTCCATTTTCAAAAATCTATCCACGACCACAAAGATAGAATCATTACCTGACTGAGAACGTGGTAAACCTAGGACAAAATCCATAGAAATATCAACCCAAGGATGTATACGAACAGGTAATGGAGTATAAAGACCATGAGGCTTAGTTTTATACTTAGCCTTCAAGTAATCAAGACAATTCCTACAAACCCTGTCAATAGCAAGTGCTATTTTTGGCCAATAGAAGTGTTTCTCGCAACAAATTATAAGTTTTAAATACACCAAAATGTCCTATTAAACCACCTAAATGAGCTTCTATAACAACTAATTCACGCATAGAACATTGAGGAATACATAACCTATTATTCAGGAACAAAAATCCATCATGCCGAAAAAACTTCTCATAAGCACCATTTTCGCATGCAACATAAATAGATGAAAAATCAGATGCAGTCGCATATAAATCTCAAACGAATGAAAACCCTAACATAATGCATTCCAATCGTGTAAGTAAAACATGTCTACGACTCAAAGCATCAGCAACAACATTTTATTTACCCTTTTTGTAACGCAGCAGATGTGGAAAAGTTCAATGATACTAGACCATTTAGAATGACACTTTTTCAACTTCATCTAACTTTTCAAGTATTTCAAGGATTCATGATCACTATGAATGAAAAATTCTTTATGAAATAAATAATGTTTCCAAGTTTCTAATGCACGCACAATGGCATAAAATTCTTTATCATACACAAGATAGTTTAGAGCACCACCCTTTAGCTTTTCACTGAAATGAGCTATAGGTCGATTCTCTTGCATCAAAAAAGCACCAATACCAATACCAGAAGCATCACAATGAATCTCAAAAGAACCATTAAAATTAGGTAAACCAATAATAGGAGCATTACATAATCGTACTTTCAATTCAATAAATGCATTCTCTTGACTGTCAGTCCAAGCAAATTTTACATCCTTTTTAACTAGTTCATTTAGAGGTGTATCAATAGATGACAAATCACGCACAAAACATCTTTAAAAACTAGCTAAACCATGAAAAGAACATGCCTGTTTGGCATTAATAGGTCTCGGCCAGGTCTTAATGGCCTCAAGTTTGGTTTCCTCGACTTTTATGTCCTTAGAGACCAAAAAACTGAGAAACACCACTTCTGAAGCGTAAAATGTGCACTTCTTGATGTTCGCATACAAACAAGACTCACGGAGTGCAACAAGAACCATTTTAACGTGCTCAATATGTTCATCAATCGACTTAGAATAAATCAATATATCATCAAAAATGACTACAACAAACCGACCAATAAACTTTCTTAAGACATGAGTCATCAACCGCATAAAAGAACTAGGTTAATTAGTTTAACCGAAAGGCATAACAATTCATTCATACAGCCTGAACTTAGTCTTAAATGCAATTTTCCATTCATCCCCCTCATTAATTCAAATCTGATAATAACCTTGAGTCAAATCAATTTTAGTATAAATCACATATCCATGCAAATCTTCAAGCATATCATCTAACCTAGGGATATGATGGCGATACTTAATGGTAATCTTGTTAATAGCACGAAAATCAATGTACATACGCCAAGTTTTATCTTTCTTAGGAACTTAAATGTCATGCACATAACAAGGGGATAAGGATTCTCGTACATAACCATTTTTGAAGTAACTCCTCGACTTGTCAATATAGTTCCTTTATCTCCTCAGGTTTTCTTTATAGACTGGATGATTTGGGATAACCGAGCCTAGAATCAAGTCAATCTGGTGTTCAATACCACACATGGGTGGTAAACCCGCAGGTAAGGCTTCCAGAAAGACATCCTCAAATTCCTGTAACATCTGAGCTAACCGTGGACGAACATGCATAGGAATATCATCACTGGAAAAGTAGCTCTCTTTAAAATGCATATAAGCAAATAAGAATGAATAGAAAAAGCAAGATTCACATCCCTAATAGATGCATAAAACGATCTACCAGAATCATTAGGAAGTTCATGTCTCATCATGTAAATTGATGGCAAAGGACTAAGATGTGAAGATAGGATTTTACGCGACTTATCAGAATCGTTCTTAGACTTACCTGGCTTACCTGGGACGGCCTCCCTTGATATTTGGTAGAAATTATCAAGGTTTTTGCCTCCATGTTTCTCCTTGTGGCCGATCTACTTCAAGCCTGGGCTAGGGTTTTGGTCGTTCATTTGCACATTAGTCGCAAACTTCTCTTTGTCGACTCTCATGCGTCTCTCTGACTCTAAAACTTTCACTAGAGATAATGGAACAAAATTATACCTTGTACTACCCTTAATCACAGTAACTTTGTTAGTGTAACCATCATGCATATATTTACGATCAAATTGCCAAGGTCTCTCTGACAAAATATGGCTAGCTTTCATAGGTATAACATCTCATAAGATAGAATTATGGTATTTTCCAATCTTAAAGTTAATCATGCATTATTTGTTAACCCTAATTTCACCACTACCTTTTAACCAAATAAGTTTATATGGTGATGGATGAGTAGTCACACACAAAGACAATGATTTAACAAGAAGATTAGACACAATATTAGCACAAGAACCACCATCAATAATTAGTAAACAATTCTTATCTTTCACAAGGCAACAGGTATGGAAAATGTTCATCCTTTGTACCTGTGTTTAGGCCATTTGAGAGTTTAGAACTCTTAATGATACGAAGTTACCTTGTGTTTCCGAACCTTGTTCATCATGATCATTTATGATGATCTCTTCATCTACCTGTTCTTCACCACTTTCATACAATGGTGGACATATCAGCATATTCATCTTCTTCATCTCCTTCCTCAGTTTTGGTCAACACTCGTGCATCAGGACAGTTATTGCAGACATGTCCTCTTTCTTTACAATGAAAACAAGTAAGAGAGTTAACAAAAAACGAATTTGATGAAGAAGTAGTGGACTTACCTGGAATTGTTTAAACCTGTTAGGTTGGTGGTACCACCCTCCTCTCACTAGGATTATAAGTCAAATTTGAATAAGTCTGAACCGATCCTCCTCCTCCCATGGGTGTGCCCCTACTGCAGCCATAACTAGAGTTTCCAGAGTCAAACCCTGGTCGTTAACTGGGACTGGGCTGTGGCCTCCTTGGTCGCAGGGTACTCTCAACCAACCTTGCTTTCACCAATAAATTATTCGTAGATATGTGATGTTGAAGCTTGACTGGTGCTTGAAGGTTTTCACGCAAGCTTTCAATGAATCGATTTTTGATGAATGCATCATCTTCTTCATTCCAACCCTTCTCATGGTCAACTCAAGATCTTGCTAGTATTCATCAACTGTGCATTTTCCTTTCTTCATGTTGGACATATAAGAATGTTGTTCCATCAAGTAAGTAGGCGGAACATGATATTGGCAAAGCTCGGATCTCAATCTCTCCCAAGTGAAGATAGGTTTCTTTCTGGAAAGATATCGTGACTCCTTTTTATTTTTCCACCATTCATCCACATAGTGAGTGAAAAAATACTGCGCCACTTTGACTGTTTCCTTCTCCCAATAATTGTTGAGATAAAAAAGATTCTCAATCCGTCACTCCCAATCAAGGTATTTCACTGGATTGTGTTGACCATCAAATCGAGAGATGTCCTATTTCAAACCCTTGATGTCTTGAGCTTCATCAGAACCCAACTCAGATTTCAAATTACTCTTCACGCTCCTTTGTGAATGAGGTTTATTGTGGCGATGTCTTCTAGAAGACCCTCGGTGTGATACCAACTAATATGAATCTCCTTGCGAAGACTCACGATTTGCGGAATTAATATCTTATGTCTAGTGAGGGGATCTGCATACCCTCACCGTCTCTCATGAAATTCAGGTGTCTAGCCCTCGGGGTACGCCTAATCTCGACTTGCTCTGTAACTAGCCCTCGGTATCAGATTACAAGGTTTATTGATACTTAACTAGTTCTCGAGGTTAAGAAACAATGGAATAGCTTTCAAGCAAAGAGTATGAACTCAAAATTTTGTATTTTGATTGATAAAAGTGGTGTGAAATTCTTCCAAAGGCCTCCCCTATTTATAGGGTTACAATCTTGCTCCAAACCCTAATCACAACTAGAAACTGAATTGACTTATGTCAGCTTTAAGAAGCTAAAACCATATTTAACAAAAATACCTAAAATAAATGGTAATATAAGGTTATCTAGTTGAATTATTCAAGAAGTAACCTTGAAGAATATTACCTCATCTAATGTTTCCTAATCTAATTCTAATGAGAATAAAACTGAATATACTAAACTCTAATGGACTGTATTTTCAAAATTTGGCTCTTCAAAGCCCACATGATCGAGCTATCAGTCCAATAAACCCAAAATGACATAATTTTACAATATTTTACAGTGACAACACTACCTCATTAAAAAACCTAGTGGGAAAAAGAGTGTAGTGTTCTTCATGATGTATTCAGTTCTTTGACAGTCTTGAGCATTAAATCCAAAATGTCGATGATGACTCCTTATTCAATTCTTCATCATAAAGAATATTTAACAAAGCATTTAAAGAAGTATTCCTAAGCATAGTTCTTGGCCTATTCATATGTCCCGCCATGTCACTTAGAGGATCCTGAACATATCCTTTAAATGTTTGATCAAGTTGTGAAATGTATTCATTTATGGTGGTGGTTGTCTTGGCATCTTAATCAATCAGTAATGAGTTATCTGGGAATGGGTTTTTCTGAATTTGACCATCTTGCGGCGAGTGGAGAGCGGGGGTCGGTAGTACTCTCCCTGGATAAAGTTGCAGGTGATGACCTAACTAATCAATTGAGCCTGCATTCCTATATGCCCCCTAGGGATAGCAAGGCGAAGAATATTATATCCTACGCCCCCTAAAGGAGGAAATTCATTGTCCACAAGCGTCATACTACGGCTAACCCATCAAGCGAGGAAAGCTTGGATTTAGAGTATATTGATGAGTTAGGAAAGATAATTGATGAGATCTCCCTTTACCAACGAGTTACCTTAGATGCTAAGCTTAGGGTTGTAGAAGAAGATGAATCCCCCCCAACTCTACCCGTAGGAAGATCGATCACTTATGAACATCACCTCCGGTCTGGTTTGTGTTTTCCTTTTCCCCCTCTCCAGGTTGACTTAATGGAAGAGTTCAAGGTTAATCTGGGTCAATTTTTTCTGAATGTGATTGTTATAATAATGGATTTAATGGTTCGATGCAAGGAAGTTGGGGTTGTCTCTCGTTATGAGTTGTTTTGTGTTTTGTACACATTGTGCTCCAATAAGACTGGCGATGCTCGGTTCATTATTCCCCTCTCCAATAACAAGGTATGGCAATAAAAGGCATTTACCTTTGACTATTTTGGGGCTTATTGAACCCCTCGATGAAATTCTAAGGTGAACTTTAAGGTCAGGAAGAGGAATGGACATTCAATCCCAGACCATATACACAAAGATGTGGCGCTCCTAGGGTGGCCCGATGCTATGGATACCAAGCTCCACCATCTTAAGGTAAAAGAAGCAAAGTTCATTTCTTAGCCACAACGGTTATATGAGGAGATCTATGCCTCGATGACCCATCGAAACCTTGACCAATCGACCCCCAAAAATTTTAAACCTATTGCTTGTTCTGAGATTCATAGGAAAAGAGTTGTGGAACTGTCCTCCCATTCACAGGATGATTCAGAGGAAGTGGAAATATCTACTTTGGATGCCTCAGAAGGTTTTCGGGGCTAGAACCTTTTAAAATTTTATGTTTTGACTTTATTATTGAGATGCCTAATCTACCTCTTGTTGCAGTGGAAAACATGGACATCCTCAATGAACTCTGAGAAAGTCTTGTTGCAGTGGAAAACATGGACATCCTCAATGAACTCTGCAAAAGTCTTGTTGGGACTATGAAGCTGACCACCAACCTCTCGATGAGAGCTACCGAGACTTCACTTGTCGAGGAGGAGGACCACTTGAAAGGTTCAGATAAAAAGACCAAGAAGAAAAAGTATGAACACTTCTTTTATCGAGGGAGGGCACCCTCATGCAACATCCTAAACCTATCCAAGTCCTTTGGGTTCCTAGGAGAGGCTGAAGGGGACCCTTCTATAAGTTCTCATAACCTTCGTTCAATAATCTTATGAGACTTTATGATATGAATCTCCTTGATAACACTCACGATTGTGGAATTAATATCTTTGATCTAGTGAAGGGATCTGCAAACCCTCACTATCTCGCACAAAATTCAAAGCCTAGCCCTCGGGGTACACTCAATTTCGACTTGCTCTCTAAGTAGCCCTCAGGATCAGATTACAAGGTTTATTGATACCTAACTAGCCCTCGGGGTTAAGCAACAATGGAAGAAACTCACAAGCAACAAGAGTATGAACTTAAAGGTTTATATTTCTGAATGATGATAGTGGTACAAATCTAAAAAATTCAACCCCTATTTATAGGGTTCAATGTGTTCAAAACCCCCATCCTAATCAAGGCGGGATTTGGTAATTCCTGTCAGAAACTGAATAGAATTATGGCAGCTTTAAGAAGCTAAAACCATATTTAACTAAAATACCTAAAATAAACTATCTATGGCCCAAATTCATCTAGATTACAACTTGAATGAATATTGCCTTATCTAAACTTACCCAAACTAATTCTAATCATAGTAAGACTCAATATTTTTGAAACCCTAATGGACTGGTTTGAAAAAAAGCTCTTCAAAGCCCACATGGCCGAGCTCTAAAGTCTAAGATCCAAAATGAAATAATCTTAAACTATTTTATAGTGATCACACTACCTCATTAAAAACCCAGTGGGAAAAAAGAGTATAGTGTTCTCATGATGTCTTCAGTTCGTCGACAATCTTGAATAATGAATCCAATATGTCGATGGTGACTGCTTCTTCATTTTTTCGTCATAAAGATGATCAATAAAAACATTTAAAGCATCATCTCCAAGCTTAGCCCTTGACCTAGTCATAGGTCCCGCCATATCACTTAGAGGATCCCGAACAAAACCCTTTAATGTTTTATCAAGACGTGGAATGTCTTCATTTATAGTGGTAGTCATCTTGGCATCTCCATCACTTGAGCTGCCCATTTAATGATCTTTTGTGGTATAGGTTCTTGATGCCCCCGAGTCCAGCTAGCGTTTCGCGGGCATTTTCTCGAACCGTGTGCCTTCTTTGATCAAGGGTCCCCTCGAGGCAATTGTCGAGGCAGTTAGGAGAGAGGAGCACTCCAAGCTCGAGGAGTAACGTGCTAAACTCGAGGAGAAGTGTGCAGAGCTACAGGCGGAATGGAAGAAGTCGAAAGAAAAAGAGAGGAGGTTGTGGAAGAAATGCCAACCAAAAAGTCAACACGCCCTATTTGTGTGTTTCGCCAAAAAACTGATGGCAAACTCTACAACCTCTTCATTGAGCTTTTGAAGTCCTCAAAATGGATGGGCCAGAACGAACTGGTTGAACACCTAATCCCTCTACTCCCGGCTTAGCACACTAAGGTACTTCAAAAGTTTGCTGATGATAAGGCCGATGGGCAAGTCTCATCTCGATGACTTGGGGGCGTTCACTTCAAGTTGCTCAATTTCATCAAGGGATCAAAGAAGTTATTTACTGCCGAGGAGCTCTACGTCATCGATCCCAAAGATCCAAGCAAGCCTGGCAAGAATCCGCAACCTTCTGGCTTCTCGAAGATTAAGGATGAGCCCTCTTCGACCATTCAAGAGAAGGCTAATGAGACCACCCCCACTGAGAAAACTAGTATAGCTCACAACGATATATGAACGCTTTTCCTCTTGGTTTTACTCATTTGAATCAAGAAATTAATTTAACTTTAAAACTTTAATTATCCTTATATTTTACCGTAGTGCTTGCCCTTGGAAAATAAGTTGAAGATAACTAAACAGGAATTGGTTGGGGTTAGAGCTGCGCTATCAAAGGCTTGCAATGAACTAAACCATCTTACCTGGGATTTATCTGCCGCTTATAAAGAGCTACAATCTTTGCGTGACAACAACCAACCCTCAATTTAGAGACTTCTCGAAGAAGCAAAGAATAGCTCCCCTGGAAAGTCTGTTGTGGCCCTTGCCGTCATTGAAGAATATTATAAACCTAAAGAGATGCTACACATGGAGGTCCTTCACAAAATGATGAAATAATATCCGACTCTAGCACATTGTCTCATTGATGCTAGGTTGCTTCGTCTCTTAAGTCAAAGGAAAAGCATCGAATGTTACCAGCAAGAAATTTTGGAACATATAGCCAAGATCAACCAGATGACTTCACGAAACTCTGCTCTCGAAATGGAAATATCCCAACTCTAGAAGGTTATCAAAGACAATGCTTAACTCTACAAGGATCTGACAACCTAGAATTCTCAGCTTCAGGCCCAAGTGACTGAACAAAACTCCGCCCTTGTAGACTACTCGGATAGTCTTCGGACGTATGGTCTATCCCATGGTATCCTCGATTTGGGTCTTATCAACGATATTCCAATGTTTCTTTATAGAATTGAGATGTCTATGATGAATCAAGATTTGTGATACTAAAAACATAGCAATATCTGACTCCATCCACGAGTGCCTTTCCCGGGTTCGTCCTTTAACTGCTAAAAGCCAAGTGGCTCAGAAAAGGTTTTCCAAGAAGAGATCTAGAGTCGTTAGAACCAAGAATACTTTTAGCGCTAAGAAATTACTTCTCCAGGAGTCAGGTGCTACTAATGAAGCTTACCCTTCTTCCATGAGGGATGCTACCTCAAGATCGAACATCGTGGCAAAGGGTCCAAAAGCCACAAAGGGACCGAATGTCAGTGTTAGCACGTGATCTCGGAAAAGCAATGCTTCCCCTGCTCCTATGGTTCTATCGGAACTGGTTTGCCTATTCAAGGTTACAACAATGGGGATGCTTCATATACAGGGGACTTAATCCCACGTCAAAGGTGTACCCCTCGAGCCCTCGAGTTCACTGAAGGTGAAGCCAATCGTCTAATCAAGACTGCTACAGGTATTAAACCTGAGATAATTCAATGGTCCAAGTGAATGTAATATGTAGTTTGTGCATGTAGTTTAGGATTTAAATGTAATATCTATCAATGAAACAATGGTTCCAATGGTTTGTTACTCGTAGCTCAAGAAAACAAATGCTGATGCATTTTAGTTCTATTAAATAGACACATGTTTTGTATTGGTCCAAATATTTTATCGAACTGAACTTGATCACATCATAAGGATCCTAAAAAACTTGGTCTTATCGACACAAGGAGAGTATTTAACTTTTCCTAGATCAGCGCATGAGTTTTCTCGACTTGGTATTATTGATGTAAAAAATTATCAAACTTAGTCTTATCAGCAGAAGTGAATTCGCTCAACTTGGTCTTATCGATACAAGGAGGTTATCGAACTTAGCTTTATTAGTGCAAGTGAATTCATTCAACTTGGTCTTATCGACACAAGGAGGTTATCAAACTTGGCCTTAGTGGCACAAGCAAATTTATTTGACTTGGTTTTATCGACACAAGGAGATTATTAAAATTGGCCTTATCGGCACGAGCAAATTCATTCGACTTAGTCTTATCGACACAAGGAGATTGGAAATATAAGCATGACGGTGATTTCATTGAATGCACTCCTATCAAAATCATAAAATCTGATGGTACATCTCAAAACTGGTGACAATGACAAAGGTTGGCAACATTCCACCTTCGAGGTACCTGTTTTCCATCCAACTCCTCTAAGACATAGCTTCCTTCTGGGTGTGCCTCCTCCGCCAAGTTTAGGTCCATGCGTTGATTGTCATTTTTTCCCCTCCATTGCTTGACATTACCCTTAGGCTCAGCAAAATGATTTCCGCTGGAATTACAACTTTAGTGCCGTAGACTAGGTTGTACGGAGTCTCGCCAGTGGCTCTGGATGGAGTTGTCCGATGTGACCATAACACACTCGGAAGTTTGTTCACCTTATTTCCAGCTACTCCTTCAAGCCTCTTCTTGATTCCATTGACAAGGATCCGATTAGTAACCTCAACTTGGTCATTTGCTTGTGGGTGTTAGACTGCCGTTAACTTCGAATGGATCTTGAACTCCTTGCATCAACTCTTGAAAGGATCGTTAGCGAATTACATGCCATCATCGGACACAATAACCCTTGGAATTCCAAGCCTACAAATGATATTCTTCCAATAAAAGAAGACCACCAACTTCCTTTTTATATTTGTTAGTGTCTCGGCTTTGACCCACTTAGTGAAATAATCAACAGCAACAAGCAGGTACTTAAGCCTGCTGGTGCTTCTAGGAATGGGCCCACCAAGTTTATTCCCCATTTGTCGAACGGCCAAGTGTTGTGCATGCTGATAATTTCTATTTGGGGCACATGGATCATTGGCGCATGTCTCTGGCATTGGAAATAAGCTTGGATGTATCGGTTTGCCTCTTCGAACATAGTTGGCCAATACTATCTTGCCAGAATCATCTTCATAGCCACTGAACGAGCTCCCTTATGGCTGCCACATATTCCTTCATGAATTTCTTTGATCAAGTAATTTGCATCATAGGGTGCCAAACATCAAAGTATGGGTTGTAAGTAACCCCTGCGATACAAGTGGCCATCCTGTATTACGTACCTTGGCGCCGTGAGGCGAATATTTCCAGCTTGAGAAGGTTCGATGGGAAGGACACCCTCCTAAAAATACTTGATGATAGGAGTCATCCAAGTGTTTGCTTTGGCGATTTCCATCATGGTTGGCCCCATCGATGCTGCGACAGTTTAGCTCTTCAAACGAGATTCGTTTCTAGAACAACCCTCATAAGTCTGAAGAAGCCAACTTGCTAAGGGCGTCCACCTTCTAGTTTTTCTCTATGGGTATTAGTGTTAAGGTGGACGATCAAAAACAACTCAACATGGGCTTGATCAACTCTAAGTACCGTTGCAGGTTGGGCTCCCTGGCTTTGTACTCTCCTTTGACCTGCTGCACCACAGTCTGTGAGTCACTAAACGCATCCATGCTTTCTACTTTAATCTTCTTAGCCAAACAAAGTCCTGTAATAAAGGCCTTGTATTCATCCCCATTGTTTGTGGCCCAAAATTTAAAGTTTAAGGCATATGAATAGTCTACGCCACCGGGGCTAGTAAGAAGCACCCATGCTCCACTACTTCCTAAATGTGAAGATCCATCAATGAATAGTTTCCATGAATCACACTTCTCAGTGTCTTTATTTACTTCGATCACTTTTGTCGTCTCCACGATAAAGTCTATAAGAGCCTGACCCTTGATCGAAGTCTTAGGTTGAAACTGGATATCATGTTCACCCAATTCCACGGTCCATTTCATCATCCTTCCTAAAGCTTCAGGTTTAAGAAGTACCCGCCTGATGGGAAAACTTGTCAAAACCACTAAGGTGTGACCCTGAAAATAAAAGTGCAATCATCGAGAAGCGTGGACCACCGCTTAAATCAATCTCTCAAGGGAAGTGTACTGCATCTCAGGGCCCTGCAATGCCTGACTAACAAAGTATACTAGGTGTTTTTGCTTCTCTCTCTCCTTGACCAATACTTACCGCTTGGGTTGATGTTGAAATATAAAGGTATAACACCTCTCCTTGGTAAGGTTTCACGAATGTTGGTATGGTCTGAATATGTTCTTTCATAGCCATGAATGTCTTTTCACAATCCTCTGTCCACTCACACTTTTTGGCTCTCCTGAATACATTGAAGAAAGGTAAGTGCTTCTCAACCCTCGTCGATAGGAAATGACTCAATGCCGCTAGACAGCCCCATTAACCTTTGAACCTCTTTCACTGACTTTGGAATCTTCATGTTTATCAAAGCCTCTACCTTTTCATGGCTCACCTAGATTCCCCTCTCAAACACCATGAAACTCAGGAACTTGCCAGCCCATACTCCGATAACACATTTAGCAAGATTTAGTTTCAGGTTGGCCCTTAGCAACTCAACGAATATCTCATTCAAATCCTCCAGAAACTTATCGTAACATCTGCTTTTTATCACCATATCATCTACATAGACTTCCAAATTTCTCCCGATCTGATTTCTGAACAACCTGTCAAATAACCTCGGGTAGGTTGCCCCAGCATTCTTTAAACCAAACGGCATATTTTTTAAACAAATTGTTCTAGCTCTGTTGTGAATGATGTCTTTGCCTTAAATTATTTTTATATTAGTATCTGATGATCACCATTGTGTGCGTCAAAAGAGGCTAGGATCTGGTATTCGGCTATTGCTTCCATGAGCCTGTCTATCGAAGGGAGGGGATAACTATCTTTTGGAAAACACTTGTTTAAGTTAGTGAAATCGATACACATGCGACAAGCACCATCATGTTTTGGAACCATCACCGGGTTAGCGAGCCATTCTGGATAAAACACCTCTTCGATAACATCATCTTCGAGGTGTTTTTCCACATCTAACCGTATCGCCTCAGCCCTTTCTGGCACGAACATTCTCTTGTTTTGCTTGATGGGTTTTATCAAAGGGTTTATATTTAGTCTATGGATGGCTAGTTCAGTAGGCACCCATGCAACGTTTGTAGTATCCCAAGAGAACACGTCCGAGTATTTGTCGAGCAAGGTCTTTCACCGGCCTCTTACCACTTTTAGCATCATCTTGCCCACCACAATAACACCCAAACCTTGAACTGGGATCTGTTCCGTATAAGCTAGTCCTGTCTCTCCATGTATCGACAACACATTTTTCTTTGCTCCTTTCATCGCTGCTAAGTTGCAGGTTCTTGCTCACCTGTGGGTCAAAACCTTTTGAGATGGCTCACTTGTGGGTGCCTCGAATCAGCCTTCATCACGGTGTTTGAGGAACCATATCATGTAACTCCGTTAATAACATTCACCACTCTACAAATGACCAGTTCGTTGTTCTGGGGGTTTCCTGCAGGTGGGTTTCAATACGACTCTTGCTGGTGCTCTTGTTGAACCAGCTGAGGAGCGCGATCAACTCTGGAAGGAGGTTGAGCATTTCTCCTGAATGGTCTTCGGTCTCCATATTCATTCCTATGCCTCAACGGCCCCTCTTGGGGGGTGTAACAGACAAAAGTTAGCCTCTCTGAGGAGGCTCTCCCTTTCATACCAATCAATTTCCATTCCAAGGTGACTGCAGTCGTTCATATAGTGACCGAAGTCCTTGTGATGGTTGCAAAATTTTTTGGTGGCCCTTCTCATTGCTACAGCCTCATCCGACCCGTTTAATGGTGGGGAGCACAAAAAACCCTATGAATACTCCAAATATCTGCCGGTGAACGTCGCATGGGTGCATATTTGTTAAATCTCCCCCTCGAAGGTTCCACCTGCCTTTTTCCCTGATCGCTAGGTTTCAACTGCTTAGCCATCATTCCTTACCTTTTATTTCTGGTTGCCTCCTCCACCTTTGAGTGTTACTTCACTATCTCTTAGAGCTGTTAGAGGGTTTTGGGGATTTTTTTCGTAAACTTTCTATATAGCTCCAAGTCTTCATCCCTATCAAGTACCCCTGAATCACCTCATTCTCTGTCCCTTTGATCACTCCTAGGCTCTCGTCAACATATCTATGATAGAATGTCGCCGTTGACTCTCCCAGTCTTTACTTTGTTTGGTACAGCTCAGTCAGCATCTTCGTAAACATCTTCTGGAAATAGTGGCTTAACAATGCTTGGTTGAAGTCTTGATAAGACTGCAATGATCCTCTGGGAAATTTGTGGAACCACTCACGCACCTTTCCTCGGAGGTAGCTGGCCACGAGCTTACAAGTTATCTTCTCATCGAAATACCTTGAGTTCATCAAACTTAGCAAGGTCTAAATGAACTCGCGAGGTTCGGAGTCTTCTCCATAAGTTAGAAGCTCTTCTGGTGGCTTTGTGTCCCCTGGCCAACAACGCCTGGTTATCTTTTCATCGAAATAGGACCCTGTAGGCTGTCCCAACAGTCCTATCAACCTGTCTAACTCCTTTCCAAGCATATCTCCTGTTTCTTCAACCCGCATCTCCTTGTTCCAGTTCTGATTTTGATGATCTCCCAATTGCAGAACATATGCGGGTGCTGTTATCTTCCCTAGAAAGGTCCCCGCTCCAGCATATCCTGGGTAACTAACGAGATAACCCTCTGATTGTAATAATCATACCTGCATGGCAAGTCATGAATTGGTTCTTCCTATCCTCGAAGCTTGTGAACTATGACCTTGAATATTGACCAAGAACTCCTTCTGGGAATAAAGGTTGTGGTCGGGGGTCGGGCAGCTTCATGATGTCCAAAATAGGGGGCTCCCATAATTTGGCTTGCCAGGGGGTAGAGCTCTCACTTGCTTCCAAGTTCGCGAAGGTGCCCCTGTTCCTAATGAACTTGGAGCTACCACTGGGAGAACCACCTGGTATCCCACTGCTATTAGTACCTACGAGATCTACTCCAATCCCACCTGCTGGCTCGTCACAGCATTTCGATTCTCCCAAATCATCCTTTCGTACGCTTCCATATAAGAATCTCTAGATAATTTTGTGAAATGGTCATCAGCACCTCTTGGCACAAAGTAAGGTTCAATCACCAGGATATCCACCATGGGCTCAATAGCCACCTCCATATCTCTTGAAGCCACACCAACCGCGCGTAGACCTTTGGTCAGAGTCACCAGACTAGGTCTCGTTGATACCTCCACTGGATCTAACCCCACATCTTGCACTCCTGTGGGCAACAACCATCTTCCTTCAACACACAAACTGTACTTTGTCTTCTACTCCTTTTCTCCTCAGCTGCTCACTCCTCTAAAAATTAGCCATGGAGGTGGACATACACCAATAGATCTAGATATGAATTCTAATCGGGTCTCACTGGGCGTGCCAACTTGATGAATCCTCGAACCCGATCCAAAAGCCCAACTTTGATCCATCAGGTATGACTTATCACCTGCAAGGCAAAGTTCCCAAAGATATCCGGGGGGGGGGTGCTCTGATGGTAAAGTTAGTCTACGACCATCTCTTCAATAAACAATGAATAATCCATAAATAAATAACATACCTTCTTATTTATACATCTCAAAACCTAATTAGGGTTTCCTATTTCCTAAGTCTTCTTTCTTACTACAATGCCCACAAAGCCTTCTTAGCGCCATGCCTTAGTGGGCTTCCTTTGGTTCTTCCTTAGCATTGGGCTGGCAGCCTAATAACATTTTGGCCTAGTTCTCTATCACTCGTTACTAGCTCCTTTCTTCTCTATGGACCATATTGATAATTTCTTGAACAATTATGGGTATTTATGTGTTTAATAATGCAACCTCGAATTGCACTGCGATAGGCTGCCATTGGCCTCTCAAGTTAGGAAGCAATATCATGCTTGCGTAGAATAGGAGAACCAGTTTAGGGCTTCAATTCTAGCACCACAATGGTGCTAGGTGTTTTCATTGGTGGAGCGTTAGTAGTTCTTGGGAGGGAGAGGCGATGGCTTCGGCGGAACAGCAGTGGCAGTTCTGAACTTCCGATGTGTTTGAAGGCGGAAGTAAGGGTGTGTGAAGAAGGGATGTGGTGGGGTGAGTGTTCAATGGGAAGGGAATCAAAGATAATCTGAGTTCTGAGAAGCCCTGAAGCCCCATTGCCGAGGAGGAGGATCGGTGACGTCGGGTCAATAACGAATGTGGAATAAGGCGGGCCAAATAGTTTATATTGTTAGTATTATTCCCATCCCCTCAAATTTTTTCTTTTTTTTTTAATAAAATCACCCGAAGGTGGGGGTACTATATTAGAGGTTCCCCATTCCTCAAATGAAGTATTAGTACAAATGTAGATCAAAGTTTTCGATGAGGCAACAGAATTGCCCTCCAAAAGTCCTACTAATCCTATATCGAGATCTTATGTTGTGAACAAAAATATCCTAACAAAAGATATTGGTGAAGTTGCGATCCGGAGGTGAAAATCTCCACCCCTCGTGTTAATTAACACCTCCGGCCAGGCAACATCTATACCCTAAATTGATTAGAGAAGCAGTGGATCAGAATGCAGCAAGCTGATCCGAAGATGAAGAAAGAACAGGAGGGCAGCATCCCAGCAGAACGAGCTACTGTTCCAATGAATGCCAATGGATCTTTGCAAGTGTGAGGAGCAACGGTTGGAAGCCATTTGAGCTGGATCATGTTCTGCAAATAACAGAAAAAAATATATCAGCAGCATCCGTATCTAAGTGAGAAACTAGTGATCTCTAACATGAGGAACATGATCTTTGTCCAACACAATTAGTCCCTTAATGTGCTGAGGAATGTTATGAGACTGGATACTTTGAAGATGACAAGTATGATACCTTGTAGTCGCATTTGCTACCGAGTTACCTTCCCTAAAAACATGATTCAACTTTGCTCCACACATAAGGGCATTAATTTTGAAAGCTAAGTTAAAGAGTTTCCAATTGGCTGAATAGGGGCAGTTTATCATGTTAATTGCTTGCTTACAATCCGTTTCTAAAATGCAGTTCGAATGAATTCCAGGCAAAGCTTGAATAGCCAGTAAAATGGCTTTCATTTCAGCCTCAATCGGAGAATCAGCAGAGATGGACACTGAATATAAGTTAATCAAATCACCACAGCAGTCCCTAACTACTATCCCAGCAGCAGCCTTATCAGAATACCAAGAAGCATCAGTGTTTATTTTAAAAAACCCAACTGGAGGTTTCTCCCACATGACAATTGATATATTAGGCTTAGGTGGAGGTCTAATGAAAGGTATCCACTGATGGAAAGGTAAAGAGATAGAAGAGTGAGTGAAATATGTCCTTGGAGTAGTTAGGAAAGCCAATTTTAATAGGTTGAGAATCTCATTAGATATCAGATCCGAGTCAAGTGGCACATTATCATGTAAAAATCTATTCCTAGCTTTCCAAAGTGACCAACAAATTATGGAAGGTGTTATTTTGCAGATGAAGTGTTTCCAGTGAGGTAGATCTCTGGTATTCCAAAAAATAAAAAATCTCTCAGGAAGAGAATGAGTATCCTGCAGATGAAAATTAACTAACGAAGCCATGTTACCCCAAACAGCTTTAGCAATATGACATGAAATGAAAAAATGTTGTATTGAATCAGAATTTAAACATGCAGGACATTTTGAGGCTAGGCTGAAACCACATTTAATGAGCACCTCATCAAAGGGTAAAAATGATTGCAGCATTTTCCAAGTAAAGATGGATATCTTTTTTTGCAATGCATTATTCCAAATGTGTTTTGAGGCAGGGAAATTACCTGGCATCTGAGTGAGCATTTTGTAGGTAGACTTAGAAGTGAAATTACCTGAAGCTTCAGGCTTCCATACCAGTCTATCTTTCCTACCTGGGACTAAAAATGCTTCCTGGAGAAAAGACACAGTATCAAGGTCCAAAAAAGGCATAATCTGAGGCAATATGATGGACTTATTATGAATGAAATCTGCCACAGTTAAATATGGCATGTCTTGAACTATATGCTCAGGGATAATAGTACCTAAAGACCCCCTAAAACTCTAGTTAGCTACCCAAAAATTACAGGTACCCTCCCCATGAATGATTACTGAGTGTTGCTCTGCAAAGGAATTAATGTGGACAATTCTCTTCCATGTAACAGATTTTCTGTAGGATATAGGAAGAGACCAGATCAGTTTTGACCAAAGGGAGTTGCCTAATTGACTTTTCCACCAAAGTTTAGTTGAACATGTATCAATTATAGCTTGGATTGATCTAAAACCAAGTCCATTCAAGTCAGTTGGAACTGCAATATCTTTCCATTTTCTCCAGATTTTATTATTTCTTCCATGAGATTCTCCCCAAAAAAACCTGGCTAATCTTTTTTCAAAGGTACGAATTATCCCTTTTGGTGGTTTTGTAACTGCCCAAATGTGCTGTGGGAGAGAGTAGAGACAATGTTTAATTAAAACCAGTTTCCCCCCCGCACTTAACCATCTATTCTTCCAACTTTGAAGTTTAGAATCCAGGTTAGCCATTAAAGGTTGAAAGTACCTTTTTAGTGTTCTTCCCCTAAATATTGGACAACCAAGGTATGTAAATGGGAGTGAACCTTTTTTCATTTTTAGAATGGACTTAACCTGAGAGATCTTAATGTTAGAGGCTCTTTTACTCAAGTAGAATTCTGACTTTTCAAAATTAAACTTCTGCCCTGAAGTCACCTCAAAGACATCTAGAAAAGCCTTTATTCTTATGAGATTTAATTTTGATGCCTGCATGAAAATTATGGTATCATCTGCATATAATAGATGAGATATGGCAGATATTGATGCAGGAAATTGGAAATGGGACAGCCTTCCAGTAGAGAAAACATATGAAAGACTCCTTGAAAAAGCTTCAGTAAAAATATTAAAGAGGAAAGGAGAGAGAGGATCACCTTGTTTAATACCTCTAGTAGCTTGGAAAAAACCAACTGGTTTCCCATTAATTAGAATTGAAAATTTTGCTTGTGCTAAATTCTTCATCACTGCATTCAGAAAATTCCCTTGGAAACCAAATTTAACTAAAATCTGCCTAAGAAAATGCCAGTTAACCCTGTCAAAAGCTTTCATTAGGTCCAGTTTCATTATGCAGTTGGGAATTCTGTTTTTCTTATCCAAGAATCTAACCATTTCCTGTAAATATAGTATATTATCAGAGATATCTCTCTTCTTCAAAAAAGAAGATTGGTTAGGAGATATCAAAGAGTCCATATAAGGTTTTAATCTTTCCATGAGGACCTTGGAGCAGATTTTATTAGAGACATTTGATAGACTAATAGGTCTAAAGTCTCCAAACTGACATGGGGTTGTTTTCTTAGGAATCAGTGTAATCCATGTGCTAGATATCCCATTAGGAATATTAGATCCTACAATGAAATCATTAACTGCCTCTAAAAGATCATCCTTAATAAAAGGCCAGCATTTCTTATAAAACTTTGGTGTGAAGCCATCCGGACCAGGGCTACTGTTGCTACTTAAACTCTGAACAACTAATCTTAATTCAGGTTCCAGAATAGGAGAATTCAAAATATGATTATCAGAAACAGTTAAAATCACTGGAATTTGGCTCAGAAAATGAGAGGAGAAGGTATCATCTGTGCCTTGATCTGGTTCAGTTAGTAGATCTGAGTAAAAAGAGATTGCCTCTTTCTGAATATCAGGTTCAGAATTTAGCCATTGACCATCCGAGTTTTTTATTTTATTAATCTGTATCCTAGATTTCTTTTCTTGGACAGTCTTATGAAAAAATTCAGTATTGTTGTCTCCTAATTTATGTCATTTAAGTCCTGCCTTTTGTTTCCAAAATTTTTCTTTTTCCTTTAAAATCTTCTACAAATTAGCTTTTTTCTGATTAAGTTTAACCAGTTCATTTACATTAGGATCATGATCGAAGACAGATTCTTGTATTCTTAAGGCATCTTCAGCTTGTGTAACATTGGCATCAATATTACCAAAAGATTCTCTGTTCCAAGTTTTGATGACTCTTTTAAGCCTAATCAGTTTCAGATAAAATTTAATCATTCCCTTTTCCTGTATAGGCTTTTCCCAAGATTCCTGCATTAAACCTATGAATTCTGATCTTTGGAACCAGGCATTGATGAATCTAAAAGGTTTGGGATATGAGGATGTTAGGTTAGATAACTGAAGGAGGAGAGGTGAGTGATCTGAGGTGTGTCTATTGAGAATCTGGATGGAGGAAGATGGAAATTTGGAGCTCCAGGATAGTGTACAGAGCCCCCTATCTAGCCTCTTGGAAGTGGGATTCCTTAGCCTAGAGTTACACCAGGTGAATAAATTGCCAACTCCATCAATGTTGACAAGAACATTGACCAAATTAAAACCTACTATTACAGGTTATGGGATCATTTTGGAACTAAAACGATAAATTGGGTATGTTTATGATACAAATTTGAAATTTGGGTACCAAACCATGAATTTTTAATAAAAGTGGGTACTGTTTTGAGCATTTGCTCATTCTATTCACACTAACTATAACTATGACTGAAAATAATAAGTAAACTCTAAATATGAAAATTAATTTAATGTTCAATATTAGAACCAACACATTTACATTTTGTGTCGTTAATTTGGCTCATGTTAAGAAAAGTCCATCTCTTAAAAAATGGTGTTTCCATAAATTATGAAAAAACTAAGGTTTAAATTGCAAATTAGAAGAAATGAAGATAAAATTTTTGGGTTGCATTAATTGGGTCATAAACTTATAACTACTGCATGTTTCAAAATAAAAATTTTAATATTACAACTAAAACCTTTTACCTTTCTATTATTCTAATTAAACTCTGTCTTTTCATTAGCCAATAGAAAAACAGTCTTTCCCAACACTTTGCATATTAAGAAAAGGGGAAGAAATTAATAATGGTAATGATAAGAAAAAAAGGGTGAATTGGTTTTACTGTTTATTGGTTCAAGTCATGAAAGGAATCAAATTTTCCTTTAATCTCTTTTTATCTTTTTGGTTTAATTGATCAGAAAGAATAAAGATGATGAAAATTGTTGGCGGTGATCAATGGTGGTCACCATCATCAATATGCTCAGTAGTGGTGTTTATCATCGTTGGTGCTTAATGATCATAGGCACCATCATCAACGGTTACTAGTTATTATAGTTAGCATTAGTGATTGATGGTTGTGGTAGTAGTTGGCACTCATCGGTGAGGTAACTAGTGCTGGTGGTCGGTGATGACGATGTTTATGAACGATCAATGGTGGTTGTCAGCATCGGTGGTTGAGGTGGTGTTTGTTATAGTAAGCGGTTTATGGTGGTGGTCAGTAGTGATGGTGATGGTTGCCGTTGCGTTTGATTAAGGGTGATGGTTGTTTTCGTAGATGGTTGGTGGTGAAGGTTGGTGTCGGCAGTCGGAATGGTAGTAGTGGTCATCGTTAATGGTTGGTTATGGTCCACAGTGTAGGGGGTTTGATGTAATTGTTTTTGGTGCTCAGTGATAGTGGTCGATGGGTGGCAGCAGCGGTAGTGGTGCTTGCATATGTGGTCAAATTTATCAGTAGTTGATGTCAATGGTGGTGATGTCAATGGTGGTGCTAGTCGAGGGTCGTCTTCACCGGTGGTTGATGCATACACTAGTGCAGAAGAAGTGCATAGGCACCGGTAGTTTACCTCATAGCTACCGATATATCAACCCTTTTGAATACTGGTGCTTAAGTATGCCGGCGCTGGAACGTATTTTTCCAGCATTGGTAACATATACATGTGTTGAAATAGAAGAAACACTATGATATTCTACCGATGCATAAAATTTGAAGCTGGTGCAAATAAAAGTGAATTGGCACTAAGATGGGGCACCAGTTGTGTGGTTGGAACTGGTACTAGTAAATAGGTGATCCATAAAAAATTTTGACTAGTGAGAATAAGCTAACCGACTTGAACATGAAACAAAAAAATTAATGTAAAAAAACTGGAAAATTCATAACCACAACCCATGAGTTCATTACATTTGAATATATATAATAACCTATAATTCATGAAAAAAAAACCTAGACCAAAACATTGATTAACAACATCAATCATCATAAAAACTAGAACCTAATCTCCATAAACCCAGAAAGAACATCAACGAACAAGAACTGGAGGTCAAAGACTAGGCTAGGGTGCGGTTGGATTGGTAGTGGTGCTGAGAGCTGATGCGTGGTGGATTTTTTTTGTTGTGGTTGCAACTCCCACTAGCGCCAAGATGGCAGAGACATCAACCAGAGCACAGTGGCGGAGATAGAGACCGAAGTGCACCGACAAAGACAGAGACCGGAGCGCGGGGATGGAAACAACGTCGAAGAAGAAGAAGGTCTTAGAGCACGATGACTAGAGTGCGACTGGAGCACAGCGGTGTTGGAGACATCGACGGAGGGGGAGAAGGGTTGAAACGACACTAATGAAATATGACAAGCGTAAGGGTTGAAATCAGCCAAGGAGGGTTTCATATGATTAGGGTTTGGGTGCTCTAACTTGGGCCAAGTTGGGTTTTTTTAAGTACTTAGAACTGGTATAGAAACTAGTGCCTATGGTGATTATGCCGGTGCCTTCCTATTTCCAAAGCAACTACGTGATGCTGCTTTAAATGGGTGTTTTAATGTTTTTTTCTTCGTGAGAGCAAATAGAAGAAAAATATTCTAAGTATATGCACTGGTATTGGAATTGGTGCCTATGGTGATCATGGCGGTGCCTATGGTGATCATGGCGGTGCCAATGGTGATCATACTGGTGCTATGTATTTCCAATGCAGCTGTTTGAGACTGTTTTAAATGGGCATTTTATTGTTTTCTACCCAAGGGAAAAGAGAAGAAAAAAAACTCTAAGTGCCTAGCACCGGTGGCCTGATCGGTCCTTATAATTATCCTATCGGGGCTCATGAAATTTCCCTCCAATATTTTGGATGAAAAATCAAAAAATATTTATTTTCTCGCCAAATGTGCAGCTTTTACACCATAAGAACATAGCCATGGTGCCCACATTTATTTAAGGTTTTGACAGGAAAACTATTTACTCTTTGCACTTAGGTCCCACCAAGAAAGTTGGAGGCGTCAAATCACGAAATTGCCGACACCAAAATGTAGTTTACCAAGACACGATTGCGACTTGCCGATTTGGGCCTGAACAGGTGAACGGAGAGGTCTCGAATCAAAAAAATGATTACTTGTACACATTTTTTGTAAATTACATTGTGGCCCCCAAAAATCTCAAACACACCTTGCAACCTTTTTTCCACATCCGGTTGGGATCTTAGTTGATATCGTACCATGGGGTTTACAGTCAACCTGTAAATTTTAATTACGTTTTGTAGGTTATCTACATTTGGTATTGCAATCAGGATATTCTTATGTGCGATTCGGGTAAGGCATCTTTCATCGCTCCAAATTACACGAATTTTCATATTCTTGTCTAATTATGAAAATTAAAATAAATAATTTTCGTTGATGAAATGTGGAAAAGTGCTAGTATATGTTCAGGATCAATTATAGCTGATTACTTTGAAGTAACAAAGTGAAACTGTAATCACTTATGGATATGTTTGTGTCCCGATCCCTCATAAATCTTCCGGTCCAGACTTTGAAAATACATGGAACGAATCAGAAAAATATTCAATATTTGGTGTCAATAAATAACAAAGAAAACTTCCCTTTAGGACTTCCTAACATCTAGGACATCTATAGTCAGATATTCTAACACATTTACTAGCGCTTTACCAAATTCTAATAAAACATTACATTCTTTTTTAAAACATATATTAACCAAAGAATACACAATGTGGTGTTATTTGGCCACCAATAAGGAGTTGAATTTAAGTTTTGGGCAACAATGTTAGTTTAACAAAGTTCTGATCGGACGGTTTGCGGGTATCCATTGGACACAGTTTTGAAACATGAGGACTATTTAGTGTTCAATTGAATATCTTTTAGCCCAATTGGGTATAATAAAATGGACAAAAATTTCCTCCTTCATAGGGACTTCGAATGAATATTTGGAAATAGTTGTACAATAAATCAACACCGGTTATGAGTGTTGATTAGCCGGTGCTAAGTTATTTTGGATGTACCACATGAAAAAAATTGGTCAATTTTTGGGCGGGAAATTCAATATTCTATATGTTAATATTCAGCACCGGTTCGACTGTACCATCAGCACTGGTTACAAAATGTGGTGCTACGATTCTACAACGCGTCGGGATTAAGCAGCTTCAAGCAGCTTCTTTAACCACATTTCAGCACCGGTTCTTAGTTGTAGCACTGGTGTGAACACCACTGCTCCACAGTTAGAAACAAAGCTATATGTTTGCTCTCGGGTTGTAAAAACATTAATACCCACGCATCATCAATCAACTACTTTAACCATCTTTTAGCACCAGTTTACGGTTCTAGCACCAGACTAACAATCGGTGTTCCATAGTTAGACAAAAAATTACATGTCTACTCTCTGGTTGTAAAAACATCTATTTTAATCAATAGTTAGTGCCATTTTCGTAATATTCAGCACCGGTTCCTGTCATTAATGAAGATATCATCTAGGTTTAACCTGAACCCTTGATTTCTATATGTTGATTTCATTTGAACACTTCAAAAAATTGTCTATATAAACCAAACTTGAAACCCTAAAGCTACTCACTCTCTCATTTGCCTCTCATCCTCCTAATCTGCTAACTCTCCCTTACCGTCACCGCCTCCTTCTAAACATCCAACCATTATCACTACAGCTTCGCCCCTCCTCCCTCCATAACCACCTTCTTCCTCCTGCCACTGTTCCATTCATGTACCTATGATTTTGATTTTTTTTTGTTGGGTGTGTTAGATTTTTTTGCTAGGTTATTATTTTTTATAGGTCATTCTTTTCTTCTTTTTTTTCTATTTTGATGGGTGTGTTGGATTTTCAATCATGTTGTCTTTCAAGGGGTGTGTGAGATTTTTTCCATTCTCGTACATTCTAGGTTGTACAATGTTTTCTGCATTTTGTGATGAAATCGAAAGTGTATTACATATGTATACATATTAATATATACATATATATTTATATATATATACATATATAAACATATATATATATACATATATATATATTCATACATTTATGTGTATATATATATATATTCATACATTTATATGTATATATAGTTCCTTGTGTATGATTTGGTTTTTTGGTTTTTTTGGACCGTGTAATAATTTTTGGAGCACCTGTGATATATAGATGATTGTGTCATGTTTAGGGGTTTGTGTTAATTAGAATTTGTATCATGTTGAACGTTTTTGTACACTATGATATACACTGTGATATAAACTGTAGATTTGTACTATGTGATATAAATTTTAGAATTTGTGCCATGTGACATAAACTGTGATTGTTTTTCTATTTAAATATGTACGACTTTGAAGGTTTTTTCTATAAGTAATGTGATATAGTTTATTGTGGGATGTTGATGTGTTCATGTTTCAGTTTTAAATGCTTTGAACAACTACAATGTTTTGAATGAATGACAAACTAGATTAAGGTTTACAGGTCTTTTTTCGTGTTTTAATGATTTCTAGTTGAAGATTAAACTGTTGAAATATTGCAGGCTAACAACGCCGAGGAAACCTGGAGTGTTTGACATGGTTTGTTTAAATACTCCATGTTTCCTTGGTACTGTAAAACTGCTTCATTTTGATATTTTAAATGAATAAACATTAGTTAAAGGGCACTTCATTGGTGGCCTTCGATTCATATATTGCCCTCTAAACTATGTAATGCATCTTCCACAACGAAAAGTGTTGTAACATCTGTACAACTCCAAAATTTAAATTGTGGAGAATTTGTAATGAATGAGCATCGAGGATTTTGGTGTGTTGATCTGTTTAAACAATAGGTATACACACCAAAAGCCTTGGTACTTAAATGCTACAAAATTTTGACATTTTTAATCCTTTTCAAGTTCATGTTTAAACTGCGGAGAATTTGTAGTATATGAGCACCAATGAACTTGGTTTGTTTATCTGTTGACCATGGTGTGTTTAACATTAAATCATTGTAAATGTTAAATACATACTTTAAACAATAGGTACACATCAGTTTTCTCAGAGCTTAATGCTGCAACATTTGACATTTTAAATCTTTTCACATCACAAATTGTACTTAGTGGAAGAAGCATTAGTTAAGGTTAACATGTTTTTTTGCTTGTTTTGATGATTTCAAGTTCATGTTTAAACTGTGGAGATGTTATAGTCTATCAACGCCAGGGAAATATGATGTGCTTGACATGGTTTGTTTATACACGTCATGTTTCCTTGGTGCTGTAAAACTGCTTCATTTCGATATTTTAATTGGTTTTCAATGCTAAATCATGTTGTGCACAAACTTAACGGAAGTTTCCTCAACACCGGTTTACATGTCTTTTTGCTTGTTTTGATGATTTGAATTTGATGTTTAAACTGCGGAGGTATTGCAGTCTATCAACACAAAGTAAATATGATGTGTTTCACATGGCTTGTTCATACATGTCATGTTTCGTTGGTGCTGTAAAACTGATTCATTTCGACATTTTAAATATTTTTCTATACTAATGTCATTGTGAACAAGCTTAAGGGAAGAAGAATTAGTTAAAGGGTACTGCATTGGTTGCTTTCTATTCATGTAGTGCCCTTTAACTAAGTAATGCTTCTTCCATTATGAAATGGTGCTATAACATTTGTAGAACTCCACAATTTCAAATGTGGAGATTTTGTAGTGTATGAGCACCAAGTAGACATGGTGTGTTTATCATTAACTATTTAACATTGTGTGTTTAACATTAAATCGGTGTTGATGTTAAATACATTGTTAAAACATAGTTATGCACACCATGTTGCCTGGTATTTAAATGCTGCATTATTTTGACATTTCAAATTATTTTCTTTGACAAATCGTAGTTATTTTGTGAACATCATACATTTCCCCCGACGAGAGGAGCGTACAATGGCAAGGAGATAAATGTCATGGTCACAAGAGTTCAGTGGACTTAGTGTATTTTCAACATGTATTTGATTGGGACACAGTTTCACCGTTTCTATGAAGTTGTATCATGGTTATGGATTACTTTTTTTCCACTTAAGATTCTACATTTTCAAATGTTCTTGCTGGGAATCAATATTATTTTAGCTGGGTTTTAATTCCAGGAGGGCCGAGAATAATTTAAAAAAAGATATAGCATGTTTTTTTAAAAAATAAGCACCAATTTTACAAATAATACGACCGGTGCTTAGACGTCCATCTCCAAAGCAACAACACCGAAAAATAAAAACTAACCTGGTGCTAGTTTTTGTAATCTGTCAGATTTAAGGCAGGAGTTTTATGTTAGTAATCGGTGATGTACACGTACCGGTGATCATTAACGAGGGCTCAAAATTCAGCACCGACATAACAAATGCTAGTGCTATAGTATCTAACTTTCAGCATCGGTTTTTATAACCGGTTCCATAGTAACTATGTTTCAGCACCACCCTACTTAGGCAGCGGTCGGCAGGAGGCATGCACAACTTGTGCCATAGCCCCCAACGATCAGTGTCATAGGGAGGTGCATGCAGTAGTGACCGCCACCACATCTGCGGGACATGCCACCTGACAACCACCTTGGTTAAGAAGACTTTCCACACAAGGGCGCTCTTGCCACCTCTAAAGGCACAATTGAGAGCCTTCACACTAGGCACACATGTAGTCCCCGTCACGAGCTTAACTAACCATGAATCTGATACCACTTGTTGGGATTGCCAAGCCCACCACAATCAACATCAATATGATATTATCCACTATGGACCAAGCCTGCACGGCTTTATTGGATCCTACCCCAAAAGGTCTCATGCTAATATGTTAGGACTTTCACTTTTATAGTGAACAATCACTATCTCAGTTTCCAATGTGGAACTTTGGTTGAACACATTCACCCAACATTTGGTTGGTGGAAAGTACTACACAAGTGCCAACACACAAACTGGGTTAGGCAAGCCTGCAACACAAATGAACAACTAAATATTAAAATTTTGATCAATGATCTCGGTAGCATTAAGAAGGGTATTTATAAAGGATAAACGCTCCTCGTGTGTAGTAGTCTAGTAATGTCGACCTGAAACCACCAAATAAAACCAATCACATCTGAAGCATTGAATTAAATGCACACAAATTGGTCCATCCACACTTTTGATCACCATCAAGGAAATCAAAAATAAGAAAATTAAAGCTCCCAACTAATAGTCCGGTCAGTAGCCAATTAACACGTTCATATCCTTTCACAAAACTATGAGACTAAACCCAGTCCATTTGATTGCCAAAAATGTTTTTAGTGGGTGTTTAGGAATCATTTTAGTGCGTAGAATTATCTTTAACTCGAATCTGGGAGGGCACCAAAAAATGGTCCCTAACTGATCGGAATCTACCAATATCATTTTAACCTCCAGTTTCCCTCTGATCTGGCGCACTCTCTAGTTTCTGGGCCAACGAAGACTACCCACGTAGTGGTTGGGTGTAGTCCCTAATATGCTAGTAGAGAAAATGAAGCTCCTTGGTGCGCTGTGTCCCAAGTCACTACGTTACGTGGTTGTCATAGCTACACCCCACCACTACGTGGGTAGTCTTCGCTTGCCCGAAAACTAGAGAGTGCGCCAGATTGGAGGGAAACTGGGGAGTTTTTTCATTTAGGCTTACCCCATCGAAACTCTGATACCAGTAAGTGTCATTCATACTTACCCCCATATACCGGTCTATGGATAAGATAAACATGTAAACTACACGAAGCTCAACGCCATCGACCGAGAACTCGAGCGTATGATCGGAAAGGCAGGAAATGAGGTCTTCTCATCATTTATTCCCTTCATATCAGCAACACCCTAGGATCCTACCATGGGTGGATCTAGAAAAAAAATTTGGTGGATCACAATTTAATTTGATTACTCTGTCTTTGAAGGTAGTGTTAAAATTTTTTTAAAAAATTTTAATTTAGAGAAATAAAATGGGTCTAAAATTAAAAATAAACTAGGCACTAATTGAAAATCATATATTAATTAGCTTAAAATTTTTAAATAAATGTTTATTGATAAAAAGGTAGGGCAATTGCCTACCTTGCCCATGAATAAATCCACGGGTGGATCTTACGTAGAAATTACCTAACAACGTCTAACCTACAAATGGGAAACAAATCAGGGGTAGTTCCTCATGACCTACCATCAGTTCATTGAATCACAAAGTAGGTTCTTAACTATGGTGGGAGGTCTTGGAATGGTTTGATTCTTTGCCTAGATGGTAGTTTGTCGGCTTCCACGTCTTCGGTTAGAGTTTATTGACTTATTTTTAGCTGCTAAGAAAGTTCCCCAAGACCATGATAGATCTGCTTAATCTTTGGCAGAATTTGAATGAGTTAACTACAACCTTTTATAGGCGTTACACAGAAGAAATTTTAGAGGTCGTGGATCAGCAGATGCAGTGGTTATCTCAAGTTACATGAATGGTATGACTGGTAACAAGTTATATGAAAAACTTGTGACCGGTCCCCCAACAACCATTCGACAACTTCAAGGAGTCGTGGAGAGGTATGCCAAGGTGGAAGAAGCAACTAAATGCAAGAGAGCGACCAACAAGAGTGATTTGGGGGTGGAAATAACTCTAGATCTCGAGCAAAATATCAGCTGGAGCTCTAGAAAATATTCTCCTAATTCTAACCATATTGCTCGAATAAATTCACAAACATAAGAGATAGATAGTGTACCGACCAAAAAAAAGTAGCCGGAATTTTCTTTCCATAAAATTCCCTCTCCCTTGGTGATGAGGCACCAGTGGTGGCGGTAAAATGCAATAACCAGAAGGTTCACAAGCGACTGAATACCTATTTCAGAAGGGTTTATTCGACCTATTTATCCCACATATTATATTTAAAAACATTCTCAGTGAGTTATTTGATTTCCTTCCTTTGAGGTCCATTTTTCATATCAGTTCCCTGAGTCACAAGAATGAGGGTGAAAGGTCCACTAGGTTCTTTGGCGGTGGACATCCGATGGGGGTTCTCTAATTTTTTTGTAGTGCATGGGTGGTGGTAGATATGGTGCATGGTGGTGGTAGAGATTGGAATTTAGAAAGAATAAGAGAAGGTGTCGTTGATTTGGGTTGGGAATGGAGGTGTACATATATAGGTGAGGATAGGTATGTGTTATTTACGTGAAATATATAGTTATTAGTTACTCCCTCGGTCCCGCTCTATTTGTACTGCAATTATTATCACGAAATTCAAGAAATATGCTTGACTGTTAATATGTTTCCCTCCGTATAATAATGATAAATAAAAGATTAATATTTCAAAACTAATGTTATGATGAATTCAACAATATCATATATTATAATATTGTTGTTCATATATCTATTCAAATATGTGTTCTAACTTAATAGTAAATAATGCCAAAAAATTAAAAGTGCAAACACAACGGTAGATGGGGAGTAATATGCAAGGAGCTAGTTGGGTAGGTATGGGTTTGAAATTTAAATTTGAATTAAAATTTTGGAATATGGATTTTTTTTTTCGGGAATGGTAGAACAAAAACCTTGATTGTTGCTACAGTAGTCGTTGTTGAAGATTACCGACCAATTTTTTCGGCGGAAAATTCCTTGATTCGCATGTTAGTTCTCCTGAGCTCGAAAATTTGAAGGAAAAAAAAACAAAACCAAAAATAATAAAATATTTACATACCTTAGGTTGCCTCCCAACAGCCTTTGTTTAAAGTCAGGGAATGCCATAGTGTCGCGGGCTTCTTAGGTCAATCGTGCAACCTAGCCATGCTAGATTACCACGACTATCGTCTGTTTTTCATGTACGTCGCACTCAACTTGATTGCTCCCAGTATACCAAGCATTTAGAGGGACATGGACGAGCATGCAACGAAAATACACACACGAATTTAGAACTGGAGCAAGAGTTCACAAATGAGGGACGAAAGATGGGGAGAAAATGCTCATTTTCAATATATTCCAAAGGTAACCAGATGTGGGTGGCTCAGTACTCCACATATAGGGTGTATGGAAGTAATTACAAGTGCCAGCTATAAGAACAAAAGGAGGTCAAAGAAAACAAAGGCCCGCACTCCTGGACCTCCAAGAAAGAACTAAGTTAATCTATTAGCTAAGTTTATTACAAAAAAAAAAGAGAAGACTTTTGGGATAAGGAGCTACGAACAAGTCTTCTTGGGTCGTGACTCAACACTTAGTGTGTTAGCTTGGCGGGCAACCGGGCACTGCACGCACGAGCGTTGGGCACGAACAGCTAGGGCATTGTGCACAGCACGTCACGGGCACAAAGGGGGACACCATGGGCCTAAAGCGGTTAGGTAGGCAACACTGGATGATCTAGAGGCTTGTGCTTCACAATTTAGGGAGACCGGTTCGCATGCATACATTGAGCAGCACGTGACTGCAATACGTTGTGGTGTGCGTGCGGGCATGAGGTTGCATTGAGGTTGGGTGATATATAAGTCTGACCCCGTAACACAGTCACTAATGAGTTAATCCTTTAGTCTCAGTTCGAAAATAACCAAGTCATCAATTACTCTTTTGTTGAACTCCTCGCGGTAGAGTTTCAATATTTGCCAATTATTTTGAATATGTTGCCAAAAATATTAGCAAAACAACCAATAGTTCATAATATGTCTATCCAACACAATTCAGGTCCTAGGAAAAGGCACTTCAGACTAATAACTTTTAGTTTTGGGCACCCAAATAACTGGAGAAGAAATTCCCTACACCTTTCAAGTTCCAAACAGTGGAAATTTGGGTTATTAAATACAGTTATACCATATCAGAGAAGGCAGTTTCCAGGCGCATTCTCTGACTCCTCCTTTAATCGTCGATTAAAAAATTACCTTTAATTGAGATCTGAATACAATTCCAAATTCATAACCTTTTTTGGAGAAATTTAAAACAAACTGTCAGAAATCGAACAAAGTAAAACAAATTAGCCTATCAAATTCACTTCTTTCTAGCGTCATAAAAGCGTTCTTGAAACAGAAAGTTGCAAAATTAATGCAAATCTGACATTCAAGACCGAGCCTAAACTTTCAAGGAGCATTTTTTCTACCTGGATTTCTTCTCCCACAAATCACTACGAGATTCTCTAAAAGCTTCAATCGCATTACAATATGAAGCGAAAAATGAAAGGGGCCCACACATATAACTATTTTTTTTTAAATGAAATCACCCGAAGGTGGGGGTATTATATTAGAGGATCCCCATTCCTCAGATAAAGTATTAGTACAAAAGGAGATCAAAGTTTGCGATGAGGCAACAGAATTGCCCTCCAAAAGTCCTACTAATCCTATATCGAGATCCTATATTGTGACTTAACCTAACAAAATGTATTGGTAAAGTTGCGATCCGGAGGTGAAAATCTCCACCCCTCGTGTTAATTAACACCTCCGGCCAGGCAACATATAAACCCTAAAATTAGAGTAAGAGGAGGGCAGTATCCCAGCAGTACTGTTCCAAAGATTGGAGTGCAGTGGATCAGAAATGATCTGATCTGAAGAGGAAGGCAGTATCTCAGCAGTACTGTTCGAATTGTAATGCCAAGAGTGAAGTCCAGTATTGTTCCAATGAATTGCAATGAATGCCAAGAGTGAGGTGCAACGGTTGGAAGCCAAATGCGCTGGATCATGCTCTGCAAGTACCAGAGAAAACAATATATATCAGTAGCATCCGTGTCTAAGTGAGAAAAACTAGTGAGCCCTAACATGAGGAACCTGATCTTTGTCTAACAATATAAGTCCCTTAATGTACTGAGGAATGTTGTGAGACTGGATACTTTGAAGATGACAAGTATGATACCTTGCAGTCGCATTTGCTACTGAGTTACCTTCCCTAAAAACATGAATCAACTTTGCACCACACATAAGGGCATTAATTTTGAAAGCTAAGTTAAAGAGTTTCCAATTGGCTGAATAGGGGCAATTTATCATGTTGATTGCTTGCTTACAATCAGTTTCTAAAATGCATTTAGAATGAATTCCAGGCAAAGCTTGCATAGCCAGTAAAATGGCTTTCATTTCAGCCTCAATGGGAGAATCAGCAGAGATGGACACTGAATATAAGTTAATCAAGTTACCACAGTAGTCCCTAGCCACTATCCCAGCAGCAGCTTTATCAGAATACCAAGAAGCATCAGTGTTAATTTTAAAAAACCCAACTGGAGGTTTCTCCCACATAATAGTTGATATATTAGGCTTAGGTGGGGGTCTAATGAAAGGTGTCCACTGATGGAAAGGTAAAGAGATAGAAGAGTGAGTGAAATATGTCCTTGGAGTAGTTAGGAAAGCCAATTTGAATAGGTTTAGAATCTCATTAGCTATCAGATCTGAGTCAAATGGTACATTATCATGTAAGAATCTATTTCTAGCTTTCCAAAGTGACCAACAAATTATAGAAGGTGCTATTTTGCAGATAAAATGTTTCCAGTTAGGTAGATCTCTAGTATTCCAGAAAATAAAAAATCTCTCAGGAAGAGAATGAGTGTCCTGCAGCTGAAAATTAACTAATGAAGCCATGTTACCCCAAACAGCTTTAGCAATATGACATGAAATGAAAAAATGATGTATTGAATCAGAATTTAAACATGCTGGGCATTTTGAGGCTAGGCTGAAACCACATTTAATGAGTACCTCATCAAAAGGTAAGAATGATTGCAGCATTTTCCAAGTAAAGATGGATATCTTTTTTTGCAATGCATTATTCCAAATGAGTTTTGGGGCAGGGAAATTACCTGGCATCTGAGTGAGCATTTGGTAGGTAGATTTAGAAGTGAAGTTACCTGAAGGTTCAGGTTTCCATACCAGTCTATCCTTCCTTCCTGGGACTAAAATTGCTTCCTGAAGAAAAGACAAAGTATCAAGGTCCAAGAAAGACATGATCTGAGGCAGTATGATTGATTTATTATGAATGAAATCTGCCACAGTTAAAAATGGCATGTCTTGAACTATATGCTCAGGGATAAAAGTACCCAAAGGCCCCTTAAAACTCCAGTTAGCTACCCAAAAATTACAGGTACCCTCCCCATGAATGATTACTGAGTGTTGCTCTGCAAATGAGTTAATTTGGACAATTCTTTTCCATGTAACAGATTTCCTGTATGATATAGGAAGAGACCAAATCAGTTTTGACCAAAGGGAGTTGCCTAATTGACTTTTCCACCAAATTTTAGTTGAACATGTGTCAATTATAGCTCGGATAGATCTAAAACCAAGTCCATTTTGGTCAGTTGGAACTGCAATATCTTTCCATTTTTTCCAGATTTTATTATTTCTTCCTTGAGATTCTCCCCAAAAAAATCTGGCTAATCTTTTTTCAAAGGTAGAAATGATCCCTTTTGGTGGTTTTGTAACTGTCCAAATGTGTTGTGGGAGAGAGTAGAGACAATGTTTAATTAAGATCAGCTTCCCCCCCGCACTTAGCCATCTATTTTTCCAACTTTGAAGTTTAGAATCCAGGTTTGCCATTAAAGGTTGAAAGTACCTTTTTAGTGTTCTTCCCCTAAAAATTGGACAACCAAGGTATGTAAATGGGAGTGAACCTTTTTTCATTTTTAGAATGGACTTAACCTGAGAGATCTTAATGTTAGTGGCTCTTTTACTCAAGTAGAATTCTGACTTTTGAAAATTAAACTTCTGCCCTGTGGTCACCTCAAAAACATCTAGAAAGGCCTTAATTCTTATTAGATTTAATTTCGATGCCTGCATGAAAATAATGGTATCATCTGCATATAATAAATGAGATATGGCAGATATTGATGCAGGAAAATGGAAATGGGATAGCCTTCCAGTAGAGAAAACATAAGAAAGACTCCTTGAGAAAGCTTCAGTAAAAATATTAAAGAGGAAAGGAGAGAGAGGATCACCTTGTTTAATACCTCTAGTAGCTTGGAAAAAACCAACTGGTTTCCCATTAATTAGAATAGAAAATTTTGCTTGTGCTAAATTGTTCATCACTGCATTCATAAAATTCCCTTGGAAACCAAATTTAAGTAAAATCTGCTTAAGGAAATGCCAATTAACCCTGTCAAAAGCTTTCATTAGGTCCAGTTTCAGAATGCAGTTGGGAATTCTGTTTTTCTTATCCAAGAATCTAACCATTTCCTGTAAATATAGTATATTATCAGAAATATCTCTCTTCTTCAAAAAAGAAGATTGGTTAGGAGATATCAAAGAGTCCATATAAGGTTTTAATCTTTCCATGAGGACCTTAGAGCAGATTTTGTTAGAGACATTAGATAGACTAATAGGCCTAAAATCTCCAAACTGACCTGGGGTTGTTTTCTTAGGAATCAGTGTAATCCATGTGCTAGATATCCCATTAGGAATATTAGATCCTACAATAAAATCATTAACTGCCTCTAAAAGATCATACTTAATAAAAGGCCAGCATTTCTTATAAAACTTTGGTGTGAAGCCATCCGGGCCAGGGCTACTGCTGTTACTTAAACTCTGAACAACTAATTTTAATTCAGGTTCCAGAACAGGAGAATTCAGAATATGATTATCTGAAGCAGTTAAAATCCCTGGAATTTGACTCAGAAAATGAGAGGAGAAAGTATCATCTGTACCTTGATCTGGTTCAGTTAGTAAATCTGAGTAAAAAGCTATTGCCTCTTTCTGAATATCATGTTCAGAATTTATCCATTGACCATGTGAGTTTTTTATTTTATTAATCTGTATCCTAGATTTCTTTTCTTGGACAGTCTTATGAAAAAATTCAGTATTGTTGTCTCCTAATTTATACCATTTAAGACCTGCCTTTTGTTTCCAAAATTTATCTTTTTCTTTTAGAATCTTCTGCAAATTAGCTTTTTTCTGATTAAGTTTAACTAGTTCATTTACATTAGGATCCTGATCAAAGACAGATTCTTGTATTCTTAAGGCATCTTCAGCTTGTATAACATTGGCATCAATATTACCAAAAGATTCTCTGTTCCAAGTTTTGATGACTCTTTTAAGCCGAATGAGTTTCAGATAAAATTTAATCATACCATTTTCCTGTATAGGCTTTTCCCAAGAATCTTGCATTAAACTTATGAATTCTGATCTTTGGAACCAGGCATTGATGAATCTAAAAGGTTTGGGATATGAGGATGTTAGGTTAGATAACTGAAGGAGGAGAGGTGAGTGATCTGAGGTGTGTCTATTGAGAACTTGGATGGAGGAAGATGGAAATTTGGAGCTCCAGGATAGTGTACAGAGCCCCCTATCTAGCCTCTTGGAAGTGGGATTTCTTAGCCTAGAGTTACACCAAGTGAATAAATTGCCAACTGTACTTATTTCTTGAATCCCATTAGAATTAATCCATGTATTGAAGTCTCTAATGGTCCCTAAAGCTGGATTAGAGGGTCCTCTGTATTCAGTTAAACTCCTAATAGTGTTAAAATCCCCTATAAAAATAGTGTCACTGTTGGACAAAGGTTCTAAATCTGTCCACAAAGCTTTCCTACCTTCCCTATCCCTTAAAGCATAAATAAAAGCAGCATTCATGTTAAAAGTTTGAGAAAATTGAGATATGCTAACAAAAAGGAATTGGTCATGGGTAGTAATCAGTGAGACTGTGAGTAGATGAGTCCACATTAACCAAATTTTTCCATTAGGATGAGCTAGACAGTTTGCAAAATGTAAAGATGTCATATAGGCCTGTATTTTTGAGTTATCATGCATAGGTTCTATTATACATAGTAACTGAATTCTCTTGGTTTTGATTAAATGAGATAACCTAAGCAATGATGATTCCATTCCACGAAGATTCCAGATCAGAAAATTAATATTAACTGTTCCTATCATATTTCACCTGATTTAACACCTTTTGTAGCTGACCTTAGTAACATTTTGTTTAGCTGACTAAGATAGTTCACCTTTTTGTTTTTAGATTTACCTGGATGCTCACACTTACCTGTCTGCTCAGATCCCTCATCCAGGGTTTGTTCTTCATCTAAATCCAAATCTGAAGGTTGCACCAGATTTTTCTGTTTACTGCAGCTGGTTTCCTCTTGTTCCTGAGGATAGGTGTCATCTTCCTGCAAAACAGAGAATCTATTTGACATCTTTCCCCCTAAGGAAAGTGTAGGATTAGCCTCAATCATAAGAGAACGATGCAAGCCAATATGGAGATCATCTCTTGCATAAGTGTTCAGAAAAGTTTTAGATTTAGCAGTGGCATTTAGTAACCTAGTGGTGGAGTTATCTGGACTCTCAATTGTCTGAAGACCACTAGAGACAGGTGTTGATGGAGTTTGAGCTGGTTGCAGTAGAGGATCAGGGTTACTGACTACCTTATCAATAGGAGAGACATGTGTATGGGTAGGTGAATCAGTGAGCAATGGTGGTAAATCAAATTTTTTCCCGGTAGCCTGCCATTGAGGGATAGGTTGAGTGTGGATTCTATTTGTTTCCTCAGTTCTTTCCTTATTATTCTGAGAGTTAATCCTACATTGGCTTGAAGAATGTCCCAGTTTAGCACAATGTCCACAATATAGAGGGATATCCTCAAATTCAATTGGGTATTTTCTATTGTTTGATATTGAACCAAGCCTAATGTATTGTGGCAGAGGCTTCAGAAGGTCAATTTCAACACAGAATTTTATGGCCGATGGCCTAGTAAGCATCTCAGTGGCATAATCATTCTTTATGAAGTTACCAATATTGTTACCAATAGCTTCAATAGATGAGGAGTTATAGTAATAGAGTGGTACCTCCCTAATTGTACACCAAATGGGAACAATGGGGGATTCTCTTTGCGTAGAGAACTCAGGAGTCCACTTGAGCATTTTCAGTGAGACGCCATTGAAATTCCATATGCCTTTCATCCAACACCTTTGGTAATCGTTAACCTGTTCAAAACGAATTAGTATGTGTTTGTAATCAAGAGATCCCAACTGGTACTTACCTTCGAACCCGATAGTTTTAAGGGCCACCTCCATCTGATCCATTGAGATTCTTCCTTTGGTAAATTTACCGACCAATGCATTGGAGTAATGAGCTGATAATGTGGCAATTTGTTCCTCAGAGTATAAACAAGCAATGTCTCCTAGGTGGGAGGATTTGGGAATTAGCTCAGGGTTATTGGGGAGATGAGATGATAATGGAGGGGATTTTGTCTGAAGAGCGGCCGCAAACGTTTTAGGTGGCGGAGGCAGATTGGAGTTGGAGGAAGTTGCCATCGAGCGTGGAGGGGAGACCCCGCCGAGTGGCGGAGAAAGAGCCGTTACCAGTGGCTGTGTTACCGTTGCCGGCGAGTAACGGTCGGAAGGGAAGAGAAGCGAAGGGAATAGATGAACAGTAGTGAACTCAAATTTTCGCACACACAGTTTCGCACTTTAATTTCGCACACACAAATTTTCGCACGAGACCTTGTTGACCCACACATATAACTAGATATAGTTAATTTTATAATGTTTTAAACAATTAAATCACAAGTCATAAAGCAAAAATATTCATAACTGGAGGGAGTTATATTTTCAACAATCAAGCAAGCAATGATTTTAAATATTCGGAGCCGTTTTAAAATATTGGTGTTAAACATAGTACCAACAACCGAAGCGAATTTGGGGCTTATCCCATGCTCACAACTGTTAGTACGCATAGTAATACCTACTTTAGCCTTTGTTCATTACACTCGATGATAATAAATGTGGCCCTTTCTAAATGATTAAATTTGGGGGCATGAAACAACCTCTTCATATGCCTCATGATATGGGTCGGACTTGAACACAGGAAGTACATAAAATCATGACTCCAAAAAATACACATCTACATATATATGCAAAATTGAGAATATAACCGGGCTATATAAAATAGAAAATAACACCATCACATTCCTAAGTTCAGCAAAACGTTTCTTAGTAGCTAATAGTTGCTGCAATAGTTTGACCCCTGTATACTAACTAGGCATAGGGGCTGCCCGAATTCCAGAAAACATAGGAAAGCAAAGCCATGTCCGACTTAGCTTAAAAACATAGGAAAAACAGATGTAGTTTCATTGCAGCTTAAAGAGGCTTTCCCAAAACATACCAACGTTGTAGCATCCACTTGACATGTTGATATTGCTCACAGTTTTGCTCTCTATGTTGTATGAGTATCTCGAATTCCCGAAACTGCCTGTAAACCAACCAGCCTCAAACACAATTTCACCAGCAAGCATACATTCTGGATGCATTGCCGCAAGGTTATGCATATGCCCGAGCAAATCAATGCTGTAGATCTTTGTCCAAAGGCAATTCTCCTCAAGCATCCATATGTCTAAAACTCCATTCTTCTGCACGTTTCTCTTGTTTGCAATGCACAACATTCCATCCATAACCATAAATGCAACTTTATTCTTATAACTTCCCATCGGCCAACTAGGGGGTCGAGGTAAAGTGCTGAATGTATCATTCGCTATGTCAAAGGAAAGGATCAATTCCTCAGTTTTCAAGTTATAAAGAGGGGTCCTGTGATTGATCAACCAGTATATCCTTCCCTTTGCAGATGTAGTTTCAGAGTGAACACCACGCGGACATGTCAAACGTGTCCAAGAAGAAGAACCAACCTTAGTGTGAATAGAAAGGGTAAAAACCTCACACCCCATTCCGTTGGTTTTGGGACCAACTTCAATCTTAGACCTTTTATTAGGAGCCACACGTGGTCGGAACATGTTCACCACTTTATATTCCCCCACTTGACTCGAATAGCCAAACCCGAGTTTGCTATAGGTTAGACTAGTTGAGGGCTTTGGCAGGACACAGAGTTCACCTGTACTTGGATTGCATAGGTAGATATCATCTTTCTTACGAAGGCAGACCAGATCACAAGTGACGGGACAAACACGAATAGCAGAATCTGATGACAAGCTAAATAGTTTTTCGCTTGTGCAGCTGGATAGTTTTTCCCACCTGTACCTCTGCTCACTTGGTGAATAAAACTGCAGAGTTTTGACAGAATCATATGAAGTGCAGAGAAACTTGGCACTCTTCATTGATTGTTGGCGATGCATATTAACAAAAACAGGATCAGAAATAAATTCGCAGCAGGACCTTGAAACACACTTAAGCCTGGTGAGAGTCTTAACATCGAGCCTTGACAGAATATCAGCAACAATATCAGCTGTAAGATCAAGATTCAGAGGAAGCTCTCCATTGCTTTCGTGCTTCAACTTCTTCATCGTGATCTACAAGCACAAATACCAAACTTAGATGACTGGTTCAAGATAAACTGCGCACACAATTCATTGAAGATAGACATGAAAAGCTGAATTAATGTAGCTCCTCTCCACAAATGATCTAATAGTTCAACTAATACTATATCCCAGATGATGAAAACAACAAAGCTTATGACTGGATAGGTTTCTCAACTACAAATGCTTCACAAACTGATAAATTAATCATAAGACAATACATGCATCTCTTTCAGGCGCCAAAGTTCAACATACCAATCAAACATTATCAGTAACTCATTAAAGGAGACTACCTGCGTGTAACCAAAATTACAAAAAGATCAATTCTTTGAGTGGAACATTCAGTACCACATTTATAAAAATGGAGGGATTCAAACACAAACGCAATTAGCTGGTCCAAAATTCAATAAAACAAAGCTCTAATCAAAGGTGGAAACTTATTACCCAGTATTTGCAGCTTAGGGTGCAATTTTTAATAATATAACAAAAACCTACGACAGTTTTAAAAAATCGAGATAACTATTAACGATTCAAATTTTGATGATCCGCAACTTTTGACACTAAATCAGAAATCCCAATGTCAGTGTTCATAGTTCAGGTAGAGAGAAATTACCAGCTAAATGGAGAAAAAAAGTGGCAGCGTTTTAATTTCTGGTCATGGGGACTCTTGAGTCCTTTGCTTGTGCTTAAGCTTTAATCCTTTCCGGCTAATGTACCTGTAAAACAGCTAGGATGCTAAGTCAGGCAGGTCGGCGTTGCACCGTACCTGCTCCGACTATCTTGTCAGAAGGGAGTGTTTCTAGGGTTTTTGTCTATGTAAGTTTGAAAAAGTGAAAACATACCCTCTCGCATGTTGCGTCCCTAGGTATATGAGTTACTGGCTGAAGTGATAGGAGCCGTCACTTCATTAGCTGTCCGTTATCTTCCCGTTTTCTCAACATGGGCCTTTGGACCCTTGGGTAATTTGCTTAGCTAATTGGGCCGCTCTGGCCTATACCTTATTAAGTTCTCCTAGCCCAATTTCCTATTTGGCTTTCAAAGCAGGTTGATGGGCTATGTTAGACAACAGGTTCCCCTTTGGGCTGGCATTGTAGGCTGACCTTAGGTAGGTCGACGCTTCGTCTTTTGTGGGAATGCTGAAGTAATAAATTTTTTTCGAAAAATGGTGTCTTTTCAAGTCACGCCTCCTTGGTTCGTGTAACTACGCTACATGCTCCTCGAAGCTGCGGTTTGGCAAGTTGTTGTTTCTTCTCTCCTTTTCGAGGTAAGACAATCATACCTCATGTCGTTTCCTTTCCCCCTTATATTTATTTTTGGCCTTTGTCCAATTTCTTCTCTTCCCGTTATTCTTGTCTTCTCTGAGTTTCTCCCCTTATTTCCTCTCTATGCCAGCTTCTCCCTTTCCTCAGGTACCATCCTTTTCCTTCTCCCTAGTCTTCTTTTGTTTGCTTTTTCTTCCTGTTGAACCTGGTAGCAATAGTGTCCACCGTTGGGCCTCCTAAATCTCATTCTTTCTGCGATATAGCGATCGGCAAGTGTAACGGCCGATGAGTGTTATTATATCTGCCGTCTCTACGAGATGATGCTCACCATGCGAGACGAGGGATATGACGACATAAATGACCGCATCATACTTCCCACGTCTGGTGAAATTGTGCTGGATATCCCTCCGGGCATGATTTCTATCTTTATGAAGTCAATAGAAAATGACAGTCTTCGCTTTGCCCTGTCTGTATTCTGTCAGTCCGTTATTGGTTATTTTGAGTTGAGCCTGACCAATCTCCCCCAAAACTCCCTGCGCCTTCTACTAGGTTTTGAGATTCTATGTCTTGCCTCTGGATTTACCTTGACCATTGTCCTTTTCTGAGTTTTCTGTACTGCCGCCAAAATGCCCCCCGATTGGATTTCTAAAATTTCGGTAGGACGGGCGTAAGTTGTTGCTTGATTTTCCCACTCGGGTTGAGTAGAAGCATCACTTTGTGTTTATCAATAAGGAGTTAGCGTTGGGCGACGAGGCTCACACTGGTGCTTTCCCAGCGGGGCCTCTTAGGACACGAGGAATGTGTCCTAAGACGGAGGACATGTAAGCTAACCTCCAATTCATCTCCGTCCCAGGGGACCTGTCTTTCAATGGGGGCTTCCTCTTGCTAGACTCTGTTGTCCGCACTGCCGGGCTGCCCTTCGTGCCAGTTGGGGTCATTCCTCTAGGCGGCCCCGGCGATCTCTAGGGTATAGACTTGTCTGCTATCCTTAGTGTCAATTTTTCCAACTTCTGCTGGCTGTTTATAAGTTCTTCTCTGTTATTATTCATTTATTTACATACTACTTTTTCCGTCGAACTTATCCTTATCTATTTGATTTTGTTCTAAAAAATGTCGATTACTAACCTTATCGGTGACTGGTTGCGGCTGTCTCGCCGAGACACCTTGAGTCGCACCACTAGGGAGGTTGACAAAACTGATAGGGAGGTGAACCGCCCAGATCATGCCATCACCGTCATAGATTCCTATGTGCCTATTTTTGTTGACCCTGATGAGACTGTCCGCTTAGAATGCAAGCGTCGGAGGGCAGCTAACAGGTCCACGAAGGTTGTGCCTAAGACCTCTCCTGCTCTGGTGGTTGTCTACACTGCTCCTTAGCCTGTTCATGCGCCATTGCCCCCTTCGAGCTCACAATCTATGCTTTCTCCTCTGATCGGCTTTGGACCTTCTAACCCTGAGGTGTCTAGCCCTCGGGTTCCTTAGGAGTCAGAGGTTGTCCGTGGTCCACTTGCCCATTCTTAGTTCCTGTCTCGCACTGTCCCTCTTGGTCACTTCAATGCTTGGCTTCAAGATCATGCACTACACATGGTTTCTTCGGCTAACGTTGCTGATTGTGGCGTCTCTATTGCCCTTGAGGTCTGTCTCCTTTATTTTCCTACTTCTTGGCTATTTTTCTTAGGTGATTCTTCAAATTGTCTTCCTGTTGGTTTTCTGCACCATTTATGCTTGTCATTTTTCGTTCAACTAGAGCTGAAGGAACTATCTGGAGGGCTCGTCGAAGCTCATAAGATTGTGCAAGGGATTACTGCGAAAATGCAGCGCTCCCGAGCTCATGTTGCGGCTGCTGAGGGCGACCTTGAACTTGAGTGAGGGGTGTCTGGATCTCTCTAGATGGTCGTGGCCAAATTTGAGGTGGAAGTCCAAGCGCACAAGGCTTTATGTGGTTGGGTCTTCACCCGCAGCTTTATGAGAATATATGCTAAAGTCGCTCAGAGCAGGCATGTTTCCGAGCTTCTTGTGGATGCCTTGTTTAAGGCCTTTGAGCTGGACTCCACTTTGACTGATCCCGATGTGCTTTGGGCACACATTGAAGAAGTGTTCATTCCCTTCAGAGAATGAACTACACCGAATACTTATCTTTGCTTAACCCTGAAATGACAACTATGGAGCTCGAGGCCTGGGACCAGGATACTGCAGCGGTGCAGAAAATAGGCTCTTCCATGGGTGAACCCCGCATGGGGGGCGCTAGCAGCCATGCACAAGAAGGCAGTGATCAGCAAGCTTAATAAGGCGGTTACGAGAAGCGGGTAGATGATGAGGATGCAGGGAGCACAATGGCGTAGACTTTTCTTTTTATGAAAATGATAATGATGATGGTTGTCAAAAATTTTTTATTATTATTTTTCCTTGTTGTGTAAGTACCCATAAGAGGCAGATGATATTCACGGGGTGTCTCTTCCCCCTTTTGACTTTGTGGTGGGGTGTCTCTTCCCCCTTAGCTTTTGCTCACTGCAGGTTTTTGGGGGTATTCCTTCTCTGCCTGTTGGTGGAGAACTTCCTATATTTAAGCGGGGTGTGTGCTCCTTTTACTCAACTTTTTGTTTGATTGTTGTTATTGTTGTCATTTTTCTTCTGGTTCTATCAGGTAAGGTGTTTTCCCTTACCGTTTAAGGCCTTTGCCTTCGTTCTTTCTTGCTTCTGTGAGTCTGCGAATGGGGCATCCTCTTTCTCCTTCAGACTCTCATCAACTTAAAAACATTTGCGAACACTTTCCTGCCTGCGTGGGGCTAGGGGTGTTTTTCATCACTCTGAAAAGGACTGTCTTAGTGTTTCCTTGGCTACGTAAAATCAATGATGCTCTTACTTTCTTTGCCTGCAAACATCATGCCTCACTTTCCTTTGTCCTTGTTTGGGAGTAAGCAACTCATTATTTAGTTGGAGATTGTATCATTTTGGTTGCTTTCAACCTTTGATGTTCTTCTCTCTCTCTACTTGAATTTATACTTTAACAACTGCAATTCACTCCGCATATCAAAAGATACTAACGCGGGGAGTGTTATGCGGAATTCCCTTGGATCATACCCTTTATGGGTTTACAAAAGACTTGATCCTTTAAGAATTTTTCCATCCCCGCACAAAATAGAAATAAATTAATCTAGTAGCTTGACATAAACTAAAATTTCATACCTTATCAGGAATTATACTTTCAGAGATTAGCAATACTCTAGGTATGGGGTACTTCCTTCCCGTCCATTGTTTCTAGCTTGTAGACTCATTTTCCCATCACCTCTGCTACCTTGTAAGGGCCTTTCCACGTAGCGTCTAGCTTCTTTTGGCCTTGTAGTCAACTAGCTTTGCTCTTCCTGAGGGCTAGTTCCCCTTGCTTCAAGCTACTTTGCCCCACCTTGGTGTTATAGTGCTGCTCAATCCATGACTTGTATGTCACCTCTTTTAGGGTCATCTTCTCTCTGCATTACTCCAATTCTTCCAGGTTGGTCCTGATGGATTCTTCATTATCCACAAGCGTCAATGGTGGCATAACTGTTCTGATGGGCACCGCTATCTCAAATGGAATTATGGCTTTGGAGCCATAGCAAAGCATGTACGGAGACTCTCTGGTTGGTGTTCTGAGCATGGTACAGTATGCCAATAATACGCCCATCAGTTCCTCCTCCCACTCAACCTTTGCTTCCCCTAGAATTATCTTCAACCCTTGGAGTATTGTCCTATTTGTTACCTCTATCCGTCCATTTTCCCAGGGATGAGCGAAGAAAGGAAACTATTGTCTGATGTTCAGCTCCTTGCACAAAGAACTAAATGGCTCATTGGCGAAATGCTTCCCGTTGTAGCTGACCATTATTTACGGGATCCCAAACTTGCGAACTGTGTTTCTCTAAACAAAGTGTGTGACCTTCCTTCTTGTTATGGTGACTACCGCCTCAGCTCTTACCCACTTTTTAAAGTAGTACATCACTACTATTAAGAACTTATTTCTGCCTACAACCTCGAAAAATGGTCCCACATGTCTATCCCCCTTTTGGCAAAGGGCTAGGGTGACCTAATGCTACTCATTTCTTCCGCGGGCATCCTAGGTACCTGGGAATGCTCCTGGCACCTGTGACATTCTTTGACCATCTTCACTGCATCTGAATTCATTGTTGGCCAATGGTATCTTGCCCTGGTAGCTCTAAATGCTTGGGTCTTAGCTCCCTGATGACTGCCACAACTCCCTTCGGGTATTTCTCGTAGAACTAATTCCGCCAGAGCAGGCTAAGACCATCTAAGCTATGATTCCACGTAGCCACGCTTGTAGAGCAGACCATCTTTCATCGCATATTGCATGGCCTTCCTTTTGATTACCCTTGGTGCATTTTCATCAGCTAGCATGATCCCTGCTTCCAAAAAAACCTCTTAACAGTGTCATCCAATTTCCATCCGCTCTCTACACAGTTGCTACCTTTTCTCAATCTGTAGATATGCAGAAGAAGCTAACTTGCTGAGGGCATTGGCTCTAGTATTCTACGATCGAGGTGCTCTTGTTATGTCAAACTCCTTAAACTCCGCGGCTAGGCTCTTGACCTTGTCTGTATATATCATTATGGTTGGTTCTTTTGCAGCATATTTTCCACTGTACTGGTTTGCCACAAGCATCGATTCTCTATATGCCTATAAATTCTTCGCTCTCATTTTGCAGGCTAGCTCCATTAATGCTATCAAAGCCTTGTACTCAGCCTCGCTATTTGAGATGGGGAATTTGAAACGGAGGGCATAAGTGGCTTACACCCCTTAGGATCTAAGATCACCAAACATGCACCTGTTCTCTCTAATCCTGATGCCCCATCCACATGTAGACTCCACAAATCAGGCCCTGTCGAGGATCTCTCTCTACTGGGTGCAATTTTGCCTTGCTCCTTTGCCTCTTTTCCATTTGGAACTTCTTCCAGGAAATTACCGATCACCTAGCCTTTAACTGCTTTCTGGGTTGCATACTTGATGGTGTGTTCTCCTAACTCTACCACCCATGTAACTAGCCTCCCTGGTGCCTCTAGTCTAGTGAAAATAGATTTTAAAGGTTGGTTGGTCAGCACCACTATCAAGTATGCTTGGAAGTACTGTCGCAGCCTCTGGCCTGCATGCAATAAAGCTAGTTCTAGCTTCTCTTGTCTTTTGTATCCTCTTTCTGCCTTGTTCACATGTTATACTGGTCTCTGCACTTTATCTTCTCTCCTGACCAATGTTCCACTGACAGCTTTATCGGTGGTTCCAATGTACAAGTACATCGTCTCTCCTAGCTGCAGGGTAATTAACACAGGTAATTCCTTGAGGTGTAGCTGCAACTTTGCAAAAGCTTCTTCTTTCTGCTCCCCCCACTGTACTTTGCCTGTTTTTATCAATCACACTTTCAAAGTCTTGAAGAATGGGAGCGCTCGTTCTACCACCTTAGATCGGAAACTATTCATCAGCGCTAAATTCCCGTTCAGGCTATGAATTTCCTTTACTGCATAAGGGGGCCTCATCTCCAATATGGCTTTAACCTTCTTCAGATTTTCTTTTAATCTATTATTGGATACCATGTGGCCCAAGAACTTGCTAGCTCCGACTCAAACCTGACACTTGATCAGGTTTAGCTTCATGCCCATCTTCTTGAATTGCTTTAGCATCTGGGCTGCATCTTCTACCAAATAGTCATATCCCTTTCTTTTAATAACCATGTCATCCACATACACCTCTAGGTTCCTACCAATCTACTCCTGGAAGATTATTTCCACTACTCTTTGGTAGGTGGTTCCCTAATTTCTCAGTCTAAAAAGCATTATGTTGTAGCCGAATGCTCCATTTTCTGTAATAAATATTTTTGTACATCACTCTCTAACATAAGGATCTGATGGTATCCCTTATATGCATCAAGAAAACATTTAATTGGATAGTTGGTAAGAGCATATACCTTTTGGTCAATTACCGGCAACAGGTAGCAGTATTTGGGGCAGGCTTTGTTCAGGTCCGTGTAATGTACGCACACCTTTCAGCTTCCTCTCGCTTTCTTTACCAGGACTATTTTCCAGTTATCTCAGGTATGGGATTTCTCTCAGTATTCCTGCTTCCACCAGCTGCTCAACTTCCTTGTTAACTTCTTTGTTCATTTCCCTGCACAGGATTCTCCTCTTCTGCTTGATGGGGCAATATCCTGGTGCTACTTTAAGCTTGTGGCATCCAATTTCCTTGGGTACATCTATCATGTCTTGCGGCTTCCATAAAAATTCCTGGATGTTTTCCGGCACTATTCTTGCCAGGTTCTCTTTCACCTCTAGGGGCAGGGCCATTCCTACTTGTACCTTCTACCCCTCTCCCAACTGCACCACCTGCACTTCCATGCCAAGTTTTGATAGGTCATCTACTCCTGCCATCATCGCCATTGCTCTTGGTTTCCTTGCTTGCCCTCTTTGTGCCTGGGTTTCGGTGTCTCTCTTCCTCTTGCTTAGAGAGATCCGATGACACTCTCTTGCTTTCTGCCGATCTCTTCTCATCGTCGCTTTCCCTTACCTAGAAGAAAATTTTAGCAATAGGTGGAGGGTGGAAACTATTCCCTTAAGGAGTGCATGGTCCGACCTACCCAAGATTATGTTGTAAGGGCCGTTAGTTCTCAAAAAAAATGAACTCCACATCCATTGTTTTATTCCTGGACTCTTCCCCCACGGTCACTGGGAGGAGTATGGTTCCTTCCTATTGTCATAACTGTAAAGTCCACCAATGAGGTATCATTTGGCTTCAACTTCCTCTTCGTGTTCTCATCTAGCATCTCAAAGTAGCGCTAGTACATAATCTTCGCGGAGTTTCTACCATCCACGTAAGCCCAATGTATCCTCCTTTCCTTCACTCTTAACATGATCACCACTGCATCAGCCCCTACTGGCCTGCATGGTATAGGATCTTCCGACCCAAACAATATCACCTCATCTGCAGCTAGCTTTCTATAAAGTGGTGTAGCCCAGGGTGTCTGCCTACAAAGAGCCTTTCCCCATGGCTCTGTTCTTCCTCCAACACTCTCTCCAATGATAGCGTAGATGTCAGCAGTCCTGCCCATGCTATCATCCGTGGGGGTGCTCTCTCGATGCCTCTTGGCTTCTTATTTTTCTCGTGCCACCTATTTTCCTTTATTACTGTGATTTTTATCCGAGGATCTTTTCCTGCTCTTGTCTTCCCTATGATCTCTAGTGGCCTCCTGAGTGGAAGCCCCCACCTGCCTTGTTCTGGTACGCAGCCTTGTAATGGGCTGGTGCATTCTTCGCCAGATGTGCCAGTTCTCCGGTCCAAACACTGTTCTTGATGGCTTGCTTCAAGTGCATGCACTCATTTGTGTCATGACTGTTGTCTCTATAATTGTCGCAGAATAGGGACTTGCCCTCGTGTGTGGAGGGGCTTTCAGCTTACTCATTGGCTCTAGGAAGTTCTTAGCAGCTACTAGGGTAAAGATCTCCTTTGGCATCTTAATGAGTTGGGTGAAATTTTTGTCAAAGTTCCACCTGTTGGGCTGGATCGAACTCTCTCTTTCATGTGTCTGTCATTATCGGTCTCACTCCTCTTGTTGCATGTGCCAGATTGTGCCTCCTTCCTCCTTCTGTCAGCGTTGTCGGCCCTGATAAAATTCTTCACTCTCCTTATCAGCTCGTCGATCGTCTTAGGGGGGGTTAGGGTACAGTTCCTCAGGAGCAGTTTGAGGTTATTCACGAACGTATCAATAAGGAATTGTTTACTTCTTTCCTCCACCTGGTTTGCTTCATCGTTAAACCTTTCCAATATTTTGACAGTGACTTTGACGGCTTCTATTTCACAACTAGCAGCTCCGCCCTTGTCTTTTGAAACTTTCTTCTCTACAAGAAACACACCAAGATTTTTCTTTCTAACTTGCTGAAGTTAACAATCGTCAACCTTAGTTACCGTCGTAAGTGTGGTTGCAAACACTCTGTACTAAGTAGCCTGGGGAATTGCAAAGGTGGCCATGTTTGTGGGTATCTTCAATTTAGGGTCTGCAGTGTAGAGCTAAATCCTCTTTGTGAACGGCGAACCTCTCTCCCCCTAATTCTTGGAAGGCATCTCTCTGCTCTTGGCTTTTTCCACTCCTACATGTTCTTCTCACCCCCTTCTCTCTTGGGGTAATATGCACAACCCCAACTATCTTCCGTCATAGCTTGCTACGACTCTGTGCCTTCAACGTTTATCTTTCCTCCTGACACCATAACCTTATTTCCTTTAGTTGTAGTGCGGATGGTTTCTCCTTCCCTTTCTCTTTGCTGGGAATTGACTTCTTGTTCCTCCTACTCATGAAAATGCTTCGTTGGCCTGAAGTTGTGTTTCTTTGCCGCCTGACCATCGCCCTCCCTGGCCTTCTCTATTTCTTCCATCTCCTTCAGGTTCCTCATCATTTCCCTCTAAGAGGTCATTATAGTCTGCAGGATTTCTGAGTTGTTCACCAGCTCATCCATCGTTTGGAGCTTGTGTCGCTCTCTTATCAGTGCCAGCGTTTGTTCTTCCTCCAGATGTGTAATGTCCTCCATGAGCACCTGGTTGAGCACGCTTCCCACTAGTGGCAACGGTGATCATTCCGTGGTGTTTTTAGTTACATGGATGCTAAAAGATGAAGTGATCCCCACAGACGGTGCCAATGTTGATTTCTCACTTTGCTCGTGCTTAAGCTTTAATCCTCTCTAGCTATGTACCTATAAAATAGCTAGGGTGATAAGTTAGATAGGCCGGCATTACATCGTAGCTGCTCCGACAATCTTGTTAGAATGGAGTGTTTCTAGGGTTTCTGTCTATGTAAGTTTTAAAAGGGAAAACATACCCTCTAGCATATTGCGTCCCTAGTTATATGAGTTGGTGGTTGAAGTGACAGGAGCCATCACTTCATTAGATGTATTTTATCTTCTCGCATTTCCAAAATGGGCCTTTAAACCCTTAGGTCATTTGCTTAGCTAAATGGGCCGCTCTGGACCATACCTTATTAGGGACCGCCGGAGGCGCTTACCTATTTTTATTTGAGGGTGAATTCAATTTGTGCCTCTCAATTTTGATGCACATGCACATAATACTCCACTTCCTCAACTCAACCTGCAATTTACTAGGGAACAATACCATAATGACCCTGTATAATTGCAAAAGTGTCAATATAACCTTTAAGTTTTTGAAAGTATAGAAACAACCCTATGTTTTCATTGAAATTGCTGAAATAATCTTGGGGTACCCTTACCACATTGACTCTAACATGACTCAACCTGAAAAGACTAAAATACCCTTAGATCAAAACTAAAGTTAGATGCCCTTTGGTCACTGCTTGGATCAAAACGGAAGCTAAATGCCCTTTGGTTCCTTGTTGGCGCCACAGCCAAATATCGAGCCCACTAGAATTATCCTCCCTCCCAAGCGCAGCCTAAACCCGCTGGAACTAGGGGTGCTAAAAAAAATACCCGGCATGTCCGCCAGCTAGCCTGGATTAAAATAATTGGGTACTTTTTCATTTTTTAGCATTTGGTACCCCGACCGAGAATTTTTCATTTTAACAGGTCCGTGTGGGCTGCAAAAATGCTATTTCCGGGTACCTGGTAAAATATAAATATATTTAATTGATATTAATTGCAAAGCACAATATAGTAAGGATTGTTTGCTTCTGCTATCAACCAGTGATAGTTCTGTTATTTTGACTTCATTAAGAAACAAAAACGCCGTTGTTTCTGATTATGTTTTTTTCCCAACCAACCGTTCATATCTATGGAATATTAATTATCACAAAACACAATATAATGAGGATTGTTTGCTTCTGCTATCAATCGGGGATAGTTCCGTTATTTTGACTTCATTAAGAAACAAAATCGATACCATTGTTGATGCTGTTACTTCCCAACCAGCCGTCCATATCTGTGGAATATTAATTATTAATAATGCAAATGTACATAATATTCGGGTGCTAAATTTTAAGTTATTCCCTTTCAATTCCGAATTCTCACTTCTTCCTTTTGAGTTCCGAGCCTTCCCTTTCAGCCTCAAATATTCAATTGTGCCCATGACCACAACTTTATTCTAGGAGTAGGTGCAATTGATTTTTTTTTTCATTTTTTTCCATTGTAAATTTCATCAAACTCTCATAAAATCTCGACTAAATTAAATAATTTCAACACAATGATTTTCTTCCCGTTATTTCACCATATTCTGTTAACTTTATCAAAACTATGGAATGATGATGATGATTATGGACTTGTTATTCTTAGTGAACATTATATGCTAAATTTTTTAATGATATATGGTGATAATTATTCAACTGTTAAACTACATTGCCATCATTGTAACGACATTCTTCTTGCACTAATAAAAATTTATATGACATAATAAAATGATAATTATCTCAAAAATTGCAATCTTGAATGGGTTAATGGGTACCCTGTTACCTGGCCCGAATAATGTGGGTAACGGGTTCTTCTAGGTTAGACCATGGACCATATTTTCAACTACCCATACATGCGGGTACTCGGATGTGCAGGCACCCACATTTGAACGCCAACTAGAACCCTCCCTCCAAACAACATGCCCAACCTCTTCAGCTGAATTCCTTTTGTGAAGCAACACCACCGCCACTCCAGTCACCGGAACCTTCCATCCACACCCTCATTTTTCCCCAGCCCCTTCATCCTTCCTCCACAACATCAACATCCTCAACCCCTCTAGCCGAAGCACCTCCTCCGAAGCAGAACCAACCGCAAGAACCCTTCATCCTCCACCGTTCTAGCTGCGCTGAAGGAGCTTCGCTAATTCAAATGCTTCATTGATTTCAGACTCCTTTGACTAGAGGTGCTTCACCCATTTGAATGTCATTGCCTCTGCTCCAGATAGGGGCATTTTTGGATTGCATCACTATAGGGCTTTGGTTGGAGCGATGCAACGCAAAGAGCTAACTTGTGGTAGTGTTGGCATCGAACTGATCCGGTGGTGCTGCTGCTTCGGTTGGAGGTGCTTCGTCGACGACGAGTGACGCTGTAGTTGGGACGATGGTGGGGAATCATATTCCACTCTTCATCTTTTTTTTCCATTTCCCATCCGAGGGGTAAAAATTCCATTACTTCGAATTTTGGGTAAAAATTGCCGGATTGGATAATTTGGCACTTTCATGAACTATCTAGGATTCTTTTGGCACTTTTAAAAACTAGAGGATTATATTGGCACTTTTGCAATAAATGTAGGGTTATTTTAGCAATTTTCTCACTTGACTATTTAATTAGTCAAAACTTCTTAACTTTAACCATACAGTTGAATTGGTGTATAAATATAAATACTAATGTATAATAATTTGTAGATTCGTTATAATATATATTTTCAAAATTTCAAAAGTTTTAATTTTCTTCAATGAAAAATATTAAATATTTTTAAATCAACCGCTGAATGTTAGAGTGTACAATTTGAGCTAGTACAAAGAGAGTATAAAATAAAAATACATTTTAAAGGTTAAAAATTTTAGAATGTAAACGAGTCGAGATGAACTCGAACAATAGTGTGTTTGAACTCGTATTTGGAAAATAAATTAGTGGATTTGTATTTAAGTTTGTGTTTGAGCTCGATCGATTAAACTTAGAAAATTTATCTCAACTTGAAATCAATTGCTTATAATATGCTCGAACTTGGGTTGTGAGCTTGACTCGTTAAGTTCGTTAAATTTAAAATCGAACCAAAAAAACTTGTTGGCCTCGGGAAGTTTGACTATTTTGCGTCATCATCCTCTAATTTACACAAATTAAAAAATTATATATAAGATAGGCACATTCTTACAGGCTCATTGAACTCGACGAGCCTGTCAAATAATAATATAAATTATCAAACTCGTTTAAATTACATTATATTTAAGTGCTCTCCAAATTATGCTGGATAGTAACCCATCACACGTCTTTCAAACAAGGAGAAAAAATAAAAGTGTTTGATCTTTTGCCACGTACTTTAATATTTCAATAAAAATTATTATGATTGTCTCATAATTGATAGAAAAACGTTTGGGAAAAGTTCATATATAACCCTACCTAGATCACATAAGTGAAAATATAACCTTTTGATAACTGAAAGTGTATATATATCCCTAGATAGTTATTATATGTGCAAATTTACCCTTTCCGGCAATTTGAGGCCGGATTTTCTTAAGAAGACAATTTTATCTTTCTAAAAAACAAAAAATATGAAACATCTATAATGCCCCTAAACCCTAATTTCCTTACTCCTTTCTCCTTCTCTTTCTTTCTTCTCCACCAATTCTCTCCTTTATTTCCTTCTCTGATTCTCTCCCCTCTCCACTGATTACTCCTAAAATTCAACTTCCCTTGTTCTTCCTCCTTCTTTTCCTTTCTCTGATTCTTTCTTCTTTCTTTTCCTTTCTCTGTCGATTAATCCTTTCTTTGTCAGGTTGAATCAAGGTTTGGCCGAAAGTAGCATTGCAGGCGGTGACACGACGAGATTGGGTGTGGGGTGGTGGTCAGGGGAAGGCAGCGGCACGAGAGGAGAATGAAGGTTGGGTGGCGGGAGGCGGCTGAATGAGATGCGGATGAGGGCTAAGGTTTTGACTTGGCTTGGTTGTAAAAAGCAGTTTTGCAGGTGAGATTGGGTGTAGTGATTGTGGAAGGGCATGCATCGGAGAAGCACGAACGTGGGTGGTGATTATGGAAGGGCAAGCGATGGAGGAGGTGATAGAGATGGTGTGAAGGTGCGACGATGGATGAGATGACAAAGATGGTGTGGGGGCGCTATGGTTCTAAGGGTTGTGGTTGTGGTAGGGCGGTGGGGCTAGGGTTCCGCGGGGTGGCAGGTTAAGGTAGCGAGGGGGTTTTTTAATTGGCTGGTTCTCACGGGGATGGTGGGTTTAGGTTGACGATAAGGAGGGGAGATCGGTGATGGTTGGCCTAGGTGGCAAGGTGGGGCTGAGGAGAGGAGGTGTGTCTGTGGTGGACTGGACCCACCTCTTTCTAGGAAACCTTTGACACGGCAAATAAGGTGGCACTGGCTTAAGCTGGGTTGTCGGGGCTGGGTGGCTGGATAGATGGTGGTGAGGCTAGGTGGCAGGGTGGCAAGGTTGGGTGGTGGGGTGGCAGAGATTTAATAGTGGTGGGTTTGGTGGTGTAGCAACAACCTGGTGGTGGAGCAGTGCCAGAGCAGAGGTAATGACGATGGTGGTGAAGCAGCGGCGGTAGTGGCAGAACAATGGTGGGGCAAAGGGCATGTTTGTCTTTTAAATTTTATATTACGCAGAAAGGGTATTTTGGTCATATTTGGTCGGTCAATGGCAAGAAATGGCCAGTCAATGCCCAAAAATAGTCTTTAGGGTTATATTTGAACTTATGTAAAGTAGTTAAGGTTGTTTATGTATTTTGAATGATCTCATGGTTATATGTGAACTTACTGAAGTATATAGGGTTATATTTGTATATATCCCAAAATGTTTGAGAAAAACTCCAATTAGACCGTCTCACCATAACAAATGGTAAGAAGAGGGACCAGAGAACAATTAATAACAATGGAGCTAAAAAATGAAACCTAATTGCAAAATAGGAAAATAGGCTGGAAATGGGGCAAAATTCTGGCTATAACATAAATGGGTCAAACTCGGATATTCTTTCCTCCTAAAATAATTGTTAGTTATTCTTTCTTCCCCAAAACCTAGGAATTTCATTCCTCCTTAAACTCAATCTGAATCAGAGCTACTAAACACCGGATTCAAGATCTCAAATCGGCTATCAAAACTCTGCAAATCGGCGGTTTAGATTTACGATCGAGCTCAGATTTCAAATTCTGCAAATTTTGTCGTAAATCTGAAAAGGTTAAATTTTAGCTTTGAAACTGGTGAATTTTGCACCATAATGATCAAACGAGAGCAGATTTGAAAGATTCTAGGATCTATGAAGGTGACATAATTAAGGTAATATAAAATTTATGGTTGAAAATCTTAGTTTCATGGTTGAAATCTCAATTTTTTTTAAAATTAACGGTTGAAATCTACGATGTAAGGTGTTGCTGTTATAAACTACGGAAAATGAAGCAATTCAAGGCAATAAAATTGTTTGTATGGAGGAGAAAGCAACGAAGATGTACAATCTGAAAATTCAACAAGCTTACATCCATGTTTGGTTTTGATTGTGTATATACAGTTAAACACATGAAGTAAGGACATGAACATATGAAATAACGTTTTCATATTCTAAAAAACAAAATTGCCTAATCTAGAATTCAGTTATATGCATGCTGTGAAGAAAATTTAGGTATTTTTTAAAAAAAACCGCATGAAGTAATATGATAACACTAGATGTAACAGCATGAACATGTGATGTAACATGATATTATTATGATGGATAATTTGCCAAGGTCTGAAATTTGACTATGTACAATTTGTTGAGAAAATCCAGGTGTTCTTTAATTTGCTGAAACATATGGAGTAATGTGATGAACACTGGATGTAACTGCATGAACACATGAAGTACCGTGATATTATTCAGCTAGATAATTTGCCAAGGTTTGCAATTTGGCTATATGCCATTGGTTGAGAAAATTTAGGTGCTTTTTATTTTGCTGAAATGTATAAAGTAATATGATGAACATTGGGAGTAACTACATGAACACATGATGTAACGTGATATTATTTTGGTGGATAGTTTACCAAGGTCTGTAATTTGGCTATATGCATTTTGTTGAGAAAATTTAGGTATTTTTAAAGTTTCTGGAATGTATGAGGTATTATGACGAACACGCGATGTAACCGCATAAACACCTGAAGTAACATGATATTATCCCAAGCACTCTATAATAGATATTGTTTGCTTTCTGTCTATCAACTGGGATTATTTAAGTAATTTTAAAAGTTCCTTTCTTTGAGAAAATGACACTGTTTTGCCTTCAAAATCCATCTCTTCTTCCCCTTTCCGCTTCTTCATCACCTTCTTCCTCACCTCCGCTCCCGTTTGATATCTCTACAAGTTCCTCATCCCAGAGCCGCTGCCTACAACAAATTCATCGCCCAGATGGTCTTTAGCCTCGGCTCTCCATCAATCCAACTACATAAGCATGCGACGCATGAGGAGTTCGAATTAGTCTCTTTCTATGTATTATGATAACTACGTCATTTTCGATGCGGCTGAAGAGATTTCCAGCCCCTTATTGATACAGTTCAAGTTACAGTTCGAGGAATTCTTCCAGTTCCAGGCCGTTACTGTATTATTTTAAAGATTTTCAGGTCGTTGTTGTATTCTTCCCGTTCGAGTTTGCAATTGAATAGGATGCCATTAGCGGGGAAAGCTTTGGCCTCCATGCCTTATCTTCAACAAAGTTTGGTATGTTTGTGTTATTTTGTGTTTTTTCTCTGTTCTTACTGCTCGTGCTTTTGCGCATTGTGTTTGATAGAACTTTTGTGCTTATATGCAGTCCATTAGTATATAGTTGTACTAGATGTAGTCCCGTGATCTGAGAGTGTATGTAATGAGTTAAACATACTGTTGTAATATGGAAAGGGGAGGGTTTGTTAGGAGAACAGTTGAACTTAGTTGGATGTTACCTGATCAGAGTAGCATTTTCTTAGATAGTAATTTTGCTTCAAAAAGCCTGATCGTAGTGGCATCTATCTGGTTAGTAGTTTTACTTGAAAATGTCAAGTATTGTGTTTGTTTACAAGTGTAGTGGGTGTAACATAATAGTCATCTGATTACACTTGAAGATTATGACCTTATTATGTAGCTTTTGTTTACTGATGGTAGTGCTTGCGGAGTTGGGTAGTATTATGAACAAAAGTGTTCACAAATACCCATGTTTAGTGACTGCAAACTAAACTCGTTAACAGACTGTGTTGATGGAGCCGAGGCTTTTGCAAGAGAATAGGTATTTAGAACTTTCAGTATGTTCCTAAAATTTGGTTGACCCCTCACCTTAGCATAGAATGCTTCCCAATATACAAAATTTTCTTCTCTGCAGGAATAGTTTATGGATTTGTTTTGCAAAACTCTGATTTCATACTCTTTCAATTTTACTAAGATGGTTCTTTTATAGTGGAAGTATGTGATTTTGTGTTCTCTCTGCTGTAGTTTGTTACCTTTGTGATTGAGAATCATTAGTTTAGATATCTTGGGCGGTGTTAGACTGGTTTGATGGAAGAAATTTATAATAAATTAAAGTGATTTGCTTCAAGATGTTGAGAAAAATTGCCCACATAAAAACATACATCTTCACTTTGATATAGCTTTAAACTTAGATTCTTTGGATAAAGTTATGAAGGACTGGTATAGTTATATAATTAGTTGCTTGCATATCTTATTTTATTGACTCGATATACATAATGCATGATAACTCCCTGTGATGTTCATGAGGTGTCTATCAGTTTGATTAATCGTGCATGCGTGCCTGTTTCTTTCGTGTTTATGCGTACTAGGTTCACACAAAGCTAATCAAGCTACTTGGAAAGACAATGGCTTTCTAAAAATCTGATTTTTAATTTCTTGGTTGTGCTGTATCTCAATTCTTCATTGTTTTCTTTGTAGTTTTAAGATGTTGTGGTATAGTTTAGTTTTTGTATCAATTTTTTTGTACTTTGTGTGCAGATCCCCTCCACAAATTCCAGAAGTTTGTCTAGCAAAGGAGCTATTTGTTCAGACTGTTGTTGTCCTGAGAGATGAGATTAACATTTCTCTTGTTGTGTTACGTGAATTTGCTGCTGGAAAGCACTTGAAGAAGTTTTTAATAGTAAGTCATTATTTAATCTTTTATGAGATTCATTCTGCCCTGCTTAGTTTAACTACTTAAAGTTTGCTCATCAACTTGGGAATCTTTTCTTGTTTCATTACATTCATAAGAATAGCCTATAAGTGTTTGAATTTGAATCTTTCATTGCCATATTTTTATATGTATTTTGTCATATTTGTACAAACTTAATTGAAGGTATGGTTCTGCAAGCTGGTCATTGTTGGACTTTAGTTATTCTTCGTGCTCGACAATTGTTGCAATATCTCAACTATGTTCTATATAAGTGAGTTAGACGACTTATTCTACTGTGGTTTCTTTCACAAATCCAAACTTCAGTCTTAGTTTCCTTGAAAAAGAAAATGCAGTTTATGAAAATGATCATAATTTAATGTGTCAGTTTATGGATTTGTTTCCAAGTAAGTGCTCTTTCTCTGCCATTCTATAAATTGAAAGACAAGTCCATGCCACATTTTATTGTTGATTGTTTTAAAAAACAATTATAACTGGGGCGAGCTTTCACAATCATAAGTTGTATACATGTAATTATAATTATTTTTTGTTTTGCGGTATGCTGTTAGTTGGACCAGTTTATCTTGTTGGTTTCACCATATGGTCAGTTGTTGAGCTCTTTTTTTGATTTTATGGTTGAATCTATGGTGCAAAGACCTACTGTTTGGAATAAGGTACTTAATTTGTCCATTTGATCAGAATACAACAGCTTGATTTCTTAATTAGGTTGATGATTATTGGTCATAGAAGGTATGTTGATCAGTTTGGAAGTTTAAAGCTTCATTATTATCTGCCAATTTTGGTGTTTTCAAGACTTCAGTTTCCAGAAAACATGAATATTATTTTGGATAATCCCTTTGTACATGTGAAGTTTTTGCTCTTTTGTCCATTTTAACCTCATGTACTCACATTGTAAACTAGATAGGTTGATTTTGCTTTGAAGTTGCTTTCTCAGTTGTTGGTTCTTCATTGTAAGCTTATCTGTAACATGTACTAATGCTACACTTTTTAATGGTCATAAGTCATAACCCACATGTCTCAAGTATAATTTTAGTCTATCAAGATGTCATGTCCATGTGGGTTATGAGCTAACATTGCCACTTCTGATTGAAGAAGATTAGGAGACCTAGCACAATCAACATACTTAGACCTTGCACAAACACATTTTTGAAAGTGCCCAAGGGTTGGTGTCTTGGAATTTCGAATGCAGCAGAATTATTAGGGTCCTAACTTTAACCGTCTTGAAACACCATGTAAAATGACTTGTGTACGGGATTGGCAAGTTCTTATCCAAATTAAAGCAAATACCAAAATTGAGTGTAAAAAGGCTTGAATAATGTCATTAAAGCATATAGTGAACTTGCCTAGGAAGCTTGTATTTGAATACATGCATGAATTTCAAATTTGTAGGTACTTGCTGACAATATTCACGCGCCTTGTTGGATTACGAAAGGATGAAAATATTGTTTGCGTGGTGAAGTTTCCTCATGTCTTGTTTGTTTTAGGCTTGAAAGGTAGACTTCTGAGACTTTCATGACATTTCCTCTGCGCCAATTGATTTGGCCATTACACATTTATAAACACATTTATAAACACTTATACAGACCACAGAAATATGTTATGAAAAATTTCCCCGCGCATAGTGAATTATTGCTCTGTCATTCCTCTCACTTTTAGCTTGTCCCATGTACATTACTCAGTTATGTTATATCATGTCTTCTACTCCTCTTTGACTAGCTCGTAACACATCCCTTCTAAGTAGTCATCTAGTTAAAATGTTTACTTGGGATGGTGGTGAATAATAACCAAGGAATGTTTTGAAATGGAAGATTCTCCCTATTACTACATAAGATGACTTTATATTGTATGGATACTAACTTATGAGAGTTGACTGCGTCTGCTTCTTATGGTTGTTGCGGCAGCTTCTTTAACACTTGGTATAAAAGCAAAGGTGGCTAAGACTTTTTTTCTTTAACAGAGAGTTTTTACTCCAAATGTTTTTTTGATGTGACTATTTTAAAAAAATTTACACTGAACCAAAACGTCTTAGAGGTTTACAAAATAAACCATAGTTCATAGTGCTCTAAAGCCTGAATTTTACTCAAGATAAATTCTAATGATGTTGTGCTCATATATTTTTTTAAAAAATAATATGCATCTCACTTACTGGTGGTGTGCGTCTCATGTAGTTCGTCATATTGAAGTGGACTCGGAATTTAAAATTGAGAGATGCTCCTTGAGTGCTAATATGAGCTAGAAACTATTGGCTTAGTTTTAGATGTAAGAGTTTGATTAGTTCCTAGGTTGTATGGCGCTTGGTGATTCAATTGTGATGGATGGGGATGGTTTAGCATGGTTTGGTTCGAGGATATAGCTTGCATATGTGTGACTTAGCTAGTGTAATTTTATATTTTTAAGCTTTTTCAACATGATTAATGGATATATATAAATTCATTATTTACAAACATATGGAGGCGTCTGGAGCTTCCACCCCATCTTCACAATCACGGTCTGACTCAGTCGATGAGGATCTTGCGGTAAATGTTGCTTTGCTTGCTTTTAGTACGTTGCAGCTCTGCATTGTATCTTTCATATGTTTTTTTATCTATGCTCGGTGGGATTTTTGCATTCAAAATATGTTATGAAGTCTACCACACTGGTGTTTAATGATATTCTCATTTGATCCTTTTTTTTGTTCTATTTTTCTTTTAATTCGCTACCACACTGCATTTGCTCACCAATATTTTGGTGCATCGCGTACAGTAATAATCCTACTACATTGTTGTTGTCTGGAGTCCCTCCCATGAGCCATATGTTTTCTTTTCAATTTGTATTGCAATGGATTTGAACGTGAATCATTCATAAGTTTATATTTTCTGTGCTCATTTTGCAAATTTTTGTTCAAATGTCTTCTGTGTCGTCTGCCTCATTCTAAGTAGCTTCCATTCTTGCTTTAGGCGGTTCAATTATTTGGTCGGGTGCAATTTAAAATTGGTCGCTGTCATACAATGCATTTACTTAACAAAGCTGTAGTTTATAAGTGGTTATTGTAATGATGAATTGAGTTGATATGTATTGCAGGGTTTTGTTATCCCTGCAAGTCTAATTGTTAGTCATTGTCCCCAGACGGATTAAATTAGTTATTGGACCAAGAAGATTGAAGAATACACAAAATAAGTTATAGATTTGAATACTAATAATTTTATCTTGGTAAATTATTGGGAAAGACCGTCTTTCCATGTGGCTGCTGAATTAGAATTATAGAAAGGTAAAAAGTTCAAGTTGCAATATACAAAGATTGTTATGTAAGGTCCAGTAGTACTGGGTTTGAGTGGAGAGGGTTTGAGTGGAGAGGGTTCGAATAGAGGGTTCGAGTAGAGTGGGTCCAAAAGAGGTTCTAGTGATACTGGGTTCGAGTGGAGAGGGTTCGAGTGGAAAAGTTCGAATGGAGAGGTTCTAGTGGCGAGGTTTGAGCAAAGAGGTTCCAGTGGTGAGGTTCGAGTAATGAGGAATCGAGTGGAGAGGGTTCGAGTAGAGAGGTTCGAGTGGTACTGAGTTCGTGTGGAAAGAGTTTGAGTAGAGGTGGTTCGAGGGTTGGAGTGGAAAGATCCGAGTGGAGAAGTTCGAGTGGAGAAGTTTGACTGGTGAGAGTTCGAGTGGTGAGAGTCGAGCGGTGAAGGTACCATCCACCCCTCGAGAGGGGTATACCATCTACCACTGGAGAGAATATTATCCACCCCTCAAGAAGATTGTCAACCACCCTTCGAGGGTACACCATCTACCTCGTGAGAGGGTAAACCATCCACCACTGGAGAGAGTGCACCTTCCACCCCTCGAGGGTACGCCATCAACATCTCGAGAGAGGTGTACCAGCCCTCGAGGGTACACCACCCCTCGAGAGGTCAAACATCCACCCCTTTAGAGTACACCAAACCTCAAGGGTACACCACCCCTCAAGAGAGTATACCACTGAGAGAGTCGAACCATCCGTGGCATATACCTCTCGAACCATCCACGACACCACCATTCGAACCACCTATACCTCGAACACCAACCATCCATTCCTGGAACCATCACCCCTCGAACCATCAGTTCTTGAACATCCACCACACCATCACTCGAACATCCACCTCTCGAACATCAACCAATCGCCTCGAGGCCTCCCTACCACTCAAACATCCACTCTTTGAACATCAACCATCCGCCTTGAGGGGTGTTGATTTGAGGCATCTCCACTCGATTCATTAACCCTCGAGGCCCTGGAACTATCAACCATCCCCCTGGAGGCATCACCCCTCGAGTCAAACCTCTTCACTCTAACCTTTATTCGAACCCTCACCACTCGAACCATTACCAGTCGAACCATTTCCATTTGAATCCTATCCACTCGACCCATCACCACTTGAACCCTCTCCACTCGAACCCAATACCACTCGAACCTCTTCACTCCAACCCATTACCACTTGAACCCAATACCACTCAGACCTCTCCATCGATTCGTTAACCCTCGAGGTCCTGGAACCATCAACCATCCTGCTCAAGAGGTAGACGGTGTACCCTCGAAGAATGGTTGAAAAACTTCTTGAGGGGTAAATAATAATCTCTCCAGTGGTGGATGGTATACCCCTCTCGAGGGGTGGATAGTACTATCTCCAATGGTGGATGGTACCCTCACCACTCGAACCTCACCACTCAAACGTTTCCACTCAAACCTCCTCTACTCAAACTCTTTCCACACAAATCCAGTACCACTCGAACATAGTACCACTTGAACCACTCTACTCGAACCCTCTCCACTCGATTCCACATCACTCGAACCTCACCACTGGAACCTCTTCGCTCAAACCTCTCCACTCGAATCGAGTATCACTCGAACCCTCTCTACTCGAACCTAGTATCACTCGAACCCTCTCCACTCGAACCCAGTATCACTCGAACCTCTCCGCTCGAACCCAGTATCACTCGAACCTCTCCGCTCGAACCCAGTATCACTCGAACCTCTCCACTCGAACCCAGTACCACTCGAACCCTCTCTACTTAAACCCATTACCACTCGAACCCTCTCCACTCGAACTCAGTACCACTCGAACCTCTCCACTCGAACCCAGTACCACTCGAACCTCTCCAATCGAACCCTCTCCACTCAAACCGAGTACCACTCAAACCTAATACCACTCGAACCCTCTCTACTCGAACACAGTACCACTAACCCTCTCTACTCGAAACTCTCCACTCGAAACCTCTCTACTAGAACCCAGTGCCACTCGAACCTCTCCACTCAAACCTCACCACTCAAACCTCACCACTCAAACCTCACCACTCGAACCTCTTCACTCGAACCCAGTACCACTCGAACCTCTCCACTCAAACCCCGTACCACCCGACCACTCAAATCTAGTACTACTCGAATCCTGTCTACTCGAATCCAGTATCCTCTCCACTCCAACCCAGTATCACTCAAACCTCTCCACTCGAATCTCGACTCGATCTCTGTCCACTTGAATCTCGACTCGATCTCTCTCCACTCGAATCTTGAATCGATCTCTCTCCACTCGAATCTTACCACCCGAACTCTCTCCATTCGAACCCTCACCACCCGAACCTCTTTACTCGAACCATGTACCACTCGAACCCTCTCTACTCAAACCCAGTATCACTCGAACCCTCTCAACTCAGAACTCTCCACTCAAACCCTCTCTACTCAAACCTAGTACCACTCGAACCTCTCCACTCGAACCTCTCCACTCGAACCTCTCCACTCGAACCTCACCACTCGAACCTTACCACCCAAACTCTCTCCACTCAAAACCTCACTACCCAAACCCTCCTTACTCGAACCCAGTACCACTCGAACCTCTCCACTCGAACTCATTACAACTCAAACCCTCTCCACTCAAACCCAGTACTACTCGAACCCTCTCCACTCGAACCCAGTACCACTCGAACCCAGTACTACTCGAACCTTTCCACTCAAACCCAGTACCACTAGAACCCAGTACCACTTGACCTCTCCACTCGAACCTCTCCACTCAAACCCAGTACCACCTGAACCTTACCAAATTCATAATGTCCTGAAATAACCCTATCTGTTACGGCAACGATGATGATGGTTCGATGGTTGTGGGTAAGGTTATAATTGTCCACCCAAATTCAGCTTTTGGTCTGATGGCAGTATTGTCATTTTAAGGTGGGTCAACAGTTGGAAAAGCACTGTCAACGCCTGAAAGTCTACCAGAGGATTATATTAGCACTTTCATTAATTAGGTAGTTTTTTTTCTAACTTTCAAATGACTGAAGGTTATATCGGCACTTTTGCAAGTATATAAGAGTATATTGGTATATAGACAACAATTCTCCAAAATAAACATATAGACAATGATTGTGACAAAAACTTGTCTGCATTTATGCCACCCAATTCATTGTTTAGTTCACATATACACACAGTTCCTTGTTTTTTCACAAGTTTAACGATTCTTTTTTATATTTTACTTACTTCATGTACTTGCAATATATTATTTCTTGAAAGGTTATAAAAATAATTTTTTTAATCTTATTGATTATTTAATAAATTCCAACAAAATTTATTATTTATTTTACAATTTAGATAGTTATTCTTAGATGAATATACTTACAATTTATTTATTTATTTCAATTCAAATGTGACATGTAAATATTATATATTAATTAAATAAAATACTTTTAATCAAGAACACCGCGCAACGCGCGGTGGGACTCCCGCTAGTTCTGATATAATTCGATAAGGTCTGGAATTTGGCTATATGCATTTTGTTGGAAATATTTAGGTGTTTTAAAATTTTCTAGAACTTATAAAGTAACATATTAAATAAAGGATGTATATGCATTAACACATGAAGTAACATGATAGAACTTTGTTAGATGATTCGTCAATATCTAGAATTCAATTACATGCATTTTGTTAAGAATATTTTAATGTTTAAAATTTAATGTAGCCCAAGAAGTAATATGTTAAATAAATGATGTAACTCAATAAATATATGATGCATTGTGATGTTGAAGGTCTCAAATTTGATTAGTTGGATTTTTTCAAAATATTTTGCTAATGTTAAATTTTATTAATTAAGTGCCTAAAGTAATACATAAAATACATTATCTTACCTCATAAACACATGAAGTAAAGAAGTAAAGTGTATAAAAATTGCTATATACTTCATCAAGGATTGTGAGATTTTCATAAAATGAATGCTATCATGAATATCGAAGAAACTTGTTTTAGACACAAACTAAACAATTAAACACATGTAGAAAATTCTGTACATATTTATCAATGACTAAGTAACTATTTATGAAGGGCAAACTAACTAAAAGGATACATATTTGTAGGAATATATTTTTACACCGATTTGAGCTATTTATTGAAAGTTGATGTCACTAATTGCTTCAAAGGTTTAAGAGCAAAAACACTATCACAATTTCATGATTTATACAAAAAACAGTCAAATGCATTGGAATTTGGGGTGTGATCTTCAACACAGAGAGGTAAAAAGATGGAACCATCAAAGAGAAGTATTTTGTCTCCTCATTTCAAGGAAACACAAAAGTGGAGAATGAAAACAATATCATTGAAGAGGGCTTTGTGAAGGAAAGAAGAAAAGCTAGGAAAAATCTGGTTACGAGAACAAGATGTAAAACTGGAATTCGGGTTAAATTCATTGCTGGAGCCTATGAATTTTTTGCATCATGTGACCTCTCACAATCATCCTTTCACTCGAGTCAAATGGTAGATTTGCAAATAAGTGTAAGGAGAATTACAGAGGAGAAAAGAAAAGTTGTAGAAGGAATGGAAGGCACGGGATTAAAACCTAACCATGGATTCAAGTTTATGGCTTTGAAGCTGGTGGTATTCAGAATCCTGGACACACCATTAAGGATCATATAAACTACATGAACAGGTTATGCATGAAACAATTAAATGACGCGATGTTCAACAAGTAATTGAACGACTGTCACAAAAGAGTACCAAAGAGGAAGATTTCTTCTTTAATGTTAAACTAGATGATAACTGTAGGCTAACAACATTGTTTTGGAGGGACTCAATGATGAAGAAAGAATAGCCCCTCCATGGCGATCTAGTTGTATTTGACACAATATACATGTATGGTTTAGATTTCGTAAATACAGTTAAACGCATGAAGTAACGACATGAACACATGAACTAACATTTTCATATTTTGGTTTTTTTTCCAGATTTGGAATTCAGATATATGCATCTTCTTAAGAACATTTTGATGTATTCAAATTTGTTGGAATGTTTGATGTAATATTATATACACACGATGTTATTTCATAAACACATGAAGTAACGTGATATTATTATGCTGGATAATTCTACAAGGTCCGGAATTTGGAAATATGCATTTTGTTGAGAAGATTTGAGTGTTTTTAAATTTTTTGAAACATATAAAATAATTTTATAAAAACGTGATGTAGCAACATGAAAACATGAAGTAAAGTGATATAATCATGCTTGATAATTCTCCAAGGTCTAGAATTGCCTATATGCATTTTATTGAGAAAATTTAGGTGTTTTTAAATTTTCTTAAACGTTTAAAGTAACATATTAAATAAATGGTGTAGCTGCAATAACACATGAAGTAAAAATATCTAAATTGGTTAAATGTTTCGTCAAGACACAGGACCAACAAATACAACTTGATTTGTGCTCCAATAGTCAGAATGAACAAACACAAAATATAGTGATGTTTGGATGTGATTTCATTGCAAATGAGAATGCTTTAACATTCGAATGTCTTCTTGATTTCTTTCAAAAAAAAATTCAATGGGTGGTAAACAGACAGTAACAATATTTATAGAACAAGATCCAGCCCTAGCCAAAGCAATCAGAAAAGTGTTCATTCTTCATTTCAATTGATCTGGATCGACTTATTTGGGTTCATATATTTATTAACTTACCTTCAGTTTTTATTTCATTAGTTCATGTGTTTGTTCAGGACATCATATGTATAATTTCTCTTTTGTTTCTAAAAAAGAACACCTAATTAAATATAAGGGGCTATTTCGTTCAAACATGAAAAGGGAAAGGAATCAGGAAAGGGAAAGGAAGAGTGGTGTATGTGTGGCCCAACAATCAAAAGGCTGAGAGTCGCTAAGCCCAACCAAACATTATCCTGCCAAGCTTCGATCCAAAACAATGAATAGGTAGGCGCAATGAATACATGAATCACAATTCGTGGCAAAGAACGTGTGTCGTCAAAAATGGGACACACAAAGAACACAAAGGCCACGATCGAGGAACGTGGTAGAAGTGGCATGTCCACGATCTCAAATTCCTAAGAATAGGGAACTCCAAAGGGAAGGAGCCTATAAATACAACAAGCTCTGTAAGATCTAAGGTAAGCACTACAATATAGAGAAATTCCATTTCTTGAAGAGACCACTGACTTGATCGTCAGAGTTTCCCTCCCAGATAAATTTCGGGGCCACATTTGCAAGTAAAGGAATCGAAGCTGGTGAACCGAGAAGAGGCTACCTAGACAAGCTACCACATCATTTGGCGCCGTCTATGGGGAACGGAATTTTTTTCCTTTCATTCTTAGGCTGCTCAGGTAAATAATAGTGTTCAATAGGAGTGCAAAAAAACCACAGTCATCAGTCAAATGAACAAATGCTAATACAAATTGAAGGAATACACCACTACTAGCATCACACACCTTGTAAAGAGAAAGGATTTAGTAAAGAAGAAATGGAGGAGGAGGAAGAGAAGGCAGCAACTGTTATAAGGAAACGCAGGTGTTCGCAGTATTCTTAGAAGCGAACAGGGAGGACCTGTATGATCAATTCTTGAAGAATCTAAGGCAAAAACCCCCAAGGCTAGAGAAAAAAGCAAATCAAGAACGCGAACGTCTATGCTATAAAGAAAAGCTGTGTGACGTTGTTGCAGAACATGTCACAGATAAGTCGCCTCTCGCACCACATTTACGAGACTTCTGGATGCCTAAAGATTTCGAGCTTCCTCTACATATTAAAGTCTATGATGGTACCACAAATCCAAAAGAGTTCTTACATTTATATAGAAACAACATGAGAGTCTGGGATGTGGACATAGAGTAGTTTGCAAAGCGTTTCCCATATTTTCACCAAGCACTACGTGGTATGAAAACCTTCCACACAGAAGTATCAAGTCTTGGCACAGCTGTCTGATTAATTTTTGGGACGTTTCTACCAAAAGCAGAAGTTCACTAGAACGATTACAAATCTCAACAATATAGCACTGTGAAGCGATAAAAGCCTCGCGGAGTACCATATCTGATTCGTCACGAAGATCCTACAAGTTTAATATTTTTTGTTTCAATCATCATTAGGTGCTTTTAAAGGGGGCATGACATCTAGAGAGTTTTACAAGGAACTGACAAACAATATGGCTGAAAACCCAAGGGAATTTGCAAAAAAAATGATTGAATGGCATGTGCGAACAGAGAGGCAAACAATAAAAAGATAGAGAATGAGCGAGGTGAAAAGCGAACAATGGATGATTTGCAAAAAAAACTATCCTAAAAAAGGAAAAGTAAACACCACTTTCTGAAGAGGAGAACTAGGCTCGCAAGGTTTTCCATTTCAAGATACGCTTCTAACGAAGACAAGGAAAGAAATATTTCTAGCGAATAAGGATCTATTCTAAGAACCAGCACCAATGATAGCACCACCAAGAAAAAGATCACGAGAGTTTTATTGTGCCTTTCACAAAGACCATGGCCATGACATAGAGTACTGCAGGGACCTAAGGAGACATATTGAAGAGAATATGAGGAATGGCAACTTGGGGACACAAGCAAGACACCAAACCTATCTCCACCAAACCAAGGTACTGCGGCGACAATGGCTAAGAATAAAAAACTGACGGCGGCTGTAGAGTACAACGACAACATGGATAGAGAAGCACCAGAGACAATTATCTTCTCTATACCTGGTTGCACAGATTCGTTATCTAACAACGCATGGAAGGCCATGGCAAGGTACTCCCCTCTACAAGAACCAGTTGATATAAGGTTCTGCCCAAACGAAGCAATTACGTTCAGCGAAGAGGATGCAGTACCCAACGCCTCGCCGCACAACGATCCAATAGTCATCGTAGCAAAAAGTAGAAATGCAACTGTCTACAGATTTTTTATAGATGACAGTAGTGCGGTCGAGATACTATTTGTCAATTGCTTTGACATGTTGGTCTTCAAGAGAACAGATTTAAAATTATCTACATCTTCGCTGGTTGGATTCATAGGGCAAGAAAAAATGCCTCTGGGAAATGTACAGTTGCCCATTACAATCGGGAAAAAATGGGAAAAATTGCATAATAATGTGCGACTTTATGGCTATGGTTGCCCCAAGTACATTTAAGGCCATAACTGGAAGACCGTGGATGAGCTGAGCTAAGGAAATATGGTTCTCTTATCCCCTGGTAATAAAATTCCCAACCCTAGCTGGAGTAGCGACAATTAGGGGAAACCAGCAAGCAGCCAGGCAATGCATGGTTATAGAAATAAAGGTAGGAAAGCAAAGCTGGTTAACACTATTTCAGGAGGAGGCTTACTAGAACATTCAGATGAATTAGCTAACCTAGGTGAAAAAATGGAGTTAGTAAACCTAGATGTTGAAAACGACTCCAAATGCGTAAAGATTGGTCAACATCTTCCAGCTAAAGAAAAGGCGAAAGTAATTCAAATCTTGCAAAGTCACAGGGTTACATTCGCATAGGACGTACATAACATGGGAGGGGTAAGCCTAGACATCGCTACCCATTTGTTGAATGTTAGTAGCCCAGTTAAACTGGTCAAGCAGAAACAACGTTGCTTTCCCAGAGATAGAATGAAAGCTATCAAAGAAAAGATTACATTGTTATTACAAGCTGGCATAATAAGGGAAGTCATATATCCAAGGTGATTAGCAAACCCAGTAATGGTGAAGAAGTTAGACGGTGTTTGGATGATGTGCATTGACTTCACAAACTTGAACAAAACATGTCCAAAGGATTCCTATCCTCTTCCAAAGATTGATAAACTGGTGGAAGCAATCTCAGGACATGAAGTCTTGGCTTTCTTGGATGCATACAAAGAATATCGCCAAATACTGATGAACCCTGATGATGAAGAGAAAACAACCTTCATAACGAGCTTTGGAATGTTTTGTTGTGTGAAGATGCCTTTCGGGCTCAAAAATGCGGGAGCAACGTACCAGAGGGTGATTGTCAAGGTGCTCAGAAAGCAAATAGGGAGAAACATTGAAGTGTACATTGACGTTATCGTGATCAAGAGTAAAAAGGTTGGGAACTTCGCTGAAAACTTGAAAGAAACATTGGACACTTTAAAGGACATAGGGATGGAACTCAACCCTAAAAAGTGTATAATTGGAGTGGGGGCTGGGAATTTCTTGGGGTACAAGGTTTCCTTAGAGGGTATAGAGGCTAACCAAGACAAGATACAAGCCATAGTCAATCTTCCCCAACCACAAATAGTTAAAGAAGTACAAATCTTAATGGGATCATTGGAAGCGCTCAGTCGTTTCATATCAAAGTCTGCGGAAAAGAACTTTTCACTCTTTGAAGTGCTAAGAAAGGCAAGAAAATTTAGTTAGAGCGAAGACTGTTAGAGAGCATATGGGAGGTTAAAGGACCAGCTTGAAACGTTGCCAATGCTGAAATCGCGAGTATCGGGAGAAACATTGTACTTGTACTTAGCACTCTTGCAAAACTCTGTCAGCTCTGTGTTAGTTCACTATGAAGAGCAGAGATAGGTTCTGATTTGTTACATCAGCAGAATCCTACAAAAAGCAAAGACAGCTCACATACCTGTATTAAAGCTAACCTTTTCTTTGGTCAATTCGGCATGAAGATTGAGAACTTACTTTCATAGCCACAACATAGTAGTTTACACAGGGTTCCTAATCAAGAACATCCTCTCTAAACTAGTGTCTTCTGCCAAATTGGAAAAATGTGTTCTGGAACTAGGTCAATTTGAAATATAATGTCAACCTAGAACAACAATCAAAGCCCAAGCATTGGTAGACTTCATTGTAGAAATGTCAAGTGAAGAAGCACAGAAAGCGAGCATCCATCAGAGCTTCACAATTAACAAAGGTAAGACAAGATGGGAAAAAGTGGCTTGGACGTTTTTCATTGATGATGCATCAAGCAAGGAAGGATACAGAGTCAGGCTGCTTTTAGTGAACCCAAATGGGGGCGAGCACAAACACTCATTACAATTCGACTTCTTGCTGACTGTGTATGTATATATGCATGTGTATGTATATATGTATATGTGTATACATGTGTGTGTGTATGTGTATGTGCATGTGTATGTGTATATGTATATGTATATGTATATGTATATGTGTGTATATATATGTATACGTGTGTATATATGTGTGTGTATATGTGTATATATATGTGTGTATATGTATATGTATGTATATGTGTGTGTATATGTGTGTATATATCTATATATATATATGTATATATATGTGTGTGTATATATGTGTATATATATGTGTGTGTGTGTATATATGTGTGTGTGTATATATATGTGTGTGTGTATATATATGTGTGTATATATGTGTGTGTATATATATGTGTGTATATATATATATATATGTATATATATATATATGTGTGTGTGTATATATACATACATACATATATGTCATTAGTTCTTCATTTGCATGTTGAACTTAGAAATATAGGTAATTTTATATGTTAGAGCTTTAGCTCATATGTTTATCTTATTAACTTTATATATGGATGGTTTTCTTTTTATGCAAGGAATGCTCTGCTTTCACTGTATCAGAATATTGCACATCAATTCAATCAGTGAGATACCATCATAATACATTCTGAAACGATGGAAAAAATTTGCTAAAATACAAGTATGGGACAAAATGAAAGTAGCACAAGAAAATCAAGAACGGGTTAGAATCAAAGACAAATTTTCATGGCACCAAATGGCAAGAAACTACTACAATCTGGTCCTAAAATGTGAAGGCGACATGGAAACCCGGAAAATTATTGAAGAATGCTTAAAAAATGATGATAAAAAGGTAAAGGAAATTTTTGTCTCAAAAACTACAAAGGAACATGAAAATTCAAGCAGTGTAGTAGAATATTCCACCACTAAACCACCAACAATAAAAAAATCCATCTCCCATAAGACAAATGAAGAAGCAAGAGAATTGAAAGGTGGAAGCAAAGAAAGAAACCAAAGACAAAGGAGTTTGGTACAAAGACACCAACGAAACAAGTCTAAACCTATGAGATTCAAATTTACGTTGTATTTATATTATTATTTTGTACCACTACAAGAGAGTTGACTTTTAGCGACATATATACATGCGACCAATGTGTAATATTTACCATGCTTATGAAAATATGTCATTCATTTGCGACATTTTTTTGTCATTTCATTGCTATGTCACGTATGGGACATACTATTTATTATCGTAATATTACAACATATTATTTGCGGCACTTAAATATACGGTCATAATTAGACGACACAATTATGAATTTTTTGCTAATATATGGCAAAATTGTATCATTTCCACAATGTGTCATGTGTTTTGTGACATGTATTGACATTTTCTATAGTGTCTCAAGTTTACGACAAACGATCTACGACACTTTAGTAAAATGTCTTGATTTTAAGACACAAATACAAGTTTGTTGCAAATTTGTGGCACATTGTGTCATTTTATTGTTTTCTCACCTTTCTCGTACATATATTGCAGCATTTTATATAATGTTTCAAAAACTACACTCATTGTGATGGGTGGGGGTATATATCGGCTCCCCAAACCGTTTTCAAAATATAAACTACAAAGAGTTCGATCCCACATGGGATTGAAAATGGTTTGAAAAAAGAGTTCGATCCCACAAAAAGAGTTTCAGTGAAAGTGGTTTGAAAATGGGATTGAAAATGGTTTGAAAGTAGAAAAAAGAGTTTCAGTGAAAGTGATTCCACGTATAAACCATCCATCCCCTGTGACGAGTTATATGTGGCCAGACTATCATTAAGCTCCTAAATCCATTTACAATAGTATCAGTACAAGTAATCATTAGGATAAGCTCCTACCCCAACTTTCAATGTATTCCATAGTGAACAAAGTTCAGCCAAATTTCACGAAGAGGCAGCTGAGCATATCTTAATGAATCAGGTGTGGTTGAACATGAGTGGCTGAATGCAGTTCCAGGAGATCTAGCAAAAGAGGATGGGTATGTTGATGATGATTTATCACCGCAAATGAAAGGCATCCTAGTCGTTAGTAAGCTGCATTCATTTATTTCCATGAAACATCAGCAGCGTAGATACTGATATAGTCCAAAGCATCAGCGCATGTAACATCAACAATCCATCAGCGTTAGTTAGGCTAATTTAAGGGCATCTGAAATGTGGAAACAGGTATCAAGCATCAGTTTTCATCAACACAAAGGATATAGATCGGCACCATCAGAAAAAAACCAATTAAAAGAGTGTAGCATCACAGATTCGCAAGATCTGTGATGTTCTCTATCCCCTTTTCATAGATACAACCACATCAGTACACAACTTTCATCTCAGATTCACAAGATGTTCTTTCTCTCTTTTTCATGTGAATTGCATGAATCCGTAACCAGCTCAACATTTCAAAATTTGACTATACATTCACTCGGCCTAAAGTTACGATCTCACACGCCAGGTAACTGGAACCTAGTTGTATGAGCCTCAATTTTTACTTGCAAATATGATACCCGCTGGGCAAAAGGGAATCAGTGGATCCAACAAACTTGATGAAATACTGAAGCTTTGAACCTGGTGCGGCCTTTTTGGACTCAAGAGAAATTTGCACGCCCTCATGAATGAAGTCTGCTGCTGATACAAAGTCCTGCTCGGTAAAACCTCTTGCAGTCATTACAGGAGCTCCCATCCTTATACCACCCAGCATGAGTGCACTTTTGTCACCGAGTACTGATTTCTTGTTCAAGGTAATCGAAGCCAAGTCGAGTATCTTCTCCACTCTAGCACCACTAATTCCCAATGGCCTGTGATCAACAAGAACCAAGTGATTATGAATCCCTCCAAAAACCCATTTATATCCCAAGCGCAAGAGCTCTACCATTTCATACCACCTGGTTCTGGTGAGTTTTAGTGTCTGATGATTCAGCAAGCTTCAAGGACACAGGAAGACTACCAATTGTATGGTTATGAGGCCCGCCTTATAACCCTCGGAAAACAGCATTGTTAATGGCTGATTCCAAGTAACACAGAGAACCGGATCCTTCCTTCTGGAAGAAGATCATTCCTCCTTTGGGCCCTCTTAAAGACTTGTTAGTTGTTGTCACAATGCTCAAAAGGATCAGCAACCACTGATGCAGCTACATGACCGCTAATGTGAGCCATATCAGCCACGAAAAAAGCACCGATAGAATCTGCAATCCTTCGCATTTTTGGATAGTCAAAATCACGAGGGAAAGAACCAACACTGGCAACAATAAGTTTTGGCATGTCGTAATACACAATACCTGTAGATTCATCAAGCGGATATGGCATAGACTCTAAATAAATGGATATGCCAGACACTCTTCTTTTGGTGTAGAAAATAAGGGTAATAATGTTGTGTTTGTATTCATGAATTTAGGATACATTATATAGTAGTACATTATACCTATACAAGCTAGGAAAAGGTAACAGAGTACAATTACATATACAATTATGGTAAGAATATATATCCAATTCCAATTCCTTAACACTTGGGAGTCATGAATCTATGAGACATGTGCCCCCCCGTGAGGTAAATCCAAACCCCGAGTCAATTAAATTTGAAAGAAATGAGCATGAAACAAAAGCACGAGGGCATAAAAAGTGACCAAAATTCCAGATAGCATTTTAAAACTTACCATTATGCGGTCATGTGGATTTTTTTTTGAGAAAGAGTTACTTATCACTGATTATGAGGAAGATTATTACAGATTACAATGTCATGAGCTAGACTATGAGCCTCTGCGACTACTGATCTATCCACCTTAATTATTGATAACTGGTGGAACACCAAACCTAGAATTTTTATTTCCTTAACTAAGTGTCTTATATCTGGCGGAACTTCTGGGAAATTGATGATATATCGCAGTGTATTGTCACAATCTGTTTTGATGACTATGTTCCAATTCCTTCTGTAAGTAGCCTGCTTCAAAGCCTTGTAAATGGCCAATAGTTCTGCTTGGACTGCCGAGGAAGCATGGATGGTATCTCTTCCTGTCCACCTTGTCTGTGTGGGAGTTTGCGCACACCAAGCCCCCACTCCTTCTCCACTACTAATAAAGAAGGCCGCATCAGTAGTGATGATAGTACAATCATGAAAAAGATGGTCTATGTAGCCATCCTTGTTTAACCACATGAGATTGAGATCACCCAACTTTCGTATCTCTTTAAAAGGCCCGTTTCCTGTATCAGGAAAAATTCCTACTTCCGATAACCCAAAATTTGTGTCTGACCTTTGTGATAGCCGGCAGTCCCTTATCCTAGATCTCTTAGCCAAACCATGTATTACATCCATTATATGAGAGAAAGAAATAGGTATTTGTTCCACCGTAATGGCACATATCGCACACCAAATTCCCCATATTACGAAGCAAGCAAGCTCCTGATCCTCCTTCTGTGGGGCGATAGTAAACCAATTTTGTAACCATAGCTTAAAAGAAATTGGGGTAGCAATACTGAAGTCTAATCCCAATCTGCTATTCCTCCACACCTTTCTGGCCGTATCACATTTAAAAATTATATGCTCTATTGATTCGTCAGCCATCGAACACATTTGACATTTCGTGGACAGTAACATACCTCGTTTCAGAAGACTAGGAGCTATTTGGCAAGCACCATTGATCATTCTCCAAATAAGGAACTTAATATTCTCTGGGATGTTTGCATTCCAAAGAGTCTTCCACATTTTTGAATCAGGATGTTCCTGGATGCTTGTGACGTGGACGATGATGGTCTGTCCCGATATTTAGCTTCCTTCGCTGTGTGGTAACCCATTTTGACAGAGTATTTCCCTAGAACATCCTTGTCCCATGCCAAATAGTCCACATCTCCAAAACAATGTGTCGGGATATGAATTTTTTGTATTTCCCTATGAGTTGGGAAAATTGTTGCGAGAAGCGGCATTCTCCAGGCTTTGTTTGCGTCAATAAGGTCAGAAACTTTAAAACCTAACAAAGGAAGGATAGATGCGTCATACTTGATTGGATTAGTCTGGTTCGGAATCCAGTTCTGTTGAATGTCAACTGTCTTCCCTGTCACAATCTTCCACTTCAGATGGGGTTTAAGTAGTTCTAGTCCCCAAAGTATACCCTTCCATCCGTAAGAATCACCCTGTTTTTGTTTTGTGTGTAGAAAGTCCTGTTTCCTGCAATATTTTGCAAGAAAGAACTTAGAAAATATGGAATCTTTGGTTGTTAACAGCGTCCACGCTTGCTTTCCTAACATGGCTTGATTCATTTCCGCCGTTGATCGCATCCCTAAACCACCAACCCATTTTGAATTGCACAGCTTATCCCATGACTTCCAATGTATCCCCCTTCCATCTGGGTCTCCTGCCCAGATAAACCTTTCCATTTGCTTATCAATCTCCTTGGCAATTGTTTTTGGAATCCTGAATGTCCCCATAGTATACTGAGATAGAGAGCAGAGTACATGCTTACACAATGTAACCCGCCCCATTACTGAAAGGTCGGATGTTTTCCACGCAGACGTCTTTGAAAGAATACTCCCACGTAACCCTTTGAATAGAGCGACTTTTGAACCCTTGAAATTTATGTCATGGCCCAAATATTTTCCTTGTAGAAGATTCGGCTTGATATTGAATCTCAACTGAATCAAGTTCGTGATAAAGGCATTTGCATTTGGACTTATCAGAAAAGATGATTTCTCAAAATTCAATCTCTGACCCGAATAGGCTGCGAATAAATTCAATGCGGCTGCTAGTTGCTTCAAAGCTAGTTCTGTGACCTCAAAGAACAGAATACAGTCATCCGTAAACATCAGGCTTGATACTCGTGGAACTCCCCTACCACATTGTATTCCCCTACACACTTGTTGAAATGGTACTGAAGCAATAATGGAAGACAATGCTTCCTGACATAAGATGAACAGGAACGGTGAGAGTGGACAACCTTGTCTTAAACCTTGTTTGGGCTTGAACTTTTCTGATAACTCGCCATTGAATTTTATAGAGTAGGTGACAGTGGTAACGCACTCCATAATCCAGTGAATCCACTTTATAGGAAAACCCATCCACCCCATAACATTCCTAAGAAAATCCCAGGACACCCTGTCATAAGCTTTGCTCATATCAGTCTTTAAAGCCACTAGGGCTACTTTCCCTGTCTTATGCTTCCGGACTTTCTCAATCAGCTCATGAGCTACTAAAGAATTTTCAACGATCGATCTACCTTGTACAAAGGCAGCTTGATTACCATAAACCAAATACCCCATTATGCACTTTAACCTGTTTGCTAGAACCTTTGCAATTACTTTGTACTTAACATTGCACAAACTAATAGATCTTAACTGAGCAGGTTTCGTGGGTATCTTATTCTTGGAAATGAGTGTGATATTAGTAGCATTCCAATCGTTGAGCATTTTCCCAGTTATAAAAAATTCCTAGACTGCATTGAATAGATCGTGCCCGACTTGACTCCAATAAGTTTTATAAAACCTCGCTGGTATTCCATCTGGTCCCGGTGCCTTCCAATTACCCATTTGGAATACTACCATTTTCACTTCCTCCATCGTCACCTGTGTAGCTAATTGTCGTTGTTGTACCGGACTCACTTTCGGATCTATAAGTTGTAGGATGTCCGTGATCGTTGTATCCTCATATGCATCACGTGGCATGTCAGAATCATTGACAAAGACTAGACTGACATGATCCATCACCATCTTCCGCAACTGGATTGGGTCGGACACCCACCTTCCTTGACTATCCACCATCTGAGTGATTCCATTCCTTCCTTGTTTCTTCTTGGCCCATTGGTGGAAAAAACGAGTATTCCGATTACCTTCAAGTTCCCACTTTATCTTGGCTCTCTGCTTCCAAAAATCAAGTTGTTGTGTGAGAAGAGCATCTAATTCCTCTATCGAATTTCTCGCTGCTCAAAGTCATGATTGAACTGTAGACTCTCAATTTCTTTCTCCTTCCTTCGAATCATTTTGTCCAATTTGCCCACATTATCCCTACTCCAGTTACTGAGCTCGTTCATAGTGGATTGTAGCTTGTTCTCCAACATGGACCTATGACATTGTGGTGTGGCAGGCGAGACTCTTGCTCCAGTCTGAAACTTATTCCGATGTCGGTCATTCATCCAAATCTCCTTAATGATTCCAGTAACCTTTTCCCGGCGGGTCCAGAAGGACTCAAATTTAGGCCTTTCTCTTACTCTCCTACCCGAAGCAAAATGTTGTGTGTTCAGTACCAGCGGCCCATGGTCAGATCTAGACATTAGCAAATTGGTAAGCATGTAATTAGGGAATAGAGTCACCCAATTTTGGTTAGCAAAACCTCTATCTAGCCTATCTACGATAAGCTGGTCTCCCTGACGACCATATGACCATGTATACCACTGTCCTTGGTTCTGAAGCTCCTGTAATTTATTTCTTGTTATTATAGTATTCAGCGCAGCTGTTTGCTGGTCAGTGACTATGTTACCTCCTCTCTTGTCTTCATTCCCAGTAACCTGATTGTAGTCTCCTACAATAAGTGTTGGTGATGAATATGACATCAGTTGAGTATTCAACTCGTCCCAAACAGGGTCTTGCTCCTTTTTTTTCGGATGACCATACAGTAAAACAAGCTTCCATTGATCCCCAACCAAAGATGTGATATTACAAGTTACAAAATTTTGGGAGCTGTTTGCTACCACGAGGCTGATATCCAGTGTCCAAGCCACACATAGACCACCTTTAGAACCTATTGGATCTACGATCTCCCAGCAATTAAAATATGACCTATGTAGCCATTTACTAATATTACTACTATTACATTTTGTCTCCATGAGAAAAATAATATTAGGTTTATACTGTAAAAGGAGTTTGTTTAGGGTACTTACTGTCAGAGGGTGCGTCAGCCCTCTGCAGTTCCAGCAGAGTAGATTCATACTGTTGAAGGTGGTTGTTCTGGACCAACCACCGAAATACCATCGTCAGACTGTTCGAGGGATTGCAAAACTACTGTGACAATGTCCTCATAGGTTCTAGCACCGACGATGACCATTTGCCCCTGCTCCACTCCCTGATTATAGTCAATCTCATGAAACCTCTCGACTACTCGTAAAATTTGTGGTTCGTCCTCCACATTTAAACGAGACCGCTTATGAAAAGCAATTACTCCCAAGTCCGATTGTAGGTCTCTCTTTCTCTTTTCACCAAGCTTTATTGCCACCGGCATCAGGTCGTCCATAGCACAAGTCATAGCGTCCGATTGATATGAAGTGAAGGTTGTATCAATGAAAACGTCTATGCTATCAATAGAGTGTGATGATGATGTACAACAGGACGTGGCTGAATTAGGATCATCTTTGGGAATATGAAAGCTGGTAAAATCTTACGCTGCATGTTTCTCTCGATCAGCAATCTTGAGGCAATCGTTGATTTAAAAGGGGATAATCTCGCCCGGGTTTCCCATCTAGCTCTTCCACAATATCCCGGCAATTTTCTAGTTCTCATATTATTGTCAACTTCCTTCAGACTAGACTCAGATGGGCCTGGAACCAAAGGAGAATTAGAATTGGGGTCCAATTCCGATTCCATGTTAATCGGCCCACTGACCAAGGTCACTCCATTTGGGAGGCTAGCCAAATTAAAAGCTTTCGTCTTCCCCTGTATCAACAAATTCCCATTTTCCAGCTCAGGCAATATCCACTCCCGATCCCTTTGTAAATTAAGGACGGAAAAAGCCTCTGGTAACGCTTCGACCACCTCATCCTCATCCCCTCTCCTTTCTTCCTCGACAGCTTCCTCCTCCCGAACGCCAAAATCTCTCTTTTGTTGTATCCCTTCCAGCCGTTTGACTTGAGAATGGAGTTCCGTCAGATATGCCATGATTATCGGAAAGAAAAATCTGAAGTCCCTTAGACATTCCGACGCAAGGATAGAGTCCACTCCGGTGTCACAAGGTGTTGAAATCACCGTCGCAGGACCGTCGGCAGCGAGCTATTGAAGGTGTAATCTGACCTCCTCCTCCACCTCCACAACAAAGGTTAGTTCCTCAGTAGTCATAGCCCCTGGTACAGTTGAATTCTGTAGATCGATCGTACTAGTATGTTGAACAATTGGAATTGCAGAAACAAGTTGATGAATTGGGCTTATGATATCACCCGGGTCCTGTGTTCGACCCGTGGTATAGAGTGGGGAGATATTATCAGAAATAGCCACACTGATAATGTTTGGGCTTAGTAAACTAGGTTTACCCATTTTGGGTTGAGATGAGCTTAGAGGGGGAGATTGAAAATTACAAAGATCTAGGTCAGGAGAGTTTAAATTGTGGGGATAACTATGAATGTTGTCATTGTTGATTGGTAGTATAGAGTACAGAATAACAGTACCTTCTGCAATTAACTTCCCCATTCAGTTGACCTTATCCCCTGTTTGTGAACCATCAAAATGAGGCTGCTCCCCCTCATTTCTTGCAGAACACTCTCCTTCACCATTTACTCCACCTTATGTACTTGCCCTGTTTCTCCAGTACAAAGGTTTATTTCTCTTTCTTTAAGAATAGCACCATAGACCTCAAAAATTGGCCGGAGAACGTGAGAGAGGCTGGACTTTGACTCCCCTTTTCTTCCCATCTAAGTGAAATTCTTTCAAACCCCGTTCTTGGCAAAGATTTTCCATCTGCAAAAGCCTACCTTTTACTAAGTAGACCATCGGAATACTTGTAGGTGAGGCAAGAACCAACTGCCTCCATCATGGCTCGGAGAGTGAAATACTCAGATGCAATCAAGCTCAACTTCCTAAACTGCCTCTCCTTCTCATCTTAAACTATCAACCGAACCTCAGGATCAGTATCACTCAAGCTACCATCAACAAAGCACATCAAAAGGAACCTGAGAACAGTTGAAAATAGATTAATTCATGTGAAATGCATGATATATAAACGCACCTAAACGATTTTGTCTCATCAACAATTTCACCAATATACGTCACTTGAATAATCTGTAATTAATAACCTTCACGGTCTTCAAAGTTAGACTGTCATTCCCAATCTGATGAGTTAGTTGTAGAACATTCATTACAAAAAGACATTTTTGAATGGCACCCAGGCCAATAATTATAGGCACGGGAAAATAATTATATTTCCCTCATAAGATTTAAAGCATGCTCTGCCACTGAACTCTCATGTAATAATATAGCAGAGTAAAATGCATAATACAGCAGAGGTACAAAACAGACCTCTTAAATGTGAAAAAAATGTGTTGTTCAATCAATTGTTCATGAATATTCACTTCTTTGGAGGATAGCAAAGACAATCATTCAAAGTATTAAATTGTAACACTATTCTCATCTCATGCTTAGCAAGTTGAAGCATTATTTCTTTTACTACTGGGGTTCAACTATCATGGTTTTTTGGTAAGAACCATTTGGAAGTAATGTTCAAAACCTATGCTTGAAGCAAAAAGGTGAATTTTTTAGGATAAGTTTTGTTTGAGAGCTCTTGGCTATTAGTGAACTTGGAGTAGTATGAATAGGGTATGAACTTAGTAGTTCAAGCACACCTCAAGCATAGCATTCCTTTGCTACTTGCTTTCTTCTCCCTTTAGCTCTCATTTGTAGTTGTAGAAGGCAAAGCTCTCATCTTTATATTTTGTCACATAATTCCTTCATAGGTGGTGGGCAAAGCCTTATAATACTTTCTCCACATATAGTGAAGCTTCCGGTCTCCTCCGGCCATGGATGTAGGTCAACTTGACCGAACCACGTAAATCCTTGTGTCCATTATTTCCTTTATTTTCTTTACGTTTTCTTTGTTATCCATCTTTTTGGGCTAATAGATATCTTGTGAGATTCGTATTCCTAACAAATTGGTATCAGAGTCATATCTCATTTTTTTATCTATTAGCCATCATGACGGTAACAAGGACTTCTATTGAAAAATTTGACCGGAGTGTAAACCTCGGTATGTGGCAACTCAAGATGGAAGCCATCCTAATCCAGGATGGATGCAAGCTAGCCCTTAAAGGAGTAGAGGAAAGGCCAGCGGACATGTCTCCGGAAGATTTTGGTGATCTAGACAAGAAGGCTAGATCGACCATTATTTTAAATCTCTCTAATTTGGTTTTGCAGGAAGTTGCTAGTGAGAGAACTGCCGAAGGTATGTGGGATCAGTTGAAATCTACATACATGAAGAAGACAATGGAGAATCGCCTCTATTTGAAACAAAAGTTGTACATATTTAAAATGGCAGAATGTACATCTATACTCTCACATCTTAATAATTTGATTCCATCATTTTGGATTTGGAGAGTGTAGATGCTAAAGATGATGAAGAAGATCAAACCATATTATTGTTATGCTCCCTTCCCCTGTCCTTTAAGTATTTTCGAGATACTATGATTCATGGAAAAGAGTCGATCTCATACAATAGTATAAAATCTGCATTATAATCTAAAGAGCTGATTGATAGGGACATTACGGGGGAATCGAGTGGAACTTATTCTGAGGGTTTGTTTGCGAGGGGTAGAGGTAAAAATAGATATTATGAAGGTGGTAGATCCAAAGGGATGTCAAAATCTAGATACAGAAATAAAATTTGCAATTATTGCAAGAAAAAGGGGCACATTAAGGCTGACTGTTTTAAATTGAAAAATGAAGAAAAATATAAAAAAAAATGAGCAGAATAGCAGCAATACTAATGAAGCTAGAGTAGCAGAAGATGAGAGTGATGGAATCATATTTGTGGCCATGGATAATAAATCAAGGTCTTCTAGTGAGTGGCTCTTAGATTCGGGTTGTTCTTACCACATGAGTTATGATATGGTGTGTTTTTCCACTTATGAAGAATGTGATGTTAGAATTGTTTTGATGGGTAATAGTACTCCTTTTAAGGTTGTTGGTAGGGGAACAATTCAAATCAAAATGTACGATGACATTATTAGGACACTCACTAATGTTAGGCATGCTCCTGACTTCAATAAAAATCTCATCTCTCTTGGCACTCTTGATACTCTCGGGTACAGATATTCAGGTGATGGTGGAATACTAAAAATCTGTAAAGGTGCTCATGTGCTAATGAAGGCTTGCAGAGTTGGCACTTTGTATGTTTTGCAGGGATCTACAGTAACTGGGGCAGTGGCTGTCTCAACTTCCTCAGATGAAGATATCACCAAATTGTGGCATATGAGGTTGGGACATATGGGCGAGAAAGGCTTAACATTGTTAAGAAAGAGAGGTCTACTTTGTGGTCAAAGTATTGGTAAGTTGGAGTTTTGTGAACGCTGTATTTTTGGAAAGTAGAAAAGAGTCAGCTTTCGTTCACCTGCAGTTCATAAAACAAAAGGTACTTTGGATTACATTCATTCTAATCTTTGGGGGCCCTCTCGTGTTCTTTCTAAGTTTGGTGCAAGGCATATGCTTACTTATATTGATGACTATTCAAGAAAAGTTTGGGTATATTTTTTTAAGCTTAAAAGTGATGTTTTCCTAACATCTTCTCACAAAAAGTTTACTCGTAGCCCCAAATTGAAATCTGCTCGAACACCATTATACACGTACACTCCATAGTGTGTTCAACAATCTCTTATGTAATTCAATGTAAGTTACAGGATCGTAACAAGTCTCTATAAAAGTTCCCGAATTCTCAAAGTAAACATTAGCTAAGCACATCTGGCTAACTCTACATCATACACAAGCACTTTCTGTCATGTGCTAGTGGTGTAACAATTATTTTAATCATTCATTTTATCCAATGAAATGAAATATCATGGGTGTACGAGGCGGGCATGTTAGTGTAATTGGGGAGTTTACCTGGAGGGCTTTTTTGCAAAGAAATTAAAATTCACCCTTCGGACTACAATGGGTGACGAGGTATGTTTTGTACCAACTCACAAGCATGTCATAAAACTATTTGATACTCATCAACGTGGATTACGTTTCAAAAATGTTTGGGCATTATTGTAATTTTACTATAGTATATAATCCGCTATTGCTGGAATCTCAAATTCACATGTACACCATCAAATTAATGGTTTCAGAATCTTAATTTAACATACATTCGGTCAATTTAAAGAGTAACTTATTCTAAAAATGTTGGGGTATAAAACATATATAATCAGAAGTTGTAGGTTTTTGTAGAACCGGTAAGACCATACTTTACCAGTGCTTAATTTTTGTGGGAAATGATAATATATTTGAAAATTTCAAACTGGGTAGGTGGGGAAATTGAATTTTTGTGAGCACCGGTACGATAATGATTAGGCATCGATTTCCTATACCGATGCTCAACACTTAAGAAAAAATTCAAGTCATTTTCCTACTGACCAACCATATTGTTTCTTAATTTCCTATTTTATTTAATATGAGATTAAGAATATCTTATTTTAACAATGAATGAACGGAAGACTAAAAGAGAAAGAAATAGAACTTAATCCAACGTCATTCTTCTTCATTCATCTGGGGGACTTTTTTTACTTTAAATGTTTGATTCAATGGCATTTTGGGAATCGGTCTGATTCTATCTTTATTTATTCCATTTGAAGAAAGGAAGGATCCCAAAGAATCGATCTTTCTTTTAGTTGTTGAATCTCTCTTTTATTGATCAATGTATGGTATTCCGAATCCTCATTATTTCTTTTTAACTTTCAGCAATTCGATGAATTAAAATAAATGACAAGCAGTTGCGTTTAGTGGATTAGAGCACTAGTATCTAAGTACCGGTGCTCAACACTTAGAAACAATTTTGGGTTATTTCCCTACTGTTCACCCGAATAAATTAAAATAAATGACAAGCAGCTGCGTATGGTTGATTAAAGCACCGGTATATCGTTACTGGTGCTCAACACTTAGAAAATAATTCGTGTCATTTCCTCACTGTCCACCCGTATGAATTAAAATAATTGACAAGCAGCCGTGTGTAGCTGTGTTTGGTGGACTAGAGCATCGTTATCTAGGTACCGGTGCTCAACACTTTGAAAACCTTTCGGGCAATTTCCCCACTGTCCAACTGTATGAAAAAAATTAATAACAAGCAGCCACATACAGCTGCATTGTATAGTTATAAGCACCGGTATTAGGTTTGCTACAGGTGTTAACATGTAGCATATAAAAGGCGGGCGCTTCCATTTCAACTCTTCCATCCTTACTCTTCCACTATCTTTGACCTTAGCTCAACTCCTCCACCATTATCTCTTCGGTTTTAAGACCCACTCTGTCGCACCATATTTCTCCTCTGTGTCCCGATACTCCCCACCTCCTCCACTCTGTCAAACCGGTATCGTTGTTCCTCCGCACCTCCGTCCCCCCTTATTCCACTGCACCACCGTTGAATTTCTGGTCCGCCACCTCCACCACATTTCCGATCCTTCACCACCACCCGTACATCAAAGTTAGTTTCCACCGTTGTGAACCTAGAATAATTTCTATGGATTGCATTTTGGATTGTTGATTTTGTTGATGAGAAAGTGATTGTGTACTCAAACAATGTATTGCAATTGGGGTTGTCTAATCATGATGGCTAATAGCTATGTCAAAACCTTGTTGATTTTGTTCATGTTTTATGCATTTTGATGATCGGACCTTAATTATGGCTAAAGGGTTCAACTTGATTCTTGATATAGTTTCAGATTAGTTATTTTGATTAGGTTAGAGGAAGTTTATTTGTTGGTTATTAGGTATGCTCAATGCTTGGGAATGGATTATGGGACTCAGTTTCTCACTGAAAGTTTTGAACTTAGTTTGTATTTTCTGCTTTTTCTGTGCTTGATAATTCAAAAGTGTACAGCTTGATTCCTGAATTCTGGTATGATTAGTGACTTTGATTATGTTAAAGCATTTTGATCACTGGTGCTTGATTATGCCAAAGGGTTCTACTTGATTCTTGATGTAGTCCATGGAAAATTGATTTTAATTAGTTAACGGAAGTATTTTGTCAAAATTTTTTAACTTTATTCATATTTACTGCATTTTGATCATCGGTGCTTGAATGTGTCAAAAGGGTTCAACCTCATTCTTGATATAGTTTATGATTAGTGGTTTTGATTTGGTTATTGGAATTTAATTTTGTCAAAAGTTTTGAACTTTGTTTATATTTTCTACATTAGATGCCTCCCAAGGGTAAGAAAGTGGCTACAAGAGGGAGCAAGAGAAAGAAGGGACAGTCAGCATTGGGAAATGTTGTGGACAATGAAGAGCCAACCATGCTCTCGGCTACCCTAGATGAGACTAAGACCATTGTCCCAGTACTTTTACAGATCGAGGAGCCCAGAGCCACAGTGGAAGAGAATTCCCACAACGAACATCCATCACCATCGACTTGTGATGAAGAAGATACTCCATCCTCCAAACCGAGGACATCCAATAAGCGGGGGACAAACGATATTTCCAAGGCAGGAGAGAAACATGGAGAGTCCTTTGACAGGTTTGAAATATATGAGTGGTGCAAGACACGTGGTACAACCACGTGCCAATCGGTAATGCTTGTTGCCAAGGAGAATAATGTCCCGGCCCCTGTCCGGTTTAAACTTTCTGACATGTCCTGCACCAAAAACTGGACAGAGTGGACAGCGTACATACATTACGCATTCTGGCGGTGAATATAGTTTGGGACACATAGGCATTGGAAAGACATTTGGTAAGAGAATTTCACAACTCATATATGTTTACGTTATTAAATTTTATTTATTAGCTAATATATTTTCACAATTTTATTTACATAAACTAACATGAGTTTCTATGCTAAAATTCCAAAACGCAGATGATCTTCAGGTTCAAGTAGAAGTTGACCGTAGGACAACTTGAAAAGTTGAAAGAGTTTGCATATGTTGCAGCTGGCAATGCCCACTGTAACTGGAAATTAAAAGTGGCGAAGAAATTCATTCATCAAGTGGAAAAAAGTAGGGTAAAATGTACCATACAAATCTTGGAACAAATACAAATGGATGGAGGAAAATGAGTGGTACAAGTTTGTGAAAATGAGAACAACACCAGAGTTTAAGGTAAACTTTACGTCAACATTTAGCCAAATTCAACATGTGTGTCATTTCGGTTCATTTTTAAATTTCATTATTTTCACTTCTATTTGTTTCTTATGGATAGAAAATAAGTTAGATTAACAGCGAGCACTCGAAGAAGAAGGTTTACACACATCAATCAGGAAGGAGCGGACACTGGGTGATGCAGGAAAAAATAATTGAAAAATAAAGAGGAGGAGTGTGTTAAGCTGGCTGCTCACGGCTTGATGGAGAAGGAGATCGAGACTAAGCTCAAGACCAAGTAGTTCAGTGTGGATAGGTCCCTAGTCTACCTTGAGTACATCAAGCTGGTAGATAAAGACAAATACACTGATATGGCCGACATAGCCATCGCAGAGAGCATTGTAAGTTTTTCTGCATTAATTGATTATTAAAATTTTTAATAATTACACTTTGACTGATCTTGACATTTTTTGAAATTAAGTTCATTGTTTATACTTTACGCTTGCCCACTAATCAAAATGAATGAGGAGACCGCCAAGGGCACATTGGTTCTCAAATCAGGGGAGGACATACTGATAGCGGCGACCGTCAAGCCGGATCACCCATTGAGGAATAGGGGTACTCCATCAAGCCTCCGTAAAGAGGTTTTCGTACCCCATTTGTCAAGAAAATGTAGAACAAAATGCAGTAACAGCTCATCCCCCGCTCCAATAGTCCTACAGAAGAAAGCAAAGGACCAACTAGTGGTGAAGGCAATGGTATTATACCTCTCCGAGCTCATCAAGGGGATTGCTTTAGCGGGCAGGGTCCAAATACCACCTGGTCTGGAGGATACCAAGTCTTTCATAGAGAAGGAACTGGCTGAAGTGAGCGCGGCCCCGACAAAATCAGATGGTACTCCTAGCGATGAGGAGGACAATGGGGAGGTAAAAAATGGGATATCATTCATCCTTTTGTCTTTCATCACTTGGTCTATTACAGAATACATTTCATATATTTCAAATTATTAAGAAAGTTACATGACTAATGACGGAATGGGGAGAGGGTCAGTTTGTTCTTGAAGCAATTGGACGGGTCAAGGGCCCTAGTGGCAAAGGGATTGCTCCAAAGAAACCGCAACGGCTATACATCAACTAGTGCAATTGCTTGCGTCCGGGTGCTTAATTCAGTCTTCCATGCCAAAGCAGGATTGCCCTCTGCCAACCACACATTCGTCGATGTGGGAGAGGCTCTCGGACATGTTGTTGACTGGTCAAAGTCTTTGATCGACTATGATGTAGACACCCCCGCTGAAAAATAGAAGGACGAGGCTGTTAAAGAATCCGAGGAAATAATTTGTGACTTCCTTGACATCACCGATGACGAGTTAAATTTTTAACTTTAACTAATAGCATATTATAAGTGTTTAAATATTTTCTTTTCAAATTAAAAATTGACTATGTTGTTAACATTGCTTGAAGATTCGACCACGAGTTGCAAGCGGGTGAAAAAATGGTCACGACGAAGATCTCCCCCATAAGATTGGTAAAGCTGTCATATCTCGTGACTAAATCATTTGAACATATTTGGAAACTTTAATGATCACTCAACACATCTTTTGTTTACAACTACGTGCATATTTTAAACAGGGGCGCCTTAAAGGAGCATCCAATTATGAGGGAGTTCATCAACCATTGCAACGAGAAGGAAACGGAAATGAATCATAATGGGAAGGAAATATTTTACAACCAGTTCCCTGTATCCACATTTGCTAAACCGTGCAAATTTGGCCTTTGCATCCAACAACTTTTGGAATTTGGAGACAAGCTCGGGAATTGTCATGGGATGGCTTGGATCTCAAATGCACATATGGATATTTAGATAGGGTGAGTTCCAAAATATTTGATGCATGTATCTTGTTATCTAACATATTCGTGACACCGAATAACTTCTGCTATGACAGGAACCTGTGGAGTAAAGTGGAGTCCACGAACAATGGCAGAATCCAGTTCTGTGTCTCCAACACTAGAAGAAACGACAACTTGCTTCAGGAGGAAGACATTACTTCTCGGGCTCACCTCATCTGGGAGTCAATGATTAACTCAGACGCTGCCATATATTTGGTGTCATATCTCAGGAGGTCAGAAATTTTACATTTTAATTTAGATTGATATATATTTTGTAAAATTCAACAAATATATTAACTAGAAAATTATAACATAGTTCACACTGGTTCCTCATCCTCATATGTCCCATAAATTACCATGTCTACACATTGGACACACTCACCAATGGTGGACACAAGTTATTCCAGGTAATAATTTTAGCACCATTAACCCTACTTCTTCCAATAATAGTTTTTTCAAAGGTAGTAACTGAAACATGTCACATGGCTGCGTGCAAACATGAGAGGTTGAAGAAGAACATGAACCCTCACCAAATTTCAGGTGGAACATAACAAACATCAACGTAAGTAGTAAGCATACATAGTTTAACATACTTTGTAAATTTTCTTCTTAATGTACACTAATTTAATTAATGATTCATTTATTCTATCTTAGCACCGACGACAAGGAAGTTGCTGAGAATGCGGCTACTATGTCATGCGATTCCTTGAGGAGCTCGCCCTCAAGACAACTTCTGACACTCCTATTGACGTAAGTATCGAAACTCCAACACAAATGATATAATATGTGTATGGTTTACATTGCAGTAATCTCGTCATACAAACTAACTTTCAATCTGATTGAAACACAGATTTTTCTAGAGGAGCAACACCCGTACAAAGCCTACAAAATTCAGGAGGTGGCTGCCAAGTGGTGCGAGGAATAGGTTAACATTTATGAAACGGAGTCCAGAAATGATCCAGACCAATTTCTTGAGTGATATTTCCGGAAGGGTGATGGGAATTTAGCGTATATGAATTGATATGGCATGATGGCATATTGACATTGATTTCATTTATTCTTTTCCTGTACAATTCGGTCATTGTTATTTACTTCTTTAGTTGTCGAGTAAATTTTGTAAGAAAGGGATTATTTACAATCAATTTTTCCCCTTGGTTAATCCGGGATGGCACAAAAATTTTAAAATTGCCCTATGCAAATTTTTTATACACTCAGCACTGGTTGACAATTAAGAACGGGTGTTAATTGGTAACCAGTGCTTCAAATTCGGAACCGGTGACACCGGTGCCTAAATCATCATTACAACCGGTGCTATTTTAAAATCTACCGGTGCTATAATCATCAATACTACCTGTGCTATTTTTAAAAGTACCGGTGCTATAAATGATACTTAGAAACACTGGAAAATTTTCTTTACCGGTTGCTAGAATATGATCACCAGTACATATATTTATTACCGGTGCTCAAAAATTGTACCAGGCATGTCAATTGTTTTCACCGATAATTTAATTTTTGAGCACCGGTTCATAACATACTGGTACTCAACTTTTAGCACCGCTACTAGTTCATCTATCGATGCTAGAAAATTATACCTAGCCGTCATATTTGTGCACCGGTATCCAAAAATTTTATCACCAGTACGCAACTTATGGGTGCTAATTATTAGCATCGGTATGTCTTACCGATTCTATTACAACAACTTTTTAGCACCATTCACATACGAACCGGTATCCCAGAGGGAAAATAACCGGTGCCTATACTGAGCTTCTATTGGTGCCTATGCGGGTTCCTCCTAGTAATGAAACAAACCACCAAAAAAACAAAAATGAAAATGAAGGAAAAAAGAAACATTCTTTTACTGGGTGGCTGAGTCTCGGGCAACAAGCAGCGCGTGGAAGATGGTAATGGGCCGATGGTGGTCATGGCGGCGCGTGACTAGTACTAGCTGGGTGTGGGCAACAATGTTTTAACATAGATGTCACCCGCTGAGACATTTGAGCCTTTGATGAGCGAAAACTTCAGATTTGTGAAGAGTTATCTTTGTCAATGCCCTTAATCCTCCGATTGAGAAGATGAAACTCTCTTGTGCGGTGTGTCCCAAGTCACTGCACTACGTGGCTGTTATAGCTACAACCAGCCACTACGTGGGTCGTCTTCACTGGCCGGGAAGATAAAGAGTGTGCCGAATTGGAGGGAAACTGAGGAGGTTATATTTTTTCAGGCTTACCCCATCGGAACTCAGATACCGATAAGTATTATTCGTACTTACCCTCATATACTAGTTCAGGGATCAAATAAACAAGTAAACAACACGAAACGCAATGCCATCGACCGGGAACTTGAGCGTATGATCGAAGGGCTGGTAAGAAGGTCTCCTCACCATTTATATATCACTTCATATCAGTAACACCCTGGTATCCTACAAAGAAATTACACAACAACATCTAACCTACAAAGGGGAAATGAACCAAGAGAAGTTCCTGATTACTTACCACCAAGTCATAGAATCACAAAGTATTTCTCCAAACATGAAGTGCAAGTTAGCAGGTTCTTAACTAAAGGGGAATGTATTGGAACCGTTCGAATCTTTCCTTGTAGGCCAGTTTGTCGGTTTCTATGTCTTCGGTCAGAGCCCATTGACTCATTTTACCTGCTAAGAAAGTTCACCGAGACCATGGAAGATATTTGTAATCTTTGGCAGAATCTAAATGAGTCAACCGTAACCTTTTATAGGCGTTACACGGAAGAACTTTTGGAGGTCGTGGATCGGCAGATGCAATGGATATCTCAAGACACATGAATAGTATGACTAATACCAAGTAATATGAAAAACTTGTGACTGATCCCTCAACTACCATTCAACAACTTCAAGGAGTCGTGGAGAGGTATGCCATGGTTGAAGAAGCAACTAAATGCAAGAGAGCGACCATCAAGAGTGATTCGGAGAGGGGGGAGGGGGTGTGGAAAATACTCTAGATCTCCAGTAAAATATCAGTTTGAGCTCTAGAAAATGTTCTCCTAATTCCAATCAGATTGCTCAAATAAATTCACAAACATAAGAGTTAAATAGTGTACCAACCAAAAAATAGCCGATTTATTTTTTTGGAAAATCTATTGTGGTGATGAGGCTGGTGGTGGTAATGGTGTGGCAGCGGCGGCGAACTGAAATAAATTCGAAGGTTAGCAGGCGGATGAATACCTTTTTCAAAAGGGTTTATTCAACCTAATATTTTTTAAAGCGTTCTCTGTGAGTTATTTGCGTTCCTTTTTTTTAGGTCCGTTTGAAGAATAAGTGAAAGTGTGATTGATTTAGGTATATAGGTGTATTTATATATATTTATGAGAAAGTCTCAGGAAAGACGGCATTATATATATATATATATATGTGTGTGTGTGTGTGTGTGTGTGTGTGTGAGAAAGTTTTAGGAAAGACTACATTTCCTTAAGCTTATTGACAGTGCACAATGACTTTTACCTTAAATGTAGGAATTTTTTATAAAATTTAAATATTATATTTTTAAAGTTAAAACAAGTAATGATGTGTATTTGAATGTGAAAATATAAAAAAGATATAATATAAAAATATATTTTCAAAATTTCAAAATTAGTACTCCCCCCGTCCCAGATTAATCTGGGACAGAAGGTGTATGTAATTTAACAAATGCAGTGTATAAGGTAAAAAATAAGTGACATGTCCATAAGTTTATGGACAGCCCGCATGTTATGAGAATCACTATATATATGTGTGGGTGTTATATTTGTGGGAAGTGTATTGATGCGGCTTTGACCACCGAACGGTTCGTGGGCTTGGGTTCTTCTCAAACAAACGTGCAATCGAACTATCCCTGGGGTTCCAGGGGTCGGCACTCTGATGCTTAAGTGAGTCCAAGCGTCCAATATTATTTAGACACAATGAATCATAAGTAAATGTGTACCTTGTATTTATACTCCGTGTCCTAAATAACGCACTCCTTAATTATCGCCCTTGATTACCCACGAATGTGGCAATTAAGTTAGAGTATTAAATATTCCCCTAACTAGGCGGCCATACCCACGGCCCAATGGCCTTCTTGGGCTTAATCTCTATCAAGAGCCCCCGGAAAAGCAGGTTCTCAACCTTAAAAAGTTGGAACCTCAAGAAGGTCTTCGAGGTCTCGAATGCATGGGACAATTTGAGGACTTGGAAGGGTCGAAATGAACCTTGCATGTTGCAATCCTACCTTCGAGGATAAGAACCTAGTTTTCTAATCAACTTCATTGTTTAAGGTTCCAAAAGGGCGCACATGTGCTATACAATCGCGCGTGTCACTGCCCTCAAACACTGTGCCGTCAGAAGAGCAAGAGGTGATCACGTCTTTCCATATCTTTTTATATTTCCAATGCTGAAATAATTACCCATCACTTCAGCCCCCACATTTACCCTCATCCGTGCTTCCTTTTTTACTTTTCTCATTTGCATGCGCCTTCTTACAAGATTTCTTTCTATATTTCTCTTGCAAGCAATCCAACTTCCATAACTTTTTCCAGAAATTAGTAAGTTATTTCATCCATATTCTCTTTCTAATCTTTTCGTTTCCCCCTTTTCCATCATGGCCCACACTGATGAGGGTTCCACCTCCGAGAAACTTTTCGGTGAAATTAGGGTAAGCGAGTCAGGGGTTAGTACGCCGAACAGAATTGTTAGCGACTCGGAATGTACACCCTTCGAAGAACTCCAGCGCGACTTAGATGCTGGAGAGGGCATGCCTAATAGTCCTGGGGAAGAGCGGATCTTTCCCATAACTTATATGGCTTCTCAAGAATCTATTGAAAATTGGCCTCCGATTATGGGAAAACCCTACATAAGGAGGTTCCCTACGAGTGCCAAGATTGGTTTTTACCCTCCCCAAAATCCAGGGCTCGAAGCCATAGGGGAGGAGGAAGAAGTACTTCCTTTGAGGGAGAAGGCAATCCTCGAGGGGGGGGGGGAACACCCTCGAGCGTAACTAGGGAATCTTCTCTAGCTGAGCCCTTTCAAAAGAAGAAAAAAGGGACTCATCGAAGATTAAGGCTATAGGACTCAAGGGGGGACCCCCCAGTTCCTGTAATGGGACCCGATATTTCCAAAATTTTGGACTCGACCCCTCCTAGCCAATGAGTAGCTCCAGATACCGATTTTCAACCCTTTTGAAAATGTGACTCCCCCATAACCTTCCCGAAGGAAGATCGCCCATCTTTCTTCGACACCTTCGTTGCGGGCTCACCTTTCCCTTTCGTCACCTTTTTTTTCCAAATTCCTTAGGCAATTTCAAGTGAGCCCTGCGCAATGATGTTCTTGACTAGATGTGATGAATTTGGTATTAAACTTAGTTATAAGTTTCTTCGCTCCCTATACTTCATGTCTTATAGTGGGCGGTCTACCAATATGATCGTCACATTTGCCCATGGAGAAGTACATCATAAATATTTTGGTGTTCCAAGCAATTCGAGCGATTGGAAATGCTAGAAAAAGAGTATCTCGTTTGATAGCAGGAGGTATCGAGTCCCTCCGTGGAATTGAGCCATGCGAGTTGAATCTCCCAAACCTAGGGAATACATCTGCCCAGATGCCCTCGAGAGGGACAGATAAAAACTGTTGTCCAGCTCCCTCGACTATAGCTTCTTCAACAACCCCAACCCCTAGATTGGAAGCTTTGCGCTCCCGCCCAGAATCAATGAAGAATATGTGTATAACCCACTCCAGAAAGATACAAGATAAAGGCGAAGAGAACGTGAGGGCCCCATAGATGGCCCTCTCCTTGAGATCATTGTTAGTGACTCTAGGCATTTGGGACCTTCCGAAGGTGCCTTAATAGAAATCTACTTTCTTATTTAACTCAATTTGTCAGAAGAAGATAAGCAGGCATACGCTTGATGTGTTGGAGCATGAGGGGGTTTTAGTGTTATGTCAGTTGTAGAAGTACTTTCCTCCCTCCTTCTTTGACATCATAGTTCATCCAGTTATTTATTTGGCGAGGGAAATTTGACTATGCAGTCCAGTGAGTATGCACTAGATGTACCCTTTCTAATGGTACATGGGTGTTTCAAAGGTTACGTTCATAATCGTAATCGATCGGATGCGAGCATCGTGCAAAGGTACGTCTCTGAGGAGATCATTGAATACTGTACCTCGAATATAGTTGGGAAGAAATCGGTTGGGTTACCAGCACAAGTGCACTTTGGTAGGAGGAATGAGGTTGCACGTTCTAAAGGTACACTTCATACACCCTTTTATGATGAGTTGATGACAATTCACCTTTACGTTTAAAGGAATAGAAGTGAGACTGCTAGCTATGTTCATGAGCACATTTCATATTTACAAGCACTATACACAGACTGGCCTTGAAACAAAATACAGCTAAAGCATTCTTCCACATTCGTGAATTGGTTTAATAATCATTGCAATGTGGACGGAATGCCTAGTAAACTTCCTGCCTTTGCAAGAAGGTAAAAATGTACTTTTAGAAGGTACTTAGGGTATAACATTAATGGATATAATTTTTCAACGACTAAAAAGGATAGCAAGAGCATAACGCAGAATAGTGGTGTTTACATTGAATCCGAATCAATGTGGCAGTCTAGCAAGAAAGACAAAAAACCCTATCATTGCAGTGATGGCCTTTTACAAGGTGATTGAGGAAATTAAGGAGTTGGATCATGTTGAGTTCAAAGTTTTGATATTCAAGTGCCAGTGGGTTGAATGGAGTTAGGGTTCGTACGGAGAAACCCATGGGTTTCACATAGGTGGACCTTAAGCGAGTTGGGTTCAAGGATGACAAGGTCATCTTAGTTTCCCAGGCACGACCAGTTTTTTATGTCTTGGATCCTAGCAACGAGAAGTGTCATGCTATCCTACATGGAAGAAGTTTGACTTTGAAGAGGAGATTGATTGACTCGTCAGAGCAGAATGTCCTGAGTTCCCATCTGCATTTCCAAGTTTGGAGGATGCGTGAGTGGAGCTTTTGTAGGTAGACGGTCACATGACGATAGATTATGGGTTGATGAGAGTGGGCAAATTTTATGGGGTGATATTGTCTTGAAAAGTAAAATTAGGTGCATCTTGTGACCGTAAATGTAATCACCATTATACTTTTGTGTCCTCACCAGTGTTCTATCTATTCGGAACATTCATATTAATATATTAACTTGGGTTTACCTTGTCTCTTGTGTATTATTGCGTGCTTCTTTGTTTCACTTCACTTTAAATTTGTCTTGGTACAATTGAAATAAAAACAAGTGCATGTTATTTGTTCAAAAATCGGGGCAGAAAAACAGAGCATGTGCTCTGTTTAATGTAAGGCACCAGTTTTTCTTTAGTCAACACTTGTCATTTAGACCGGTGTTGTGTACTTAGAAAAATAAATTCCCCTTTACACTCGGGTAGGAAATAAGATTTGAAAAAATCATTCAAGGCAGCCTTAAGCACCTGTTTTTCCCATGTCAGCACTGGTATTTAACATATAAGTACTAGTTTTTGTACCAATGTTGTGTACTTGGATTTTTTCCTTTTTCTCTTGGGTTAAAAAAAGATCAGAAAAAAAGTTCAAGGCAGCCCCATGCAGCTGCTTCATCAATTAATGGCACCGATATTATCTAACCCAGCACCGGTCCATACGCCGACGCAGTGGACTTAGATTATATTTCGTTAAACTGTTCTCTGGTTCAAAATTACGCATAGAAATTTGGCATTAAGCAGACCAAAGCAGCTGCTTAATGATATATTAGCACCGGTTTAGTTGTAGACAACACCGATTTTACTACTTATGTTGTGTTCATAGAATTTGATTATATATTTTTGCTCTGGGGTTGGAAAAAATAATCAAAAAATTAATACAAGGCAGCCTCGGCCAGTTGCTTTTGCCATCGCAACACTGGTTTTTTTACTTTTATACAGGTGCTAACTCTTTCAAGTTACACATATATACATAGATTGACAGAGGCAACATCTACCAATTCTAAAACTTGAAGAGGATTATCATGATTTCATATTGAATTCATGGTGGTAAAGAAAAATAATTTTCCATTAGTATTCACAATTCATTATTACAAAATTTATTCTACAACATGTACTTGCGCGTTTAAATTTATACTATTAAAATATTTATTGCATAAAATTCATTCATTTAGGCTATAATAACAATATTCAAGAATTTCATATCAATGGTGAAAGTGATACTTTATTTTGGCCAACACTGCAATTTTTGAAAATGTTGCACTAGTGTTGTATGATCAGTTTTGAGGATGTTCCATTCACCTAGTCAATTTCTAATCACATTGTTATGATTATAATACTCAATTTCACTATTGAATTGCCAAATTTGAGTTTTTCCAATTCCAAGATTCTTGGAGGGGCGTAATTGCAAAAAGAAAAAACTTCAATCGGAGGTCCAAATTTTAATCCGCTTGGATGCAATCCTACATTATGAGACTCTTATGTCAATCCCAAGAACGAATAAAAAAATGAATAGTATTTGGTGGAAAAAAACTCTCCAATAAACCTTCATATTTGGACTTCCTAACTTCTAAGTTGCAATGAGTAAGTTGCTTTAAGACATGTACTAGCGCTTTACCATTTTCCATGAAAACATGAAATTCTATTAAAAATCATATATTAACCCAAGAATACATAATATGAAGTAATTTGGCTATGAAAAAGACAATGCAACTCGGTTTTGGGCAACAGTGATATTTTAACAAATTTCTAAAAGGAGCATTTTCGAGTATCCATTGGACACAATTTTGAACCACGGGATATATTGAATGGTGAATTGAATATTATTCGGTCCAATTGCATTTAAAAAATAATGGAGAAAAATATCCCCCTAATGAGGTATTTAAATTGATTATTGCAAAATAGTAGGAAAGAAATAAACACCGGTAATGGTCATCAAAAAACTGGCGCTCGGTTTTGAAAGTGATCCAAATACTAAAAATTATGTCCTATAATTAGGCGGGAAATTAAAATTTTCGTGTTTTTCGATTTGGCACTGGTTAATATATTGGTGTTGGAAAACAATCACTTTCCGACCCAATAATGATTGGGCCAAAAAGTTTTCAGCCCTGAAGTTTATATATGGGCACCGGCATAAACAAATCAGGCACCGGTAACCCAAACCAGTGCTGAAAATTGAATCTGCATCGGGATTAAGCAGCCTCACGCAGCTGCTTAATTTTGTTATGGGCACCCAGTTTTCATATACTAGCACCATTTTAAGTGTCAGTGCTCTGTACTTAGACAATTTTTTTAAAATTTGCTCTCGGATTTGGAAAAAACAAAGCAGGCTCACATAGCTGCTTTGTACCAATAAGGCACTGGTTACCTGTAGAAAAAGCACCGGTATTTGTACCGGTGCTCAGTACTTACATAAATTTTCTTAGTTTTTCTCTCGGGTTAGAAAAATAAATGAGCAACACACCCTCAAGAAACTGCTTCGTAGAAATTTGGCACCTGCATTTTGTCATTCAGCACCGGAATTTTGGTTTGTGTACTAGTGCTGACTCTTTTTATATATAACAAGACCGGTCATCTTCCTCATATAACGGTCACATTTTTTCTTCTTCCCCACTAAGCTGAATGGTTCCCCCATGCTCTCCACCATTCAATCTCCTCACTCTCCACCATTTAATCCCTATTCAAGCTAAATTGACCCACCTCTTCAATACTAGGTTCTATAAGAACCCAAAAAACCTAGAGTGATTGACAATGAGTGATATTTAAATGAATTTCTAGGTGTTTGACGAAACGTATGAATGAATCTTTCATTGTGTGATATTGAAATGTCATGTTAATTGTGTGATGTAGGGGTGTGATGTACATTAAGTGATGTTGGACTGTGATGTTAAATTTGTGATGTCTGAGTATCTCCTTTATTGTGTGATGTTGGAGTGTGATGTACATTGTTTGATGTGGGTGTGTGATGTTGATTTTGTGATGTTGGAGTGTCTCATTTATTGTGTGATGTTGGAGTGTGATGCTCATTATGTGAGAATGAATTTGTTTTGAACTTATAAATCGTGTGATATTGGAGTGTGGTGTTCAATGTGTGTTGGGGGATTGTCATTTTCCACATGCTCAATGTGGTTTTCATGTTAAATGTGGTTGTAATTTGATTTTTCCATATGTTCAATGTGGTTTTCATGTTAAATATGGTTGTCATTTGGTTTTTCCATATGAAGATGCCTCCTAAAACTAAAAAAGTGGCCGGAAAGAGGAAGAGGGGTAGTCTTCCACCAAAACAGGAGAAGGTGAAGAACAAGAAAGTTACTTCTGAAGTCGAAGAAAAAGAGGTTCCATTGGTGGTACTCCTCAAGATTCAGTTTGAGAAACATCAAGAAGGTGCTACTGCTGCTCCCGAACAGCTTCAGGGTGATACTGAGGATAACCCCCTACGTGATCTGGGTGATGATGATCTCTTCAAAGCAGAAGGACCTCAGGGGAAGCAGTTTGAAAATTTTGAGATTGCGACATGGTGTAGGGAATAGGGACAGCTACTTGTCAGTCTGTATATTAGCCAAGGAAAATCAGCCTATCCCCATTGCCTTCGAGGAAGTTGAGGGTCAACTGATTTGTGTAAAAAACTGGAGTGCATGGACCACTTATTGCAATTACGTATTTTGGAGGCGGGTCAGATTTGGTATGTGGATACACTGGTCGTACGTCCCCAAGGATGTGAAGGAGGAAGCATGGAGAGACATAAAGGTACAAAACTATTTCACAATACTAAATTAATAATAGACTATTTTTTACTATTCAACTATATAATCATGCTCCTTACCTAAATAATTTTCCCATAACCATCGGAGACAAGTTTCACGATGGAAAAGAAATTGACTGAGGAGAAATGGATCAAGTTGACGAAGACAGTGACCAGTAAATGCACATCGCAACTAGAAATCCAAGGTGGCAAACAAGTACATATGGTTACTGCCCAGTGGAAAATTTACAAAATACAAGCGGTGGGAAAAGTACCGGTGGATGGATGAGGAAGAATGGAAGAAGTTCGAGGAGCATAGAAGGTCGGAGGATATGATGGTAAGTAATCTTTGTACATGACATAATAAATAATATTTAAATATGGTCCAACTAATTCCTTATGTTAATAATTAACTTGTTTTCCCAAAATTTTCAGAAAAAAGAAAAGAAGAATAGCGAGCATTCTAAGGAAAAGAAGTACACACACAACACCGGCCCGAAGGGGAACATGGCCACAAAGGAGAAGTTGATAGAGCAACTTAAGGAGAAGGGGAGGAAGAAGCTAAAAGAACAGGGATACGTAGAAGAAGAGACTGATGAGGTGATCAATTCAAAAAAATTCAAGCTTGACAGATCCCTGGTCTACTTGGAGTCAAACAAGGGAAAAGACAAGGAATATGCAACCCCAGAAGTCAAGGCCATAGCGGATGAAATTGTAAGTATCCAAATTGTTTATATTTTCTTAATTAACTAACTTTATATTTTAACTTATAACACAATAGTATCTGACGCAATTAAGGATGAACAAGGAAAAAGAGAAGGGAACCTAAGATTTGGGTTCTGGTGAGGACTGATGTGTCCATTTTATGTGCATAATCTAGTACTATTTTGGATCACTTTTGTGCTCTTTTATTATCGAGAGCTAGTGTTTTACCTTGAAATTCTCTTAGGAGGGGTAAGAGCAACTTTACGCTTTTTTTACCTCTTTTAAGTGAATTTTGCCTGAAAAGGGAAGAACACGGAGGCAATGAAGACCGGAAGCCATTGAAGATCACATTTTCGAAGACTTTTGAAGACTTGTTTTGAAGATATGAAGATCAGAGGCAATTGAAGACTATTTTTGAAGACATTGAAGACTTGAAAAATGAGAGGAATTGCTATAAAGGTGATTGTATACCACAAGAAAAAGAAAAGGAAACAAATCAAAATTCTAGAACGGGCTCATTGCGATGAGCCCGTCGCGAGTCGCGATGAGCCCGTCGTGAGTCGCGATGAGCCCGTCGCGAGTCCCGATGAGCCCGTCGCGAGTCCCGATGAGCCCGTCGCGAGTCCCGATGAGCCCGTCGCGAGTCCCGATGAGCCCGTCGCGAGTCCCGATGAGCCCGTCGCGAGTCCCGATGAGCCCGTTGCGAGTCCCGATGAGCCCGTCGCGAGTCCCGATGAGCCCGTCGCGAGTCCCGATGAGCCCGTCGCGAGTCCCGATGAGCCCGTCGCGAGTCCCGATGAGCTTGTCACGAGTCTTTGTACTATAAATAGCACTCTCTTTCCTCTCATTCTTCACTTCTTCATCATCTGCATTTTTGGTACTGTTTAGAACCCTTTTCCTTCCATTTTTCATCTTTGAATTCTCTTTTTTTATGATTAGTTTTTTAGCATTGATTAGCATGAACTCTTGTAGCTAATTTATTTCTTGGGAGCAATTGACAAAGGCTTCCAAGCCTATGTCTTAAGAACAATCTGTAGCCTATTTAATACTCTTACTATTATGCATTTATAGAGCATTAAATGTGTTTGTTAATGTTATTAATGTTATTGAAAGCTTGAGTATATGAAGTACCTGTATGATATTCTTGTTAGGGTTTGGGGAAATGGGTTGATTTCCCCCTTTCTTTATAGGAATCCTAGAGTATGATTTAGAGCTTTTGATTGTGTTGATGGATTGATAATTGCTAGGTTAGTATGATAATGTTGAACTCTTTGTCATGTTTTTTGCTTGTAGCAAATGAGAGAAGTCTATGAATGTCGATCGTTCTTGACTAATCTTGTGTAAATGCATAAATCGGTTAAATGCTTAGACATGGTGTAGTATTTATAAGTGTTTCCGAGCTTGTTGATTCTTTGTGCTAAATGCTATCAATGGGATACCTTGAGTCGTGTTTTGACTACGGGAGTTATTGGTGAGGTTTGACAAGAGATATCGAATTCAATCTTTCAAACTACTATCTAAGAAGGATAGAAGTTTAGCCTTCACAACAAGTAGTGAAAGTAGTAAATAGGTTGCATGTTCAATGATGGATAAGAGGTTTGGAAGTGGAAGCCAATTACGCCCAAGGTTCCGTCAATTGTTATTTTCATCTTATCTTTAGTTGTATTGCATGATTAGCATTGTTCTCTTGCTTTGCTAGTTGTTGTATTTCAATTTGATAACTTAGGAACAAACCAACCAAAAACCCCTCATGTTTACATGCTTATATATATCTATGTATGTACATGTTTAGTATGTCTTCTCCTATATATGTTTAAACACTTGAAAAGATCCCTCTTCTCGTGGACGACCCCAGCTTGCCATTATCTACTTAATTGTAGATAGGAAGCATTAGGGTTTAAAAGTATTAACTTTGAGAGGTACGGTGACGACCTCCCAAATTTTGGCGCCACTGCCGGGGAGGAGGCGTTTATTTTTAAGTGTTTAGGCATATTATGTGGGATTATATGCTATTTGTAAATATTTTTTTGTTTGGTTTTTTATTTTGATTTCTTAGTTGATTTGCCATTTGCACTTGGCTCGGAGACGTATTGTTTGAGTTCTTGGTGTATGATTCGCACGCGATCCTCTTCAAAAGAACCCCTACACTATGACCCCGAGTTGGAGTTGAATTTGAGACAGGCTAGAAGGCTTTCTTTGGAAAGTGTGAATAACACCCCTCCTAGTGACCATTTTACGGATACATCGTCACCAATGGAACATCGAATCGAACACAAAGATGAGCATCCGGGGGGAACCTTTGTTGAGAGACATTATGGCTCCCAACCTCGATCAACAACCAATATGTATTAAGTATCCCGTGGTTGGACCAAATGGGAATTTTGAGCTAAAGACCGGGTTCATTAACATGCTACCCGTCTTCCTTGGTAGGCAAGGGGATAATGCTAACAAACACTTAACCGAGTTTCACTTCTTTTTTGGTGGTACGGTACCCCATGGAGTGGATGAAGATTTCTATAAGTTGAAGACATTCCTGTTCACACAGAGGGATGGTGCAAGAGATTGGCTCCACTACCTACCGCCCAAGAGTATTGAGAGTTGGTTTGATATGAAAACAAAGTTTCTAGCCAAAAACTTTCTAGCCACTAGATCTGCCACCTTGAAGAAGGATATAAGCAACATCCTCCAATTGCATGAAGAATCTCTCTTCGATTATTGGGAGAGGTTCAAGAAGCTTCTTGCAAGTTGCCCTTATCATGGTTATTTGGAGGGGGATTTGGTTTATTACTTCTACAATGGCCTTCTTGATGAAGATCAAAGGTTGGTGAGAAGTTCTTGTGGTGGAACCCTTGGAAATAAGACATCCTCCGAGGTCGTGCCATTATATGAAGAGCTAGCAAAAGAATAGAGAAACTTTAGCTCAAGGGCCGATTTGAGAAGGAGAAATCCAATGCCTGCAGGTGACTCTTCAAATAGTGGAAAGCTCGAGGATCAATTCTCGGCTCTTGCATCCATGGTGAAATCTTTGATGACAAAGCCCGGAGGAAATGCACCACATGTTAAATCATGTGAAATTTGTTACTTGGCGCATCCTACGAACACTTTCCCCACTTTGCAAAAAGGATTATGTTGAAGAGGTAAGTGTCATGGGCTATCAAGGCTACCAAGGAAACCAAGAATATCAAGGTGGGCAAGGCTACCAAGGTTACCAAGGGTACCAGGCATATAATTCAGGAAATTGTGAAAGCCCGAACCTCCGGTATGGAAACCCTCAACCATATTGGCCTCTTCAACAATAATATAGGCCACCTCAACAACAATTCCAAAGGCTCCAAGACAAACCCCGAGACCAAGGGGAGAGCTCGGGGCTAACAAAGGATGAGGTGATGCAAGCCATTCACCGATTGGGCATGTGCGTGGAAAAAAGTGAGAAATTCCAAGATGAAGCCAAGGCTAGAATCACAAACTTGGAAACTTAAATGAGCCAAATAGCTCAAGTGGTGAACCGGATGGAAGCCCGGGAAAAGGGTAAGCTACCCTCCCAACCGAAGATCAACCCTCAACAAAATGCAAGTACTATCGCTTTGAGAAGTGGTAGAGAGGTTGGCACTTCACCGGATAATGAAATTGTTGAAGAGGAGCCTAAGAGGATTGAGGTGTTTGAAAAATGGGTTGAGAAAGAAGAAGATCATGAGAAGAAGGCAGAAGAGTTAGCCACGGAGAGCCAAGGAGAAGAAATCGAGGTGGAGACATTGGCACCAAGGCCGAAGTTAACCTCCATCCCGGAACCCTCATCTCCTCCTCACAAAAGAGCAAAGATGGTGGAGATCCTTCTATATGTACCTGAACCTCCATTCCCAGAAGCCTTTAAAGACAAAAGGAGGAAGGAGGACAACAAGGACATCTAAGAAGTCATTCGTAGATGTGAGGTAAATATCCCACTCTTGAATGCCATTGAACAAATTCCTAGATATGCTAAATTTCTCAAGGAATTGTGTATTGTGAAATGGAAACAAAGGGCCAAAAATAAGTTGAAAAATGGAAAAAGTGAGCATGTTTCCGCCTTGTGTCAAAAAGAGCTACCCCCTAAATGTAGCGATCCCGGCATGTTCACAATCCCTTGCATAATAGGAAATACACATTTTGAAAATTCTATGCTTGATTTGGGTGCATCAATAAATGTGATTCCTTATTCCTTATATGAAAACCTCAACTTGGGAACATTGCACAAAACCGGGGTGGTAATCCAATTGGCCGATCGTTCTAGTACATACCCTAAAGGTATTGTCGAGGACGTGTTGGTTAAGGTGGATTCCTTAGTTTTCCCCGCGGATTTTTATGTCCTTGACATGGAGCATGATAAACATGTCGGCCCAATTTTGTTGGGAGGCCGTTGTTGAAAACCTCTAGGACAATGATTGATGTACATAAAGGAACCCTCACCATGGAATTTGATGGAATAAAAGTAGAGTTTAACATAAATGACTCTATGAAGTATACTAGTGAAGAACATGCTTGCCATGCCCTAGATTTTGTTGAAGAAGTTGTGCAAGATGTTTTTGAACTAAGTGGTGATGATTCTTTGTTAGTTGCTTTGCAATGTGATAGTAATGATGCCTGCAATGTATACTCTATGAGCACTAACTTGAAAGAAAGCTTTGAAGATTTGAACCTGCTTGAAGAAATGAAATCGAGTCTTTCAAAACCTCCTTCTCTACTCTTAGAGGAGCCCGAGGAACCAGAAATCCTCCCGTCACTTGTCAAAGCGCCGGTGATTGAACTTAAACCGTTGCCAAGTGACCTCAAGTACTCTTTTCTTGGGGAAAGGGAGATACTTTCGGTTATCATTTCAGGCAAGCTCACTAAAGACCAAGAAGAGAAGTTGATGGTGGTGTTACGGGAAAACAAGGAAGCAATTAGATGGACTATTGCCGACATCAAAGGCATAAGTCCATCCACTTGTATGCATAGAATCTTATTGGAAGAAGATCTTAAAACCGTCCGGCAACCCCAACGTCATTTGAACCCACCTATAATGGATGTGGTGACGGTGGAAATCCTCAAGTTACTCCAAGAGGGCATAATCTATCCAATCTCGGATAGCAAGTGGGTGAGTCCAACTCAGGTGGTACCCAAGAACACCGGAGTGACTGTGATCGAAAATGATAAGGGTGAAATGGTGCCCACCCAAGTTCAAAACGGGTGGCGCGTTTGCATTGACTACTGGAGGTTAAATGCAAAAACCCAGAAGGATCACTTCCCATTGTCATTCATTGATCAAATGCTTGAGAGGTTAGCAATCCACCCCTACAATTGCTTTTTGGATAGGTACTCGGGGTACTTTCAAGTGGCTATTGCCCCAGAAGACCAAGAAAATACCACCTTCACGTGCCCCTTTTGTACGTTTGCTTACCAATGAATGCCTTTCGGGTTATGTAATGCCCCCACAACTTTCTAAAGGTGTATGCCAAGCATTTTCTTATAATTTTTTGAAAATGTTGTCGAGGTATTCGTGGATGATTTCACCATTCATGGTAATTCTTTTGACAACTTTTTAGCAAATTTGGCACAAGTTCTTAAACATTGCATTGATACTAATCTTGTGTTTTCTGAGAAGTGTCATTTTATGGTAGAGCAAGGTATTTTCTTAGGCCATGTTGTCTCCTCTAAGGGTATTGAGGTTGATAAGGCAAAGATAGACACAATTCAAACTTTGCCTTATCCTACTAATGTACGCGAAGTGCGCTCTTTTCTTGGTCATGCAGGATTCTATCGCCGATTCATCAAGGACTTCTCGAATCCCCTTTATGTAAGTTGTTGCAAAAAGAGGTGGAATTTGTGATGGATGAGGGTTGTAAAGGGGCCTTCGTTACATTGAAAGAAAGGTTAGTTTTGGCCCCTATTATACAACCCCCGGATTCGATGCCTTTTGAGATTATGTGTGATGCGAGTGATTACGCCGTTGGAGTGGTGCTTGGTCAAAGGGTGGGGAGAGCACCTCACGCCATCTACTAGGCATCCATGTCTCTAAATAAAGCCCAAAGAAACTATTCCACCACCGAAAAGGAGTTATTAGCAGTGGTATTTTCTTTGGAAAAATTTTGATCTTACTTACTTGGTACAAAAGTTATTGTGTACACTGACCATGCAGCGCTTCGTCATTTAATGACGAAGAAAGAGGCCAAGCCAAGATTCATTAGGTGGATCCTACTTTTGAGCAAATTTGAGTTGGACGTGCGAGACAAGAAGGGTGTGGAAAACCTTGTGGCCGATCATTTGAGCCGGTTGACTCCATGCGAAGACATAGAGGTAAACCCCACAATGAAGGAGCAACTACAGGAGGAATTCCCTAATGAACAATTGTTCACCATTAGGGATCTCCAACTGTGGTATGCCGACATTGTAAATTTTCTTATCGTCGGTAAATTCTCTCCTCATTTTTCAAAGGCCCAAAAGGATAAATTAAGGAGTAATGCTAAGTAATATGTGTGGGATGATCCCTTTTTGCGGAGACATTGTGTGGATCAAGTTGTTTGGAGATGTATCCCTGATAATGAAGTGCATTCAATTCTTGAATTTTGTCATTCTCATGCATGTGGCGGTCATTTTGGAGCAAAGAGGACTGCTAAGAAAGTTTTAGAAAGTGGGTTTTATTGGCCTACATTGAATAAGCATACATACACCTTTTGCAAATCTTGTGATGAATGCCAGAGAGTAGGAAATATCTCCACTAGGAATGAAATGCCCCAAAGGCCTATTCTATATTGTGAAATCATTGACGTTTGGGGTATTGACTTTATGGGACCTTTCCCTAGTTCTTATGGCTTTACATATATTCTTCTTGTTGTTGATTATGTATCGAAGTGGGTTGAAGCAAAACCCACTAGGACTGACGATTCTAAAGTGGTTGCAGAATTCCTGAAAGATAACATCTTTTCTAGGTTTGGGGTACCCCGAGCCTTGATTAGAGACCGTGGCACCCATTTTTGCAATCGGACCATAAAGACACTCTTGGAGAAGTATGGTGTCACTCATAAGAGATCCACAGCTTATCACCCACAAACCAACAGCCGAAGTTTTGAATCGGTAAATCAAGTCCATCCTTTAAAAAATGGTTAACCCTAACCTAAAGGATTGGAGTTCTCGGTTGAATGATGCCTTGTGGGTGTATAGGACATCTTACAAGATACCAATCGGTATGTCACCATACTGGTTAGTGTTTGGCAAGCCCTATCATCTACCAGTGGAAATTCAATATAAGGCTTACTGGGCAGTCAAAGAATTCAATCTTGATATAGATGAGGCTAGCTTGCATAGGAAGTTACAATTGGATAAACTGGATGAGATCCAGAGGGAGTTCTATGAGAACGCCGAAATCTATAAACAGAAGACAAAGGTGTGGCACGACAAGATGATTATCAGGAAGGACTTTGACATTGATCAAAAGGACTTCCTATTCCAATCTCGCCTTCGCCTATTTCCAGGTAAGTTGAGGTCCCAATGAATTGGTCCTTTTGAGGTGGTTAAGGTATTCCCGCATGGCACGGTGGAGATTCTTGATCGAGCTAAGTCCAATACTTTCAAGGTTAATGGACAATGTTTGAAACCTTACCATAAGAATTTTGTGCTGGAAAAAAAAGATGACGTTAATCTCCTCAATTCGGTTTGTGAGTCAAACCCAAGAAGAGGGAGTAAGTCATGCCGACGACGTTAAATAAACTTGGTTCTGATCATCTGGATCATCATTGTAACTTTCTGTTGATGTTGTTTGGTTTTGAATTTTCTCATTAAGCTTCATTGTGCTTTTCACGGGTTGTTTTCTCCATGATTTTGTAGCAATTTTGAAGCCAAGGCATTGGACTTTTGAAGGGATAAATGCTTACAGTCAATAAGGAAAGACTTGGACAAGAGAAGGAATCTATAAAAAAATTTCTAAGTACCGGGTTAGTAGCCCATCGCGAGTCGCAACCACATCATTGCGAGTCGCAATGGGCTCAGTAATTTTGGATGAAATTTAAGTCCTCGGATGCCACTTTTCGTGAGTCGCGATGACCTCGCGAGGCCTCATTGCAAGTCGCGACCACATCGTCACGAGTCACGACGGGCTCAGTAAGTTTGGGTGAAATTTCATCCCTCGTATACCACTTTCCACGAGTCGAGATAACCTCGCGAGGCCTCATCAAGAGTCGCAACCACATCATCGTGAATTGCGATGACCTCGCAAGGCCTCGTCGCAAGCCGTGACCACATCGTCGCGAGTCGCGATGGGCTTAGATATCTTATGTTGAAATGGAGGTCTCGGCCTCCACTTTTCGCGAGCCACGATAACCTTATGAGGGCCTCGTCGCGAGCCCTCGAAGTGTATCCCCTTGAGACCTTGAGGCAGCAAGCCCTCAACTCGAGCAAAACTTGAATGACTATCATATCCTCAAGGCCAGCCCTTCGAGACATCACCCCGTTGAGACCTCGAAGCCCTGAACCCTCGGCTCGAGCAGAACCATAAAATTCATCACCCTCTTGAGGCCACCCCTTCGAGACATCACCACCCCTTTGAGACATCACCACCTCGAAGTCCTGAACCCTCAAGCCAAACCTGAAGTCCATCATTCTCTCGAGGCCAGCTCTCGAGACCTCAAAGCCTCGAGTCCTCGAGGTGTGCTCTTTCATCCTCGAGCCTAGCTTCTCGAGACCACGAAGCCTCGAAGCCTCGAGCCCTCGAGGTGTGATCTTTCATCCTCAAAGCCACGAGCCCCTCGAGACCTAGAAGCCTCGAGCTCTCGAGGTGTGATCTTTAACCCTCGAGGCTAGCTTCTTGAGACCTCAAAGCCTCGAGCCCTCGAGGTGTGCTCTTTCATCCTCGAAGCCGCCAGCCCCTCGAGACCTCAAAGCCTCAAGCTCTCGAGGTGTGATATTTAACCCTCGAGGCTAGCTTGAGCTCAAAGCCTCGAGCTCTTGAGGTGTGATCTTTCATCCTCGAGCCTATCCTCTCGAGACCTCGAGGTGTGATATTTAACCCTCGAGGCTAGCTTGACCTCAAAGCCTTGAGCTCTCGAGGTGTGAGCTTTCATCCTCGAGCCTATCCTCTTGAGACCTCGAGGTGTGATCCTTCACCCTCGAGCCTAGTTTCTTGATACCTCAAAGCCGCAAGCCCTCGAAGTATCATCTTTCATTCCCGAGCCTAGCTTCTCAAGGCCTCAAGGCCTCAAACTCTCGAAGTGTCATCTTTCATCCTCGAGCCCAGCCAGACCTGATGCCCCTCCAGACCACCCGTTACGAGTCGCGATGACCACATCGCGAGTTGTGAAGGTCGTACAAACTGCTTTAAATGATGGGCTAAACCCATTTTCCACAAATATATCCACAACCTTTCATTTTCTCCCTACCCTTTCATCTTCTCCACAAGTGCCGCCGCTTGCCACCATTGCTCGCCGCCGCTTGCCACCATTGTTCGCCGCCGCTACTGCTCGCCACCGCTGCCGCCGCTTCACCACTCCATACCCCATCCTTTCTTCCCAACCTTCAACAAAAAATCAAAAAAAATGTTGAAGAACACAAACCTTAGAATTTGGGGGTTTTGTCACTTTGAGCAATTCAATTTTGAATTGATTGTGGGCTTCCTCTTTTCTTCTTCCTACACATCTTGGTGGTACATTTCTTCACTTTATTAAGCTTGAATTGTGATGACGAATGTCTACTCTATTGTTTTTATGGATATTGTGTAGATTATGTGTGATGCCTTATGAAATTGAATTGTTGGATAGTGGTTGATTTTGGTGAATAGATTGTGCCTGCAATTCAATTTGATGGGTATTGTGTGTGTATTTTGTGGTTGCGGTTTGGATTGCATTGTGCTTGTTTGAGTTTGAATTGTGTGCATTTCTGTTGCTGTGACTGAGAACAGATTGTGACTTATGCTAGATAGAAGGCATGTTGGCCCTTGATACAACATGGTTGTTATTTGGATAAAATGGTGTGCTTTGCAATGTTATTTTCCTTAGGGTATTTTAGCCATGGGACATGAATGTTGACATTGTGAATATACTATTGGTGGCCAAGCTAGTTGAGTACTACTGTTGTTTTGAGATATAGCATATTGATTTCAATTATGTGAGAACTTCATGGATTTGAGAATATGGGCTTGTTGGACATAGTATGGATTGTATATGCAACTCTGTTTAGGACTTGAACTAGTTGACTTGATTTTGGTTTGGCTTGTGATGATGAACTAGTTTAAAATTGAGTATGAATTTGCAATATTGCACATATACATATTCCTGTGTGTTTGACTTGTTTGTTGTGATTATTAGATATGGCCCCCACAAAGAGACCTAGGGCTCCCCCACAAGGCGGGCGTACCGCCGCTCCACCTCCACCTCCTCCACCAGCTTCGGAATCAAGCCCTGTACCTCCCCCTACGGATAGGTACATGGGTTTGACCAGGATCACCGGGTCCTATGCAGAAAGGTGGGAGGCCCTAGAGAAGCGCCAACTCAAGGAGACAAGCTTTGTCGATGTGCCCACATTAGATGCCCTCGGCCTCACTCAGCCTGTGAGATGCCTCCTCGCAAAAGGGGGAATGGAAGGGTTTATGAGTAGAAGCGCACCCTCTTACCGGAGGTACACACTGGAGTTCTTGTCCATGATCCGTATGAGCAGTATGAGGGGTGATCAACCCTGCGAGAGGTACATTGCTTTTCACTTAGATGATATATCTAGGCAATTGACCGTCTCACGGATTGATGAGGCCTTTGTATTTGACACCGCCGAGATACGGACCCACAGGCCCAGGAGCAATCAATTGAGGATAACATGCATTTGTAAAATGTCATCAATATGAGGCCAAAGAACTCCCACAATAAGAGTAGCGCCATTATCCACCCTGCACTCCGTTATGTGCACCAACTCTTGGCTGGCACAGTACTTTGCTCTGCGGAGCCAACGAATGTGCCAAACAATGACATTCACTTTCTGTGGCACTTAACGAGTGAGTGGGCCACGATATGGGATGTGGGCAGAATTGTGGATGAAGAGAATCGTGAAGGTGGCAGGAAAACCCAAGGGGAAGATCATGGTTAAAGATATGATAGGCCTTTTAGCAGAGTACTTGGGATTGGTTCCTCCAGCTGACTTTCCATGCTTAGGGAGACGCATGTCCTGTCTTATCACCATTGAGAGGCTAGTTAGATTTGAGATGCTCAGTGCCACACGGACCATAAGGATCTTCCATTAGTAAATATGGTAAATAAAAAATGCTGTGGAATGTCACGGTAGTGCCCCTGAAAAGTACCAGCGACCCTACCAAATACAAAGTATTACAAACCCTAGGCTAAATGATGAAACCTAGGGAAAAACAAGTCCGAGAAAGAGTGAGGGGGGGATGAAACCTTAAAAGGAAGCATCCCCCCCAATTGCTTTAAAAACTGCTAACCCTGAGCTAGATATATTAAGCCTAGGGAAAATAAATGCAAGTCCAGATGGAAAAATGACCTATAGTTCGGAACTCGAAGTGAAAAGGGCTATGAAATACGAGACAACTGGGATGAGAACAAACTCACTACCCATAACCATGTGATCCGCTTCTACCCCTAACATGCGGGGCCTTCTTTATTTGGATTCCGTAATGCAACTGAGTGTCAATTCTCGGGTCTTGAAGAGGTTCACTCATCGAAATCTTGATGAAGATGCCATAATCTAATGTAATCGATTCTTGAATTTCTATCGTAGCCAAGAGTGATCTCAGGTCTTGGATGTTGCATAGATCTATCTGAGTGAAGCTGATAACCTTACCGTTGGCGCGAGTGGAAATCTGCTTCTACCATATACATCTCTAAGGTGAAGAAAGAGGGATGTTATTGGCCTTCTATCATTCTCTTGAATAGGGCCGAGAATAATCGAGTAGGCAAGAGTGTATAGAAGCCATGCTTCCTACTCCTGTGATTCCCAACTAGATTAATCTCCTTAGGATAAGAGAACGGACACACTTATACCGCGTGCATTAGGCGTGGCGATTATGTAATCACCCACTCCATTTGAGCAAATGGACAGCTTTATGCCAATTTAACACTAAGTGTAGCACGAGCATAGAGCGCATAGAAACTGTCAATTAATAGTAAAAAGCTAGGCTTAGGTAATGAAGTATAGGCCAAAGGCCATTACTTAAAAACCTACAACCATTTCAGTTAAATCCAAGCTACCACTAGCCATAAAGCCAAAAATTTCAAGCCTTATGACCCCATCAAAAATCATGCTCATGATGCCCAGCAAAAGGCTCCAACACCTGATTCAATGCTTCCACGCTAGCGCTCAGTGAATTGAACCAATGCATCTGCCTCGCTCCCGTGCCCAGCGCCCAAGCATGACGCCCTGAATCCAATTGCCAGCGCCCAGCATGCCCTCACCAAAGTACCTGAAAAAACCATGGCATCCTTCTCCTTCAACTAACATAAATCAACCAAAGTCCAGTGCCAAGCGGCCATCGACCAACATCTAGCGCATAAAACAGTGCCCAGTAAGCCAGAAAACCAGTGCCCATCACTCAACGCCAATCAACATGTGGACAAAGTCCAACGACTATTGCCCATCAACTAAAGGCCAGTGCATAGTGCCATCACACAGTGCCCAGTAATCAATGGAAAGCGCCCAGCGCCCAACGTCCAACACCTAACTCCCAGCACCCAGCGCCCAGTACCTATCAACCGAATGCCTATACATAATTCCCAGAAACGAACGACTAGTGCCTAGTGTCCAGCACCCACTACTAGCGGCTAGTGTCTATCATCCAGTGCTCAGTACCCCAGCGCCTAGCTTTCACATCCCGTGTCCAGCAACCAAGCCGCCTATAACAGATGCTCATTTGGAAATAGGCAATTTAGGACCATGTAACAATCCTTCATGATGAGTTTAACTACTCGATCAAAACTTGGCTGAGCACTATCCATAACAACATTGATCATTTCCCTCCAAATACGATAAACCGTAGTTATCAAAGCTAGAGGGCCAAATTTATTACATATTTTTGAACTCTTTACTTGCCTTTTCACCCAATTCATAGAACTCGTTATCGTACTTGTTCTTTTCCTTAACCCTATCCAATTCCTTATTCGCCCCCATACTACTTCTGAGAATTCGCACTTGAAAAACAAGTGTTCATTTGTTTCCTCTTCTAGATGGCATAGAGAACAAATGTTTTCCATATTTTCATCCTCTTCATCATGGTGCTTATCCTTGGTGTGCAACCCCCGTATTGTTTCCAACCATGCAATAAAAGAGAATTTTTGAGGGATAAAGCTACGCCAAATGCTCTTGAAAACTTTCTCACATGGCCTACCATTCTCCTCATACAATCTCGGGTATTTATGCTGATGCATAAAACCATATGCCTTGCTAGTGAATTTTCCGGAACTAGCCCATGAACTAAGATGATTTTTTACTTCCAGGACATCTCCATTAAACATAAGCCGCAATTCATCTCTCAGCTTACACAAATCACCAAAATAGCTTGAAAACCTCTCACCCAATCGGCCATTTTGGATCCTCGGATTTATACCCCAAAATTCATTGTCTTGTAGATAAAATGAATGGATCCATTTGACCCACAAATTATCATTCTTCATGTGAATATCTCATATCCTCTGAGCCATTGAAGCACAATTCCATGTTACAAAATCCCTTAATCTGAGACCCCTAATTGACTTGGGAGTGCATAGCTTCTTCCACGATACTTTGCTCTTATACTTTCCTCCCCATAAGAAACGCTTACATTTTTGCTAAGAGCATCCATAACCGTAGATTGTATAATAAAGTTCTGAATCCAGAACCCTACAATACCTCCTACAATGGATCTAACAAGCTCCATTTTACCAGCATAAGAAAGTGTATGTCCTTTCCATTTGCCAATCTCTGAATCTACCTTTCCAAGCAGAGTTTAAAATTGGGTCACATTCAACTTGGTGGAATCAAGTGGCACCCCTAGATACCTTACTGGAAACATTTCCCATAGAATGCCAGTGAAGCTTAAGTCTTACTTCAATCTGACGCCAAAAAACTTGGACTTGGCCGCATTGATGACTAGTCCAGAAGTGCGCTCGAACTCATTCAGGGCATTCATAAGTATATGGACCGAACCAGTGTTGGCCTTAGAGAAAAGCATGAGATCATCCGCAAAAGCCAAGTGAGTAATTTTAAGCAATTCACATCTCGGATGATAAGTAAGTGTCTTGATTCGGTCCTCTTCTTCAGCAATCTCGAAAAGTACTCCATACATATCACAAAAATGAGAGGTGACAAGGGGACACCTTTCCTAATGCCCCTCTGACCCTTAAATTGATCACATGGCTTCCCATTCACTGCAATCAAGAATGAGGAAATTCTGACACAAATCATGATTATGTCCTTCAGTCTTTCTGGAAAACCTAGTCCAAGTAAAACTTCTTCTAAGAAATCCCAGGAGACTGTATCGAATGCCTTTTGCAAATCCACCATGATCATGCACCTAGGCAAATTTCTTGCTCTCCCATAACCACGAACAAATTCCTACGCTAGCATGACATTGTCCGATAAATTTCTGCCTTTCACAAAAGCACCTTGACACGGGTCAATTATCCCAGGAAAAATTACCTCCAGTCTATTGGCAATAATCTTTGTGATAATCTTGTAGACCACATTGCAGCACGCTATTGGTCTAAAGTCACTCACCTTAAGATTGTCTGGCTTCTTCGGTATAAGAGCAACCGAAGTATGATTCAACTGTGCCAAAATATCCCCTGTTTGGTAGAACTCCAGTACCGCTCCTGTTAATTCCACTCCCACAATATCCCACTGCTTCTTGAAGAATCCGGTAGTGTAACCATCTGGGCCCGGAGCCTTGTTATCAGCCATTACAAATAACGTCTGCTTTACTTCATTACTCACAATATCCTGATTCAAGAATGCCCTATCCATATCCGTGAGAATAGGTCCCGAACTGATTATCACCTGATCAACAGAGACCCTATCCCTTTGTCTTCCGAATAGTCCTTTATACAAATCCACAAAAAGTTTCCCCTTGCGAATATTAGAAGTTACGATACGATTGTCTCCATAAAAAATTGCCGGTATACCACCACCCTTTCTTTCCGAGGCCATTGTGTGGAAATATGATGATCCCTTATCGGCCAAAGTGATATGATTAATCCTTCATTTTTGAGAGAGGAAGGATGATTCCGCAAGATAGTAGAGCATAGCCTGTTTCTTCAACCTTCTCAACTCTTCTATATCTTGAGCTGAGGCATTCATCGCGCTAAAATTACTGAAGGCATCGCTATACTCAGTATCCGCCCTCCTTGCCCTTTCCGAGATATGGTTTAAATCAATCACGCTCAACTCCTTCAATGGACGCTTCAGCCTTAATAATTTTCTACACACCAAATATTGCATTGTACCCTCAACCGATGGTTGCCTATAATCATCCACAATTCGCTTGCAATTCAGGTGATTTAACCACATGTTTTGAAACCGGAAAGGCCTTTGTTTACCATCTATTTCCTGCGACATATTAACAACCATGGGACTATGATCCGATTGGGCAGAAATTGGGAGAAAAGTGGTTTCGCAAGCATCAGGATCCCATCCATGGTTCAATAGCACACGGTCCAACTTCCTCCATATTTTCCAATCAGCACTATGCCACGTCAAGTGCTCCCCAATAGAAGGCGCATCCCTCAATCCCTACTTTGTACAAACATCCTGGAATTCCCTCATTGGATAGAGACTTGGCATCGTCGAACCATAATGATCACTTAGACATAGAATCTCATTAAAGTCACCAAGAACCATCCAAGGAGTGTTCAAATTTCCTCCAAAAGACTTTATATAGTGGTAAGCGTGCTGCTCTACCCTTACTATGACCATAGACATAAGTACACAAACACTAAATACCAGTAGAAAGATTACGCACCTTGAGATGAATACATTATGGAGATTTTCCAAGGACATCCACCATATAGCCTTTCAGATCCCATATGATAAGTATTTTTGAATTCTGCCACAGCTCGAAATTATGTGTAAACTTCCAACCTTTAAAACACTTCAAGAAAATAGTCAAAACATTTTCCTCCATTTTTGTTTCTAGCAAGCCACAAATGCCTACTTTATGCGTGGAGATGATACCTTTTGGCTTCGGACCTCTACCCTCATCAGATTTACTGCCTGAAACATCTGAACTACTTCGTGTGGCGGTTAGCATATGCTGGAAAGGTTTCTGAATGGCTCTACCATGATCAGGAATACGAGATCAACTCTTACTTCGAGCTCTAGTGGTAGCCCCTGAGCCAGGTAGAGGTCTACTCTTACTTTTACTCATGTTCAGGCTCGGAATTTTAGAGCCTCTTACTTCTGGATGTATTATTTGAGTTGGAAATTTTCCAGCTCCAAAGATTGGATGATCATCATCTTCAAAGGCTGGCTCCTGAGCACCGTGTATTTGCGTATGTGCGGCATCGGTAGATTTTGCATTACGGTTTTTCTTAACACTCGGACGCTCCGCGCTACGCCCACGGCGTGCATCCTGACTATCCTTGGCGTGCCCATCACTTTGTTCAGCGTGCTGATTACTAACCTCGGGCGCCTTGCTTGCTTGTAGTGCCATGATGGTCTGCTTGACTCCCTTACTTGCAACACCAATACGAATCCCAGATGCTCGGGTTTCTTTAGCGCCAGCCCCGACCTCTTCACGGATCACTCCCATTCCTTCATTACTCTTTCCTTTTCCCTTTCTTAACCTCTCAGATTTTTCATTATCTGAGGATCTATCCTCGAGGACTATATCATCACCCCCTTGGACCGAGGCTACTCTGGGACTATCACTAAGACTTGTAGCATGCATTTTTTAACCCAAACTTGGTCTTTATCTCCTTTCTTGCGATTTTTCTACCCCCTTATGTTATCACCATTTTTCTCATTCCTTACCGTGGGGTTATTCACTGCCTCGTCTTTAGCTTTCCAGAAATTTTCACACTCCTCCATTAGGTGGGTGTTTTCACCACAACTCGGATACCAAGGGCGAAAGTAATCATAAATTATCCTCTGTGTATGCACTTCCACACTTGGTACACGAAAGTTCACTTTCTCCTCCAGCTCCTTAGATGTGTCAACCCAAATTAAGAGGCACGCATAGTAACCTCTTAATTCGAGTGTACCATTATCCATGAGGATTGGTTCTCCAATAGAAGTAGCTATCTTCTCCAATTCCTTCTTGTGCCAGTATCTCTTAGGAAAATGCTCCAACCTTATCCATACTAGTTTAGTGGCCTGGATTTTCATATCATACTATTTGGATTCAGCTATCTTCGTCATGAATAACTTATTTCCATGGAGATAATGGTTAGGACCATTCATCACCAAATCTCTATCTTCGGAACTGTTAAACTTGAACATCACGTAACCATTTAGCTTTGTCTGAATAGTACAAGCAATAATCCACTTAGCAATCAGAAACGTACAGATGGCATACATTCCAGGAAAGAACCCTGGGTACACTCCCAGAAAATCATAAAATGGTTTGTAAAGGTCTTTGTTAATCTCCTCATCTGTGAGAACAAAGTCGACCATATCTCCTTTGTTTTCAACAATTTCGATATTCGACCTTTCCAAGAGAATGGCCGGATCATCCCACTGCCTTCTTCTTTCAAGCAACGGATCATTCCAGTCCCTCGGATGGATCTCCTGATTTTGCTGCACATGACCACTACCCTCGGCCTACCCTTGTACCTTGGTTGTGTTCTTATTATTACCCAATGATGATGCTCCATTGATTTCCATGACGATCAGCAAAGTTCATCGAATTGGATTCAAACACAACACACAATGCACCACAAATTGTATTGAAAACCAAACAAATTGCAATACACAAAATCGTAGCGAAAACCACACACAATCAACTGTGATGAAGTAGAGAAAAACTTGGAATCGGGATCCACCAAATACGAAAAACCGCAAGAAAATCAAACCCTGCGGAATGTGTTTTTCAGATGCCGCAATCTCCCTTCAAGCAAACCAATCTAGATCTCAAGGATTTGATTAAATTTGTGCTGAAAATTTAATCTAACCCCTTTTAAACCCTTGCCGAAAGCCCTAAACCCAAAAAAGATTGGATTTTTTGAACAAATCTCCAACTTAAGCCAAGGATTTGTAACAAGTACCAAAGACAAAACCCAATTGCAATTAAGGATTTGGATTCCAAATTGAAACAATGATTCCACCAATATGAACAAGATCCGTAAAATTCACCAACTCTCGGAAAAAACCCTAACTCAGAGTCGAAAATTAGATCAAAATCTCTCCACAAATTTCATATCATTATGTGCGGAAATCCAAGGAGAATCCATTCAACCATAATTCATCGGTGAAAAGAGAATGAAATTGAAGAAATCAGCCTTCAAAGTGTGAAGGAAAGGCTGCGCCTTTTTTCTCCTTATTTTCGCCTTAGATCTATTTTTTTATTTTCTCCTTATTTTCGCCCCAGAGCTATTACATTGGATGTATCTGTTTCTACCATATACATCCAATGTAATCTTCTTCCATTGGTTGTATGGTGCGAGGAAGGTCACATTCATGGCACTTCCTCAGTAGAGCATGACGAAGCTGGAATTTGACACACCTCTGGGAGATTTGGCGATTTCACCGGACTTCTCATATAGAGACAATTTCCAGCATGAGCTCTGTGACCTTGGCCCAGCTCCTGTCTAGCGTGATGATAGCACTCTACCTCCCTCTGAGCTACAGCAGCAGCAACACTCCACGCAGCCTCCACCAGAGACAGAGCCCATGCAGGAGGACAATGCTCCACCTCACTATTCCCAGCCTCCACCACAATTCTATGAGCGGATGATGTAGACTATGCATGATGGATTCCGTCGACAGGAAAGCATGATATTGGATCACAATGTATTTGTCTCCCAGACATTGATTGATATGGACGAGGAGATTGACCACTTGTCAGCTTGCATCCATGAGTTGCATTCCCAGTCAGGCGATGTCTCAGTCCCCGATCCGAGAGCAGAGAGGTGGAGAGAAAGGAGGCAAAGGAGCACAGAGCGGCTGGCATAGTATCAGCAGCACTACTTTGGCGGTAGCCCTTCTTCATCACAGGATTGATTTTGTGAGCACCACATCTTTACCCATTCTATACTTTGCTTTGTACATTTTTCCCTATTTTCTACATTGACGGAAATGTAGTGTTCTAAGTATGGGGAGGGGTATCTACTACTTTGGGGTGATTGGGTTTGGAGACACTTTTGCATAACTCTTTTGTTTTGTTTTGGATATTTTCTCCCTTTTTGATACTTTTCTTAGCCTTAAAATTTGGAAATAAATTTTCTACTTTTTGGATTGGAGACATGTGAAAATTTCTGAAAAAATAGAAAAAAAGAAAAAGAAAAAAGAATCCTGCTAATTGAAAACCCGAGAGGGCAACTAGGCTACATTGGGGGCCCGGATAGGTTGAAAACCTAAAAGGGTGGCCTAGAAAAATATGAGAGGCTAAATGTGCAGAAAAGGTGAGATGTGAGCCAAAGAAACATAATGTGTGGCTAGGATGAAAGCCCAAAAGGGCTCCTAGGTAAAATGAGAGAAAATGAGAGAAATTGAAAAACATTAAGTGTTTACTCATTTGCCGGCATTGGAGTCATAAGGTTGCGGTGACCACATGGATGGATCAGGTAGCTTGACATTTTGAGGTCCTTTTGGGAGTGGAAAATTAGCGGGAGAAGACGAAATAAGTTATGAAATTCTTGATCATTAATATGCTTCATTTTTAGGTTGATATATTGATATAAAGTGGAGCATGTGTTTTGAACCTTATACATACCTTTAGCTTCACCTTTTATAATTGGATTTGGGATTATCAATTCTGGATTTGGAGATTTTTTAGGGATATCAATGAATTGATGGGTTGATATGGTTTGGGTAGATTTAGGAATAGGGGTTGTGGGAAACTTCTCATTTGACCTTAACATTGGGATGTGTGATATTGAGAGTTTTGTAAGGTATTGATTGGGGGAATAATAGTTAGGATGTGGATACATCATTTCCTTCGTATGTTTGGATCTTTCATTACTCGAGGGTGAGTAAGGTTTAAGTGCGGGGAGGCTTGATGTGTCCATTTCATGTGCATAATTTAGTACTGTTTTGGGTCACTTTTGTGCTCTTTTATTATCGAGAGCTTGTGTTTTACCTTGAAATTCTCTTAGGAGGGGTGAGAGCAACTTTACGCTCTTTTACCTCTTCAAAGTGGATTTTGCGTGAAAAGGGAAGAACACGGAGGCAATGAAGACCGAAGACCGGAGGCCATTGAAGATCACATTTTCGAAGACTTTTGAAGACTTGCTTCGAAAACATGAAGACCGGAGGCCATTGAAGACCATATTTGGAGACATTGAAGACTTGAAAATGAGAGGAATTGCTATGAAGGTGATTGTATACCACAACAAGAAGAAAAGGAAACAAAGCAAAATTCTAGCACCTGGGGCCCGTCGCGATGGCCTCGTAGGTCTCACGAGTTGTAACGGGCCCGTCGCGAGTCACGATCAACGGCTGGCCAGAATTACACCTTATCATCTTTGTACTATATATAGCACTCTTGTTCCTCTCATTCTCCACTTCTTCATCATCTGCATTTTTGGTACTGTTTAGAACCTTTTTCCTTCCATTTTTCATCTTTGAATTCTCTTGTTTTATGATTAGTTGTTTAGCATTGATTAGCATGAACTCTTATAGCTAATCTATTTCTTGAGAGCAATTGACTAAGGCTTCTAAGCCTATGTCTTAAGAAAAATTTGTAGCCTATTTAATACTCTTACTATTATGCATTTATGAAGCATTTAATGTGTTTGTTAATGTCATTAATGTTATTGAAAGCTTGATTATATGAAGTACTTGTATGATATGCTTGTTAGGGTTTGGGGAAATGGGTTGATTTCCCCCTTTCTTGATAGGAATCCAAGAGTATGATTTAGAGCTTTTGATTGTGTTGATGGGTTGATAATTGCTAGGTGAGTATAATAATGTTGAACTCTTTGTCATGTTTGTTGCTTGTAGCAAATGATAGAAGTCTATGAACGTCGATCGTTCTTGAATAATCGTGTGTAAATGCATAAATTGGTTAAATGCCATCAATGGGATACCTTGACTAATCTATGAATTTCGTGCTAAATGCCATCAATGGGATACCTTGAGTCGTGTTTCGACTGCGGGAGTCATTGGTGAGGTTTGACCAGAGATGTCAAATTCACTCTTGCAAACTACTATCTAAGAAGGATAGAAGTTTAGCCTCCACAACAAGTAGTAAAAGTAGTAAATAGGTTGCATGTTCAATGATGGATAAGAGGTTTGGAAGTGGAAGTCAATTGCACCCAAGGTTCCGTCAGTTGTTATTTTCATCTTATCTTTAGTTGTATTGCATGATTAGCATCCTTCTCTTGCTTTGCTAGTTGTTGTATTTCAATTTGATAACTTAGGAACAAACCAACCACAAACCACCCGTGTTTACATGCTTATATATATATATGTACATGTATAGTACGTCTTCTCCTATATATGTTTAAACACTTGAAAAGATCCCTCTTCTCGTGGATGACCCCGACTTGCCATTATCTACTTAGTTGTAGATAGGAAGCATTAGGGATTAAAAGTATTAACTTTGAGAGGTACGGCGATGACCTCCCAAGGACATATGGATCAGAGTCACCGGGAAGAGAGATCACCTGGGTTGCTACAGAGGTACCCAATCCTGACTGCCACTCTACAAGAAAAATGACCTTTTACTTTTCCCCTTTTACCTCATTTTTTTCTTAACCCCAAAAAATTGAGGTAAAAAGTTCTTTTACATCGACTATTGTTTTTGAAGTAAAGGGTATTTGTTACCTCGTTATAAGAAAACTAAGGTAAATATTTGGTTTTTTACCTCGGTTAATAAAAGAACCAAAGTAAAAGATTAAAAAAATGAAGTAAAAAATGTTACCGAGTAGCTTGCGTCGTCGCTCTTTGTTGTGTTAGAAGCAGGGCCGATTTCGCTTAACGCGTTGTTTCTAGCGATACTATTCCGAATGACATTGCAAAGTCGCACACATGAACTGTACGGTGAGAGAAATGAATCATTCCCTAATTTGTACATGACCAGTACCCCCTTTGTTCAATGTTTTTAAATCACAGGATTATAAAATTATTTATAAAATAGTGCTCACATGAAGTCACACATATAAACATGTACAGTCAATTAGATAATGTTCAAATAAGATACTTAATTAATTAGAAACATCGTAGCCATAAGAACATTGATACAAGTACATAAATTAGAATAAAAATTGTCTTAGTTCTTACATAACAGAAATTACAATAAACTTAATCAGCTCAAACAATGAAGACCTTGAAGACGATTGGTACCCCAGTTCCTATCACCTCAAAGAATAAGGCGTCCCCAATGCGTAGGTTATTTCCCCTAAGGAACTCGCCAAAACCCTTTGGGGAAAGGCCCTTCATCTTCCCACCCCTCTAGTAGTTCATATGCCAGTCTGTCCCGTAGCACCTCAGTATTACGGGGGTCTTCCCAGATGATAGGAGTGGTACAATCTCCCACGGGATGTACTAAGTCACATTAAAAAAATATTGATTAGAAATATAAATGTATATATATACATATGAAATTGTCAACAAATAAAATTTATTCAAGAGCTTTACCAAAGTTGGTATTTTCCCAATGTTCAGTTTCTTCAAAGTGTAGTTGAAATGTGGGCTATCAATATCCCTTGAATGATGTTCAATGTCGAAGAAAAAAGGCTTTGGGTGGCTCCGTTGTGCAATGAACTATACGATAACCAAAAAGTATTAGTTGTTACGAAGTGTGAAGTAGTGTTAGTATATAAACATATATTTAAATAGGTGAAATACCTGGAAAAAAGGGTCTATTAGATGATCCTTTGCCAGCCATTAGTCCCACATTATATGTGGAAATGTTAAGTGCAAAACTAGTGTATAAAATGCCATGTACGATGTCGGGCCATCTGTCGATGGGTTATGCCGGTCCAAAGCACTAGGTTAATTGAAATATAGATGCGGCCTCAAGAACTAGTTGGTCAAAGCGCTCAGAAGACTGAGACATAACCAAAGTCGCAAATTGTGAAAATTGTGTTACTGAATAAATGAATATGCGACGTCGCTTTATTATTGCATTGACCTAGTTGTGACCGATAAGTTACCGATGTCGCACAATTCAGAGGTAGCAATGTAAGAAACCTGTAAAACTAGAGAAAATGAAGCTTTATACACATCAAAATAAAGTTAAACCCTTTGGAGACATACCAAACATTGTCTAACCGAATTGTAAAGTAAGAATTAGAAAACATATTCACAGACCACAGATTGAACATTGCAAAGTAAGAATTACAAAACATATTCACAGACCACAGATCGAACATTGCAAAGTAAGAATTACAAAACATATTCATAGACCAATAGATCGAACATTTCAAAGTAATATCATAAAAAATTTGTGTTAGGGAATTAGAAAATCCATACCTTTTTCCAAGGGAGAAGAGAATGGAGGGCAGAAAGCTGGAGACCGTTGGAATTCGCGGGTAATTTGTGGATATATGCTTAAAGTCTTTGTTAGGGTTCCCCTATTTATACCTTTTAGTAACGATGTCATTTTGAACAGCCTCAAAATATGCAACGTTGCAAACATAATCATTTTGGGCGACATGATGTCGACCATCAATCGACGTCGGTTGAAACCATTGTGTCGTCTATCAACTAGTACGACTTCGCACCACATTAGGACTAGGAAACATTATTTTGACTACTTAGCGACTATACAACAATACATGGGCCTAAAAATTACATCCCTTCAACCAGGCAGTCTACAGTTCAACTTCTGTTACCATATTTGTTTGCAACAACAATTTTCTAAGAAGGAGCGGGAGTTACATATTTTGAAAGAGGGGGAGGACCGGTAGTACATATACATGAAGGATTCAATAACATTGAAATGCAATTCAATAAATAAAATTCTTGAAATAAAGTTTAAGAAATGTTGTTTTGAATTCGAATTAATATTTTTCAACAAATGTTTTAAAGTTAATAATCAGTCAAATCTGCGGGGAAGAATGGTTACACTAAACAATGAGCCCAACACCATTTACCACCTCAAAATATAGCATGTCCCCAATCAAGAATTCCTCCTCATCAATAAACTTGCCTAACCCCTTCGGAGTGAGGGTCTTGTACTTCTTGGCCCCCGAGTAGTGCATCGCATACACACCCTTCCATTACACCGCAGTACAGTGGGGGTCCCATACGGTGGTAAGAGCTCTGAAATGTGATCTGGGACGTAGTGATTTATAAACAAAGAATCACATTTAGTAAATATGAAAGTAACTTATAGAGAAAGTTAATTGAAAATATAATACATCATGTGTAAAAAGGGTGTACTTACCAAAATTGGAATTGAACCGAAGTTTGTCCTGGTAAGCATGTGGACAAACTGAGGAATGACTTCCCCGAATGTGGTCCTGAGATGGAGATCCTCATCCAAATTTCTATTTAAATATTATTTATTATGTCATGTACAAAGATTACTTACCATCATATCCTCTGGCCTTCTATGCTCCTCGAACTTCTTCCATTCTTCCTCATCCATCCACCGGTACTTTTCACACAGCTTGTATTTTGTAATTTTTTTGCTGGGCAGTAACCATATGTACTTGTTTGCCACCTTGGATTTCCAGTTACGATGTGCCTTTGCTGGTCACTGTCATCCTCAACTTGCTCCATTGCTCCTCAGCCAATTTCTTTTCCATCGTGAAACTTGTCTCTGATGGTACACCCTGTACACTTTTCCATTAGTACACTCTGTTACCACCAATGCTCGGAGGAAGATATCCTACACATATCTTAATTATACATAGAGGGTTATTCCGAGCACCCCCACCTTTGCAAAGTTTGCACAACTCATTTGTGGCCCGGATGGCAACAAATCAGTATTGCAATCATCACAGAGATTACGACCATAACACAAATGAATGCATGCAGTTGAGGATGGAGATGGAAAGGTGTAAGTGGGATGGATGATTTCGAGGACAAGGACACGGGAACCAGGCTGCCCCTTTGAGGCTTCGAGTGAACCAATGGTAGCCTTACAAAAGGAAAAATAAAAACAATGGGGGAAGAGGAGATAGAAGACCTTAAGAACTGGTGGTTCGAGAAAGGGGATATGAAGGAAGGCGAGACAGACCCCAGGAACAACGGGGGGGAATCAAGATAAACAAAATAGGTAAAACTTACCTAAGTGAAGGGTAATTAATGTCATCAATGGCATGGTGGGAGAGAGATCTTCGAATTTTGTGATAAGAGCAGAGGCTCGAAGGGTCCCTACGGAAGAGCCCAGTCATAAGAGGTTCTGACCGGACGAGACGGTCACTTTCTCGGAAGCGGATGCTGTACAAAAAAACACCTTACATGGATCATATGGTAATTTCAGCAATTATTGGAACGTCTTTGATACGAAGGGTATTCATGGATAATGGAAGCGGGGTAAAAATGGTGTTTGCTGAGTGTTTTGACCAGTTGGATATAGGGTGTGACAACTTGAAAAAGTTAGCTTCCCCTTTATCTGAATTTATGGGAAACCTGATATTCCCCATAAGAAAGATAACCGTGCCTATTCGCATAGCGGGTGGCGACAAAGGGGTGACTATCAGGTGTAATTTCGCTGTCGTGGATTCCCCTTCTCCTTATAATGTGATTTTATAAAGGCCATGGATATGCCAGGCTCATGCGGTCTGGTCACCCTATCACCTGATGATGAAGTTCCCAACTAAAAAGGGGGTGTCATCCATTCGAGGAGATCAAACTGTGGCTCAAAAATTTAACCTTACGGCGGTACGAGAAGCGAAAAGGCAAAGAGATGTAGCAATGGTACAAGTATATGTGGGATTGGCATATACTATACGGATGCTTATTCGGGATATGGGATCAGTAGCTATGGGGAAGCTAATTCCCGAAGGTGTCAAGGAGAGACTGAGAGGCTTATTGGGAGAGTATGGAGACATGTTCTCGTGGGATACTTCTAACCTAATGGGAGTCCCTTCGAGTCTCGCACTGCATAGGCTGAATATTGACCCCTCAATTAAGCCAATCAGGCAGAAGAGAAGGGTGTTTTCTCCCGGAAGAGCTAAAGCAATTAAATAAAAGGCGGAGAAGTTGTTGAGGACAGACGTAATCGAGGAAGTGTTCTACCGCGAATGGATTCCTAGCCCAGCCATGGTTCTAAATCATGATAGGGCCTAAAGAATGTGTATAGACTTTACCAATTTAAATAAATGTTGCCCCAAAGATAGTTACCCATTTCCCCCAATCGACAAATTAGTGGAAGCCATCACTGGATATCAGATTCTAGATTTCTTTGATGCATATAAGGGGTATCACCAAATACTCATGGCGGAGGAAGACAAGGAAAAAACATCATTTATATGGATGTAGGCACATACTGCTACAAGAAGATGCCCTTTGGATTAAAAAAATGTTAGGGCTACTTACCAGAGGCTAGTTGATAAGCTGTTCAGGGGGCAGATAGGGAAGAACATGGAAATATATGTGGATGACATGGTTGTCAAAAGAAAAAGTCATGAAGAGTTCTTAAAGGACCCAGGGGAAACATTCAGTAGGCTTCCAGGGGCTAATTTGAAGTTGAACCCATCTAAGTGTGTTATTGGTGTGGGGCGGGGAATTTCCTCAGATTCATGGTCTCGAAGAGGGGTATTGACGTAAATCCAGAAAAAAGTTGAAGCTTTGAAGATAATGAAATCCCCACAATCAATAAAGGATGTACAAAAGTTTACAGGGTCTCTAGCAGCATTGAGCAGGTTCTTATCGAAGGGGCAAAGAAGCACCTTCCCTTCCTTGATGTCCTTCAAAGGGAAAAGAAATTTGAGTGGAATGGAAAAATGCAAAGAGGCATTCAAGCAGTTGAAGGAACACTTGGGAACACTACCTACCTTGAGGAAACTAGATAAGGATGAGATGCTATACTTATACATGTCTGCATCATCATTGGCAATCAGTGCAGCCCTAATAAAAGAGAAAGAAAAGGTTCAGCATCCAATTTACTTTGTCAGTCATGCCTTTCAAGGGCTGGAGATGAGGTATACTGTCCTCAAGAGGTTGATTCTATCCCTCGTACATGCATCCAGAAGATTGAGACCCTACTTCCAGGGTCACAAAATATTGGTGCTCATGAACCACCCCATTCGACAGATTCTGCTGAAGCCAGAGATTTCAGGAAGAATGATGAAGTGGGTAGTGGAATTGGGAGAGCATGATATCCAATATCAATTTCGAGTTGCAATTAAGGATCAAGCATTGGCAGACTTATTATTGGAAACTACAGAGCCCTTTAAGGTGTTTTGGATCCCATTTGAAAGGTGGGAGCAAGCCAAAAGGAGGTGTGGAAGTTGTATGTGAACGGTTCGTCACATTCAGGAGGAAGTGAAGTTACGATTCTGTTAACCAGCCCCAATGGCTGAGATTACCCTTATGCGTTGAACTTTGCATTCAAAGCAACTAACAATGAAGCTGAGTATGGAGCGCTGAGCACTCGATTGCGCCTTGCAAGGGACCTGCAGGTGGAGGAACTGGAAGTTTTCAGTTACTCTCAAATCGTGGTTCAGTAGGTGAATGAAGAGTACGAGGCCAGAGAGCGTAACCTGCAAAGATACCTCGAGGTAGTGAAGAACCTGTTAAAAACTTTTAAATCTTACACTTTAACGCAGGTTCCTAGGGAAAACAATCATAAAGCAGACGCTCTAAGCAATCTCTCTTCTTCGGATTTGGGAAACTAATCCCAGAAGCCACTAATCATGGAAACTTTGAGCAAATAAATTTTCGAAGAACCTGTGGTTATGGCGGTGGAAGCAGAAGACTCCTGGATGACACTGTTCGTGGCATATCTTTGGGAGGGTGTCCTACCAGAAAATGAAGTGATTGCCAAAAAGATAAGGTTGAAAGCTCCAATATATATGTTGCAGGAAGAAGTGTTGTACATAAGGGGTCATTTGCAGCCATTGCTTCAATGCGTCAACACTCATGAGGCTGATTATCTCATAAGGGAAGTCTATGAGGGGGTATACGGCAGCCACCAGGGAGCCAGATCTGTGGCGAGTAGGCTTATTCGAGTGGGATTTTATTGGCCGACAATGTTCGAGGATGCAAATAGATACATCTAGGCTTGAAACTAGTGTCAGAGACATGCCCCTATAACACTTGTTCCCTAGGAAGAGCTGAGAAGCATCTATAGTTTGTGGCCATTTGATAAGTGGGGGATCGATCTGGTTGGCCCTTTTCTAGAAGCACCAGGAAAATTCAGATACCTAATGGTGGACGTTGATTATTTCATGAAGTGGGTAGAGCCAGGAGCCCCTAACAAACATAAGAGGAAAAAAATAATTTCCTTCTGTTGGAAGAATATTGTGTGTCGTTTCGGAATCCCAAGGACAATCACAACGGACAACAGAACACAGTTTGTTCAGGATCCCTTCAAGAAGTGGTGCGAGGAATATCTAATTAAGCAAAATGTGACATCAGTTTACCACCCCCAAGCCAATGAACAAGCGGAAGTGACCAATAGAACAATAGTAAATGGAATACGAAAATGCCTTGAGGGGGCGGAGGGTAATTGGATATGGAAATTACCCAATGTGTTGTGGGCATATTGGACAGCTTAGTGTTCTACTACTGGTGAAATTCCTTATAGCCTAGTATATGGCTCAGAGGTAGTAATTCCTGCGGAAATATGTGTTTCTAGCCCAAGGAAAATGGCTGATGCAGATAAGACAAGCAATCAGCAGAACTGATGTCTGGATTTCGATATGGTGGAGGAAAAAAGAGAGTTAGCTTCTTTACATAAGGCTAAAGTCAAAGAATGGGTCAGAAGATACTATGACAGAAAGGTAAAAAAGGTGGTGTTTAATCTGGGGAACTTGGTAATGAGGAAAAATGAGAAAAGCATAAAGGAACCTGGAGGGAAGTTAGCTGTAAATTGGGAAGGCGATAGGGTGATCGAATGCACCCGGGAGGAAGCTATGTTCTTGAAGAAATGAATGGGATTTGAGTAGCAAAGAGGTGGAACATCACCAACCTGACAAGGTGCTACCAGCTATGATGAGTGGGTTGCTTTTAAGCAGTACTCTAGATGATGTTCGAGTGGTTTGCTTTTAAGTGGCACTCTAGTTGATCTTTGAGTGGGCTGCTCATAAGCGGCGCTCTAGAAAATATTTCTAGCTACGGCAGATGTTCGAGTGGTTGCTCTTAAGCAGCACTCTAGATGATATTCGAGTGGTTTGATCTTAAGCGGCACTCTAGTTGATGTTCGAGCGGGTTGCTCTTAAGTGGCGCTCTAGATAATATTTCCAGCTACGGCTGATATTCGAGCGGTTTTCTCTTAAGTGGCACTCTAGATGATGTACGAGTGGTTTTCTCTTAAGCGGCACTTTGGATGATGTACGAGTGGTTTTCTCTTAAGCGGCACTCTAGATGATGTACGAGTGGTTTGCTCTCAACCAGCACTTTAGTTGATGTTCGAGTGGATTGCTCTTAAGCGGTGTTCTAGATGATATTTCCAGCTATGGTTGAGGTTTGAGTGGTATGCTTTTAAGCAGCACTCTTGGGCTACTTTTGTAATCTTGGAATGATGAACTAGAGGACAAAATTGGCAGGATGTAGGTGAAAACACCAAACCTGGGTAAAATGCCTGTGTCTCTGAAATGCTTAATTCCTACTTATCAAAGATATTCATACTATATTTGCCTAAGGAAGTTGCGTGTGGCACTCATATTCATGGGGTAAAATTTTTGAGGAAGTATAGGCACGAGCAATGTGAATCCTATTATAATTCCTTAACCCCACTGATGCTAATAACAAGGGTTTGAGAAACCCGATATGCATTTTCTAAAGAGTGAGAGTAACACAGGATATTTATTCAAACTTCGTCAATAAATAGAAGTGCAATTTTGATACTAAAAATTACATAAACTTGTTTGTCTAAAAGTATTAATCTAAATGGAGGAAACCCCGCCTGAAACAAATCTTCGAAGGAAGGATCTAGCCCCTTCACCTTTGCTTCTATCTCTTCGAGCTCTTCAAACTTTATACCAATTGCTCTTCAAATATCCTTCATCTGTTCTTCCACAGCATATTCGGAAGGATCCAGGGGAGCAATGGTCTTACACCACTTCTTTGTGGAAGGTTTGAATGGGCTCTTCGAGGAGGACCCAACGCTCTTACGGTGTTTTGTGGAGGATCCCTTGGTATCTTTTCTCAAGGGGGAAACATGGTTATCAGCTTCTTTAGGGCAGATCTTTGTAAACGAGGAGCAAAATGATAACTTAAGAGGGTGAATCCCTTTACCTTTAGTTCCGCCAACAAATCAAGATTAAGGTCAAAGGCCTTTTTTTGCCGAGGAGTTCCATTCTCATTGACGCTAACTTCCTCCTTCCATTATTGAGAAGCTTTGAGTAGAACTTTTAGAAGCTGGTCATTTCCAATTAAATATGAGGAAGGAATGCCCCAAGAAATTATGTGGGCACAGAGGCTTACTTCGTGTGCAACAATTTTCTCTTCAAAATCGGTGATATGTTCCTCGAGTTCTTTGGCCTGTACCTTCAAGGCCTCGATCTCCCTTGCGAGTCATGAGTTCTCGGATAAGAGAGATTCTACCAAAGAACTATCCTCAACCGATGGGCTCATTCGAGGGGATGTATGGGGTTCGTTTGAAGAAAGACTCTCTAGCTATCTTCCAAGCGAGCAATTCCTCTTCAAGGTTAGTTATTTTACATTGAGCCACTAGATGTTTCTTGACAAGTAACTCCCTTTGGGCCACTAGCCTGCAAGTTTTGCCCATGCAACCAATTAGGCGCCCTTCCACTACTTGAAGCCTAGTCGCAGTAGCAATGCATAACTTCAAAGAACCAAACTTTAAATATATTTGTCGCATCAGCTCTTTGAAGTCTTTATCTTTGGGATCACGACCTTCGACCACCTCTAAAGGATATGTACCATTATATTCTTTGCTCAAGAAATCCCCAACAAATCCCTGAAAGGTTGGGTGGTCTTTAGACTTCCACAGCTTCATCTCAGCTTTGAGCTGGTGAAGCTTATCCTTCAAAGATTCTTTCTCTTGATTACAATTAGATAAATCCCATGTGGCTTTTAATAGCTATTTGTGTGTCTCACTTAACTCTTTTTGAGTACTCAAAAGCTCTTCACAATCACCTTCTAACACTCTCTTCAACGAGTTAAACTATGAAAAGAGAACAAAGGAAAAATCAATAAATAAGTCATAATCATGGCAAAAGATGTTCTTATATTGAAGTTTCAAAAAAAAGAAGTTACAACTGGGGGCCCTAATTGGAAAAGTTACAATCAAGGATATGTCCTAGAATCATCCTCTTTTGAGGTGGATGGAATCATTTCTTCCACTCTGCCAGTTGCTAAGTTCTACTCGAGAGAGGCGTCTGTGGCCTCTGGAAGGGGGATCGCTCGAATCCCCTCAAGGGGGCCTTCTTTGGGGCCCTCCAGTTCTCCTTTCCTCTTCTTGATATTCTTCCAGAGTATTTCATACACATATTCCTCATAGATTTCAAGAGGGGATGCAAAGCCGCTAATCTGGGAATTAGGATTGTTGAAGCGGCTGTAGTCAAGAGAGTTGGACAGTAACTTTTGCCTATTCCTCTCGAGGGCATCTAGAAAAATATACTCCACAGGTTTGTGGGTCTCAACTCGCACGTTCCAATTCCATGGGGGAACTCGATACCTCCTTCTGTCAAATGAGATCCCCTTCTTCCAGCTTCTCCAGCCACCCAAATTACCAGAAACAGCAAAAACCTTGTGATGTGCCTTCCGGCTAGTAAAAGTGACAATCATGCTAGTGCACCGCCTACTATAAGACACGAAGTAAAGTGAGCAAAGCAGCTTATACCTTGGCTTGATACCAAACTTGTCACATCGTGTCAAGAACATCATGATGATCACCAAGACATTGGGATGAACTTGTGCAGGGCCCACCTAGATTGATTAAGAAGTTTAGTAAAAAGGAGTGAAGGGGGAAAGGTGAGCCTGCAGCAAAGATGTCTGAGGGAAATGGCTAATCCTCCCTCGGGGAGGTTATGGGGGGTATCTTCCTCTCGAAAGGGTTGAAAATTGGCATCTGGGGCTATTCGTTGACTTAGAGGGATCGAGTCCAAAATTGCTGAGATAGCTTTCCCCACTACTGGGGCGAGGCTCCTTCCTCGAGTCCCTTAGCCTTATCCATCGAGAAGTCCCCTTTTCTTTCTTTTGAGAGATTTAGCCAAAGAAGATACCTGAGGTTCTCTTAAGGGTGCTTCCTCCTCATCGAGGGATGTCCTATCTCTCAAAAGAGATGCACTCTCCTCCTTATCTATGGCCTCGAGGGATGCTTCCTTGCAGGCCAGAGATATTTTTGACCCCTCTTCCAATTCGAGCACTAGATTTGGAGGAGGTTAGAAGCCAATTTTTCCACTAGTATAGGATCTCCTTATACAGGGCTTGCCCATGGCTGGTGGCCAGTTCTCAACAGGCTCTCGAGGAGGCATATCAGTTACTGAGAAAGCCCTCTCTTCCCCAAGACTATTAGTCACGTGATCAGACATACCTTCTCTGGCATCAGAATTATATCAGAATTCTTTAGAATGAGTGCATTCCGAGTCACTAATAGCTCTTCCTGGCATACTAATCCCCGCCCCTTCTAACCTAATCTCACCGGGAAATCTCTCGGAAGTGAAACCCTCATCAGAACGGGGTATGATTGTAAGGTGAGGAAATCAAAAGATTAGAATAAGAAGAGAGATGAAGGTACTTGCTGATTTTCTAGGAAAGGCGGTGAAAATTAGATCGCTCGAGAGAGAAGTAAAGAAAGAGTACTCGTAAGAAATTCTTGCAAATGAGAAAAGTGAAAGAAGGAAGAACGGTTAAGGGGTAATAATGGGGGCTAAAATGGCGTATAATTAATAACTTCCTTGGAAATGTAAAAAGTTATAGAAAGACACAATTTCTTTTCTTTCTTCTGACGACACGCTGTTTGGGGAGCAGTGACACGCGCAATTGTACAGCATGTGCGCGTCTTTTGGAATCTTAATGCTGAGAGTTGATTAGAAAACCAGGTTCCCTCCCTTGAAGGCAAAAGCAACGAAGTGAAAGGTTCATTTTGAGTCTTCAGAGTCCTCAAATTGTCCCATACATTCGAGACCTCTAAGAACCTTTGTACTATTCGAGTCTTCTGAGGTATAAAACCTACTTTTCTGGGGGCTCTTGATAGAGGTTAAGCCCAAGAAGGCCATTGAGCCGAAGATGTGGTGGCCCGGCTTGGAGAATATTTAATACCCTAACGTAATTACTACATTCAAGGGTTATTAAGGGCGATAATTAAGGAGAACGTTATTTAGGACACGGAGTATAAATACAAGCTACACATTTACTTGTCATTCATTCTATCTTAATCATATTAAATGGTTGGACTAACTTAGGCATCAGAGTGCTACCCCTGGAACCCCCAAGGACAGTTTTATCCAGGTTAGTTCGAGAAGAACTCAAATCCACGAACCGGTTGGTTGTTCGAGATGCATCATCAGTCACATTTTATCAATCCATGCAAAATGTTACCAAACAAAGACCGACATCGCATATATCAATGACTTGTTAACATTCCTATTAGTATCAAACCAATGTCGCTATTGAATTGGTGTTTTCGATGTCATTTTATCTTCTTTGCGGCATCGGTAGGAAATAGATCCGATACGTTTTCCAAATTGGGATTAATATCATCTACGTTTCACTCTTTCATGTGAAATTCTTTTGGGGACTGCCCTATCCTAGCATATATTTTGTTTACTATGCATTGGTTCTAATATGGCCAAAGAAAGTCATCGATGGACGTCCAACGTCTAGTTGGACGAACTTGTCAATTCGCTAGTCACCTTCACATTCACAATGTCGTAACGTGTAAAATGGTGGTTCAATACAATTCATTTTTTAAATTCATATTCACATTTCAATAATGTTGTAACATGTTATTGTATTATTTGATTTTTTTTCTTTAAACACGTCATTCCCTTCACGCATTAAATGAACACAATTATATTGTTGTATGGCATTTAGCCATTTTACAATTTATCGTATTTTTAATAACATGTAATGGCTACCAACGAACGCTAAGTTGTGTCATTAAATATTTTAATAATATGTAATGTCTAACAGATGCAACCGCAACGTCGAATGAACCGATGCTAAAATTGGAACCTGACCGACGTTGCACAAACTGACCTCTTTCGTTGTTACCGATGTCTATTACGCAAAATGACATTGTACTCATCCACGTTCCACATCAGCAGGAAAATGACATGGGTTCCCCACAACTAACGATGTCGCATTGAATGGTATGCAACGTTGCAGATCATCAGACCGACATCAACTATGGCGATGTCACAACATTTGCTCTCCAGTTGACTGCTTTCCTGCAGCAACCAAAGGTCGTATGAATGTGCAGATTTTGTCCTAAATGATATTGCAGATATGATCTATTCCGAGGGGCTACTTGCTTCAATGGGCATCGCACATAACAACTACCAACGTCTGTTAAAAACCAAAGTTAAAGGTATTTTTTTACCTCTGTTCCGAACCGAAGTAAAAAAATGCACTTTTTACTCTGGCTGTATTTACCTCGGTTCCAGGACAAAAAACCGAGGTAAAAGGTCCTGCAGAATCGATGTAAAAGGTTTTGTTTGTTGTAGTGCTAACATCGATTGCTATCCCAGGCATAGCAAGAAGAAAGTGCGGTAACAACTCCTCGTTGCAGAAGAAGGAGACCAAGAGAACTTTTGGTCAACAACCGGTGGTTAAGGCGATAGTCTTGTACCTCGAGCAGTTGGTCAAGGATATAATTTTAGTGGGGGAGTAAATATTGAAGGCCTTGCACACTCAAAGAGCTTCATTGAGAATGTGATGTTTGGAGGTGTATCCACCGGTCTCAATGGCTCGGGCTAAGACTCCCCCAGCTGCAGAGAAGAGGATGAGGAGGTAAATATGCATTACAGATCTCATAAACTATTTCTGATTATCTAATTATCCATGCTTAACCTATTTTAGACTAACTAATTATCACTATTTGTAACAGGATAGCAAGTTGGTAACCTTGTCTATTAAAGGCCTTCAAGGATAGTGGCAAAGGGTTGCTAAAGCATGGCTCCAAAAATCTAGGCATAGCGAAAAGTCAAATGGTCCATTGGCTCGCGCTCGCGTGTGCAAGCTAGTATACCCTCCTAGGGCTGGTTTTCTATCTGCCAACAATCATTTCAATGACGTGGGAGACGCTTTTGGGAGTGTGGTTGTTTGGCCGATGACTTTGGTCACATTCGAATATGATACAAATACCGAGGACATTAAAGGCAATGACCCCCGACCGATTATTTATATTTCCTCAATGTCAGCAATGATGAGGTAATAAAATATGCCAATTACTATAACTTTTAATTCTCACAATGTTTTATAAGTAATTGTTCTAATTAATTAAATTTTCTATGCAGCTACAAACCCCTAAGCAATCTGGATCAACCAGCTCCTACCGGCCCTCGAAGGAAGAAGCAATGAAACATAGGCCTCTAAAACTGGTAATTCTGGAAAGAAAATCATTATTTTATACAATACTTCATTATTTAAATTTCCCTAATTTTGTTGCCATTACATAATTTCATATTTTCAACAAGCGCCAGTTTAAAACATATCCCATCATGGCAAATTACATCAAATACAGCAACGAGCTGGGGAAGAGCATGCACAAGTCGGGAACGGAGGTTTTGTTTCCAAATTATCAACCAAATACTTTTAGCAAAAAAATATAGTGTTGCATTGTTCATCGATTGCTTGGTGGAGTTCCGGAACAAGCTTGGCAACGATAGAGCAATGACTTGTCTATCGAACTCCATATTTATGTTTGGATGGGGTAAGGTTTACTTTTTCACATTATATATTTTTATTTATACAATAAAATTCTCTAAATATTAACTAATGATATTTTATGAGGCACCTCTGGGACAATGTCTTCGAAACCAACCATGGCCGCATTCAGTTTGTTCCATTCTATATGTGAGGCTATGCCACGGGAATCAAGGATATCAAAGTTGAGGGTTGAGCTACAGCCATCCTGGAAACCATGATGAATGTTGATGCCATGATTTATGTGGTTCCATACATTAAAATGTAAGTGGCACTCTTCGATTTCACTCAATTACAAAAAATTATACAATGTTGAACAACTTAATCATGTGCCACATTTTTTTCAATGCATCAATCATTGGTACTTAATACTCATTCATCCAAGTACAAAGGAAGTTTTTATTCTTGACTCGCTGACTGGAGGAATCAAACCTAAAAACATCAATGAAAACAAAATCATTTCCAGGTACTTCCATTACTTTTTTCATACTAATTTCAACGTCAGCAAGTATGAGTGACTTCAAGGAGAGTCCCCCGGAATTCTTATCATTGGCCTATATTCAATTAAAGAATTTCTCTTATAGATTCCTCGTCGATTCTTACCCTCCATCCTTTGATCTTGGACATCTCACTTGGAATTAGATATAGAGAAATTCATTGAAAATTGAAAGCTTCAGGCAGAAAGTAGACAGTTCGACGAAGGCTCGGTTCTCTTACTTTTTTACCTATTAAAATTGAAGTCCTCCCCAGTTTGGTACAATTCTATTGTCTCTAAACGGCACCAGATTAGGGGGATCCTCTTCTATCCTAATGGGAAACCTTTATCAGCTCCTCTCGTTTATGCTCCTGAGCTCGGAGAAGGAAGGATCATGATTATCAGGATTGCATGTGATTATCAAAGGAAGAAGATAGGTTGTAATGGAACCGCCTCTGGGTTACACATGGAATATCACAAACATTGATGTAAGTCATTCAATCCAAGAATCCCTTCATTTCTACCATTATTTAACACAATTACGTTTAACTCAATTTTTTCATTTGCACTACCAAAGTCAATTGATTGGCTGGGAATGCGGATATTACGTCCTCCCTTACATAGAAGAGCTTGTGCTGATGACTACCTCTACAAATATTGTCAAGGTTGGTCGACATTACAAATCAAACATTTTTAATTATTACTTAGTAAATACATTCACATAATAATCATCGTGTTGTGTTGAAGACAACATCTATTTCCATCAAAACAAGAAACATACAATGCTAAGGAGATAGCAGTTGTAGCCGATAGATGGTGTCATCCATGGTTAGATGACTATTTCAAACTTTGCAAGACTTCTATGGACCTCGACAAGTATAAGCAAGTGTAGAAATTGGATGGTAGAGATATTTAAAGTTTTTTTCAGTAATTTACTTTTTAGAGGGATTATGTTTTCTTGGAAAGTTTTAGTTTATATTTCATCAATTCCTTCTTTGTTAGTATTAATCTAGTTAGTTGATTCTATCTTGTTGGTTGGCTGATATAGGTTTCATTTATCATATTTGGCTGGGTTTCGATCCGGATGGGCATGGAAAAATTAAAATAGGGCATTGCAAATGAATATCAAAGCCAACAACAATTTTCCAAATTAAATACCGGTGCTATAAAAATAACAACATACTATAAACAAGCACCGGAAATTGATACATACTGGTGATGGAATTAAAACCCTACCACTGGTCCTTATACAGAACCGGTTCTAATAATATTGGAACCACATACCATATGACAACCTACATCGATAAGAATGATACGGCGCTTGTATTAATTTATAAGCAACGGTTGCATTCAAACGGAGCTGATTGTATTACAAATCGGTTATGTATATTAGTAGTAGGCACCACAACATTATCATTGGCACCGGTATTAAGAACCAATGCCGTATGTCATTAATCATAACCGCTTCTTTATTATTGGCTCTAGTATTTAAAACCAGTGCATAGTATCATTAATTAGCACCGGTTTTTGGACCGGTGCCTTTGTATCTACATTTTAGCACCAATATAGGCACCGATAGTCCGGGGCCCAAACTTCGGTGCCATAGGGGAGTTGCTTGCAGTAGTGTCAACTATATTAGTATACATAGTAATACCATATCTTACTCCAACACTACTGGGAGAATCCCCCACAGGCACTGGCATTTTCACCCCATAGGCATGTATTTTGAAATTTTTCATACTGGTGCCTAAGTGACCCGGTGCAAAAGGTGTAGTGTCATAGGCACCGGTAAGTTGTAAGGGTGCTAGATTCTATTCCTGCACCAGTACAATTACCAGTGCCTATGCATGAAATAACGGTGCTAGTAAATAGGTGATTGTTTAAAATAAAATTGGTCAGTGAGATTAAACTCACCGGTCGAAAACGAAACCCATAACGAACAAAAAACTGAAGCTTATGTAAGAAACTGGGAATTTTATACCACAACCCAAAACTTCATTACATATAATTGAAAATACATAACACCTCTCAATACATAACACTTCATTACATATAATCAATCATCATAAAAACTAGAACCAATTTTTCTGAAACCCTATATAACATCAAAGAACCAAAAGTGAGGTCGGATTTGAGCTAAACCAGAAATTTTGGTGGAGCTCGCAACTCTGACCAGTAACCAGAGCGCCGCGGGAAAATAGATTCGGAGTTGGTCTGGGAGATGGAGTCAGGGAGGTGTCAAAGCGGTGTCGAAGCGGAGGAGTCGGGGATATGGAGTCGGAGCTGGTCTTGGAAATGGAGTCGAGGAGGCATCGGCGAAGGTGGCGGAGAGGAAGAGGTGGTAGAGGAGGAGGGAGAAGATGGAGAGGGGGTAGAGGAGAAGATAATGAGAGGGAAATGAGGGTGGGAATATTTAGGGTTTCTGGGGTAGTATATATGGAAATTTTTTAGCAGTTGAGAATCAATCAACAAAAGAAATCAACGGTTCAATGAAACAAAGTTGAGCTTTTTTTAAAAAAAAAAGTATTGAGCACTGGTACAGGTGCCCAAAATGCTCATACAGGTGCCTAAGAAATCAAAATGCAGCTGCTTAAGGCTGTTTTGAATGGTTTTTTTGAAAAAAAATTGAACCCGAGAGAAAACCTTGGAAATTTTTTCTAAGTGTTAAGCCCCGACATCGGTACAAATACCGGTGCCCAAAATGCTCATACCGGTGGCTAAATACACGAAATGGAACTTCTTAGGACTACTTTGATAGATTTTTTTTTAAAAAAAAAAATGATCCCGAGAGACAACCTAGGAAATTTGTTCTAAGTGTTGAGCACTGGTACACATACCTGTGCCTAAGTAACTAATACCGGTGCTCATTCCAAAATTTTACAATTTTAAAAATTATCTACAAAACATGGATGAAAATTCAAAAAATTCATTATCCCACAATAACATAGCACCGGTATGAATGAAAAACAATGCCGGTGCTAGGATTATTTAATCTCTAAGTTAACTTTTAAATTTTTACTATTAGGTCCATAGAAGATATTTGGAGGCGGCGAATCACAAAACTAAAGTCACAAAAATGCAATTAAAAAAGAGATAATTACGTCTTTAAAATTCGAAGTACAATGGATGGACGGAAGCGCCTCTAACATATTTTAGGAAAATTACGCTATGGCCCAAAAATTTGTTACAACATTATCCTCCTGTCCAAAATATACAAATTTTGTTATTCTTGCATAAATATAGAAATAAAAAATAAATTATTTTTTTGATGAAATTTTGAAAAACGCTACTACATGTTCTATGGTAATTTAGAGTTGATTACATTGAAATAAAAAGGGAAATCGGAAAGGATTATGGATATGTTCTTGTGTCCGATTGTTGATAAATATTTCGTTACGGACTTGGAAAATGCAATGAGCGTGTATAGGTTAGCATCACGGTCGAGCGGATTTCAATTTGGAATTAAGAGTAAAGTTTTTACTTTTTGTACTTAGGTCCCTCCAAGATAATTGGAGTTGTCGAATCATAAAATTGGCAGAACCAAGATAAAATTCAATAATATATGATCACAACTTGCAATTTGGGTATGTATGGGTGAGCGGAAGGGTCTCGAAAGTCAACATTGATAACTTCTATAAACTCTAGGAAAATTACATTGTGGCCCAAAATTGTGTTACCCCATTAACCATTGCTCCAAAATAAATGGTTTTTTTTGGTGAATTATTAAAAATTGCTAGTATATTTTCTAGAGTAACTTATGATTGATTATTTGGAAGTTACAAAGTGAAATCGGAAATGATTATAATATGTTCTTGTGCTCAATTTTTTATAAATATTCCCTTGCATGGAAAATACGATGGGGGTGTATAGGGTAGGATCACGTTAGAACGGATTTCAGTTTGGAGTTAAGGCTAAAGTTTTACTTTTTGCACTTAGGTCCCCCCAAGAAAGTTGGAGTCGTCGAATAACGAAATTGGCGGAACTAAAATGTCATTCAATAATATATGATCGTAACACTGCAATTTGGGAATGCATGGGTGAACGGAAAGGTTTCGAAAGTCAAGATCATTACTTCTATAAATTCTTGGAAAATTACACTGCGGTCGGAAATTGTGTTACCGGTGCAGAATTATTCATAGGCACCAGTTTTTTGTGTACCAGTGCTAAATTTTAGTTTTTGTAGCACCAATATTCAGTGCATAGGCACCTGTTTTTTGTGTACCGGTGCTGAATTTATTCATAGGTTTTTTGTGTACCGGCGCTGAATTTTAGTTTTATAGCACCGGTATTCAGTGCATAGGCACTGGTTTTTTGTGTACCAATGTTGGATTTTGGTTTTTTAGCACCGGTATCATTGACATACCAGTGTGCTTATGACATTTTTAGCACTGGTATTTCGGCACCGGTATTTGTACCGATGCCTACGTACCTGTTTCCAGTAGTGCAACTCGGATTTAGTGTCGTGTTCGAGTAGGGATCAGATACTGCAACACTCAAATTTTCTATTCTGACCAATACGGCGATTTGGTCAACTGAGTGTCTTGACTATTTTTGCCGATACGTCTATCATATAAAGTGTCGTAAAATATATTTATATTTTATAGGCAAAATCTTGGGAAAGACGAGTTTAAACTAGAATAATAAAAGGTAAAAGAGGTCTTAGTTGCAATATTAAAAATTTATTATTCAATGTGTAATAGTTATAAAGTTTATATCCCGATTCATGCAACCCGATAATTTTATCGTCATTTCTTTTAATTTGCACTTTAAACTTTGATCTTTCCATGACTTATTGAAAGACCGTCTTTCAAGAGACGGGCTCATAATTTAATTAACTTATAACATAAAATATGGTATTATGATTATATTGTTACACATAATTTGTGTGTTATTATATACTCCGTATAACATTGTTTTATAAAATTGTGTTCTATTATTTTTACTTATACAGCATTGCATTCTTATATAAGATAATGTATCATCTTAGTCTAATAATATATTATTGTGATTTTATTATGATAATCTATAATATTGTAGTTCAGTATAATACTTCTTATTATATTTATATATAGATATATAGAAGATTGTATTCTATTGCTACACAATATTCTGATTATATGCAAGTATTATACATACTCCCTCTGTCCTAGCTCAATTTGCAGAGAGAGAAACATGAGTGTTATTTATGTACAGTAAAAGAGTCAGAGAAAGCTGACAAAAAGAAAATTTTGAAAAGATGGGTAAAACTGACATGCTTGCAGAAATTATACACTACTATTAATCTTTAAATTTACAAATCTGAAATCTGTCACTAATTGCCTTTAGTAAAAGCATTAAATACATTTTCATTACAAACCAAAAAAAAAATTACACTTGGCTTCCGGACCCTCATCTTCATACCCTCAACTTCATCTTCTTCACCAACACTGGAGGGATACAAGAGCAGACTGTGAAGAAACCACAAAAAAATTAACAACCAACAACAACAACATCAAGAACAGATCAAACACAAAAATATATGCTCAACAAAAGAACATGAAGAACAGAGCAAACACAAAAAAAACAACAGAACAACATCAGCATTCACAAACTTGGATCCTCAAAATAGAATAGATCAAACACAAAAAATAGCAGAGCAAACTTGGACCAACACATAAAAACAACACCAGCATTCAAATCGATCAAAAAATTCATCAAATGAACAAACCGGTCAACAAGAAGACAAATTCTTTGTTCGAAAACAATTTTCTTTTACGGATCTACGGAAACCTTAACCCAAAAATGAAAGAAACTGAAAAATAATGAATGAAAAGCCTAAAAACGGAAGAACTCGAAATCATCAAACCCCGACTTACATGATCCGAAGCTCGGATGAGGTATAGAACCCCAAATGTTTAAAAACCCGGTTTCAAAACATCAAAAAAATGAGATTTTTAGAGATGTGATAAGGAGGAGAAACAGCTGTGATGAAAGGGAGGAAGGGTTTGGGGAGATATTCGAGAGGAGGAAGAGGAGGAGAAGTGATTTCAGCATTGGATTTGGGGAGATATTCGAGAAGAGAGAAGATAATGGAGAGTAAAGGGAGTGGGAGAAATAATGGAGATTTAAATTTTGAGAGAGTGAGTTGATCGAGAGATGAATATTAGGAGAGAGGGAGAGTAAATGCGTGTCTTGGGAGTGGGGAGAGGAAAAGAAAATCATATTCAACACTTAATTCAGTCCATAAAGTTCAGTAAATAAAACCAATTTCAGGGGTAATTTTGAATTTTCCACTCAAGTCAAAGTGGCCATTTTTGGCAAAGTTCAGAAATTGCAATTTGAGCTAAGACACCCCTAAATAGAAAGTGTGCAATTTGAGCTGGGATGGAGGGAGTATATATATATATAATAATGTGATCTACTTACTATTGTGCTCGTATTTCATATAACATGGTATAACATTGCATTCTTATTATATATTATTGTATTTTTATTCTTATATATAAGATTGTGTGGTATTTTACATAAAAAAATTTAAAAAAATTTACTCTTATTATATATATATATATATTGTGTTATATTATTACACAAAATTGTGTGTCCTTATGTGCGTAAAATGGATACTCACATCTACTTTCCGATTCGTTTGTCGATCTCGCCAAGATTTCGATTGTGTCGCATCGAATCCATATGCGATTCTCCACCTATTCTCAAGTAACGGGGTGACATAGGTAATACCTACTTCAGCCTTTTAAATGATTAAATTTAGGGGATTGAATCAAGCTCATGGAACAACAGCAGGTACATAGAATCGTGACCCCAAAAACACACACACATCTACATATACATGCAAGAGAACTAGCAAAATGAGAATTTAACCCGGCTAAATAAAATGGAAAATAACACTATCACATTCCAATGTTCAGCAAAACATTTCCTAGTATTTAATAGTAGCTGCAATAGTTTGAGAATGATGAAGCGGAGTAGTGACTGCCCGAATTACCGAAAACATAGGAAAGCAAAATCGAAGAGCAATTATGTCCGACGAAACAGATGTAGTTTCATTGCAGCTTAAAAAAGCTTTCCCAAAACATACCAACGTTATAGCATCCACCTGACATGTTGATCGTGCTCAGAGTTTTGCTCTCTATGTTGTATAAGTATCTTGAATTCCTGAAATTCCCTGTAGACCAACCAGCCTCAAACACAATTTCACCACCAACCATACATTCTGGATGCATTGTCGCACGGTTACAGATATTCCCGAGCAAATCAATGCTGTAGATCTTTGTCCAAAGGCGATTCTCCTCAAGCATCCATATGTCTAAAGCCCCATTCTTCTGCATATTTCTCTTGTTTGCAATGCATAACATTCCATCTATAGCCATAAATGCAACTTTATTCTTATACCTTCCCATCGGCCAACTAGGGGGTCGAGGTAAAGTGCTGAATGTAGCATTCGCTATGTCAAAGGAAAGGATCAATTCCTCAGTTTTCAAGCTATAAAGAGGGGTCCTGTGATTGATCAGCCAGTATATCCTTCCATTTGCAGATGTAGTTTCAGAGTGAACACCACGCGGACATGTCAAACGTGTCCAAGAAGAAGAACCAACCTTTGTGTGATTAGAAAGGGTAAAAACCTCACACCCCATTCCCTTGGTCTTGGGACCAACTTCAATCTTAGACCTTTTATTAGGAGCCACACGTGGTCGGAACATGTTCACCACTTTATATTCCCCCACTTGACTTGAATAGCCAAATCCGAGTTTGCTATAGGTTAGACTAGTTGAGGGCTTTGGCAGGACACAGAGTTCACCTGTACTAGGATTGCATAGGTAGATATCATCTTTCTTACGAAGGCAGACCAGATCACAAGTGACGGGACAAACCCGAATAGCAGAAACGGATGACAAGCTATATAGTTTTTCGCTCGTGCAGCTGGATAGTTTTTCCCACCTGTACCTCTGCTCACTTAGTGAATAAAACTGCAGAGTTTTGACAGAATCATATGAAGTGCAGAGAAATTTGACACTCTTCATTGATTGTTGGCGATGCATTTCAACAAAAAAAGGATCAGAAATAAAGTCGCAGCAGGATCTTGAGACCGACTTAAGCCTGGTGAGAGTCTTAGCATCGAGTCTTGACAGAATATCAGCAACAATATCAGATGTAAGATCAAGATTCAGAGGAAGCTCTCCATTGCTTTTGCTCTTCAACTTCTTCATCGTACTCCAAACGACAAATGCCAAATTTAGATGACTGGTTCAAGATAAACTGCACACACAATTCATTGAAGATAGACATGAAAACCTGAATTACTGTAGCTCCTCTCCACAAATGATCTAATAGTTCAACAAATATATCCCAGATGATGCAAACAACAAGGCTTATGACTAGATAGGCTTCTCAACTACAAGTGCTTCACAAACTGATAAATTAATCATAAGACAAGACATGCATCTCTTTCAGGCGCCAAAGTTCAACATACCAATCAAACATTATCAGTAACTCATCAAAGAACATTACTTGCATGTCACCAAAATTACAAAAAGATCAATTCTTTGAGTGGTCCAAAATTCGATAAAACAAAGCTCTAATCAAAGGTGGAAACTTTTTACCCAGTATTTGCAGCTTAGGGTGCAATTTTTAATAAGCCCATATAACAAAATCCTAAGAGAGTTTAAAAAATCGAGATGACTATTAACGATTCAAATTTTGATGATCTACAACTTTGAAACTAAATCAAAAATCCCAATGTCAGTGTTCATAGCTCAGGTAGAGAGAACTTACCGGCTAAATGGAGGAAAAAGGTGGCAGCGTTTCAATTTCTGATTATAGGGACCACAGGAGGCGCTTACCCATTTTTAGTTGAGGGTGAATCCAATTTGTGCTTCTCAATTTTGATGCACATACATGTTGAGTCCTCACTTTGCTTGTAACTGTAAAACAAGAAGGATGCTAAGTCAGACAGGTCCACGTTACACCGTACCTGCTCCGATGATCTTGTCTGATGAGAATGTTTCTAGGATTTTGGTCTGTGTAAGTCTTTAAAGTGAAAACATACCCTCTCGCATATTGCGTCCCTAGGTATATGAGTTGGTGGCCGAAGTGACAAGAGCCGTCACTTCATTAATTGTCTGTTATCTTCCCGTTTCCCCAAATGGGCCTTTGAGCCATTGGGTCATTTACTTAGCCAGTTGGGCCGCTTCAGCCCATACCTCATTAAATCCCCCTAGCTCGAGCTTCTGCTTGGCTCTCCAAGCAGGTTGATGAGCTATGTTAAACACCAGGTTCCCTTTTGGGCAGGCTTTACAGGCTGACATGGGCAGGTCTATGCTTTGCCTTTCGTGGGAAAACTGAAGTAATTAATCTTTTGAAAAGTGGAGTCTTTTCAAGTCACACCTCCTCGGTTTGCACAGCTACACTACATGCTCCTCGAAGCACCATATTTCTCTTTCTAGACGCTGAAGTTTGGCAAGCTGTTCTTTCTTCACTCCTTTTCGAGGTAAGACAATCATACCTCCCATCGTTTCCTTTTCCCCATATTTTTATTTTTTGCCCTTGGTCCAATTTCTTCTCTCCCTTTTATTTCTATCCTCTCTGAGTTTCTCCCCTCATTTCCTCTCTGCGTCACCTTCTCTCTGTCCCCATGCACCATCTTTTTCCTTCTCCTTAGTCTTATTTTGTTTGCCTTTTCTTCCCGTTGAACCTAGTAGCTATGGTGTCCTCCGTAGGACCTCCTAGATCTCGATCCTTGTGCGATGTAACGATCGGTGATTGTTGTTATATTCATCGTCTCTACGAGATAATGCTAGTCGTGTAAGACCAAGGATATAAAGACATAAGCGACCACATCATACTGCCCGGGTCCGGTGAAACTGTACTGGATGTCTCTCCGGGCATAATTGTCGTCTATCTAGAGTCAATAAAAAATGGATGTCTTTGCTTTCCTCTTTCTGTATTCTATCAGTCTGTCATTAACTATTTTGAGTTGAGCCTTACTGATCTCCCCCCAAAATCTTTGCGCCTCCTATTAGGTCGTGAGGAAGTTTTTGCGCATTGTGACACAACACTACGTTCAAGTGACAATTGCAATTGAGACTTTGCTTGATCTAAGCACGCTCTTAGTTGATGAACTGATTGGACGACTACGTTCAGTGGAGGATCATTTTAGACTCAATGATCCAGGCGAGGAGGGCGGTCCTAAATCGCTTCTCGCGGAGGAGGAGTGACAAATGCACAAAAGTCACAAGCAGAATGGAGACACCTCAAGGACTAAAAAAAAGGTTCAAGTAAAGGGAAATGTCACAATTGTAGCATTTATAGCCATTTTTCATTTGAGTGTAGCAAGGAAAATAAGGAAAATGGGACGAGGCATACCTAACCATGATCGATGATGATTAGCCAGCCATGCTAATGGCATTCGTGGTTGAGGTGCAGCTCCAACAAATCAGTAGGCATGCGCCAAGAAGCCACAGTGATGAGGCGCTCCATGTTGGGAGTGTCATGACAAGATCAGTCGTGGAAAGTGTTGGTCATGTCAAAGAGGCACAAGAGCATGTCTTCCTCAATGAGGAGAGCGGCTATGGTCCCACCGGGCATGCCAATATTGTGTTCGACAAGCACAACAAGTGGGATTGGAAGTCAGAGGTGCATGATGCAATTGTAGTCGTGGATGAAACCTTCATGGTGTGGAATTTACCGTAGCTTGATGTGTTAGGTAACACAAGTTCTGACGTCCAACAAAAGACACCTTCCCTACTTGTGCACCAGACACCGAGGCCTATTTATGCTAAAAGGGGAAAATGGGCAAACGGGATGATGCACTAGATATAGATGATAGTGTAACACGGTACCGCAAGGTGTTAAACATCTATGACATATCCGAGAAGGTTGAAATGACTGGTTTTTGTTTCTTAGCCGCAGATGAACCCATCACTATAGATGAGGCCATGGGTGAGACATGTTGGAGACAAGCCATGGATGATGAGATCAGGTTAATAAAAACAATATGACGTGGGAGTTAGCTTCTCTTCCAGTTAGGCATAGGGTCATAGAGCTCAAGTGGGTGTTCAAGGTGAAGAAGGATCCAGATGGCAACATGGTGGAGTATAAGGTCCGCCTTGTGGAAAATGGCTACAAGCAGTGCCAAGGAGTGGATTTTGATCAAGTGTTTTCTCCTGTGGCCAGGATGGAAACAGTGCACTTGTTGCTGGCTCTAGCACTGCATCGAGGCTGGGAGGTGCACCACATGTATGTCAGATCGGCAGTTTTGAATGGAGATCTCACTGAGGAGGTCTATGTGCACCAGCCACCAGGTTACGTTGATCCCAAAAACAAGCACAAGGTGCTCAGGTTGCATAGGGCCTTGTACGGATTGCGCCAGGCGCCGCGAGCTTGGAATGCCAAGCTGGATGCAGCACTACTCTCCTTAGATTTCCATCAATGTGCATTGGAGCACGCAGTGTACAGGATGACATGTAGCTTGAATAGTATACTGGTTGGAGTTTATGTGGATGATTTGATCATCACAGGGGTAAGCACTAAGGAGCTAGCCTTCTCCAAATGAAAGATGCAAAAATTGTTTGACATGAGTGACGTAGGTATCTTGAGTTACTATCTGGGGATAGAAGTAAAACAGGGCGAGAAGGAAATCACTTTATTTCAAAGTACTTATGTGTCCAAAATTCTTGATGTGTGTAGCATGGAAAGTTGCAATTCATGCTTCCCACCTATGATAAACAGGCCAGGGGATGTTATGAACACAACAATGTATCACATTGTGGTGGGAAGCCTAAGGTATCTGTGCAACACAAGGCTGAATATCAACTATGTTGTTGGGATATTTAGCAAGTTCATAGAGGAACCCAAGGCACCGTACTAGGCAGCGGTGAAGTAGATCCTGCGCTACGTGAATGGCACCATTGGCCTAGGATGCTGCTACAAGGAGACATACAAGCTGAAGCCTGATCTAGTCGGGTTTAGTGACAATGACCTTGCTGGTAACATAGATGATTGTAAGAGTACAACGGGGATGGCCTTCTTCCTTGGCTCCAACCTAGTTACATGGTTGTCCCAGAAGCATAAAGTAGTTTCACTCTCATCTTGTGAATCAGAGTACACTACAACAGCGTGCCAAGAAGTGTGGCTGAGTCGCTTGTTGGGCTAGCTCATCAACCGCGATCCAAGGGTGGTGGAGCTTCTTGTGAATAATAAGTCCACAATTGATTTGAGCAATAATCTAGTGCATCACGAACAAAGTAAGCACATTGACATTCATTTTCATTTTATTCGTGAGTTCATTGAAAATGGTTCTGTGGAAGTTAGTCATGTTGGTACAAATGAACAGTTGGCTGACATCCTGACCAAGCCACTCGTACGAGTCAAGTTCATCGAAATGAGACTTCAGCTCGGTATGGTTGAACTGGTTCCATGCAAAAAGGTTAAGGGGGTGAATTGTTGAGTTAACTATTTTTTTATAGGTAGTGATTATTGTTATTACTACTACTTAGTGCTAATGAGATGTTATAGAAGTTACCTAAGTTACGAAGTTAAAGAAAGCACTACAACAAACATCACTTTTTGCGACATGAAAAATATTGTGCTTCACCCTCATATAGTGTCGCGAATGTTGTTTTGTCACTATTTATTTTGTCGTGAAAACCCGTGTAGTATTTTTGCGACACAAGTACTTTATTGTGTTGCAAATAAAGAAACACTTTTTGTGTCATTAAACCAAGTGTCATATGTATTTGCAACATATTTTGTGTCATTTACATTAAATGACGCATGTATTTTTGCGACACGTTATGGATCAGTTGCACTTAGTTACTCTGTGTTTTGTGACATGTTATGCGCCATTTAGATTTAGTGATACATGAATGTTAGCATATGGGAATCCAGGTTTTAACTATGAGTCCAAGAAATAAAAAAATGTATTTAGCATATTGGATTAGAATGGCTGCTAAGTATTTCCTCCCCATTGAAAAAGTAGAGAACCAGTAAGATAAATTAAAAAGAGGGGAATAGCGTTATATCCTAGATATGATCGACACAACTAATTCCTTGAAGTGGATATTTGTTTTGTTAGCAAGATTCCTCATAGCTTGTTTCTTGAGGACTGAGAATGGGTTGGAATTTTGTGGAAATGAATTCAATAAGTTCTGCAAAAATGAAGGAATAGCTCGACATCGTACTGTTAGAATGATGCCTCAACAGAATGGTGTGGCAGAGCGGTTGAATCATACTCTCTTAGAAAGAGCTCGGTGCATGATCTCAAATGCCAAGTTGACATTATACTTTTGGGCAGAAGTCATATCTACGGCTTGTCACATCGTCAACCGTTCTCCATGTGCACCTCTTGATTTCAAGACTCCAGAGGAAATTTGGTCAGGTAGTCTTGATGATTACTCTAATTTAAGAATATTTGGTTGTCCAACTTATATGCATGTTAACGAGGGAAAACTAGAACCTGGGGCTAAGAAATGTATTTTCCCCGGTTATGCTTCAGGGGTGAAACGATATAGATTGTGGTATCCTGATCCCAAATCACCCAAATTTGTAATTAGTAGAGATGTTACATTTGATGAATCTTATATGTTACATGCTAGAAAAGAGTCTTGTAATCCTTGTGATTCAGAAAAGGAGGATAGTACACAAAAGCAGGTGGAGTTAGAGATTGGTGGTTCTTCTGGGATAAACCTGACCCAATAAGTGGCTGAAGAATCTGATCATAAACATGCTAAAGATCAACCGGGAGATGAGGATTATTCCATTTCCATATATAGACCGAGACGTGACATTCGACCACCATTGAGGTATGCAAATTTGGTTGCATATGCTTTATCAGTGGCACAGGAAACAGGTGGAGACAAGGAACCATCCACATATTCAGAGGCAATTTCAGGTGCTAATTCAGACAAATGGTTGGCGGCTATGAATGAAGAGATGGAATCTGTACACAAGAATAGAATATGGGATCTTGTGGTGCCACCAAAAGGAAAGAAAATTGTTAGTTGCAAATGGGTTTTCAAGAGAAAGGAGGATACTTCAGGTGTTGATAATGCAAGGCACAAAGCATGATTGGTTGCAAAGGGCTACAGTCAGGTACAAGATGTAGATTTCAATTATGTTTTCTCACCTATTGTGAAACATAGCTCTATTTGTGTATTGCTTACTTTGGTTACCATGTATGATCTGGAGTTAGAACAGCTGGATGTCAAGACAACTTTCTTGCACGGTGAATTAGATGAACATATCTATATGAGTCAACCTGAAGGTTTTGAATTTCAAGGTAAGGAAGACCGGGTTTGCTTGTTGAAGAAATCCTTGTATGGAATAAAGCAGTCTCCAAGACAATGGTATAAGAGGTTTGATTCATTTATGTTGGGTCATGGTTTCTCCAGGAGCATGTATGATAGTTGTGTTCACTTCCGGAAGTTACAAGATATAACTCATTCATTTATTTGCTATTATATGTTGATGAAATGCTTATTGTGGCTAAGAATCTTGCAGAAATTAATGACTTGAAAGGCTTGTTGAATAGTGAATTTGAGATGAAAGATTTGGGTGCAACTAAGAAGATTCTTGGTATGGAGATAAGAAGAGATCGAGGAGTTGGAAAGTTGTACCTAACCCAGGAGAGTTACCTTAAGAAAGTTTTGGAGCGATTTGGCATGCATGATGCCAAACCAGTTACCACTCCTCTTGGTAGCCATTTCAGGCTATCTGCTGTCCAATCACCAAAAATAGAGGAAGAAGATTATTATATGGCTATAGTTCCTTATTCAAATGCAGTTGGGAGTATAATGTATGCAATGTTTTGTACTCGCTCTGATATCTCACAAGCTGTTAGTGTTGTTAGCAGAATATGGCCAAGGGTACTTCAAACATTGGTTCTACTCGCAAGCTGTTAGTGTTCGGACAAAGCACATTAGCAGGTTGTGAAGTGGATTCTTAGATACTTAAAGGGTGCTTCGAACATGTGTTTGGAGTTTGGTAGAACCAATAACACTCTGGTTGGTTTTGTAGATTCAGACTTTGTCGGTGATCTTGATAAGCGCAGGTCTCTTACAGGTTATGTATTTTGCATTGGAGGTTGTGCAATTAGCTGGAAAGCTACTTTACAACATGTAGTTTCTTTTAGTTACTACTGAGGCAGAATATATGGCAGTCACAGAGGCAATTAAATAAGCTTTATGGTTGAGAGGTGTCTTCGGCGAATTAACTCTACAACAAAGGGTTACTACCATTCATTGTGATAGTCAAAGTGCAATTTACTTGACTAAAGATCAGATGTATCATGAGCAAACGAAGCATATTGATATTAAGTACCACTTCATTCGAGATATCATTACACAGAAGAAGGTCTTTGTTCAGAAAATCAATACAAAGGATAATCATGCTGATATGTTCACGAATGCTCTTCCCTATTTCAAGTTCAAGCAGTGTTTGGACTGATTGGTGTTCATTGTTGGTGATTCGGCCCATTAGGTCCATGCGGGGGGATGGTGAGTAAGCTATTACTTTTGGGGTTCACACTAAGGTGGAGATTTGTGAAGAAATGTGGTCTTCACCCAATTGTCCATGAACATTCACTTCTTTGAAGGATAATAAAGACAATCATTCAAAGAATTAAATTGTAACACTATTCTCATCTCATGTTTAGCAAGTTGAAGCATTATTTCTTTGACTATTGGGGTTCAACTATCATGGTTTTTTGCCAAAAAACCATTTGGAAGTAATATTCACAATAAATGCTTGAAGCAGGAAGGGGGATTTCTTGGGACAAGTTTTGTTTGAGAGCTCTTGACCATTGGTGAACTTGAAGCAGTATAAATAGGGGATGAACTTAGTAGTTCAAACACACCTCAAGCATAGCATTCCTTTGCTACTTGCTTTCTTCTCCCTTTAGCTCTCATTTGTAGTTGTAGAAGCCAAAGCCCTCACTTTATATTTTGCCACATAATTCATTCATAGGTGGTAGGCAAAGTCTTTTAATACTTTCTCCAGATATGGTGAAGCTTCTGGTCTCCTCCGGCCGTGGTTGTAGATCAACATGACCGAACCACGTAAATCCCTGTGTCCATTATTTCCTTTACTTTCTTTACATTTTCTTTGTTATCCAGCTTTTCGGGCTAATAGATATCTCGTGGTTTTCGTATTCCTAACACTTATTAAAGAAAAAAAAATCCATTTTCCTACAAAAAAAAACACTTAAAAATAAGATTACATTCTACAAAATGACTAAATAAATTAATAATAATTGTAATAAGTAGAACTTATGTGATTTTGATAGTGTAACCCATTATTTAACAGGTCTAACTCCTCCAATTTAATTAGGAAGATCCGGTAAGTCATAGCTAAAACGGTAAGTACACTTGGATACACACCCTAAAACATAACACATATGAGACAAAGATGAAATCATATAAAGAGCATTAAATTTTGTATGCATATTAATACGATCAAAGGAAAAGTTAATCATCACAGAAAATGAAGCAAATAATGAAATCACTTCAATTGAATCGAAGTGCATAAATCATACAAGTTCAATCTACCTCTTGAACTGATGCTAGTGTCTTCCATGAATAGAGAACGTATTAAGGAGCCGAAAAAGTGAAAACCCAACACCTAGGACAACATCAGATTGTCAATTACACATCTACACCAAAAAAGTCGCAAACAATTTGACGGCTTTCAAATGATTCAGAAGATCGAATCCAAATACATTAGGAAAATCTAGAATGTCACATTCACAGACTTATCATGTCACATGTTACAGCATAGCATGCATGAAAATTAAGAAGATGACACTACTTTCATTGTTATAAACAACTATTATCGTTGTATATGGTAGCTAAACTATGAAAAGGAACTAAAGAAGCATAACTTGTATATCATTACACTCACATCCGATGCATATAAAATTCAAAGATAAATACTTCAGTTCATTTCACAAAATTATGCTTCCAAAAAGGACTTGAGACGACAAGTAGTGAAGAAAATGTACATGAATTATTGTTGACCATAGTGGACGAGGCTGATTCTGGCCTTAAGAGTGTATAGTGCTGGTTGTGAGACCACTTCAACATAATTGAACTTATTGAGGTCATCTTGTAGAGGAGGGATGACGTAATTCTAAGAACATGTACGAACAAAGGTAGAACAGACACACGATTTTTTTATAAAATGATATATATATATATATATATATATATATATATATATAAATTATGATATATATATACAAATTATTTGTACATTTATCTTTATTTATATATAATTATAATAATATTGAGTTCACTTGATCAATCTAACTTCCATATTTTTAGGTAGATCAATTCCTATTTTGATCTATTTTTAAATACTTTGATGCCACATGTATATAATTCAGTAAAATGGATTATTTAGTTTCAAATTTATTCGAAAGTCTCTTGTTACACCAACTAATAATTAGACCAAATATGAAAAAATTCATTCAATAATTTTTATGGTCAAATTATAATTATTTATACATTGTGATACAGTACTTTATAAGTTTTTCAAAGTTATAATAATATCATTGCAATAATTAAAAATAAACATCAAATCACCCTATTATTTATATGGCAAATTATATTATATCCCTGGAGTACCATGAGTATCGTGTCCTAGGGATATTTTGTGTATTTGTAATTGTAAAAATGTGCATTTTGTTCTATGAGATTGTGCATTACTAGATTAATTATGACTACTATGTAAATAATGTAATGCACATTAATAGTATTAAAATACACATTTTATATGCATACGATACACATTCATGGTACCCAAAGGTACGGTATAAGAATTACAATTATAAAATAACCACATCTAACAATAGTTAGTGTAAAACAAGACATTACGTAATTTTATTTGTTGAATTTAACTATTCACCTACTCAATTAGAAATGTTCATTTCATTTTATTTTTTTAGAAATTATTTTTTAAAAAGCCTAAATAAAATTAATATATCATTAATTAATATCTATAAAATATCAACTAAGAATTGATTGAATTGATAAAGTAGATAACATTACTTATGGAGATTCATAAGTGACTAATCATAACATAAAGTCATTTGACAACATAGCCAATTTTTATTGTATTATTACTGATGTAGTCTCATCGCCTGTTGCGATATATTATTAACTTAAAAATTGGGATGAATTTTTATGTATTTTTGTGTCTTATCTTTAAATCGAAAACAAAGAGTTTTATTTAAAATTTTAAAGTATCTAAAGAAAATTGCATAAATTATGAAGTGAAATAATTAATTTAGTTAGAAATCGTTAAATATTGAATACAATAAGAATCATTTTTTATAGAGAAATCTCCTGTTAGACTGACTAACAGATATATTTATCATGAAACACCTCGTTTAAATAACCTTTAGGGTCAAATTATATATAATTATTTATAAATAACAATACATTTTAAAGTAAATATTAAATGATCTTATTAGTCTCACTAATTATAGGATGCTCTCATCTAACAATTAATCGGTTTAAAATAAAACTTTCTGATGTATAAATACATACATATATATACATATTTCTATCAAACGTTCTCTATCATTATATAAAAAAATCTAAACCTTTTGTTATTCTTGATTATGTGTTTATTTGGATTATATAGATATAGTACAATGAGTTATTTGTGGTTTTTGTTTTTAGAAAATGGGATATTTATGGTTTTAATATATTAATTTTAGAGGTTATATATTTTAACAACTGATTATAGAGCGAGTCTGTGACATGTCCATAAATTCAGTCAAAATGACTTAAATGTCCCCAGTTAACACCGACCTCACCAAAACACCAACACATAAAGCAAAGAACTTCCATTATATTGTGTTTGAGATTATAAGTTAGGTTGAATATTTTTAAATGCTTATGTAGTTTAATATTGACTCAACATAGCCAATTGCTAGTGCCCTGTTTTGTAGAACTTATCTGCACTTGGCTTATCTGAACTTGGCTTATCTGAACTTATCCGCACGTAGAGCAGAAGGCGCGCTATTAGAAGCGGGAACACACAAAAAATGAAATTAATCTAAAAATTGGAGCCATCTTTTGAGGGAAGGATAATTAATTTTCCGAGCTGCCGAAGTTGAAATCAAATTAGTTATTCATAGCTCTAAGCCATCTGTCCCATCATCTTATACCTCCCTCCTTTCTTCTTCACCATCATCGTCGGGACACACAGTTCGATTGGGGAGTATGAAGAGCTGTACGACGAAGAAACTGGTGCCTTTGTGACCACAAGGAATTAGGTTGCTACAGTGGAACCGAAGGCAGATGGTTAGACGACGAGCAAACAAAGTAGTCTCCCGACGCCTTCCGTCACTTGCAACTAGATTCGTTAGTTTTCCTCGTTGTGTGCTATGTGTGGATGCATTAAGCTTATTTGTAGCTGAATCTACTCTCTTTCATTTGGCTATGGAAAGCTAAAAATAGAGAAATTGATCCCCCGAAATGCATAGACGTAGTCCGAGACAATTGGATAAAGTTTCCTCTAGTTCACTAATAATGACTCACTTTCCTTTTTTGAATGGTTATTTCATATTGACTCCTTCTCCTTTTACTAAATCCTACATTATTTTTATTTCCATATTTTACTTTTTATACTTTCAATACAATATCTACCATTCATTTTTTTTTAAAAAAAAACTTATTTTCAAAATTTTGGGCCATAATAAAAGGACCGGAAGGAATATATAACCCTAGTGATACAGATCCACAGTCTATGGCTGCCATCACATCTGCTTTGTCTTTCCTGTACATATTTTGTGGCCCTTTCATAAGGTTCAATTGTCTCATTTCTTAATTGTTTCAGTAATCTTGCCGCTCTCACTGTCCAGGTGTTGCATTCGATGCCTTTTATCTGAAAGAAATGATGATGACTAACAATATGTCCAAGAAAATTTTGATGTACAAAATAGAACCAGCGAGTTAGTAAGTGACGTTGTAGTGAAATAATGCAATTGTGTCACAAATTTTTAATTTGTTGGTGACATTTCAGTAATCGTAATCTCGGGACCCTAAAAAAGTTGTTGCATATATGTCACAATAAATACGACAAATCAAACAAATGACACAATTGTGCTACAAATTTGCAACACATTTATAATTTGGTCGTGTAATTAAAACATTTCTATAAAATAATGTAAATAATTTGCCATAATCTTGAGACATTATAGAAAGTGTCGCATATATGTCGCAAGAAATGCGAAAAATTTAAGAAATGACACAATTGTGCCACAAATTTACAACAGAAATCTAACTATGTTGTCTAATTGTGATATTTTAGTCAAATGACATAAATTTTATGTCGTAATATCGAGACACTAAATAATGTGTCGCATGTGTGTCATAAGAAAGGTGACAAAACAAAATAATTATGTAAAAATGTCGCAAATAAACAACATATTACTATAAGTGTGGTAAATATATGACATTTAGACATTGGTCGCTCGTGTATATGTCACAAAAGGTCAATATTCTTGTAGTGAAGGTTTTGGTGGTAGGAGGTTAAAGAAGTTACAAGCTTGGAATAAGGCACATTACTTAGCCTTCATTAGTAGAGTTAGTGCTAGAAAGTTAGTGATAGGAGGTTATGGATGTTAGAAGCATTTAGTATGGCTCTTCATTAGTTTAGGAATAAATTCTAAGGCACTTTGTAATCTATAAATAGGAAAATGAAAAATTAGAAAAGTTGTATCTTTTCAGCACCAAAACTGTCTCCATTTCTTTCATTTTTCTATCATTGTTCCAACAAACTTCATACTTAGAGTAAAGTGCTCATATAACCCTATGTTTTGAGGGTTTGTGCTAATATGATCCTGTGAAGTTGGAAAGTGCCATTGTAGCTCTGTGTTTTGCTAGAATGTGCTAATATAACCTTGCCGGCCTGAATTTGGTCGGACAGATATGAAATGACCATTATACCATATGTAATTAAAAAAATAAAAAATTAGAAAAGCTAGAAAGATATTTATACCCTTGTTCCTCAATGGTCAAAACCTTTCTTTTTTCCCCTCTTCTCGAAAGATCTGTTTTCTCCCTCTTCTTCTCGAGCTTTCGTTTTTCCCTGGTAATGCAAAGCTGCGGCGGTGGGGGTGAATAAAAGGCGGAGGTGAGTCGAAGGCGGTGGAGGTGAATTAAAGGCGGAAATGGTGGCGGAGGTGAGTCCAAGGCGGCGGTGGAGGTGAATCGAAGTGGCATTCCAATCGGGTTTCCAATCGGCGTTCTAGGGAAAGGTAGAGTGTGGTGGCGGGGCTAGGCAAGGGAGAGAGGTGGAGCGCGGTAGCGCGACAAGGTTAGGGTTGAATGGTGGCGGTGATGAGGCTGGGGTTGAGCGGTGGTGGGGTGAGGCTAGGGTTGAGCGGTGTTGGTGGCGGTGGTTGGGACGAGTAGTGGCGGGGCTAGGGATGAGAGGTGGCGGGACTAGGGTTAAGCGGTGGTGGTAGTGGTTGGGACGAGTGGTGGCGGGGCTAGGGACGAGCGGTGGCGGGACTAAGGTTGAGCGATGGTGGTGATGGTTGGGACGAGTTTTGGGGCGGGTGGTGTTGGTGGTGGTTAGGACGAGTGGTGGCGGTGACTGGGGAGAGTGATGACGGTGGTGGTTGTGGCTGGTGGTGGTGGCGATGGTTGCTGGTGGTTGCGGAGCAAGGTTTAGGTTCGGGTGGTGATTGGGACAAGTTGTGGTGGTGGTGGTTGGGACGAGTGGTGGTGGTGGTTGTGGCTGGTGGTGGTGGTGGTGGTGGTGATAACTGGTGGTGGTGGATGTGGCTGGTGGTGGTGGTGGTGGTGGTGATAACTGGTGGTGGTGGATGTGGCTTGTGGTGGTGGCTGTGGCTAGTGCTGGTGGTGGTTGTGGATGGTGGTGGTTGTGGCTGGCTGTGGTGGCTATAACTGGTGGTGGTTGTGGTTGGTGGTGGTGGCGATGGTTGGTGGTGGTGGCGGTGGCTGGTAGTGGCCGGCGGCAGTGATAATGGCAGAGGTGGTGATAGTGGTGGTGAAGTGGAAGAAATCTAGAGTATTTTAGTCATTAGATTTGTAATTTGAAGACCAGGGGTATTTTAGTCTATTTTTTTGTCAATGCCAAAAATTACAAAGTCAACACCGGAATAGTGCCACAGGGTTATATCGCCACTTTTGATGCATAACACAGGACTGCATAGCACTTTCCAACTTTATAGGGTCATATCAACACAAACTTTCAAAATATAGGGTCGTATTAGTATTATGCCCTCATACTTATTTCACTGAACCCATGTCTATAAAGCATTACTTGGATGAAGGGAGATATAAACTGCGCACATCCCATCTCTGCAGATTACTTAGCAAAACAAGGAGTGGAAATAAATGCTATCTTCTAACATTCCACGAAAATTAAAGCCTTTGATCCTCTAGATGATGGAGTCACTCTACCTAATCAGTTAATGACAGTTAGGTCAGTTCTATGAACAAGAATAATCTTAGACGTATGTAAATTTTGGTTACTTAAAGGACTGAGGATTTTATTAAAAACCCCTCACCATTGGTGTTTTCGTTTTAAAAAAAGAAGAGGTTTTGTTGACCAGCCACATAAAGCTGAATAAGGGTGGGCACTGGGATGATTTAATTGAATTTTGAATTATTTAATTTAGTTTCGTGTGGTTGACCTTCAAAATTTTGAAATGAAAATCGAACCATATATTACCAAGAAAACTGAATAAATCAAACTGAATTCATAATTCAATTTTTAGGTTGAGACCGAGCAAGCCAAATAAACCTAATCACCTTTGTAGTGATGAAAAACAAATCACAATTTCCAAATTTACTTCTTAACACAATTTAACCCAAAATTTTCAAAGGACAACACATTGTTACACACCAATTATGAATATGTGACAAAATTTCGATGGTTGATCGGACAATTAGGTTTGACTAGGGTTGAACTTCTAATTAGTTTTTATCTCTCAAGTTCCTTCTAATAGAGTATTAGATTCCAACTTAAAGTTTTAGGATAAACTCATTTATTATTAATTTTTTTTATATTTTTTATTAATTTAATTAATTATAATTTCATTTTCAAGTCGGGTAACAGTTTAAATTGTAATATCTAAAACTGATCCAAAAATCATATTTGGACACATCCTCAGTGGGACTTTCAGCTCTCCTCATTTTTGCACACTTTTTGGGGCGATCATTTTTCCTATTTCAGCCACTTTGTTAATCCATCCTAGATGATGGAGTTACTCTACTCAATGTGTTAATGACAGTTATGTCAATTATGTGTACGTTAATGCCAGAATTTGCTATCCAACTAAGGATGATCTCCTTGAGCCCAACAAGCTTTCGGACCTATAAGACAGGCAGATTAAGGTCAGACAGGAAGGCACAGGGTCGTGCCTGCTCCTACGCCCCAGTCAGCCATGCGTGTCATGTGGGAGAAAATCTCAGATGAATAGTGTAGTGATTGTAAATTACCTTGTCTGAACGTGCTTCCCCTTGATATATGTGTTTTGGTGGCTGATGAGACGTTCTCTGTACTTCCTATCACATTAGCCACTTCTTATTTCTGTTGGGGCCTCCTTTGGATTGCCGTGCTCAATTGGTCTGAGACTAGCACTGGCTAGGCTTTAGGCCCATACGTTATCAAGTCCCCTCAGCCCAAGACTCTATTAGCTGAGCAAAGATTGAGGCGCTGGGCTGAACTCCATTCTTTGAACCCCTATGAGTATCGGGATCTTTCAGTCACATAGGTCATAGGCAGCCTACCTGCTCTCTGCTTCCTGGCCGCTTCATCTCTTGGAGGCAAAACTAGCGGTTTTCTAATTGTAAACCGTCGAGGTCGTGCTAGAGTGGTTTTATTTAAGGCATGAGCTGACGGTTATGCTACCTGCTTGGATTTTCTCCATGTGTCCTCTTCTTGGCTATCTTCGCATTCGAGCCCTTTAATTTTGCACCTTCCCGAGACGGTTACTATCACGCTTCACTATTTTGTCTTCCAAGGAATTTATTGGGGCTGTCGAACCTTCTTTTTCCATTCAAATTCCCAATTTCCTTAATTTATTCTTCTTCCATCATTTTCCTCTGCTTGTCCTGCTGTCCTTCACTCCCTTGCTTTCAACTTCTCGGCCAGCTTACCACTCTTTTTGGGTACCCTCTTTGTTCTTTTTCTCCGTCTTTCTTTTGTCCTCTTCTCTTTTGCTAAAATGGTTTTGACAGTCGGTCCCCCTAAGGAACATTCATACTGTGACACCACTAATCTTGAGTTTCACTCTACCTGTCATGTGATTGAGGCTGCCTTTAATGCTAAGGAAATCACTTTTCATAGTATCTGCGATCATGTCTCACTGCCGGAATCCGGCCAAAATGTGTCGGACATGCCCGAGGGCATAGTCGCGGTTTACCTGGAAACCCTAGAATCTTAATGTCTTAGGTCCCCCCTTCCTCCTTCTTTCAAGTCATTCTGGTCTTTTATGAACTTAGTTTGATCGATTTCCCTCCAAATTCTGTCTACCTCCTTTTGGGTTTCAAAGTTTTGTGTCGTCTCCTTCACGTTGAGCCTAGCATCACCCTGTTTTGCATCTTTTTCTAGCCAGCCAGAATGCCTCCCAATTGGACCTTCTTAAAGTTCTAGAAGGATGGGCATAAGTTCCTAGCCGACCTCCCCACTCGTGTTGAGTGGAAATGGTAGTTCATTTTCGTCGATGAGTCTCTAGTCCTGGGCTTTGACGGGGCCTCAGAGGGTCTTTCGATAGGCCCAGAGAAAGGGTGGGGGTCTCATCTGAGTGTCACTGAGATGGTTATCATACAGCCCTTCATCTCTAGTCTCGAGGCAGTGCAAGTGAAGTGTGACCACCTCTTGCGGGACTCCACTCTGCAAATTGCTGGCATGCCCTACCTGTCTGATAGCATAGCCCCTGGTGAGGGTCCCTCAGACCTGAGTGGTATAGATTTAAAACTTTTTTGTCTGCCTATTATCCTTTATTTGCTTTGTCCTTTGTGCGATCTTTGGTGTTCTTACTTTCTGTTCCTTTTCTGGAGAGACATTTGTTGGTAACTTCCTGGGGGACCTGTCGAGGCTCCAATTCTGTGCAACCAATTTTTGCCTCTTTCTAGTCAACAAGGATACCGCTAGCGTTATGGACCAGAAGGCGGTGACCATCATGGTGTCTGACACTGAGGCCTCTGATGGGGAGCTCCTCTAGAATAAAGCTCACTGTAGTTTCGGGAGGAGGACTGATAGAGCTGACACCAACACTGGTATTGAGATTAATCTTGGGGAGGTCCTATGACCCCAGCCTCCCACCCTGTTGCTCAGCCTAAGAATGTAACCCTCAAAGCCCTACCTATGCAAGCCATCCCCTTCTCACCTTCCTCCACCCGTGACTCTTCCTCTCGGGCTAACTCCTTTTCTGCTCCTATGCGCACTACCGCAGCTCGGACCGAGTTTGTTTCCTAGGCTCTCCCTATCCCTCATTTCAACGCTTAGCTCCAGGAGAGACCCTTGAACGTGGTTGGGTCTACTTCTCTCGATGACCGCTCTACCTCGGCTATCCTTGAGGTATACATTTTTTTCTTTTTGTTGGTTCTTTGGTTTCCTGGTACTGCTGGACTCATAATTTTCTTTGGCTTCTTCCAAATTTTCTGTGCTACCAGGGATGTGCAGGAAGAGCCTGAAAACCTACAAGCTGAGAAAAATGAGCTTAAGTGCATGCTCTCTTCTTTTAAGGCCAAGGCTCAGCGTGTCGTTGAGGTGGAGTAGGATCTCAAGTCGGAGAGAAGGATCACTGGCTTCCTATAGACTTCCCTTGCCCGTGCCAAGGCCAAGATCACTGAGTTGGATGCCTTCCGCAACTGGGCCTTCACCTGCGGTTTCTTAAGCCTCTACTCCCGCGTTGTGCGGAGTACTAAGTCCTATGAGATGCTGAGTGATGCCCTGATAAAGGCCATTCAAATTTACTCTCAGAGTGAGGAAACAGATAGGGAGAAGCTACGGGTTGGGCTTAGTGGTATTTTGTTCCTTTTCACAAACATGGCTTTACTGGGTACTTTACTAAGTTGAACCCTGGCATGAGCTGGCTAAGATAGATAGTTGGGATCCAGAAAACGCTTCTTTTGAGCTAGACACACACTCTTCCAGTGGACTGCATCAGGCCATCGACTCAAGGAAAGCCACGGGAGGTGAGGCTCAGGATGCTACTAGTGTCAATGATAAGGCAATCCTGAAGGGAGAGGCTCAAACTGCTATGGGGGGCCAGACTACCGATGTTGCTAAGCCTTGAAGGCTTTGTAATTTGAATTTTATTCTTTCGATGGTGCTGTATTCCCCTGCTGAGGGATGGGATAATATTTTTCTTACTTTTTTGGGAGGTGTACATTCTTATAGGTGAACTTGAACTTGTGGGTCTAGGGTTCCTTTTCCCCCTTTTTTGTTGCAAATTTGACGTTTTCTTTCATATTTGCTTCTAATATATTCCTGCATGGGTTGTGTTTGCGGGTTTTACCTGACTGTTGTTCATAGGCTTAGTGTTTGGCTCATTTTCAACTGTCTTTCCTTCCTATCTTCTTTTCCTTTTAGGCAAAGTTTTCATTTAATGACCACTGAGATTCGTCCTTCAATGGTTATGTTCGTGTCAAAATCCTTTATCTTAGTTGCTATAGTTGTGGCTGGAATGCTTCTTCTGCCTTTTTGTTGTGGCTTCACGATGGATATCTTCTTCTTTTTTTGTTTGGACTTAGCTCGTACTCTCATTGGTTGTTGGTGTCGGGATTGCAATTTTTCCAATTATTTGATGGTTATGGTTATGGTTATGGCCAGAGTTAATTTCGTTTGCTTGTTTAAACCTAGCCTACAATTTTACTGGCTGTTGGAGCCAGAATTACAACTTTAGCCTGGGTCGGCTCATTACTCAATGGCTATGGCTATGGCCGCAGTTCATTTCTTTTGTTTGTTTAAACCATGCCAGCAATTTTCCTAGCTGTTGGAGCCAGGATTACCTTTTTAGCCTAGGTCAGCTCATTACTCGACGGTTATGGCTGTTACCGGAGTTCATTTCTTTTGCCTGTTTAAACCAGGCTTGCAATTTTCCTAGATGTTGGAGCCAAGATTGAAACTTTAGCATGGGTTGGCTCGTTACTCGACGACTATGGTTGTGGCCAGAGTTCATTTCTTTTTCCTGTTTAAACCTTGTATGCAATTTTCCTGGCTGTTGGAGCAAGGATTGCAACTTTATCTGAGTTCATGTTCATTTTGCACATTGTTTTGGCCACTTTATCCTCTGCATTCAAAGTTCGTGAAACAATAAAAATGGACCAGACGCATGCTGGGATTTCCTTAAGATCATGCCCCTTATGGGCTTACAAAAGACTTGATCCTATCAGGAATCCCGCCTCGCCTTCTTGTAAAATCATACTTTCTGGTTGCAGGTGCAGAATGCATAATCACACTTTACAGCTACTTAAGCATAGTACCTTCTTAGGTGGACAATGTTCCAGGTGCGGGGGATTGGCTTGCTATCCAACGTTTTCAGCTTGTAAGCTCCCTTTCCCAGCACCTCGACCACCTTGTATGGGCTTTCCCATTCTGCATCTAGCTTCTTCTGTCCCTGGACTCTACTTCTTTCATTTTTTTTGTAACCCAAGGTCTCCCACTTTTAAGGATCTGGGCCTGACCTTGCTGTCATAGTGTTGCTCCATCCAGGAGTTGTACGCAACCTCCTTTAGCGATACTTTCTCTCTGACTTCATCCAGCCCTCTCCAGGTTTTCTTTGATTGCTTGGATGTTCTCTTCTTGGTTCATTTTTTTCGACTACCCTCCCGGTGGGCACAAATATTTCTAGCTGAAAGATGGCCTCTATCCCAAAATACAGCTTGTAGGGGGACTGCCCCGTGGCTTTTCTTGGCATAGTTATGTGTGCCCACAACACACTCACCAGCACTTCTTCCCATTTTCCCTTTGCATGTCCCAGCCATCTTTTTAAGCCTTGGACTTTTGTCTTGTTTGTCACTTCTATCTGCCTGTTTGCCTGTGGATGAGCTACCGACGTGAACTGTTGTCTTATGTTTAGGCCAGCGCACCTGGACCTGAAAGGCTCTTTAGCAAACTGTTTTCCATTATCACTAACTATCACATGCGGGATGTCAAACTTGCACACTATGTTCCTCCAGGAAAAGTTTGTGATCTAGTTCCATGTCACACTTGCTACAGCCCTTGCTTCTACCCATGTGGTACAATAATCTATTGCCATCACCAAAAACCTTTTTCTCCATTATGCCTCCGGGAATGGTCCCGCAATGTCGATCCCCCATTTGGAAAAGGTTAGGGTGATCTTATACTGGTCCATCCATTCTGCAAGAAGCCTTTGCACCCTAGCATGCTCGTGACATCTGTAGCATTCCAGGACTATTTTTCTACATCCGCTCTCATAGTTAGCCAGTAGTTACCTGCTCGCAAGTCTCGCAGTGCGACTATTCTCGGTCCTTGATGGCTTCCACAACTTTCCTCGTGTATTTCTCTGAGGACTATGTCTATCAGCTCAGGCTCTGCACATCTAAGCCACAGCTCTGTGTACCCTCTCTTTTATAGAAACCCACTCTTGAGAGCATACTGCAATGCTTTCCTTCTTACTATCCTCGCCTCCTTATCGTCTGCTAGTAGCATCCCATGTTCCAGGAAACCACAAAGGGACATTGTCTAGATGGGCACTGCACCTTGTATTGCTACCATGGGATTCGAATCTGGTGACCTGCTGGCTAACTCCTCGACCAACATGGACTTGGTTAAGTGTGCGTGTGTTGAGGACGCTAGCTTGCTAAGTGCGTCCGCCCTTGTGTTTTAAGACCTTGGGACCCTGGTGATATCAAATTCCTCAAACTAAGACGCCAAATTCCTAACCTTGTCCCTGAATTTCATCATTGTTGGCTCCTTGGCAGCGTATTGCCCATTGTACTGATTGGCCACTATCATGAAGTCTCCATGGGCCTACAGTTTCTTCGCTTATAACTTCTTGGCTATCTCCATGCCTACTATCAGTGTTTCATACTCTGCCTCATTGTTTGACGCGGGGAACTTAAAATGCAAGGCATAAGTTTCCTCCATGCCTTCTAGTTCTATTATTACTAGGTCTGCTCCAGCACCTTCTACCTCGGATGCTCCGTCCACATACAGCTTCCACACGCCTGGCCCTGCCAGGCCATTTGCTTTCACAACCTGGGTCTGGTTCTGCACCTCCACTGGTGCTTTCATCTTTTCTTCCCTTGCCATCTCTGCCAAGAAATCTGCCAATACCTGCATATTCATTTCTCTTAGTGGGGCGTATTCAATGGCATGTTCTCCTAGCTCCACTGCCCACTTCATCAATCTCCATGAAGTCTCTGGCTTGGTCAATATCTCCTTCAACGGCTGGTTGGTCAGTACTATCAAAGGGTGTGCCGGAAAGTACTGCCTCAGCCTCTTCGCAGCGCGGACCACTGCTAGCGCTAGCTTCACCTGGCTCGTATATCCTCGTTCTGGCCCTTGCTGGTCCTGTCTCATAAAATACATTTGTCGTTGTATCTTATCTTCCACCCCTACCAGTGCATTGGTGATTTCCTCCTCGCTAATTTCCACGTACAAGTACGAGGTCTACCCCTTCTTTGGGCTAGTCAAGGTTGGAAGATCCTTCAGGTAGACTTTGATCTCCTTAAATGCTTTCTCTTCGAGCTCCCACCCCCCTACTGTATCGCCCCATTTTTTCTACACACCCCTTCAAAGTTTTGAAGAAATTAAGTGCTCTCTCGGCTGCTCGGGACATGAAGCAGTTCATGGCTGCTAGCTTCCCATTCAGCCTCTGGACCTCCTTCACCGTGCTTGGCAACTTTATTTGTAGAATTGCTTTAACCTTCTTTGGGTTTGCTCTCAGCCTCTCATTTGACACCATGTTCCCCAAGAACTTCCCTAATCCTACACCAAACTGTCATTTGGCTGGGTTCAGCCTCATTCCTATCTCCCTGAACTATATCAGTGTTTCCCAGACATCCTCCAAAAAAGGTCTCTTACTGGCTTCTCTTTATGACCATGTCATCTACATACACTTCCAGGTTCCTTCCAATCTGTTTTTGAAAGATCTTGTCCACCACCATTTGGTAGGTGGCCCCAGCATTCCTCATGCCAAACGACATCATTTGATAGCTAAAGACTCCCTTTCAGTAATGAAGGCAATTTTTTATATATCTCTCTCTAGCATGGGGATTTGGTGGTACCCCTTATATGCATCAAGAAAACATTTAATTTGATAATTAGTAAGGGAATCTACCTTTTGTTAAATAACTGGCAACGGGTAGAAATCCTTGGGGCAAGCCTTGTTCAGATTTGTGTAGTCTACACACATTCTCCAGCTCCCATCCATCTTTTTCACCAACACAGGGTTGGCAAGCCAGGTCGGGTAGGGGATTTCTTATAGGATCCTTGTTGCGATCAATTGGTTCACCTCTCTGTTTACTGCCTCATTTTTCTCCCTGCAAAGCATTTTTGCTTTTGCTTGACAGCTTGTGGGATGGGTCCACTTTCAACTCATGACAGCCCACATCCTTGGGTACTTCAGTCATATCCTCTGGTTTCCAGGCGAAGACCTTCCTGTTTTCCCTTAGCATCTTTACCAGCTCATTTTTCACCTCGGAAGGGAGTGATGTTCCTACCTGCACTGACTATTCTCCATTTATCTCTACTGCTTCCTACCTGCACTAACTGTTTACCATGGCTTTCGTTGTCATCCTCTCGCTTAGGCTTACTGAGGGAAGCCCTGTGACATTCCCACGCTTTATGGCTAGTCTCCTTTGACAGCTGTTTATTCCTTCCCTTGTAGGTAATTTTAGAAGCAGTTGTAGGGTTAACACAATCCCCTTCAGCAGAGCGAGAGCTAGCATGCCCAGTATTAAACTATACAGACTATTCACCTTTACGACTATGAATTCCATGTCCACTGTTTTTCTCTTATCTCCTTCCCCACCGTCAAATGGAGGAGTATGGTCACTTTAGGCCATATTATCTTGCCTGCGTAATCCACCAACAGAATCTCTATTGGCTCTAACTTCCTCTTTGTATTCTCATCCATCTTCTCAAAACAGCTCAAGTACATGATTTTTGTTGAACTTCCACTATCTAGTATTGCTCGGTGGATCCTCTTATCCATCACCCTTACTATTATAACCACTGTATCTCTTCCCGCTGGCCTATCCGGTATGGGTTCATTGGCATCAAACAGTATTGGTTCGTTTGGCCCCGACTCCCTGTCTGTCGGTGCCGGCTGCTGCATCTGTCTGCAGCGTGATTTTTTATGAGACTCTATCCTTCCTCCTATGCTTCCTCCTATGATAGAGTATATGTCTATCACCATAGCTGGCCTGGTGTCTTCCACCAGGAAATCCTCTCTTTGTTTTTTTCCCCGCTCTTCCCCAGATTCACCTCTTACAACCTCCTTTCCTTTGTCCCTCCTGCACTCTCTAACATGCCTTCTTACTCTGTTGTATCCCTCACATTATCTGCAGAACCCTCAATGCTTGTTCTTTTTCTGATAGGTGGCCTTATTTTGGGCCCTCACACTCTTTGCCAAGTGTGCAAGCTCACCGCTTTAGATGTAGTCTTCAATGTTGTGCTTCAAATGGATGCAATCGTTCGTGTCATGGCCATGATCATTATGATAATCACAAAATTGGGATTTGTTTCTCTTGTCAGGGTCCTTCTTCATCCATTGGGGCAAAAGGGTAATCTCTTCCATTGGGCTGGTTGACAGAATCTCGACTCCACTTCCTCCTGAATGTGACGAACCATCCACATACAACTTCCATACCTCCTTTTGGCTCGCTCCCACCTTTCAAATGGGATCCAAACACACCTTGAGGGGTTCTGTAGTTTCCACTATGAAGTCTACCAGCGCCTGACCCTTAATCACAACTCGAGGTTGATATTGGATATCATGCTCTCCCAATTCCACTGCCCACTTCATCATTCTTCCTGAAATCTCTGGCTTCAGCAGAATCTGTCGAATGTGGTGGTTCGTGAGCACCACTATTTTGTGTCCCTGGAAGTAGGGTCTCAATCTTCTGGCTGCATGTATGAGGGCTAGAATCAACTTCTCGAGGACAGTATACCTTGTCTCTAGCCCCTACAAGGCACGACTGACAAAGTAAATTGGATGTTGAACCTTTTCTTTATCTTTTATTAGGGCCGCACTGATTTCCAACGGTGACACGGAAATGTATAAGTATAGCTCTCATCCTTATCTGGTTTCATCAAGGTAGGTAGTATCCCTAAGTGTTCCTTCAATTGCTTGAATGACTCATCACATTTACCATTCCACTCAAATTTCTTTTCCCTTTGAATGACACCGAAGAAGGGTAGGTGCTTCTCCACCCCCTTCGATAAGAACCTGCTCAATGCTGCTAGAGACCCTGTAAGCTTTTGTACATAATTTATTGATTGTGGGGTTTTCATTATCTTCAAAGCTTCAACCTTTTTTTGGGTTTACATCAATACCCCTCTCGGAGACCATGAATCAGAGGAACTTCCTTGCCCCCACACCAATAACACACTTAGACGGTTTCATTTTCAAATTAGCCCCTCGAAGCCTACTGAATGTTTCCTCCGGGTCCTTTAAGAATTCTACATGACTTTGCTTTTGAAACCATGTCATCCATATATATTTCCATGTACTTCCCTATCTGCCCCCTGAACAGTTCATCAACTAGCCTCTGGTAAGTAGCCCCAACATTTTTTAATCCAAAGGGCATCTCTTATAGTAGTATGTGCCTAGATCTGTAATAAATGATGTTTTTTCCTTGTCTTCCTCCGCCATGAGTATTTGGTGATACCCTTTATGCGCGTCAAAGAAAGCCAAAATCTGACATCCACTGATGGCTTCCACTGATTTGTCGATTGGTGGCAATGGGTAACTATCTTCGTAGTAGCATTTATTTAAATCGGTAAAGTCTATACACATTCTCCAGGCCCATCATGCTTTGGAACCATGAATGGGTTAGCAATCCATTCGGGTTAGAACACCTCTATGATGACGTCTGCCCTCAACAACTTCTCTACATCTTCTTTAATTGCTTCAGATTTTTCAGGAGAAAACACCCTTCTCTTCTCTCCTTCATGAGCTTAATTGAGGGGTCAATGTTCAGCCTATGTAGTGCGAGACTCGAAGGTACTCCCGTTAGGTTAGAAGTATCCCACAAGAACATGTCTCCATACTCTCCCAATAAGTCTCTCCGTCTCTCCTTGACATCTTCGGGAATTAGCTTCCCCACAGCTACTGATCCCATATCTCGAATAGGTATCTGTTGTATTAGCCAATCCCACATCTGTGTGTACCATTGCTACATCTATTTGCCTTCTTGTCTCTTGTACCACCGTAAAGTTATATTTTTGAGCCACAGTTTGATCTCCTTGAATGGATGCCACCCCTTTTTTAGTCGGGAACTTCATCATCAGGTGACAGGGTGACCATACCGCCCGAGCCTGGCACATTCATGCCCTTCCTAAATTCACATTATATGGGGAACGGGCATCAACGACATTGAAATTACACCTGATAGTCACCCCCTTGTCACTATACGCTATGTGAACGGGCAGGGTTATCTCTTATATGGGGAATATCGGGTTTCCCATGAATCCAAAAAAAAGGGAAGCTGACTTTTTGAAGTTGTTGCGCCCTATGTCCAACTGGTCAAAACACTCAGCAAACTTCACTTCTACCTCGCTATCAGTGAATACCCTTCTCATGAAAGATGTTCCAATAATGACTGAAATTACCATAGGATCCACATGAGGTGTTTGCTCTAGTACGGTATCCGCTTTCGAGAAAGTAACCATCTCGTTCGATCAAAACCTTTTGTGCTAGGCTCTTCAACAGGGACCTTTCGAGCCTCTGCTCTTATCACATTATTCGAAGACCTCTCTCTATCTCACCATGCCATTTATGACATTAATAACCCTTCAGACGGGGTGGGTTTTCCCTGTTTTGGCTTTCTTGATTTCCCCCTGTTGTTCCTGGGGTCTATCCTGCCTTCCTTCCTACCCCTTGTTCTGAGGTCTTCTATCTCCTCTACCCCCATTGTTTTTATTGTACCTTCTATAAGGCTGCCATTGGTTCATTCGAGGTCCCGAGGGGGCAGCCTAGTTCTGGTGTCCTTGCCCTTGAAATCGTCCTTCCCGATCACACCTATCGATATCCATCCTCAACTGCATGCAATAATTTGTGCCATGGCCGTAATCCCTGTGATGATCACAATACTGATTTGTTGCCCTTTGGGCCACTACCGAGTTGTGTGAACTTTGCAAGGGTGGGGGTGCTCGGAACAACCCTCTATGTGTAATTAAGATCCATGCAGGAGTTCTCCTGAATGATGGCAATGGAATGTATCTCTCGAATGGTGTTCTTAAGGGTTCAAATGGCTTTTTTCCTATATACTCTACATTTCTTCCCATTTTCTCTATAAGGCTATCTCTTTTCCTTCTAGTTTCCTCCTCTAGCCTCGAGTACTGCTCTACAACTTCCTACAGTTTATGCAAGGTCTTAGGGGTGTTAATACTCAACTTCTTGTATAATTCTAAGTCATACATCCTCAACAGGTACCCCTTGATTACCTCGTTCTCCGTTGTTTCTATCACTCCCAAGCTCTTGTCCACATACCGATGATAGAAGGCTTCCGTGCTTTCCCCTGTCTTTTGCTTCATCTGGTAGAGTTCTAACAGAGTTTTGGTAAACTTCTTCTTCTGTTCGTATTGGCTCAACAATGCTCCGCTGAAGTCTCGATACGATCAGAGCAAGCCTCTTGGCAACTTATTGAACCACTCATGTGCTTTCCCCCACAAGTAGCTTCCTACTAGCTTGCATGTCAATTTCTCATCAAAATTCCTCAAACTCATCAAGCCCAGGAACGTTTGGATAAACTCTCGAGGGTTAGTCTCACCACTATACATGGGAAGTCCTTCTGGAGGCTTCACTTCTATTGGCCATCAAACCCTGGTGATCATCGAGCTGAAAGGAGACCCCGCAGCCTAGCCCAAGGTTTCGATCAACCTGTCCAATTCCCTTCTTAATGATTCACTTGCATCCGAGGGGGGTTCCTGTTGCCCCCCTAGCAGGTTCAACCCCTTGTCGTGACTACCCAGCTGTGGTAGATAAGGAGGTTGAGTCGCTCCATATCCGGGGTTCATCCAAGGCTTTTCTAAACTCAGGTATGCTGGTGGCGGTGGTGGTTGGACATAGGGATTGTAAAGCCCCTGGATAATTCCCATACTTCTGTATCCTTGCATGGCAGAAAAGGCCATTATCCCATATGTTGCTCCTAGACCGGCTAGGTCGGGGGTAGGAGCAGATGGGGTTAGCAGAGGTAACGAATATACTGGGCCCTATGAGTAACCGGGAATAGAAAACTGAGACCTAGCTTGCAATGACTCTCCAGTATATGCGTGATAAGGATAGGCTATTGCAGATTGGGGGGCCTACCCCATAGTTATTCCTACAGGTCAGGGTGGCAATACTCTATGCGTGACCCTGTCATCCCTTGGAGGAGGGGTAACTCGATAGCCAGCCACAGCCTGGACCTGAGCTGCTCGTTCTACATCTTGATTCGGTGTCGCCCTCCCCGCATTTTAATTTCCTAGCATGTGCTGGCCATATGCTTCAATATATAAATCTCCCAAAACATTCGTAAACCGCCCATCCCTCGGATCGGCTACCCATTCGAGCAAGGTTGAGGTTATTTGCAACAAATGCCACCGAGGTTTGCCCCCCTTCGTGGTTTACGACTGTAACAAGCTCCGCACGCAACTCTGTTCCTGATGTTTGAAAGTTAGCCATTTTAATGTCCTCGACATGGGCGTCGTTTCCTACTCCTAAATTCTCCGTTCTTAACCTTGGCGGAGATCCAGCCCCCGTACCTATCAACCTCAGCCTTTCACTTCTTCGAACAACCGTGGGCATAAAATCTCAAAACCCTTGATCCGGCTAAGTCATCCCCACAGACGGCGCCACTTGATGTGTCTTGAACAACCGACCGGTTCGTGGGCTTGAGTTCTTCTCTGAACTAACCTGCAATAAAACTGTCCCTTGGGGTTCCAGGGGTCAGCACTCTGATGCCTAAATTAGTCCAAGAGTCCAATATTATTAAGACAGAATGAATGATAAGTAAATGTGTACCTTGTATTTATGCTCCTTGTCCAAAATAATGTTCTTCTTAATTATCGCTCTTAATTACCCACGAATGCGATAATTTTGTTAGAGTATTAAATATTCTCCTAGCTGGACCGCCACATCTTCAGCTCAATGGCATTCTTGGGATTAACCTCAATTTATTTAATGATGTTTCGAATACGAGAATTAATGTTCATTGAATCTATTGATGTTTCATTTTCTATGAATGCAATGTTATAGTGTTTCTTTATATGATATTATAATTGTATGGGGTGAAGTTTTGAGTTAAATATTATACATTGTATTAATATTTTTTATATTTAAACATTTAAACACACATTATTACATGTTTTAACTTATAAAATACAATATTTAAATTTTACATATATAGTTTTTAAGTTAAGAAGTAAAATGTTATATGCATACAATTATGAATATGTCAACTGACACTTTCCTTGTAAGTTATTATATGTTGATGTTTTTATGTTTACAATTTGATATCGTTGATCTCTACTTATATTTTGATAACTTTAGTACATTGATGTTTTTCAATGTAGTGATGTAAAGCAGTACTCCCTTTCACAAACTTTTCACCAGTTGACCAATAAAAGTTTGATCATGAATATCATTTATTAAAAATAATTTGAACTGGTAAAAAGTTGATATTTTTTTAAAATATATGTTATAAAGAATCGAACAAGGTAACACTCAATAGTTTTTTTAATTGTATACTTGATCAAGCTTATGGTCAAAATTAAGAATTTTTTACTAAATGAATAATTAAATTACAGCTTAAAATGGGACAGGGGGAGTATAAGAGATATGGCCAGTTTTATTTTTATTTATTGCAATAAAATTTTCATAATTTTAAGGCAAGGTCTTGGGAAAGAGGCCATTTTTTCATAGGCTTATGAAAATACAGAGTTTAATTAGAATAATAAAATGATAATTTTAGTTGCAATAGTAAAAATTTATTATGTAACTTGCAATAGTTATAAAGTTCATGACCCAATTGATGCAACCCAAAAATTTTATCTTCAATTCTTCTAATTTGTAGTTTATACTTTGGTATTTCTATTTATGGAAAGATCATCTTTCAATAGACTAACTCTAATTTTAAACATCTTTAAAAATGTATTTTAAAATATAAATCATTATAGTTATTAAAAATTAATAGAAATTTCAAAATTAATAAAAATTAATAGAAATTAATGAATTTTCAAAATTAAATTAATTAAGTATACTTACAACTTGTGTTTTCCCATGTTACTGAACTGCTTAATTGCCAACTATAAGTCATGAAGTGCACGTTAACACGTACTTCGTCTGGACAAGCAAACTTATTTTGCAGATAATGTTAGCTCCTAGTATTGTTTAATTCTACGCCAAGTCCGAATTTTCCTTGCGAAAATGTTCCACCTCTGCCTATAAATTGCCATCTTTCACAAAGATCAAATATTGCACAGAAACATGTTAACAAATTGTTCATTTGAATCATTTCCTTAAGCATTTGATCAAGTTTTTAACATAATATGTCGGAAAAATGAAGAGTGCAGCAGTATTGTTGAGGCTCTTAGTATTGCAAATATGGCTGACTGTTGTTTGTTTTGGCGGCCAATCAGATGATTTTGATTTCTTCTACTTTGTTCAACAGGTAACGAAATAAAGTATTAGTTCTGATTCTGAATAATATTTATGCTTAATTGATTTATCATCTGTTGAAATAATTAATTATCTGAATTTAGTGGCCTGGATCATATTGCGACACAAAACAAAGTTGCTGCTATCCAACAACCGGGAAACCTGATGAAGATTTCAGCATTCATGGACTGTGGCCGAACCGCAACGATGGATCCTGGCCGTCTAATTGTGATCTGGACAGATCTTTTGATGAATCACAGGTAATGCATCTTTTTGCCTGTTTTGTACAGTATTTGAATGCTCATAAATTGATTTATTTATAGAAGATATTTGGCAAAAATGCTAGAACTATATTTATTGGAAGGAAAAGATATTTGTAGAGGAAAGTCAATTTTACTTATGAGTCCGAAAGAAAAATAGAAAATTAAGATCCATGTAATTTGAAGTTTTTGACGAAAATTATTTTTAATCATGTGATAATAGCATTTGAAACGGTCAAATGAACTTGGGGGACACTAAAATAGCTGTCTTGTTAAATTAAGAACTCAATCCCTCAAAATAGAAGGCAAAAACTCAGTCAACTAGCTAATTTCCAAGAAAAAGGACTAGCAGGCAAAATCACCCATATGGTGACAGCAAGCATGCATAATTTAACGTGCTAGAGAAGTACTCAGAAAATGACATGTTCCCACTTTGCACTTCTTAAAATTAATCAAACTGCCGTATAACTACCTTTGTGTCATTATTCTATATCATAGTCCGTCTTCCGTTTTAATATTCTATCTCTATATAAGTTAATACAACCGAAATTTCCATGATGTGGAAATCTGTAGTATGTACCATAAGCAACGGAAATGACGCTAAAGTTCTGTGTTGCTTTGCAAAGGTGCAAAATAAACTTGCATTGCAGTATTTAAAAAGGTGCAACTAAACTTGCATTCCAATATTGTGCAAACATTTCGCACATCGCAACTTGAATCGAGCGGACAAATTCTTGTTTCTTTGCCTTGCACTCAATGGAATCTAAATATATATAAATATATATAACTTGAAAATTAGTATTATCATTTTACTGATATTCACTACAGCAAACTAAGGATAGTGTAACACTTTGAAAGTGTTGTTTTAGTTGCTAATAATACTATGTTGAACTTATTGCAATACTTTTACAAGCATTACATAGGTGATGTTATATTAGATATAACACAACACCTTTCAATGTACAAGTAACACTTCTCAAGATTTGGGTAACCCTTTAAAGAAATGGGTAACACTCTATAAGTTATTGTGACATTTTATTTAAAGTATATACTTTTTCTTGTATATTTTCATCAGGTCAAACCGTTAATTTAGATTGATGTATTACAACACTATATCATACGTATAATACTTTTGTATGATTGTATTTAATATATGTATTATATGATTATAAAAAGAATGTTTGGTTGAATATACATCAAACTGTCTTCGTAAAATGGGTAACTTAAACACTTTGCATTTATATATATATATACGTATATATAGGTATCGGAGCTGATGGAGAAAATGCATGAGGATTGGCCGTCACTATCGTGTCCAAGTAGCGATGGGGTGAAATTCTGGACCCATGAATGGGACAAACATGGAACTTGTTCTCTCTTCAGCCAACGCCAATACTTTGAAACCGCTCTTAACCTGAAGCAAAAGTCCAATCTTCTCCAAATCCTCAAGAATGCAGGTATACATAGCTAAGAAATTACTTAGCTCGGCAAAAATTAATTTATTTCCAATTTAAGGGAAATTTTGTTAGAAGGCATAGAGAAAATAATACTCCTTCGGACTCATTACAATAAGCACACTTTGACTTTCACCAGTTGACTAAAACATTTTTGATCATATCATTTGTTAAAGATGATTAAACCTTGTAAAAAGTTGATGTTTTAAAAATATATATTATAACAAATTTAACAAGTTATCACTCAATAACATATATATATATATATATTATATTTTTTAATATTAATTTAGTTTTATGATAACACTAAGAAATCTTGCCTAAATAGTCAATAATTAAATTGCAGTTTAAAATTAGACAAACGATCTACTAATATTGTTATTATCTTTTCAATAAATACAGGAATTAGTCCGGGAAGAAAACTTTACAGCTTGGAGAGCATAAAAAATGCGATTAAAGATGGTTTGGGTTACGCTCCATTCATACAATGCAACGTTGACCAGTCTCACAACCATCAAATTTACCAGGTTTACTTATGCGTTGACTCTACTGGAACCAACTTCATCAATTGCCCCGTTTTTCCCCATGCCAGATGCGGCAAGGAAATAGAGTTCCCTTCATTTTCCTCCGCATCACGCGACGAACTCTAAATGAATATTTATTTTTAGGATGCATGTATGTGTGACAAATTAATTAATGTACATGTTTTGAATAACTCCATAGTCTCATGGCATTGTTTGTAATAACTTTTTTTTTTCTTGTATGGTAATTTCTATGTATACTAGTTTTTCCAAACGTTAGTGGTTTTAAAAAAGGTGATAGAAACTGTATATATAAAAAAAAAGACTCTTGTTTAGATCGATTAATCATTAGATGCTGTCATTTTAAAATTAATTTAGAATTATTTGATGTTTATTTTTATTTATTGCAACGTGATCTTACAATTTTGAAAAACTTTTAAAGTGTGTCGTAGTGTATATATGATTTAATTTAACCCTAAAAGTTATTAAAACTATATTTTTTTATAATTAGTCTAACTGTTAATCGGTTTAACGGGAGACTTTTTCATTAAAAAAAACTCATAATTCGTTCAGTAAAGAAAATCAATCCTTCAAATTTCTAAAATAAAAAACCAAACATGGCCAATGACTGGGTTCACAACTGATAGATAATGATTCCCGTAATGATTCTGATTAATGATGAAGAGAATAAATAGAGTACAAAGGAAATTAGTCCAAATATAACTCTAGCCTAGTCAGCAAGAATAAAATCTTATCTAATCTTCTACTTGACTTATACTAAAATCTTATCTAATCGTCTACTTGACTTATTCTAAAATCTTATCTAATCTTCTACTTGACTTATTCTACCCCCCCCCCCCCCAAAGCGAAGTGTTGGATTCTCGCCGACACACAGCTGGGGAACATCGTTTCACTCACCAAAATAATCTGTAAACTCTCAAGATGAAATTAACACAGTAGTAAGCAGAGTTGATCCCACAAGGAACAGAGCAATAACTATAACTATAAATAATACTTACTAATATAGAGAACCTTGGTGTAGCCACCACGCCTTAATTTTCAATATTTTCCTACTACTAATTAATGATGTAACTAACTAATATAAAATATGAATTAATAATGAAAACTAACAAATATAAAAATCTAGAAAATGTATGAAGAAGATAATCGGCTCAGAATAACTTGCATTAGTTAACATCGACATAGGCGCAATGATGAATTAATCCTTATGTATCTATCAGTTATTGGAAAGTAGGTACGCTTAAGTTCATCATTTCTTTCTTACTTTATTGAAAATTAATCAATTATAATTAACTAACTGTTTCTCTTACCAAAATGTCCCCGGAAAGTATTCGTCGAACCAGATACACATTTCGATAGCATTAAGAATCAAAAGAACCTAATATAGCAATTACCAAAGTAAAAAGAAATAGTAACACACACTTAATTGTTCTCCATTTTGCTATTACCGTATTAGCTAGTTAGGTGTTTTTCACAAGAACTCGCTACTTACTAACCCGTTCCAACAATTACGTATTGACGGAATTAGATAGCACTATCCAATAATATTCAACTTGATCAGGCTTAAACATATCAAGCATAAAATTAAACCAAGAACAATCAAGAACACATAAGAATCAATTTTAAAACAATTAGGCCTCACGATTCATAAACTAATACTTGTTATTCCATGCCGACATATGAACTAACTACTCATAATAATTAAATAAAATAAATAAAAAACAAACCAGGAATGGAACATTGAAATCCAAGAATTCTTCACGATAACATCAAACCCAATGCAACCAAACTCCTGGTCTCGTACCAAAGTAACTAATAAAATATCAAACTAAACCTAAAACTGATATATTATGATATTATAACTAAACTAGTACGCAATATGTACGTATCTTTTCGCAATCTGAACGTCTCTATTTATACACTTGTGCTGCTGCGCACAAGGTAATAAACCAAACCAACTCTAATGCGGATTCTTCTTGCGAAAGAAAATAGGATAATCTACAAATATTACCCTATATGTTGGAGAAAGTGCAGATATAACTCTCAGTTATTTTTTAGTGCAAAAAACCCATAACTATTGAATGAAAGTGCAAATATAATCCTATGCCCATATTTTTGGCATTGACTGGCCATTGACTGTTAGGAAATGACCAAAATGCCCTTTCAGCCTAATACTAAAATTAAAAAGACATATTTGCCATTTGCTGCCAGCACAACCATTGTTCCACCACCAGCCAACCATCCACCTTCCACCCCCGCCACCACTGCCCAGTCGCCCCGCCACCACCTCTAGCCACCCCACTGTATAAACCAGCCTTTCCACATTCACCGGAGATAAATAACCGACGAATATTTCTAGTTTCCACAATCATTCATCATTCACTATTTATCTTCAATTTATGTGCAATACTTTATACTACTAGAAAGAAAATGGTTTGCCAGGAATTCTTCACTTTATTGATTTTGTCCTTTTGTTTCACATACTCTGACAAGTCGCAACCTTCCAATGCTTCCGCTCCAATGCCCAAAACTAGCAGTGTGACTCCGTCTCCAATGAAATCTACTACTCTTGTGGCTTCTCTGGCGAGCCCACTTCCGTCCGCCCCTGCAAAGCCTCCAGTTCCTCAGATATCTCCAAAATCCAGCCGTTCTGTCCGAAAGGCACCGCCACCTAAGCCCACCACCCGCTGCCTCACCCTTGTTGAAACCCAATCTCGATGGAAAAACCCAATCACCACCAGCCACCCCGTCGAAACCCAATCACCACAAGCCACTCCATCAAAACCCAATCATCTTCGCCACCTTAACCCACTGTCTCCCCCTCGTCGAAACCCTAGCCCCATCGAAACCCTATCACTACTAGCCATCCCGCACCCAATCCCTCCGTGAAGCCACTTCCAGCCGGAGAAAGGATGCAACCGATGGAGAAGGAAAAATCAAGGTTGAGGTATTCTTTATCAACAGTAGGTAGGAATTGAAGGAAGAAATGACTCGTCTACGGGTTACAAAACCAGAATAGGACTTTGAAAAAAGGATGCGGAGAAGAAAGAAAAGGGGAAAAGAAATGGAAGGAGATAGAAAATTATGGTGGGGGCATTAAAGACATTTCATATATTTTTTTGTTTTTGTTTTTGTTTTTCAGAGGGGTAAAATAGTCTTTTCATCATAATTAGGCCTCAAACTACCGGAAAGGTTACATTTGCACATAATCTAAATATGTAGGGTTATATTTGCACTTTCAATTAGCGCAAGGTTATACCTGCGGTTTCGTCAATTATACAGGGTTATATCTGCACTTTACTCAAGAAAATATAACAAACTTATTCTAACTCTAATTGACTAAATAAATAATTCCTAAAATTAGGAAATTCCAATTGGAAAGAGAGAATACAATTTTTATCAATATGAAATTTGAATATCTTCAAGTAAACTTCAGCTACAATATCTCTAACAAAATATTCTCCAAATCTAATTTGTGCTTGCAGCCGTAACTCTCTTGCGCACGTAGAATTGTACGAAATTTTGTCTTCTTTTCTTCTCCAATTCTCCTCATTTTCCATCAAATTCCACTTGAACTCATAATTTCAACAATTCTGTTTTCCCTTCTTTCCTTCATCTCTGAAATATGACTTATAAAATAAGAGCATTTCCCATTGGAGCACATCGCCTAATTAAAAACCTTAACCTGGAAAACCCAGTGGGAAAAAACCGTTGGTTAAGGGAAAAAAGAGTACAATGTATAGCTCCCTCTCAATTCTTCACAATCCATGAATTCCTGCACAAAAACACCTAAAGTGAAAATTATATCTCAATAAAATCACAATAATCCCAAAAAATATGAACACAATATAACACACATCAACAGCTTGGATCTAGAGAACTTGAACAGCGGATGAGAGAGCCTCTTGGTGAAGATGTCCACAATCTAAAGAGAGGTCAGAACATGAGCAACGCGCAACTTTCGAAAGGTCATCAACTCACGAACAAAATGGAGGTCGATATCAATATGCTTCGCCCTCTATGCGCCACATGATTCTGTGTAAAAAATAGCACTATTGTTGTCGTACAACAGCAATGGTGAACCAGAGAGCGGACCTTGAAGATCACGGAGCAAATGAGTGAGCCAAATAACCTGTGAAGCAAAGTTGGCAAGAGCACGGTACTCACACTCAGTGCTAGAGTGAAAAATGGTGGGTTGTTTCTTGCCACTCCACGAGACCAGATTCCCACTAAGGAAAATAACATAACCATAAGTAGACCGACCAGACACCAAACAGCGAGCCCAGCCAACATCAGAATGCCCCAGCACCTCAGGAGAACTAGCAGAAGAGAAACTAAGTCCAAAATGAAGGGTACCACAAACCTAAAGTAGAATCCGTGTGACTGCACTAAAATGGTCATCTATGGATCCTGAAGATACTGACTGACTGTGTTGACTGAAAATGACAATTTCGGATGAGTGGTGGTGAGATATTGAAGTGCCCCAAAAAGTGAATGATACAGAGTCAGATTCCTGAACGCAGGACTGGTCGAACTGTGCAGCTGAGAACCGGGCACAAATGGAGTAGAGATTGGTGCAACATTAGACATACCGCCCGAGTCAGAATATTCTGAGCGTACTTTTCTTGACCAAGAAGTAACCCTGAGGAAGTAGGTGAAACTTCTAGGCCAAAAAAGTAATTAAGAGCACCAAGATTCTTGATCGCAAACTCTTCGTGTGTCCAATCAATGAATTATCGAAGAAGAGTTGAGTTGCTTCTTGTAAGGATGATGTCGTCTACATACACAAGAAGATACAATAATGATATCCATCTCGAGAGAACAAATAAAGAAGTATCTGCTAAGCTACACTAATTACCATGCTGAGTCAAATAACTACTGAAGCACTGGAACCATGCCTGAGGAGCCTGCATAAGACCATAAATGGCCTTTCACAAGCGACAAACATAGTCCGGACACTTGATATCCAATGGGTTAATCCATGTAGACCGGAGCATCGAGAACGCCACTAAGAAAGGCATTCTTTACATCCAGCTGGTGAAGCGGCTAGGAGAACATGGTGGTAATGATGAGAACCGTCCGAATAGTTGAGGCTTTGACCACAGAATTGAAAGTGTGGTCAAAATCAAAATCAGTAATCTACGAGAAACCCTGCGCCACAAGTCTGGCTTTGTGGCAATCAATAGTGCCATTCGGTAGATACTTGAGCCTATAAACCCATTTACAACCAATAAAGTTAGCATCCAAAGGTAGATGCGCCAAGTCCTAAGTGTGCGGGCCACAAAGAGCAGTTATCTCGACATCCATGGTAGAAACCCAAGCTGGATCTGATGAGGTTGATTTTACCATATATTTTGGGTTGTTATTGAGTTGAATAGTTGACTAAATCCTTGGATATTTATGTTATTTGTAATGTTCTTGCAGTTTAAAGATTTAGAGGCTGAGTTGGCAAGTTGCTGCAGTTTATGGTCATTTGTGCATAGAGATGGAAGATGCGAAAAATATGGAGATGCTGGAATAATAATGGAGATATTTGGTGCTGAATTATGACAATTGCAAATGTAGTTGGAAAAGAATCAGGATTGATTTGAAGACTCCTAAATGTTAGGAGAGAATATTATGTTTATCTCTTTGAGTTCTAATTAGATAAGGAAAGATATATTTTATTCCTTATCTATCTTTTGGCTGTAGTAATATTTTGGAGACTATTTTATTTTATCATTCGTGCGCAAAGACTGTACGCAAAGAAGACAGAGACAGAAATATGTACGCACAGTCCATCTGCGCAGAACAGTATTTTACGATTTGGGTTTTCCAGTATTTTATTCAGACAATTTTCATCATTTATTTTTTTAATTGTTAATTTAATTATGTATTCTAGATAAATTCTTCCTTTCCAGTAACAATCAAGGAAGTACTGGCGTCGATTCTCGTGAGATCTAATTAGTTTTTTAATACTTTGATTGCATGCTAGCATCTATTATTCTTGATTATAATGTTTCTGATTGCTTTCATGTTATTGAGTAGTGGCCAATATTTGATAGCATGTTAGTTAATTTAATGCCAATTGAACCAATCATCCGTAATTGTGATTTCAGTTCAATCAGTGGTAGGGAACAACAATCTTAATTTAACAATCCGGCATCCGAGTTTGTTGGTTATGAATTGGGTTTTTCTCATTCTTAATGCTGCTAGCATATTAAATCTATAGAGTGTCTCTTCGGCTATATGTTAGTTAGAGAAATAATTGGTGAGACGTCCTCCTAATTATCGACAAGGTAAGGAGAGATTGGTTGCTTGCAACTATAACCAATTTATGTGCATGCATTTAAAGTCATCTTTGCATCAAAGATCGAGATAGAAAGGCAGTACGGAATTGATCAAAACCAGAATCTTCTCATTATAGTTGAATTGTTTTGCAATCTGTAACAATTTCTCATTATTGTTTTTACTCCATTTTAGTTTCTCTTATTCACTACCCTCGTCTAGTTCTTTTGGTTACAAATTTGCAGATTAAAGATTAATGAAAAATTCTCGCCAATCTCTTGGGAAACAAACCTGTTCGCAGCTATACTGGTCGGTATGCCCATACCAACCACATAATCCAAAACTAAAAATTCTTCTTAGAGCTTTACTTATTTTTGGTGTAAAACGACACACCAAAGTTTGGCGCCACTGTCGGGGATTGGTTTTAAGCAGTATTTTTTCTTTAATTCTTTAGTTTGTTTTCACTTTTTCTTGGTTTATGCCTCGTTCTTCTCGTATAGGAGAATTGATCTTCACTCTAGAGATTGAGAAACTTGCACGAAGTCTAACGAAGCAGACAAAAGCCTTGAAAGGACCTTCCACGCCTGAGTCAACTGCCACCGAAACCCATTTCAACATGGCTGACGAATAAAGACATGAGGAGGAACCACCATCCCAGCGTATAAGAGACATGGGATGTTACAGACACAATATTCCTTTGTGCATTGTCTTTCCCAACATCAACCGCAACTCCGAAAATTAAACCATGTTTCATACAATACCTAAATTTGGTGATATACCAGGTGAGAGTGCTCATAACCATCGGATGAATGTGACCTCGTATGTTTAACTCTTCGACCACAAGGTTTTACGAAGGATCATATTAAACTACTCACCTTTACACACACATTGTAGGGAAAATCCCGTGAATGGCTTTTTGAACTCCCACCCGGTTCAATTCGAAGTTGGGAAGATTTGGAGGAGACATTTTTACAAAAGTTTTTTCCTGAGTCTAGAGCAGCTAATTTGATATCTACAATAAGTGGTATTAGACAAAAGAAGGGAGAGAGTCTTGCGAGTTATTGGGATAGATTTAATCAATTGTGCCGCAAGTTTCCTAACCATGGTTTTACTGAGTATCAGCTCATCACTAATTACTTTTATGGTGGTATGTGTTCTATTGACAGAAAGATTTTTGATGCAGCTTGTGGAGGAAATGTGCTGAACAAAACCATGGCAGAAGCAAAAGAGATTATCCTTGATATGGTCACTCATGAATATGATGAAGATGATAATAGGTCTAGACCAGTCAAGGCAGCCGGTACCTCATATTTGGATGAGAAGCTAGATGCCCTCACTTCAATTGTAAAAGACCTAGCCATGAAGAGTGCCAGAGGAGTGAAATGCAAAATTTGCTCACACATGGGACACTACACTGATGCTTGCCCTACTCTTCAAGATCCTCAGACCGAACACACTTTCTTTGGATTTGAAGATATCCCACAAAGGCCAAGACAGGACGACCCATTTTTGGATACATACAATCCGGGATGGAGGAATCATCCAAATTTCAGATGGAATCAGAAGGCCCCGGAAATGTATGCTCCAAATCAAGCACAAGTTGGTCGTGATGCAAATCTTGCACTGGATGATTAGAGAGTCACTATGAATGATGTCCTTAAGACTATGGCCCAAAGCAGCGAAGTGGTGCAGAATTTAGCCAAAAACACGAATGCTTTTCAGCAAGAGACAAGGGCTGCTTTAGGGAATATCGAGCAACAAGTGACTCAACTGGCTGCAGAGGTAAACAAGTTGAAGTTCAACACTGGAAGGTTTTCCTCCCAGACTGAACCGAATCCCAGAGAGAATGTAAGTGTAGTTACCTTAAGAAGTGTGAAAGAGTTTGTCAATCCTGAGCCTAAGGGAGTTGACATGGAGAAAAGCCAGCATGAAGAAGCTAAGGAGAGTAAAAATGAGTCCTCAAAGGTAAACACTGAACCCATGATATCTATTTCTAACTCAAAAGTGTCTCCACCCTTCCCATCCAGATTAGCTCGTAACAAGAAGGAAGATGATGAGAAGGAGATTTTCGAGAAGGTAGAAATAAATTTGCCCTTGATTGAAGCTGTTAAGTAGGTTCCCAGGTACACAAAATTTCTTAAATAACTTTATTCAAAGAAGATGAAGTATGGAAAATATGCAAAAATTAGGGTGGGGGAAAATGTTTCTGCTGTTATTCAACGTAAGTTGCCACAAAAATGTAAGAACCCGGAAATGTTTTCTATTCCATGCATAATTGGCACAAAAACTGTTGAAAAAAGCCATGTTAGATCTAGATGCATCAATTAATGCCATGCCTCTATCTGTGTATAATGACTTGCAATTAGGACGATTGAAGGAAACTTGTGTGATAATCCAATTGGCTGATAGGTCTAATGCATATCCTGAGGGAATGATAGAGGATGTACTCGTGAGAGTAAATGATATGATATTTCCAGTGGATTTCTATATTGTTGATATGGATGATTCATTCTCTGCTAATAAGTCCCCAGTTCTTCTAGGAAGACCATTCGTGAAGACAGCGAAAACCAAGATTGATGTTGATAAGGGAACACTTAGTCTTGAGTTTGATGGAGATGTAGTTTCTTTCAATATTTTTGATGCCATGAGACATGTGGATAATCCTGAATCTATGTTTACCTTTGATGTGATTGACTCGTTGGTTGATGATTTTATAGAAAGGTACTCCAGGGATGACAAGTTGGAACAGGTACTCTTCAATGGATGGGTCGAAAAGGATATGATGGATGGCTTGGATGAAACTTTTTGTGAAATCATCATGCATCTTTACTCTACCAAATAAATTAGCTCCCTGCCACTTTCGATCGGTATGCCCATACTGCCCAAATTCCACTCAGAAACTCCAGAAATTAGCTCCCAGCCACTTTTGGTCGATATGCCCATACCGCCCAAATACCACTCAGAAACTCCAGAAATTAGCTCCCAGCCACTTTTGGTCAGTATGCTCATACCATCCAGATCAGAAGTGCAACATGTCTCTCAGTCGACATCAGTCAGGATGGTGATCACGCCTATCCCTGAATGCAGTTTTCCTCCAATTGAGAAAGAACCAAAGGTGGAGTAGAAGAAATTAGCTGATCCTCTCAAATATGCTTTCTTAGGGGAGAATCAGACCATACATGTCATGTATCCCGAGGGAATGGAGCTCTCCAAGGTCGAGGGAATGGCACTTGCATTGCCTTCATATGGCTGATCTGAGCAAGCCAACTGAGTCTAGCCTAAGATGTTAAATAAGGGCGCTGCTTGGGAGGCAACCCAAGATTTTTATTTTCATTCTCTTCATTATTTCTCTTCAAAAAAGAAAATAATAATAATAATTTATTCATCCATCCGACTTTGATTTTACAGGGTTCCAAGAAGATCTCCAAAAGATGAAGGATGATTTTGAAAGTAAACCAAATATGAACAAAGCCATTCTACTTTCAGCCCAAAGTTGTCATGATGTCCAATGCAAACCGAGATTCACCGGTTGACCCCAAGGCTAATTAGCCGCCCAGGGAGCATTTTCCTTTTTTTTCCCTTCTTTTTCATTTTTAGTTGAATTTTAATACATTTGTAGAGTAAGTGCATGACATCATATTTTCTACATCATTTGCATATGTTACCTCTCTCTTACACAATGAGGACATTGTGTCGTCTAAGTGTGGAGTGGAGATGTAACATCATTAGTTTGTTTTTCATAACAATTTTTTTTTTGAAAAACCAAAAAAAAACAAAGTTCAGAAAATTATGAGAAAAATACAAAAAGATTTTCAGTTTTTTTCCCATCATTTGAGTCAAAAAATAGCAACCTTGAATTGAGAATTTGAATGGTTAGAGTTGAAATTTGGTCTCTGGTAAGATTGAATGTTGTTTCCCTTTGTGAAAGAAATCATGGATTCCTTATATGCCATATGAATTGATATATTCTGAATTTAAACTCCATGGACAAAATATTTCCTTCTCAAATTTCTTCGGAAACTTCCATAAATCTCAATCATTCCTTCTTTGATGTTTCAACACAACAATTCCATATTTGCATAATTTCCACAAATTGCCAACTAGATAAATCTAGACTTTACAATCTCCCCCTCTGGCATTTTGTGGACCAATAACCTTTTGGCATTTCATGACAAGAGATTATGCAAATAAAGACATCAACCTTGAAAACCACTCTGGATGTTGGAACATAGAAACATAACATCTCCCCTTAAATTCCAGATTCCCTCAACATCCAGGAATAATGATCATGTTGGAACATCAATCCAACGAAGCCAATAAAGTCATCCAAGAAGTCCAAAACATCTCCCCCTTGGAACCATAAACATGTCAAACGCAATAGACACAGAAAACTAAAATATTCAATAAATGCAGTTCCGCCTAGAGCAAATATCTGGCCTATGTTGGAACATAGCCACAACAGAACCTTTAAACCTCTTCAGGAGCAACTATTTGTGCCTCATATAATCTGTCATTTTCTGCCTCCAAAGCTACAATCTAATTGGCTAGAGCTCTAAACTTCACATTAATGGCCAAACACTTGGCCTTTTTCTCATCAACATTTGAAGTTGTAGCCTTAGAATTCTAGGGCAGATCATGCACCTGTCTTAGATCAAATGTACTTTTGTCTGGTTGTTTCTCGGTAAGAGTTGTAGTACTTCAAGAGAGAATCCAACATTTTACAATAACCTGGAATAGATAGAAATACCTGGTAGTCAAGCTAGATGCAGTACCGTTCCCTTGAGTGGCCACTGAGACTGAAATCCTCCAGTAATTTCTTGCTTCTTATGTAAACTCTGTTGTACCACTCAAAATATGGATCAATGTTGCCTCCAATACAATTCTTCTACAATCTCTCAGTTGTACTCCTTGTAGATTAAGGCAGCAGTCTTGAGACCCAAATAGTCCAGGTAGTCTGTAAATCCACACTTCTCATATACACCCAGATCAGTTGTCCTTTCGGCTAAAATTCACCCCTGACACATAGTAGCATATCTCTCATGGCTGTCCGCATCAAAGAATAAAGAATTGAGTGCATCTTTGACTGGGGGATCTGCTCTTGAACGATGTCCTCCTTCTGATTTAATCTTCCTCTTGGCAACTGTGCTTCTTCTTTCACTGATTCTACTGTCTGATCAGTAGTGCCTTCAATAATCTGCTCACCTTGTTTTGAAACATCAGTCACCGATGTTGAACATAGTAGCTCTCAGCTTCACCCGACATCACATGCTCAACTTCCTTCACTCCATTAGTACTTTCTCCCCCTATCTCCATGTCTGGTGTTGGAACATAGACTTGATCACCACCCAGATCATGATCTTCTCCAGCCACATTTACCGATGCTTGAGCATCTAAATCTCTAATCACACCAGGCTCATTTATTTCCATGTCCACACCTTCTCTACCTGTCTCCATACTTTGTGTTGGAACATGACTAGCATCACTGCCTTCCAAACTCCTCATCATCCTAAACCAGAATACTGTGAAGAACCATCTCTCTGATCTATGCATCTCATCAATCACCATAATGTCTTCAACACCAACTTTCAAAATGTCCAACTACGCCTCCATTTTTTTCTTTTTCTCTCTTTTCAATTTTTTTTGTATTTTTCTAATATATGTACAAAAAAAATCACACAAAACTTGAGAAAATAATAAATACCTAAAATCCGAAAAACACATAAGTGTTGTCTGAGGAGCTCAAAAGTTGCAGAGTCCAACCAGTTTAATGAAGGCTTAAAAGTTTCCGATGTAGGAACATAGTCAACTACAACTTCTTTCCTCTCAACCAGTTCTTGAATAAAATGAAGACATATATCAATGAACTTTGTCTAAGAATGTTGTATTGTATTCTTCGAGATGTCATTAGCACTTTTGTTGCCATATAACATCGTTAGAAGCCCTTCTTTACTTCCATAATCACTCAACATTTGCTTCATCAATAATACTTGTGCACAACGAATTCCACCAATAAAGAAACATCCACCTGCGGTGCTTTTACGATCATCTACATTACTGTCCCAATCAGAACTGTACCTAACCAGATGAGAGTCTTGATTGTTAGAATACCAAATTCCATACTCAGAAGTCACACTAACATATCGAATTATCCCTTTGACTGCATTCAAGCGAGACTCCTTAAGATCATCTTGAAATCTTACAAATACTCCCACCATACTCATATTCAATTTAGCTTGCATCAAAGTCACAAAATCTTGTAACAAGGATGGTGAAGTAGACCCAAAGACCATATCATCAACATAGATTTGAGAAATCAATATATTTGATGATTCTCGAAAAATAAGCAAGGTGTGATCTACTTCCCCTCGATGATAACCTTTTGGAATAGGAAAGGCAGTGAGTCGCGCATACCACACCCTTGGTTCTTATTTTGATCCATACAAAGCCATCTTAAGTCGATGATATACTTACTCATTAACCACACCAAGTAGGAGAGCACTCTTAACAATTATATGGTACAATGAAGAATTCATAGTGCAAGCAAGGAGAATGAGAATATAATCTAACCAGGTAACTGGTGCGAATGTCTCATCAAAATCAACTCCTTCATTCTGAGTGTAGTCTTGAGCAACTAACCTTGCTTTATTATCATTGATTTTGAATTTCTCAAGTCGTTCTTGCATTGCCGCAATCCAATACTCATCAAGTAGAGCATCTTTGTAATTCTTGGGTTCAATGAGGGAGAGAAAACATTGTAGACCAATAAGTTCCCTATAATTAATCCAAGGGATCGATTGAGTCCTTCTATTGCTTGATTTAGCCTGCACTGATGTTGGAACATGGGAGAGTTTTGGAGAGGACGATGTTCCAACATTTCTGAAGTTATAAGAGCCATCAGCTTCATCTTTAAGATTTTCCTCAGCTGATGCTCTAACATCATTACGTCCCTGATCTGAGAAATCAACTGATATTGGAACGTGGTCAGCCGTATGATTTACTTCATCATATTTGAAACTCAAGCAGTTCACTTCTTATTCCAGTAAGTAACATTTGTCTGATGATCGAATACCAGTAAACACTTTGTTGTTTCTATGTTTCACTATGTATTTTTCCTTATGGAATTCCACGGTCATATTATCATCAAATAGTTGGCTGATTCTTAGGAGATTAGCCTTTAAATCTTCCACCAATAAAACACCAGTGAATACGGGGAATCCTTCAATATGCAGTTCACCTTTTCCAATCACTCGACTCTTCGTTCCATCGCCAAACGTAAAAAAACCACCATCTTGTCTGCCACCTGAGCTCATTTAAAGCATGTGCAGTGGTGGTCTCTTAAATTTAAGAAACTGCTCTAAAGACCGAAAATGCCCACAATGGTTGTGATCACCGGCCTCGCCTGATTCTAATGTCAGGCGCAAAAGTTGTGATCAAAACCATATCGACACATTGCGATGATCCATCTCTATTTCAATGTTCACCGCCATTCGCCCAACATCAATAGTCCTTGAAAAAGAAACAAGGTTTTCTATCTTGCATGTGCTCACACGGGGTTATAAGCCAGCTAATAGGTTGGAAAAAAAGGCTCTAACCATACTGGATACAACTGATTTCATATTCTCTAAAGCTTGAATCTCAACCTAAAAGGACTATATATTCTGGAACAAATGGGAACACCATCTATTAGGCCGGGGTGTAATTTTTAAGATGAAATGGATGCTCATTATGGTTTCTTTATTTTGCATCCTTCAGTTCATGATCTAGGACACCTCTAAGTGATCTCAAGATACAATCACAAAGAATAGGATGAAAATGAAGAAAGTCTGCTCTCTGCATCAGCTCTTAGACACATTCCCTTCTTTATCATTAGCAGAACACAACCTTTTTGAAATATTCTTCTCTAAACAGAGTTTCCAACTTAGATGGTTTCATATATCTTCCTACCCGCCCATGTTCTGGATAGATTCGGGTTGCAGGGGAGAAAACATTAAAGATCTATGCAGAAACTCTCTTTTGGTAAAATTAGCAAATCGAAAATATGTTTGGTCACTAGTCTTTGCAAGAAAATAGGTTTTGAAGAATGGACTGGTGTAAAAAAATTTTTTTTAAAGAAGGAATTCAGAAAACAATTTAGTTTTGAAAGAGAACTGTGGGAGTGATAGTTCACTGTCTTTGAAACGAAATTCGCCAAACCTGGTGTACAAGGTTTCAACAAGGCGTTCATTCCCCAAGGTACCGTAGGAGCTCCATTCACTTGTGCACTCAAGTGACGGAGATGGAACTCATTCTCAGAATGCTCAGAAGGAAGTTTCAGAAAGTAGTAGAAGAACAACGCTGAGAAGTGAGTTATGTGTTCTGAACTGCTTATGAACTCGCCTTTTATAGGAATACATATGAAGAGAACATGGAGCAATTCAGAAGTCAATTTTTGACCAACTAAAAGATAGGAACGGTCATGGACTGAGTAAATTTTGGATACACGTTAAAATCAACTTGACTAAAGGGCTAAAAGGCTTTTTACCAAATCAGAGAGAAAGTTTTCAGACTTTTTTTAACCACGTCTGAAATATAGGAAGAAAAAATAGGATTTTAGTTTAAAAATTTTGAATATCTGAGAAGTCTAATAAATTCTAGGCTCTCAAGCTAATCCAGACCAAAAAGATTAATATGGGCTTAAGACCCGTCTGTCCGTCCGTCCGCCCCGTCATGGGCAGAGTGCTGTCAGTTGGCGGCAGTGGCATGCACGAGAGGTCTCTATTTCTCTTGCTCACTCACGGTAGTAGTGAAGCATTTCCATATTTAAACCACACACATCCCTTGAAAAATGTTCCATGTGGGACTAAGAGTAAAGACAAAGTTTTTCTTTTTTCCTTCAAAATTGATTTTGGGCTGATTGGCCCATTTTCATTACTAATAATCCCCTACTAATGCAAAAGGACAAAAAGGTAATTTTTCTGAGAATGTGAAAGGTCAACACTTAAGCATCAATATCTTGCGATTGAACTATTGCGTAGTGAATTAGGATGATCGACTTGTTTTTGGAGTGAACGTATCAGGAACTCCTAAATGGGTTAATCATTCCAAGAACACGTGTCTTACTTAAATAGAACAAGTTTTGCGATAATCATCAACTTATAGTGGCCACTGTTTCCTTGGAAAAACTCATGAGTATTCTAGAAAGACAACCCTTAAAAGTCTTTCATAAAAGGAAGGTCAATCCTTTACACTCACGCAGGTCCTTCCATCCAGTGTTATTAAACCACCCAATCAAGGCTATGAAATGATGAAGAACGAGTCATCAATCATCCTCACATAATTTTTGGTGAATCCCACAATTTCACAAAGCAGAACTATCTTGGATTCATTAAGAGCTTTAAGCTCATCCTCACAACGTATATATATCATAGGAATGGGTAGGTTTGTACATTTGTATGTCTTTTCTTGGTTTCGTTTGACTACAAGTCGTTTGAGAAACAACAAGAGTATCCACCAATAATTCCTCACCTAGCAGGGTTTTAACCCCATTCCCCTCAATGAATCTTGGACTATCTTTCTAGTTAGTCCTTTAGTAAATGGATGGGCTAAATTTCTTTCTAGTCTTACAAATTGTAAAGCCAGTACTGCAGTCTCTATCATATTTCTCACACATTCATGTCTAATGTGTATATGTCTTTTCTTACCATTGTAAGATTCATTTTGGGCAACACCTAAGTTTGCCTGAGAGTAACATAATAGTGATATAGGTGGAGTGGGTTTTTCCCACAAAGGAATATCTGCCAGTAATGACCTAAGCCACTCAGCTTCTTCTCCTGCCAAGTCTAGAGCTATAAACTCAGACTCTATAGTAGACCGAGCTATACAAGTACGTTTTGAAGACTTCCATGAGATAGCAACTCCTCCTAAGGTAAAAACATAACCACTAGTGGAACTTACTTCATTATTATCAGTTACCTAGTTCACATCACGATACCCTTCCAAAACAGTGGGATATCCTACAAAATGTCATCCTAAGTCCATTGTACCTCTTTGATATTTTAGTAAACGTCTAAGGGCAACCCAATGTTCTCCATTAGGATTTTGGATGTACCTACTTAGTGTACTCACAACATAGGCAATATGAGGTCGACTGTAGTTCATTAAAAAAACATTAAACTACCAATAATTTTTGCATACTCCCTTTGAGACACACTTCTTCCTTCATTTTTCTTTAAGTGAATAGTGGAATCATGGAGAGTTCTTACTGGCACTACATCAAAGTTATTAAAATTTCTCAACACCTTTTCAACATAGTGAGACTGGGATAGAAAGAAACCATTATCCTTTTTAGTAACTTTTACCCCTAAAACGACATCAATTTCCCTTAGATCCTTCATTTGAAATTTAGAGGATAAGAATCTTTTGGTTTCATTAATAGCATCAATGTGTGTTCCAAATAATAATATGTCATCTACATAGAGACTATTAATCACACATTCAGAATCAAATAATTTAAGTGCAGACATGCATCAGATCCATTCACAATAAAACCAAAACTTAGAATAGTTTTATGAAATTTTTCATACCATTGTTTTGGTGTTTGTGTCAAACCATACAATGGCTTCTTAAGTTTACACACAGCCCATTATTGTGTACCTAGGGGGTTGTATCATACATATTTCTTCTTTTAGATCACCATTCAAGAAAGCAGCTTTAACATCCATTTGATGTACTAACATTTTATGTATAGAGGCCAAGGCAAACAATGCACGAATTGTGGCTATTTTTGTTTCAAGTGAGTAAGTATAAAAGAATTCTACACCAAACTTTTGATTAAAGCCTTTATCACAAGTTTTGCCTTAAATCTTTCTACTGAACCACCAATTCTTAGTTTTCTTTTAAATATCCACTCCAACCTAATGCTTTTGATCCCTTATGCAAATCTACCAAGTATCATGTGTTATCAATCATTATTGACTCAAGTTCACTATTAATCGCTTCTTTCCAAAAGCTAGCATCTATAGATTTCATAGCCTCTTCATAAGTTTTAGGATTTTGTTCAAGTAGGTAAAGAAATATTACTAAATCATTCAATTCATCTATATCTTCGAGTTCATTAACAAAAGCAGTCACAAAATTAGGTCCAAAATCAGTTTCTTTTCTACGTCTCTTACTTCTTCGAATTTCATTATTACCATGTTCTGGTATATGCACAGAAGTAGAACTAGTAGAAACATATATCACATTGGAAGATACATCATTCATATTCTTTAAAGGAAATATGCATTCAAAAAATTTAGCATCTCTATATTCGCACATTGATTTATCATGCAATCACATAAGTCTATATGCGGTACTATGTTCAGTATATTAGGCAAAACTACTTTTGTCAAATGCCCCCACACTTTTAAGTATTTCAAGCTAGGGGTAATTCTTCAAGGGAGTTTGTACTGCATTCTCCTCCCATATCTGACCTAAGTCGTTTTATTTTCCAACCTAGTTGGTTTTTTACCTCAGCATTGTAGATTAGGAACTTTTGTTCTACTTCATCTTTAGTTCTTAAAAGGTAAATTTTGGTGTACCTTGAATAATCATCTACAAAGGCTATGTAGTACCATTTTCCACCTTTACTTTCAAAGTTTCTACAATCAGCTAAGTCTGTGTGAACTAGCTCTAAAAGTTCAGTTACTCATTGAGTTACTTGTTTAAATGGGTTCTTAGCGATTTTAGCTTCTACACAAGTTTGACATTTTTCCAATTGAAGTTTTGGTAGGTTAGGTAGCAAGTGCATGTGTTGCATTCATTTACGTGAATTTTTACTAACATGCCCCAAACATGCATGCCAAATATCAAAAGATTCAACAACAAAAGAAGAAGTAGATGCTTCATTGATAACAGTGGTGTTCACAACAAATACCCCCACCCCTAGAAATGTATCCCTTTCCCCCAAATTGTCCATTTTGAGTGATAACTAGTTTGTCAGTTTCAAACACCAGCTTGAGACCGACCTTGTTAAGAAAATCAGCAGATATCAAGTTTCTACACAGAGAAGGAACATAGAGAACATTTGAAAGAGATAAATTCTTTCTGGAGACCAGTTTGAGAAAAACCTTCCCTTTACCGAGAACTGGGGAACCGCATTCACCAGTAGCGACCTCCTCAAAAGTTGCGAACATGTCCATATTTGCGCAGGAGTGTTTGGAGGCTCCAGTGTTAATGATCCAGTCCGTCTTATTTTTGACTAGGTTAATTTTAGAGACTACAACAGCAATGGTCTCCACTTGTTCATCTTCGGCGAGATTGGCTTGAGGTTTGTTGTTGTTCTGGTTGGGTTTGTTACTGGCGTCCTTGCGCTGGTAGCATTGGTAGGCTCAATGACCGGTTCTGCCACAGACATATCAGAATGCTTTAGACTCCTTCATAGTTGGCCCAGTTTTCTTGAAGGTGCCAACCTTTTTGACCGGGTTGGTTCATTTCTTAAAGGTACCAGATGACTTAAACCTGTCAATGTTTCCAGATTCTAGAAAGTTAGCTTTAACCGAAGTGGAAAAGGAAGAGAGTTCCTTATCTTTGAGGTGATTGGCTTCCTCAATTTTCATGTGGCTGATTAGTTCCTCTAGGGCCATATCATGTTTCTTGTGCTTGAGGTGGTTACAATAGTCAGACCAAGACTCTGGCGGCTTCTCGATGAGTACGTTGGACTGAAGAATGTCATGCATGGTCATGCCTTCTATGATTACTTTGGCAGTCATATTTTCATACTCATGGACCTGATCTATAATGGCTTTGCTATCCACCATTTGGAACTTGAGCCAGTTTCCAACCACATTTTTCTTTCTCCCTTGCATCATCTATGCCATATTTCTTCAACAATGTTTCCCATATTGACTTAGCAGATTTGTTGGTGATGAACAAGTCAAATATAGAATTGGTCATGTCATTGAGAAGATGGCCCCTAGCAGTTTTATCTTTCTCGTACTTGAGAATGGAGTCGGATGTTACCTTTAAAGGAACTTCAAAGGTTTTTTTTGTATAGTTTGATTGGTTGTGGTAGAGATTTTGGGAGGATCGGTAAAAAAGACGTAATCAACTTTCAATTGTTCAAGAAAAAATCAAGGCCATTTAAGACCAGTGTTTGTAGTTAACACCATCTAAAGGAGGTATCTTTGAAAGCTCATTGAAACATCTCATTTGACCAAACATTATTTGCGAACAGGAAGTAAAAATTTCGTTTCAAAATTGTTGGTAAAATTAGCAAACCAAAAATATGTTTGGTTACCGATTTTTGCAAGAAAACAGATTTTGAAGAACGGGTTGGTGTAAAAGATGTTTTGTTTAAAGAAGGAATTGAGAAAATAAGTTTGTTTTGAAAAGAGAACTGTGGACGTTATAGTTCACTGCCTTTGAAATGAAATTCGCCAAACCTGGTGTGCAAGGTTTCAATAAGGCGTTCGTTCCCCAAGGTACCACACGAGCTCCATTTACTTGTGCACTCAAGTGACGGAGATGGAACTCGTGCTCAGAATGCTCAGAAGAAAGTTTCATAAAGTAGTAGAAGAAGAAGGGTGAGAAGTGAGTTGTGTGTTCTGGACTGCTTTGAACTCGCCTTTTATAGGCATACAAATCAACAATCGCAGCTCCAATTGAGGAGAACGTGGAGTGGTTCAAAGAATGTGGAGCAGTTCATAAGTCAGTTTTTGACTAACTAAAACATAGGAACGGTCATGGACCGAGTAAATTTTGGATACACGTTAAAACCAACTTGACTGAAGGGTTAAAAGACTTTTTACCATTCCAAAAGAAAGTTTTCAAACTTGTTTTAACCACGTCTGAAATATAGGAAGAAAAAATAGTGTTTTAGTTTAAAACGTTTGATTATTGAGAATCCTCATAAATGCTAGGATCTCAAACTAATCCGGACAAAAAAAAATTAATATGGGTTCAAGACCCATCTGCCTCACCTCAGGTGGTTGGTAGTGGTTGCGTGCACCATGGGTTCCTAATTCTCTTGCTCACTCAAGGTAGTAGTGAAGTATTTTCATATTTAAACCACACACATCCCTTATAAATTTTCCTTGTGAGACTAAGAGTAAAGACAAATTTTCTTTTTTCCTTCAAAATTAATTTGGGCCTCAGTTCCATTACTTACACTCTCAAACCTTGGCATAATTCTTACTCACTCATCAACATAATCAGCGACTTGTTTTGCGGCTTGATCTCATACATCTCCCGCCGCTTGTTTTGCGCTCAAATGTCCCCAATGTATATTTCATTATGTGAGTATGTTTGAGTAGTTTAAACTACTTATGTTCTCAATATACAAATCTCTTATTCCATCCTTGTATCATCCTTATAAACCATTTGTATAATCTCATCAGTTTTAGTGTGGTTTAGGGAGCCAATGGAATAAAATCACCCCAACCCTCTCGGGTGATTTTAACTTTTAAAAAGAAGTTTAACCAAAATTTTATAATATTCCAAGGACTACATTGGAATTACATTAAAGAAACAAATTGAGTTGGTTAAAATAGTGAACTGATACCATGTATTTACTGTATTATGTCCTGTATTTGTATATTCTTAATGGCAAAATCTTGAAAAACACCATTTTTTATAGGCATATTGAAAAACGTGGTTGAAATAGAAATTATACAAAAGTTAAAAGTTTTAGTTGCAATATTAAAATTTTATTATGCAATGTGCAGGAGTTATAAGTTAACCTGAGCAAGTCCAATATCCCGAATCTACAAGTTCAAGTATTGTATCTTCGCCGGTTGGTACAATGTACTAGTTGCACTTGAAATTCAAGTGTATTTTTAATAAGTTGGCCGCTATGGGAGCTTCTTCGTTGACGATATGTTTTTGTGGTTCTTGACTATTCTTGGTCCTAAATGCCCTTTTGATGAATCGATATCCACGTGGTTTCTGAAGATGAATACCACGAATAATTTTTTTGAGAAATATTGCATGTTTTGGTAATCATGGCACTAAGGGCTCTACTGCACAATCAACTGCAACTTTTTATGCCATATGTTGTAATGGAGATAGCCATGCGTGTACTCCTTGTGCGCACCGAACACAGTCGAGGGCCATGTGCTCGGCTATGGGAATGCTGTAATTTACCTCTCCGGTGAGGTCTATGGTGTCGGGTGGCCGGGGCGACTGAGGGCGAACTGATTAATCGCCTTTTGGAGATAGCCATGCGTGAGATCCTACAGTGGCCCATCTGGCACATGCACTGCTTGAAATGGATGTTCTGGTGGCCAACACAGCACTTGTGCTAAGCGGAGACGTGGTCGTGAAGCTGATCTTGGGTGCCAACAATAAAACAAACTTAGTCACATTGCTTCCTCGTGTTTCCATTTGGTTCCTCGCCCATTGGAATCCACTTGCAAAATCTTTTCAACCCTCTCTTTAGATAAAGCCCACTGCTAGTGCCTCAAATTGGTATATATTGACATGAGAGCCACCAATCACATGGCATCTTCATCATCTGGCCTATAGAGTGTCACCCCTTACACAGGTTAATTTCGCATATTTATTGGTAATGGTGCATTAATTCCTATTTCATATCATGGGGAATGTCATGTTACTTTGGCTTAACAATTAACATATGTGTGTAATATTACTAAAAAAAAATTCTATTAACTTGGGATCTTCTTGTTCTGATTGATTTTGATAATCAATTATTTTTTATTCTATTCACAAGGTTCCAAGGTGGTCGAGGGCAGAGATCACAGTGAGAATGGTCTATATGTGCTTGATCAAGGTGAAGTAACACCAGTCTCTTTATTTATTCAAAATAACAATGGTCGAGTCTCATTTGAGTTGTGGCATGATCGATATAGTGTTATTTCCATTTAGAAAATTTTGGGGTGTTATCAGTTTCTTCATTGTCGCCTAAATCTCATACACGTGCCCCTTGTCTTATGGAAAAAGGTTAGAGATAGTCTTTTATTTTTTCTTAATTGAGACCGTCATTGACAGAAGTGTTCGAACCCTTTATATTAATATGAATGACTTGAAAGTCTTAACAGCTTAATACAGAAAAATCTCAATTACAAAGGAGTAGCAAACGTGAAATTCTAAATAAAAGGTGAATTGTATAATGGAGTAGTCCTCTTCTACTATAATTGTAGCAAATTCGATTTAAATCCGCCTTAGAATACCAATTCAAACCAGTGTCCCAATTCAAAATAGTCACAACTCTAAACTTTCTTTGCACGTGCTTGATTTAATTCATTGTGATTTGTGGGATTACTTTGTTTGGAAATGGATTTGCTCACTATGCTCTTTTTGTCATTTATTACTCACTTTTTTTTACAATATTAATTGTATTTTCACATTAGAATACAACTTATCATGTATTTAAATTTTGCATGCAAATTATATATGAAAATTATAAAATATTTATTGTTTGGAAAGGGATTTTCTTACTATGCTCTTTTTGCCAACTACAAAGATTTGTGTGGGACGGTCGCCTAATCTTATGGTAAGATGAGGGTTTAAATACAATTGTTTAAAGATGAGAGATTACATAGGGTACTTTCTATAATTTTTAAAATTTTATCAAATCTTTTGTTTCACCACAAGTTATGGTGAGACGGTCTCATACGAATCTTTCTATTTGCTAATTATTACTCTCTTTTTTATATAATATTTATTATATTTTCACATTAGAATACAAATTATCGTGTATTTAAGTTTTGCGTGCAAATTTATATGCAAATTATAAAATATTTATTGTTTGGAAATTGATTTGCTTACTATGGTCTTTTTGCCGATTACAAAGATTTGGATGAGACGATCTCACCTAATCTTATTGTAAGACGAGGGTTTAAATACAATTGTTTAAAAATGAGAAAGTATTTTCTGTGATTTTTAAAATTTTATCAAATCGTTTGTATCACCACAAGTTATGGTGAGACGATTTCATACTAGTCTTTCTCTTTGCCGATTATTATTCTTTTTTTTTACAATATTTATTTTATTTTCACAATAGAATACAACTTATCATGTATTTAAATTTTGCGTACAAAATTTATATGTAAATTATGAATTTTACACGCAAACTAGACGCTTACGTGATGCAAATTATAAATTTTGCTCAAGACTTTGATTCCTTCTACTTTGTTGAACAAGTAAGTAGGTAGTTATTTTCATACATGTCCTAAATTGGTTTATACTTTCTTGAGTTTCTTCGTCTTTGCTATCACAAAGATTTTTAAACACAAGAGGTTGAGTTTCCCTCGAGTCCGGATTTTTTTTTAACATTAGTTAGTTACATAGCATAAAGAAATTTTCTATGCGAAACATTTCGTATGTTCTTTAATTTGTTGATTGTGGAATAGTTTTAAATCATACGTGTCTCGATAAGTAAGGATTTAAAATGTGGATACATATAAAGTGTAAAATCATTTTTATGTAAAATGAAAGTTATCATTTCTTTAAAAAAAAATTATAGTAAAGTTTTGAAAAATACCGTCTTTCAATAGACTTATGGAAAGATATGGTTTAAATAGAATAATAAAAGAGTCTGTCTCCTGCGAGACCGTCTCATGGTGAGACCAGAGACTAAACTACAAGTAAGGGAAATGTATAAAATCATGTTTCAAAGTTGGGGGTTAAAATAGAAATAGTTTTTATTTGGGGTATTATTTTAAAGTTGCGCATAACTTGAAGGACCAAGATGCAATTTTGCAGAAAACCCTCCTTCTCCAGTGATATTTCGCCACCTCTGCACCAAAACTCCAACTGGCGTCATCTCTGGCAAATTAGGGCGGATTTGCAGGTACAAGGTGAGTGGAAAAAATTATTTGTCAAAGAAGCAAAAACTTTTGTCGTCAGCAAAAATTATCCGTCAAAGATGCTGATTTTGTCGTCAGCTTGAGTTTCAATTTGCAGTGATTGAAGCTGCGAGAGGCATCGTTAGGTGGATTCATCGTCGGCAGATAATCTGATTTTGTCGTCGGTGGGTTATCTGGTTTTGTCATCGTCAGGGTCCGATTCGCTACACTGGCATTGCCGTCATATGTATGATGAGCCAGAGGTCTCTTCACAGTCCTCAGAACTGCATAATCCTGGTGGTTAGGGTTCCAGTCGGAAGGATGTCACAAGCCAAACTTCAAAGAGGGATAAAACTGTAAAGTGTTATTGATTTTGGGAATTATCAGTACAGAAAGGAAAAGAATATTCAGAAACGATATTAGAGGGAGGGAACATCTGAGCAGCTTTGGGGAAGAACAGCAAGAATACAGAGAAAGAGTGGATATGGAATTCATCTAACAAACAAAATCTGCAAATATCTAAAAGCATAAGTTCTTCTTCAATCTTGCAGTTTATATATGAGCTTCTCAACTGATGAACAACTGTCCTTTTAGTTAATCGTTGTTGGTAGAATGATTTGCCGTAAGGAATTGTATTATTGATGACTTAATATATAGAGAGTACATTAGAGGTGTAATAAGGAAAGAACTCTAATCATAATAAATCATAATCTAATCAGTAGTCTGATTTATCCTAACACCCCCCTCAAGCGAAGCGTCAGATGTTCGCCGACGCACAGCTTGGACCTGAAATACTCGAAAAGCGGACGGGAGAGCCCCTTCGTGAAGATGTCCTCAATGTGAAAGAATTCGGAACATGAGCAACGCGCAACTTTCCAGATGTCACCAACTCATGAACAAAATGATAGTCAATGTTGATATTCTTCGCCCGCTTGTGCACCATTGGATTCTGAGCCAAAACGATAGCACTACTGTTGTTGCATAACAGCAATGGAGAACCAGAAAGCGGAACCCGAAGATCACGAAGCAAAAAAGTGAGCCAAACCACCTATGAAGTAGTGTTGGCGAGAGCACGGTATTTAGACTCAGTACTGGAGCGAGAAACAGTGGGTTGTTTCTTGGCACTCCAAGAAACCAGATTCCCACCAAGATAAACCCCATAACCATAAGTGGACCAACGAGTCTCCAAATAGCAGGCTCAGTCAGTATAAGAACATTCTAACACCTCGGGAGTACTAGCAGAATAGATGCTAAGACCAAAATGAAGAGTGCCACGAACATACCGCAAAATCCGTGTCACTGCAGCGCAATGGTCATCTCTGGGATCCTGAAGATACTGGCTCACCGTGTTGACCGAGAATACCAAATCCGGACGAGTGATGGTGAGATATTGGAGAGCACCAATAAGAGAATGATAAAGTGTAGGATCCCAAAATGGTGGACGGGTAGAGCTGTGAAGTTGAGAACTAGCAACAAATGGCGTAGAAACAAGTGTCACGTCAGACATACCGACCCGGGTCAAAATATCACGAGCATACTTTTCTTGGCCAAGAAGTAACCCTGAGGAGTTAGGCAAAACTTCACGACCAAGAAAGTAATCAAGAGCACCAAGATCCTTGATATCAAACTCTGTGTGTGTCCGATCAATAAACTGGCGAAGAAGAGTTGAGTCATTGCCTATAAGAATTATATCATCCACATACACAAGTATATACAGTAGAGAACAAATAAATAAGTACCGCCTGAGCTGCACTGAAAACCAAGCTGTGTCAGATAACTGCTGAAGTGTTGGAACCAAGCCCGATGAGCCTGCTTAAGACCATAAATGTCCTTTCGCAAGCGACAAACATAGTCTGGATGAGCAGAATCCTGATACCCAATGGGCTGCTTCATGTAGACCGGAACATCAAGAACACCATTAAGGAAAGTGTTTGACGTCCAACTGATGAAGCGGCTAGGAACACATGGTGGCTATGGCGAGGACCGTCCGAACAGTGGAGGCTTTGACCACAAGACTGAAAGTGTGGTCAAAATCAAAACCCGAAATCTGCGAGAAACCCTGTGCCACAAGTCTAGCTTTGTGGTGCTCAATAGTGCCATCTCATCGATACTTGAGCCTGATGACCCATTTGAAGCCAAAAATGTTGACATTTGAAGGTCAAGGCACCAAATCCCAAGTGTGCTAACCATGAAGAGCGGCCATCTCATCATCCATGGCTGAAGCCCAGGCTGGATCTTGAAGAGCAGAGCGATAATCAATGGGCTCTGTCTGAGAAAATAGTGCAACAGTGAGACCCTGAGCAATAATATCCAAATAATCTCGGCGCTGAATGGTACCAGTAGAAGACTGATTAGCCATCCGATGGGTACGAAGCTGCGGCGGCGAAGGTGGAGGAGGCGAACCAGCTGACGACGCCAAAGAAGATCGAGCAGAGCTGACCGTAGAGTGGTCGTTGGAAGTCACCGGAGAAAGAATGGCCGAGACTAGCTGAGGTGTGGTGACAGGCAATTGAGGCGTGGTGGCCGACGACTGAGGTGTGGTAGTTATCGGCTGAGGAGCGGGGTTCGGGTCGGCCATCCAGATGGAGCATGATGGTGAAGGAGGGGCGGCTGGAACGGGCACAGGCATGGTGGCCCCAATCGATGAAGTAACAGCTACATCAAAAAATGACAAAATCTCTAGATCTGAAATAGAACAACTGGCCGCGGAAGATGAGACATAAGGGAATAAAGTTTCATCAAAACGAACGTGGCGAGAGATATAGATACGCTAAAAAGTCGGGTTGAGACACTGGAAGCCCTTATGACGAGGGTTGTAGCCAATAAAAACACACGGAATAGATCATGGTGCAAATTTATCAGTAGCAGTGACACGCAGACATGGAAATGCATGACAACCAAATGGGTGAAAGAGGGTATAGTCAGGCATATAACCAAAAATAACCTCAAAAGGTGATTTTTCACCAAGAATTGAACTAGGCAGACGGTTAATAATGTAAACCGCAGAGGAGAAAGCTTCCACCCAATAACAGTGCGGCACAGAAGAGTGAAAAAACATAGCAAGACCAGTCTCTGTGATGTGATGATGCTTTCGCACAGCTCGGCCATTCTGAGCAGGTGTATATGGAAAGGAAATCTGATGATGAATTCCACATGATATGAAGTGAGCATGAAGTCGGTGATTAGTAATCTCTGTGCCACCATCGGTCTGAACCGCGTGGAGCGGAAATGAGTGGCTGCAATAGAACGCCAGGAGAGGGGAGCGGAGTGGAGCCACGTAGAGCAGAAAGGAGCCGCGTGGAGGAGAAGCCGATGGCGATAGAAATTTTAAGTTTTTAGGTTTTGGATCAGAAGAGGCTCTGATACCATGATAGAATGATTTTCCGTAAGGAATTGTATTATTGATGACTGAATATATAGAGAGTACAATAGAGGTGTAATAAGGAAAGAACTCTAATCTTAATAAATCATAATCTAATCAGTAATCTGATTTATCCTAACAGTTGCAAATTGTTCCAACTGTAATTAGTTGCAACCTTCTCCAGTAGTTAGCCTTCCAAATTACCCTTCTACCCTTATTGTATTGGGCTGCTCATGACAAACCCCCACCCTTAAAACTCTTCTTGTGCTCTTTAAAAGTCAAGAACTGTTCTTGTGATCTTTCTTGAGCTGATGAATTTCTTCAATGCTGAAATATGTGCATCCACCACTACATTTTTGCTACTGGTACCTTTCTTTCTGACTTAGTATGCATAATTGTTTTTTCAAATGGTTCAAATCAAACCATTTCTTCATATTAAACTTCTATATCATTCATATGGCCCTTGGATGAGTTTTGAAATGGCATGCAACATCCATTTCCCCAAAGATTCCCAGCAAACCATTTCTGAATGCCATATTCCATGCTATTCCATTTTTGACCTGATCAAACCACCTCTTCATGCCATATGGTAATCAAATGTTACTTCCACTTTCTGCAACTTTTCTTAGAATTCCAAGGCAGCAAAACTTTAACTTCACAAACCATTAGAATGAAGTCAATTCTTCATGCAATATTGCCATCAAATAATACCACAAACTTCCTGCACCTTTCCCTTATAACCTCTGAGCAAATTTATAACCTCTCAATTATGCAGCATCAGAATGTAACACACCAGAATCAGATTCAAACTTCTCCTCTATCAAGCATTCATCTAATTCATGTCTGATTTATGAAATTTCCATCATCCATTTTCATACAATACTCGATTCTTACCCGTACACTACCTTTAAGTTGTTCTAAAGTACTGGTTCTTTTGGAAAGAATTACATACTAAGAAACATCTCCACTGACTTTTATGATTGCCAACTGTATATTCAAGTGGTGTACTTGAATATTTTAATTGGCAATTTGTGAACATATTTGTAAATGAAAAACTTTCCATATTGGAACATACGGATGAGCATAATAATGCCGATCAGATTTTGCAAAAAAGAAATCAGAATTTTATGGTATTTGTGATTTATGGAAATCAGAATATTCTGATACATGATAGGCATTGGAAGAAGCATAGTTGGTTTATGGAAAATCCCTAAAAAATACGGTATTGAGATTATCGAATATATGGGAGATATTGTGATAAGGAAAATCCCTTTATATATGAGATCTGGATATGTTTCAAGAAGCAGATAAGGAATAGAAATATTATGGAGATAATCATGAAGAGTTCCGATCTGCTCCTGGCTTTAAAAGGGGACACCACGGCTGCATTCAACACATGAATTCAACAGAGAAAATCTGCACACAGATTTTCATTCTTTCGAGAGAATTGCAAAGAGCCGGAATTCTATGTTCCAACATACGTGACCTGCCATTCAAAGTTTAGAATCATGTACCTTAATTCCTCAGGAGGAGGAGATCCAGCGTCGATGAGTTTCGAGGTCAGAGGGAGTCTGATCAAGGTGGGTCGGTAGCTAGGGGAGCTAGCAGAATTCACATGTTTGATTAGTAAAGATAAGTATTTTGTATGGTGTACTTTGTACTGTATCTTTCTGATTAGTGGATTCATACTGAACTGGGCCAGACCCCGCAGATGTAGGTGCATTTCATCGAACTGCATAACCAAGTGTTGTGTCTTTAATGTTTTACTTTATTGCATACTTGGTACATACTAGTGATAATTAAGAGAATTCGGTAAAACCAAATTTGAATTGGTATCAGGGCTTAGTCACTTACTTTTCCTTTGGTTGTGACAAGGAAAGTGTGATCCAGTTTTACCATGGAAACCAAAAAAGGAGCTTCGATGTCTCGGCCACCTTTGCCGGAAGGTAAGAACTATAATTATTGGAAGGCATGCATGAGAGTTTTCATCAACTCACTGGATGAACTTGCGTGGTACTATGTTGAAAACAAGTGGAATTACTCTACTGAAGATGCTGATACAAGCTCTAAGGCAAAAGAAAGAGAGTCGAGTCAAAAGAAGCAAAAACTTAAAGACAAGTCTACTTGGACTCCTGATGACCTCAAAGCGTCTCTGGCGAATTCAAAAGCACTAAACGCTATCTTCACTGCAGTTGATAAAAACCAGTTCAAACCCATCTCTACCTGTCATCAAGCAAAGAAAGCATGGGATATTCTGCAAACTGCTCATGAAGGAACCAGTCGAGTTTAAGAATATAAACTACAGATATTGGCCACTAAGTTCAAGGAACTCAAGATGGAGGAAGATGACACTATTGCTATATTCAACAGAAAACTCAGGGACATCTCCAATATGGCATATCAACTTGGAAAAGTCTACAAGAAGGCTAAATTGGTGAAAACGACCTTGAGATCACTCCCTAAAAGATTTGCAACGAAGGTCGCAGCAATAGAAGAAGCAAGAGATGTAGCCACCATGAGCCTAGATGAATTAATGGGATCATTACAGACGTATGAAATGACATTCCAACAGACTAAAAAAAGGGTTCAAAAGGAGTTGGCATTCAAAACATCCTCATCAAAGGATAATCATGAATCCAGGAGTGATGATGAGCTTGACAAGCTTGCACTTATTACGAAAAACTTCTCAAGAATGCTGAAGAAAGTAGTAAACAAGAAATCTCAGGAAAGGTACGGTGGAAATAGATCGAGGCCACAAGAATTTGGAGGCAATCGTGGGATGGAATTTGAACAAGGAAATCAGAAGTTCTCCAAAAATCAAAGTGGTGAATCAAAACAGCCTGGACGAATTCAATGCAGAGAATGTGAAGGATATGGTCATATTCAGGCTGAATGTGCAAATACCAAGAAAGGGCTAGGAAAATCACATGTCATCTTATAGAGTGAAGATGAAGAGGACGACAAAGACAAAGAAGAACTCACAAGTAACTGTGGCATTTGGACCAAAAATTCATGATGCATCAGATGATGTATGTTCCAACACACAGACAAAAATGAAGCCTTATGTTCCAACATAGACTCGTATGAAGCATCGAGTAATGAAGATGATGGACTTGTTGTAAGTGATGAAGAAATCTACAGCACTTATGAAAAGATGTATGCTATGTGGATCCAAATAGTTGACACAAACAAAGAGCTGAAGGAAGAAAAAATGTAGTTGACAGAAATAGAAAAAGAATTGCGTATGAAAGTTGCTGAACTTAAAAAGGAGAATGAAGATTTAAATGAAAAGCTAATGTTAGCAACCAAGAGAGCTGAGACTTCTGAAGCAGTAATTTCTAAGCCAAACTCTGGAAAAGCAAAGCTTGACGATATTCTGGACATGGGAAAGAACTTTGGAGATCGACATGGAATTGGGTATTACAAAAACACTAGCACACTCAAGCCTGAGACACAAGAGATACTTAAGAGTCCAGGAACTCTTAAGACAAATATTCGAGAGGTAAAGAGAAAGTTGGCAATCCTCATCAAAGGAAACTTCTCATTTGCAGCTACTGTTTATATCAAGGTCACTCAGAGGAACAATGCCAGAAACTGCTCAGAGATTAAATGGAATGACGTCAACTCTTGGTATGTTCCAACATAGGCGAAGTCCAGAAAACAAAAATGGTCAGAAAGGTATGGGTTCTCAAACGTTCTGGTACATGCTTTGTTGCACATATTTTGCTTATATCATATTCTAGAGATTCGTGGTACTTTGATAGCGGATGCTCTCGCCACATGACTAGCACTCAATAATTCCTCACAAATATCACACCGTATGATGGCGATTATGTTATGTTTGATGGAAAGAAGAGTACAGTGGCTGGAAAAGGTGAACTACAGATTGAAGGATTTCCAGTTTTCACTAGTGTCCTGTTTGTTGAAGACCTGAAGGCCAATCTGCTGAGCATAAGTCAATTGTGTGATGACAATATGACTGTGAAATTTCATAACGACAAATGCATAGTGAAACATGGAGAAGCCGGGGTTCTTTCAGGCATACGATCATCGGATAATTGCTATTTGCTGGAATAGGAAGTACGATGTATGAGCTTGAAACATGATGAAGGATTTCTATGGCATAGGAAGCTCGGTCACATTAATTACAAAACCTTGGTGAAAATTGCAAATGCAAAGGTTGTATGAAATATGCCTACCTTAACAAGCAAGGGCGGAATTGTGTGCGGACCATGTCAACAAGTTAAACAAATTTGATCTCCTCACTCTTCAGTTCAATATATAACCACCTCAAGAAATATGGAATTATTGCATATGGATTTGATGGGTCCGATCAATACACCTAGTATAAGTGGAAAGAAGTATATCTTTGTATGTGTCGATGATTTTTCCAGATTTACATGGGTAGCTTTTCTAAAAAAAACAGATACGGTGGAAGTATTTAGAAGTCTAGTGATAAAGTTACAGACTGAAAAAGGAATTCTCGCTGGGAAGATTGTTCGAATTCATAGTGATCATGGTAGAGAGTTTGAAAATTCTCAATTCAGTGACTTCTGTGATGAGGTTGGGATTCAACACAAGTTTTCTGCACCATTCACTAATTAGCAAAATGATGTTGTAGACGGAAAAATAGAACCCTGCAGGAGATGGCTCGAGTTATGTTGGCCAAGAAAAATTCACAAAATATGGTGGGCAGAGGCTATTAACACAGCTTGCTATACAATTAATCGAGTATATTTGTGTCCATTCACCAACAAAACATCGTACGAGATTTGGAATGGTAGGAAACCAAATGTCTCATACTTTCATGTATTTGGAAGCAAGTGCTACATCCTCAGAGAAAGAGAGCAATTGGCGAAATTCGATTATCGGAGTGATACTGGAATCTTTCTTGTTTATTCTGTAAACAGCCGGGCTTATCGTGTTTATAACTATCAGACAAATGCACTCATGGAATCTTTAAATGTTATTGTGGATAATCGTGAAGAAGGACAAAAGTCGGATGCTGTAGAAGATGAACCTAGTGATATTCATGTTCCAACACATCCTTGTCCATCTGACATGGAAGATCCACCGCATGTTGGAACTTCTGAACAGACTTATATTGAACCAGTTGAAGCTGAGCATGTTGGAACATCATCCTCCACTGCCAAACCCTATGTTCCAACACAGGATCAACCTGAATCAATGACATGGAGTACTCGATCAGTTCCTCGGGTGGATTATAGAAAGTTGGCAGGATTACAATGCTTCATCTCTCTCATTGAACCTAAGAACTACAAGGAGGCATTACTGGACATATACTGGATTGCTGCACTGCAAGAAGAACTAGGTCAGTTTGCAAGAAATGATGTATGGTATCTCACTCCTCGCCCTAAAGGTGTAAATGTTATTGGCACAAAGTGGATCTTCAAGAATAAATTTGATGCTGACGGACATATTACTCAAAACAAAACCAAGCTAGTAGCTCAAGGATATACACAAGTTGAAGGAGTTGACTTTGATGAGACATTCGCACCAGTTGCAAGGTTAGAATCAATTCAAAATTTACTTGCTATTGCTTGCTCTATGAACTTTACTTTGTATCAAATGGATGCCAAGAGTGTGTTTCTTAATGGTGTGGTCAATGAAGAATTTTATGCTGAACAACCTAAAGGATTCGAGGATCCTCATTACCCTCATCATGTGTATCGCCTCAAGAAGGCCTTATATGGCTTAAAGCAAGCACCCATGGCATGGTATGAATGACTTACTAACTTTCTTCATAAGAATGGCTATCGTCGAGGGGGAGTAGATCACACTTTATTTGTGCTTGATAAGTCATCAAAAATTCTGATTGCTCAAATTTATGTTGATGATATAGTAATCGACTCTACTTCACCATCTATGGTACAAGATTTTGTCATGGTTATGCAGGCTGAATTTGAAATAAGCATGGTTGGAGAGCTCATATACTTTCTAGGACTGCAAGCTAAGCAAGGAAAATATGGCATGTTCATAAATCATAGTAAGTATGCACTGAATCTAGTAAACAGATTTGGTTTAAGCAATGCCCGGGCAGTTCGAACACCTATGGGGGTTTCTAACAAACTGGTCAAGGATGAGAAAGGAGTCACAGTTGATCAAAATTTATACAGGGGAATTATTGGGAGTCTGTTGTATTTAACAGCAAGTAGACCAGATATATGTCGCAGCATAGGGATATGTGCAAGATTTTAGGCTGATCCAAAGGAGTCTCATCTCACTGCAGTCAAAAGAGTTATTCGATATGTAAGTGAGACTTCTGAGTATGGTGTCTGGTATTCTAAGAATCAAGATTATGATTTATTTAGGTACAGTGATTCTGATTCGGCTGGTAATGCTGATGATCGAAAGAGCACTACATGTGGATGTTTCTTTATTGGCACGCATTTAGTTTCTTAGCATAGTAAGAAACAGAATTCGATCTCTTTGTCTACTGCGGAAGCTGAATAACTTGCTACTGGAAGTTGTTGCGCACAATTTTTATGGATGAAGCAAATGATGAACGACTATGGAATTCAGCAAGGCCCTTTGAAGATGTTATGTGACAACACAAGTGCTATTGATATTTCAAAAAATCCAGTCCAACACTCTCATACTAAGCATATTGATATAAGGTATCATTTTATTAGAGATCTTGTTGAAAGGAAGGAAGTCGTGGTAGTCTATGTTCCAATACACGAGCAATTTGCTGATATCTTTACAAAGCCATTAGACACTGCCACTTTTGAAAGTCTCAGACAATACTTAGGTGTGTGTTAAATTTGAAGTAATTCTTCCCCTTATTTAAATGTAAATATTTTATTTTATTTCTATTCAGAAATTCAGAAAAAAAAATATAGAAGAAAAATTTCTACAAAAATAGAAGTTGTATAGTTATGGTATGTTGGAAGTTGGTATGCCTTGAGTTGATGTCTTGAGTTGACAAGAGAGAAAAGAGTCATCATTCCTCATCTTGGAAAAAGAAAAAGTGTTTCACAGCAAAAGAGGAAGAGAAGTGAAGAGTTTGTGTTGGTTTCAAAATTGTCTAAATCTCTCTAAATCCCTCTTTTTTCGGCTATTCTCCCACTCATCTTGGTTTCTTTTGGATTCTTGTTGCCAAACTCCTCCACGATTTTTCTCTACTCAACAAACCTTTGCTGAAAGATGTCTTCAAACCCCAGTCTCCCACGGTCAAAGAAGAAACTCAAGAAACTCTTCAATCTCCGAAGGATGATAATGTCGAGAAAATGAAAGAGTATGAAGAGACTGGTGGTGACGGACAAGATGAACATTCCAGAGATCAGAAGGTAACGGGTCCTGATCCTCCTACTCTCAAAATTCTTGGAATGGAATTTAATACTGTAGATGATATTTTTGAATGGCTTGAAGCAAATAGAACTACAGTGGATTTGCTTAAACTTAAGAGTATAGAGGGAGAGTTCTTGAATGTGAATGTCAAGGAATTAGTATTCGTTGATGTTGGTAACCTCTAAGACATTGAAAAATGATGATGTTAAATTTCTGAGGGAGAGATACGCTGTTTACAGAGGGAATGATTGGTTCCATGTTTATTCATCTATTCCTTGCCAGAGCTGTGTTAGAATTAAGGAGATATGTAATGATGAAGCAACAGGTTTGGAAGTGGTTAATCAATGGACATGATGCCTGTATGATTTTTTTTATTCTAAGGCCGCTTAGAGAATGGAGGAACTGAGAAAACCGTTAATAATAGAAGTTTCTGACAGTGAAGAAGAAGACAATGTTGGCTATGTTCCAACACAGAATGCAGAGTCTGAAAATATTGAGGAGATGGAGATTGATGATGAAGACATAGGAGGTGAATACCAGTTTGAGGTAAATGGTGATACTGATATTGATATGGAAGGAGGCCAGACTGAAGGACCTATTTTGAGACAAAGTGATCCAGATAAAGACCAGTATGTTGGAACACAAACTGCCGAAGAAGAAGGGGCTGGAGATACTGAGTATGTTCCAACACAGGAGCAACCTGAGTTGAACTACTCCAGTGATTAGGTGTTAGATGAGTTCTTAAAAACGGGCAGGGGTAAGAGAAAGGTGGCTACTACTAAGGATTCTCCACCAAACAAAAAGGCAAAGAAAACTCAGACAGCTCCCCAGAAGAAAGTGGTGCCACCTCTTCCTGTAAGTAAAGCACGGTCATTCTCATATTTTTATATAAACTGTGAAGAAATGGGAGAAGTATTTGTAGAGAGGAAGGTGATCTCTGAGAGACCTGTAGACCTAGAGGCATACAGGGCTAGTGGGTTTTCTGATATTTTTGGAATTAATAGGAATGAAAAAAGCTGTCACTGTACAATAGACAGGTGGTCATTGAAGTGCATGCCAATTTGATGGCTGGAAATTTGGAGACTGATTCCCCTTGGTTTGAGAGAGTTTATGTAAGGGGGAAGATTATTGATATCTCAGCTGCCAGGATAAACAGGATTTTTGGGGCTACATACTCCAGAATTTGAGGGAGTGTTTCCAGATGATCTAGGTGTGTCGGACGATTAGATTCTGGAGGCAATCTCAAGTGGATACAAGACCAAATAGCCTGGAGCTGGATATTCACAAGCTTCTTGTCTGCCATCAAGATTCTTTGGTCTGTATCAGTTAGCGGTACACTGCTGGATGCCATCCTCCAACTCTACTGCCTTGACTAGAGAAATGGCTAAACTGTTTTACTGTGTTGGAACATAGAAATCAGTAAACCTTGGGTTGTTCATAAGGCAAAATCTAGAGAGGCAAACTACATCCCCAAAGGCAAAACATGCTATTGTGTATCCCTGCTTAATTTTTGCATTCGCTAAAAGTGCCAAGATGAAGGGGAAGGCGAAAGATGTGATTATAGATACTGAGTTCCTACGACCTAACAAGAAGACCTTTGGTATGAGACACGTGCATGATCTTCCTTGGAGCCCTGAAGGATCTACTTCTACAGCTGCTGAAAAGACGGCCAAACTGGTGGTACTTAATGCAAGGTTGGGAGCGATAGCAATTCAAATGGCGGCACTTGAAGCAGAGAAGGCTAAACTTGAAGGGGAGAAAACTAAGCTGGAGGCATAGGAGGCTGTTTCTGAACTGGATCATTTTTCTGAGATATCATTGTTCCAACATGGGTTCTATGTTAAGTTTAGGGTGGCTGGTTTTCTGTGTCTTTCAAACATTATATCTATGGTTTATTTGCCTTTGGCATATTTATGGGCCCAGGGGTAGAATATTCTGTGATTTTGGATGACTGTATTCTGGTATTCTGTTTTTCAAATGGTATTCTTTTATAATCAGATTCAGTTGGTTACATATGTTCCAACATAGGCGGTTTTTTTCTAAAAAGTCCTATGTGTTGAAGTTGGAAGTTGTTTTTCGTGGTGATTTTAAAAATGCCAAAATGATTGGGTCTACAAAATGCCAAAGGAGGAGATTGTAAAGTCAAGTGGCGTACTTGAATATTTTATTTGGCCATTTGTGAACATATTTGGAAACGAAAAAGTTTTCTTGTTGGAATATACGGATGAGCATAATAACACCGATCAGATTTTGTGAAAAAGAAATAAAAATTTTATGGTATTTGTAATTTATGGAAATCAGAATATTCTGATACATGATAGGCGTTGGAAGAAGCATAGTTGGTTTATGGAAAATCCCTTCAAATATGGTATTGAGATTATCGAATATATGGGAGATATTGTGATAGGGAAAATCCCTTTATTTATGGGATGTGGATATGCTTCAAGAAGTAGATAAGAAATAGGAATATTATGGAGATAATAATGAAGAGTTCCGATCTGCTCATGGCTTTAAAAGGGAACACCACGGCTGCATTCAATACATGAATTAAACTGAGAAAATCTTCACACAGATTTTCATTCTTTCTAGAGAATTGCAAAGAACTAGAATTCTATGTTCCAACATACGTGACCTATCATTCAAAGTTCATAATCATATACCTTAATTCCTTGGGAGGAGGAGATCCAGCGTCGACGAGTTTTGAGGTCAGAGGGAGTTTGATCAAGGTGGATCGGTAGCTAGGGGAGCTAGCAGAATTCACACGTTTGGTTAGTAAAGATAACTATTTTGTATGGTGTACTTTGTACTGTATCTTTCTATTCAGTAGATTCACTTGAACTGGGCCAGGCCCCGCAGATGTAGGTGGATTTCAATGAACTGCATAACCAAGTGTTGTGTCTTTAATGCTTTACTTTATTGCATACTTGGTTAGATAGGTTATGTTGGAACATACTAGTCATGATTAAGAGAATTCGGTAAAACCAAAATTTACCAACCTATTATCATGGTCTATTCTCCCATAAGAGTCTTGAAAAATTCCAGGATCAAAGCATCTAATAGATTCAGACCATTTTATGTTTCCCTCAAATCTCAATACACTTGTATTCGCTTCTAAGCACACGCCTGCCTATGGTGCCATACTAGTTTATCTACCCAATGAAAATAATACAAAAATGATAAAGAAACCGTTTCTAACTTCACAGTCCTTGTAACTATGAGCATTAACACTATTGCAATTGACAGATCCATCATTCCCATCCGGAAAGGTTATGTAATCTTCATCAACTAACCCAACAATGCCAACATTACCATACTTCTTTTCTCTTAAAGCTCCACACCTCAGGATAAATTCATGCTCATTCAGCCAACAAACATATGTTTCACTTTCATTCATCAATTTTCCATTATAACTGAATGAACGTGGTTCTGTTTATCGATCTACCCAAACCTTAGAGTTCTCACTATCCTGATGGTCTATTCTCATCAAACTAAACTCAAAAGTCAAGTCACTGGGATATACTCTACTAGATTCCTTCAATATCATGTTTTCAAACCCAAAATTCTCATAATCCAAAATGTCACATTCATTTTCTTTATCATCAAACAATGAATTGCAAGAATCATCTGAATACTCCACATGCTCATCAACTAAACTCGGAACATTCTCAACACTAGTATAATGAAAACTTCCACAGTTCATGGGGGGGGGGGGGGGGTTAAGAGTATTACCAGTTGGAGCTGTAATTGGTGCCATAACTGAAACTCGTCTATCATCTTCAATCTTGACCAAATCAATTACCGAGAAGTCTTCAGCACCACTCGAATACTCGCACAATAGACTTCTCCATAAGTACTAGCCTCAGCTCTAGTATTTTCTTCCAAGCTATCTACTAGCTCACAATCATCCTCTATTTGATTACACCTTCCATGAATGGAATCGATGGATGATTTCACTGGCATTGCCTCTGTACATGGTTCTATATCTTGCATTTCCTTCACTCCTTCCGAGAATGACATTGCTTCTGTTTCAACTTCAAAGATAGGAATAGAGCATTTATCAAAGTAAACCGCATCAACAACATAATTTTCCTCTTCGGTGACCTTATTATCATCATCATCATCAAGATCTGGTGGTTGACATCCTTTAGCTACCTCTTTTCTTGGTCGTGGTGTCTCTGTGGTAACTTCTTTCAACAAAGCCGGTGGAATTTCAATATGTCTTTGCTTCATTACCTTCAATAACACATTCTTTATGGCTGCATATCTCTTTAATTGAATATCCTGCATTTGTCTCATATGTTCCAGCTGCATCTCCCATGTAGCCTCTATCTTCTTCCACGTCGAGCTCTGGTTGTCTGCCATATTTTTCCAAGGATTCGACAGCTCTGATAGCAATTGTCACAAGCAAAACTTCAAAGAGGGATAAAACTATAAAGTGTTTATTGATTTTGGGAATTATCAGTACAAAAAGGGAAAAGAATGGGCAGAAACGAGATTAGAGGGAGGGAAAATTTGAGAAGTTATGGGGAAAAACAACAAGAATACAGAGAAAGAGAGGATATGGAATTCATCTAACAAACAGAATCTGCAAATATCCAAAAGCATGACTTCTTCTTCAATCTTCCAGCTTATACATGAGCTTCTCAACTAATGAACAACTACCCTTTTAGTTAGTTAATCGCTGCAAATTGTTCCAACTGTAGTTAGTTGCAACCTCCTTCAGCAGTTAGCCTTCCAAATTACTCTCCTAACCTTATTGTATTGGGCTGCTCATGACAAAGGATTCGGGTTCGGTCTGTAGAAAGGAATGGGCTGATATGTATTTGGCCATAATACTATAATTCACATCTAACAAATAATATATCAAATTAAAAATAAGTAACATCAAATAAAAATTTAAAACCATCAAATTAAACAAATATACTAAAATGGACATAAAACTAAATGAGTTAAACATAAAATAAAAACACTAAAAATACATTAAATTATAGTTGAACATCAAAACAAATTATAAATAGACTAAATTGTTTTTTAGTCCCTACAAAATATCTTATACCATGTTTTGGTCCCCATTTGCATATCAACCCTTAGACGGTACCCAACAAATTCAAAACAATTTGTTTGGTCCCCAAAGGTGGTTTTCAGAGAAAGTGAATACTAAAATTGGTCAAAATATGTAAAATAACCATTATACCCCTGAGTTTTAAAAAACAAAATTGTTTTCTTCTTTGTAAATATGTTAGAGAACAGTCGTTGCCGCCGCCTTTCTTTAGTGTTTCACCACCGCCTTCCGCCTGCTGCCGCCTTCCGCTACCGCCACCTTCCGCCTCCGCCGTTGGAACCAAATCCGGGATTACATCCAATCCACCACTTCATCTTCTTTGCTCATATTCTCCGCGACCGAGAAGCTTTTCCACTCTCTTCTTTGCTCATCTTCTCTGCCTCTGCTGCCGCTGCTGCATCGTCTCCGCTGCCACTGCTGCATCATCTCCGCTGCCACTGCTCTATTAAATGAGAAAGTGGAAGAAGACGACTCTGTACGGTGGGGGTCTTGTAAAACAGGGGTCTTGTACGGCGGTAAGAGCTATGAAATATGGCCTGTGACGTACTGATTTATAAAAAAAGAACCACATTTAGTAAATATGAAAGTAATTTTTAGAGAACGTTAATTGAGAATATAATACATTATGTGTAACAAGGGAGGACTTACCAAAATCAGAATTGAACCGAAGTTCGTCCAGGTAAGCATGTGGATAAACTGAGGAGTGACTTCCCCGAATGTGGTCCTGGGATGGCGATCCTCATTCATATCGCTAGGGATCTGCATTTTGATCATTGAAACTGTAAATATTATTATTAGAAAAAAATAAAAAGTGAAATGGAAGTTAAATCGAAACAAGAAATTACTTACCCCAATCGGGGCACGTCTACTCGAACCAGCATTGTTAGACATTATTCCTGAAATTCCATATTAATTGGTGAATTTAATCTATTTTGGGGCCCAAAACAATTACGTAGCTGACATTCATAGGCAACGTAGTTGACACGTCATGTCTATATAATATTACAGTCAACCTGTCATTGCGATGTTAGCACCCAGTCGATAAAGGTGATATGTTAAATAAAGACTAGGCAAAATTGAAAATTACTAGGCTTGAGAGAGAAAATTATAACCGACGTCGCAAACGGTTTGGCCCATAAGAAGTCTATTCGACGAACCAGTGACGTCACATTTAAGCCTACCATACGCATTCTAAACAACTGAAAACCAGAGCAAAGAATGGTTATAAACAACAAATTATGGTCGGTTGACAGATGAGAACTTCAAACCCAAATTCCTACTACCTAGAGCAAACATCCATGGAATCTGAATACAAAAAACAAACAACACTAGGAATTTTCTCCATATGCATATCAAATTTAATGAAAAATACAAAAAAGAAAGTAATCTAGGGAATCTAGAGAGCATACATTTGAGAAGAAAGGGTCAGAGACTATAGATATTTGCCTAGAAGTTAAACGTTTGAAGTGATATATCAGGTGGGCTCCATATAAATTCGTTACGGATGGTTGGGTATTCCGCCTCCTGTACTGCGAGGTCACAAATATGTCGATAACATGGACATGGTAGCGAACCATGAGCGGCGTCGTCTTATCTACATGTGGGCCTCACCATTTAAGCCCATTAGAATATGTTAAGGCCTATGTCAGTCAAACTGCACATGCTACGTTGCAAGTCCATCGAGATTATAGATTTTTTATCGACATAAGACCGACGTCGACCCCTATGAAAGTGGGCCTCAACATTTTGGCCCACTAGCAAAACAACGGGGCCTGTGTTTTATCAAAACGAGAATGGTTGACCTTAATAACGGTTAGTGGTATATTATATACTACAAACTGAAGTTTATAAATTTCCATGAACTTTATAGACGTCTAGTTCGGTGGGAAACGATTTTAACCCAACCGGTGAACTGTAGTGACGTCTAGTTTGATGGGAACCACCACATAGAATCACATGAAATTTAATATTCTAGGTTCTTTAGGAAATAAAAATGTAATATAATTCTATCCATGAAAAATTTTAAAGCGATAGCACATGACTAGTGTGTAAATTGTAGCACATTACTTACAGGTATACAAGGTGTCTTTAAGAAGAACTTGTGGAAGTATATGTTGATTAAGACTAGTTTCTTTACAACACTTGGATAATATAAGTTTAACTTCAGATCTGAAACTTTCTTTTTGGACTGATCGTAATCGGGTTTGGGGTTGACGGTGTACTTTTTAAATTTTTCACAAAGGTCCCTCCGACAAATTGGGAGAACTTGAAATGTAAAACTGGAGATACACTCAACCGAATCATCAATTAACAACCACAATGCTCTGCTATGATCATGGATGGATTCTTTCATCATTTTTCTTTTTATTCCATTTATACCCCTACAATAAGTGTTATGAGAACGATAATTTCCACCACATAGAATCGCATGAAATTTCATATTCTTGGTTTTTTAGGAAATAAAAATGTAATAGAACACGGTCCATGAAGATTTTTAAAGCGATAGCACATGACCTAGAGTAAATTGTAGCACATTAATTACAAGTATACAAGGTGTCATTTAGAAGAACTTGTGGAATTATATGCGGATTAAGACCAGTTTCTTTATTACACTCTAATACTATAAGTTCAACTTTGGATCTGAAACTTTCTTTTCGAACTGATTGTGATAGGGTTTGGGACTGGCAATGTATTTTTATAAATTTGCACTTAGGTCCCTCCTAGAAAATGTGGGAAATTGATGGTTGATGGTTGTTTATTTTAATATTGATGATAATTCTGTTCCAATTTTTCCATAAATCGTTCAACAAAAGGGCCACAATCTTAACACTGAGGATTTTACCACACTTTTTATAAATTAGACTATAAACAATACGGGCAACGTTGCAGTTTCCCTCATACAACGAAAAAAAACCGAACAGAGGTTGGCATTGGTTAGTCTGAAATTTCAGTGGAAATGAAAATTTTAGGCAAAAAATTGAACCAAAATTTCCCCCAATCCCATTTCAAGTAAATAAAACTCAGTACTTACACTCATTTCTTATCAACAACACAAATCCAACAACTCAAACTAACACACACAATCCATTCCATTCACACCTTTCAATAATTATATATAGCTCAATCAATTTGCATCTTCTCAAATATCAACAACATCCTGGTGGGGGGGGGGGCATCTGAATGTTCAAATACCTTGAGGTATTTTTCTACCCATTCCATGTTCATCTACAAATTTGGTGATAATCTTACAACATGTTTATTCTTTCATTGATTAATGATTTGGAAATTTCATAAGTATGTGATGATTGTTTTGCATGTTATATAATGTATGTTAGTTTTTTACAAGATAAGGCCATGTTTGTAAAAAGTGAGACATAATGCTAAGATTTGTATGACTATAGTATAAATGTGGGACGTTGGTCACATTGCATTGATCCATGCGAAATGTTACCAAACAAAAGACGACATCGCATATATCAATGACTTGTTAACATTTCTATTAGTATCAAACCAATGTCACTATTGAATCGGTGTTTGTGACGTTGTTTTATCTTCTTTGCAACATTGGTAGGAAACAGATCAGACACGTTTATCAAATTGGGATTAAAGTCGTCTGCGTTTCACTCAATCATGTGAAATTCTTTTGGGGACTGGCCTGTTCTAACATATATTTTGTTAACTATGTATTGGTTGTAATAGGGTCAAAGAGAGTCATCGATAGACTTCCAACATCTAGATGAATGGACTTGTCAATTTGCTAGCTGCCTTCACATTCACAATGTCGTACAATGTGAAAAATGGTGGTTCAATACAGTTCATTTTTCAAATTCATATTAACATTTCAATAGTTTTGTAAGATGTTATTGTATTAGTTGATATATTTTAGTGGCTTTAAACACGTCATTTCCTTCACACATTAAATGAACACAATTATATTGTTGTACGATGTTTAGCAATTTATAATTTATCGCATTTTTAATAACATGTAATGGCTACCGACGAACGCTAAGTTGTGTCATTAAATATTTTAATAATATGTAATTTATAACCAATGCAACCGTGACGTCGCATGAACTAGTGCCAAATTGGAACTTGTCCAACGTCGGACAAACCTACCTCGTTTGTTGTTACCCGCGTCTGTTACACAAAATGACATTGTACTTATCCACGTTTGCAGGAAAAAAACATGGGCCTCCCACAACTAATGATGTCTCATTGAATAATATGTGACATCACAGATCATCAGACCGAAGTCGACTACGGCGATGTCGCAACATTTGCTCTCCAGTCGACTGCTTTCCTGTAGCAACCGAGGTCGCATGGATGTGGATACAAACGTTGACCCAAATGATGTCGCAAAGATGATCTCTTCCAGGGGGCTACTTGCCTCAATCGGCGTCGCACATAAAAATTACCAACATCGGTTAAAAAGCGAAGTAAAAGGTACTTTTTACCTTGGTTCCGAACCGCGGTAAAAAATGCACTTTTTACTCTGGCTGTATTTTCCTCAATTTTTCAAAGACGAAAAAATGAGGTAAAAGGTCCTGCAGAACCAATGTAAAAGGTCCAATTTTTTGTAGTGCTAGCATCAGTTGCTATCCCAAGCAAGTGCGGAAGCAGCTCCTCATCGCAGAAGAAGGAGACCAAGAAAAGTTCTGGTCAACAACCAGTGGTCAAGGCAATGGTCTCGTACCTCGAGCAGTTGGTCAAGGACATAATTTTAGCAGGGGGAGTAAATATTCCTGAAGGCCTTGCACACTCGACGAGCTTCATTGAGAATGTGACGTTTGGAAGTGTATCCACCGGTCTTGGCGGCTCGGGCCAATATCCCCCTAGCTGCGGAGAAGAGGATTAAGAGGTAAATATGCATTACAGATCTCATAAACTATTTTTGATTATCTAATTATCCACAATTTACCTATTTTAGACTAACTAATTATCACTATTTGTAACAGGATAGCGAGTTGGTGACTTTGTACATTAAGGGCCTTCAGGGACTGCGGCAAAGGGTTGCTAAAGCATGGCTAAAAAAATATAGGCGTGGCGAGAAGTCAAATGGTCCATTGGCTCGCGTCCACGTGTGCAAGCTAGTATACCATCCTAGGGCTGGTTTGCCATCTGCCAGCCAACATTTCAATGACGTGGGAGATGCTTTGGGGATTGTGGTCGATTGGCCGATGACTTTAGTCACATTTGGAGATGATACACAGACTGAGGACATTGAAGGTGATGAGCCCCTGACTGATTATTTATATTTCCTCAATGTCAGCGGTGATGAGGTAATAAAATCTGCCAAATACGATAACTTTTAATTCTCAAATGTTTTTATAAGTAATCATTCTAATTAATTAAATTTTCTATGCAGCTGCAAACCCCTAAGAAATCTAGATTAACCAGCTCCTACCAGCCCTCGAAGGAAGAAGCAATGAAACATAGGCCTCTAACACTGGTAATTCTTGAAAAAAAATCATTAATTTATACTATATTTCATTATTTCAATTTCCCTAATTTTTTTGCCATTACATAATTTCATATTTTCAACAAGCGCCAATTCAAAACATATCCCAACATGGAAAATTACATCAAATAATGCAACGAGCTGGGGAAAATCATGCACAAATCGGGAATGGTGGTTTTGTTTCCAAATTATGAACCAAGTATTTTCGGCAAAAAACATAGTGTTGCATTGTTCATTGATTGCTTGGTAGAGCTTGGGAACAAGCTTGGAAATGATAGGGCAATGGCTTGGCTATCGAACTCCATGATTGATGTTTGGATGGGGTAAGGTTTACTTTTTTACATTAACTATTTTTATTTATACAATAACATTTTCTAAATATTAACTAATGATATTTTACAAGGCACCTTTGGGACCAAGTCTTCGAAACCAACCATGGACGCATTCAGTTTGTTCCATCCTGCACGGGAGGCTATGCCACAAAAATCAAGGATACAGAAGTTGAGGGTTGAGCTACAACCATCCTGGAAACCATGCTAAATGTTGATGTCGTGATTTATGTGGTTCCACGCATTAAAATGTAAGTGGAACTCTTCAATTTACTCAATTACGAAAAATTATACACTGCTGAATAATTCAATCATGTGCTACTTTTTTTTTCAACGCATCGATCATTGGTACTTAATACTCATCTATCCAAGTACAAAGGAAGTTTTTATTCTAGACTCGCTGACTGGAGGAATCAAACCTAAAAACATCAATGAAAACAAAATCATTTCCAGGTACTTCCATTTCTTTTTTTCATACTAATTTCAACGTTCGCAAGTGTGAGTGACCTAACCATTACAAGTTGATCATGATTACCAGGATTTCATGCGAATATCAAAGGAAGAAAATGAGGATGGAACCGCCTCCGGATTACGCATGAAAAATCACAAACATCAATGTAAGTCATTCAATCCAAGAGTCCCTTCATTTCCACCATTATTTAATACAATTAAGCTTAACTCAATTTTTTCATTTGTATTACCAAAGTCAATTTATTGGCTGGGAATGCGGATATTACGTCCTCTCCTATATCGAAGAGCTTGTGCTGAAGACTACCTCTACAAATATTCTCGAGGTTGGTTGACATATTACAAATCAAACATTTTTAATTATTACTTAGTAAATACATTCACATAATTAATCATCGTGTTGTTTTGAACGCAACATCTATTTCCATCAAAACAAGGAGCATACAATGCCAAGGAGATAGCAGTTGTAGCCGATAAAAGGTATCAGGCATGGGTGTACGACTATTCCAAACTTTGCAAGACTTCTATGGACCTCTACAAGTATAAGCAAGTGTAGAAATTGGATGGTAGAGATATTTAAGGTTTTTTTTCTAGTAATTTACTTTTTAGAGGGATTGTGTTTTCTAAGACAACTTTAGTTTATATTTCATCCATTTCTTCTTTATTAGTATTAATCTAGTTAGTTGATTCTATCTTGTTAGCTGGCTGATATGGGTTTCATCTATCATATTTGGCCGGGTTTCGATCCGAATGAGCAGGGAAAATAAAAATAGGGCATTGCAAATGAAAATCAAAACCAGCACCAGTTTTCCGAATTAAATATCGGTACAATCAAGCACCAGCAATTGATACATACCAGTGCTGGAATTAAAAAACCTAGCACTGATCCTCATACAAACCAGTTCTAATAATATTGGCACCACATACCATATGACAATCAGCACCGGTAAGAATGAAACAGTGCTGGTATTCATTTATAAGCAACAATTGCATTCAACCGGTGATGGTTGTATTATGAACTGGTTATGTATATTAGTAGTTAGCACCACCACATTATTACTGGAACCAGCATTAAGAACCGGTGTCATATGTCATTAATCAGCACCGCTTCTTTATTATTGGCACCAATATTTAAAACCTGTGCATAGTATCATTAATTAGCACCAGTTTTTTTGTACCAGTGCCTTTATATCTACATTTCAGCACCACCATACTTAGGCACCAACAGTCTGGGGTCCCAAAATCCGGTGCCATAGGGGGGTGCATGTAGTAGTGCCAACTATTTAGTATACATAGCAATACCCTATGTTACCCCGATACTACTGGGAGAACCTCCCCCCCATAGGCACCGGTATTTTCACCCCATGAGCACCGGTATTTTGAGAATTTTCATACTGGTGCCTCATGACCTAGTGCAAAAGGTGTCATAGGCACCGGTAAGTCGTACCGGTTCTAGAATATATTCCAGCACCGGTACCATTACCGGTGCCTATGCATGAAATATCGGTGCTAGTAAATAGGTGATCGTTTAAAAAAAATTGGTCAGCGAGAATAAACTCACCGGTCGGAATATGAAACCTAGAACGAACAAAATAAAAAAAAACTGAAGCTTATGTAAAAAACTGGAAATTTCATACCACAACCCAAAACTTCATTACATATAATTGAAAATACAGAACACCTCAATACATAACACTTCATTACATATAATCAATCATCATTAAAATTAGAACCTAAATTTTTAGAAACCCTAGATAACATCAAAGAACCAAAAGTGAGGTCGGATCTGAGCTGAACTGGAAATTTTGGTGGATCTCGCAACTCCGACCAACAACCAGAGCTCCGCGGGGAGATGGCGTCAGAGCTGGTTTGGGAAATGGAATCAGGGAGGTGTCGAAATGGAGGAGTTGGGGAGATGGAGTTAGAGCTGGTCCGGGAGATGGAGTCAGGGAGGCATCGAAGCGGCGGCGGCGGAGAGGGAGAGGTGGTGGAGGAGGAGGGAGAAGATGGATAGGAGGTAGAGGAGAAGATAATGAGAGGGAAATGAGGGTGGGTAGATTTAGGGTTTCTGGAGTAGTATATATAGGCAAATTTTCAACAGTTGAGATTCAATCAACAAAAGAAATCGACGGTTCAGATGAAACAAAGTGGGGCTATTTTTCAAAGTGTTGAGCACTGGTACCGGTGCACAAAATGCTCATACCGGTGCCTAAGAAATTGAAATGCAACAACTAAAAGTTGCCTTGAATGGTTTTTTTTGAAAAAAAATTGAACTCGAGAGCAAACCTTGGAAATTTTTTCTATGTGTTGAGCACTAGCACCGGTACAAATACCGGTGCCCAAATGCTCATACCGGTGCCTAAATATACTAAACGCAACTACTTGCACTGCTTTGAATGGTTTTTTTAAAAAAAAAATTGAACCCGAGAGCAAACCTGGAAAATTGTTTTTAAGCACCGGTACACATACCAGTGCCTGAGTAACTAATACCGGTGCTCATTCCAAAATTTCAAATTTTTATAAAATATCTACAAAATTTGGAATAAAAATTCAAAAAATTCAATACCCCGCCATAACATACCACCGGTATGAATGAAAAACAATCCCAGTGCTAGTATTATTTTATTTCTAAGTTAACTTTTTTATTTTTTTTCTATTACGTCTATAGATGAAATTTAGAGGCGGCGAATAAAAAAATTGAAGAAACCAAAATGCAATTAAACAAGAGATGGTTGCATCTTTAAAATTCGAGGTACAATGGGTGGACGGAAGCGCTTCTAACATATTTTTGGAAAATTACGCTATGACCCAAAAATTTGTTACAACATTATCCTTCTATCCAAAATATATGAATTTTGTTATTCTTTCATAAATATAGAAATAGAAAATAAATTATTTTTTTGATGAAATTTTGAAAAGCGCTACTACATGTTCTATAGTAATCTAGAGCTGATTACTTAGAAGATAGAAAGGGAAATCGGAAAGGATTATGAATTTTTTTCTTGTGCATTTACGGACTTGGAAAATACAATGAGGGTGTATAGGGTAGCATCACATTCGAGTGTATTTCAATTTGGAATTGCGAGTAAAGTTTTTACCTTTTGCACTTAGGTCCCTCCAAGAAAGGTTAAGTCGTCGAATCACGAAATTGGTGGAACCAAAATGCAATTCAATAATATATGATCAGAACTCTGTAATTTGGGTATGTATGGGTGAACAGAAGGGTCTCGAAAGTTAACATTGATTATTTCTAGAAAAAAGTGCTTTTATAACCCTACCTAGTTGACATAAGTTCCAATATAACCTTTCAATATTCGAAAGTGCCAATATAACCCTATATAGTTAGTGAAAGTGCCAATATAACCCTATAAGTTTTAAGGATGTGCTGATATAACCAAACAAACATTAGAAATGTACTGATATAACCCTACAAACATTAGGAATGTGCTGATATAACCCAATAAGATTGCATAATGTGCTGATATAACCCTACATAATTTCAAAAAACTATGGCGTTCCGGCTAACTATGAGGGTAAAATTGTCCACCCAATTTCAGAGTTAGCCCAAAGGGTATTTTGGTCAATTTACATAGAGTCAACGCTGAAAAATTGAGGTCAATGCCGGAAATGGGGTTTGAGGGTTATATTGGCACTTTCATTAACTAGTTAGGGTTATATTTGCACTAAAAATTATCATAGGGTTATATTGACACTTACTCAAGTAGATAGGGTTATATTGGCACTTATCCCTTATTTCTATAAACTCTAGAAAAATTACATTGTGGCCCAAAATTGTGTTATCCCATTACCCATTGCTCCGAAATACAATATTTTTGTTATTATTTCCTAAATATAAATATATAAAATAAATGATTTTTTTGGTGATTTATTGAAAAGCGCTAATATATGTTCTAGAGTAACTTATGGTTGATTACTTGGAAGTTACAAAGTGAAATTGAAAAATATTGTAGATATGTTCGTCTGCTCTATTTTTTATAAATATCCCTTACATGCATGGAACATACAATGGGGATGTATAGGGTAGGATCATATTCGAGAGGATTTCAATTTGTAGTTATGAGTAAAGTTTTTACTTTTTACACTTAGATCCCTCCAAGAAAGTTGGAGTTGTCGAATCACGAAATTGGTGGAACTAAAATGCAATTCAATAATATAAGATCGTAACTCTGAAATTTGGGAATGTATGGGTGAACGGAAGGGTCTTGAAAGTCAAGATTAAATACTTGGAAAATTACACTGCAGCTCGAAATTGCGTTACCGGTGCTGAATTTATTCATAGGCACTGGTTTTTTGTGTACCAGTGCTAAATTTTAGTTTTGTAACACCGGTATTCAGTGCATAGGCACCTTTTTTTGTGTACCAGTGCTGAATTTATTTATCGGCACTAGATTTTTATGTACCTATGTTGAATTTTGGTTTTGTAGCACCGGTATTCAGTGCATAGGCACCGATTTTTTGTGCACCGGTGGTGGATTTTGGTTTTTTAGCAATGCTATCACTGGCATACCGGCGCCTATTTACTTTTTTCCAGTAGTGCAACTCGGATTTAGTGCCGTGTCCGAGTAGTGATCAGATACAACGACACTCAAATTTTCTCTTCTAACCGACACGACAATTCGGTCAACTGAGTGTCTTGACTATTTTTTCTGACACGTCTATCATATGAAGGGTCGTAAAATATATTTAGATTTTATAAATATTTTAAGGTAAAGTCTTGGGAAAGACAGGTTTTAACTTGAATAATAAAAGGTAAAATAGGTCTTAGTTGCAATATTGAAAATTTATTATGCAACGTGTAGCAGTTATAATGTTTATACCCTGATTCATGCAACCCGATAATTTTATGTTTATTTCTTCTAACTTATACTGTAAAACTTAGCCTTTCCATGACTTATTGAATGACCGTCTTTCAAGAGATGGGCTCATAATTTAATTAAATTATAACTTAAAATATGGTATCGTGATTATATTGTTACACATAACTTGTGTGTTATTATATACTCTGTATAATATAGTTTTATAACATTGTGTTCTATTTTTTTTACATAGCATTACATTCTTATATAAGATAATGTATCATCTTATTCTAATAATATATATATATATATATATATATATTATTGTGAAGTTATTCTTATAATCTATAATATTGTAGTTTAGTATAAACTATATTTTTTTTTAGTCCCCTACAAAGTATCTTATACCATGTTCCCCATTTGCAAATCAACCATTAGACGGTACCTAACAAATTCAAAATAATTTGTTTAGTTCCCAAAGGTGGTTTTCAGAGAAAGTCAACGGTAAAATTGGTCAAAATATGTAAAATGACCATTATACCCCTGAGTTTAAAAAAAACAAAAGCTATCTTCTTTGTAAATATGTTAGAGAACCTCCGTTGCCGCCGCTTTTCTTTAGTGTTTCACCACTGCCTTCCACAGCTGCCGCCGCCTTCTGCCTTCCGCTACCACTGCCTTCTGCCTTCTGCCGCCACTGTTGGAACCAGATCCGGGATTACAACCAATCCGCCGCTTCATCTTCTTCGCTGATCTTCTCCACCGCCGAGGAGTTTCTTCCGTTGTCTTCTACGCTCATCTTCTTCGCCGCCACCACTGTTTCGTCTTCATCGACACTGCTTTGTTACACGAGAAAGTGGAAGAAGATGACTCTGTGCATTGCTCCACCATTAGCCCAGCTATCTGCTGCGACACCGTCGATCGTCGCTGCACGCCTACACCGTGCCGCCAATCGCAAGTCCACTATGATTGCCACAGCGTCGGCTGCGCCTCTATTGCCGCATCATTCACATTTCAACATCGGTTGCGCCTCTGGAGCAGTCTCTATCGCCGCCGCTTCGTCAGAGCCGGCCATCGCTGGGCGGCGGAAGGCGAGGATGAAGACGAGGATGAAGGTTGAGGATGAAGATGAGGATGAAGGCGGCGGCGGAAAAATAAAGAAAAAGAAAATATTAAAATTAGGAAATTTTAATTGAAAATGTTTTTTAATAAGTAAAATTACCATTATACCCTTGGATATATCGAAAAACCACCTTTGGGGACCAAACAAATTGTTTTGAATTTGTTGGGTACCGTCTAAGGGTTGATTAGTATATGAGGACCAAAACATGGTATAAGATACTTTGTAGGGGACAAAAAAGTAATTTAGTCTTATAAATATATATCAAATAAAGATGGTTAATCATCAAATAAAAATAATAAAATATATTAAATTAAAATAGTCATCTAACAAATAAAACATTAAAAATTCATATCAAATTAAAGTAATTAAACATTCAATGATAACACTAAAATATATATATCAAAATAAATGAGTAGGTATCCTGACAGACGGCTTGTTAATAAGCTTATGGACACACCACTTATTTTTTACCTTATACACTACTTTTTTTCCTTATTCTCTCTATAAAAAAAGCATTTCCTCTTCCCGCTCTCTAAAAACAAAGACAAAAACCCTAGTTTGAGGGGAAGTCGCTGCCGACACCTTTGGGGACCAAACAAATTGTTTTGAATTTATTGGGTACCGTCTAAGGGTTGATTTGCAAATGGGAACCAAAACATGGTATAAGATACTTTGTAGGGGACTAAAAAAATAATTTAGTCTTATAAATATAGATATCAAATAAAGATGGTTAATCATCAAATAAAAATAATAAAATATATTAAATTAAAATAGTTATCTGACAAATAAAACATTAAAAATTCATATCAAATTAAAGTAATTAAACATTCAATGATAACACTAAAATATATATATCAAAATAAATGAGTAGGTATCCTGACAGAATGTTTGTTAATAAGCTTATGGACACACCACTTAGTTTTTACCTTATACGCTGCTTTTTTTTCCTTATTCTCTCTATAAAAAAAGCCTTTCCTCTTCCTGCTCTCTAAAAAAAAGACAAAAACCCTAGTTTGAGGGGAAGCCGTTGCCGGCACCGGCGGCCTGGTAGCCTCCCCTCATTCATTTTTTACTGCTTTCATTCTTCCATTCCAATTTTTCCTGTCTCTAGACATAGAACTGAGGTCAAGGGTCCCTTCCCTGCACTAGCCAACCCTGCCGTTTGTCAACACTGCTCTGGTTGTAACGAGTAGGCTTAGTGTCTCTCCCGGCGCCACTGAACAGATGAAAGATGCGTGCGACAAAGGGCCGCGCTGATGAAGATAGCATCGCTCCCAAGCGACGGAGCTCACATCCACCGTCGGTGAGGTCTTCATTCGGTGACCAGCAAGGGACTAATTTTTTCGGCGAGAGAGGGCTAGATCTGTAGAATCCCGGTGGCCCTTCCTCGCAAAGGACAGTCGGAAGACTCAAAACGTAGATCCGAGTGGTGGTGTTTCCTGCTGGAGTTTAGTGGGATTCCCGGAGTGTCCCGGAAACACCACACAAGCTCCAGTGATTCTGCTCACCGACGATTTGGTGAATAGGAACCTGGCGATGTCAATGGTCTCGGTGGTCAAGTCGCGATGATGTCAATGGCCCTAACAGTCAAGTCGTGGCGGTTAACGATCTCTGACGGTCAATGATCTCCGGCGGTCAACGATCTCCAGCGGTCAGCAACAGTCAACAATTATTAATAATGATGGAAAATTGGCGCAAGGCAGTTTCGGGGTCTCTCCACCTCGGGACCTACCTAAAATTCAGGCCTAAAGCACATCAAACGTAATCTCTATTCTTGACGATCCCTATCCCCACCCCATATCTTATCTTGTCACTCAACAAAATCCATCGTGGTTGGTTGTAGTCACGACAGCCTCGTGGTGACTGTGATGAAGAGTAGACTAGAAGTTGTGGATGATTTTGTCATATTGGGGTTAGGTTGCGGGCAACAGTCGAAATAGGTTATCCCGTGGTGGAAGGTATATGGTCTGGCTCATTGGAAAATATGGGTCTTTCTATAGTAGTATGTATTCGCTGAACAGAGTTTCTAGCGCACTACAGAGTTCCCACTGGCTGTAGTACCACATCTGTAGCAGGTACGGAGAATAATACTCTTAAGGAGGCACATGCTTCTGGGCTAGAGTAGAATCGCGTTGTGGCATGACGTCCCTGAATGATGTTAGGGTTTAGGTTAACTTTGCTTTAGTTTGTTTTTGGTGTTTTATTTCTAGGTGTAAAGTTGGTACTCTTGTGAGTCCGGAAAGATTTGGGTTATATCTCATCGCGTTGATTGGAGAAATCTAACGACAACCTCCCAAAAGGTTTTCAAAATCAGAACTACGGAGTTGTGGAAATTCAGTGAGGATAAATCTGGCCAACATTGTATAACATAGAGGCATGCAGTACCTGACTGCTACAAACCAAAATGGACATGTTTCTCAACTCTTTCAACGAACACCTTCTGCCGTAGATTGGAGAAATCCAGCAACAGTCTCTTAGAGTACCAAGTGGAGCATTCTGGGTACTTTGGCCTCTTTATTGGAATCCCCTGAACCTCTCCCTCATAAAGAAGCATCCATTAAAGATTTATTTTCTCTGATCAGGCTAGCCTCATGAACAATATTCATCATAGGTTACCTTCCTCAGTTTTATCTAAACTGTAAACCAGTAACTTAAACCATATACCTGATACTCTTATCTGGAAGCCAGCAGAACATGAAATATTCTCTGTTAGGTCTGCATATGAACTGATCAAAGAAAAAAGAATTGTGATTCCACCTTTCAAATATCTGTGGTCAACACTGTTGCCAAGGAAAATTTGTGTATTTAACTGGAAATTGTTGAAAAGATTGCTGGCTATGCCTGATGTGCTTGAGGACTTTTCTTTTTCATTTACCATCAAAATGCACATTTTGTCATAATGATTCTGATACAATCCATCATACTTTTAATGTCTGTTTAACAATTAAATCATTATGGCATAAGATTCACAGTTTCTTTAACCTGCAAGAGATGAGTTTTAATACACTATGGGATAGGTTCTTCTTTTACTGAAACTTTAAGCATCCTAATGGCAAACTGCTGAAATTGATTAGAATCTTTCCATGTATTGTTGTTTGGTTCATTTGGTGTTCAAGGAACAAGTTTCTATATGATTTGATCAAGCCAAACACAGAGTTGATTATCCACAAAGTGATCAATCAGTTTCAGGATATCTTCAAAGTTCACTCTTTGAACTTTAAGTTTTCCACTAATGTTGGGAATACCACTCTCCTATTTCTTCCTACAACTGCTAGGAAAAAAAGAAATGAAGATGTTGTGGCCTGACAACTTCCTACCCATCTGAAACTAAATTCAGATGGTTCTGCTCTAGGAAATGGTGAAACATGTGCTAGTATAATTATCAGGGATGCCCGAGGTTCTTTAAAGCCGAGATCAAGGCACTGCAATTCGGCTTACTGCAAGCCTCGCAACATGGCTATACTAATATACAGGTGCAATGTGACTCACTCATTCTAGTGAAAATGATAAGAAATGAATATAAAATTCTTTGGAAATTAGCTCTGGAAATCAGAGATGCATGGGCACTGATGCATCAGGTTCAATGTTTAGTATCTCATGTCTTCAGAGAGGCAAATAATGTGGTTGATGCTCTTTCCAAAATGGCTAGTACTGATTAGGTAACCACAACATTTGAACTTAATACTTTGCCAAAACATGTTCAGTGACTCGTAAAGCTAGATGCCGCTTCATTATCTTATATTAGGCATATGTAGTTGGACTTTAGGTACTACTTTTTCCATTGTTTATTTTTAGGTACACCTGTTGGAGTTGGAGATAGGAGCATATATGAAGAATCAGGCTCAAGCACTCAGTTGAATTGCATGGCATGAGGTTCAAAGTCATCCCATGAAAGAAGCTGAACTTAACACTTGAAGGCTGTGTGAAGGCTGTGACAAGCAAAGACTGGAGGTAGACCATTGGGCATATCCATACTGAAGGAGGAGTACCTTATTTCTGAGGAAGTAAGGTGCAGGGGGTTAGGACGGAAGGCCACCTCTTTTTGCTAACACTTAGGGTGGAGGCAAAAAAGTGGCAGACCATTCTACGCCTCGACTAGAGGGACTGGCCATTATTTTGACTAACACAGGGGTTGTGGAAGCAAAAAGAATGGAACTTAGTATTATGATTCTATAATCAAATAGATTACCATGTCTTCCCGCGATGTATAGTCTTATTAGACATTGTGCTTATCTATTTTTAATTTTTTAAAAAAAACAATGCTCGTTCATGACCCCACGATACGATAGAAGAATCCTAATACTAGCAAATTAGGAGTCCAAATGGTATATTCGTGAAAATCAATGAAGTATGTATTCTAATTGAGCTGGTACATCACGTAGGTGGAGAAATGAAACGAACAAACAGTGCACCGTGAACGCACATTCATATTCAGACGCCCAATTACATGTAATTAATGATTGTGATTGTGACGTGTGAACATCTTTAAATTTAGGTATTGCTATATCACGCCCTATATTTTACTATCTACGCCCTAATATGTATGCATATATGTATTTATATTTTAAATTAATTAATTTTATTCGAAGAAAATTGGTAGAATAAAAGTGGCTAAAAATTCTCACAAATCACAACATTTGTGAGGAGTTGAAACATTTTCAATTAGGCAAAGTTTGCTTCTCCTCCTTTCTAAGCGCTGCCACTAGCAACCACCACATCTCGCCGGATTCTGCCGCCCGCCGCCGCTGTCCACGGCAGCCGACCGACGCCGACCACCTCCGGCGACCGCACATCACCTGAATCTCGCCGGATTTTTTTTCTTCGAATTCTCCCATTTGTTTGATTTTCTGAATCTCGAATGAGTTAGATGTTCTTGTCCATCTGTTAGAATTTGTTAGAACTTGTTAGAATTGTTAGAATTGGGGATTGTTAGAAATTGTTAGAATCCGTAAAATTGTTAGCGCCGGAATGGGGAATGGAGTGGAGGGAGATGGTGGTATCTGGCTGGCTTGGGCGTCGCGCGTCAGGCGTGACCGTGGTGGAGAACAGGGGGCACGCCGGAGGAGGGAAGGTGGCATCGGAGAGGAGGAGAAGGAGAGGTAGAGGAGAAGGAGAAGGAGAAGGAGAAGGAGAGGAGAAAGAGAAGGAGAAGGAGAGGAGAAGGAGAGGGGAGGAGGTGGCGTCGGGCGGAGGAGAAGGAGAGGAGGCCGGCGGCGGAGGAGGACGGCGACGGCGGTTGGTGGTTTAGAGTTTAGGCTGAAGTTGGAGGGATGAAGAAGATGAGGGGTTTGGGTGCAATTAAAAATTTTAAAGTTTTAAATGAAAAATAAATACTTTAATCCAAAAATTGGAAATTAAATAGGAAATTAAATTCTGAAAAATTAAATATTATAAATTGTAAAAACTTTGGAATTAAAATGAAAAAATAGTAAATTTTAAAAATTGTTTACTTTAAATTTCAAAATGATAACTATTGTAATAATTTGAAAAGTAAATATAATATTATAGAATATAATATTATTTAAATTAATATTATGAAAATCAAATTTATGAAATTTGTAAAGAACCGGGAGGGTGAACTAAGATAAATCATCTAACTAAGATAAATTAGTAGTAGCAAAAATTTTTTAAAATTAATAAAATAAAATAAAATAAATAAAATAGTACACGTAAATAAAATTAATAAAATAAATAAACTTTAACTAAAATTAATCATCTGAAAAACATTCAATTTATACCAAATACATTTACGTGTACTACTTAAAATTAAAACATTCAACCATCTTAAAATTAGAATAAAGTAATTACATTTAAATAAAATTAACGTTTAAATAAAATAAAATAAAAATTACATTAAATAAAATAAAATTAACGTTTAAAAATTAACGTTTAAAAATAAAATTACATTCAACCATTTTAAATTAACATTTAAAAATTATATTTAAATAAAATAAAAAAAGTAATTACATTTAAATAAAATAAAATAATAAATTAGTAAATAAATTTGGAGTAAATAAATACAGTAAATAAATTTGGTACTACATTCCAAATTTGGCACTAATTTGGAGTAAATTTGGTGCTAATTTAGAGTAAATTTGGTACTAATTTGGAGTAATTTGGTACTAATTTGGAGTAAATTTGGTACTAATTTGGAGTAAATTTGGTACTATTTTGGAGTAAATTTGGTACTAATTTGGAGTAAATTTGGTACTAATTTGGAGTAAATTGGAAGGAGAAAGCTGGAAAAATGAAGGGAGAATCGAAAGGAATTTCAGAGGAGAACCGGAAGGGGATTTTAGAGGAGAACCGGAAGGGGTTTGGGAAAGGGATTTCAGAGGAGAACCGGGAAGGGGTTTGGGGAGAGAACCGGGAGGGAGAACCGGAAGGCCAACCGGGAGGGAGAGCCGGAGGGCGAACCGAGAAGGAGGCCGGGAGGGAGAACCGGGAGGGAGAAGAGAACCCGGTTCGCCTCTAACCGAGGAGAGCGGGAGCCCGGAGTGGAGAGAACGGAGTGGAGAGAACGGGAGGGGAAAATTGCGAGCTGGAGTGGAGAGAACGGGAGGAGAAAATCGTGCCGGAGAGTGGGGAGAACGGAGGCCGGAGAGCTGGAGGAGAAGACTCGCGCCGGAGCTGGAGGAGAAAACTCGCGCCGGAGCTGGAGGAGAGGACTTGCGCCGGAGCTGGAGGAGAAGACTCGCGCCGGAGAGGAGAGAACCGAGGTGGGAAAGCAGAAGGAGAAAACTGGATGGCATCGCCGGAGAGGGAAGAGGAACGGCCGGGGAAGATGAGGTGCGCCTCCGCCGAACGGCCGGAGAAGACGGGGTGCGCCGCCTTCGGAGAAGGATGATCTCCGCTGCCGGACCGCCACCGCCATTCATCTTCTCCGTCCAGTTCCGCCGTCGGACCACCGTTGACTTTCGACTTCACCACCGTTGACCGGCGCTGGACGGCCATTGACCTTTGACCGGCGCCACCTCATCCAAAAGATGTGAATCACATTGATTGCACAATTAATTCTCACTAATTGTTAATTAAATACTAATGATAATTGCCATAATTAATATTGAATTACAATTTCATTTACATTAATGTTAAAAAAACATGAGTGTTTATATAGTATAAAATACAGGGCGTAATCAAGTAAAATACAGGGCGTGAAATAGCAATTCACTTAAATTTGTATGCTTTTCACAATGTATCTGAACAATTCGTATACACTACCCTTGGTATTAAGAATGTGCATCATAAACGGATAGGATGTACGTTTCAATATTATTATTTGTACATTTAACATTTATATAGTGATCACAATCAAATTATAGTGATGCACAATCTTGCATAAGAAAATATATAAAACATCATGAGAGATACGGTGTTCAGGGATACCATGTAATTTACCGTATCTGAAACCACCTAATTATTTGGATACAAAGTAATTTACCGCATCTGAAACCACCTAATTATTTCATCACACTATTTCACATATTTACGCTTTTAACTTTTGATCATGCAATCCCAAATAAATATTAATTAAAATTATAAATTATATATTTTTAAATATATACTTTAGAATGAATAACTAAATTTTAAATGATTGTATTTTAAATCATATATTAAACTATTTAAATAATTATAAATTAAAGTTAATGGATAAAAAATTTACAAAGAGACTTTTACCTTGAATGTTATAAATTTTTTATAAAGTTTAAATATTGTATTTTAAAAGATAAAATAAATAATAATATGTATTTGAATGTGAAAATATAAAAATATATAATATAAAATAATATTTTTAAAAATTTTAAATTTAATATTTAATTTAATAAATACAGTGTATAAGATTAAAAATAAGTGATCCATCCATAAACTTATGAATGGAACGCGGGATAGGATTGCATAGTACTCCCTTTAAAGTCAAATGTTGATTTACCTCTCATATAATGGCCTGGGTGTGGGCTGATATGGGCCGATGAGGGCGAGCGGATGATCGCCTTTAGCCTTTAAAGTCAAATGTGAACTGCCGTTACATAAAAAAGATATCTTTATTGTTCACGCACTTGATTAATGTGCAGTTGATCTCATATTTAATTCCATGATTTGTTTCCTTTTTTAAGCCTATGAATAGGCACACCATATATGTCATCCCCGTCATATCTCCATCAAAATAATAAAACTGAGAGGAAAATCGATGGAGATGAAACTCAATCTTTCAATCTGGATAAGGGTTTTTGCAATTGGATGTTTGACACTTGTTTGTGCTGCTGAAGACTTTGATTTCTTCTACTTTGTCCAACAAGTTAGTAGTTATTTTCTTACACCATTTTTCATGAATATTTTCAACATTACTCAGATCGATACATAACATATAGAATTCTTTTTATCTGGATCCTTTCATATGTTATCTAAGTTGTTGATTGTGGAATAGTTTTAAATCATATGTGTCTCCATAAGCAACAACTTGAAATGGGAATACATATAAAATGTAAACTCATTTGTATGTAAAATGAAACAAATTTTCTACCGTAATTTGGCTGCGATTCTTTTGTAAAATACAAATGACGTGATTTGACAAATTTTTCAGTGGCCGGGATCTTATTGTGATTCCCAAAAAGGATGCTGCTTTCCAAAGACAGGGAAGCCTGCCTCAGACTTTGGGATTCATGGGCTTTGGCCCAATTACAATGATGGGTCTTACCCGTCTAACTGTGACCCGAACACCCAATTCGACCCAAACCTGGTATCGTATACATGAACAAATTTGTTGGAGGCATCGGCCATCGAGTTCTAGTTAGCTGCTGTCTGAATGTTTAAATTGTTTAGATTTCAGATTCCAAAAGCAGAATGCAAATTGACTGGCCATCCCTAGCTTGTCCAAGCAGCGACGGTATGACCTTCTGGGCACACGAGTGGAACAAACATGGAACTTGCTCTGAGTCCATCCTCGATCAGCATGATTACTTCGAAGCTGCCCTAGGCCTCAAGCGACAAGCCAATCTCTTGCAAGCCCTCACTGTCGCGGGTATGTACAAACTATTGCATCAAAAGTTCGTCTAAAACAAAACTTTGTTATGCATACATGTAACAAGTTTGTGACATGCATTGTGTAGGGATTAAACCAAATGGTGAATCTTATGATTTGGGGAGCATAAAAGACGCTATTAAAGTTGGAATAGGGCATGCTGCCTACGTTGAATGCAATGTGGATGAATCTGGAAAGAGCCAACTCTACCAGATTTATGTGTGTGCGGATACCACCGGATCAACCCTAATTGATTGCCCAGTTCTCCCAAGAGGCAAATGTGGTTCCACCATTGAGTTTCCACCTTTCTAACGTTGCATTTTCACCGTGTTTTTATTTTAGTCTCTTGCTTCTTTTTTTTTGGCTTACTTGAGAATGTTGCAATTATTAGCAACTAATTGAAATGAAACCAATCGACCTGGTATTTATCACTCACATTTTGTTTCCTTCAAACAAATGTATTCTAAAACTAATACGATATTAAGTGATGATTGCGTTAGTCATTGTGATAATTTATTATTTTATTTCAATTCAAGATATCAATAGGCGTTTGTCGTATCTAGTCCGTCTCCTACGAGACCGTCTTACGGTAAGACTAGGGGCCAACATGAAAATGAAAATATAATTTGGGGGTAAAAACAACATTATTTTAGATTCGGGGTTAAACTTAAAGTACGTGACAAACACTAAGGGCTGAAAAGAAAATAGACAAAGTAAAAGGAGGAGAATTGTCCCAGACTCCCTCCTTCCTTTTCGTCAACCATACCCTCTCTTTTCTTTGGTTCTTCAGTGATCCTTCCACAGGATTCGGCGGCGGTCCAATGGATTTTGATTCCTTGTGTGGAATTTTTATTTTTGGCCCCTTAAAAAAATGGTAATAATTCAAAATACAGAATACTATTTTTTGGGGATTGAAACCTAGCCAACTGCAATCTTAGAGGGATTGAAACCTAACCAACTGCAATGTTAGGGGATTGAAACCTAGCCAACTGCAATGTTATGAGGCTCACCCTACGCCTGTTTTATATTTATTAAAATTTTAAAATAAAAGTAAAAATAGGGAGACAAAAACCAGTACTCTAAAAATATTACATTGTTTAAATTATCCCCTATCGCTAAAATTCAAAAATATCGATCACATGCTACCTTATTAACAATTTAAACACTCAAAAATTTAGAATTCAAGAAATTAGGTTATTTGTTCTTACATAATTAAATTTAAAGAACACTTGAAACACAAAGAAACAAAGAGGGAGCAGTGCTGCAGTTGAGCACGCCTTGAAAATCAATTCCACAGTCGAATTGTGGACCAAAATTGAGAAAGTAGAGCAGGGGCAGACAATCGGCGATTACGATGTTGACGCAAAAGAAAAAGCAGATAAAATAGGTAACGAGAGAATTGATATGTAGCATTAAATTTTGATTTTGATTGGTTTAGATATGGGTCAAATCAGGAAAGAATTGGTATTCTAAAAGTGGCCAATCAACAATACATTTTGATTAAAAGTGTGAGTAAGGTAATTCTCCATAGATTAATATTTGTGAATAATGGAATACATATAGAGATACTAGCCCTAGACATACAATGTATCTAGACATAAGATCAAATCACATTCATATCTCATCTTATCCTAACACCCCCCTTCAAGCAAAGCGTCGGGTTGCCTGAGATGCAAAACTTGGACCTGAAAAACTCAAACAAAGGGCGAGAAAGGCCCTTGGTGAATATGTCAGCAACTTGGAGAGAAGTCGGCACATGAAGAACACGCAGCTTCCCTGAGGCAACCGCTCTCAAACGAAGTGATAGTCGATATCAATATGCTTGGTGCATTTGTGAGCCACCCGATTCTGAGCAAGAAAAATGTCATTCTTGTTGTCACAAAATAGGATGGGCGACTCAGAGATCGAAAAATGAAGATCACGAAGCAAGTGAGAAAGCCAGACAACCTCTGTGGCAGTGTTGGCCACAGCCACACAATAGGCTGCTTCTTGGCACTCCAAGAAATGAGATTACCCCTAAGAAAAACTGTGTAGCCATAAGTCAAGCGTCGAGTCTCTAGGCAGCGAGCCCAATCAGCATCAGAGTATCCTAACATATCCGTGGAAGCGGAATAACGAAAAGATAATCTGAAATGAAAAGATCCACAGACATAGTGAAGAATCTGGGTGACTGCAGCAACGTGATCATCACGAAGATCCTGGAGAAACTAGCTAACAGAGTTCACATCAAAGGCTAAGTCTGGTCGAGTAATGGTGAGGTGCTGCAGAGCACCAACCAAAGACCGATACAAAGTGGGATTGCTGAAAGGTTCGCTCGAACTGCTGAGAAACTGAGAAGAAGGTACAAATGGGGTGGAAACTGGTTCAGCATCAGCCATACCAGCTCGACGAAGGATATCCCCAGCATACTAAGCCTGACCCAAGAAGAGACCAGAGGCAGTGGAAGAGAGCTCAAGACCATGAAAGTAGCTAAGGGAGCTAAGATCCTTGATGGCGAACTCCTGATGGGTGCAAGAAATGAACTGACGAATGGCAGCAGCGTCATTGCCTGTAAGGATGATATTATCCACATATACCAGCATATATAACAGAACAGTGCCTCGAGAAAACACATATAAAGATGTGTCAGCAGAACTGCAGACAAAACCAAACTGGAAAAGAAATGAACTGAACCGATCAAACCAAGCCCTCAGAGCCTGTTTAAGCCCATAAATGGCTTTCCGCAGATAGCAAACATGATCAGGGAGAGTAGGATCCTTGAAGCCAACAGGTTGAGCCATGTACACTGGGGCATTGAGAACACCATTTGGGAATGCATTCTTCACATCTAACTGGTGCAAGTGCCATTTCTGAATGGTAGCAATGGCAAGAACTGTACGAACAGTGGATGCTTTGACCACAGGACTGAAAGTGTGGTCAAAGTCAAATCCCGGTAGCAACGAAAACCCTTGAGCCACAAGTCGGGCTTTGTAATGGTCAACCATGCCATCGGGCAAATAATAGACTAGGAAGACCCATTTAGAGCCAACAACGTTTACATTAGATGGCCGAGGAACTAAATCCCAAGTGTGTTGCTTTCGAAGAGCATACATCTCTTCATCCATGGTAGCAACCCACTGAGGATCACAAAGAGCAGCTCGATAATCACGGGGTTCAGAGTGGTCAAGTATGGGTGCAGTAAGGCCAGTGAAAAAATAATCATCAAGATGTCGAGGTCAACACAGAATGGTATGGGGCTGAGTGACTATGTGATAAGGCTGAGATGATGGTGGACTAGGAGAATAGTTGGAAGAGTCATCTGCAGTAGACTCAGAACACACCAGAGAACAAGGGATTTGATCAGGCATAGTAGACCGGGGGGGTCCGGAAAAATAGGTGAGTTATTTGAACACAACGAGCAGAGCACCAAAGGAGAATGAGATGGTGATGGTGGCATAGTGTCTGGATCAATAAATGAAGATACATCAAGAGAAGAGAAAGTTGAAGAACTCGAAGACATTGTGGCAAAATGATAGCAAGTTTCATCAAATCGGACATGACAGGTGATGTAAACTCGACCATAAGTAGGATCCAGACAGCAAAATCCCTTGTATTGAGAACTATACCTGACAAACACACAAGGAATACTTCAAGGTGACAGCTTGTGCTCAGCATAGGGACGAACAAATGGATATACTCCACAACTAAAAGGATGGAAGTTAGAGTATGTTGGTGCCAATCAAACAGAATACCATAAGGAGAAGTGCCATCAAGCACCGGGGTGGGAAGACGATTAGTGACATATAGAGTTGTCGCAAATTCATCATCCCAAAAAGAAAGTGGAAAATGTGAATGGAAAAGCATAGTAAGCCCCATTTCTGCCACGTGACGGTGTTTTCGTTCAGCATGCCCATTCTGCTCGGGTGTGTACGGACAGGAAACCTGAGGAAGGATTCCTTTTGTTTCAAAATGAGTTCAGAGACGTGTGTTCGAAAACTCTGTGCCCCCGTCACTCTGAAACACTTTAATCTAAGAGGAAAATTGATTTTCCACAAACGCCTCAAATTTCATATATATATATATATATTAACAAACTCATATTTACGATGAAGAGGGTAAAGTCAAGTAAATCTTGAGAAATCATCCACAAAAAGAGCATAGTAAACAAAACCATGACCAGATAAAACAGGAGATAGTCCCTACAAATCACAATGAATCAAATCCAAGACATGCATAGCTCGTTTAGAGTTTTCAACAAATGACAGTTTATGGCCTTTTGCCATCACACAGGAGGAACATGCATTAGGTTTAGGCAATAAAGAGCAAACATATAGTTCACCATTTTTAACAAAGAAATGGTACTAGGGGATACATATCCCAAATGGGCATGGCATAGTTAAAAAAATGCCCGAGATTTATTTTGCTTAATAAAGGAAAGCAAAGCTTCTTCACCACGATTCAACACATATAAGTCATCCTCACTGTGGCCTCTGCCCATGACTGCCTTGGTGACTTTTTGCTGAATCACAAAAGAATGGTCTTCAAAAGTGATTAGTACACCATCTCAGGTAAGCTTGCTTATAGATAATAAGTTTTTTGTTATATCGAGAACAACCAAAACATCAGACAGTCCCAATGGAGGCATAAGTTGAGAATCACCAATAGCAGAAATACATATATTAGTACCATTTCCAACAGAAACAAAGGATCTACCATTGTATCGCTTGACACTCTCAAGGTTCGAAGCAGAAAAACTCATATGATTAGAAGCTCCAGAGTCAAGGTACCAATCGGAGGTGACGGCGGCCCGCACAAGTTGAAGGGAGGACTGAAATTGCTGAGCAAGATTAGAAGTCTCGGATGGACGCTAAACCAGACGATAACAGTGAGCAACATCATGACCCATTTTGCAACACCACTGGAATTGGAGACCACGACCCCGACCACCTGAGAACCGGCTAGAACGGCCGGCACATGTGCCAGGTGCACCACGGTCACGCGCTGCACCCACCGGCACGTGAGACCACGCGCGGCCACCGGAGTTAGATTCTGACACCGCGAATGCGACCGGCCTAACTGCAGTAGCACCAGAAGCGTATTGTCCCTGCAAATTGTTCAAAACGCTTCGTGGTCCTTTGCACGATTAACTATCTCAGCATACAAAGGATTCGAAGAAGTAGTGATAAATGAGGCAGAAAAATCCTTAAATTCAGAACCCAAAGCAGACAAAAACCAAAGAAGTTGATCATCATTCGATGAATGAACACCCAAACCAGCAAGTTAATCGAACAGTGTCTTAAATTGAAGGTGTAAATCATACACCATACCATTCTTACGGATAGTAAAGGCAGTGGAACGAAGGCATAGAATGGTCGACTTACTTTGGTTTTGATGAACTGCTGCAGTGTTCTCCCACATTTGTTGCGAAGTCATATAATCGTCAAGCTCAGCCAGGGCTTCCGGAGACAAGGACTAGAATAAGAGGCTACATACTCGCCGATCCTCGTCAAGCCATGATTCGCGTGCAACCAAGGCTTGCTCATAAGAAGCCTTCTGATCCTCCTTCGTGGAACCAGAAGAAGAGCCTGTGACCATTGCATAGGAGGGAGACGAAAATGTGGAATCCGATGGTGGTGGAGGAAGAATCGGACATGGCTTAATGCCATTGAGAAAACCGTACAGTCCCTGTGGTTTGAGAATATGAACAACTTGTCATTTCCATAGCAAGTAGTTTGTTGAAGAAAGCTTGATGGTGAACATATGCAGAAGAGTATTGTAGGGAAGCTTGGATGATTCAGCCATGGTGAAAGGAGAAAAAAAATTGCTTGAGGAGGAGGTATGGCTGGGTTGCGGGTGCAGAATGAAGTTGTGAAAACTTTGCAACAGAGAAAAATGAAGGTGAGCTGAGTGGGAATAAATGGTGTAAAGTCTAGATTTATTTAGTTGACAATTTGTGGAAATTATGCAAATATGGTATTATTGAGTTGCAACATCAAAGAAGGAATTTTGTGGAAATTATGCAAATATGGTATTATTGAGTTGCAACATCAAAGAAGGAATTTTGGTGAAATAAGGAAAGGTTGAAGACTGAATCCAAGAGGGATACATCTAGTCCAAGTTGTATTTGATTTGGAGAATATATCAGTTCCTATATATGTGAGATTGGATTACTGTTATGGAATTGGAGATGGAATAAACTTCATGTGTGATTGAAAAATGCGGATGGGGTGTATTTACGCCAAGGATGATTTACGGAAAAAGAAGACAGAATATGATGGTATTTGTGATTTATGGAAATCTGAATATTCTTCTATATATTAGGCGTATGAAAGCATAGTTGATTTATGGAAAATCTCTATAAATATAGAGTTGTTATTATCGAATATATGGAAATATTGAGATAAGAAAAATCCCTTTATTTATGGGATTTGGATATGCTTCAAGAAACATATTTGGAATAGGAAAATTATGAAGATAATCATGGAGAATTTAGATCTGCTCATGGACTATATATAGAGAACAAACACGGCTGCATTATTTACGGACTTAATAGAAAATATCTGCACACATATTTTTTATCTTTCGAGAATTGCAAAGAGCCAGAATTCTATGTTCCAACACACGAACCTGCTGCACAAAGTTCAGAATCATATGCCTTAATTCCTCGGGAGGAGAAGATTCAGCGTCGATGAGTTTCGAGGTCAGAGGGAGTCTGATCAAGGCGGATCGGTAGCAAGGGAAGCTTGCAGGATTCACGTTATAGTTAGATAAGATAAGTATAATTGTATGGTGTACTTTGTACTGTATCTTTCTGATTAGTGGATTCATTCTGAACTGGGCCAGACCCCGCAGATGTAGGTGGATTTCACCGAACTGCGTAACCAAGTCTTGTGTCTTTTATGCTTTACTGTATTGCATACTTGGTTAGATAGGTTATGTTGGAACACAGTAGTAATAATTGAATTAAGGTAAAACCAAATTTCAAATGGAAATAACTAATTATTTAGGGAGGGAATCTTGGACTTTTTAGAGGAAGAACAAGAAGGTGCTGATGAGTTTGTAGAAAATGGATAAGAATTGACGGAGGAGAAAAACACAGACAAGGCTACAGGTGGAAAAGGTTTGGATCAAAATTAGTGTAATACCATGTAAATAAGGTAATTCTCCATAGATTAATGTTTGTGAATAATGGAATACATAGCCTTAGATATACAATGTATCTAGACATAAGATCAAATCTCATCTTATCCTAACAAAAAGGGCCCAGAAGGCAAGAAAATGCTCAAATGTAATTAATAGAAAAGGAGTTATTTTCTGAAAAATTTAAAAGAAAATAAAAGAAGAAAGGTAAGAATTGGCATATATGTAAATAAAATAGGCTCAATCCAATTTTGTAAACCCTATACAAATAAAAATAACTGGGCCTCCATTCATCAAATGGAAAAAAAAAACTTTTACACATATATATAATAGATAAATATAATATTTTTTGGCCCTTTCAAATATTGGGTTATGTCCGGTCGCCCCACCAGCACTACATTCAGTCCGTCGGTGGTGGCGACATGATTCGGCGTTGTTCATTCCTTCCATTAGTTCCAGCTCTTTTGAAGAGAACAAAACGAATGGATAAAGATCAGAACGGATGTGTAGTGATTTTCCTTCATTTTCTCGAATCTGAATGGATAGAGATCAGAACTAAGAAGACAGAGGCGGCGACGATGATGATGTAGAGCTTCAGCCCGAGAATGGGAGTCTCTGAGGTGAAAAGGATGGATGGAGATTCACCAGAATCATTGCACGATTTTTCAGATTTATCTTCACATTCTTTGCACATTGGCGTCGATGAACTTCGTTCATCAATTTCATCCTCGCCAGAGTTAGCTTCTGATGTTTGTCAGGCCCTGGGTCTAGCCAACGGTGGCACACATGTGAATAGATTCAAGTAATTCAAGAAGGCAATTATCAACACCTGCGGCTATTTTACAAAGGCTTGAAGCTCAAAATATTGTGACCATAGTTTTGAAGATTGGACTGAATGTTCATGGTCTGCAAAATGTCTAATTAATTAAGGAGTCATTGGTTCTCTACTTCTCATTAGGTGGTTAAACTTTTCTAAAACATCACGTATGAATGATAATTTATCCAACTTAAATAGTTAAAAGATCAAAAACCACTCATTGGATTCATGCTCTTTCACCATTTATTGTCTAAATTTTTCTTTCTGCAACTATGTAACCATTATGGTGAATATGGTGTTCTTACATTTATATTTGTTTCAAATGGTTAATATACAAATGGTTAATCTGCCGAACTTCCAACAAGACCATGCACACTAGAATAACATAAACAGTACGACTTCTAACAACACTGATTGGTTGTATCAACTAGTTTGAAAGTAAGATCAATATAAATTTAACATTAATCAATATGTAAACATGATAGATCGATTCATTCGGAGAATTAGTAAAGTCACGTTAGAAGCTTATAATATCAAAGATCCATGGCTCTGATTGGCAGAGATATGTTTATAAGCAAAACTGACTTATTTTAAAAGCACTGGGAGACTGGCTTCAATTTTTTCCACAAAAATAGCTTCTGCTTCAAAATAAGCTATATTTTAATACTTTACCAAATGTTAAAAAGTGTATTGCTTATAAGCACGACAGGTTAAAACCTTTGCCAAACAAACCCATCACAAATCTACATCTCTATCTCTATCTATGCTTAGTAGTATGTAGTTCCACATCTATTTACTCCCCCTGTTTCTTTAATATTGGCACACTTTTCTTTTTGGATTGTTTCTTTTATATTGGCACACTTTCCATTTTTGGCAAGATTCCTTCAATTTCATCCACTCATTCTACTTTTTACTTTCTAAATTCAATTTCATCCGTTCATTTTCTCCACCTAAATCCAAATACCTAAACATATGGTGCCACTATTAGTGAAACGGAGGGAGTATCTGGGATCTTTCTTCTTGATGCTCTCCCTTCCTCGGAAGTGTTTTGATTTCTTCTTGATTCTTCTTGAGGCAGAGTATAAACAAATCACATCTGAAAAAATAAAATTGTTAGTAAAGTAAACAGGTCCTGACCAACTCCAAAGAAATCATTACAAAATTAAATGAAAATATTAACACATCACGCAACCATACCAGTACCAATCAGAGATTCATTGCAAAAATCAAACTAATGCATTCGCCGTTCTAAATATGCCTAGACCAACAGCACCGATAAAAATTGTCGTGAACAATACATATACACATCATGATAAACCAACTCAAACAAATTTCATCATTTATAAATCATAAAACATCAATATGAACCTTCAAACATCCAAGGGCATAAAAGAAATCAAATGAAACTTATTTTAAATCAATATCATGTTAAACCAACTCAAATCATATAATATCCATTGGCGGAACTAATGGGACGCGAGGTAGGGCTCCAGCCCTACCTCGATCGCCGGCCGGAGGTAGCAGGAGGCGGTGGGTTCAAGGAGCGCGTCTTCCGGATCCGGCGAGCTGACGCGTCTCGCGTCTTCCGGCGAGCTGCGACGTCTGCTCGGAGAAGAAGGCCGCGTTGCGGCCTTCTTTTTTTTAACCCCAAAGTACTAAAACGACGTCGTTTCACTTAGTAAAATGAAAAAAAAAATCGAATGTTAAACGGATTGGGCTAAAAATGGAGCCCAATCCAAATAACTTAAAAACATTCAACATTTGGAATTTTGGAACAGAGAAGAGACCGAGAGCAAGCAGCCGGCTGAGCAAGTGAGCAGCAGTTTCACCTCCGGTTTGATGAAATGCTTCAATGTGTCTTGTAGGTAATTCCTACCAAATCCAATTCGAAAAGGATACGCCATTCACCATCCCCATCATTGCCGAAATATCACCGCACACTTACCCGGATGGTACCTTCGTGTCCGAGGAGGCTAGGTTGGTCCATGGATCTTACAAAAGACGTCGTCATCACATAGAGAGAGGAATTGAAGCATCTCCCCCATTCGAACAAACTATCTGGAATCTTGGGAGAGAAAAATTCTGCGAGACTCTGCAACCATTCAACCTGACCATTGTAAGTGAGTTCTATGCAAACTTTAAGCGCGATCCGGGCTACGATCACGTGTATTGTAGAGGTAAAACAGCCCCTATTACAATAGAATTAATCGATGGCTTGTTTGGGCTGCCCAATGTTCCAAACGATGAGGACGAGTTTCTCGCACTCCATTTTCAAGGTGATGATAGCTATATTCTACAACAACCAATTGAGAAATAGGTTGTTGGGACAGTAACTAGGCCAGTTACATACATAGACGAGTTGGTCAAACCAGGCTGGAGCAAAATACCTATGAAAACTCTAACTCCGTAAATGAATGGGTGGTACCACTTCGTGGCATCTAGAATCCATCCAGTAACTGTGAACACATAAGTTCACAAACTTCGCCTCACCTTCTTGTATGCAATAAAGAAGGAGCTTCGATGGAATTTTGGTCGTCGAATTTGTCCTATGTTACAGGAGGATCGGGATCAGATGGGATCTTATACCTATTGCAGTATCATCTCTGTGCTTTGTTCAAGAGCAGGAGCTAGTGCCTGTGCGCATGACGTTTATGGCCAACCAATGGGTAAGATTTGTGTGGACCTTTTCTACAGACAAACATCTGACATGCCTATCACTACTATTGAATCCAGAGTTGCTGCCTTGAAGATCGATGTAGAAAACTTACTTGAAGAATCCAAATATCAAAGATCCGAGCACGAGAATATGGCCAAGGTTAGGCCGTATTCCTAACGACGTGGAAACAGTTGAAAATTTCCCAAACTTCCGCGAAGGCGATGTTAAAGACATGGACGTTGGTACAAGTACTTGTGATGGTGATGCAACAGGACCTGCTGACGGGGTTAAACCATTTTCTCGTTATTATTCATAGAAAACCTGTAATAGCAGTTTGAAAGAGTAGATTTTGTACTAAACATTGATAGTGTTGCACTTAGATAGTTTGACATTTTTACTTTTGACACACATTCACGATGATGGGTCGAATAAAAAATTTGTACACCGCGTGTTTTGAAATTCTATCGGACAAATACACTCATGGAGACAAAAAAAGATAGGCCGAACGTAGTTGGATTAAGTGGTTACTTTAGGCCCATCGAATTTGGTGCATTAAATTCTAAGAATGGTTAGAATTTTAAATTTTTTTGTAGCATTAGGAGCTATGGTGATTCCCCAAGTAAATTTGTGGGCAATAGTATAATTGGGAAATATAGTGCAAATATTCACTGTTGGTTTTACAGGGTCTTTCGTGCACTAGTATAGTCTACAAACGCATTAACACGATCGTAATGTATTGAATAGCAAGATTTTTGGAGGGACTAAATTGCAAAAAGTAAAAAAGTTTACTCGTAATTTGAAATTGCAATATGATAGAATCGATGGTCCAAAAAACAACCCTTTTTTATTTCCAAGTTCCACATGCGGGAAAATGAATGGGTCCGGACTCCGTATTTAGTTTGGAAGATGTTCGGATTACACATAGAAACATTGAAGTAAACCCTTGCTGTTTACTCTACAACACCTACTAGCGCTTCACGACGAATCACTACCCGGGCACAAATATGTTGCAATTATGATTTAAGCCAGGAATATTAAATTTGGTAATTTATGTAATTTCATAATATGTCGTAATCGCATGTCACAATTTGGGGGACCCAATTGCAATAAACACATATAATCAATTTTGCAGGTTCTTCGGTACCATTGAGGTACGGAAACATTACTTATTCAATATGGAGCATCCTAAAACTCCATTTGGGCCGGTGGAAAAGTACTTCAAAAAGTGGAACGAAATGTTTGGGGTCAATATGCAAATTTAATGAAATTAAACAATGCTTAGTAATGTCAACGCACGGGGCCCATGTGTGGTCGATATTTTCATGAAACAACTTGTACAATGTCTATTCACAATAATTAAACGTCAATTTGAATAATTGTGGTTGTTGGAAAAATGCATGGGAGGTAAATGCAATAAGTGGGAATTTAAATAAATAACATCTTTTTTACACCGGTAATATTAAACAATTACCGGTGTATGTTTTCAATTTTTTGGCATGAATTTCAAAATTTTTAATTTCTTTAATTTTTAAAAAGGCGCAAAAAATTTAACACTGGTACTTTTTGTTTTTGCACCGGTAAATATACCCCTGCTGAACACTTAGTCTAAAATTTCTAAAGTTCCTCTCGGGTTCAACATATTTTTCAAAAAAAATATTTAAAGCAGCCACACGTAGCTGCTTTTTATGTAATATTACAACGGTATCAGCATTTACTTGTTATCGGTGTACAAATGTTAGCCTAAATTTTTATGTGTTGCTCTCGGATCAGTGAAAAAATCATTTAATGAAGATGCACGCAGTTGCTTTTTTTCTTTTCTACACTAGTTTACGTATCAGTGCTGAACAGTTAGCCAATTCTCAAACCCATTTTCACAAATTTTACACTGGTAAAAAACCACTTCATATGAATTTGAAATCATTTCAAATGGACATAACTCCCACAACTCCTCTTCTCATCAAACACCTTCAACTTCTCTTTCAAAACTGCCACCCACCACTTTAACCATTCAATTCACACTTAATTGAACCACAATAACTCCTTATCAATCATTGTAACTCCGATCTATCCTATAAAGTGTTGAGAAACACAAGAGAAGCAACCCTTTGCCAACTCTTGACAACGCAAGAGAAGAAAGTACTTGGCAAGTTTATCATCCCATTTTGTTCTTGGCGAGTTCGACAAAAGGGAGTAGGAAAAAAAACACTTCATTGGTGAAGGTAAGTGTTGGTGTTTATGTTACCATGGGTTACCATATCAATTTCTCTTCAAAAACCCATTTCAACCCTCACGCACAATACATGTTCCACCAATTGCCTCTATGAGCAAAAACATGTAAACTGACAAAAAGTTGAAAGGGTAACTTGAATGGTATGTTTATACAATTGCGGGGTTAAAACTTTTTGCATTTTTTATGGATGGATGATGTAGTACTGTGATTTTTTGGTTGGTGATAATGTTGATAGTCACGTTAGGGGGGAGTGATAATTGCTCGGTTGTAGACCTATTTATGAATCCAAAGACATTGGTATGGTATTCTATCAACTTCTATAAGGTTCCATTTCATTCTATATCAAGTTCCATGCCTTAATTGTTCAAGTTCTATGGCATGTTATATAGACTTTTATGCCTTACATAATGTAGTTTTGTGTATATATTGTTCAATTTCTATGCCATATTTTGCTCAAAGTTTTCATGAATTTGTTGTTCAAGTTCTACGCCATGTTCTATCACTGATGATTTTTAAGTACCATTATTGTATGGATTGATAATTTTCTATTCTACTCTTTTAGATGTCGCCGAAGAAGGGGAAATTAAACACGAAGAGGAAGCGACCAGTTACAAAGAAGGTGGAGAAGGTGAAACATGTGGTCGATGAGGAGGTTGATGTGACGGGCAAAGAACCTCTACCAAAAAGGATCCCGTTGAAGATACAATTTGAAAAAAAACAACGTAAACAAATGACCCGACTAGTGAAGAGAATGAAGAAACCGCGAAACATGTTGATGTTATTATATGAGATGTTGAAGGAGAGGATGCTGGTAAACAGTTGGCCAAAATACCAATTCGCAAGGGAAAGGGAAAGAGCACCATCAAATGAAGGCCAACCATTAATGAAGCGGACAACAACTTGACAAAAGCAGGTTGGAAAAATGGAGAAGGATTGGACAAGTTTAAGGTAAAAAGTTATTTGAGGAGGAGAGGAGCTAGTACGTGCTAGTCTGTGATGTTGGCAAAGCATAACACTCCAACTCCTGTTGCATTTGAGTTCTGTGGGAATAAAGTGGTGTGCATTAAAAATTGGTCACCGTGGCACGCTTATGAAAATTATGCTTTGCGGTGCCATATCAAATTTGGCGCATGTGAACACTGGAGCGATGTCTTTGAAGATGTTAAGGAAGAGGCTTGGAAGGATGTTCTGGTAAGACTCTCAACAATTGTAATATAAAATTTTTATTCTTGTTAAAGTCTTAGTGAAGACGTGATTAATGACATACCTTTTCACATGATTCGTTCCAGGAGAGCTTCACAATTGAAACACCCGTGACAGACGAGCAACTAGAAATACTGAAGAAGAAGGTTACAAAGAGGGCAAAAAACCAACATAGGAACTGAAGACAAAGGTAGCAAATAGGTTTATTCATGACGTGGACAAAGGTATAAATAAAACAAGAATACCAGCATGGGAGAAGTACAAGTGGATGGATGAAGACGAATGACACTTGTTTGAAAAAAGGCGTCGGTATCCAAATTTTTAGGTATGATGAAAAAATTAATACTTGTTAAGAGCTATGTTTCCCACAAATTCTATTCAACTAAATTTTTATTTATAACAATATCACAGGCTCAGGGTGAAAAATATTGAACGCAACAAGGGAAGGGATTACACGCACCACACGGGCAGAAGGGGTAATACATCCATGACAAATTAACTATGGAGCTAAAGGAAAAGGAGATAATTAGGGCAGGGATTCACTGACGAGCAGATTGAGCAGCAACTCAGTCAAAAGTATTTCACACCTGACAGATCTCTTGTCTACCTTGTGGCAAAAAAAGATAAGAAAGGGTTATACACATCGAAAGAGGTTGAGAAGATCGCACCACACGTTGTAAGTTACACCAAAATCGACCATTTAAATTAATTTTTAAGTGTATTTCAAATGATTCATATAAAAAATTGTGTTCCTATGTGATTCTCAGTTGAAATTGAACAAGCTTAAGGAAGAAGGAGCATTGGAACCACAGTCGGGTGAAAACATCCTCATAAAAGTGACGAAGAAGAAGGATCACCTGGGCAGGTACAGGGGACTCAGATGGGTCTATCCACAGCGGTGACTGTTCCTCATCTTTCTCGTAGTAAGTGCGGTAGCTATTCCTCAGCCAAAGAGACAGCCCAGAGGAGACCATCTAATGATCAACTGGTCGTGAAAGCCATGGTATCGCACCTGGAGAAATCGGTGAAGGGTGAAGGGTGAAGGGCTTAGCATCTGCAAGACTTGTTCAGATTTCGCCAAGCCTTGACAATCCCAAGAAGTTTATAGAGAAGGCAATGGATGACATTGCTGCAGCTGCTACAAAGTCTGGTGAAGAGCCCAACGACGGAAAATGAGATGAAGAGGTACACCTTCATTAATCTGTTCATGTCCTATACATTGAATTACACATCTGGAATATCTCCATAACCATTTTACCTATTCACTAAAATATTATATGAACATGATGGAGAACGCATGACTCTTTTCATTAAAGACATTGTCGGGAAGTAGAAAATGGTCGCCCATGGGTTGCGACAGGTATCTCATCATCAGGATGCCTAACAAGGAAGTGTTGCTCGTGTGAGAGTATGCAAGCCACTCCTCCGTCCTAGGGCAGAATTTCCCTCTGTGGACCAGCACTTCGATAATGTTAGAGAGGTGCTCAATAGCGTCGTGGATTGGTCGGTGTCCTTAATAGGCAAGGCAGATGAGCAACCGAGTGACATTGATGATGTCAATACTGGAGGTGATACATACGACGATGAAAAAGAGGTTATAATTCCCACCAGCGACAATGAGGTACATTTTTGCAACACATTAATTTTCGATTCCTCAAAGTACATTTGCGTATCCGTATTCATTAATCCTTGCAATAGGATACTGGTGAGCAAAAATCCCAGTCGACAGCTAATTTTTGGCCATCTATAAGACCAAGATTAAATAGGCTGCCAAAACAGGCAATGCACTAAAATGAGTATCATTATTATTCTTTAACAACGACAGTTCAATACTACATGCTCAAGTGATCATTTCATATCATTTCACGTTTGCAAATTGTCAACAAATGAGACCTGACAAATTGGCCGATCATGGTGCAATTCAAAAGGAAACGAATGCCGCTATCCTGGAAATGATAAAGAATAAGGAATGCATGTTCTTCCCAATGTTCTGACCATTGACATTTGCACGCCATTACACATGCAGTGTTGGAATAGAAGTTCAGGTCAAGTTCGGGAAGAAACTGGGGAACATGCATTCGATAACCTGGATCGAAAATGAGCAGGTCGATGTGTGAATGAGGTGAGTTTCAAAACTTAACGCCTTAATTTTTTTTAAAAATTATTAGGAATTCAGTTTCAGTATCATTAACGTTACAGGCACCCGTGGGAGAAAATATGAGAAACTAATTCAGGCCGCGTCCAATTCTGCCCATCCAACTGTGGCAACCTGAACAACTTCGAGCTGGAGTTCAAACTTCTTTTCAAACAAATTTGGGAAACAATGAAGGCAACAAATGCTGATTTGTACATCGTACCCTACATAAGAATGTAAGTATTTCTTCTTGATAATTACATTCACATTTCAAATCACTTCCGTTTCATTTATTTGTTAAAATAATTTTCCGACAGCGATCATTGGTACCTCATTATTATCCGTCCTAGAACGGAGGAGGTTTTCACTCTGGACACATTGTCAGGGGGTATCAAACCAACAAACTTGGTTGAACTTAGTGTCATTTCCAGGTATTTCAATCAATCAAATAAAAAAATCTTAGTTTGGTAATATACGGGAAGAAGTAGCTATTTTAATTTACTTTTCTTACAGGCTTGCTTGCGCATACAAAGGGAGAAGAGAAAGACGGAGCAAAACCCGACTACACTTTGAAAATCAACAACATCATGGTAAATCATTCTGTCATTTCATCCCTCAAATTTTATGTTCAGGGTTAGTAATTACATTTACCTTTCCTATGCAATACCGAACCCAGAATGGTTTGTGGCAATGCAGGTACTCCATCATGCTCTTCATGGAAGAATTTGTTAATCACCCAGAGACAAACAATATCCTGGAGGTAAACCTTGCATCTCAAAAATTTTTATTAATAATTTCTAATAAATGCAACATTATTGACTAATATTGTAAGTTTGAAATTAACAGATTTTCCTAGAGGGCAAATGGCCATACCATGTGTACGAAATTCAAGGTGTAGCAGAGAGATTGTGTGGGGCTTGGCTCAGAGACTACCAGCAGCAGTCGAACACTACGTTGTAACTTTTGGATGATAAGAATGGCATAATTGGTTGATGGTTTATTTTGAATGGCGGATGATATTAGAATTCTATGGATGGTGTTTGGTTGTACTAAACTTGTGTGATTTTTTACTTTGTTTCATTCCATGCTGAAGATAGTTATTCTATTTCATAGTTTAAATAATATTCTTGTGTTTTGCGAGTGATATTTTTGTAATAGGATTTTCCTAATTTCTTACCGATTCAAACGTTTTCAATTTATAATAATTCACAAGTATCTCTGACTGTCGTTGCCCCGAAAATGATCCAGGAGGGACCATCGAAAAAAAAATTGGGCATTGCAAAATCTAACCAAATAATACACCGGTATAAAATGAATGTACCGGTGTAAAAAAATTTCACATTTTAAATAATTCATTTTAAATTATTTAAATAATACCGGTGCATAAAGTAAAGTAATACCGATGTAAAAAACATACTGGTGCAACCTATTCCGGTGCAAAAATATAATATTCTGACTACAAAAGAAAGACCGGTGTTGTATTTAATACCGGTGTACAAATCACCATTTTACACCGGTTCATATGTTAAATACCAGTGCAAAATGTCTACACCGATGTTCCAAAAAATACCGGTGTAGATATACTGTGGTTCCAAATTTTATACACCGGTCTAAGATGCCGGTGCAAATAATTTGTTACGCCGGTTCATTTTACTGGTGCAAATGTGTCGCATTTTTACACCTTATACGCACCAGCATTTTAGGGCCCAAAATACCGGTGCTATTGTCCTAAATTACCGGTGCAAATACCCCTACGGTAGTGTCTATTGCAAAAATACCGATAAAGGAAAAGAGGAATTTCTTCGGAAAGTTGGATGTTACTTGCAGTGTTGTTGCAGCCGCTCAATTGAAGATCAAGATAGGTAATGAAACATATTGACAACTGCTTTTGCAGTTTATTTTCCAGAAAAATGCATTCATAACACTACATATATTTTACAAGTGTTAATATAACTCCTATTTTTTTAAAGCGCCAAAATAACCTGAAAATAATCCGTGAGAATTATGGATTTTAGTTCTTTTGGCAGCGTTGCAAAATTGTTGTACGTCTTGCTTCCTTGAGTGACCACCAATTTTTCCAGACAGTCCACTGCTTGATTGCATTCCCTATATGCGTGATGTATCACGATTCCTGATGGTGTTGCCTCTTGTCGAATTGCAGCAATTGTCGTAGATAGCCTCCAATCTTGTTTAATTAATCTGTGTATCATACGAACCGCTACCTGACAATCTGATTCAATGATGATTTGGTCCCTTCCATTTGCAAAATTCATCGATCGTAGTATTGCTTCCAACTCCGCATTAAGTGACCCTTCTACCCGAATTCTCAGTTGCATGGCTGCAACAAAATGACCCACATTATTTCTGAGGATTAGACCTATTCTAACCAACCTGCTACTTTTATCATATGCAGCATCACAATTAATCTTTAATCCCTTGTAGTTAGATTCCCATTTGATGACCGCTTCTTTCTTTTTACTTTTTTCCTTAAGGTTGGAACCAATCCTTTCCTGACATAGACTAAGTCCTTTTTCTTTGACATAGAGATAGGCCTTACCGAGAGTGGTTCATGTAGAGTATTTAGAACATTTTTCCTCACTCTCATTACCTGCATTGACTTGTTGTCACATATCCTAAAATTTCTCATTTTCCAAAGTTCCCAACAAGCGAAAATATAGATTGAAATTGAAATTCAGTTCCACCTAAAGTCTATACTTTTATGACAAGTTGTTTAACTGTTTGGTGTTAAAACACAAAGTAAAATACGCAGTGCACACACAACTTGTTTACGCAGTTTGGTGCGGCGGGGCCTTGCCCAGATCAGAAACCATTCACTAGAAAGCAGTCTTTAGTACAAGAAGCTTAACTTAAATACTAATCCATTGCTAACCTATTGAGTGAATGTTGTGAGATCCCCTCACTACTGATCCTACGTCGTTGAACCCTCACGATCAACACGTCTTCCTGGATCTCCTCCTCCCGAGGAATTAAGGCTTCCTTGTTTATGATCTTTACGGACTTGATTGATTGATTTTCCAGACCTCCAAGACTCCCGACAAACAGCTCCCAGAATGTATCTCAACGTAGAGATGAAAACTTGGTTGCCACCGTTTTCGTTGTATCTTCTTTCTTTTTATCCCCTTTGCACTCCTTCCTTGTGCACGACTCTTTCCTTGTCTAACTCTACCAAGAATAGACTTCTAGACTAAGGAAAGATCTAGTTCTAATCTGGTATTTAAATGGACAGTCCTTTATTAATAGGACTTGTACCATAAATAAACTACTTAATTAATTCCTAACTATTACAAGGAATATATGTTTACCAGAATTAGATTGCCACGAAATCACACATTGATCTTCAAAATATTCTGGTCTGATCGCATGATAATACTCCATAATTCGCTCCATAAATCGTGGCTAGAAACTTGCTGTCTGGAAAAACTGGATTGAGATGGTGTTAAAACACCACATCACTAGTTCACACAATATGCCACAACTAAGTCCAACTCCCAAGGACTTTTCAATCTCCCCCTTGGCATATTTGTGAATTCATCAGTACTGACAACATAAACAACCAGATAACACAATTATCCAAACGTCCAAACTGATTAAAAAATCAATCAAAATCCGAACAACTAATCAAAATCAGTCAAAATCAAAATCTCCAAGTTTCTCCCCCTGAATTCATTAATATGTCAAGAATGCCGTTTATTCCAAATTGTCATCAGAATCATCCGAAACGCCATCCTCTGAAACATCAGCATCCTGCTCCTCTGAAGCATCCTGCGTTGCTGCAACCAACAATTCTTCTCGCTCAGCATTCAATGCAGCCAACTCCCCCTGAAGCTTTGCAACAGCAGCTTGATGACGTTCAAGTAATTCCTGACACACACCAGCTCGTGCCTCAATAGCACTCAACCTCGCCGCACCAGCATCCGAGCAAGCTTTTTCCGAAGGTATCCAAGGTAAGTCTTTGATTATTCGACCACTCAATGTTCTGAGTGTCGGTCTTAAGACTTGAGGAGAAATCCACTCATCAGAGTCCTTCATATCTGCTCCCCCTTTTTGCAGCACCGTGGTGATTACACACGGATGTACCAAAGCTTCTTTCCTGGTCTTGCGAGCACAGTCCATGATATCATTAAACACCAGTCTACCCATATTGACCTTATGTCGGGCCCCCAAACTATATAGAAGTGTAGCCATCTCTTTGGTGACACTTGTGTTATTGACAGAAGGAATCCAATTGTGCACGGCTACCATATACAAGCAGTAATACCTGGAGGTGAGGTTGGATGCAATTATTTGCTGTCGACCAGTCAAAGGCCATGTGCTCTCCACTCCACCAGTAAGCTCCACAGCTACCTCATCATAATTTTCTGGCATCTGGTGTTTGAACACCGATTGGTCATTTCTTGACATGCCAGGCTTCAGACATTTGTTCACTGCCTCTGGTGAGAAATCAACAATCTTCCCGCGCACAAAAATCCTATGAAACCACGCAGATTCTTCATTTTCACATTCAGCTTTCAGATTTGAGTAGAATTCTAGCACAAGTTGCTTGTTATAATCACCGAAACATGTAGCAGCCTTAAACACTTTGAGATAGTGCAGATAATCTGTGAACCCACAATCCCTATATTTCTCGGAATCAGCAGGCCTTTCCGCCAGTATCTTTCTGCCACAGATAAATTCCCACTTGTCTCGGCTTGCATCATCAAAGAATTCAGTGCTAATTGCTTCATTAGCTTCAGATGCAGGTTGTGCACGAGATTCAGCTTGTCTCTGCTGCCTGTCAGCACGTAACTTCTTCAGCTTCATCCCAATCGGCTCATCGCTGTCCTCACCTGAGTCCATAGTCTTATCTCTGCACCGCTTGGATTTTTGAACACCCTTGGAAGATGATGCCGCACTCCCCCTGGCCTTCTTTGTCCTCTGAGTAACATGAATTCCCCCAGACTCTGGTGGTGTTTCAACACCCACCTCCATGCACTTCCTCTTTGATCCAAGTGTCTGTCTGGTTTCTGGTGGTAATTCAATACCAACACCAGTTTCCTCTACCAAATTCTCATCCTGTGCTTGATTCACAGGTACCTGATCATCATCATTTGAGTTCACAACTGGTGTTTGAATACCAGAACCAGGCACTTCAGCACTCTCTAAACTTTTCACAGTTATGTCCTCATCTTCTCCATTCTCAGAAGTTGACTTCAAAAATTCTGACAGAGCCTCACTCAGCACAGAGGCATTTTCAGGTTCCTTCATCATCGATACTGTTTCAGCTTCACCAGCCCCCCCTGCACACACCGTCTCCTCTTCACTATCACTGATATCCACCACCGGAATGGGCAATTGTCTTAAAGATTCTTGAAGCAGGAACATAGAACCATTAAAGCACTCCACCTCTTTGCCACTTGCTCTAGCAAAATCAGTGGACTTAACCACTTTGACCCAGGGTTGCAAAACAGCATCATCCCCTATGCTCATAATAACAGGCATGTGCAACGAGGCTATCCTCGTATAGATTGTAAAAAACTGATCTATTTCATCCCCCACTTTGTAATGTTCACCAAAATCAACTCCAACTAGAGTGGCATCAAAATCACTAATCTCACTAATGTCCCCAATACCACTAGTTAGTTCCTTTAACTCAAACCCATTAACCTTTCCATGCAAATTCTTAAATTTTCGGAGTTCAACAAAATCTCTGTTCTGAACCATCCTTTCAATAAACTCGAGAACCAAACAAAAATAAACTCCATCATATACAAAGAATGATCAAACCTGACCTTAGGTCGTCGACGATTTACTCTGTCCCACTTGGTCAGCCTCTGTTCTCGACCTCCACAGTAATTATCCAAGTCTACATCGGAGTCAAGTTCTTCAATTCGCGGATTTTCTGGGATGCGCACAGTGATGGAATTTCGAACCAGTTTCTTGAAAGTGGAGTTCACCATTGTCGAGGGGTTTTGAGTAGGCTACAAAATCTGAGGGTTTTGAAAATTTGCAGTTGCTGGAGAGGCACTCGCGTTAGCTCTGTTCTACGAAGATGAACAGTTGTGAAGAAATTGAATTTGTGTGGGAATTACAAACCAGTTGCTTTAACGGTCCTTTTTAGAAAACCAAAAACCACCCCACTTTTTCTTCCTTCAGACGACTACTATGCGCACATTTAAGCCCATCATCACAAATTTCTGGTCCAAGTTCAGCCCGTCTGGTCTACTTCCCACTTAAGTCATTTTTCCAGTAACTTTATCCCTCGGTGTTTAAACACCACTACACATATTTTTGGTATTTTTGATTTTCCTATTTTTTTCACTGTATTTAAAAGAAGACAAAACAGTAAATAAACAACTGAATGAACAAATCTGGGTACCTTACATTCGACACACACCCAAGTGCTGTCTGAGGCCTTTGAAAGTCTCACCATCCAGAGGCTTTGTAAAGATATCAGCAAGTTGTTCTGATGTTGGTACATAATGAACTGTGACTTCTCCTTTTTCGACCAAATCTCTAATAAAGTGATGTCGGATATTGATGTGTTTTGTCCTAGAGTGTTACACAGGATTCTTGGAGATATCAATGGCGCTTTTATTATCACATAAGACTGTCAAACTTACATCATTGAATCCATAGTCTCTCATCATCTGCTTCATCCATAATAGCTGCGCACAACAACTTCCTACAGCCAAATATTCTGCCTCAGCCGTAGATAATGATATAGAGTTCTGCTTTTTACTGTACCATCTGACAAGATTTGATCCAGCAAAGAAGCATCCTCCAGTGGTACTCTTACGATCATTAGCATTCCCTGCCCAGTCAGAGTCACTGAATCCTACCAACTGTGAATCCTTGTTCCTAGAAAATCATACTCCATACTCCACTGTTCCACTTATATATCGAATAATTCTCTTCACAGCTGACGTATGTGATTCCTTTGGATTAGCTTGGTAGCGGGCACAGATCCCAACACTCAAACAGATGTCTGGTCTACTTGCAGTTAAATATAATAGGCTGCCAATCATACTCCTGTACAATGTTTGGTTAACACTTTGACCCAGTTCATCTTTTGTGAGCTTATCGGTGGTAGCCATTGGGGTGTGTACTGCCTTTGCACTTTCAAGTCCAAATCTTTTGATCAAATTCTTAGCATATTTCTGTTGGTTGATGAACAAACCATTCTTCTCCTGAGTAACCTGCAGCTCCAGAAAATATGATAATTTTCCTACCATACTCATTTCGAACTCTTTAGTCATTAGGTCAACAAACTCCTTCACTAAAGCTGAAGGGGTAGATCTAAAGACAATATCATCAACGTAAATCTGTGCGATTAGAATATTTGTCCCCTTATGCAGCACAGACAGTGTACGGTCCACTCCCCCTCGACGATATCCCTTCTGAATTAGAAAGGTTGTCAGTCGCTCATACCATGCACGGGGTGCCTGCTTGAGGCCATACAAAGCTTTATTCAACCGATAGACATGGTCAAGAAAATGTAGGTCTTCAAATCCCTTGGGCTGCTCCACATAAACTTCCTCCTTCACTAGACCATTCAGGAATACACTCTTGACATCCATTTGATGAAGGGTAAAGTCCAGAATACAGGATACCGCCAACATCAGCCTAATTGACTCCAATCTGGCTACGGGTGCAAAAGTTTCATCAAAATCAACCCCTTCTACTTGTGTGTAACCTTGAGCGACAAGTCGAGCTTTATTTCTTGTGACGTTACCATCTGCATCAGATTTGTTCTTAAAGATCCACTTGGTTCCGATCACATTTACATCAGTAGGCCGCAGGGTGAGGTACCAAACATTGTTTCTTTCAAATTGCTGCAACTCTTCTTGCATCGCCGAAATCCAATACTCATCAAGCAAGGCTTCTTTGTAATTCTTGGGCTCAGTAGGAGAGATAAAACATGATAATCCTGCCAATTCTCTGCAATTTACCTGTGGCTGACCCCGCAACTGCATGTGTCTGGCCGGACTTTGTTCAGATTCATGTGCTACTGTTTCTGGAGTTTCAACACCGGTTGACTGTGTTGGTGTTTCAACACCAGTAGGATTTACTAGATCGAGAATATCACTTTCACCCAAAGTTTCTTCTTCTGAATCATCAACAACCACATTAATAGACTCCATGACTGCTCCAGAGCGTTGGTTAAGAACTCGAAAAGATCGACTAGTAGGGGAATAACCCAAGAATATACCGATATCACTTCTAGACTCGAATTTAGCTAAGGGCTCTTGGTCCTTCAGAATATAGCACTTACTCCCAAAGACATGAAAATACGACACATCTGGTTTCTTCCCTTTCCAGATCTCATATGGTGTCTTCTCAGTAAACGGACGCAGATATACTCTGTTGATAGTATAGCATGCTGTGTGTACCGCCTCAGCCCAATATCTATCATAAATTTTTTTCTCGGCTAACATTGCTCGTGCCATTTCCTGTAGCGTCCGGTTCTTCCTTTCAACTATACCATTTTGTTGAGGAGTTATGGGGGCAGAGAACTCATGGTGTATACCAAGTGTCTCGCAAATGTCATGAAACTTAGAATTTTCGAATTCTTTTCCATGATCACTCCTGATACGTGCAATTCTTACTTGAGCAGTTCCTTTGTCTACATGTAGCCTGTGCGCCAAGTTTTTGAAAACATCAGCAGCCTCTGACTTTTCTTTGAGAAATGATACCCACGTATACCTCGAGAAGTCGTCTACACAGATGAAAATATACTTCTTCCCCGCCACACTAGGGGTGTTGACTGGCCCCATTAAGTCTATATGCAGGAGCTCCAAACGTCTTGACGTTGAAACATCATGTACGGCGTGGTGTGGTATCCGGATTTACTTTCCTTCTTTACACGACCCACAAACAACCTCCTTGTTGTCACTGATTTCAGGAATACCTCTAACTGCATTCAGTCTGGAAATACGCTAAGGATTTATAATTTATGTGCCCCAATTTTCTGTGCCACAAAGTACTGACTTCCTTCTTTGAACTTAAGCAGGTGACAACTTGATCGAGCAGATAACACTTATCCATTGATCTTGATCCGGTGAATACTCCAGTCCCATGGTTTACTACACATTTCTCTTTGTCGAAAAATACTGTCATTTCATTGTCACATATATGGCTGATGCTCAACAAGTTTGCCTTCAGACCTTCCACTAGCAACACATCTTGGAACACTGGAAGCCCTTTTATGGCTAACTCACCCTTGCCGATTATTCTGCTACGTTACCCATCACCAAATCTAACATGTCCGCCAAATCCAGGTTTGAATTTTCGCAGAAATTCAGGAACTCCAGTCATGTTCCTTGAACACGCACTATCAAAATACCAAGAATTTCCTGTATGTACCCTAAAACATACAAAACTTGAAAAACAAACATCTTGAGATTTTCGAACCCATACCTGGCTCACTGGTCGAGTGATGTGATGTGGACTTTGGTTGACACGTGTATTCAGAAATTCGGTTCTGTATCCTCCAGTGTTGAAACGGTGCCTTGTATCATATCCTGACACGGTGTTCAATCTTTGATCTGCTGAATTAAAAGACAGTGTCCTGAGCAGCTTAAAACATCTATTTCTTACATGTCCTTGAGCTCTACAGTATCCGCATCGTCTAATCCTTTTGGTAGGGCAGTTTCTTTCGATTGTTCTTGGAGATGCCGCACCGTGATCTGCCTTGTTACTCCATGAATTTACCGGTGAGGATCCTTCATAACCAATTCCGTACTTGGTCGTCTGTCCCATTCTTAGACAATCTTCGAGCTTAGCTTTTCCTGTATTGAGTCGTCTAATAGATTGTTCTGCTGCCTCTGCTCATTGCACCATTTCTGCAAATTCCTTCTTGAATATTTCCAGTTCGCCGATTGTCTTTTCCTTTTCAAGTTCCTTCATTTTAGCTTCTTCACTCAATCTCTTGTTCTCAGATTTGAGCACTTTGTTTTCATCTGCCACTTTTAACCACATCTTGTACATTTCCATGCTTTCCTTGCGAATGTCATCATCACTCATGCTCCTAGTCTCTTCATCTGAGCTACCATTCTCATCTTCATTCAGCCCATTGAGACCTTCCTCGAAAGAGTCTTCTAACTCCACCACTGACACACTGAAAGCAACATGATTGGTATACTCCTCTCCATCCTTACAATCATCTCCTACGTTATCATCACTCCAGGTTGTGGCATATGATTTTCCTTGTCTTTTAAGAGTATTGGCACACTCAGCTTGTATGTGCTCGAAACCTTCACATTCTATACACTGGATTTTCCTGTTCAGGTTTGGATTTGTTGACTTAAACTTTGGTGTTTCAACACCAATTGCTTGGCCAAATCTTGGAGTGGAGTTTGCATTTGGAATTTTGTTCCCACTTGACTTCTCTTGTGGCTTCCTGCCCACCTTCTTCATAAATCTGGAGAAGTTCCTGGTTATGTTTGCAATTTCATCGGACTCTTCATTATCTGAATGGTCTTCTGACTTTCCAGAGGTTATGCTTGAAAAAGCCATTTCTTTCTTTCCTGCTTTTGTTTGCAGCATTTCCATCTCATAAGATTCCAGTGATCCCATAAGTTCATCCAGTGTCATTGTCCCTATCCTTCCATTTTCATTAATCGCTGTGACCTTCATGTTGAAACGTGGAGGTAATGCTCTCAACACCTTCCTGACAAGCTTTTGATCTTTGTACTTTTTGCCGAACTGAAAAGCTTTGTTTGCAATATCTCGGATCCGTCCATTGAACTCAGAAATAGTCTCATCTTCGCGCATCTTTAGTTCTTCAAATTTTGACGTGTAATACTGCATCTTTGATTCTCTGATGGAGCTTGTCCCCTCATGATAAGTTTGTAACACATCCCATGCTTCCTTAGCAGTCTCAGAGTTTGAAATCATCTTAAACTGATCTTCATCCACTGCCGTAAAGATGGCATTCAATGCCTTTGAGTTGGACACGTGTGCTTTGTGCTCCTCGGTAGAGTATTTGGAAAATGGTTTAGCCGTCAGTGAGCTTGATCCTCCAGCTTCGTCACTTGTAGGTGGAGTGTATTTATTTATGACATAGTTCCAAGCTTGATCATCTAGTGCTCCAATGAACACCTTCATACGTGCCTTTCAATAGGCATAATTTCCTTGTTCCAGCAACGGTGGTCGCATGACTGAAGCCCTCTCCTTTGGTGCCATGGTGAAACCTGATCTCACTCTCCCTGTATAGGGGTCAGCAAGTGCCGTGCTCTGATACCAATTGAAATTCAGTTCCACCTAAAGTCTATACTTTTATGACAAGTTGTTTAACTGTTTGGTGTTAAAACACAAAGTAAAATACGCAGTGCACACACAACTTGTTTACGCAGTTCGGTGCAAATACACCTACATCTGCGGGGCCTTGCCCAGATCAGAAACCATTCATTAGAAAGCAGTCTTTAGTACAAGAAGCTTAACTTAAATACTAATCCATTGCTAACCTATTGAGTGAATGTTGTGAGATCCCCTCACTACTGATCCTACGTCGTTGAACCCCCACGATCAACACGTCTTCCTGGATCTCCTCCTCCCGAGGAATTAAGGCTTCCTTGTTTCTGATCTTTACGGACTTGATTGATTGATTTTCCAGACCTCTAAGACTCCCGACAAACAGCTCCCAGAATGTATCTCAATGTAGAGATGAAGACTTGGTTGCCACCGTTTTCGTTGTATCTTCTTTCTTTTTATCCCCTTCACACTCCTTCCTTGTGCACGACTCTTTCCTTGTCTAACTCTACCAAGAATAGACTTCTAGACTAAGGAAAGATCTAGTTCTAATCTGGTATTTAAATGGACAGTCCTTTATTAATAGGACTTGTACCATAAATAAACTACTTAATTAATTCCTAACTATTACAAGGAATATATGTTTACCAGAATTAGATTGCCACGAAATCACACATTGATCTTCACAATATTCTGGTCTGATCGCATGATAATACTCCATAATTCGCTCCATAAATCGTGGCTAGAAACTTGCTGTCTGGAAAAACTGGATTGAGATGGTGTTAAAACACCACATCACTAGTTCACACAATATGCCACAACTAAGTCCAACTCCCGAGGACTTTACAGAAATCATAAGGAAAGATTTAACCGCTAAAGGCATTCTAGCTATGATGTACCAGTGAATTCTATGTCTAATTGTATGGAAAGACCTACTTGGAATATTCATTAATTCATGGAACCAATTCCATACAACCACAAAGTTGATACAATTATTGAAATAGTGATCCAAAGAATCCGTATTATCACAAAAAGGGCATTTAGAGGCAAGGGAAAACCAGATTTCTGTAAAACACAGTCGAACGACAAGATATTATTTAAAAGCTTCCAAAGAAAGACTGATATCTTAGATGGGATTGAAGGGTGTCATACCTTTTCTGCTGTAATCGTTGCATTTCTCTTGTTTCTGAACACATTATAAGCATATTGAACAAAGAACATACCTGATTATTGCGGCAGCCATATCATTTTGTCCACATCATTTGTGAGGTTAACATGCTGATATAAAACCTGCATAATGTTTGTGCTAAAGCCTTGCACCTGAGTTTGCATATAATATGGAGTATTACCAATGCACTCAGCTACTATTAGAAACCTAAAAGGTAGATCCGGGTTGGTCCATTTGTACTGCAAAATTCTTTTTCCAGTCCAGTTTGATGCCCAGAAACTTACTGTTCCTACTCCTATCAGAATCCTAGTGTTGAGTATTGCTATCTTATCTACCTCCCTATATCTTGGCCAAATGTCTGATGTCCTGTATGAGGGGGTTAAAGACCACATAAATGTTGTCCATAGAGTGCCTCCCTTTGAAGCTTCCACCAGATTTTTAAAGAAAATGTCTGCACTGTTGTGTTAATACTTTTAATACCCAGCCCATTTTCTTCTATTGGGTAACACATGTTTTTCCAAATTTTCCAATGTTTTTTGGTTTTCACATCCTCATCCGTGGCCAAAAACAAATCAGCACATAGTGCTTCAATTTTTGTGACTACTGATTTAGTTGGAGAGATGGCTTCCCATGTGTGTAGGGGAATCGTCATAAGGACGTGTTTGATTAGGACTAGTTTTCTTGTTGGCAATAGCCATCTATTTTTCTTATTACCTAGCCTACTACTTATTTTGTCCAAAATATGATTGAAGTGTGAGTTCAATTTCCTTCCTTTATACAAACGTACTCCAAGATATTGAAAGGGGAGTAGTGCCTGAGCCATGCCCGTTTTGTTTTTTATTTCCTGAATCTTTCTACTTCCCATAAACTTTCCATTTATGAAAGAGCTTTTTGAGAAATTTATATTCTGAAAATTTTTTAGGAGGTGTTGAGGTTTTTTAGGGATTTCTTAGTAGCCTTTATATATGACCGTATCGTCAGGAAACGAAAGATGAGTTAAACTCATCGTTCCTTGAGGTAGCCTAAACCTGTCCATTCTCCCTAGTTAAAATAGTTCTTTTATTCCCCTTGTTAGAAATTCGATTAACAGGTTAAATAGAAAGGGTGATAATGGATCACCTTGTTTTAGGCCCCTAGTGGGCTTGAAAAAACCTTGAGGTGATCCATTGACTAAGACTGAGAACCACGAGCTATTAAGATTTCCCATAATTAGCTTGATAATATGTCCATGGAATTCCAGTCTAAGCAGCATCGTGTTCAGAATTAACCATGACACACTATCAAAAGCTTTCATGATATCTAGTTTTATGATTAAGTTCAAGCTTTCATTCCTTTTATCTGTTAACTTAAGTGCTTCATTCATTAGGAGGATATTATTCATTATGTCCCTATCTGATAAAAAAACATATTGCTCTTGTGATATAATCCTTGACATTAGAGGTTTTAACCTTTCTGTTAGGATTTTTGTCATGATCTTGTTGGAAAAATTGCTCAGGCTGATTGGCCTGAAGTCTGCAAAAGAGGCTGGTGTGGTTCTCTTCGGGATAAGGGCTATCAAGGTACTTCCTATGGCTTTAGGGCTTTGAACTCCACATTGGAATTCTCAAACTCATTGTAGCAGATCAGTGCTAATTATGTTCCATGAGCTCTTATAAAAAAATCCCCAAAAATCCGTCTGGTTCAGGTGCAGTAAAGGGGTTTAGTTGAAAAACTGTATTTTTCAACTCATCCATTGTTACCGGCATTAAAAGCTGGGTATTATATATATATATATATATATATATATATGTTATTACAGACTCCATTAGGTGTATTAGGCTGTTAATTCTTTCCCCTCCTACATCTGATTTTTCATATGATAGTAAATTGTTGAAGAATTTAACTGCTTTCTTTCCTATGAGTTTCTGGTCCTCTAACCACCTATTGTGATCATCCTTAATTTTAAGTATCTGTAGCCTGGCTCTTTTTTCTTCAACACAGTTATGGAAATAGCTAGTGTTCATATCCCCATCTCTAAGCCAATTTTGCTTTGATCTTTTTTTCCAAAACATTTGTTGTTCTATTAGCCTTTTTGTTAACTTAGCTTTAGTATGATTTAATTCAGTTCCGTGGGTCGGATCCTGTGTCTGGTCATACTGCATTTCTAGGTTCCTGAGTGTTATTTCAACATTCTTAACATTGTTATCTATGTTTCCAAACTTAAGCTTGTCCATTCTTTTATTTCCTTTTTTAGCCTTTTAAGTTTGATGCTAAATCTCACCATTCCCTGCTCATTTAGATCCACAGCCAAACCTTCCCTTATTAATTCTTTGAAATATTTTCTCTTACTTGGGGTGGTTTCATGTGGTTTGGCTAGATTAATTAACATTGGGCTATGATCCGATGCGTGCCTACTCATAATCTGAACTGATGAACTTCCTAGTTCACTTAGAAAATTGCTATTTACAAGCACCCTATCTAGCCTTTTGTAGGTTGGTTTCCTTAGCCTACCACTTGTCTATGAGAATTCATTACCACTTGTGTTGATGTCACTATGTTCTATGCCATTTATGAATTTATGAAGTCCATAATACTATTAATTTCTGGAACACTACTGTCTCTGTATTCCTCCATAGATCTTATGACATTAAAATTGCCACCTACCATTAAAATTACCACTTGTGTTTCCAGCATTGGGGTTATGCTGTCATACATTTTTTTTTTCTTTCTCTTCTCGTATATTTGGCATAAACAATAGTTAATAGCATTTTTACTTGGGCACATTCAGCAAAATTTGAAGGTTTATATATTGCTCATGCTCAGTAATGCCTAGTACATGTATGTTGTTGTTATGGTATATCAATATTTTTCATTCTGAGAATTTACCATATATGAGTATCCCAAATTATGCGTGTAAGATAGTTTATGATCATTCTTTAACTTCGGTTCAATTACAGCATGGAGGTGAACCTTACAGTTAAGAGATGTGAGTGATGATGGTAGACCTCTAGCATTCCAAATTAGCATGTTAATAGACATAATGAAATTTCTTTGTAGCTAACCTGGTAGTGACCTGGTTAGACTCTGCAAGTGAATGTAATATTTCTAATTTCGTGTCTCCTGTCAGTTCATGGATTTCACCTTGTTGTTCCATCATTCCTCGATGTATGTATGGTTCCATTTCTAGTGTATTATTGCCCTGTTGAGATTTCCAGATCTCCTTTTGTGGCAGATTGAGCAAGGTTAGTGCTAGTGCATATTTCTCATCTTCATCCGAGCTCTGGGCATCTTCTAATTCTTCGACAGACTAGGGGACGTTTTCTTCCTTATCCTGTGCTTCATCATCTGTAGGATTGAGAATATCAAATTTTTTGTTAGCCTTGTTAATTAATGCAATTTGTATTTGATTAAATTGATCTACCTAATAAAGCTGATTACTCTCATCCTGTTGGTGATTTTGAGTCACCATGTTCTGCTGCGAAGATGTTAGTGTCGAGCTGTTTGACTTGAGGTGTTGATAATGTTTTGGGGGATGCTGGGTTGCTCTGAATCCTTGGATTAGTCCATCCTTTTCAGCTTCCAATTCGTCTCCTTCTTGTTGATCCTGAAATTCCCGTGACAAGATTTATGATAGATGTTAGGCCCAAGAAGGCCATTAGGCCGCAGGCATGGCAGCCCAGTTAGGGGAGTATTCAATACCCTAACTTAATTAATACATTTGTGAGTGATTGAGGGCAACAATTAAGGAGTACTTTATCTAGGACACAAGGTATATAAATAAGGTACACATTACTTATCATTCATTTTGTCTTAATCATACAAAATGCCTGGACTAACTTAAGCATTAGAGCGCTGACCCCTAGAACCCCGGGGACAGTTTGATTGTAGGATAGTTCGAGAAAAACCTAAGCCCATGAACCGGTCGGTGGTCGAAGATGCATCAAGTGGCACCGTCTGTGGAGAAAACTAAGTCGGATCAAGGATTTGAAGAGTTTATGTCCACGGTAGTTCGAAGGAGTGCAAGATTGAGGTCAATAGGTACGGGAGCTGGATCTCCACCAAGGTTAACATTGGAGAATCCATAAGGAGGAAACGACGTTCGCATCAAGGACAGAAACATGGCCAATACTCAAATGACAGGAGCTGAGTTGCGAGTAGAACTTCATGCGGGCATATGCCACTAGGGGGGACAAACCTCAATGGCGATGGGTGCAAACACCCTAGTACCAATACAACATGAGGTGTCGGGGCCCTCGAGAACCCTGGAAGTAATAGGAGAGCAAAGATAAGGAATTACCGATTCCCTGCTAAAGAGGGTGGTTGATTCGAGGGATGGAAGGTTTAGAGGATTTGGGAGACTCGTATATAGAAGCTTATGGGTAACATGGGTAAGGAAACCAAAATGTGGAGAGGGCAACCCCAAGTTAAGAGGTGGAACGAGCAGCTCAGGTCCTGGCTGCGGCCGATTACAGGATCACCCCTCCTCCGAGGGATGATAGAGTCATGATGGGGGAAGTACCGCCCTTGCCTTTGGGAATACCAACAGGTTGGGCCCCTCAACCCCAACCTCCAATAGCCTATCCTTATCAGGGATATGTTGGAGAACTGCTACAGGCTAGGCCCCAGCTTGCCATTCTTGGTTTTTCACAAGGTCCTGTGTATGCGCTACCTCCGCTAGCCCCGTCTGCTCCTACCCTCAACCTGATTGGTCTAAGAGTGGTATACAGAATGATGACTTCTTATAACATGCAAGGATATAGGAGTATGGGAGTCAGTCAGGGGCTGTACAATCCTTATGTTCAACCGCCACCACTACGAGACTACCGGAACCATGAGCCACACTAGATGAACCCTAGATATGGAGGAACCTAAACTCTCTATATGCCACAGTTGGGTGGTCATGATAGGGGGTTAAACCTACCAATGGGTCAACATGAACCCCCCTCGGATGCAAGTGAATTGTTGAGAAAGGAATTGGATAGGTTGATCGGCCCATTGGGCTAGGCGGTGGGGTTTCCTTTCAGCTCAGTGATCATAGAGGTTCAATGGCCGATAGAAGTGAAACCCCCAGAAGGACTTCCAACATACAATGGTGAAACTGACCCTCGAGAGTTCATTCAGACATTCTTGGGCTTGATGAGTTCGAGGGATATTGATGAGAAATTGACATGCAAACTGGTAGGCAGCTACTTGCGGGAAAAGATACATGAGTGGTTTAATAAGTTTCCAAGGGGCTCGATCTAATCGTATCGGGACTTCAGCAAAGCGTTGTTGAGCCAGTATGCGCAGAACAAGAAGTTTACCAAAACTTTGTTGGAACTCTACCAGACAAAGCAAAAGCTAGGGGAAAGCACAGAAACCTTCTATCACTGATATGTGGATGAGAGTTTGGGGGTGATAGAAATGATGGAGAATGAGGTAATCCAGGGGTACTTGTTGGGGATGCAAGACATAAAAATATACAAGAAGCTGAGTACCAATACTCCTAAGACATTGCAAATACTTCAGGAGGTCGTGGAGCAATATTCGAGAGTAGATGAAATAGCTAGAAGAAAAAGAGATGGCCTTGCCGAGAAAGCAGGAAGAAATGTGGACCATAGGGGTAAGAGGCTAGTCGAACCCATAAGAACACCATTCGAGAGATATAATCCACTGTCCCCAATGCTCGTAGGAAGAACCCCCGAACATATCTTAAGCATACATAGAAGTTTGTTTCAGACACCTCCACCCTTGCAGAGTTCACAAAACTTAGTTGCAGCCCGGAGAGCAATAAATTGGTAGTGTGATCATCACAGGGATTATGGTTATGACACAAACGATTTCATGCAGTTATAGATAGAGATTGATAGGTGCGAGCGGGAAGAATGGTTTCAAGGACAAGGACACATAAACCAGGCTGTCCCACGAGGCCTCAAATGAATCAATGGCAGCCTTACAGAAGAAACAATAAAAACAATAGAGGTAGAGAAGATACAAGGCCTCGTGAATAAGTGGCTCGAGACAGGGGGCAGGAAGGAAGGCAGGATAGACCCTAAGAACAACAAGGGGCAAATCAGGGAAACCAACATGGAAAAAACCCACCCATCCAAAGGATAATTAACGTCATCAATGGTATGGTGGGAAAGAGATCCTCGAATTATGTTTTAAGGGCCGAGGCTCAAAATGTTCCTGCGGAAGAGCCCAGTCATAAGAGGTTTTGGCCGGATGAGACCGTCACTTTCTCGGAAGCAGATGATGTGCCTAACCAAACGTCCCATGCAGACCCTATGGTAATTTCAGCCATTATTGGAACATCATTGATCAAAGAGGTGTTCGTTGATGATGGAAGCGAGTTAGAAATAATATTTGCTGAGAGTTTTGACCAGTTGGACATAGGGCTTGAGAACTTGAAAAAATCTGCTTCCTCTCCATTGGGATTCACGTGAAACCCCATATTTCCCATAGGAGAAATAACATTGCTTGTTCGAGTGGTGGATGGCGACAAGGGAGTGACTATCAAATGTAGTTTCACTATTGTTGATGCACATTCCCCTTATAATGTGATCCTGAGAAGGCTATGGATGTGCCAAGCTCGGGCAGTCTGGTCACCTTACCACCTAATGATGCAGTTTCCAACTGTAAAGGGGGTGGCATCCATTCTAAGGGATCAGACTGTGGCACAAAAATGTAACCTAGCGACATTGTGAGAGGTGAGGAAATGGAGGGATGTAACAGTTGTACACAAAGAAGTGGGACTAGCTGACACAATCCAAATGCCCATTCAGGATAAATGATCAGTAGTTGTGAAAAGAGGATTGCAAGGCTTGATAGAAAGGTATGAAGATGTGTTCTCATTGGATGCATTTGACTTGACGAGGGTCTATTCGAGTCTCGCATTTCATAAGCTAAACATCAACCCTTCAATTAAGCTGGTGAAGCAGAAAAGAAGAGTGTTCGCTCACGAACGAGTTGAGGTAATTAAAGAGGAGGTGGAAAAATTATTTAAAGCAGATGTCATCGAGGAGGTATTCTATATATATATATATTGGATTGCCAACCTAGTTATGGTTCCAAAGCATGACGGAGCATGGAGGATGTGCATAGATTTTACAGACCTAAATAGATGCTTCCCCAAAGATTGTAACCTGTTGCCACCAATCGATAAGCTGGTGGAAGCCATCACTGGATACCAAATTTTGGCATTCTTTGATGCACACAAGGGGTATCATCAAATTCTCATGGCAAAGGAAGATAGGGAAAAGATATCGTTCATTACAGATGTGGGCACGTACTGCTATAAGAAGATGCCCTTTGGGTTGAAGAATGCTGGGGCTATTTATCAGAGGTTGGTTGAAAAACTGTTCAAGGAACAGATAGGGAAAACATGGAGATATATGTGGATGACATGGTGGTCAAAAGCAATTGTTATCAAGACTTTTTAAAAGACCTAGAAGAAACATTCAGTAAGCTTCGAGAAGCTAATTTGAAGTTGAACCCTCTAAGTGTGTCATCGGTGTAGGAGTAGGGAAGTTCCTAAAATTCATGGTCTCACAGAGGGGGATCGATGTAAACCCGGAAAAGGTTGAAGCTCTGAGAATAATTAAAACCCCCAATCGATAAAGGATGTGCAGAAGCTTACATGATCTTTGGCAGCATTAAGCAGGTTCTTATCGAAGGGGGCAGAGAAGCACTTGCCTTTATTTAATGTTCTTCGAAGGGAAAAGAAGTTCAAGTGGAATAGTAAGTGCGAAGAGGCATTCGAGCAGTTGAAAGAGCATTTGAGGACATTGTCTGATTTGATGAAACCAGACAAGGATGAGATGTTGTACTTGTATATTTCTGTGTCACCGCTAGCAATTAGCGCGACTCTGGTTAAAGAAAAGGAAAAGGTGCATCACCTGATCTACTTCGTTAGTCGTGCCTTGCAAGGGCTATAAATGAGGTATATAGTTCTCGAAAGGTTGATTCTAGCTCTTGTGCATGCAGCCTGAAGGTTGAGTCCTTACTTCCAGGGACATAAGATAGTGGTGCTCACAAACCACCCAATTCGGCAGATCGTGCTAAAGCCAGAGATTTCCGGAAGAATGATGAAGTGGACAGTGCAGTTGGGAGAGTATGATATGTATCATCTTCAAGTTGCGATTAAGGGGCAAGCACTGGCAGATTTCATCTTGAAAACTAGAGAACCCCTGGAAGTGTGTTTGGAGCCCATCCAAACTAAATACATAAGGTGCAGAAAGGTATAGAAGTTGTATGTGGATGGTTTGTCACATTCGGGAGGAAGTGGATCAGGGGTCCTACTTACTAGCCCCAAGGGCAGAGAATATCTATATGCATTGAGCTTTGCATTTAAGGCAACCAAAAATGAAGCTGAATATGAGGCATTGAACTTTGCATTTAAGGCAACCAAAAATGAAGCTGAATATGAGGCATTGATCACCGAATTGCGCCTCACGAAAGAATTACAAGTGGAGGAATTTGAGGTTTTTAGTGATTCTTAAATTGTGGTCCAACATGTGAATGGAGAATACGAGGCCAGAGAGTGTAATCTGAAGAGATACTCCGAGGTAGTAAAGAACTTGTTAAAAAAATTCAAATCTTATACGTTGATGCAGGTTCCGAGGGAAAGCAATCACAAAGTGGACGCTTTAAGTAAGCTCGCTTCTTCAAATATGGGAACCCAATCCCAATAGCAACTTCTCATGGAAACTTTAGGCAAGCAGATTTTTGAAGAGCCTGTAGTGATGGCAGTTGAGGTGACAGACTCCTGGATGACACCGTTTGTGACACATCGTTGAGAGGGAGTCCTGTCAGAAAATTAAGTGGATGCCAGAAAGATAACGTTGAAGGCTCCAATGTATGTGTTGCAAAAGGAATGGTTATATAGAAGAGTCCATTTTCAGCCATTACTTTGATGTGTCGGTTCTCACGAGGCGGATTACCTCATAAGGGAGGCTCACAAAAGGATATGTGGTAGCCATCAGGGAGCCAGGTCCATGGTGAGAAGGCTCATTCGAGAAGGATTTTACTGGCGGACAATGTTCGAGGATACGAACTGGTATATTCAGGCTTGCCATCAATGTCAGAGACATGCGCTTATAAAACATGTTCCATAGGAAGAAATGAGAAGCATCTATAGTTCGTGTCCATTCAATAAATAGGGAATTGATTTGGTGGGCCCATTTTCGAAAGAGCCAGGCAAGTTCAAATATCAAATATTCAATGTTGATTATTTCACCAAGTGGGTAGAGGCTGAACCATTGACAAATATAAGGGAAAAATAGTCCTCTCCTTTTGCTGTAAGAACATTGTATGCCATTTTAGAATCCCGGGGACAATTATTATGGACAATGGGACACAGTTTGCCCAGGATCCCTTTAAGAAATAGTGCAAGGAGTACAAGATCAAGAAGAAGGTGACATCTGTTTACCACCCCCAAGCCAACCGGGGGAAGTGGAAGTGATAAACAGAACAACAGTAAACGACGTACGAGCACGCCTCGAGGGGGCAGAAGGTAATTGGATATGGGAATTACCAAATCTGTTGTGGGTATAACGGACAACTGAGTCTTATGCTATTGGAGAAACTCCTTATAGCCTGGTATATGGTTCAGAAGCAATAATTCCCGTGGAAATAGGAGTTCCTAGCCCAAGGATAATAGCTGTTACAGATGAGATGATAAATCAGTAGAACAAATGTCTATATCTGGATATAATGGAGGAAAATAGAGAGTTAGCCTTTCTACACGAGGCTAAGGTCAAGGAACGGGTCAAAAGATATCATGACAGAAGGGTAAAGAAGATGTTCTTCAACCCAGGAGGCTTGGTAATGAGGAAAAATGAAAAAAACATAATGGAGCCCGAGAGGAAGTTAGCTGCAAATTGGGAAGGACCTTATAAAGTGATCGAATTGCATCTGGGGGGAAGTTATGTTATCGAACAGATAAACGGGGTTCGAGTACCAAGAAGGTGGAACATTAGCAACTTGAGAAAATACTACCAGCTACGGTGACCGAGTGGTTGGTTCTAAAGCGGCACTCTAAATTGTATTCGAGCAGGTGAATTTAAAGCAGTGCTCTAGATGATGTTTGAGTGGTTGGCTCTAAAGTGGCACTCTAGTTTGTATTCAAGTGGGTTGCTTTAAAGTGGCGCTCTAGAAGATGTTCGAGTGGTTGGCTCTAAAGCGGCACTCTAGATTGTATTCGAGCGGGTGGCTTTAAAGCGGTGCTCTAGATGATGTTCGAGTGGTTGGATCTAAAGCGGCACTCTAGATTGTATTCGAGTGAGTGGCTTTAAAGAAGCACTCTAGATGATGTTCGAGTGGCTGGCTCTAAAGCGGCACTCTAGTTTGTATTCGAGCGGGTGGCTTTAAAATGGCACTCTAGGTGATTTTCGAGTGGTTGGCTCTAAAGCATCACTCGAAAGTAAAATTGTAAACTCAAAATGGTAAGCTAGTGGGCGACATTTTCAGGATGTAGGTTGAAACAGCGAACCTGGGTAAAATGCTTGTCTCTAAAATTGCCCAATTTCTATTCAACAACATGCATAGGGCGCCCTATTTGAGGGGTATAATAACAGAGACAAAAATAATATTAATTATACATTCAAATTTCAAAAAATAATAAGGATACGATATTTACACCAACAAACATCCAAGTTAATTCATATACATATATTCATTCATTGAGAGGAAATCCCATTTGAATCAATTCTTCAGTGAACTTGGGCTTTCCCAGCTTCTTCACATGTGCCTCTATTTCTTTGAGTTCTTCCAACTTTATACCGACCGCCCTTTGGATATCCTTCATTTTCTCCTCTACACGATATTCTAAGGGAGTGACGGCGATGGTCTTACACCATTTTCTCGTGGAAGGTTTTAATGGTGCCTTTAAGGGTGACCCAGTGCTTTTGCAAAGTTTTGATGAAGGCCCTTGGTTAGCCTTGCTTAACGGGACAAGGTGACGTTCAACATCTTTCACAACAGACTTCTGTGATCGAGGAGCAGAATAAAAACTCGAGGGAGTAAATCCCTTTACCTTCAGTTCCGCTAGCCAGCCGAGAATGAGGTCAAAAGCCTTCTTTTGCTGCGGAGTCCCATTCTCATGGATGTTGACCTCTTCCATCCTGTACTGGGAAGCTTTTAATAGAAACTTTGGTAGATGATCATTTCTAATTAGGTAGGAGGAAATAATGTCGTGACAAAGCATGTGGGCGCGAAGACTCACTTTGTGGGCGACATTTTTTCTTCATACTCAGTGAACGCTATTCCATTTCAGCAGCTTGTACCTTCCAGGCCCCAATCTCCCCAGTGAGTTTGGCATTCTCTGATAAAAGGGATTCCACCAAAGAGCTAACTTCAACTCGAGGGCTCTCTCGAGGGGGTTGAGGGGCTAAAGGGGATTCGCCTGCCAAAGGGGGGGGTCCTCGATAGCTGCCATCTTCCAGGCGAGTAAAGCCTCTTCCAAGCTAGTCACTCTGTGTTGAGCTAATAGATGATGTTCGGCAATTAATTACCTCTTGGCCACCAGTCTGCAATTTTCACCCAAGAAACCGATTAGGCGCCCTTACACTACTGAGAGTCTAGTTGCAGCAGCAAGGCAGGATTTCAGAGAACCGAACTTCAAATAAATCTGCTGCATCATTTCTTCTAATTCCTTATCAGCGAGATCGCGACCCTTGACCACCTCTAAAGGATAGGTGCCATTAAATTCCTTGCTGAGGAAATCCTCGACAAACCCCTTGAATGTAGGAACATCTTCATATTGCCACAACTTCATCTTGGCCTCGAGGTTGTGGTGCTTATCCTTCAAGGAATCTCTCTCTTGGTTTCATTTAGAAAGATCTCGGAGGGCAATTAGTAACTGTTTATTCGTCTCCTTCAGCTCTTTTGGGCACTAGAAAGTTCCTCGCAAGCACCTTTTAGCACCATTTTCAACGAATTATACTACGTAAAAAAAGAAAAGGTAAAATTATAAGTTGTAGCAAAAAAGAAAAATAGGTGTATTTTTATTAATTCTCAAAAGGGTTACAATTAAAGGGCCTTAAGTAGACCAAAAAAAGGAGGAAAATTTTACAAATAGGGACCAACCCTGGAATTATCCGCCTTTGGTGTGGAGGAAATCATTTCTTCCACTTGATTGATGTGAGAATCTTGCCCAGGAGAGGCGCCAGTAACCTCTGGAAGGGGGATTGCTCGAAACCCCTCGGCAGTAAAGAACTCCCATTTAACCTTGATGAAATCCAATAGGACGAAGTGAAGGCCGTCGTTTTTAATAGCCTCATCCCATTTTGCATCCATGGTGGCTTCAAGCTCTGGATTAACCAGTCTGTCCACCTGTTTAGCCAAATCTTTAGAAGGAGAGGCGGACACGTGGGGCTTTAAAAATTCCTCAGCTAATTCACTGCATCCGATCTCCTTGGCCATCCTTAGAAGATCGAGGAAAAATTCATCAATCTCCGGGCTATTCAATAGCTTGTGTCTGAAGGCCTCGAGCTGTTGCATTTCCGTGGCTAGATCTTCTGCAGCTTGAGCCTTCTCTTTTACAGTTTGAACCCTCTTAGTGAGGGCATCCCTCTCTGGCAACCATTAACGCCTCTCGGCATCTATACCTTACTTCTCATTGTCCCAGAGTTTTTGTTTTTCTTGAAAAGCCCTCGCGACATCTTCAAGCTCACTGTCCTTCTCCTCAAGCATTTTGTCTTTCCCTTCGAGGACTTTCTAGGGACCTTCGAGAGATTCTCTTAGCCGCAAATTCTCAGCCAAGGGAATGGAGTGACCTTATTTTTGCAGTGGCCTCGTGAAATATTTAGAAGCCCGATCAAACAATTCAGCTCAGATTGAAGTTAAAAAAAATAAGAAAAAAAGGGAGAGAAAGAGACAAAAGAAAGTGGAAAAGAACCTCATGATCAAGGCCAGTCTCTGGAAGGTGATGCTCGACACCTGAATCATTCAAATGGGGCAGTGATTTTTGTTGAACATCTTCACCGCCATGGGTTTCCATAAGTGGCCTTGGTGAGGAGAAGCTTATAGTCTTGTTGTTCGGCCTAGTCTTCTGGCGAACGTTCCACGTATGAGGTGATTGCTCAGCATCACCGGTTGAGGTGGGCCTCTCGAGGCCTGCTGCAGGAGGAGAGGCCTGATTCGAGAGGAGAGACACTGGAGCTGAGGGAATGGAACCCTGATTTGAGGAATCAATGGTCCCCTCGGAGCGAGCCTGACCTTGCTTTGGGTTTCTGCTTCTTTTAAGCCCTTAGTGAAACCCACTGAAAATGGAAAGAATGAGTGTCAGTCAATAGTAATGATCATAATAACACAACAAATAAGAGAAGCAGATTTCTATTAAGGCAACTTTGGAGGGTTCCGAATGCTTATGGTCATTAACAATGACCTCGAGACGAGGGCCATCCCCGGGGTCCTCACGATCTCTTTGCCTTTTTCTTGTATCTTTCCGAAGTTTGTTATACATATATTTTTTGTAGATTCTGAGCGGGAATGCAAAGCTGCCAATTTGAGGGCTAAGGTTGTTGAAGAGGCTATAGTTAAGGGAGCTGGACAACAGTTTTTGTCTGTCCCTCTTGAGGGCATCTAGGCAGATATATTCCCTGGGTTTGGAAAATTCAACTTGTACGGCCCAATTCCATAGAGGAACTCGATACCTCCTGCTATCGAATAAGATACCTTTTTTTCATCTTTTCCAATCACCCGCGAATTGCTAGGAAAGCCAAAAACTTTACGATGTACTTCACGATGGGTAAATGTGATGATTATATCGGTTGACCATCCACTATTGGACACGGAGTATAGTGAGCGAATCAGCTTATTACTAGGTTTAATACCGAATTTTTTACACCTAGTCAAGAACATCATCTTATCACCAGAACATTAGGGTGGACTTGCACGGGGCTCACCTGAAATTGCCTAAGGAGTTTGGAAAAAAGGGGCAGAAAGGGAAAGGTGAGTCCACAGCGAAGGTGTCAGATAGAAATAGATGATTTTCCTTCAGGAAGGCTACGAGGGAGGTCACATTCTCGAAAGGGTAAAAAATTGGCATCTTGAGCTACTCGTTGGCCAGGAGGGATCGAGTCAAAAATTTTGGAAATAGCATCTCCAACATCCAACTCGGGGGTTTCCCTTCCTGAGTCCTTTAGCCTTAATCTTTGGCGAGTCCCTTTTTTCCTCTCTTGAAGGGGCTCAACCGAAGAAAATTCCCAATTTCCACTTGAGGGAGCTTCCCCCCCCTCTCGAGGATTGCCTCCTCTCTCAAAGGAAGTACTTCTTCCTCCTGCCTTATGGTTTCAAGCTCTGGATTAGAGGGAGGGTAAAAACCAATCTTCTGCTGGTGGGGGACCTCCTTATGTAGGGTTTGGCCATGCTAGGTGGCCAATTTTCAAAAAATTCTACAGAAGGCATTAAGTTATGGGAAAGATCCGCTCTTCCCCTGGACTATTAGATATGCCCTCTCCAGCATCAGCGTTGCAATGGAGTTCTTCGGAGGGTGTACGTTCCGGGTTGCTAACACTTATTTTCGGCGTACTAACCCCTGACTTGCCTACCCTGATTTCACCAAAACATTTCTTGGAGGCGGAACCCTCATCAGAGCGGACCATGTTGGTAAAGGAGGAAATGAGAAGATCAGAGAGAGAATGGGGATAAAAGAACTTACTGATTCTTGGAAAAAGTGATGGAGGTCAGATCGCTCGTGACAGAAATATAGTTAGAAGGCACCTGCAAACAAGAAAAGTAAATAAGGAAGCACGGATGAGGGGTAAATATGGGGGCTAAAGTGACATGTAATTATTTTGGCATTGGAAACATAAAAAGTTATAGAAAGACGTGATCGCCTTTTCCTGTTCTGACGGTGCAGTGTTTGGGGGGCAGTTCCATGTGTGATTGTATAGCACGTGCGTGCCCTTTCGGAATCTTAAATGACGGAGTTGATTAGAAAACCAGGTTCTCATCCTTGAAGGCAGGAACTCAACGTGCAAGGTTCATTTCGAGCTCTCGAATTGTCCCATGCATTTGAGACCTCAAAGACCTTCGTGACGTTCCAGCCTTCTAAATCGAGAACCTACTTTTCTGGGGGCTCTTGATACAGTTTTGGCCCAAGAAGGCCATTGGGCCGCAGGCATGGCAGCCGAGTTAGAGGAGTATTTAATAACCTAACTTAATTACTGCATTCGTGAGTAAGTAATGGTGATAATTAAGGAGTACATTATCTAGGACACCGAGTATAAATACAAGGTACCCATTTACTTATCATTCATTCTGTCTTAATCATAGTTTGATTGCAGGATAGTTCGAGAAGAGCCCAAGCCCATGAACCGGTCGGTGGTTGAAGATGCATCAACATAGAAAGAATTTTCTGCGAGTTCTTGATTTTAGTATAGCAAAAATTTGAAAGTTGGCATCAAATACCGTGGTTTGTGAAATTGGCCAACAATGCGTCCTCTCGGAAATGATTTTTTTTTCCGATTTGAGCTGGTTGAATTTTTTTTGGCAGAATAATTAGAGGACGCATTTACAAAATGCGTCCTCTTGGAAAATAATTTTTTTCCGTTTTTCTGACAAGTTTTATTTTTGACTGATTGGTAGAATAAATAGAGGACGCATTTACAAAATGCGTCCTCTTGGAAACTAATTTTTTTTCGTTTTTCTGACAAGTTAAATTTTAGACTGATTGGCAGAATAATTAGAGGACGCATTTACAAAATGCGTCCTCCTGGATATTATTTTTTTTTCCCGTTTTCGGACAGGTTTTATTTTAGACAGAGCCGGTCAATGTGTGGATGTACACACACGTCAATGTGTGGATGTACACACACGTCAATGTGTGGATGTACACACACGTAAATGTGTATAAATATATACATAAATATAAATATAAATATATACACATATATAAATATAAATAAAGATATATATATATATATAAACATATATATAAACATAAATGAAGATATACATATATATATATAAATATATATAAATATAAAAAATATATATAAATATAAAAATATACATACATATAAATATAAAAATAAAAATAAAAATAAATATAAATAAAGATATATAAATATGCACACACGTAAATGTGTGGATGTACACACACGTAAATGTGTGGATGTACACACACGTCAATGTGTGGATGTACACACACGTAAATGTGTATAAATATATACATAAATATAAATATAAATATATACACATATATAAATATAAATAAATACACATATATAAATATAAATAAAGATATATATATATATATATATATATAAACATATATATAAATATAAATGAAGATATACATATATATATATATATAAATATAAAAAATATTTATAAATATAAAAATATACATACATATAAATATAAAAATAAAAATAAATATAAATAAAGATATATATAAACTCTAATATATATATAAGCCACGCATTTTAATGGAAGTATAAAAAAAATCGGTAATATAATAGTATTTTTTGTAGCTTTAAATAATGGAAGACGCATTTGGAAAATTAATTGTTCGGTAGACCGGGTATCGGCATCGGCCGGAGAATTTTAATTATTGGGCGAAATGGTTATTCTCGTGTTTGTCTGATGATATGTTGTGAACTAGTTGAACGATAAATTAGGACAGCGTGAGTTGCTGTTTGGTAACTAGTCCTGAATAAGGGTGCCGGAATGAAGTATTGCATAGTTAGAATGAGTATGAATTAGCATAAATGTACAATAGCCGAACAGTACGTGCGAAATGTAATGCAAATCAGTGTTTAGTGGCATGCTCTGTCCTAGTGACGATGACGATCCCTGCAAAGCTTTCCGCCCGTTCCACACGGTGGAGGGCGTACGGTCCTAGATGTCCGTCGAGGAACAGCCATCTGTGTAGGTACATGCACTTCCTCAAGTGGAACTCCCTCTGGTATTTCGTCCTCCATTTCGTCTCCCGTATCCTCACGATAGGCATGTGGAACACTACCCGTATGTGATGGAGCATCAGGTGACATGAATTGATGACTCGATGTTGGAGTGACATATGCAGTGTGTTCCGATGGAGTCATGCCGTAATGTGAAGGTTCACCGTGTGATGGGCCGGCAATCGGTAGACTCGCATGTGATGGGCCAGCTTGTGATGGACCAACGTGTTCCTCCTGGCCCCTAGGACGCCGCCTCCGACCTCCCTGTCGAGCTGGTGGAGCCTGGCGGTCGCTTCTGAGGTCTGCATATCTGACACCAGGGGGAGGATCTTCACAGTGCACAAGCGGCTGATAGTACTGTAGTCTGGAGGCCTGATGCGCGTGTTGTAGACCCCGTGTGACAACTTCATGGATTCCGCTGAGAGCGCCCGCGAATTGTGGGGGACATCCATCCAACGGAATGTTCGACATGTTGTACACCTCAGTGACTATCTGCAACTATAGAATCGAGATAAATATGTTAGTTATGCAATATAGGGGAAAGCCGTAGCATTATTTCTTGAGAATATTATGATTGTAGGAAATACCAAGTACTCTGCAGTTGCACTGTCTCCATGGAAACCCTCTGTAGCCGTGGTAGGCCGTCCTGGCTGATCAATCATGCTCACCGTCTTGCGGAAGTACCACTCCATGTATTCACGGCTGGGACAATATGGATCTGCATACCCAAGTGGGTGTACTTGTCGATCAGATCGTTGCTCCCACTCAACGAGAAATCTTCTTAGTTCGGCACGCCAATCAGTGCCAGACCTGCCGCGACGGTCTATATCATGAAGCAGTTTATACTCTTCCCTACTGACCAGCTGGGTGGGTATTGGCTGGATCAGGCCGAACTGCCTGAGAACCCGATGTGCGTGGTGGAACTCCACTACATGCCAGCAGATGAGGTCGACGCACACAAGCCAGTTGTTACTACCAGCAGTACAGTACCACGGGAGTTGCCCCACGATGTCCGACGTGTATGGCTCCCAGATAAACTGAAAGAACATCATAGTGATCCCGTTAGGTATTGAATACCATTTTTCACACGAAATCAGGAGATCGTAATCGAAGATGGCCCATACCTGATTCTGACTGAGAGATGTGATCTGATCGCGATACACTTTCAAAACATGCATCGGTGAGTGTGATAAATCGTGAGGGGCTCTCCACCTACGGGCGGTGATGAGTGAACTATATTAGCAAATATATGGAATTGACCACAGTTTCAAAAACTGACTACTAGTGTTATTCGGCACCTACCGGGACCCAACAGCATTCATCGGCGCCGATATGGGTAGAGCTCCTGCGGGTCGGATGGATGGGATGCGCTCCCATGCCCACAACTGTTCCACAAATTAAATTACATGTAATACAAAGTAACAGAGTGGACATTATGTACGAATGAGTGGAGTGACAGATTACTTTACCTGTAGCAGGACAAGGGGGCCATAAATGGATTTAACTTGTGGAATTGCAGCATCACATAAGCACCGGTACAAGTGTGCAAGAATGGCACTCCCCCAACTGTAGTGACGTGCTGCACCTAGGTCCATTAGTATCGACAGGTAGAGCAGTGGAATTAGACTACCTGATGTGTCTGACATGAGCATTCCCCCTACCAGCAGTAGAATGAAAACTCTCGCCCGCTGTTGACATTGGACCTCAGTAGGGTGAGTAGGGAACGGACTGCCCAACAAATCTCCCAACCAGCTCGCCCTAATGCGACCCCCTCGGATAACTCCGGTGTCAGGTGTAGCACCTAGGTAGTCCGTGCAAACTACCAGCCATTCCTCAGTACGCCTACGGGTGTCGATTCCTGTGACTGGGATCCCATCGATCGGAAGACCCCATAGCATCCCCACATCCTGCAGCGTGACCGTAGCCTCCCCCACCGGGAGGTGAAATGTGTGCGTCTCGGGCCGCCACCGCTCCACTAGGGCAGTGATTAGTGAATGGTCTATCTGTATCGATGCAGAATCAAGGAGTCCCTGGAATCCTACGTCACGCAAGTAGCTCAGAACTGTGTCAGGCATATCTGCGGTCCAGCATGCCCCATCACAGCGCCGGACCTGCATTGCCTCATCCTGTAACTGTTTGTTGTACACTGCCCGGGCACGATGCTCCTCGTGAAGGTACAACAAATCATCCTCCATGGGTCCTGGATGACAATGGTCCATCGTGTTGCCCCTGTACACAATTACGACATATGAAAATTAGTTACTGAAGCGATTAGAGTGGCAAACATATTTGGCAAATAAAAGCTATAACATTACAAGTAACAAGCTATAATATTCCGATGGACGAAAGTACATGTGCAAGTAACATATGACCGAGGTACCATTACAGACACTATACGACAACATGACACTAAGTACGGCCACGCCTACGGCGGCCCCTGGATTCAACCGGCACCCGCTCGTCCATCTGATTCCTTATCCTTCTCTCCGCAAACTGTCCACGACGCCTACTGCGGAACTTCTCCCCATCAGGAACCAACCTCCATTCGGCACGTTACCAGAGCGATGGATCTCTTACAGGCATGAAACCCTGACTATATTGTTGCACATATATGGTCGTGAGATACACCCTGTCACATAGACTAGCCGGATCGTCACGTCTATGCCGACAGACGGCTAAGGCATGGGAACAAGGGAAATGGAAAATCTGCCACTCACGACAAGTACACTCTCTTCTTCGGTATTTGACCGTGTACTGCCGTTCACTGATGCCCCCATCGATGTTCCTAACCACAACCCTATAAGTCTGCGATGCATGACCGAACACGGTCACGATATGTCCCTGCGCCAATGTATCCTGCTTCTGAAACTTTTTCTAGATCCTGTTGGGAAACACGGACCTGGACAAACGGGCAACATTTTAGAATACATTAACTGTTTTGCAGACACTCAAAAAAGGGTACGTAAGTGACAAATTACCTCCAATTCGTGGCGTCCATAACCCTCTGGGCAAACATTTCAACTGTTCGCTCCAACGTCGCTTTGACACAAGCTGTGATCGGCAGATGGCGTGCGCGGCGCAAACAGTTGTTGTAACTCTCAGACAAATTCGTCGTGAGAATTCCCCAACGTCGATCACCCACATCGAATGCAAGACACCACTTACTCCTATCTAGCCGTTCCAACCAAGCCCAAGCAGATGGATCTGTACTCTCTAGCTCCTCCTTGTACCCCCTCCACTTGCTCTCTCGCCTAGCAGAACCAAGCTGCCACACCAGAGTCTTCAAAAGCGCATTCTTGAGCTTCCCGTTATCATATGATAGGAAGTTGGATTGAAAATGCCGCAGGCAAATTCGATGGTATCCAGCCGGTTCCATCCACTCCTCCATATGCGTCATCGCATTTATGAGTCCAGCATGCCTATCGGATATGACACAGATTGGCATGTTATCACCACCAACGACGTGAAGACGCAGTCTCCCCATGAACCAGTTCCAGCTCTCATTCGTTTCTTCGTCAACAATAGCGTAAGCGATGGGGAGGATGTAATCATTTGCATCGTGCGCCACGGCGACCAGCATTGTGGACTTATATGCCCCTCTCAAATGAGTGCCATCCACGCTTATGACATTCCTGCAGTGGCAGAAGGCTTCAATTGCCGGACCAAATGGCCAGAACACAAATTTAAATTTCCTCGACCCGTGGCCGTGTATTCTATCAGGTACGTCAGCCCAATCTACAACGGTGCTCGGATTGGCCCTGACTAGCTCATCCATAAACGTTGGGAGCTGTTCGAAAGAATCCTCCCAAGTCCCGAACACCATGTCAATTGCCTTCTGTCGAGCATACCACGCCTTCTTGTAGGAAATGGTTACATTGAACTCCTCCTTCACTTGAGCTTGCACATCTTTGACTGTGTAAGAAGGGTTTACATCAATGTGGTGGCGGATTGAATGGGCGATCATCACCGACGTCAGATTCACGTTACCCGTAGATCGACCAGCACCAACACACCCATGGCTAGTTGCCCATCTGGTGATCTCCCACATGCCATGTGAAGCCTTCTTGGAAGCTCTGGCAACCCAAACACAATTCCCAGTTCCTTCGACAACGTCCTTGCATTTCGCATACCATGTGCGTGATGTGCTCTCCACAACCCTGTGTTCCCTGTTCATCATGGAACTCCACCTAGAGATAGCTTCAACCAATTGGGCCTTCGTCTGGAATCGCATACGCACATCCACTACACCCGTCTCTCGATCGTAGGTAGAAACTCCGGACCCAAAATGAGTTGGGTCATAGCTATCCTCATCCGGGCCACCATAATCCCTATAGTAGGCCTGTGTATCTGGATTCGCCAGAATATGAAACGCCGGGGGTACATTGTTCGTGCACACCACCTGTTCTTCATCGTCCCCAGGATTCGAATCAGTTGATAAGGAACAATTATCCTCACTTCCACCATCAAGTTCACCCTCGACATCATCGTCTTCGTCATCGGCATCCCTACCAACAAGGTCACGAACGTGTCCCACATAATCATCATCCAAGACATTCTGCTCGTCACGGGCCATACCATACATACCACCACTTGTGGACGGCTGAGCACAATCCACGGGAGCATACCCAGAAGCAGAAGGTTGGCTGGACTCACCAATTTCTAAACCCCGGCTACGAACGTGTGGCGGTACGCATGGTGCATCAGCCAAGTTCTGGAAGTTGCTCAACAACGACATGAACGTCATTGGCCGTGGCCAATCATTAGTGCTTGCCAACTGTTCCATAACAACGTAAAAATCCGCGGACGACAACGACAATCGATCAACAATGTTGAAGAAGAACGTCGTTGAGTCATCATCTTCCAAATTATAACACCGATAGTATACAGCCGAACCAATCAGTTCAGGACATCGGTAATATATTTTCAACATATACCCCTCACTCGCAATGCCAAGCCTCGTGACAATTACATCAACTAATTCTGAGTGGTTCAACCTCCTCTCGAGAGTCAGAACTCGCTCCGGTATTGGAGGATCATAATACACACCCACGGTCAAATCAAACTTGATCTGACCGCCTCTATACATATACACAGTCAAAAACATCGCACGACTGCAATACACGAATACATAACTTTCAGTTCATTTTCATTCTACATTCATTTCATTGCACCCTCAAATACGTACATGCACTCCACTAGACCACATCAACAGCACTATTAACACAGACATAATACATTAACAAGTAAACGATTATGCAAAGACATCACTTCTATTTTATTCTCACCCGACATTCCTTCCCGTAGTATCCTCAAAAGTCATTATTATTGCTACAAACTAAATACATTTATCAGTCAACAATTCACTTCGTCACTTCATTTCATCACGCATGAGCATGAAACGCTATAAGAGCATCGGACCAAACTTAATCGCTAAAACCACACACAATCATACAACACATCCGAATTAACTAAAATATTTCCGGATCTCCGCAACTTACAATTTAACAAAAATATCAAAAACTTTCTTCGTGGAACACATTCGTGGAACACATTCGTAACCTTATTTAGGGTTCAATTAACATCAACAAAATGAAAAAAGAGGGGGTGGAAGTCTAACACTCACAAACAAGGTGACAAACGTGGAAGTCAACGGAGGTCAACGGCGGGTCAGCGACGGGTCAAGGCCGGTCAACGCCACGAACTTCAGGCCGTTTGAGATATCTACAACCACAAATCCGTTGCAAATTTTACTCATACAAAATCTTGACAAAATAAAACAAGAGCAAAATGTAGGATTTTTCAAAACATAAAAACACATTACCGATAACGTGAACAGGCGGAAAGGCGTAGAACAACCGGCGCAACGACGGAAAGGAAGATAGGAGAAATGGAGAAAATTTTCGGCCAAGTAGATGGGAGAAATGGGGACAAAACTTTCGGCAAAAACAAGGGGGAGATAAGAAAAAAAAGAGGAGAGGAGAGTGGGATAAATAGGCGGAAGAGGAAGGAGGAGAGGACGGTGCAGTCTTCATTGACCGAGAGGCCGCATTTGCTAAATGCGGCCTCGTCCACATGCAGCCTGCCTCTGACGCACTGACCCGCCTGACACTGCTCCCCCAGCTTGACCGAGAGGACGCATTTGCTAAATGCGTCCTCTCCGCCACGTCAACTTCGCACCATGCACCACAAAACTGGAGAAAAATAAAAAAAAAAAGACAGAGAAGAGGACGCATTTTTTAAATGCGTCCTCCGTATTGTGGTCCACTGTGTAACACTGTTGCAACAGAAATAGAAATTTCTCATTTTCTGCATGTACATGCTGCAGTGAACCATTTTCCGCATGAGCTATTTCCTTGTCCTTTTTCGAGTTCGTTTTGATTTTCCAAACTTGTTGACTTTAATCAATCACTATGTTCTTCCTAATCCCAACTTGTTTTTATTTTTCTGGTTTCTCTGTTAGGTTGTTTTGGAAGTCTACATCCATTTGTTTTTTACTAGCTGTAAATCAAGAAGCATTACCCTTTTGATTTAAGATTCTTCCTATGTTGCCTTAATATGGGTTTCTTGTTTTGCATTATCCTTTTTCCTAGCTTGGGTTTTGCAGTAAGAGGAACCGTGGCGAGGAACTGTGGCCTATAGTTTAACAATAGGGACAGTACCGAGGTAGGTTTTCATACTCAATTTCATACCAATTGTTGATATCAATAGAACCTAACCTTATTCAGGTGATCATTTCTTACGTAAGATCGAGTTGGACGCAGAACCTTATCATCGATGGCCTTGATAGCAATTTAGTAGCTGCATTCTCCCTTATTGGTACTCTCAGTGAACTGTTAATTACCTTAATGGCCTCCGGTCTGTGGTAATAAGCCGGAGCTCTCTCGATACTAACCCAGACCAGCGCAATTGGGGATTCTTCTTCTGGGACGAAATGAGGCATCCATTTGAGAACTCTCATCTGGTAAGCTCTGTATTTCCATACCATTTTGAGCCAGCACTTTGGATAATCACTTTGTAGATCGAACTCCAGAAGCACATGTCAATTATCAATGAGTCCAAGCTTTACTTCACCTTTAAATCCAAGAGTGGGGTAGATTTTTCTTAGATTTTCCATTGAAGGGCGTCCGTGCGATGATTTCCCGACCAAGGCATGCTGTAGGTGAGCTGATAATGCATCAATTTCCTCGGATTTGTATAAGCATGCAATTTCTCCCCTGTGTTTGATTTGCGGGTTTAGGTTTATTTCGATAGAGCTGGATTCTGAGCTGTTGGTTTTTTATTATGTGTTGCCAGAGAGTATTTTGGCATATGTGGGCGGGCTACCTCCAGTGGGAGGAGCCGCCATTGAATATTTTCTATTTTCCAGCAAGAGTTTATGGCGGAGATATGGTTGAGTTTGGTGTGAAAGTGATGTTTTGTTACCGTTATTGTTGACTGCATGTGGAGAGAGTGGAGAGCGTATGCAAGGCCAGAGAGAGAAGAGTTGTCGAAACACAAATTTTCTAAATATATAATTTATTCTGAAAACTCCATAGTATACCATTCATGTAAATATCATAATATTTTATTAATCACCAAAATTATAAATTATGTTCTATTTATCATTTCTGTTACTAAATCCATAGATCGACACACGTATTATCTAGTGGGTTAATAGAATAGAACCCAGATCAAATGGGTTAATATGCCATGGATTAACGTAGCTGAAGTTAATGATTATAAAAAAACGTGTTTCTTCTTCTTTCTCACTTCCTCCCTCGCTGGTAACGGTTATCTCCCGCCGTTAACGGCTACCCCTGCCACTGACATTCCACGACAGATATGGCCACCGCGAAGCCGCCCGCAGTGGCGGTAAGCAGGGGCGGAACCAGAAATTTTTTTCAGGGGAGGCTGAAAAATTTTTGGGGTCGTCGGGACGAGGCAGCTTCCGGTGGCGTCGCGGCGGAGACCTGGTGGCGTAGGGCTCTCGGCCGAGGAGGGAATTGACGGAGGGAAGAAAGGGTGATAAATATTAATGACATATAAATTTTAAAAATTCAACTCAACAATAATGAAAAATACTACATAATATAATAAATCAAGTAGCATACAATAATATTTTTACAAGTTCACTAAACTACTAAAATAACTACTTTCTAACGCTCGAATTACTAGAAGTAGAACTAGAAAAAGGTGGGGGCAACAGATATCTACGAGACTCCATGGCTTGATAACGTTGCATAATCGGTTCATTCTCAATCTTAACAAAAATATCCTTTTCAATATATACCGTCATAACATCGTTCAACCATTCATCTCCCATTCTGTTACGAAGATCGGTCTTGATATTCTTCATGGCAGAAAAAACTCGCTCAACTGAAGCAGTTGCAACTGGTAGAACTAATGCTAACTCAATCAGACGATATACCAATGGATAAAGTACCATGCTACGTGATCGAACCATATGCTGAGCAAGACTTCCAAGATCATTAATGGCCGAATAGGCATCATCATCTCTCACATCATGAATGAAGAAATCAAGTTGTTGCTCTAGTTCTAAACGCTCAACAAGGGAGAAGTCATCCGGATAAAGTTCAGCAAGGCGAAGCAACTTACCAACATCAAACATGGCAAATCTTTCTCTCGGATCAAGGCATGCCATACAAGTGAGTAATTCCGAGCTTGCTTCGCCAAATCGATGATTCATTTCAAGAATCATCTTGTCAACGGTCTAGTATTGAAACATTAAAAAATATAACAGTAAGATAAAAAATACATATAAAATATTATAAACAAAATAAATTAAACTATGTAAATATTAAAGTAGTACCTGAAGAAAAATATCAACACGGTAGAAATCATGATTGGTTGACATTTCTCCCCGTCGTCTAGAACGGTGACGAATTTTCCGTTGTGCTTCCATCACGTCTAATGTGATCTCATGCTTCACACAAAATGTGTTGACTCCATCCAATAATTTATCAAAACCACAATCTCTGAATTCTTGCAATTCAGTCTTCATTCTATTCATCATTCGCACAGCCATCGAAATATTTTGATCTCTTTGTTGCAAGGCAAGTGACAATTGATTTGTAGCTCCCAACAAATGCTTCATCAAAAACATACAGAACACAAATTCATAGCTCTCCATTCTATCAATCAAACCCTTTGCTGTAGAGGCATTTTCAACTATAGAGGCATGCTCACAGATATTAAGAAGCACTTGAATAATTGAAGACCACATAGCCTCAAAGCGAAGAATAGTACTGTAATGTGATCCCCAACGTGTATCACCAGGCCTTCTCAAACTCATTTCTTGATTTTTGCCTCTTCCACTAACCTTCTCCCCACTCTCCAATGCCTCTACAAGGCTAGCATGTTCTAATTGCACAAGCATCTCTTTTCTAACACATGAACCTCCAACCAGATTCACAGTTTGAACAAGATACCCAAAAAATTCACCCACAGATAGAGTACAATATGCAACAGCAACAACAACCAATTGAAGTTGGTGAGAGAAGCAATGAATATACCTCGCAGAAGAGTTTTCTTTCAATATCAAAGCTTGCAATCCATTGAACTCCCCTCGCATATTTGAAGCCCCATCATATCCTTGGCCTCTCAACTTTGACAAGGACAATTTCTTATCTACAAACAGTTGCTTAAGAGCCTCCATCAAAGTAATAGCTTTAGTATTGGAAACATGCACAAGAGCAAGAAAACGCTCAAGAATACATCCTTGTTTGTTGACATATCTCAAAACAACCCCCATTTGCTCTTTTATTGATGCATCTCGAGCCTCATCAACAAGAATAGAAAATACACTATCTCCAATGTCATTAACAATAGCATCAGTTACCTCGCCAGCGCAAGCACTTGAGAGCTGTTTCTGAACTTTGGGGGATGTCAACTTGCAATTTCCGGGAGCATTTTCATTCATTACCTTAGCAACATCTTCACTTCGCTTGCAATACCATTCAACCAATTCAAGATAATTACCCTTGTTGAGCGAATCCCAACCTTCATCATGACCACGAAAAGCCAAACCTTGATTTAACAAGTATCTTGTCACATCCAAAACCGCATTCAAACGTGTGCGATATGCCTTTTTTGCTTCGGTGAAATGACCATCCAAACAATGTGAGATACTTTGCTTTTGAAGGCTAAAATTTCTCAATTTAATTGCTGCACCATGATGAATTCCATCCACATTCTTAGCATGTTTCCTAAATACTTTAAGGGCATTCTTCCAATTCATCACCCCATCCACAGTATATGCGGTCCCCTTTGCTGAATTCTTAAAAAGATAGCAAGGAAAACAAAATGCCGCATCCTTCGAAACACTATACTCCAACCAATTAAATTCATCAAACCAACCCTTTTGAAAACTTCTAAATTCATCATTGAACACTGTTTTTGGAAAAGTATGATTCTTAGGTTGGCAAGGACCTCTTAATATATATTCTCTTAGCACTTCATCTCTAATAGAAACATCAATCTCTTCAATAGGTTTACGTAGCCCGGGATCACTTATAATATCATTCTGATTGAATTCTACACGAGATTGTTTTGTACTACTACCATCTTCATTGTGCCTTTGTTCATTAGACTCATTCGATCTCTTTACTCCGCTACTTCGAATTAAAAATTTATCCATAACCTATTAAATATCAAATAGGAAAAATATGTAAATTGATTTATTTTTCATCGATTCAAATTCAATTTAATAAAATATCCCTAATTGATAATTAACAAATGAAAATAAAAAGTTCATAAAATCATATTCATCTAAATTCAATTTAACAAATATCCCTAATTGATAATTCCATAAACCGATTATGACAAATTGACAATTTCATTGTCACATACAATTATACAAAATAAATCAAACAATTATAATTTCAACTAAATTCCAACTAAATTTCAACTAAATATGCAATTCAACTAAATCAATTTATGCAATTCAACTAAAATTCAACAATCATATATAATACAACCATATAAATTCAATTCAACATCCAATCTAAAAATCATGTTCACATTAATACATTATACATATATTTAAGTTTTGAAGAAATAAATTAAAATGACAAAAAATTATAAACCCTAAAATTAATAAATATTAGCAATTTAGCATATAAACTATAAAGAGAAGAGAACTAGAGTCTAGAGAAGACTTACCAGTTACCAGAGGCGGCGGGATGGCGGTGGTGGACGGCGGTGGCGCGGCGGCGGCGGCGGTGGCGCGGAAGCGGCGCTGCGTGCGAGGAGGAGGAGCTGTGCAGGGGCGGATATGGATTGTTCAGTTGTTCCCGCTCAACTGCTCAAGGCTCAAGCATAATATATAGGATATGGATTGGGCCGCTCAGTTTTTTGCCCAATCCATTTCCGATCTCTTTTTTTTTTCTTAGTACTTAGTAAAACGACGTCGTTTCACTAACGTGAAACGACGTCGTTTTACTACTTAGGTCATAAAAAATGAAAGCCAACCGAAACGACGTCGTTTCACTAACGTGAAACGACGTCGTTTTGATGCGTGAGTCTGCAAAAAAAAGAAGGCCGCAGCGCGGCCTTCTTCTCCGGCGAGCTGGCGCTGGGCTCTGCCGGAGACGCGCTCGGCCGCGCTCGGCCGCGCCGGAGACGCGCTCCCGCCTCCTCCTAGCTCCGGCCGGCGATCGAGGTAGGGCTGGAGCCCTACCTCGCGTATTAATAGATGCTCCAAAATCCAATCGATGCTCCAAAATCCTTTGCTGCTGTTCTCCAAAACAAATCCCCTCCTCTGTCTAAATCACTGCCCAGTAACCCAGAACTAATCCCTAAATCAGAACATCTAGGTGATCCAGCTTGTCTCTATTCTGATGATCAAATTGCCAAACTCACAGCACACTATGCGAATGCTCTGGTCGAAAAATTCACAAAAGGGAAACTCACAATGAAGCATCTGGAAATGGCTTTCAAAACGGTAGGTTTTGCCGGTAAATATCAATTAGGATCTTTAGATTACAAGCATGTTCTGATTAGGTTTGAGCATGTCAATGATTATCAAAGATGTTGGATGAAAGGAATCTGGAATTTTAATGGTATCCTTCTTAAGATGCTCAAATGGTCCCCAGATTTCTCAACACACAGAGAATCCCCAATTGTGCCCATTTGGTGTACGATCAGGGAAGTCCCCTTGTATTATTATAACTCAGCATATATTGAAGCAATTGGGAACAGCATAGGTAGCTTTATTAAGAATGATTTAGCCACTGATATGCTCACTAGGCCATCTGCTATTAAATTTTGTGTTGAAATTGATCTTCAGAAGCCTATGTGCAACTATATAAGGTTGGGTCCAGTTTCAAACAACAGGAAGTATCCTATAGAATTTGAAGATGTCCCTCTCTATTGTGATCACTGTGCTAAGTTAGGACATTCCCTAAGTCAATGCAGAGCTATCCCACAAAATTTTAATGGCAGATTAGTGGAAAACACCGATGGTAAATCAGTGGAAAATCACACAGCCCAGAACCATACTCATTCCTAGTGGCAGGCTACTGGCCACAAGTTCAGCAAACCTCCTCTGATCTCCTTAGGTAATCAAGTTGACTCCTCCTCCCATAAAAATGACAGTGTTGTTAACCGGAGAGCTACATCAACCTCCCCCCTGATTTTGGACACGAACTCCTCCCCAAGGGTCAACAGTGTGCCTAAAAATGATTGTTTATTTTCACCTGCTCAGCTACCCAGAATCCAACCTCAGGAAGACTTTGAAAACTCCATCTCAAAACTTTTAAATGCTACGGCACTGTCCAAATCTACCCCCATTGCCCATGCAAAAGATGATATCCAAATTGGCTCACTCAAGCTAACCCTAAACCAATCCCCCACAAATAATCCCCCACAAATAATCCCCCACTTTCCCAACAGGGTAAAAAGGAAAATAGGTTTTTGGTTTTGCAGGATCTGGACAATCTCCCACAGGGAAATGAAGAACTGGAAATGCTGGATTCCAATGATGAGGCTTCTGTCAATCACCCTGATAATACAGGTTCTCAAGCTATTAAGATTAAGGGTAAGACTTCCCAGCAAGGTAAGTCTAAGATTAAAAAGAATAATTACTTTAGTCAACTGAATAAGATGATGCTTAGATCAGCTACAAAGAGTCATAAATATGGTGAACAATGACACACACTCTAACTGTTAATTTTTTAGTCTGGAACCTTAGGGGTATGGAATCTTCTATCCTAAGGCCAATTAATCTAATTAAGCTTAAGAAAATTCAACTCCTCTGTATAATTGAACCAATGCATGATAACACTCAATGCCAAACATATATGGATAAGCTTCATTTCTCTCATAATTTGACTCTCCATAATGGCAAAATATGGCTTATGTGGACTAATTCAGTCTCTGTTACTCTCATCTCTCACCATGAACAGTTTCTTCATGTTAAGATAGCTCACCAATCTCTGCCTTTAGATATGGAGGCAGTTTTTGTTTATGCACTTAGAAACAGAGAGGGTAGGAAGTGTTTATGGAAAGATCTTACTAACATTACTAGAGGAGAAACTATATTTATAGGTGATTTCAATACCATCACCACACTCTCAGAGTATAAAGACCCTAGCTCCCCTTCTCTAGGAAGTATTAGAGATTTTAATAACTGGATTAGTTCCTCTGTAGTTCAGGAAATAAACACAGTGGGGAATCTTTTCACATGGTGCAACTCGAGGCTTAGGAATCCTACCTCCAAAAGACTAGATAGAGGCCTTTGCAAAATGTCATGGAGCTACAAATTCCCTTCATCTTCTATCCAAATCCTGAATAGGCATACCTCAGACCACTCCCCTCTTCTACTTCAGGTATCTACCTTGACAAATTCCCACCCAAAGCCCTTTAGATTTATAAATACTTGGTTTAATTGGCCAGAATTTACAAATCTAATTAAGGAAAATTGGGAAAAACCACTTCCTGAGTCTGGTATGCTTAGATTCTTTCTAAAAATAGTTAGACTTAAGAAGGTGATAAAAATCTGGAATAGAGATTGCTTTGGTAATATTGATGCTAATGTAATTTCAGCAGAGGAAGCCTTAAGACTTCAGGAACTTGTCTTTGATTTGACTCCCTCAGACTCTGAACTTGTCAAATTAAACGAGAAAAAAGCTTTACTGCTTAGAGCCCTTAAAGAAAAAGAAAAATTCTGGAAGCAAAAAGCAAGATATAAATGGCATAATTTAGGTGATAATAACACCCAATTTTTCCACAAGACTGTTCAAGAGAGAAACTGTAAGTTACAGATCACTAAGATTAAAAACATGGAAGAAGGGTGGCTAAACTCAAACTCAGACATTCAAAAGGAAGCTATTGCCTACTTTTCTGATCTGTTAACCGAACCTAACCAAATAGCTAATGATACCTATTATCCTCACTTTCTCAGTCAAGTCCCAAGTATCATCACTGACCAAGACAATCAGGCTTTATCCAGACCAGCCTCAGAAGCTGAACTTGAGTCTGTGATTAAGGGGTTGAATAAGAATAGTAGTCCAGGCCCAGATGGCTTTTCCAATAAATTCTATTACAAATGCTGGTCTATTATCAAAGAGGATCTTATTGAAGCTGTAAATGAATTTATTTTAGGTGTAGATATGCCAAGAGGTATAGCTAGTACCTGGATAACCCTAATTCCAAAAAGGCTACACCTTGCTCTTTTAATGATTTCAGACCAATTAGTTTATCTAATGTTATAAATAAAATCTTCTCAAAGGTATTAATGGAAAGATTAAGGTCTCACATGGATGAACTAATCTCCCCAAATCAATCTGCCTTTATGAAAGATAGAGACATTTCAGACAATATTATCTATTTGCAGGAAATGATAAGATTTCTAGACAAAAAGAGTAGAGTCCCAAACTGTATCCTCAAATTGGATCTTAGGAAGGTCTTCGACAGAGTAAACTGGGATTTTCTTAGGAATGTTTTGACTAGGTTTGGTTTTAGTGGTAACTTTTTAAACGCTGTAATGAACAATCTTTCAGAAGCTCATTTCTCAGTCCTTATCAATGGCAATCCAGTGGGCTTCTTCAGAGCCACTAGAGGCATTAAGCAAGGTGATCCCCTCTCTCCATTCCTCTTCAATATTTTCTCAGAGGCTTTTTCCAGGAGCCTCTCCTTTATTTTTTGGAACAAGAGCCCCTCTTATTATCAATTGCCTGCTTCAATTCCAGCTGCCTCTCATTTAATATATGCTGATGATACAATCATTTTTATGCAAGCCTCTAAGACTAACCTCATTAAGATTAAAGCTTTCCTAGAGATCTTTGAATATAACTCAGGTCAAAAATTTAATTTTGACAAATCTGATTTCTACATAAGTAAAAGGGCCTCAGTAGCTAAAATGAATCAGGTTAAGACGATCTTGAAAATGAAAAAAGGGTCCTTTCCCTTTAAGTACTTAGGTTGCCATATTTTCAAGGGAAGAACTTTAAATAGATACTTCCAACCTTTGATGGAAAATTTTGATAAAAAGTTACAAAACTGGAAAAATAAATGGCTAAGTGAAGGGGGTAAATTGACTCTAATCCAATCTTGTTTATACTCCATGCCTCAGCATTTGTGGACTGTTACTAAACCCCCTAACCACATAGTTAACACACTTCAGAGAAAAATGGCTAGATTTTCCTGGGGAGAAACAGATGGTAAAAAGAACAAGAGTTGGAAAAAATGGTCTGATTTAGCTGTACCAATAGCCCAGGATGGCCTAGGTTTCAGATCAATCCGAGCCATTATTGATTCCTTCTCCCTCAAATTGTGGTGGAAGAGCCAGTTAGGTATTACAATGTGGGCAAAAGTTTTATGGGCCTTGCCACAATTGCATAGGAAATCAATAACTTGGAGAAGAATCTGCTCTATGAACTCTTTTGCTGAAAATAATACTCTCATTATCCATGGCAAAGGTAATTGCAATCTTTTGACTGCTAACTGGTGTCCCAAGGGTCCTCTCTCTAACTATATCCCCAGCCACATCTCTCTGCACTGCAATATTGTTCTATGGCAGAGTTCATTGCCAACAAAGCTTCCATTCTAACTCAGATTTCATCTTTCCTAGAACATGATACTCTTTCTTTTCTTTAGGAAGCAGCAATTAGACAAGATAGGGAGGATAGGTTGATATGGAAACCATAAAAGTCAGGGGCTTTCACTTTCAAGTCAACTTATAAGGAACTGACACTCTTATCAGGTATTTCCCAGCATCCAAGTTTATCTGGAAAGCCACGTTACAGAAAAAGGTCTAAATATTCACATGGAAAATGCTACACTCTTTTTTACCCTTTGATGATGTGCTAATTAAGTGTGGTATTAGCCTTGCTTCTAAATGTCCAGCATGTTATTACTCAGATTCCATTTAATATTTCTTCATATCCTGCCCTCTTGCTCAAATTGTATGGAATAACTTGGCATCTTTACTGGACTTTCATCTTGATCATCAACATTCCATCATTGATAGATTTTTTTCTTTTCTGGAATAGTCATGATTTACCAAAATGGCAAACTGATTTGTAAAATTCTACCACCTCTGATTTGCTGGTGCCTTTGGAAGGCAAGGAATAGGTTCTTATTTGATCAGAAGTTTTTTTCTTCGGACCTTTTATGTAAAGACGTTCATGATCAAATTAAACTGACTCTATATGCTAAATCTCCACACCTAGTCCCCCTACAGCTTCTCCACACAGACTTAGGCATCTGATACCATACTCTAGACCACCCCCAAAGCCTAATATTTCTACGATTTTCTGGGAAAGGCCTAAAATTGGTTCCATAAAGATCAACGTAGATGCATCTTGGTTCCCTAACAAAGCAGTAGCAGGACTGATTGCAAGGAATTGCTCTGGAACACCACTTCTGATTAAATCAACAACAGTTACTGCTTCCTCCCAAATCCAAGCTGAGATCTTAGCCATACTTTTCGCCTGTCAAACCTTTCCGCGATGAAAACTATACTTTCATAATTGAATCTGACTTTATGTTAGCAGTTAAAATGGTTAAGGATCCCTATACTGCAAATTGGCCCCTATTTGAGCTGACCACGAAAGTACCTTCCCTCTTAAGAGATGCTGAGCTTAAACACGTTTTTAGAGAAAGCAATTCAGTGGCAAATGCAATTTCCAAACATCATTCTACTCATAATCAGAGTCTTAGCCTTTCTAATGTTCCAATTCATATCAAAGGCCTAATTTCTTTAGATAAGGAACATACACCCTGTATTAGAGTGCATAAAAGTGGCTCCTCATAGGATTGATACTGCTGAAAAAGTCTTTTTTCTTTTCATCCTGCAGGTTCATTGGAAGCCCTCGAGCACTGGTGCCCTCGAGTACTCGAGCCCACCACTCGAGCACTTGAGCCCTCTGGCACTCGAACACTCAATCCATCAAGCTCTCGACCACCCACTGACCCTCGAGCACTAGAGTTCTCGAGCAATGAAGTCTTCGAACACTCGAGCCCTCGAACAATCGAGCACTTGAGCCTTTGACCCATCGAGCCGGGATACCTCGAACACTCAACCTATCGAGCTCCCCGGAACTACCGACCGCAAACCCTCGAGCACTGGAACCCTCCAACACTGGAGCCCTCGAGCACTGCCGCCCTCGAGCATTGGAGCCCTCGAGCACTTAAGACATCAAGCTATCAAGCACTGGAATCCCTCCAACACTGGAGCCCTCGAGCACTGCTGCCATCGAGCACTAGAGCCCTCGAGCACTTAAGACATCAAGCTCTTAAGCACTCGAGCGTTTGAAACATCGAGCCTGATACCTCGAGCACTCAACCTATCGAGCTCTCGAGCACTGACGCCCTCGAGCCATCAGACACTGGGACCAGCGAGCCTAGAGCAACACTGGATACCTTGGAGCCCTCGAGCTCTGAGCCCTCAAGCCATCAAGCACTCAAGCAACCGAGCCTTTAGACACCGGATACCTCGAGCCATCAGCCACTCGAGCACTCGAGCACGGGTGCCCTCGAGTACTCGAGCCCACCACTCGAGCAATCGAGCTCTCGGACACTCGATCACTCAATCTATCGAACTCTAGAGCACCCGCTGACCCTCGAGCTCTGGAGCCCTCGAGTATGGAGTCCTTGAACACTCGAGCCCTCGAACAATCAAGCACTCGAGCCATCGACATTGAAACACTCGAGCCCTTAAGCCCTCGAGCACTCGTGGCATCAAGCACCCAGAGTACAGGATATCTTGGAGCCCTCGAGCACTGGACCCCTCGAGCACTCAACCTATCGAGCTCTCCAGCACTGCCGCCCTCGAGCAATCAGACACTTGAACCTTCGATCCCCGAGGAATACAACATACCGAGCTATCGACCTGGATCACTCGAGCTCTAAACCTCTCGAACCTTACAGCCCTCGAGCCAGCAGGCACTCGAACCTATCGAGCACTCTAGCATTGGTGCCCTCAAACCACTGACCCCTCGAGACCTCAAGCTAGCAAGCAATACTCCCTCTCCATCTAAACCACTAGTCCACTATCTCTCTTTTGAAGGCAATGATGTTACTTTATTGATGTAATATTACAAATCACCTTTGTACATCTTTTGGGGTCTTAATAGGTTCGGGGAGCCTTAATAAAATATCCCCCACCTCATGGTGCATTCAAAAAAAATGTAGCTGAAGTTGAAGGAAGGAATTACTAGTTTTTTTTTTCATGAGATACATAACAGTGAAATCCATGGACTGATACACTCTTTTTTCTTAAGTTTGACATATTACCATATTTATATATTTTTCTAAGTTCGTCACATTTTTTTGGCAAAAAAGTGCATCATTCTCAACCACTCATTAAACATTTTACTCTTCTCACTCAATTTCCTCCACACATTTCAACTTAAAAAAATAATACCCAAACCTATGATTCCAAACTTAGTGAATCGGAGGTAGTACAACTTCTTTTTATGCCCTATTATTTTCTTAAGAGTAAGTCTCAGGAAATGCGGCATTTCCATAAGATTATGTACCGTCCACAGGGGATGTTACCTTAAATGTAGTAATTTTTTATAAAATTTCAATATTGTATTTTTCAAGTTAAAACAAGTAATAATATGTATTTGAAGGTGAAAACATAAATATATATGATATAAAAAAATATTTTAAAAAATTTTAAATTTTATATGTAATTTAACAAATGCAATATATAAGGTAAGAAATAAGTGGCTAGTCCATAACCTTATGGACAGACCGCCTGTCAGGAGACCACTCTTTTCTTAATACAGTTAAACCACAGTTTCTTTACCATTAATATTTTACTGAATTCCTAAACTAACCTCTTAGTTTTTGGGTTACCATGACATTTGGTATTAGAGCAGTTTATATCATGGTGGAAGGCACAAGGGGGAAATCAATGGAGGACAATTGAAGAAACATAAGGCAAGGATTTATTGTCGCTGGTTAGAAGATTAAGCAGATGTACGATTTGGAGGTTCGAATTTAGAAGGAGATGGATTCGTTATTGAAGATGTTGGATGAGAAGCTTCAAGTTCAGTCGGTTACCTCGACCGATCTGGTGGCAAAGCTCTGTGCAAGGTTTGCGGAATTTTTTAATCGATTAGCTCCAGTTCGAGCTGAGATTTCGGTGCCGAAGAGCTTGTAACTTCGAGCAGCGAAGTGACGAATTCCAGTAGAGTGACAGATCCCTTCCTTCCACCGCCAAGTCCTCAACCTCTTCTTCCTCTCTCAGAAAGGTCTATTTCTTTTTCTTAATTTGAAATTTCTCACTGTCTCTCTCATCGAGATATTACTACCTTCTTCGATATTTTTAGCTCAATTACGGATTCATATTTTTAGCTCACGTGTGAGAAAGAAACAAAGTTTCAACTCCAAGAATTGGGAGATCTAAGATTGAAAAGTTTGATCAATCTATGGGGGTACAAGGAGCGCAATAAGATGTGGCATGATAGAAATTTGAAGTCTAAGAAATTTTTCATGATGATACTCTTCCAGTGAGTGGAGTCGCTCAAGTGTGAGGAAGAAACAAAATTTCAACTCCAAGAATTGGGAGATCTAAGATTGAAAGGGTTTGATCAATCTATGCGGTACAAGGAGCGCAATAAGATGTGGCATGACAGAAATTTGAAGTCCAAGAAATTTGTGGTTGGGCAGAAAATTCTTATATCTAAGTGCAACTTTCGACATATGTCATGGAAATTCAAATCTAAGTGGACTAGACCATTCGAAGTGGCTTATGTTTGGCCTGATGAGATAGTAGAGATTATGAGCATGAACACAAAAAGAGCATTCCTTGTCGATGGTCATTACCTTATGTCGTACTATGATACTTCTCAGGTGGCATTAATGGAAGAAATTACATTGTGCACAACAAATAATCATTAAAGGATCTGAAAGTCTAGCCAAAGACAATAAACAAAAGTGCTAATTGGATTTTCTTAGTTTTTTTTCTTTTATGTTTTTTATTTTTTTTAAGGAATTTCAGTTTCTCATCTGATCTCGGTTCTTGATCTACAGAGTTGCAGTACTTGAATTTGCACCATGGAGAATGCGTACCGCAGGCTAAATATATAGTAACTATGTTATAACTTGTGAATTATTTGAGTGATTGTCCTTCATATATTGAGAGTGATTGAGCGAAACCGTGAGAAATATTCATTGCTTGTCTGATTTTGACTAAACTGATGATTGAATTTCATGATCTTGAACATTTTTATTTCAATTACTTTATGGATTGAGGATTTTCAGGTGCATTAATGTGATCCTTTACTCCCTGGCAGGGGAAAGTTTATCGTTATAAGAGTAGAATCTAGAGTTTTTAAATGTTGAATTTTCGCCTATCTCGTTGTGTGATTTGTGTTTCTATTTTACTTTTTCCTTTTATAGGGTCATTTTAGATAAAGTCTTATGAGGGAATAAGAACTTATGAACATTAAGGATTGTTGATTGATCTTATTTTCTTCACTTCATACTTGAGGGAAAGCATGATTCAAGTGTAAAGATATTTGATGTGTGCTACATTGTGTTCATATTTTGTGCGATTATTATGATTATTGACATATAATTTGCACTTCAAGGTATTTTTTGTGCAGGAATTCATGGATTGTGAAGAATTGAGAGGGAGCTATATATTGTACTCTTTTTCCCTTAACCAACGGTTTTTTCCCACTGGGTTTTCCAGGTTCAGGTTTTTAATGAGGCGATGTGCTCCAATGGAAAATGTTCTTATTTTATAACACAAGCAGAATTTCTGAAGTTATGAGATGAAAAGTGAATTATTGAAAAGACGTGGATTTGAAGAAAATAAAAATATTCACTTTCCATATTAATAAGGATTGTATTATCTCCTTCCATTTAAAATTCCTTAATTTTAGAAATTAGTTATTTAGTTAATATTTAGACCTTTCTTCCGCATTAGATTTGTACTTGGTTTATTATTTTGAGCAGCCTCACAAAGGTATATAAATCCCTTAGGTTTTGCGGAAAAGACGCAGACATTACACAAATACACAGAACGCTTAGGGGAATAGTTCAGTTTTATAATATAGTCTTTTTGCTTTTCGGAGACCCAATTGATCAGGTGATATATTGGCTTTGTGATTAATTGATTTCATGGGCAATTTGGTGCGCAGTTCTTGATTCACGCATGCAAGCAATTTGAATCCTGGCTTGTATTATTTAATTAATTTCGTTTCTTGATTTATTATACTGATTATGTTCTGTTTTTATATTATATATTTATTTAGTTTAATTATTATAAGTAGCTAATTTATATATCGACATGTAATAATGAGTATTGGTTTATGAATCGTGAGGCCGAATTGTTTTATAATTGATTCTTATGCTCTTGATTGTCTTGGTTTAATTTATTCTTAATGTGTTTAAGTCTGGCCAACTTGAATATTATTGGGATAATGATATCTAATTCCACCAATACGTAATCGTCGGAAAGGGTTAGTAAGTAGCGAGTTTTGTGAAAAACAGCTAACTAGCTAAGACTGTAATAGTAAGATTGGGAATGATTAAGTACGTTACTACATGCAAATAATTGGGTAATTGCTACATTAGGTTGTTTTCATTCTTAATGCCAGTGCATCTGGTTCAGCGAATACTTTCCAGGGGCATCTTGGTAAGAGAACAATTATTTAATTATAATTTGTTAATTATAATTGGTCAATTGTCGATAAAGTACGAAAGAATTGGGGGGGGGGGGTTTAAGCGTACATACTTTCCTATAACTGATAGATGCACATGAATTGTTTTTATATTTGCGCCTATGATCGATGTTTAACTAATGTGAGTTATTCCGAGCCGATTACTTTATTCATATATTTTAAATATTTTATATCTGTTAGTTTGCATTATTATTTCATATCTTTTATTAGTTAGTTGCATTATTTGTTGTTAGATAAATCTTAAAATTAAGGCGTGGTGGCTACACCAAAAGTGTTCTATATTAGTAGGTGTTTTATTATAGTTTTGCTCCGTTGCTTGTGAGACCGACTCTGCTTGCTACTGTACTAATCTCATTTATAGAGTTTGCAGATGATTTTGGTGAGTGAAACGACGTTCAACAAGCATGGGTAGCAACCATTTTGCTAAATCGCGGTAGTTCATCGAATCCACAAAGACATGAAACAAGCAAAATCACAAACTGCCAAGACCTTACATATAAGTCATTATCCTTATAAGTAACCGATTTGGGATATATCTTTCAACACGGTCTGATTTTAATATATACTAACATGATTTTCCTTGGTTAGCCAAATTCAAAACTCCTTTAAATATCTCTATATTCTAAAAGCAAGGATCCCTTCGGTGAACAGTGCTTTTCGTCGTCGGTAATTCGTTTCATTTTCCTTTTTTTAATTCCTCCTTTCTACACATTATTTTTATGGCCGTACACGCGTGGTTCTTATCTTTTTTATGCATGTACACGCTTCCTCCTATCCATATATATCTTCCACACATCATTCCTACCATTTTCCTCTGTTACATCCAGACTTCTTTTCTTCCCACTCATCTCTTCTTTGTCGTATCTTCTCTGTTTTTACTTCCTTGCTATGTTTATCTGTTCTCTATCATTCTCTTTTTTTGCTTCCATAAGATTTTGCTGTCAGATGGTTGGGTTCCTATCCTTGCACAATTCTACAAGGTAATTTTTTGGAATTGATCTGTTTCGGCAACATCTCTGCTTGAGGGAATGCCTCCGCCAAATCAGGATGAGCTCGGGACCACCGACGAGTTGCTCTGGCCATCTACGTCGGCATTGTAGCAGCGGTCTTTACGAACATGGCTCTTTGACGAGGCTGGAGCAGAGTTTGCCGGGCCTTTATTGTTCTTAGCGGTGGCAGAAGGGAATAGATGGTTTTCCTGGCGGCGCCACCTCTCAAACAGGTAATTCAGTGGGAAGGTGGGAGATGGTGCTAGTAGGTGGGGATGAGTGGGAATAGAGTTGGTGGTCTCCGGTGGTGTCGTCACCGAGGTTTGGCGAGCCACGACTTACCGACGGGTGGCTGATGGAGAGAAGGTTGGCGGTGGCGGAAGTTGGTGTATGTAGACAGGGAGACGTACTCGAATCCTCATCACTCAAACCAGGACTACTCGAACTCTTTCCACTCGATCCTCTCTACTCGAACCTTCTCTATTCGAACCTGTACCACTCGAACCTCTCCGCTTGAATCCTCTTCACTCGAACCAGTACCACTCAGACTTAGTACCACTCCAATTCAGGCAGATAGTTGATGTTCGAGGGGTGGATGGTTCGAGTAATGGCGAGGCAGATGGTAGATGCGTCGAGGGGTGATGCCTCGAGGGGGATGGTTGATGGTTCTAAGGGCTCGAGGGTTTATGATTTGAGAAAGGATGCCTCAAATTAACACCTGTCGAAGGCGAGTGGTTGATGTTCAAGGGGTTGATGGTTTGAGTTGTAGGGTGGTCTCGAGGTGGATGGTTGATGATTTGAGATGTAGATGGTTCGAGTGGTGGCATGGTGGATGTTCGAGAACTCATCTTCGAGGGATGATGGTCTAGGAGTGAATGTAAGATGTTCGACAGATGGATAGTTGATGTTCGAGGGGTGGATGGTTTGAATAGTGGTGTCGTAGATTGTTCGAGGGGTTTATGCCTCAAGTGGGTTATGATTCGAGAGCTAATCTGGATAGTTCGACACTCTCAGTGGTATGCCCCTCTGGAGGGGTGGTGTAGTCTAGAGAGGTGGATGGGTTCAAGTGATGGGGGGTTCAATTGGAGGTTTGAGTGGTACTAGATTCGAGTAGATGCTTCGAGTAGATAGGTTCTATTGGAGAGAGTTTGAGTAGTATTGGGTTCGAGTATAGAGGGTTCGAGTGGTACTAGGTTCGATTGGAGAGGTTCGAGTGGTACTGGGTTCGAGTGGAATGGTTCGAGTTGTGAGGGGTCGAGTGATGAGCATTCGAGTGGTGAGGGTGGAGTGGAAAGGGTTCAAATAAAGTATTCGAGTGGTACTAGGTTTGAGTGGTGAGGATTTGAGTAGAGGTTATAGTGTACAGGTTTGAATCAAGGCGGGTGGTTAATGTTCGAGGAGTGAATGATTCGAGTGGTGGCGGGGCGGATGTTAGATGCATTGAGGGGCGATGCGTCGAGGTGGATTGTTGATTGTTCCAGGGGCTCGAGGGTTGATGATTCGAGGGATGATGCCTTAAATCAACACCTGTCGAGATGAATGATTGATGTTTGAGGGGTAGATGGTTCGAGTAGTGACGGGGTGGATATTCTAGAATTGATGGTTCGGGGGGTGATGGTTCTAGGAGTTGATGTAAGATGGTCCGACAGATGGATGGTTGATGTTCCAGAGGTGGATGGTTGATGTTCGAGGGGCAGATGGTTCAAATGGTGGTGTCATGGATGGTTTGAGGGGTATATGCCTCGAGTGGATCATGGTTCGAGAGCTAATGTGGATGATTTAACGCTCTCAGTGGTATACCTCTCTGGAAGGGTGGTGTACCCTCAAGGGTTGGTGTATTCTAGAGGTATGGATTGGTTCGAGTGGTATTAGTTCGAGTGGTAAGGGTTCAAGTGGAGGTTCGAGTGGTACTAGATTCGAGTAGTTATGGGTTCGAGTAGAGGCTTCGAGTAGAAAGGTTCTGGTGGAGAGGTTCGAGTGGTACTGGGTCTGAGTGGAGTGGTTTGAGTGGTACTGAGTTCGACTGGAGTGGTTCGAGTGGTACTGGGTTCGACTAGAGAGGTTTGAGTGGTGAGCCTTCGAGTAATAAGAGTTCGAGTGGTGAGAGCCGAGTGGAAAGTGTTCGAACAGAAAATTTGAGTGGTACTGGGTTTGAGTGGTGCTAGTTCAAGTGGTGATGTTTGAATAAAGGTTAGAGTGGAGAGGTTTGAGTCGAGGCGGATGGTTGATGTTCGAGGGGTTGATGGTTCGAGTGGTGGCAAGGCAGATGGTTGATGGATCGAGGGGTGATGCCTCGAGAGGGATGGTTGATGGTTACAGTGCCTCGAGGGTTTATGAATCGAGGGATGATGCCTCGAATCAACAGCCCTCGAGGCGGGTGGTTGATATTTGAGGGGTAGATAGTTCGAGTGGTGGAGAGGTTAATGGGTCGGGGGGTCATGCCTCAAGGTTGATGGTTAATGTTCCAGGGGCTCGATGGCTAATGATTTGAAGGAGAATGCCTCGAATCAACACCCTCAAGGGCTGGTTGAATATTCGAGAGTTAGATGGTTCGAGTGGTGGCGTGGTGGATGTTTGAGAATTGATGGTTCGAGAGGTGATGGTTCCAGGAGTGGATATAAGATGGGTCTGACAGATGGATGGTTGATGTTTGAGGGGTAGGGATCCCTCGAAGTGGATGGTTGATGATTCGAAAGGTGTATGGTTTGAGTTGTGGCGTGGTGGATGTTCGAGAACTGATGGTTTGAGGGGTGATAGTTCCAGGAATGGACAGTTGATGTTCGAGGCGTGGATGGTTTGAGGGGTATATGCCTCGATCGGTAATGGTTTGAAAGCTAATGTGGATGGTTCAACGCTCTTAGTGGTATACTCACTCGAGGGGTGGTATACCCTCGAGAACTGGTGTACTCTCGAGGGTACGTTATGTATGTCTCGAGAGAGGTGTACCAGCCCTCGACGGTATACCATCCTTTGAGAGATTACACATCCACCCCTTTAGAGTACACCAGCCCTCGAGGGTATACCACCCCTCGAGAGAGTATACCACTGAGAGCGTTGAACCATCCATATTAGATCTCAAACTATTACCCATTCAAGGCATATACCCCTCGAAACATCCATGCCTCGAACATCAACTATCCACTCCTTGAACTATCACCCCTCGAACCATCAGTTCTCGATCATCCACCGCACCACAACTCAAACCATCCACCTTTCGAATCATCAACCATCCGCTTCGAGGGCTGCCTACCACTTGAAACATCCTCCCCTTCAACATCAACCATTTGCCTCGAGGGGTGTTTATTCGAGCCATCATTTCTCGATTCATTAACCCTCGAGGCCCTGGAACCATCAACCATCTCTCTCGAGGTATCACACCTCGACCCATCAAAAATCCATCTCGCCACCACTCAAATCTCTCATCTCGAAACTTGTACCACTCGAATCTCTCCACTCGAATCCTCTATTTGAACCCTCTCCACTCGACCCTCACCACTCGTACTCTCACCACTCGAATGCTCACCACTCGACCCCTCACCACTCGAACTCTCTCCACTCGAACCTTCTCTACTCGAACCTCTCCACTTGATTCCTCACCACTCGAACCTCTCCACTCCAATTTCTCCACTCGAGCCCAGTATCACTCGAACCTCTACTCGGACCCACACTACTCGAACCTCTCCACTCGAACCCTCTATTCGGACCTCTCCACTCAAACCCTCTCCACTCGAACTCCTATTATGCCTCACTACTACTTTATTTTTTTTATTTAATTTAAATTTTTAATTAATTAAAGACTAAGCGATTTCAAACCCGTTGTCGATAGCCCGGGCCAAAGCGCGGGATGGAGACCCCTAGTTGGTGATAAATTGCATAAAATGGCACCATGTAAGTATCCTAACCAACAGCTTGGAATTGCAAGCAAAAATATGAAAATTTACTTATATATTAAAGAACATGCCCGAGCATGCACATTATTTAACGACGTGATCATCCAGTATACATGGTGAAACATAGTCTACACATTACATTATTGTATAAATTATAATTAGGACACACTAGATAAAATACTGAAACCAGTTACGTAATTTATCCCTTAAGATTAGCACTTATGTCCCCGGCTATTTTGTAAGCATCATTGGAGATTCCGAGTAACCCTGAACTTGAGAACCCTGCACAGTATAAACCGTCCTGCCCTTTCCAATGATTAGGTGTCTTCTTTTTTGGCATACCGATAGCGTTGAATAGCCTTGCTTCATCCTTCAACATCAGTTGCAGAAAATAAATTTATTAGATCAACTGAATTTCATATGTTTTAAAATGAAATTTAAATGTTTAAGAACAATTATTTATGAACTAGCAAGATATTTTTGTAGGGAGACTGGTGTAATTAGTGAATCTACCTTTAGCCACATTCCAACTGTGCTGCGATAGCCAGTAGCAAAAACAATGGCTTCAAATTCTTTTCGTGTGCCATTGACAAATTCGACACTCTGCCCATGAATCTCCTTGACCCGTGGAAAAACCTGTCCAAAACAAAGGAAAAATATGTTCAAAGTAACGGACTAGCAAACCCAACCCAAGCTTTTGTACCGTTTTATATTTATAATTTCCAACAAACTAATTAAGAAAACAGCTTACCTCGATTTCTCCCTTTTTGATTTTTGAAATAGTGCCGACATCGATAACTGGAGATCGTCCTCTCAAAATCTTGTTCAGAAAGGGTCCTGATTCAGGGATTTTGATCCCGTATTTACCAAGGTTTCCAAAACACAAACTGCTGAGAATCGATACAACTTTGTCCACTACATGGACCGGGAAAAGTTGTAACATATGCATGCCAAGCTGAACCATTTCCTTGGTCAAAATATGTAGCTGGCCCCGAAAGAAAACAATAACAATTAATCATCAATTGATAATATTAGGGCTTTGGGGTAAAGTATATGGACAGCCACTCAATTTTATAGATTAAGACTGAATTACCGGACCACCAAAAGCAAGTGAAGTGTTAGCTCCACAACTCGCCAGATCATACGAGATCTCCATGCCAGAGTTTCCCGAGCCGACAACCAGAACATCTCTCATGGAAAGGGCTACGCCATTTCGATAATGGCTGGAGTGCATGGAGACTCCGGGAAAGCTGTCGAGGCCCGGAACTGGAGGGATGAAAGGCTCACTGTTCTCCCCGGTGGCAACCACGAGAAAGGAAGCGCGGTAGATCTCTTGTGCACTGGTGCAACTGTTTTCTGCCACAACCACCCATTTCTGGCTGGAAACATCAAAGGTAGCGCACTGAACAGCCCTACAACAAAGTGGGTTAACCTGAAAGGTGGATGCATACTCATCCAAGTAGCTAACAAAATCGTTTTTCGGAATAAAAGTGGGTGCATTGTGAGGGAAGGGCTTGTGCGGAAGCTTGCAAAACTCTTTGGCAAGGTGAAGTTTCACGCGATCGTAGGCTCTTTTCTTCCAGAGGGAAGCGCAACAGTCTTCCTTCTCGAGAACAATATTGGGGATCTCATCTACATTCAGGCATGCAGAGGTCGCAAGTCCAGCAGGACCTGCTCCAATGATCAAAACACTGGTTTCATGCTCCATTTCTGATTTTCAGGTGTAAACTAGTGGTGTGATCTACTTCTCAGGTGGGGGCATTTATAGATCGGCTGTGGAGTTAACTCATCACGTGTCTTTTAAAGATAAATGTCCCCATTCAAATATGCCTAATTTAACATTTTGTAGTCACATTGAATCAATTTCAATTATTATAATATCCGTTAATATATGTTGTTAAATTCACGGTAACACATACTCCCCCTTTTCACCAATTTTGATCACTCTATTTTTTCAAAGTCAATATAGTAATTTCCGACCATTAATATAAATTAATACAAATTAATATACATATACATATATATGATAAAAATATCATGTAAGATATTGTTAGATTCATCTTAATATTTATTTTTTAATGCTAATTTTTAAATGCGAAAACTGCTATATGTAGCTAGAAATATTGACGGTCAAAGACGATTGTTGAAAACCATGAAAAAGTTGAGTGACCAGTAGTAGTGGGACATAGGAGTATATTTAATTTCTTTTACACACAAAAATAAAAATTTTGCATAAAAATTTGATATTTTTTTAAAAAAAGATATTAAGATGAATCTAACAATATCTCACATTATATTTTAATTATATATATATACATACAAAAAAAATTATATTTAGGATCAAAGTTTATAAAATTTAACTTAAAAAAATAAATGTATCATTTTTACTTGGACGGTGGGAGTAATTGATTTCAAAAGTCAAACTAATTTTTTAAAACTTTGTCGGTACCCTCACTACCTTCTAAAGCTTTGTTTTTCAAAAAAGAAAATGGAAATATTTAACTGAATATTAGATTATATTTCACATATTAATGTTTGGCAAAAGTAATATCGCCTTTCCATATATTTATGAAAATATGAGGTTTAAATAGAATAATAAAAGATAAAAGATCATAGTTGCAATATTTAAAATTTAATATGCAACGTGTATTAGTTATAAAGTTTATAACCCGATTCACACAACCCAAAAATTTTATCTTCATTTCTTCTTATTTGCACTTTAAACCCTAGTCTTTTTATTACTTATGAAAATACCATCTTTCAAGAGATTGACTCATTTTAGGCAAAGTCTAGGGAAAGACCGTCTTTCCATAGGCTTATGGAAAGACGGAGTTTATTTAGAATTATAAAAGGTAAAAGGTTTTAGTTGCAATATTTAAAATTCAACATGCACCGTGTAGTAGTTATAAAGTTTATAACCCGATGATTTTATTTCATTTCTTCTAATTTGCACTTTAAACCTTGGTCTTTCCATTACTTATGGAAAGACTGTCTTTCAAGAGATGGACTCATTTTAAACAAAAATATATGTTTTTTTTATTTTCAAGAGCCTGTTTTTTGAAATATGGTATTTCCATAAGCCATGGAAAAACCAAGCATTAAACTGAAAATTAGAAGAAATGAAAATAAAATTTCAAGGTTACATTAATCGGGTCATAAACTTTATATCTACTACATGTTGTATAATTAATTTTTAATATTGTAACTAAAACATTTTACCTTTGAGTTGGCCTCTTAAAAGGCGGTTTTTCCATAAGTCATGGAAAGACCAAGGTTTAAACTGCAAACAAGAAGAAATAAAGATAAAATTCTCGGATTACATGAATTGAGTTATAAATTATATAACTATTACACGCTGCATAATAAATTTTTAATATTGTAACTAAGACCTTATACCTTTTATTATTCTAATTAAACCCCGACTTTGCATAAATTTATGGAAAGATGATTTTATCTCAGACTTTACATTTACATTTTATTATTCTAATTAAATTTCGTATTTTCATTAATCTATAAAAATACAATATTTCCCAAAACTTAGCCTTTTTCGAATATTTTGTATGTATAAGTTTTCTTATAATTCGTCAGGCCATACTTTTACCACTCCCATTTAGCAAGGTTTGACTTTGATACACTCCCCCTGGACCCCTTCTCTTTTTTTCTTCCTGTTCTGCTGTGTTCATCTATCCGAAACTATCAATGTTTATTTATTTCTTTGTTAGAATAGTCATTTATAATCACTGTTAGTAACTTGTATCTAGATATATTTGTAGCTTACAATATATTTTTAAACCACCTTTAAATGCACCTAAAATAGTATAATTATAAGGTAAGGATAGATTTTACCGAATTGTGAAAAAAGGCTGAAATTTATCCAAATGTATGTATCTATAATATTTCCTAAAATTTTTTTTTTTTTTTTTTAAATGAAACCATCGTAGATGGGGGAAATTATATTGGCCTTCCCGAGCCGTAATAAAACAAAATAAAGAAGCCAGAAGGCTAAGTTAATGTACAGACTGAGCGGATTGCTCCTGAAGCAACCATAAGTTGCTTCCAAAAGAATGAACTAGAGTATTTGGATGCTATAGGATGTACTCTCGAACTTGTTAGTGAATCGACGTCGAGACACAGGTCAGTCAGAGAGAACAACCATAAGCATAGTCTCTTAGTTTGCAAAAACAAGTGAAAACTAGCAAATTGTAGTGGAAAGAAGAAAAACTTTCTCATTTCCCTACTCAAAACTGATGAACAACCTACTCCAAATTGGATGATCAGTGCTGACCATAGCATGCTCATTTAGGAGCTTGTAACTTGAGAATCTTGAGAGCCGTGTATAGGTTGTTGAAGCGAAAAGGATGCAGTAGAGCAACATAGACTTGAAACCTAATGTTGCTCGCAGCAACCTGGTATTATGGCCTCAGGTGTGTCATCGGATCCTATTCGGGTGAGCTTGAGTTGAGCTTGAGTGATTTAATGATTCCTGTGAGCTTGTTCTGAGCTGGAGCTTGATTTGATCCATCCATAGTGACCATCCTGAAAACCTGCATCCAAAAAATTGGAAGTTAGTAGCATCCGAGCTTGTTTAGGATATCCTTAGGGAGGGTATCCTAACAACCTGCATCCTGAAAACCTGCATCCAAAAAATTGGAAGTTAGTAGCATCCAAACTTGTTCAATATCAGAGTCCAGCAGTGAAAACCAGATCCAATCTTTGTCCCGCCATGGAAAAACATGAAAGAAAACAGTAGCTTCCAACTAATGATCAATTCTCACAGAGGGAGTGTTCATTTGGTCCAGTCTAATTAGTCCTTGTACTTGGTTAGGCAGCAATGAGAATTGAGAAAAAACTAAGTTACATTTTTGTGAGAAGCATGTCTTTGCTAGAAAATGTGCTACCTGGTTTGCTTCCCTGAAAATATGCATAATGCGAATATCCCTTAAAGAGAGATGGATCTCATCTACTAAGTTAAACAGCTGCCAAGGTGATTTTGATGGATCATTTGCATATAGCACCGCATTAAGACAATCTGATTCCATACATACACTAGACAAAGAGTCACAGAATTGAATAGCAAACAGAATAGCTTTTAGTTCAGATTCAAGAGCAGACTTTGCATCAGTAAAAGATGTATATGCTTCATGAAAACACCCTCTACAATCTCTTATGATCATGCTGAGGCCACATTTATTTGTCTTAGAACACCAAGCTGCATCTACATTAACTTTAAAACCAGTTGATGGCCTGATCCATACAATTTTCCAGATTTTTGGCTTTGGGGGAGTCTTAATGAGAGGAAGAAAAGAGTGGTTTGCAATGCTGAGATCAGATGGAGAAGATATGTATACTGGTTTAGCAGAGAAAGAAAAGAAGATTTGATCTCTGATCTGGTCAAGAACAATAGAAGCAGAGGGCTTAACTGAATCAAAGATGAAACTATTTCTCATCTTCCATAAGTTCCAGAAAGTGTAGATTGCTGCTGTTCTAACAATGGTGGTATGTAATTTAGAAAGAGTGGGGAGGGATAGATAAACAGATAATCTGTGCCACACAGAATGAAAAAATCTATCTCTAATTCCCATAAACTGATGAATATATTTCCAGACTTTCAAAGCAAACTCACAGGAGTTGAAAAAATGATCCAGATCATCCACATGTAAGTTGCACATACAGCATTTAGAGGCCAGATTAATTCTTAGATGTTGAAGAATATTATCAAAAGGAAGCAGTGAATTTGTCATTTTCCACATGAACACAGATATTTTTTTCTCAAATCTGGAATTCCAGAAATGACTTGGAGAAGCATACTGACCTGAATTGTTACATAGTAACAAATAAGTGGCTTTGAATGAGAAGTTACCATTGGATCCTGGCTTCCAGATCAGTCTGTCAGGTCTATGTGGCCATGTTCTTGATTCCTGCAAGAGAAGAGTAGTGTGAGGTGGTAGGAATGGTTGAATTAAAGGGAGAAAGCTAGGTTTATTATGTATAAACTCAGCAACAGAGCAATTATCATCAATAGCTATGCTATTTTGATCACATAAATCAGAGATCATTCCAGTTCCCAACCAATTGGAATTCCAGAAGTTACATTCTCCATTTCCAATTATTACTCTTGAGTTAGGTTCAGCCCAAGAATGCACTGAACAGATTCTTTTCCAGTTAGGAGATGTTCTATAAGATGGAGGGAGGTTAGCCAACAAGTGAGACCATAATGTATCTGCCATCTGGAATTTCCACCACAGCTTAACTGAACAAGTTTTAACAATAGTTCTAATATTTCTAAAGCCCAAACCATTTTGATCAGTTGATGCACATAATGCAGTCCACTTTCTCCATGCTCTTTTTGGTTTCTGTTCATTATCTCCCCAAAAGAATCTGCTCAGTTTTTTCTCCATGGAGGAGATAATCAGTTTTGTGGGCTTAATTACTTGCCAGATATGTTGAGGGATAGAGTAGATACAGGATTCAATTAAAATGAGTTTACCTCCTGTAGACAACCATCTATTTTTCCAATTGTTAATCCTATTATCAATTTGCTCAAATAGAGGTTGAAAATAGATCTTCTTTAAAGCACCAGAGAAGATTGGAACACCTAGATACATGAATGGAAAAGTGCCAATTTTCATTCCCATGATTCTCTTAATCTGATTTACCCTTTGAGCAGTAGCATGTTTACTGATAAAAATGTCACTCTTATTATAGTTAATAGATTGGCCCGTGACTTCTTCAAAGGTAGATAAGAAAGCTTTTAACCTAATCAAAGTTAGTTTATTAGCTTTAAAGAAAATTACAGTATCATCAGCATATGAAAGATGTGAGATTTTAGGAGGGTTACCTGGCAGGTCATATGATGAGATCTTACCTGTTTGGAAAATGTAGGCCATACTCCTAGAAAAAGACTCAGAGAAAATATTAAATAGAAAAGGGGAAAGAGGATCCCCTTGCTTAATACCCCTAGAAGATTGAAAAAAACCACAAGGCTTGCCATTAATGATAACAGAGAACCATGCTTGAGACAGGTTCTTCATAACTGAAAAGATGAATTTTGGATGGAAACCAAATTTAGCAAGGACTTTATATAGGAAAGACCATCTAACCCTATCAAAAGCCTTTTTAAGATCTAATTTCATTATGCAATTAGGTTCCCTTTTCTTCCTATTGAGCAGCCTTACCATTTCTTGTAGATAGATGACATTATCTGAAATGTCCCTACCTTGAAGGAATGCTGTTTGGTTAGGGGAAATTAATTTAGGCATTATATCTTTAAGTCTCTCCATAAGCACCTTAGAGCAAATCTTATTAATCACATTAGAAAGACTTATAGGCCTGTAATCATCAAAGGAGATTGGAGTTTTCTTCTTTGGGATAATAGTAATCCATGTGCTTCCTATACCTCTAGGCATAATGGATGAAGATAGGAAGTCCTGAACCGCACTAAGAAGATCTATAGCAATAATGTTCCAAGATTTAATATAAAATTTTGCAGTGAAACCATCTGGACCAGGACTGCTAGACTTATTCAGGCTGAAAACAATCTGTTTAAGTTCATCAAGGGAGACTGGCCTAAGTAACTTTTCATTATCTGACTCAGTCACTAGAGATGGGATATGATTAAGAAAATGAGATTGAAAAGGAGAGCTGAGAGTTGCAGCTTCTTCACTCAGGAGTTCCTGATAGTAATTAATAGCCTCCATTTCAATATCATTAGGGTTATCTAGCCACAATCCATTTCTGCTCCTGATTTTTGTTATTTTCAGTCTGTTATTTCTATCCTTAACCGAGTTATGGTAGAAACTAGTATTGTTATCTCCCTCTTGCAGCCATTTAAGTTTAGCCTTATGTTTCCAAAAATTTTTTTGTTCAGATAGAGCCAAAACTAACCTAGCTCTAGCCTCTTTCAACTTAACCTGATCTGACAAAGAATCTGAAGCATCAGCTAGAGACTCTTGAGTTTGTACTGCAAGTTCAGCTTGAATCACATTATCATGAATATTACCAAATTTTTCTTTGTTCCAGATTTTTAGAATCCTTTTAAGTCTAATTAATTTAAGGTAGAAGGCTAACATTCCAGTATTGTTGACAGGAATTTCCCAATTTTGTTTGATGATTTCATTGAACTCATTCCTCTTAAACCATGTATCAAGAAATCTAAAAGGCTTTGGGCAAGAGGGAGAATCATTTCCTACAGTTAATAGCATAGGGCTATGATCCGAGGTTGCTCTATTAAGAATCTGGATAGAGGATTGAGGGAAACATGAAGACCAAGATTGGGTGCACAAACCTCTATCCAGTCTTTTTATTGTGGGAGATCTTAATCTATTATTTGACCAAGTAAACAGATTACCAGAGGTGTTGATGTTTTCCAAAGCCAAACCATTTATGAAACCATTAAAATCCCTTATACTACCTAAATTTGGAGATGATGGTCCCTTATACTCAGTGATAGAAGAAATGGCATTAAAATCACCTATAAATAAAGATTCAGAATGGCTATAGGAACTAAGGTCTGCCCAAAGGGGTAATCTTCCATTTCTGGTCCTAAGTCCATAGATAAAGAAAGCATCCATTGGGCAATTAAGCTTTATACTACTCAAGTTTACTGCTAGAAATTGCAGGTTATCTGTATTAACCTTTAGGATTAGATTTGATGACCAGAATAACCAGATTTGGCCACTATTAGCAGAGAAACAGAAATCAAATTTTAGTTTCTGCCTATATGACTCACATTGGGAGTTATCATGTTTAGGCTCTATTAGGCAGATAAGGTCAAAATTATGTCTTTGAGAAAGATTACAAAGCCTTAATATGGATGTATCCATGCCCCTAATATTCCAGACCAACATTTTAAGCTTGGTGGATGTACAATTCATTGAGAAACATTAGAGGAGCTTTTTGATCTGGTCATTATAATGTTTTTTTGTGAGAAAAAGGATTCTTTACCTTTTTTTAATTGCTTCATTTGAGGACTATCAGATCCTTCCTTACCATGATGAGTAGTGGAGGGACTAACCTTATGGCTCAGGTCCTCCATAGTACCTGGAGAGGCTGAGGATGAAACTACTTCCAGTGTGCCACTTTGTAAAGGATCTTCCCTAATGTGCAGGTCTTCATTCAATGCTTCATCAGCCAAAAGGGAGAACCTATTTTGCTTATGTTTCTGTTGAGAAAAGATGAAGTTTTTTGCAGCAATAATGGAATTAAAAGGAGAGAAAGATCTACCTCGCTTACCATACAGATCATCCTTTGCAAAGGTTTTCCTACGGTTGGTAGGATCAGATTGAGATATCTTGTTTATCTGCCTAATTGGACTATAACCAGAGGAAGGAGCAGCAGGGGAAGTGTCCCCATACAAGGGTAGAACTTCTCCAGAGATTACCAGATCATTTTGAGTAGTACATGAATTTGAAACCTTATTTTTTCCTGTCATCTCCAGAGGGGGAGGGAGGGGAGGAACCATTGTTGCCTTATTAAGCTGTTGGTTCTCCTTGTCTTGTTCTATTATCAGTATTTGGCTCAGATCATGATATGGCATCTCATTAGTACAGTTAATAGCATCAATCTTAGTGTTATGATCTAGCATATCATTTGTCATAGCATCATGAATCATTGTAGTTTGTAGGGCCAGTAGGGGAACAGAACCAGATGGCACAGAAACATTTGTCACAGGATCAGAAATCATTGGGGGAACAGATCCATTTGTCACAGGATCAGGAATCTGTAAGCTATGGGGAGCTAATAGGGGAACAGAACCAGAAGGATTAGTCTTATTGGTGTCCTGCTCAATATTAGGGACTTTCTTAGGAACATATACCATTTTCTGAGCTTGGGAGTTTTTCTGATTTTCCAAAATAGACATTCCAGAACTCCCAGCTTTAAGAGACTCTAGTTGAGATGAGTTAATCTGATGAGCCTCAGGTATTTTGAACTCTGGTTTTTTTGTCCAAGTTCTCTTAAGTTCAGGGTGTAAATATACACAATAGTTGTCCTCATGACCAATACATTTACAATGAAAACAGTAGGGTGGGATATCCTCATATTCTAGGGGTAATTTGCGTACATTAAATTCATTTCCCTCCTCTTCAATACCCACTCTAATATGTGTTGGTAATTTGTTCTTTAAATCAACTTCCACACACATTTTGACACAGGAAGGCCTAGTCAGTGCCTCAGTAGCAGCATCAACTTTGATAAATTTTCCAATTTGGTTCCCAATAATCTCAAGCATGGAAGAGTTATAAAAGTAAACTGGAACTTGGGGAATTGATACCCATACCGGAACGATCGACGATTCTGCCTCCGGTGAAAAATCAGGAGTCCATTTGAGGACCTTCATCTGGGCATTGTTGAGAGTCCACTGTCCTTTAAGCCAGAATCGTTGATAATCTTCCTTTTCGTGGAATCGGATGAGAATGTGGCGATAGTCAATCGAGCCAATCTGGAACTTGCCCTTGAAACCTACAGAATTGAAAGCACTATTTAGTTGGATCATCGTCGGCTTTCCACGGGCAAACTTACCTATCAGAGAGTTGCAGTAGTGGGAGGCAAGAGTCTCAGCATCCTTGCGCGTGACAAGGCATGCGATCTCCCCTTTGAATTGGACTTTGGGCGAAATCTCCGGGTTTGAGGGGAGGGAATCACGTAGGGGCGGTGGGCGGTTAGCGAGGGCCTGAAGAAAGGATTTTCCTCCCCCGTGGCCACCGCTACCAGACGGCGGAGCCGCCATAGCAGCGGAAGGATGACACTCCGATGAAGAAAAATATAGCCGTTAGCAGAGGAAATTGAAGAAGAAAAGAAACAGAACAGGGGAAAACGACGACAGTATAGTCGTTTCGGTGATTTCGCACGGTTACTCGCACACAGTTACTCAATTTCGCACACAGTCTTGAAATAAGTGAATAACTGAATTAAACCGATAAGTTTTTGTATAATATTTCCTAAAAAGAATGCTATGTATCTAGTGTATACGTAAGGAGACTTACATCTCCTCCCTCCATAATATTCCATTTTTGAGAGTATTCAGATAATGCCTTCTTCAATATTAATTGTTTGGCTCTACAAATTAGTCAAGAATATTCTGAATTAATGTTTACCGGTTGGAATGAGCTAAGCTATGAGACTTGTAAATAATGTTTGTTGTCGAATTTAAGGTACTTCTATGTTTCATCCATATCTCCACATTTTTTAGTCAACATTTTTAAAATATATTTTTTTGGTCAACTTTCTCAAAATACGTTTGAACATAAATTTCAACTATTATATAGACGTGAATATCTTCATATAAGATATCGTTAGATTCCCTGCATAACATATTTTCTAAATATTGAATTTTAATACACCATTAGTATATACAACTAAAGTTATCGGTGGTCAAACATAACATGAAAAAATTGACCAAAAAATGTACAGATATGGCTAGGACAGAGGGTGTACCAACAATAAGAATTTATGATGTATCGGCTATTCAAAAAGTGGCTATGTTAATTTTATCTCAAGACAGTCTTCTATAAGACCATCTCACTGTGAGACCAGAGATTAAATTGCAAAGATTTCAAGATGAGGTTTCATACTGATGTTTTAAAAGTCCAGGGATATAATGCGTAATTGTGATAATTTGCTTAGTCATATTATATATATATATATATATATATATATATATATATATTATCAGATAGCTTATTTTCCAAATTTAGCCACATTTTTCATTCCCATTTTTTCCGGAAGCTCAATCGTTCTCTCCTTCAAAATCGAACCGTTTTCTCTCACAATGTTCAACCACTTAGATTCTTACAACAGCTGAGATTTTTTCTATTTAATCGTTTATTGCTTTGGTTTTTTCTCCATTTTAAGTGTGCATTGATCGGATTGAACTTGGGGTTTTGTTCCTACATTTTTTTGTTGATTTTTGTTTGGTTTTTTATGATCTACGACTAGACGAGTTTTGATTGTGCTTAATCTTCGAAGGTAATGAAGTCGCTAGGGTTTTTTCCCGTATTTCATTGTTTTTTTTCTTTCGATTTTCCCATTTTTTTGGATGCATGTGATGTTTTATGCTTTGTGTAGGTTTTCCGAGTGTTTCTTTTACTTATTTTTGTGTTTTTCTTTTGATTGTGTAGTCAAATGTTTCTTTAATGTGTTCGATTTGAAGTTTCTAGTATTGTTGACTATATTTATATTTTGAGGATTGCTCTGTTTTTTGTGTTTATTGGGTAGGTCTTAGTGTTTCTGTGTTCTATTCCTTGCATGCGATGTAATATTACTGTTTTTTCTTTGGATTTTGCATTCATTTGGTTTATGTGTTGAATGTGTTTGATATTTCAGGGTTCATTTAGTTTCTGTGTTAATATCTGTATTTTTGTTGTTGTTTTGTAGATATCGAAGGACAAAGATGCAGGTGATTTAACTTTAGATGTTCTTGCGGACATTGCGAAGAACTAATGAAGACTCTGTAATTAGTCATCCTCCTGTCATAAAAAATCCAAAGAAATGAGAACCTTCTGAAGGTATTTTCTCTTTGTCTCTGTTTTGGCGGGAGTTTTCTTTAATGTATTTCCATATTTAATTATAAATTGTTGTTGTTCAGTAACTTGTGATGTTGTAATTAATGACATGATGTTTCATATACTTCTGTTGATGTTTCACTTTTGCTCTTTTCATGTTCATCATTCTTCTATTTGTGTCTTTCTAGTGTGATTTCATCTATTGCGTCTTTCATGTGTTGTGCCTCAGTTTTAGTTATCTATGTTTTCAAGTATTTGATATGTCATTTTCTGTTTGAGCTGATATGTTGATTTTTAAGTTTATTGTATGATGTTCTAAGTTCAGGTCAAGATGTATAATTTTTAGTTTGATATGCTTTCAGATTCATTCTATGGTGTTTTATGTTTATTGAATGATGTTTTAAATTCAAGTTATGGTGTATTCTTTTCTGCTTGATTTGCTTTTCAAGTTCAGGCTACGATGTTTTTTAGTTTGATATGTTTTCAAGTTCAGGATATAATGTTTCTAAGTTTGATGAATGATGTTTTGTCATTTTCTATTTTTACTGATATGTTGATTTATTAAGTTCATTGTATGATGATCTAAGTTCAGTTCATGATGTCTGTTTGATGTGCTTTCAAGTTTTGGCTATGATGTTTAAGTTTAATGAATGATATTTTAAATTCAGTTTATGGTGTATGCTTTTCAGCTTGATTTTCTTTTTAAGTTCATGCTACGATGTTTTAAGTTTACTGAAAGATATTTTAAATTTAGATTATGATGTATGCTCCCAGTTTTATATCCTTTTCAAGTTCAGGCTATGATGTTTTAAATTTACTGAATCATGTAATAACTTTAGGGTATGAGCTTGTATGTTGGATGGTATTTTGTGTATGTTGTATCTGTTTAGTTGTATGTTTCAACTTAGGAGTGTGATGTAGTTTGTGATGTGGGATAAGTTTTTAAATGATGATTTGTACATTTTTTTCCCCTTGAATTCGTTTGGGCTTACTATTGCATTATATTTTCTAGATGTTTATATAATTAAATTTGATATTTTAGATGTAAATGTTGGCTGTGCTGTGAGACAATCACACCTACTGAGGGGTGATCCTAATGTTGATTTGGTATCAGGTTTGTTTGTTCTTGTTTATTTTTTGTGAAAGATGTGTATTAATGTTTTATATTTTAAATTTTATGTTGCTTTTCTTTTTTAGGACTGCCCTCTATGAAGAGAAGACTGGAGGAGAAAGCCAATAAAAAACTTAATTTGGCTGACAAAGATGAAACTGATGAAGTTGATAAAGATGGATCGGATGGTGCACGCAATTTGGAGAAGTGTTGACTGAATCAGGTTATGGTCTGGATGGTGCTAAAAAAGCTGATAAAGTTGGTTTGGATGTTGCTGATGAAGTTGATATGCCTCCGGATCGTGTTGTTGCTGATGTGGCTGCTAAACCTGAGAGTTTATCTTTCACTTTTTTATTTACTTTTTTAAATTCTATATATTAATGTTTCATACATTTGTATTGATGTTGTTGTTCTATTTCAGGAGTCTTCCCTGCAAAGAGGAGACAAAAGTAGAAAGTCAAGAGGAATGCTAATTTGTATGATGAAGATGAAATTTCAGGAGGATCTGGTGGTCTCAATTTGCAGAATGTGATGCCTGAATCAGGTTCTGATCGTGTTTAGAAAGTTGCTGATCCTGAGATTCAATATGATAGGAGGATGTTGCGTAAGTTTGTGGCTGTGAAGAAATCCAAGGTTGCTGCTGAGGGTGTCAATGGTAAAGGTATTGAAATTAAATTAGTTGTTTTCAAAATTTCAGCCTTCCAATTTTTTATCCTCTTTTCTTATGGAATTTGATGTGATATTGTATTTTTTTTAGCTATTGGTGTTGGTAAGGGTAAATGTCTGTTTTGAGGAGTGATGCTGATTTGAAGAATCAATCGAAAAAGGATGATGTTGTTTGAGGTGAAATTGCCAAGAGGAGGACTTTGTGCAAGACTCTGGCTGTGCTGAATACTACGGCTGTGAAGAAACCTAAAGTTTCTTTTGAGGATGTTAGTGGCAAAGGTACAGTTTTAAATTGATGACGTGATGTTTTAGCTTTATGGTATGATGTTTCATATTTTGTAGTTGGTCATTTCAGATTTCTATCATTTTTTTCATGATGCTAAGGTCTGATTATCTGGTTTGATTTTTTTTTTGTCTTAGTTGATGATGTGAAGAAGAAATTGCCGAGAAACAAAAAAAATCCGGTGTTAGTGAGAAACTAGCTTCTGGGAATGCTGATGAGGATGATATCATTTTTACTGGTAGGATTTTTTTAAAAACATTTCTAAATAGCTCTGCTTTTTAGATATAAGTTTTTGATAATTTTCCATTTTGATATGATGTTTCAATTTTTGTAGACGATGAGGTGTTCTGCACTGTACCTAAAACCCAAAATGTTTAAGATAATGTTGATGTATATGCTGGAGCTGATAATGTTAAGATGTTGAAGAGAAGTCTAGAAATGAATCATCAAAATATGAAGAAGATGATAATGATGGTAGCTCTCATTCTGTCGAATCAGAATCTGAAAGCGTGGAGGAGGGTGGTAAAGCCATGAATGTTGCAAGTGGTTATGATTCCTAATCAGAACCCGGGGTGGTGGTTGTGAAGAAGCCTTCCAGACGGTTTGACTAGATGAAACTGAAAGAGAAACAGGCTGTGTCTGATGGTGATGAAAGGTTAGATGATATTTTAAAAAATGTGTTTGGTGTTTATTAGTTTAGGTGTTGATGTTTTTTTGTGCGACTTGATATTTTTCTTTCATTTTGGAGTTGTGTTGATGCATCTTGTTGATAAATATGGAGTACTTTATGTGTCAGTTATATCTGTAATCCGATTGTCGTTTTTATTTTTCTAGCATTGTATTTTCTCCACAGTTTTCTTTCTATTTTTTCAGTGACTGATGTTTTAAGTCCAGCATGTGATGTTTGATGAACTGTGTCATGTTGGTGTTTTTAATGTGACTTGATGTTTTACTTTTAGTTATTAATGTTTTAAAATTCTGTATGTGATGTTTCATGAATTTTTACTTTTCTTTTTCACTGATGAGAAGGGCTTCACTACGAAGTGTTGCCCTTGGAGAATTGAAAAAGTGTCTTCTTTGCTGATTTCAAAACAGATTAAATCTATGAAAGAGATTGGTTTTGATGGTCTCCTTAAAATTAAATTTTGTTCCCTTTCTAAAGACATTTTCCCTACCTGATTCAGAATTTTAATCCAATTAGCTATGTTCAAACCATTGGTTCTGATATGTATTTTATAACCTGTGATGATGTGTATGATGTTTTAGCACTCCCTATCAGTGATAAGGAAGTTGTTGATGTTAGTAATGCCGAGAAAGGTGAAAGGAAGGACATAGAACTTATGCAGAGATGGAGTGAAGAGTTTGGTTATGATCAACTGGGTAACATTTATTGTGAGAGGTTGTATGACAATATGGTGGGATCACGTGAAGGTGGGGATGAATTTTAAAACTATTTGTGATGTATGTAGTTTGCAGCTTCTTGAGTCCTACTACTAAATCCTATGTGGATTTTAAGCTGGTTCGTGTTGTTAAGAATGTAGTGGAGATTAGGAGTTATGATTTGTGTGGGTATGTGCTTAGGAAGTTAGGTGATGTTGTGCATATGTATAAGACTACTAAATACTTAGCAGTTAATGCGTGTGTAGTTGTTCCATTGATATGCTACCTGTATAGGTTTCTATTTCAAGGAAAACCATGCCCTCCCATGGTTCCTCTCATTCATCACTGGTACACCACTTTTTTGCTAAAATGTTATAGAAAGATTGTTGAGGCAGGTTTTAATTCATGCCCCATGTTTAAGGATGAATTTCCTTTGACTTTTATGGGGAAGTATGTGGGTTGTGGTCCTATTGCAGCTTCCAAGCATGTTGCGACATCCAAATAGACTGCGACATCTAAGGAAGGAAATTGTACGAAAGAAGAAGCAGCTGGTTCAAGATCGCAAGTTTTAAGCTTTGTGCTTTCAGAAGATTTAGCTACCGATGCTGCGATTATGAATGATGGGGGATCTGTAAGTATTCATATCTTTTTAGTTTTGATGTTTTAATAGCGGTTTTGATATTTTAGATGGGATGTTTTAAGATTGTGGTTTAGGTGTCAACAGATTTAATGCTTTTACAATCAGTAGTTGGTGATATAGAATTTGTATGTGATGTTTTAAGTTTAAACTTTTGGTGTTACCAGCTTTGATGTTTTAATATCAGTAGTTGATGCTTCTTATGTTGTATGGATGTTTTAAATTTCAAACTTCTGTTATTGTTGTCGTTTTGTAATTTTTTTCCTAGGTTGTTGATCAAGTTGCCCGTAGGTTCAAGAGAAATATTAAGGTTGTCACCAGGGTCTTGGTTTCTGAGTTAGGTGGAAGTGCTAAGGATGATGTACCTACTGTTAATGCTCAGCTTGAATATTCTCCTTTTGACTCGGACGATTTTGATAACTCTGAGTTGTTTGATGTTGTTGATGAGATTCTAAGGAATGGTTTTAGGAATCGCACTCATGTTGCTGCTTCAATTGCTGCTGCTAGTAATATAGGAGTGACGCCATCATTTGATTTTGGCATTAAAGAACTTAGAGGGGTATCATCTGCAAAAGGTCCAGCTGCGAAGGGAAATAATAAGAATTAGGATTTGAGTGTGATGAACTAGTATTTGAGATTGTTTTTATGAATACTTGTTGGTTTGAATAGTTCAGTATTTAAGCTAGAAATTTGATCGGGGCAGTTGAACCCTTTATGTGATGAATGGTGATATTGTTATGGTTTGACAGTTTATAGGATGATATAAAACTGTTTCTAGTTTTCTATACTTTGTTGGAAATGATCATATTATATTTTGATGTAATGTTTCATTACCAGTGTGTGATGTTTTATACTTTTGAGAAATCAGTGTTTGAAGTTTTATGTTTAGTAGGATGTGATCCTTATATCTTATTGATGTGATGTTTCATAATCACTGTGTGATGTTTCATAATCACTGTGTGATGTTTCATAATCACTGTGTGATGTTTCATAATCACTGTGTGATGTTTCATAATCACTGTGTGATGTTTCATAATCACTGTGTGATGTTTCATAATCACTGTGTGATGTTTCATAATCACTGTGTGATGTTTCATAATCACTGTGTGATGTTTTATACTTTTGATCAATTATCGTGAAGTTTTATGTTTTGTTGGTTGTGATTATTTTATATTTTGATGTGATATTTCATAATTAGTGTGTGATGTTTTATACTTTTGATCAACCATTGTTTGAAGTTTTATGTTTTCGTATATTTTTTCCGCAAAATACCTTGTCATTCGTAAGATAGATTAAGACTTATGAGGCAACTTTTATTTGTAAATCATCATTTAAGAATATAACTACCCCAGTGCATAGAAGTGTAACATCCAAAAATTCAATCCAAGAAAGTTGGAATGTATAAGAACAGTTGTAGGTTTTAAATATCATGGTAAAAAAAAATTAACATCTTGATTAGAACTTATTTCTAAAACATCAAATTGTAACAATGTAATATTATTCCATAAGTGTGTAACTTCACAGTATTGCAGTAAACGTATACCAACAAGCGAGTTTTATATCAATTGAGCTTTTGGCGTCTTAGATCCGAATTCCTTCTTAACTGACTTCTTCCTTTTTTGAAGCTTACCTTTCATTCTTGCACTTCTTCCTTTAGTTTTTAGTTTTTGTGAATCGAGCACTTCTGGAGCAGACTTTGTTGTTGAACCTCTTGCACTATTAGTTGCTGAATGCTTTCGTATATCCATTGCTTTCATTCGATTGATTGTAACCGAGTCTCTATTCAGCCCTTTTTCAAGGATTCTTCTAGTTTCTATGTCCTCTTCACACTTAAAGACAATATTGTAGTACTTTCGTAGCATATCATAATGCCATGGTAACTTACCTTTGATCTCCTTTTTTTGTGGTCCTGCTCCTCCGACCACCTTGTTCCATATTTCTTGCTTTTCCATCTTTGTCCATCTCATAAGGATGTAACTTTCAGGGATTGATGTGATGTTTTGAAAATGTAGGATTCTAAGTGCACGAAAACATAATAAGCCCACCACTTCAAAGTACTTGAAAGAGCATTTCATTTCCATCTATTGATCATATTTCTTGAAAGTAACCTTGTCCATATTTGTGTTGTTGTTTTCTGGTTGCACTTCATAAACATATTTGAATCCAAGGTTGAATTATTTTACTGCCTTACTTGCCATTACTAGCTTCCATTCTTCCACGAAGTCCTTGTACAAATTATGTGTGTCAATTTTAGCTGCATGTTTCAGAAGTCCGGGTCCTTGTTTGACTGACCTTGGTTTTCCTATTGATCCGGTGTATTCTTTGCTGGTCTACGTGATTCTCTAGCTCTGTAAAACTTTTTCAAAGATTGAGAAAAATGGTGTCAAGTTTGTTGTTTTGTTTGCAGTGAAGTTGATTACCTTATTTGTGCTTTTGCTTCTCTGTGATGATAATGTCTCAGCCGAGAATAATTCTTTGCTCAATGTGGTACACCATTTCTCTCGTAGTCTGTATGGGCGCTTGAACAACTGGTTGTCATGAAACTGGTACTTATCCATCATAGAGTTCCAAGATCTCTGGAATTCTTCTTCATTTGCTCATTTCTTCAAACAATGGTCGAATGCTGGGAGGTCATCGCCGTACCTCTCAAAGTCAATACTTTTAATCCCTAATGCTTCCTATCTACAATTAAGTAGATAATGGCAAGTCGGGGCCGTTCACGAGAAGAGGGATCTTTTCAAGTGTTTAAACATATGTAGGAGAAAACATACTAGGCATATACATACATAGATACATATAAAAACATGTAAACAAGGGGGGGGTTTGGTTGGTTTGATCCTAAGTTATCAAATTAAAATACAACTAGTAAAGCAAGAGAACTATGCTAATCATGCAATACAACTAAAGATAAGATGAAAATAACAATTAACGGAACCGTGAGCGCAATTGACTTCCACTTCCAAGCCTCTTATCCATCATTGAACATGCAACATATTTACTACTTTCACTACTTGTTCTGAAGACTAAACTTCTATCCTTCTTGGATAGTAGTTTGCAAGAGTGAATTCGACATCTCTTGTCAAACCTCACCAATGACTCCCGTAGTCGAAACACGACTTAAAGTATCCTATTGATGGCGTTTAGCACGAAGAATCAACAAGCTTGTCAACACTTATAAACACTACACTGTTTCTAAGCATTTAACCAATTCATGAATTTACACAAGATTAGTCAAGACCGATCGACATTCATAGACTTCTCTCATTTTCTACAAGCAATAAACATGACAAAGATTTTAACATTATCATATTCATGTAGCAATTATCAATCCATCAACACAATCAAAAGCTCTAAATCATACTCTTGGATTCCTATCAAGAAAAGGGGAAATCAACCCATTTTCTCAAACCCTAACGAGCATATCATAAAAGTACTTCATATACTCAAGCTTTAAATAACATTAATGGAATTAACAAATACATTCAATGCTCCATAAATGCATCATAGTAAGAGTATTAAATAGGCTACAAATTGTTCTTAAGACATGGGCTAGGAAGACTTAGTCAATTGCTCCCAAGAACTAGATTTAGCTACAAGAGTTCATACTAATTAATGCTAAACAACTAAACATAATACAAGATAATTCAAAGATGAAAACGGAAGAAAATAGGGTTCTAAACAGTACCAAAAATGCAGATCCAGAAGTTGTGAATGAGAGGAAATAGAGTGCTATTTATAGTACAAAAAAGGATAAGGTTAAATTCTGGCCACCAGTTGGTTGCAACTCGTGACGGGCTCGTCGCAACTCGCGACGGTCTCGCGACAAGGCCATCGCAACTTGCGACGGGTGCCAGAAATTAGTCCTGTTTTCTTTTCTTCTTCAATGGTACACATTCATCTTCATATCAATTTCTCTCATTTTTCAAGTCTTCAATGTCTCCAAAAATGGTCTTTAATGGCCTCTGGTCTTTATGTCTTTGAAGCAAGTATTCAAAAGTCTTCGAAAATGTGATATTTAATGTCCTCCGATCTTCATGCCACCTTGTTCTTCCCTTGTCACGCAAAATACACTTAGAAGAGGTAAAAAAGCGTAAAGTTACTCTTACCCCTCCTATGAGAATTTCAACGTAAAACACAAGCTCTTGATAATAAAAGAGCACAAAAATGACCCAAAAAAGTACTAAATTATGCATACAAAATGGACATATCGAATGCCATGCCAAATTCTTCATCGCTCTTCACTTTACCATAGTGACTGATTGCATTCTGTTTCAAATGCCGTAGACACAACCTGTGTTTTTGTTACTGAACACTTGGTAAAAAAATTTGTTTCAGTATGAAACATCAGATTTTATTTATGAAAGGTTACCATATGCTATTGAAACATCACGCATCTGGTATTTATGTTTAAATTGATTTCAGTAAGCATCAAGCAATTTATCATGAAATTTCATTTCATAGTACAGGAGCATCATACATGATTTTTAGAAATGAATTTATGATGTTTGTATAATCATATATGTTAAGTTAAGAAACATCAACTCAAGATCACAGAAACTGAGCAGGTTCGGAAACATACGGATTCTGAAACACCACATACAGATTCTGAAACATCAACACAGTAACTGAGCAGGTTGCGGTAAGTACCTTTCAGATTGCATATGCTATAGCTGAGTCTTGATCAGTAAATATTGTCACTGGTTCTTTTCTTTCCATTGAATTTTTTAATGTTTCCAGCAGCCAAATGAAAGTCCCTTTCTTTTGCACAACTAAACATCACATTGTTCCAATGGTTGTTGATTCCCATAATCGGTGAACAAACAAGGTTTTACTTGTTTATCTTGTATGTGGTGTCAAATATCATCACATCACCATAGAACATGTAATCCTTTTTCATCATTGCATCTCTCCAAAAAAGCGCGGATAGTTTACCCTCCTCATTCAACTTGACTCTGAAAAAGAAATCCTCGTCTCTTCCATCTATTTTTTAGAGCTCATCTATCATATTTGGTGCATCACCTCCTTCAATTGCTTTCATCCTCAACCTGTTGACATAATTAATATGGTCCCTCATCGTGTGCCCTACATTTTCTTGTCCATTTGCATCGCATGCCAAGCACTTGAAACTTGTTGCTGGTTTTAAACCCGCAAATTCCATAGCCTCAATTGCTCTTTCCTTTTCATCCTCTATCTTTCTCTCACCACCCTTCAAGTATTGCCACTCCTTCCTTGTATGGTTGTGGTCAGTGATGTGGTGCTTGATTTCTTAGATGTTTTCATCAACAAGCTTGATCATGATTGCAGCCTTACATCATGTTCTTGTAATGGGAAATTCTTTTGTCTTTCTTCTCTTGTTTTTGGTTGTTAGGTTGGGGTGTCAAGAGTGTTTGAAACTGATTTCCCTTGGTGCAAGCATGTGTAATAATTTTCCTTCACTTGTTAATCTTTGTGTTGACTTCCGTACAGAAAATCCAAGTGTAGTTTCATGTGCACGATATAATGTTTCAAGCTCTTCCCATGTAGTTGGTTGCACTCCTTAGGGATTTTGTTTGGTCGATTTCCAACAAGTTTGGTAGACCTGTCATTGAAAACTCCCAATTAATAATAACGAAAAGATGATACACACAATGTTGTAGACTTAGAGCATTATGTTATATATTTGAAACATCAAGCAACATATGAGAAACATCACATCACATTTTTTGCAAATTGTTATTCTTATTATGCTGAGTTAGAATGTAACATCATGTCATATATTTAAAACATCATGAAAGATTGTATGAACTGAAGAGAAGTTCATAAGATTCTACGATAACACGTGAACATGTTCGAGCTACTGAAATATTTTGATGGTGATGAACATTAAAAAAGAGCACATAAATTCTCAGCAAGATGGCGTTATTCCTACATGAAAGCATTCTAACCCAACATACATTGATCAAACACAATTTTCAAATGCATAATAGAATAAGAAAGTATAGCTAAGTTCAAGATCTCAATTATTGATTAATGGCACAAAATAGCAAAGTTGGCGAAACTTTAATTCATCACAGGACACAATAACATGGATAAAAACTAATAGAATAACTCATCATGTAATTGAAATTTCCCAATAAATTATAAAAAAGAAGCCGTACATAATTTTGCTGAGTTCATTTCCTATAGTGGGCAGTCTATCAATATAATCATCACGTTTTCGAATCGAGAAGTACATCGTAAAGCTTTTTGTGTTCCTGGAAATTTGGGTGATTGGAAGAGCTGGAAAAAAGGAATCTTGTTCAATAGCAGGAGATATCGAGTCCCTCTGTGGAATTGGGCCATGCAAGTTGAATCTCTCAAACCTGGGGAATACATCTGCCCAGATGCCCTCGAGAGGGATAAACTAAAGCTGTTGTCCAGCTCCCTTGACTACAGCCTCTTCAACAATCCCAACCCCCAGATTGGCAACTTCGCGTTCCTGCCCAGAATCTATGAAGAATATGTGTATAACACACTATGGAAAGATACAAGAAAGAGGCAAAGAGAGCGTGAGGGCCCCGAAGATGGTCCTCCCCTCGAGATCATTGTTAGTGACCCTAGGCATTCGGGACCTTCCAAAGGTGCCTTAATAGAAATCTACTTCTCTTATTTGTTGTGTTATTATGTTCATTAAGCCCTTAGCGGGTCTCGCTAAGGGCTTAAAGAAGACAAAGTCCTCAAAGCAAGGTCAGGCTCCATCAGGGGAGATCATTAATCCTTCGAACCAGGCTTTCATTCCAGTGTCTCCCTCCTCGAACCCAGTTTACCTTCCTGCAGAAGGCTTCGAAGGCCTATCTCAACCATTTATGCTGAGTGGTCTCCTCACACCTAGAACGTTCACCAGAAGACAAAGGTGAACGATAATACTATCGGCTCCTCCTCACCAAGTTCACTTATGGGGACACATGGCAGTGAGAATGTTCATAAAAATATCCACCCCCTTCAATTGATGCGGCGTTTATATCCAAGATCGAGTATCAACTATCAAACACGACCCCAAACCCCGAGGTTCTATCCCTGCTCTTCTCTCTCCTTGTTTTGTTTTGTATCCTTGATCTAAGCTGTATTGTTTTGTTAGGCCTCTAAAATTTTGCACGAGGCCATTGAGAAAGTGGTGGCCTACCTTTCCTTTTACTCCGCTGGCGAAGGTAACCTTCGCGAGGAGCTCAACAAATGGGATTCTAAGATTTTGTAGCTAAGGAAGGTGCTCGAGGAAAAAGGTAGAGCACTCGAAGAAAAGTAAAAGCTTTTGGAAAGTGTGAGGCAAGGTGTTTTTCCTGAGAGGCGTCAATGGTCGCTAGAGAAAGATACCCCGATAGGAGGGTACAAGCTGCAGAATAGGGGGTTCGAGCTACACAGGAGAGGGTTTGAGCTGCAGAAGATCCAGCCACGCAGGTGCAACTGCTCGAGGCATTCAAATACAAGCTATTGAATAGCCCTGAGCTGCAGGAAGCCTTCCTAGATCTTCTAAGGTAGCCAAGGAAATTGGCTGCAGCGAATTAGCCGAGGAATTTTTAAAGCCACAAGTGTCCGCTTCTGTTTCTAAAGATATGGCCAAACAGGTGGACGGACTAGTTAATCCAAAGCTCGAAACCACCATGGACGCAAAATGGGATGAGGCTATCAAACACAACGGTGTTCATTTTTCCCTATTGGATTTCATCTAGGCCAAAGGGCAGTTCTTTACTGCTGAGAAGATTCGAGTGATCCCCCTTCCAGAGGCAAAAGACGCCTCCCCTGAGCAGGATTGCCTCGCCAACCACGTGGAAGAAATTATTGCTTCCACATCAAAGGAGGATGGTTCTAGGGTTGGTCCCTTGTTGTAAAAAACAATTTCTTCCGTGTTTTTTTTACTTAGGGTTCCCCAATTGTAACCCTATTTTCTTGAGAATCAATGAAAACACATTCCTTTTCCTTCATGCTGCGACTTATTGATTTTACCTTTATTTCCTTTTCATAGTATAATCCGTTGAAAATAGTGCTAGAGTCCGCTTGCGAGAAGCTTTCAAGTTTCCAAGAAGAGCAAAATGAGGAAAGAAAATAGCTACTGATCGCCCTTCGAGATATTTCTAAGTGTAGCCAAGAGAAAGACTCCTTGAAAGACTTTCTCCACAACTTCGAAGCTGAGATGAAGATGCAGCAATCTATAGATCAACCCAGTTTCAAGGGTTTTTTCAAGGATTTCCTTTTAATGGTACCTATCCTTTAGAAGTGGTCAAGGGTCACGATCTCGTTGATGAAGAACTGGAAGAACTGATGCATCAAATTTATTTGAAGTTCAATTCTCTAAAGTACTGTCTTGCAGCTGCAACTAGACTTTCAGTAGTGAAAGGGCGCCCAATTGGTTGCTTGGGCAAAAATTGCAGACTCGTAGCCCAGATGGAATTAATTTCCAAACAACACCTATTAGCTCAACGCAGAGTGGCTAGTCTCAAAGAAGACTTACTCGCTTGGAAGATAGCTAGCGATAATCCCCCTTCCTCAGGCGAACCCCCTTCTGCCCCTCGAGGGAGCCCTCTGGTTGAAGATAGCTCTTTGGTGGAATCCATTTTATCTGAAAATGAAAAAATTACCTGGGAGATCAAGGCCTAGAAGGTACAAGCCATAGAAATGAAGCAGCGCTTCGCTGATTATGAAGAAAACATTGTCACACACAAAGTCAGCCTTCGTGCCCATATGCTTTCCCACGGCATTCCTACCTCCTACTTGATTAGCATCGATAATCTTTCAAAGTTTTTACTTAAAGCAGCTCAGTACTGGATTGAAGAGGTCAACGTTCATGGGAATGGGACTCCACAGTAGAAGAAGGCTTTTGACCTCATTCTCGATTGGCTAGCAGAACTGAAAGTAAACGGGGTTTACCCCCTCAAGTTTTCGCTCTTCCCCTCTGTCACAGAAGTCTTCCGGTAAAGAAGTTTAATGGCACCTTGTCCCATTGACTAAAATTAACCAAGGGTCTTTCTCAAAATGCTGCAAAAGCACTGGGTCATCCTCGAAGGCCCCATTCGAACCTTCCATTAAGAAACAGGGTAGGACCATCGCCATCACCCCCCTTGATTCCTCAAAATATTCCGTGGAGGAGAAAATGAAGGATATCCGAAAATAGCTGGTATAAAGCTTGAAGAACTCAAAGAAATAGATGCAAACGTGAAGAAGCTAGGAAAGCCTGTTTCCACTGAAGAATTGTTTCAAGCGGGATTTCCTCCCAGTGAATAAATACATGTAGATGAATAAATTTGGATAATTGTTAGTGTAAATATTGTATCAATATTTGTTGGAGTTTGAATGAATAATTAATATTCTGTCCATCTCTAATAGTTTACCCCTCAAAAAGGGGCGCCTTGTGCAACTTCTTTAGTTAGAGCGAAGTATGAGCATGACTGGTAAGTAGAAATTATGCAATTTAGAGACACAAGTATTTTACCCGGGTTTAGTGTTTCCACCTACATCCTGTAAATTTTGCCCACTAGTTTATGATTTTGAGAGTACAACATAGTCTTTGAGTGCCGCTTTAGAGCAAACCCCTCGGACATCAGCCACGGCTGGAAACATTATCTAGAGCGCCACTTTAAAGCAACCCGCTCGAACATCAATTAGAGTGCCGCTTTAGAGCAAACCACTCAAACATCAGCCGTAGCTGGAAACATCATCTAGAGCACCACTTTAAAGCAACCCGCTCGAACATCAACTAGAGTGCCGCTTTAGAGCAAACCACTTAACATCAGCCGTAGCGGGAAACATCATCTGGAGCGCCGCTTTAAAGCAACCAGCTCGAACACCAACTAGAGTGCTGTTTTAAAGAAAACCACTCGAACATCAGCTGTATCTAGAAATATCATCTGGAGTGCCGCTTTAAAGCAACCCACTCGTACTCCAACTAGAAGGCTGCTTTAAAGCAAACCACTAGAGTCACTGGTAGTATTTTATTAAGTTGGTAATGTTCCACCTTCTTGGCACTCGAACTCCATTGATCTGTTTGAGAACGTAACTTCCTCTCGGGTACGATTCGATCAGTTTATAAGGTCCTTCCCAATTTGCAGCTAACTTCCCCTCAGGTTTCTTTATGTTTTTCTCATTTTTCCTTATGACCAAGTCTCCCGGGTTAAACAACACCTTCTTTACCCTTCTGTTATGGTATCTTCTAACTCGTTCCTTGACCTTAGCCTTTACCTATTTTCCTCCACCAGATTCAATTCCAGACATCGATTTTGCTAATTGATTGTCTCATCTGCAGCAGCCATCATCCTTGGGCTAGGGACTCTTATTTCTGCAGGAATTACTACTTCTGAGCCGTATACCAGGCTATAAGGCATTTACCCAGTAGCGGAAGACTCGGATGTCCGATATGCCCACAACACATTGGGTAATTCCCATATCTAGTTACCTTGTGTCCCCTCAAGGTGTGCTCGTGTTCCATTCACTATTTTTCTGTTGGTCACTTCCACTTGCCCGTTGGCTTGGGGTGGTGAACAGATGTCACCTTTTGCTTGATCCTATATTCCTCGCACCACTTCTTGAAGGGATCCTAAGAAAACTGTGTTCTATTGTCTGTAATGATCGTCCTTGGGATTCCAAAGCCGTACACAATGTTCTTCTATCAAAAAGAGATGGCTATTTTTCCCCTTATGTTTGTCAATGGCTCAGCCTCTACCCACTTGGTGAAATAATCAACAGCCACTATTAGATATCTGAATTTTCCTGGCGCTTCTAGAAAAGGGCCCACAAAATTGATCCCTCATTTTTCAAATGGCCATGAACTATAGATGCTTCTCATTTCTTCCTGTGGAACATGTTTAATAGGTGCATGTCTCTGACACTGATGGCGAGCCTGAATATACCGATTTGCATTCTCGAACATTGTTGGCCAGTAAAATCCTCCTCGAATGAGCCTCCTCCCCACAGACCTAGCTCCCTGGTGGCTGCCACATACTCCTTCGTGAACCACCCTTACGAGGTAATCTGCCTCATGAGATTCAACGCATCGAAGTAATGGTTGAAAATGGCCTCATCTATATAACCCTTCTTCTTGAAATACGTACATTGGAGCTTTCAACCTTATCTTTCTGGCATCCACTTCATTTTCTGGAAGGACTCCCTCTCAAAGGTATGTCATGAACGGTGTCATCCAGGAGTTTTCCACTTCATTCGCCATCACTACAGGCTCTTCAAAACTTTGCATGTTCAAAGTTTCCATGAGTAGTTGCTACTAAGATTAGGTTCCCAAATCCGAAGAAGAGAGCTTACTTAAAGCGTCCGCTTTATGATTGCTTTCCCTCGGAACCTGCGTCAATGTATAAAATTTGAAATTTTTTAAAAAGTTCTTTACTACCTCGAGTTATCTCTGCAGATTATGCTCTCTGGCCCCGTGCTCTCCTTTCACCTGTTGAACCACAATTTAAGAGTCACTGAAAACCTCAATTTCCTCCACTTACAGCTCCTTCGCGAAGTGCAATCAAGTGATCAATGCATCATACTCAGCTTCATTGTTAGTTGCTTTAAATGCAAAGTTCAATGCATAAGGATAATCTCTGCCCTCGGGGCTAGTCAGTAGGACCCCCACTCCACTTCCTCTTGAATGTGATGAACCATCCACATACAACTTCCATATCCTTCTTTGCTTTTTTTCTTCATTCTAAATGGGATCCAAACACGCTTCGAGGGGTTCTGTTGTTTCCACTATAAAATCTGCTAGTGCCTGCCCCTTAATTGCAACTCGAGGTTGATACTGGATATCATGTTCTCCCTACTCTACTGCCCACTTCATCATTCTTATGGAAATCTCTGGCCTTAGCAGGATCTGTCGAAGAGGGTGGTTCGTGAGCACCATTATTTTATGTCTCTGGAAGTAGGGTCTCAATCTTCGCGTTGCATACACGAGAGCTAGAATATCCCTTTCGAGGACCATATACCTCGTCTCTGGCCCCCACAGGGCATGGCTAACGAAGTAGATCGAATACTGAACCTTTTCTTTTTCTTTTACCAAAGTTGCACTGATTGCTAGAGGTGATGCGGAAATATATAAGTACAATGTCTCATCCTTATCTGGTTTCATCAAGGTATGCAATGTCCCAAAATTCTCCTTCAACTGATCTAATGCATCCTCGCATTTTCCATTCCACTCAAACTTCTTTGCCCTTCGAAGAATATCAAAGAAAGGTAAGTGCATTTCTGCACCCTTCGATAAGAACCTGCTTAATGCTGCCAAAGATCATGTAAGCTTCTGCACATCCTTTATCGGTTGTGGGGTTTTCATTGTCCTCAGAGCTTCAACTTTTTTTGGGTTTACATCGATCCCCCTCTCTGAGACCATAAATTCGAGAAACTTCCCTGCTCCCACACTAATGACAGACTTAGATGAGTTTAACTTCAAATTAGCTCCCCGAAGCTTACCAAATGTTTCTTCCAGGTCATTTAAAAACTCTTCATAATTATAGCTTTTGACCACCATGTCATCCATATATATCTCCATATTTTTCCCTATTTGTCCCTTGGACAATCTATTGACCATCCTCTGATAAGTAGCCCTCGCATTCTTCAGCCTAAGAGGCATCTTCTTATATCAGTACGTGCCCACATCTGTAATAAAAAATGTTTTTCCCTATCTCCCTTCGCCATGAGAACCTGGTAATACCCCGTATACGCATCAAACAATGCCAAAATTTGGTATCTAGTAATGTCTTCTACCAACTTATCGATTGGTGGCAGCGGGTAACTATCTTTGGGGCATCATTTATTTAGGTCAGTATATTCTATACACATCCTCCATGCTCCATCATGCTTTGGAGCCATAACTGGGTTGGCGATCCAATCGGGATAGAATACCTCCTCGATCACATCTGCCCACAATAATTTCTCCACCTCTTGTTTAATTTCCTTCACTCGTTTGGAAGCGAATACACTTCTCTTTTGCTTCACTGGCTTAATCGAGGGGTTGATGTTTAGCCTATGCAACAGAAGATTCAAATGGACCCCCGTCAGGTTAGATGTATCCCACGAGAACACATCTCCATACTTTCCTAACAAGTCTTGCAGTCCTCTTTTCACCTCTTCGGGAATTAGTTATCCTAAATGGGCATCTGTACTGTATCAGCTAATCCTGCATCTGCGTGCACTACCGCTACATCCCTTTGTTTCCTCGCCTCTCGTACTACCATTAGGTTATATCTTTGTGCCAAAGTCTGATCCCCTCGAATAGATGCCACCCCCTTTTTAGTTGGGAACTTGATCATCAGGTGGTAGGGTGACCAGACCGCCTAAGCTTAGCACATCCATAGCCTTCCTAGGATCACATTATAAGGAGAAGGTGCATTTACAACAGTGAAACTACACCTGATGCTCACTCCCTTATCGCCATCCACCACTCGAACAGGAAATGTTATCTCTCCTATGGGAAATGTTAGGTTTCTTGTGAATCCTGATAAATGGGAAGCGGATGTTTTCAAATTCTCAAACCCTATGTCTAGTTAGTCAAAACATTCAGCAAACATCACTTCTACCCCGCTCCCATCGTCAACAAAAACCCTTCTGATCAAGGATGTTCCAACAATGGCTAAAATTACCATAGGGTCCCCATAGTCTGGCACAGCATCCGCTTCCGAGAAAGTGATAGTCTCATCCTGTCGAAACCTCTTATGACTGGGCTCTTCCTCGGGAACCCTTCGAGCTTCAGCCTTATAACAGCGTTCGAGGATCTCTCTCTCACCATGCCATTGATAACATTAATTACTCTTCAGACGGGTGGGTTTTCTCCATTTTGGTTTCCTTGATTTCCCCCCTGTTGCTCCTAGGGCCGGTCCTGCCTTTCTTCCTGCCCCCTGTCTCGAACCATGTGTTCTTGAGGACTTCTATCTCCTCTACCTCTATTGTTTTTATTGTTCCTTCTATACGGCTGCCACTGAATCATCCGAGGCCTTGATGGGACTACCTAGTTCCTATGCCCTTGTCCTCGAAACCATCCTTCCCGCTCACACCTATCAATTTCCATCCTTAACTGCATGCAATTGTTTGTGTCATGCCCATAATCCCTGTGATGATCACAGTATCATTTTGTTGCATTTCGAGCTGCAACCGAATTATGAGAACTATGCAAGGGTTGGGGGTGTCTGGAACAACCCTCTATGTATGCTTAAAATATGTGTTGGGGTTCTTCCATCGAGCATTGGAAGTAATGGATTTACCTCTCAAGTGGTGTTCTTATGGGTTCGACCGGCCTTTTCCCCACATGCTCTACATTTCTTCCTACTTTCTCTGTAAGGCTATCTATTTTCCTTCTAGTTTCCTCCTCTACCCTCGAATATTTCTCCACGACCTCCTGAAGTTTTTGAAATGTCTTAGAAGTATTAGTACTCAGCTTCTTGTATAATTCCAGGCCATGCATCCCCAGCAGGTACCCCTGGATCACCTCATTCTCCGTCATTTCTATCACCCCCAAACTTTTGTCTACATACCGGTGATAGGAAGTTTTTGTGCTTTCCCCTGGATTTTGCTTTGTCTAGTAGAGTTCTAACAAAGTTTTGGTAAAAATCTTCTTATGAGCGTACTGGCTCAACAACACTCCGCTAAAGTCTTGAGACAATTGAAGCGAGCCCCTTGGAAATTTATTATCAAGAAGCCTACCCACAAGTAGCTGCCCACCACCTTGCATGTCAACTTCTCATCAAAGTCCCTCGAACTCATCAAGCCCAGGAATGTCTTTATGAACTCTCGATGGCCAGTTTCACCACTGTATGTGGGAATTCCTTCCAGGGGCTTCACTTCTATTGGCCATCGAACCCAGGTGATCACTGAGCTAAAATGAGACCCCGCAGCCTGGCCTAAGGGGCCAATCAATCTATCCAATTCCTTTCTTAACAATTCACTTGCATCCGAGGGGAGTTAGAGTTGACCCACCGGCAGGTTTAACCCCCTATCGTGACCACCCAGCTGTGGCATATATAGAGGCTGGGTTCCTCCGTATCCAGGGTTCATCCAGTGCAGTCTGAGGTTTAGGTATGCTAGTGGTGGTGGCGATTGAACATAAGAATTGCACAGCCCTTGGCCGATTCCCATACTCGCATATCCTTGCATGCAAAAAGAAGTCATCGTTCCATATGCCTCTCCTGGAATGGCCAAGTCAAGGGTAGGAGCAGATGGGGCTAGCGGAGGTAGCGCATATACAAGACCTTGGGAATAACCATGAATGGAAGGCTATGGCCTAGCCTATAGCAGTTCTCCAACATATCCTTGATGAGGATAGGCTATCTAGGGTTGGGGTTGAGAGGACCACCCCTTAGTTATTCCCAAAGGTGAGGGCGGTACTGCCCTCATTGTGACTCTTTCATCACTCGGAGGAGGGGTGATTCGATAATCAGCCGCAACCAGGACCTGAGCAGCTCGTTCCACATCTTATCTTGGGGTTTCTTTCCCTACGTTCTAATTCCCTTACCCATGTTGGCCATAGTCTTCCATATACGAATCTCCCAAAACCTCTGTAAACCTTCCATCCCTCAAATCAACCACTCTCTCGAGCAAAGGATTGGTATTTCCCATCACTTCCAAAGTTCTTGAGGGCCCCGACATATCATTCTGGATTGGCACCAGGGTATTTGCGCTAATCGCCACTGAGGTTGGTCCCCCCTTGTGGCCTAAGGCTATACTAGGTCCACTCGCAACTCTGCTCCTGTCATTTGAATATTAGCCATGTCACTGTCTACAATGCGGATGTCGTTTCCCCCTTTTGGATTCCCCGATGTTAACCTTGGTAGAGATCTAGCCCACGTACCTATTGACCTCAATCTTTCACTCCTTTGAACTACCGTGGACATAAACTCTCCCAAACCTTAATCCGGCTTAGTCATCCCCACAGACGGTGCCACTTGATGCATCTTCAACCACCGATCATTTTGTGGGCTTGGGTTCTTCTCGAACTAAGCTGCAATCAAACTATCCCTGGGGTTCCAGGGGTCAGCACTCCAATGCTTAAGTTAGTCCAAGCGTCCAATATGATTAAGACAGCATGACTGATAAGTAAATGTGTACCTTGTATTTATACTCCATGCCTTAAATAATGTACTCCTTAATTATCGCCCTTAATTACCTGCGAATGCGGTAATTAAGTTAGAGTATTAAATACTCCCTTAACCGGGCTGCCATACCTACAGCCGAATGGCCTTCTTTGGCCTAACCTCTATCATTTATATTAGCAGCTATTCCTTTCTTTCGTGTGGATTGATGACCCGCATGAGTCTATGTTTTGACTTTTACTTAAACCGTAGCATCTCTGTGGATAAACCCAGGGCTTGCCGCTTACTACCCTTTGGTAGCCTAGTAGCGAGAAATGAGTGCAGAATATAAATCTTATCTTTGACCATTCCACGGGACCAATGCCTTAGCTTGGGTTAATTGATTGCACTATTGCGATTGTGTTAACGACCCCAGGTCGAGGCGGGTCAAATTTTGGTGCCGCTACCGGGGATGCTTTTCAGTTAAAGTATTAGTTGAGCATAGCGTGTTAGTGAGTAGTTAGTAATGTTTTTATCTTTTTCTTGTTTTTGTTTGTTGGAGTAGGTATTGTTTGAGTTCTTGTTGTGAACTGAGGATCCTTGCACTAGAATTTTGAATTTTGAGTTTTTCCTTGTTAGCGTTTAATTGAAAAGACAAAAAAATGTGGGAAAATACAACGGAGGGAATTTTGTAGGGTGTGTCATTGTGATCATTCTATAAAGTTTTGCCCAAGGTTGATTGACTATGGGAGAAGAATGGCTCAAAGAGTGAGATTTTGTAGGATATGTCATTGTGACCATCCTACGGAGTCTTGCTCTCAGATGAACGTAAAATGAGAGATATGTAAGAGTCGTTGGTTCCCAAGGCCCATGGGATCAAGATTATAACCCATACCACGACTCTCCAAATTCAAGGTTTAGTGGTAACTCGAATTCGTGGTATGGAAATGCATTGGAAAACCAACACTTTAGGTTAGATAGTTGGATTTCATCAACTTCCAAGGATTGGTTCCCAAATTAGATTGTTTGGAAATTTTGCAAGCTATAGCTAATGTGACCAAGAGTAGTGATTTACTCCAATCACAAGTGCTTAGCGAGATTAGCGACTTGGGAACTCAAATATTCTCAAGCATTGAGAAAGTTGAAGGGAAAGTTCTTAATTTGATGAATAGGGTGAGCCAACCTGAAACCCAATATTCCGAAAATGAACCATCCCTAGTTCAGTGTGAACTTTTGATAGATGAATCTAAAGGGGATGAGGAAAGGTTTATTGAGAGTGAAAAAGTCAAGGAATGGGTGATTACACATAATTTTTCATATTACTTATTTGCACCCCTACCTCTACCTATAGAACCTACTCCTGCATTTTCTGAAGCATTAGAGGAAACCATAGGGAAGCAATTGAATATGATAAGCTTCCATACCACCTATTCCCTCTAAGGTTGACTTCTCTTCTACTATATCTTCCTCTTGGAAGATTCTTACCCCTTGCGCTTCATTTTTTGTTGTCTAAGGTGATGGGTTACAAACCCACACCCAATGAATAACATTAGGGTCATGCCGACGACCTTAAATATACGAAGCTTCTCGGGATGCAACCCAAGTTTGAAAATTAGAATAGTTTGACATTTTTGGCATTTTTCCTATTTGTAGCTTTCTTTTTGTTTTTAGGACACTATTACACTTGGTGTGCATGTTTTTTGTAGGAAACTTATGGTTCTTGCAGGAAGGTGAGTAAACGAGGAGTCCAACTCATGAACCATGTAGATGTACATGATTTGCGACGCTTAAAATGGTGGACAAGAAGGAGAACCAAACCCCAAATTCATGGAGCGTGAAGACGTACACAACCCATGAAGCTCACATACTTTCCTACACCACCCAATCATTATTTCTTCCCTACCACCACCAAAATACTGCCCAAAACCCACCTACCCTCAAAACCCTTAAGCCACACACATCGAGACCTATATGGTAACTCTCCACTGTGATTCAATTCCTTATTCAATTTGTGATGCATGATAGAGGTTAAATTGAACTTTCTTGATTAGAGGTTATGGGTAGTATATTGAGGGTGATGGTAGTTTGTTCTTTACATTCCATGATTGTGCCATCAAGGGTAAATTTTAGTGTTCCTTTTTCTTTATAAGTGATTTCCTATTTCTTTCCCTCGACATATGTTCTTTGATTTTGTATATGCATTGAGGATAATGCAAGCTTTAAGTGTGGGGAGTCTAGGGGATTGGATAGCACTTATGGATTTTAGTTGTTTTTATGTAGCTAATAGCTCTTCTAAGAACATTTTGAAATTTTTGAAAAATGAAAAAAAAATTAAAACCCGGACAAGTCGAAAACCTGAAAGGGCAATTTGGGTAACATTGGGAAATTCCTGGATAGGTCGAAAGACCTAGGTAAAAGTGAGAGGCTTGGCCCGGCTAGACTTACGATTCTAAGCAAAAATGAGAGGCCGTGTGGGAAAAGGTGAGAGGTGAGCACGTTTTGTGGGATAACACTAGGTGAAAACCGGAACGGGTGCCGAGGAAAAATGAGAGAAATTGAGAGAAAAAAGAAAACAAGAAACTAGGTTGACGATACATTGGACTCCTTGTTTGTAACTAGGTCGAGAATATAGATTTATACCTCTGTTGCAAGCAAGTTGACGACTTTTGCATTTCCTTGGTGGATTGTTTTTTACTTTAGGATTGATCTTTGATTGCTTTTGGGACTTCTTTGGGGAAAGTAAGATTGGCTTTATTCTGATCTTTTGTCACTTATCTTTTTCCATATGCATTTACTTGTTTTGGGTGGTTTGGTTCCCTTAGGTACGTTGGGGAGTGTGAGAATTGTGATATTTGCATCTTCTTGGGGGAACTTGGGTAGCTTGGGAATAAGTTGAATGCATTGCCAATTTTTGCATGATTCATTCCGTTTGAACCATTTTCTTATATTTTATTTACTCGAGGATGAGTAAAGGTTTAAGTGTGGGGAGTCTGATCTGCACCATTTTGCATGCTTTAACCAATGCATTTGACATAGTTTGTAGTTGGTTTTAGTTGGTGGATTGCTAGTATTAGTTGAGTTTACGTGAGAAGGGGTTCAGATGGTCATGTTTGGTTTTCTTGTCTAAATCCCGCATTTTGTAGAATTAATTGGTACTAATGGGCATTTTGTATCCACGGGCTCCTTGATCTTCCTTGTGATCATCTTTAGTAGGTCGCCCGTGGGTACTTTTTGGTTACATTTTATGTGAAGGCCGTTCGCAAGGGCGGTAGAAGATTGAAGGTCATTTGTTTTTAACGGTAGAAGAGGCAAAGGCCATTCATATCAGAATGGTAGAAGATGAAGGCCATGCACATCAATGTGTGGTAGAAGGAGATTGAAGCCAAAGATAGGTGGCTTCAAAGTTCAAGATGACCAAAGGAGAAAATGGTGAATCGTGGTCCAAAGAGTGTTTCCTTAGTCCGAGAATTATCCAGGAATAATTATCCTTCAAATTTGGTTCCATTGTATTTGTCTTATCGAGTACTAAAAAATCGACTACTAGAACTCCCAATTCGGACTAACGGTTCACCCGTAGCAAGCAAATGAAGTTAAGCTAAAGAAGCACATGTGACACTTGACGGACCGCACATGGTAAAGCACCAGCGGCCTGTGACAATGAACATAGCCCGCACTACACGAGGGACACAAGAGAATTCGTGAAGGTCGGCACGAGACATTCCTGAGGCATCAGCATCGGGTCATGACAAAAGAGCCGGGCCTTGAAGCATGAAGATAAAGAGGTGAAGATTTTGGTTAAGTATGAAGTTGGTACGTAAAAACCTTCATGGACCATGAGAATTTCTTAGCAAAGGCCTCCATACTGATCGCGGTCCGTGAAAACCACCACGGGTCGTGGCAAATGTTCTGAGCAAAGACCCCGTGCTGGTCGCGGTCCGTGAAAACCACAACAGGCCATGGCACTAGGCAAGCTTCATGGAATATGCTAGATTCCATCCATGGTCCACTGATGAATGTTCACTGACCGTACCAGATCTGGTGCCCTGTGCTTGAATGTTCACGGACCGTGGCATCTGTGAATGTCCGTGAAACCTTGGCGCTTGGCTATTTTGGCCATAACTCTCTGAATTTTCATCTGATTTCCCTCCACCATATATCAAAATCTTTGTCTTTCCGAGATCTATTCAACGCACTATAATTTATCTCCACATGATTTTCGGATTTTAGCATTTTATTCGATAAAGGTTCAGCGGCTAGAGGGAAAGAGTTACTAGGGTTCTGCTATGTTTGGCCTATTTTGGGCCTAAATTTAGGCCCAGTCTCCTACTACTATATATAGGAGCGTTATTCTTATTCTAAACCTTATGTAGAATAGATATAGTCATAATGTAGATTAGTTTATCTTTCTAATTTAGAGAGAAGGAAGAGGAGAGTTCTTCTTCTCCTTCTTCTTCTTCTTCTTCTTCTCTTTCTCTTATCTTTTTTTCTTATTTTCTGAGATCCGTGGCATCTAATTCCATATTTTCCATGGGTCTATACTTTTTAGAGTATTTAGCTAAGTTTGGGACATATTTGGCACATGCATATCTTTTGATGCTTTGTGAGATTCCTTAAATTCCACCTAACTTTGTGTTTATGATATTATTGTGATTGTTCTTGAATGTGACAAATGAATGAACACTATACCACATATGAGCACACATTTTGGGCTATGTTTATGTATGGTGCACTTATTATTCCCCCTTGGGAAGAGAAACTTGGATGTTTGAAAGAGTGGAGGGGAATGATTCTGGATGAGTGTGTGCAGGGGAGATTCAAGGTAACCCTAATCTGCATACCATTGCACCAATCTTAGTTGATTACTTAAATTTTTTTTGAAAGGTTACAGGTAGAGATAGTTGGTAGTAGCAAGCTAGGTATTGAGTTGAAACCCTAGTATCATAGATAAGGTGCCTATGAACCTAAGGCCTCGTGTATAGAGGACCACTGAGAATTAGTTCATTCGTGGTGGAAGCCCGTGATGTAATAGCACAGGGGGGGAAACAAAACCACAACAATGGTCAAACCTTGTTGTGCTTCCCTAATTACGATAGCGGTGTCGCTGGAGGATTGCGAGTGCACCCACCGTGATAGGGATGGGGAAGTGTATGCCATCGGCCACACCACGTGTTGTGAACACACTGATAGTTCTTTTGTATGTCTATATGTGAATGAATCGAGGATTGAAGCATTAGAAGTACCACAACCAGTCCCAAGTTCCTAGTATAAGTAGTTTACTTATTTGTTTATTTTATGCTTGTCGTTGTTAGTTGAAAATACTAACCCCCCCCCAGTTTTTATGTTTATAGTACTTGTAATTCCTTTCACTCGTGCAGAATGACAACCCGCACGAGGCTGTGTTTTGACTTTTACTTGAACCTAGCATCTCTGTGAACAAACTCAGGGCTTGCCACTTGCTAACCTTTGGTAGCCTAGTAGCGAGAAATGGGTGCAGAATATAAATCTTATCTTTGACCATCCCACGGGACCAGCACCTCAGCTCGGGTTAATTAATTGCACTCTTGTGATTGTGTTAATGACCTCGGGTCGAAGTGGGTCAAAGCTTCATAGGTTATGCACGTCTACATGCCCCATGAATTTTGGGTTTGGTTCTCCTCCTTGTCCACCATTTTGAGCGTCACAAACCATGTGCGTCTACATGGTCCATGAGTTGGACACCATAGTTGCTCACCTTCCTCTAAGAACTATATGCATCTTACAAAACAAATATGCACACCAAGTGTAATAGTTTCCCCAAAATAAAAATACGCTACAAATAGAAAAACACTAAAAATGCAAACTAATCTAATTTTTCAAAACTCGGGTTGCCTCCCAAGAAGCTCCGTATATTTAAGGTCGTCGGCATGACCCTAATGTTATCCATAAGGTTCGGGTTTGTTCCCCATCACCTTGGACAACCAAAATTTAAGAGTAAGGGGTAAGAATCTTCCAAGAGAAAGATGTGCTAGAGGAGGAGTCAACCTTAGAGGGAATATGTGGTTTGGAAGCTTAGCATATTCAATTGGCTTTCCTATGGTTTCCTCTAAGGCTTACAAAAATGTGGGAGTATGTTCTATAGGTGGAGGTAGGGGTGCAAATAAGTAATATGGAAAATTAAGTGTAATCACCCCTTCCTCGACTTCTTCACTCTCAACAAACCTTTCCCCATCCCCTTTAGATTCATCTATAAAAAATCATATTCAACTAAGGATGGTTCATTTTTGGAATATTGGGTTTCAAGTTGGCTCACCCTATTCATCAAATTGAGCACTTGCCCTTCAACTTTCTTTGAGTTCCCAAATCGCTAACCTCGCTAAGTATTAGTGATTAGAGTAAATCACTAATCTTGGTCACATTAGCTATAGCTTTCAAATTTTCCACACAATTCGATTTGGCAACCAATCCTAGGGATTGGTTTTGGGCATTGGATAACTTGGTAAAATCTAACTATTTAACCCAACGTGTTGGTTTCCCGATGCATTTCCTTACCATGAATTTGAGTTACCACTAAACCTTGAATTTAGAGAGGCATGGTATGGGTAACAATCTTGATCACATCGGCCTTAGGAACCAACAACTCCTACTTCTCTCTCAATATCGCTCGTCCAAAAGAAAGACTCCGTAGGGTGGTAGCGATGACATATCCTACAAAATCTCACTCTTTGAGCCATTCTTCTCCCATAGTCTTGGGCAACACTCTATAGGATGATTACAATGACACACCCTACAAAGTGCCCCATGTTGAGTGGTTTCCCAAATATTTTTCCCAATTAAACCCCAATAAAGAAAACGCACAAAATTTGGAATCGTAGTGCAAGAGTCCTCGATTTTCACCAAGAACTCAAGCAACACCTACTCCAAAAAACAAAAACAAGAAAAAGATAAAAGCAATACTAACTACTCACTAACATGTTATTCTTAACTAATACTCGAACTGAAGAGCATCCCCAGCAACGGTGCCAAAATTTTGACCTGCCCTGACCTGGTTTTCGTTAAAACATGAGCCGAGGGGTTTACGGGTCAAAGATAGAGATTTATATTCTGCACCCATTCTTACTGCTAATCTACCAAGGGGCAGTAAGCGACAAGCCCTGGGTTTTTCCACAAGGATGCTAGGGCTCAAGTACTAGTTAAAACACAACCTCGTGTGGGTCGTCAATCTGCACGAGTGAAAGGAGTAACTAGTAATGTAAACATGCAATTGGGGGAGGGGGGTTGGTATTTTCAACTACTAACAACAAAGCATGCAATTGACAAACAAGTAAACTATTTATACTAGGCACTTGGGAATCATTAGGAAACATGGTAGTTCTAATGCTTCAATCCTCGATTCATTCACAAATAGACATACAAAAAACCTATTAGTTTGTTCACAACATGTGGTGTGGCCGATGGCATACACTTCCCCAACCCTGTCACAGTGGGTGCACTCGCAACCCTCCATCGGCACCACCATCGTAATTAGGGAAGTACAATGAGGTCCGACCATTATTGCAGGTATGTTTCTCCCCCGTGCTATTATGTCTCGAACTTCCACCACGAATGCAACAACTCCCCCTGGGTCTCATATACACTAGTCCCAAGGTTTGTAGGCACCTTATCTGTGATATTAGGGTTTCAACACAACACCTAGCTTGCTAATATTCACTATCTCTACCCGCAACCTCTCAGACAACAGTTACGAATTCAGCTAAGACTGGTGCGACGAAAAATAAGTCAGAGCATTCTCGAATCCCCCATGCACACACCCACATGGATGCGTTCTCCCCTACCCATTCTAACATCCAGGTTTCTCTTCCCAATGGGGCAACAATAATTGCACCATACATGAGTATATCCCAAAATGTGTGCTTATATTTCATGTACTACTCATGCATTTATTACATACAAGAAAAATCACAATAATATCATAAACACAAAGATAGGATCAAGGAATCTCCTAAAGCATTTAGAACATACCAAGTGCCAAGATGAATCCCAAGCAAAAAATTTACTCTAAAAAGGTTAGATCCATGGAAAATATTAGGTTAGATTCCATGAATCTAAAAATAAGATGAAAGGAAAAAGAAAATATAAAAGAAGAAAGAAGGAGAAAAAGAACCCTCCTCTTCCTTCTCTCTAAACTAGAGAGAGAATCTACACTACATTATGCCTACTTAGGGTTTACAAGAAGACTAAGGCTCCTATATATAGTAGCAGGAGATTAGGCCTAAAATAGGCCAAAAATAGCAAAACCCTAGGTCAGCCACCAAGGCTTCACGGGCCGGCACGGATGTCACGGTCTGTGAAGAATTCAAGCCAGACGTGAGATCTAGTGCGGTCCATGAACATTCAGAGCTGCGGGCGGATCTGGTGCAGTCTGTGAACAATCAGAGACTTGGGTTATGGGATCTAGTGTTGTCCATTAACATTCAAAGCCGCGGGCCATGGGATCTGGCACGGTCCGTGAAGCAGGTCTCGTGTCATGGTCCGTGAAGATTGTCATGAACCGCAAACAGTTCACTATTTTTTCTCAGAAGTTCTCCCAGTTCGTGATGGTTTTCACAGACTGCGAGCATCCTGTGGTCTTTGCTCAGAACTTTTGTCACCGCCCGTGAAGGTTTTCACAGACCGGCTCTATACTTAGTCAAATATTCAATTCTTTATCTCCAAGCTCCACGGTTCGGGGTCTTTGTCATAGCTCGGTGACTTTGCCTCATGAAGGTCTCATGCATGTCTTCACGGAACCCCCTGAACTCTTTTTTAGTGTGGCCCATGTGATTTTTCATGGACCACTGGTGCTTTACCATGTGCGGTCTGTGAAGTGTCGCCAGTGCTTCGTCGACTGAACTTCGTTTGCTTGCTACTAGTGAACTGTTAGTCTGAATTGTGAGTTCTAATAGTTGATTTTGTAGTAATCAAGAAGTCGAAACCAATGGAACCAACTTTGAAGGCTAATTTATTATGGATCATTCTCGGAGTTAGGCAGCACTCCTCGAACCACAATTCATCATTTTCTCCTTTTGCCGTCTTGAACTTCGAAGCCACCTATCTTTGGCTTCAATATCCTTGTACCACTCATTGATGTTTCTGGCCTTCATCTTCTACAATTCTAATGTAAATTCCCTTCACCTCTTCTACCGTTAAAAACAAACGGCCTTCAATCTTCTACTGCCCTTGCGAACGGCCTTCACATAGAATGTAACCAAAAAGTACCCACGGGCGACCTACTTAAGATGATCAAAATGAAGACCAAGGAACTCGTGGATACAAGATGTCCATTAGTACCAATTAAGTCTACAAAATGCAGGATTTAAACAAGAAAACCAAACATGGCTGTCTAAATCTCTTGTCACGTAAACTCAACTAATACTAGCAATCCACCAACTAAAACTAACCAAAAAGTATTCCAAATGCAATGGTTAACGAATGAAAAATGAAGCAGATCAATACTCGTTCTTCTACCCACTCTCTCAAACCCAAAGCTCTCTTATCCACCAAATATCATCTTCATGCTGCCTTAACATCTTCTCTCGAACCTAAAATTTTCCATCAAGCCTCTAAAGACTCAAACTGGAAGTATTCTATGCAAAATGAATATGATGCTTTAATGGCTAATCAAACATGGGACCTAGTCATGCTTCCCTCGAATACTAATATGGCTAGTTGTAGTTGGGTGTACGGGGTAAAGATAAATTCAGATGGCTTCATTGAGCGCTACAAAGCGCTTCTTGTGGCCAAGGGCTTTCACTAGGAAGCTAGCGAGGATTACTTAAACACTTTAAGTCCAATGGTCAAACCTACTATCATCCGCCTTGTGCTGAGCTTAGCTGTGTTTACTGGTTAGCCTCTTAAATAAGTGGACGTCAACAATGCCTTTTTTCACAGTGATCTCTCCGAGACTGTTTTTATGAATCAGTCACAACGTTTTGCTGCTTCAAACAAACACTCTCATGTCAGTAGACTTTGTAAGGCCCTCTATGGCTTGAAGAAAGCCCCTCAAGCTTGGTTTCAAAAGCTCAATGCCTCTCTTGTTCACCACAACTTCAAGGTGTGTGTCTTCGATCCATTGCTCTTTATTTAGAGAGCTAGCTCTCATGTGGTCTATGTCTTTGTCTATGTGGATGATCTTATTATCACTGGATCCCATGCTACTTTTATTGATGATTTTTTCAGCCTTCTCCATCGTGACTTTGCAGTGAATGATCTTGGCACACTTTACTATTTTCTGGGCATTGAGGTCTCTCTCCAGGATTCCACATTGCAGCTCTCCCAACATAAGTTCATCTATGAAATTCTAGAGTGAAGCAACATGTTTGGTGGTCATCCCACCTGCTCTCCAGCTGAGCCAGGGTCTCGACTAGTTGTGGCTGGCTAAGCTCTTTGTGACCCATCTCTTTATCATAGCATCGTGGGTGCTCTACAGTATGTCACAATCTCTCGGCCAGAAATCTCCTATGCAGCCAACCGGGTGTGTCAGTTCATGCACTCTCATATGGAAGATCACTGGTGTGCAGTCAAACGCATCCTCAGATATACGATAGGCACCATTTCTTCTGGTCTAGTTCTCCATGAGGCTCTTGACTCGACGCTAGTGGCTTTCTCTAATGCTGATCATGCTTCTAATCCTGATGATTTTAGATTGCATCATGGCTTTGCCATCTTCTTTGGAGGGAATCTCATCAGCTGGTCCTCTTGAAAGCAAAAATTTGTTGTTCGTTCTAGCACTGAAGCAGAATATAGAGCCATTGCCTTTATTGCTGCTAAACTTATCTGGCTTCAACAACTTCTTCATGAGATGCATGCACATGTTCAACCACCTATAATCCTCCTCTGCGACAACTTGAGTGCTATATTTCTTTCGGCCAATCTAGTCTTTCACCAGCGGTCAATACACTTCAAAATTGACTATCACTTTGTACAGGAGCAAGTTGCATCTGGTGATCTTGTTGTTTGCCATGTTCGATCTCTTGATCAGATTGCAGATGTCTAATGATGTTGGGAATCAACACTTTTCGACTCTAAGTTCCAAGCTTCATGTCCACCCTTGGCCATAAGCTTGTGGGGGTGATAACCGTATGTAATTATCACAATAAATTTTTATTACTATTTGACTTAGTCTAGAGACCTAGTATTGATAATTATCTTGCAGATGCAGTAGTTACGTAGAATCAGCTCTCCATCCCTTCTGTTATAGGATTTAGCCATCTGTATGTATTCTATAAATACTCTACTCATCAATGGAACCAATAAAACTTTCCATCATTCAATTATTTCCTTTACATTATTAACAATACATAAACAACATTTAAAAGGAAAATTAAAACCAATTGAAGCTAGTATGTTATCAAATGGCAGACAGCTATTCATTACTCTCCATTTGAAGATCAATAACTTACCATGAATCAGTGTAGACCCTGCATCGAGGGTGAAAATTGTATGATGTATGTTGAAACACTACATCGAGGGTGAGAATTTCATGATGTACATTGAAATGCTGCATCGAGGATGAAATTTGTATGATGTATGTTGCAACGCTGCATCGAGGGTGAAAATTGTATAATGTATGCTGAAATGCTGCATCGAGGGTGAAATTTGTATAATGTATGTTGAAACACTGCATTGAGGGTGAAAACTCTATGATGTATGTTGAAATGCTGCATCGAGGGTGAGAACTGTATGATGTATTTTGAAACACTCCATCGAGGGTGAGAACTATATGATGTATGTTGAAACGCTGCATCGAGGGTGAGAACTGTATGATGTATTTTGAAACCCAGCATCGAGGGTGAGAACTGTATGATGTATGTTGAATTGCTGCATCGAGGGTGTGAATTGTATGATATATGTTGAAACGTTGCATTGAGTGTGAGAATTGTATGATCTATGTTGAAATGCTACATCGAGGGTGAGAATTGTATGGTGTACATTGAAACATTGCATCGAGGGTGAGAATTGTTTGATGCATGTTGAAACGCTGCATCGAGGGTGAGAATTGTATGATGTATGTTGAAACACTGCATCTGGACTAGTCTCAGAGTTGTACGCCTTGTGCTGTGACTGATTAAATAAAACGTGAAGGCCATGCACTGTAATATTTTACATAGTTCACAAAATGATGCTATTATTTTTACATTGCAAGAGAGATGCTGCAAATTATTGTTACATTTCAAGCGAGACGGTGCATATATTGGCATAGCATGAGAAACAGTGCTATTACTATATGCAAAATGTTGTTATTGATTGGTTATCAACAAATACTAACATCCCCCCATCTATTTGGATGGTTTAATCTAAAAAAAAACAAAAAATAACCAACTCCCACTTACATATATTATGATGAAGTGAAATTAAAATCACCCATCTAGTTATCTACTTTATAGATTCAGAGGCAAAGTGCCATATCCAGTTATCTCTACTTTGTGGATTTGTAGGCTAAGTGCCACATCTAGTTATCTACTTTATAGATTAAGAGGCAAAGCGCCACATATATTTATCTTTAATTTTTGGATTTGTAAGCTAAGCGCCACATCCAGTTATCTACCTTATGGATTCGTAGGCCATATGCCACATCCAGTTATCTACTTTACGATATGTTTACCCAGCGCTGCATTGTAATTAATAGCCTACTTGAGGGCTAAATTATTATTACTCTCAAAGGATGAAATCTACGAAACCCCTTTCAAAAGGATTAAATCTAAAAATTCCTTCCAATGGGATGGAAAGCCTCAACTACCCTTAAAAGGACGACATAGCCAATTCTTATCATTAGGATGCCATCACAATTTCCCTCCATTAGGATAAACAATATCATGGATACTCGATTTCTCCCGTCTATGACAAGTTAGACAACCAAACACAGGGGGCCAACTCCGTAGTCTTGGACGAAGAGATTGAGATTATTTTTTTTGCTTATGTCAAGTATGATAGCTGAAAAATAGTAAGTTAACTCCACAAATGCAAACCGCGTGATCTCTATGTGGCCACAATAACTCCAGCTACAATATTTCAAGATACAAATTGCATGGATGAAAACTATGAATCTATGATGATGAAGTCTTCCAGGATCGAGATGCTATTAGCAATAACTGGTGTCCTTTGACTGAGGAGGTAGTGTACCCAAGGTAACCACCGCCAAAAGTTAAAGGACGCCCTTCTCAACTCCAGATTCATTGTTAAGGAATCATACGCCCAACGCTACATCCAACTATGAGATTTATAATTATGACATGTATGCTCAATGCTAGATTTTAACCAATGGCCTGCTCAGCATTCGTACGCCTAAAGCGATATTATCCCAATGTACGTCGAGTCTAAAACTTCGTAGACTTGGCCGAGAAAAATTACTTCAAGCATACCTTGATATGTGTGTGTGTGTGTGCTACAACACATCGAATAATATAGAACATGATATGCTACAATGATAAACTCTCTTGAAGACTCCATAAGAGCCACAATGATGGAGCTTTATCGAGAGCTCCACCCCGAGGTGTATTTGCAAGATCTTTAAACATAGTATCGTGAGTTTTGATAGTTCCTCACAATACATTGATCTCTTCCTCGGCATACTTGTTTGTCTCCACCATCTCGCTGACTTGAGCTTGAAACCTTCTTAGCTCGTATGATCGGGTCACTATTATTACACTAGGAATCTAACTCCTCATTGGCCTTGATTAAGTCCCGCTTGACCTTCATCAATTCGAGGATTGGTCATAGTTAAATGTTGACACGACTTCTCTAATGCCTTTTTCATATTCATACACTACGAAGGCAATGAAAGGAAATTTATCATAACAGAAAGATGAGATTATAGTCATTAAAAAATTGACAAAAGTGTGAGGCATTAAGAGGGAGAAGGGGAAACTCGTACACCTCTATCTACACTAGTGTTAGCCTCGAGCACCTGAGCCCTCGAGCACCGGAGGAAAACTGGAGTCCACGAGCACCAGAGCCCTTGGGCACTGGAACACTCGAGCTCGGGAGACCTCAAACTGTAAAGACGTTGGATCCCTCGAGCAATGAAGACACTAGACCCCTCGAGCACTAGAGCCCTTGAGCTCTGGAGCCATCGAGCACTGAAGCCACTGAATCCCTCGAGTATTGGAGCCCTCGAGCTTCTGAAGACATCGAGCACAGGCGTCCTCGAGAGCTGGAAACATCGAAAATTGAAGGCCTCGAGCACTTAGAACAGCCTCGAACTGTAGTCCTCGTGCACTCGTACCCTCGAGCACTCATGCCCTCGCACTCTGACGACACTGGAACCTTCGAGCCCTGGAGATACTGGAGCCCTCGTGCACCAGAGCCCTCGTGCTCTTGGGCCATCAAGAATTGGACCCCCTCGAGCAATGGAGCAGGCCGTTGGACGGGAGTCCTCGTGCACTCGAACACTCAAGCACCCAACCCTTCGAGCCCAAGATACATTAAGTTTGTGGAGCCGCCGTCTCACTGGATACCTCAGACATCTCTAGCCCAGACACCTTTGAGACACCTGACACTCGAACCAATTACCACACAATCACTCGAACCTGGAACCATCAAGCTTGGTGCCCTCGAGACCTCGACATCTTAACTAATACATCCTCTCCTTTTGAATCACTAGTCTACTAGTTTAGATCTTTCTTTTGAAGGCAACGATGTTGCCTTACCGATGTAAAATTTTTAAAACATCGTTGTGCATTTATTTGGTTTCTAAATAGGCTTGGGGAACCTAATAAATATCCCCCACCCTAGGGTGCATTTAAAAAAAACACTAGTGTTAGCCTCAGAGTGGGCAACATGGCCATTCAGGTTGGGAGGTACCACACCTTCCTCTATAGTCTCAACGGAGGCCTCATTTTCCTCCATGCGGCCCACCTAGACATCATGATGGAGGGGATGTCATCAAGTTTGGTGCCCCTGGATTTTAAAGACCTGATCAAGCCATTGCCTATTCCATGCTTCAGTTTCGTTAAAACCCTTTCAGTGGATTCTCCTTCGGAAAAATTACCTAGATTGGCGGCATAAATATCACCTACGGAATCACTTTTTCTTGAAATGGTCCTTTCCGAAGGCTGTATGATGTTTTTCCCATTGCAAGGCTCACAACGGAAACCCCCCTAACTGAAATTTTCCCCCACACCGGAGCGTAAAGTTCAACGATCCTCGTGGAGGCTAGAAGGGAGAGAAGCTATAAAATCAAATTGAAAGAGAAGTAAAGTACAGTGGAAGATACTTACTTGTCAGGATCTGGAAAAGTAGGATTTTAGAAAGGGAAATGAAGAAGAAATTTTTCTGAGAAGCTCGCTTTAAATACCTGCAAATAGAAGTTGGAGGGCCAAAGAAAGTGGTTTTAAGGAGATAATGGAAGTTGAAAATACCAAAAAATGGGTAATGATTACATTGAAAGGAGGAAAATCTAAAAAGGTGTAATAATCTCCACGCATTAAAGAATTTCCTGCCTAGTGAACATGCATGTGTCACACTCGCACCTTTGCAAATTTGGTAAAAAGAAATTATTGATTTATGCTAAGGCATTTCCAGAATGTCGATATATTTGAGGATAAGATATTTGTGATTAAGAGAACTCAGACATTTTTATAATGTTTATGTATTCGAAGGTATGTTGTTTTGAATACTCGAACATAATTATCATGTTTTGAGTTCTCTCGGGGGTTATGATGATACTTTTCTCATATTGGACTGCGGCCCAATAAGTAGATAATAATGGGCCAATGAAATCCATCCAGAGTTAAAGTAAGGAATATTCAAAGGATGCGGTAAATAAGGAGATAATCATGTAGGAACTAAGCATTCCAGTTACACACCGTTCGTATTATAGTTTTGAGGGTTTATAAATATAGAGGTACGTTATTCGTTGAGATTGATTCACTATTATCCCCCATAAAACCCTTATTAACAAAAGCACCAGAGAGTTTTCTCATGGGATCTCCCGGGGCTTGTTTTTGCAAATCACAACCAAAGACTTGGAGATAGGGCTCGATCAGATTCCAGACGCATTAGTTATTTTTTTATGTAAACGAGATTCAGAAGAATGGAAAATTACTGACCTCTAAATACAAGCTCTAGTTATCCAATTCAAGCTTTTTGATGACATTCTTCTCCTATATCTAAAATGTTATTCTTGTGCATCAGCTATATCTAAACAGAGTTGATGTACAGAGTTAAGGCAGTTGATTTCTCAAATGGATCAGTTGATCAGAGATTCACGGTACTTAGAAGCTCCAAAGGCATATACATCTGATTTTGAAGTGGTGCACCGCCAATTCTTGCTCCAACAATAGCTAGACATGTCCAATCCAATTGGAAATTTCAAACATGTCAATATAGATTATGAAAACCAAGGACATACTAAGGAACATTAAATATGATATTGGCAAACGGAAAAAGAGAAACCGCAAATATTAACAATTTGACTCTAAAATGATTTCTTTCAAAATCCGTTAGAAGAGTCCACATAAAGCTACAGAGAGTATTGCTCCATCAGTTCTGTACAAAAATATTGGTATCAAAAATAAATGTGAATCTTTGATTAAACAAGTACTGATAATATAGAAACCACCAAAAATAATTTTAAAAAATGTTTATTGGAGAGTCAAGACTCTATATGTGGAACAGACGAAGTAACTGGAACTAAAGGAAGACAGAGAGAAATTCACCCGATGAGCATAATACCTTCACTATGAGCTTACCTTATCAAAGAAGGTAATGTAATAGTGCCAATCATAAGCATGTCTTTCAACAATTAAGTTCAATTTCTTCAATTTGATTAGCTCGGGAAGATTATCATTTGGCTTTCCCTGGGACAAACAAAGCATAAAATAGCATTAAATAACAAGGCATCATTTACATAGATGATAGTAAACTAACGACGTTCGAACATCCAACAAATACATTGTACTAAAAATTCCAACCTCCACTTTAAAATCTCGGGTGCTTTGTAACCTGCACACTATGGATCATCGGTTGAGGAAATGTCCACGAGAATGTACAAGGCGTAGATGCTGAGACAGTCCTCAAAATTGGATCCAATGAGAACGTTGGTAGATTTTAAGTTAACAATGCACATTACGAAGCTTCTAAGCTTAAACAAAATATTCGCAGACATGGGATGGTTGTTTCTATGATTAAGAACAAGTAATATGCAGACGGGCGTAAACAAAGCACACAATGGAATCAACATCTATAGAGTCAAAATAAAAACTTACGGTTCATACAACAAATCAGAAACGGGTCAATTCATTGTTATAAACTAAGTTATCTCTGCTGTAAAGAACTTAAATTGCAAAACACTAAAAAAATCCCAACTTTTCAATATTAAATAAGAAACCCAACAACAAACGGACTGTAAAACCCTTAAAATGAATAAATTAAAGAAATGATTATCCAACTGAACAAAAATTCTTCTTTGTTTTTACAATTACTAACCTCACTAGGCATTGTATCAGTTCCGGGGTATCCGGAAGCTCCCGGACGAAAGAGCGGTTCCAATTAAGCTCATCCAGCTTCTATTTACGTAATGTATTACCCTTAGTTGGGTTACAATCGATGCTCACAATGGAAGCTCTGGTTTCTGAGATCGTCGGAGATGGTGGAGTCGCGTGGGTGTGATTTGAAGGAGAATGGGGGGTAGAGTCATAATCAGAGAGTTTAAGTAGAGATTGACGAAGGCGGAGAAGGAGGGAAGACAATGTTGAAGATGAATGGGGGTGAGGAGAAGACAAAGATGAATGGGGGTGAGGAGAAGACAAAGATGAAGAGGCAAAACCAATGGCAGGATCAGGAACAAGGAAGAAGAATGCCACATCGTTGTTTTTGTGTATTAGAAGTCAATATGACATGAATATCCTAGGTGGATAGCATATGCGCTTTGCGATCACGACTATTCAAAATTGTTAAAATAACTATTCCCTCCATTCCATCCAATCCTTCACATTTTGACTTTCCTCAGTTGACTCAAACACTACAGCACAAAAGCCCTATTAGGACACTAAAAAGTGTTCCAATAGGTCTCTATTGGGACGATTCCATGCATATAACGCTTCTAAAATGTCTCCTTATTGTGAGTCCCTCTAGATCTTAAGCGACTCAATAGACAAGATATGAGGTTGTTTTTATGCGCCTGATTATATTAGCGTGCTTTTTTATGTCCTAATTACATGTGTATTGAGACATTTAATTTATAATCGTCCTATAATACATTTAATTAGGTAACTTATAAATGTCCCAATAGTTTAACATTGGGTCATTTTTTACTGTCTTATATATAGAATTGGGACACTTTTAATATGTGTCACACAATATTAGGATGTTTAATTTTATAAGCTCCTAAAATACATTTGTTAGATGCTTCTTATAAAAGTGCCACTATATATAAGTGTCCCAATAGGCATTTTTGTTGTAGTAAAAAATGTTTGATCATTGATATCTATAAATACAATTTATGAAAAGTTAATATTTTAAAAATACATGCTATTACGAATCTAACAAGATCACATACGAAAATGTCCTAACTTATTTATCAATATAATTTTGACTAAGTGAATAGTTAAATTCCAGATTGGACTGAGTCGGAGGGAGTATATTAAATTACAGGAAAGTTCAATTCTCAAATGGTAATCTACTGAATTATATCGTACATTTGAAATATCATAAGAGTACAATTGAATAATTGATAGTTATTTTTAAGTGGTAAAATAACCCTGACTTGGCTAAAAGTGCCAATATAACCCTGCAATCTTAGAAAATATCAATCTAACATTTGACTCCGCTGACTTTTTAGTCAATTTTCTGATGGGTGGATTTTGTGGAAATGACGATTTTGCCCTTGAGTTAAAAATTGAAAAAATAATTAAAAATGAAAACTCTCACAAGTCAGATTGATTTTGCCATTCGTTTTCTTTCTTCCCCCAACCATCACATCACCACCCAATCTCCCCATCGCCGATAAACCCCCTCCTCCCATCGAGCTCCAGTAGTAACTCTGACTCCTCTACCATCACTACCACCTTTGTTGTTGGCGGAGTAGAACGTGAATCGGGAAAAGGAAAAATCAGAGAAGAAGAGAAAAGGGCAAATCGGCTCCTCTGCCGCCGCAAATCCCTCCACCTCATTATTAGCTCCCGTCACCGTCTCCTTCGCCACTAATGTCACCGCCTTCTCCACTACCGCCATCAGTTTTCCATCCCTTTTCCCTTTCAAGCAATCCAGAAGAAAGACGACCGCAATATTCATCTATGTTCCCAATGTTGACTTCGATTCAAAGCTCCGACCACCTATGTCAATTTCGATTCAAAGCTCTGGCCTCTTGTTTTTACCGACGTCAAAAGCCATCAGAGTTCCACTGGATTCTATTTCCTTATCCAATTCCGGTGACCCACTTCTCGAGCTCACACGGCTAACTCTACGAAATCCCCCTGCAGTACGAACCTACATGCCGGAGATTTCAAGAATGGCGACGGTGGAGCTTGGTTGACATGGGTGGACATGGGTGAACGGGAGTGGACAGGGGTAGACAGGGTGGTGGACGGGGATGATGGAGATAGGGAGAGGTGGTTCAAGGGTGGCCGGTGGTGGTGGAGATGGGTGGTAGAGTGGAGGGGAGGGGAGGGGGAGGAGAGCCGCGAAGGATAGTGAGAGGGAGGGAGGTGGCGGCAAGGGGGAGGGGAATTTTTGTCTTTCATTTTCTAGTCTTGCCTGAATTCATTTGGCCAATGCCGTAATTAGGGAGTTTGGCTATATTGACACAATTATTTTTAAAATTTAGGGTTAGATTGATTCGTACAATAATTAGATAGGGTTAAAGTGACACTTTCTGATATTGCAGGGTTATGGCACTTTTTAGCCTAAAGTTAGGGTTCTAAATGTGTTTATCCCTCATTTATACTTAGATAACAGAAAGTGATTTATCTTTTAAATAATCAACAATAATTATAATCTCATTTATTTATTGGAGTTACATTACAAATTGAACTCTAATATTCGTATGTAAATTTGACAATGGCATTTTATTTTTTTAAATCATCTGCAAAAACAACCTTAAAAGACTCACGAGGAGAATAAACATTTAAATCTATTAAAAATACAAGTTATTTGCAATAATCTTGAACAAAATATAAAATTTTATTTTAAATCCATTAGAACGGACTGGAAATCGAGTAGTACTATGCTAAATTACCCTGTTTAAATGCTCTTGACCATGAATTGTGAAGTATTTATAAAAATAATTATAGACTCCATCAATAAAGTTACAAAATTGAAAAGAATAGGAAGGCAAAGTAAATTTCGTTTCCAAGTACTAACTAGTAACAACTTCTACCATTAGAAGTTGCCAAAATTAAATAGTTGTGACGGTATAGATAATAAATAAGCGGCTCAAGCGACTAAGGTCATCTCCACTTAAATTTATTTTCAATCCATTTCAACATCAAAACAACCCGATTCTGGACTAATAAACTCAGCTCAACATACACCGATAAACTCAAGCCAAACATTAATAAACTCAATTCAGTACCAATAAGTTTATTCCTGAAAAATTAAAATTCATAAAAAAAAATGTTTACTTGAGTTGTTGGCATTCATTGGTTGAATGATAAGTTTAAAATTAAAATGTGTATACATCTACAACTCATTTTAGGAAATACACACATTAATCATCATTTCTCTTAAACACTTTTTATCTATAAACTATGTGAACCCGACTCGGATTAAGTGTCATATCCGAGTAGGGATCGGATACAGCGACACTCGAATTTGTACTCGGCACATTGACATGGTCAACTGAGTGTCTTTACTCTTTTTTCCGACACGTCTACCATATAAAGTATTGTAAAATATATGCCGACACGCCTATATTATATTATTTATCACTTTTGTGTATATTTACATGGGTATGGAAGCCAAAGAAGTTTATCCATTTCAAACGACAGTAAAACACTGTACGTTTATCATTTCTTTCAATACATTGATTTGTTTTTAGATAGTTAAGTCAAACTAATGAATTTGAACGTATTTTGCGGCCAAATTCATTAGTTTCACTTAATTACCTAGAATCTAGAAATAAATCAAGCCCAACCCTAAGGCTGAGGCATATGAAGCATTCGATTCAGGCCCCCAATTTGGCAACTATGTAGGGGGGCTCATTTTAAGAAAACAATTAACTGTATATATAGAGAAAAATAGTAAATATTATATTTTTAATTAGTCATGTCAACAATTTTCTTTTTTATTTTCTTATGAGAACCCATTTTACAAATATTAGACACCCTAAATATTATATATGGGGCCTATATTTCTAATTTTTTTCAGGCCCCTAAATAGTTAGGGCCAACCCTGAAACAAATCAATTAATTAAAATGATAAACATATAAGTTTCCACAACATTCAAAGTCATCTGTTTCCCCTTCTTCTAATATCCACATCTATTTTTAGATTTTGACCTATACGCAACTCGATCAAATTTCGACGCGTGTCATGTGTCGTGTCGATTTGACATGCGATTCTCCACCTAATCTAAGGTGTTGGGGGTAACAAAGTCTATAAATGATTTTCCTCATTGACATCTTGCACTTCACAATTTCCTCCATTAGAGCTCCAAATTTGTAGATCTATACAGTTACACATTTCTTCCATGGCATTCTTTTAATCTTGATCAAACATATGTAATTCCATAACTCCAAGATTATTTGACTCATGGCCTAAGATAGTTATACCAAAATTGTGCATTCTAATGAAGTTATGAGGCGTGAAAGAATAAACAATAATTTCCATTTGGTTTTGGTTGACATCTGTAGCATAGATTTCAACACCTTCCAAGTGCTCTTCAACTGACCAAACATACCTTTAACTTTCATTATCAATGATGAACGGCGATGTTTGAAATATTCCGCAGTACCCACAGATAGTGCATTTTTTAAAATTCTTATAATTGCCTCCTAATTTCTAGGGGTATTTGGATATCCAGAATTCACATATGATATTTCCTAAAATTTTCATCAATAGGAACACTGTTAGACATTAATAATAGTGAATTCAAATAGAATAAATTGAAATTTTTTACCTTGGGCGAATGGGGAAAAACATATATCAAATTTTTTAATGAATCCTTGCGCGATAGTGGGTGCTAATGAGTTTCATTTTGGGCATGGAAATGTCCATACACCTCAGATTTTATTTACTTTTATTTTTCCTTTACCTACTGTAAAGAGATTCTACCACCTTCTGTGTGTATTGTTATGCCTCTTTGTTGGGTTTTTAGGGTTGAGTGGGTAAACTTCATTCCTATTTGATTTGGTCCAGTTTCATTTAGTTTGATTCAACCCTGTTCAATTTTCTCAAGTACTTTTCATTCAGGTTGTTGATGATACTCTTATGAAGTTGAAATTGGGCCGCAGACCATCTCATTAAATATTATTTTTAGCCCAATAAGGTTTAATCATGAATGGACCAAGATGACCATTTAATATGTATTAAATAAGAATTGCGGTTACAGACAATAACGGCTATAGTTTAATTGGTATAAATATGAAAGTGTGTCATTCATTTGGATTCATTCACAACTACTCCCGATTACTGAGATTAATTACTGACTTTATCATCAGAGGATCCCCCCCGGAGTCTCTCCTGGGGCTTTGTCTTGCAAGTCATAAACTAAGGATCCGGTGGTGTAGTTTCTTCAGAGCTCTCGGACACATCAATTGGCGCTAACTGTGGAGAGCGATGAAGTCAACATTGGGATAGTTAGTATTATAGATTCTTCTTCTCTTAGTGGCATCGTCTCGAAATTCTTCAAAGATGATGCAATCTTGGGCCCGATTTCATATTTTTGTCGTTACTTTTAGCCAACAAATTCCTAGAATTCTAGAATAATCAGGATCCAAGAATTTGAGCAATTCTGGTGAAATCGTGCTAGTGAAATTGTTGCCGGCTGCATTACTTCTAAAAAACCAAAAAAAAATAGTTGGTAGGTCCATTTGGGTTTCATATTTGGTGAAATCCATGCCATAGAATCTGTAGCGTATTGAAAGAACAAGCCTTCAATTCCTCCGCTAACGAAGCTCGATCCTTCATCTTCTCCATCGGACGAGAAGCCCGCTAGCAAAGCTTAAACCTCCAAGCCCTCGAGCAACTCCTCCCTCAGATTTCTTCGATAGTTGTCCTAGAGAGCTTGTCGTTCAAAGCTTCGAGCTCTCGGGATAAGTTCGGCGTTAGCTTCCAACCCTCGTCGTTATCAAAGAGAGTGTATTGTCATCATTTAAGAGCTCATGTTATTATCGAGAGCTTGTTGTTGTTATCAAGCTGCCCTCGCCAAGCTTGCTATCATCGAGAGCTCGTTGGTGTTCATCAATGCTCGATGCTATCGTCAGTCAAAGAACACCTCTATTAAATGTTCGATGGTGGATGAGTTTTTTTTAGAAATAAGTATATATATTCTCATTACCAAAACTGTGTAAGTACAAACGAGTAATCTCCAGCTTTCTATCCTCCTACATAACCCCTATATGGTATTTATCATCCAATTCGCACATTTCCCTCTAATTTTTTGTATACTCTACAATCAATTATACTATCAAATATACTCAACTTCCCAGCCTTACCAAAAGATTTATCATTCCTATCCACCCAAATACCATAAACAGCCTCTAAAAAGGCTGTTTTGATAGCCAGATTTTTCCAACCTTTTCCTCTAGTTTGTTGCAGAATCCAGCTCTTCTCCACATCCCATCAACTTGGCTCTCTATCCATACACATCCATAACAGCATTCTCTCCCATATCTGGTTTGTTACTGAGCATTCAAAAAATAGGTGCACCATAGTTTCTCCCTGGCCACAATACACACATTTGGCATCAATCTTTATACCAAATCACCGAAGCCTGTCTTTGATTGCCAACCGTTGCTGCCCTCCCATCCACATGATGAATTGAGCTCTCGGTCTAGCATGGTTTCCATTGAACAGGCTCCTCCAATTAATCATCTCCTGCTCCCCTCTCATTTCTTTATAAAACTTACCAACTTTAAACTTCCCCACCTTTTGAGATTTCATTTGAACCCATGCTTACATATGGAGAATAGCATCTCTACTATTAAACAGCCTTTTTACAATCCACGAACTCTCATTTGGTAATCTCACTGCTAACAGTTCCTTCCCCTTTATATAGTACTCATGCACCCACTTCACCCAAATTTTATCAGACTTACAACTCAAATTCCAGAGCAACTTTGCCAAACATGCTTCATTCCATTCTTCTAATGCTATAAGGTTCAGGCCGCCTTCTTTTATTGGCTTGCACACCTTTTCTCATGCCACAAGTGCTTTCTTTGTGATATTTTCCTTCCCACTCCATAAGAATAACCTGCAGACAGCTTCAATATATTTGGATACCTTTTTTGGTAAAGGTAGACATTGCATCCAATAATTTGTAATGGAAAAAATGACACTCTTGATCAGTTAGACCCTACCAGCATAGCTTAGCATTCTGGAGCTCCAATGTTGTATTCTTCCAATCATCTTTTCAATTAAAGGCTGGTAAATATGTAGAGATAACCTCCTGGTAGTCATTGGCACCCCTAGATATCTGAAAGGCAGCTCCCCTTCACCGAAACCTGTCAGTTCTTGGATTTCCCCTTTCTGCTCCTCATCCATTCCTCCATAATAGGTTTTGCATTTAGCCTGATTAACTTCCAATCATGTGGATGCAGTGAATTTCTTAAATGTTGTCATCATTTCCCCTACAGATTCCCTGTCTCCTTTTGAAAATAAAAGAAGATCATCAACAAAGCTAAGATTAACAATACTCAGCTTGTCACATCTATCATGCAATCTGAAAGTTAGATTTGTTTTGAGCTCCTATAAACACCTGTAGAGATACTCCATAACTAACACAAACAATAGAGGGGAGACAGGCTCCCCTTGCCTAATCCCTCTCTTTTCAAACAGGATTCTAGATGGTTCCCCATTGACCATATACCTAAAAGAAACTATGCTCACACAGACCATAATCCATTCCACAAACTGCTTTAGAAATCCAAGTTCTTTCAAAATCTGTTCCAATGCTGCCCAGTCCACAGTATCATAGGCTTTTTGCAAGTCAAGCTGTAACATACACTTTGGTGGTCCTCTTTTTCTAGTATACCCTTTAATTAATTCTTAGGCAAGCAGTATATGATCATGTATACCCCTTCCAGGAACAAAAGCAGCCTGGGATAAATCCACTAATTCTTCCATCATAGTACTCAGTCTCATAGTTAGAATTTTAGTGATAATCTTATAAAGAGTGGAGCAGCAAGAGATAGGCTTAAACTCATAAACCTTCTTAGCATCTGTTTTTTAGGTATTACAGTCACTACTGTGCAATTAACAGCCTTTTACATCCTACCATCATCAAAGAATTGTCTAACAGCATTCACAATATTATGTTTCACAATATGCCAGTTACTTTTGAAAAACCCTGAGTAAAAGCCATCCATACCTGGAGCTTTCAGATCACATATGCTCTTGACTGCATTCTATATTTCTTGTTCAGTTACCTTTTCCACCAGCCTTCTTCTTGCTTCAGTTGTAATAGATCTTCCCTGCCTCAGTACCCTTACATCAACTCCATTCAGTTTACTTTCCCTTGAACCCACCAGCTTCTCATAGAACATAACTGTTTGCTCAGTAATCTCCCGCTGCCCATACATAAGATTTCCATTCTCATCCTCCACTTTCCTGATCCCAGCCTGGTTATTTTTAGCCTTGATTGTGGCATAAAAATAGGAGTTATTTCCATCACCAAGTCGAAGCCAGTCTATTTTTGCTTTCTGTCTGGAAATTTGCTCATCAATCCTATTCCATTTAAAAACATCTTATGTACATTGAATCACTCTTTCTATTTTTCCCACATCCATCCTTGAAGCTGCCAAGTCTTGTTGTGCATGAAGTAAATCTTCCCTTGCTTTGATCAGTTTCCCCTGAACATTGGTAACACTACTTATGTTCTTCCTCAAAACCTTCTGTAACCTGATCAGTTTTCTCCACATAACACACATTGCAGTTCCTCTAATAGGACTTTCCCAACTGGTTTTAATGATTTCCTGAATCCCCTCTTTTTCCATCATACAATTAAGAAACTTGAACATTCCAGCTTTCCTCCTTTGTTCTTCAAATGCACCAATACTCAGTAAGCAGTGATCAGAAACCCTTGCTTCCTCCACTTTGTTCACGGCATTTGGAAACTGCTGTAACCACTCAATATTTGCTAGGATTCTGTCAATTCGAGAATATATTACTCCATATTTATGCCTATTACTCCAAGTGTAGTACTCTCCCACCATATAACATTCAAACAGTTCCTTCTCACTCATCATTTCCTCCAAATCAATGTACTCACTTCTCACAACTTCATTACCTCCAATTCGATCATGTACTTTGAGTACATTATTAAAGTTTCCCATCATAATCCATGGCCCTTCCACCAGATCAACAAGTCCTGTTATGTCTCTCCATAACTTCTTTCTGTTACTAAGCATATTATCTGCATATATGGCTGTTAGACTTACCATCTTGTCCCCTTTTAAATTCAATATCTCACAATGTACAAACTGTTTAGAGCTACAAATCATGTTAACCTGTACTCTATTCCAATCCCAAAGAACTCATATTCTGCCATTAAATGATCAGTATAATTGTCCACAAATCTCCATTTTGAGCCAAATCTTTTCCTCACCTGCTCTGCTTTCTCCTTTTTCACCCTAGTTTCTACTATCACAGTAATAAAAACCTTCAATGATATGAGATGGGAGCTAATCTCACTATTCTTTGATGGATTGTTGAGCCCCCTTACATTCCAAGAAACTATCATGGGGCAAGCTCATGTACATCTACCAGATCATTCCAAATCTGCAGTTGTACAGGTTTGTTACACCAAAGTTTTGTACTCAATTTCTCTTGCCCTCCCTTGACAATCAGTTTCTGGATCCCCTTGCTTCTCTGCTTATCCATCTTTTCAGGTTGATTTTTCCCAGAAATTCCAGCAACCCCAGATATACCAGCATCTGCACTTACAAGTTTCTTGGCAATATCGGTGTTCAGCACATCTATCTTCTCCTCAATTTGCTTCTCAGCCAGTTTCTCAGGTTCATTGTTGGTTTTGACCATCCATTTCTGGACTACTCTTTGGTGCCTCTCATGTCCCCTACAAATGTGTCCTCCCACCTGAAAAGTGTCACAATAGGGAGGTCTTCATTCATACTCCACAGTCTGCAACAATTTCTCCCCACTCAAGTCTTTGATGCTGATTGAATCCTTCATCTTCTGTGTAATATCAATATCTACCAAGATTCTAGCATAAGATACTCTTAGCTTGCTTGTAGTACATTCATCAGTTACTAGTGGGTTTCCTAGAATACTCCCAATCTTACCCAAGCTTGAAGCACTCCATAGATGTAAAGTAGGTTAAGCAGTTTAACCCAAATTGGCATAGTCATAATCATATCTTTCCTCAATTCAAAATTAGGCTTCCAGTGGTGCAAGAACATAGACATATTGTAAATTATATAGGGGTCATTGCTCATCACTGAGCCCCTATTCTCCCTGGACTTAAACCTCATCAGAAAATAACCTTCCTCATTATAGAATAAGTCAGGTAGTGCTACAAACGACCAATATTTAATCATAGAGTTTTTCACAGCTAACATAGTAAGGTCACCCCCTAGCACATACATTATCAGAGTATTTTCCCAAAATTTCAATTCAGGTTTGACATCCTCTTCATCAATATCAACTTCAATTTCACCATTAACAATCATAGGAGCTTTAAATTGTATTTTCATTCCATTAGCATGTACCATATTCCCCTTGATCACATCAACCCATAGCCTATTCTTAATTTTCTTATCATTACTTTCATCAGGAATACATACCTCAACCTGAAGCTAAATCTTCTCCATCGCTGCCCCATCCAACTCTGCATCTAGTTCCATCATCCCAAACACTCTGATCTCCGCTAGAGTTGGATTAATGTTCAACATCTTAGCTCTATCTTGTTCACATCCTACTTCTGTATCACTATTAATTTTTCTTCCAAAATATCCCCCTGACTACCGGTGTTGGTACCTGGCTCCAGTACCTCACCGCCGGCGTGACCACCTGAGTTGTTGGCCTGCCACGACCTTTCTTCATGCTGAGCAATTTATCGCAATGTTGCTGTGTGTAAATCGCCCATAGTCAAGGTTCCTTGTATTCTTTTTACGATCATAAATAATTTGGACGAGTTCATTTTGAAGCCTGTAGCAGTGCCCGTAGACTCACTGCTGAATCCCCTCGAGGTCACCAGAACCATCGACCGTTTGTCCCTCGATGAGTCTCTTATCCATCGAGAAGAGTTCTCATTCAAAGCTATCCCTCAAGGCAGAGTTCTCAAGTTAGTCGAGCCGTTGAAGTTAGGTCCTCAAGGCTGGGTCCTCGATCGGTCATCCCTAGATGAGCTCATTCGTATCTCTTTGAAGCTGTCATCGTAAAGAGCTAATCATTAGAAGCTTTAAGACCTCATCCTTTGAGAGCTCTTTGGGATACTCGTAGCCTCTCGATGTTGCCTTCGTTCAAAAGGAAGTAATAAATTTGTTATTTTGATTGTTGACCAGGCATTGCTCATGGCCTTTGCTTGCAGGGAAGTAGATAACTTTCCTACTTTTATTTTTGACATGCATTACGTTAAATAGATTCGTATAATTTTACTCATTGTTGGGGAGCTATCCCTCGAGAACTCATCTGTGGACCACTTGTCTCTTAAATGCTTGTCCTGATAGAGCTCACCTTCGAAGCCTCACGTTAATTGACGGAATCCTCCAAACTCGTAGTCACAGTTTCTCATCCCTTAGCGGAGAACTCGAACCTTATCAAAGAGATGCCATCGAAGCACCAATGCAGGATGCCATCGAAGCACCAATGCAAGATGTCATCGAAGAACCGTCATCAAAGATGGGGACTTGGTCTCTAAGATACCTTCTGTGTGAAGCCTCTCGAGTCATCCCTTGAGTTCATCTAAGCATCATCCATCAAGGAGTTCTTCCATCGATAGACATCATCGAGCTCGATACTGTCAGTCACTGAAGAACTCCTCCGTCGAGAGCTAAATGCCTCGAAGATGCCACCCCCTTGCCTAAGATGCTCTAATAATTTGGCTTTCTTTCTTGTCTTAAGATTCTACGCTTCTTATTTAGTCCACGTAAATGCTAACATCTCACGCATCTTGAACATTTCTTGCATAGAGAAGTATTCATACACCTGGGAGTGGATATGCTTCATTACTCTCTCAGTGATGGTTTGAGTATGCTGATAAGCTACACTTATTAAAATAAGTGTACCTAAGGAAACCACTGTCGAAAGTTAAAGGACACCCTCCTAGACTCCAGATTCATTATTAAGGAATCATACTCCCAACATTACATCCAACTATGAGATTTATAATTATAACATGTAAGCTTGGTGCTACATTTTTACCAATGAATTGCTCAGGTTTGTATGCCTGGAGTGACATGGTCCCAATCTACGTCGAGTCTAAAATTCCATAGACTTGATTGAGTAAAACTACTTCAAGTATACCTCGATAAATATATAAATATTACAATATATAGCATGATATGCTGTAATGATAAACTCTCTTAAAGACTCCATGAGGGACCTAATGATGGAGCTTTATTGAGAAGTCCACCCTTGAAGTAGGAATCATTATTTGCAAGTTCTCCAAACATTGTACCATGGGCTTCGATAGTTCCTCGATGGACATTGATTTCTTCCTTGGCATGCCTATTTTCCTCCACTATCTTGCTAACACAACCTTGAAATCTCCTTGCCTAGTATGGTTGGGAGACTATATTACATCAGGATTCTAAATCTTTGTTGGCATTGGTTAAGTCTCGCTCAACCCTCATCAACTCGAGGGATGACCATAGTCGAATGGTAACAAGGCTTCTCTAATGCTTCCTTCAGATTCATACACTACAAAGGCAACAAAAAGAAATTCCTTAGTCCTGGCCAAAGAGAATCAAGTACTGAAACTCTTTTGTCTAGGTCATCTTGTTAGTTCAAACTTTGAGTAAATAACTTACACTAGTGTAATGTATTTGTTCTAAGCCTAGCTTATGAATCTCAAATTTTTTACCTAGCTGATCATCGATGATGGGGCTCGATATTAAACTCGATATATTCAAGGATATGATATTAAGAGAACTAAGGCATTCCCACGATGTCAACGTATTTGAATTTAAGTTGATTCAAATAATCAAACTTAGTTGGCATGCTTTGAGTTCTCTGGGGGATATTGATGATACTTTTATGAAGTTAGAATTGGGCCGCAGCCCAACTCATTAATATTATCTTTAGCCCAATAAGGTTTAATCATGAATGTGCTAAGATAACCATTTAATACGTATTTAATAAGAATTGCAGTTACAGACAATAACGGTTAGAGTTTAATTAGTATAAATATGAAAGCATGTCATTCATTTGGATTCATTCACAATTACTCTTGATTACTGAGATTAATTACTGACTTTATCATCGGAGGGTTTCCCCCCGTGAATCTCTTCGGGGTCTTTGTCTTATAGGTCATAAACTAAGGATCTGGTGGTGCAGTTTCTTCAGAGTTCCCAGACGCATAAGTTGTGTCCAGTTTGAGTAAATAGTGGTACTAATATACTCCCTTCGTAATTGTAAATTCAAGACTGTAAGTTGATCGAGTTCTTAGGGTTTTTTACCCATGTTCGGATGATAAGGAAGTAGTTGTGTTTCTAATTCGTGGGTGTCTTTGAACATTTTTATGTTTTATGTAGTTTTTGTGTTGAAATAGTGTTTTTTGATTAATGTATAATTTCCTAAAATAGTTGTCACGAAGTCTTGTTTTGGACAGTCTAACCTTTAAGCGGGATCATTTTATAATTAATATAACAAATGCGGTGAATTCATATTTGTTTTTATTTACTGCAAAGAGGTTATCATAACTTTTAAAAACTTTTAAAATGTATATCGGGATATAAATAATTATAATTTGACCTTAAAAGTTATAGAAACAAGATTTGACATGATTGGTATAACCGGTAGGCGGTCTAACATGACACACTCTCAGTAGTTGGAGGATTAATGACACAGAGAATTAATTCAATTATATTGAGTGATTGTAATTTGTAATGTTTAACTCGAAATTGGTTTCTATTTGCATGCATCAATTGTAGTGGGTTTGTAGGTTATTATGACTGAAACTATATGGTGTTACATAAACTATAATATTTGATTAAAGAAAAACTACTTTATATGCTAATTCGGTTAGGCAAGCCAATTGTTGTTCATCTCGTAGACCTCATCTCCTGCAAAACAAGTCCCAGAAGTGATTCTAGGAGAAAGGCTCTGGCGATCAAGTCAGTTTCTCTCTTCAAGAACTAGAATTTCTTAGTATAGTGATGCTTACCTTAGCTCGTTCAGAGCTTCTAGTATTTATAAGCCATTGTAGTTGTGGTTTAATGTTTTTAGGAGTTGAGATCGTGGGTTATGCCACAATCACCAAGTCTTCGGCTCATAGGTTAGTGTTTTTTCCTTGCTCCACATTTCTCGACTCACGATATATCCCACAACTACACAGTTCCACGTAAGCCTTTAATGGTGGATCTGTACCCTGGGCTAAAATGACTTCGTCTTACTATGAAGTGAAGTTGGGCTGGGCCTAGAGGCTAACAGCCTTTTGGTCGCTGGGCTAGATATACACCATAAGCCCCCTTCCCCCCAACTACAAATTCATTACTACACGAAGATATGACCATGTTCAGGAGCTGCTTGCAAACTTATTATTTCATCTTCAACCGATGTACAATAATATGTTCATTTTTTCTACGACATGAACTGTTCTTGCAAAGTATTGTATGCTTCTTGGTTGTGTTTCACTACCTCTTTGAAACGATTAATCTTTAAAATATGAATTTCAAATTTTGAACATGGAAGCATTGTGTAGATATCCAGCTTTTGCGATCCCGTAGCCGAGATTTGCTCCTTTGTATTTGCTATTCATTCCGAGATTTCCTCCTCCGCCGTTACATTTACTTTCTTCTATAATTGCCTTGATTTTTTCAATTTGAAGGTTGTCACTGTTCAGTGTACTCGTATATATCCGCCTTCTTGGATTCCTAAAAAGGTATTTCACTTTTTGTTAGGCCGTCATAATTACTTACTGTTCACCTTTTGTCTTTTTCCTTTTCACTTTCTTTAATTAAAACTCCTAACAATTTAGACTTCTTCATTTTCTTCCTTTCTCCTTTTTTTCTCCGATCCTCTTTCGTACACCATGTTAATCTCGTAAGTTCTCTTCTTCTTTTTCTTTTTCCTTATCTGTAGCGAGTTCCGTAGGTTTGAATTTGTAGGGCTTTTCTCTTGTGGCTTTTTCCACTGTCCTCCTAATTGAGGGGATCTTTTTGTTTTTTTCTATGTCTTTCTTTTGGAATTTGGCAGAATCTTCACTTCTGGATTTTGTTGTTTAAATTGACACCACATTCATCTGAATTTTAGGGATCTTGAGCGCTTCAATGTCTACTTATAATTTTATTAGAATTTCTCCACCAAATGTCCCTAAAAATAGTGTTGATTCCGAGGAGGATTCTAATCACCTCACCAGCTCTTGTATCATTAGTAGAATCCTCTCTAATTCTTATATTGAGGAGTTAAAGCATAACTTCCCTTTTTTGTCTTTGTATGAACTTAAGGCTCTTGAGGCCTCTGAAAGTGTTTGTATTCCTCCTTCCAGTTATATTTCTAGTTACTTAGACTACCTTAAGTTCGAGCTTTCCTTCCCCTTGCCTCAACGCTTCTTGGACTTGCTTTCTTATTATCATGTTGCATTATGTTAGCTGCATCCTAAAGCTATTTCTATTTTTGTTTTCTTCTATCATGTGTGCAAATTAGCTGAGGTTCCTTTCTCCAGTGACTTATTTCGCAACCTTTACCATCTTCAAAAAATGAAAACACCTCTAATGATTTTTCCCTTTATCATGTGATTCCAATAGTTGAGTTCGTTAGTTGGTTTCAAAATAATTGTGGAGTGTGGTTGAAAATGTTTTGTATATAAAACTTGGTAATGATAGTAGACCAGCTTTTCGATTTGGAACTATGGTGTTCCTAAATCAAAACTTTCTATGGTCGGGGGTTATCTTAATGGCGAGTCTGAAGTTGTATCATCGCTTAGCCAGCATTTCATCGCTCTTCGCCCTACTATCTCTTTAAGAAAAGGTGTTTTACTTGTCGTTGCTTTGGTCGCTTCTACTCAGTCCAACTTTTTTTTCTCTATCGTTATTTTTGCTATCTTTCTATGTTTGTATGTTCGCCTAACTTTCTTTGTGTGCTGAATTGAAGATATGGATCTAACCAAGCGCTCCTCTGATAGAAACTTCATTTATGATAACGAGAATGACGACTTAGAAACTTGGGCGACTGAAACTAATGACAACCCTGAGATGGTTATCCCTCAGGAAGTGACTATTGAAGCTACCACTTAGCTGACATCTTCTAGGCTCCAATGATACCCCTCATAGAAGGAGGAAAAAGGAACGAATTGATGGCTCTACAACGACCCTGGAGCCTGTTAAGAAGAAGCGGTGTGTTAGCCATTCTCTTCCAAAACTTCTGCCTCAAAACTGCGATTTGATGGTGGAAGGAACTGTTCCTGCTACTCTTTCTAAGCTGTCGATTCCTGAGACAATGGTGTGGTATGTTCTATTTTTCTTTAAATCTTATCATGATCCAATTAGGTTTTTCCTAGTGTGTAACTATTCTACTTTTTTGCTTGTTTTGAAAACAAGGTTGATGAGAGCCTTCAACTTGTCAGTGAACGGGGTTGTTGAGTTCGCTAGGGGAGATGGGACGATGCTGGAAAAGTGGCAAGCCAGCAAAGCAAAGTGTGATGCCCTGAATGTTTATGTTGAAGCTACTGAAGAGCGATGGTGCGTTGCTGAAGATCATGTTTTGGTCGTTGAGGAAGAAATGAAGAAACAACGTTCCCAGTTAGAAGAGATACAGACCACTTGCTCTGCTTTGCCTGGATATTCTCAAGTTCTAGTTGATCAACTTGTGAAGACAAAATCTTTTTATGCTTTATTTGAGAAGGTCACCACTAGCGCTCGCGACGTTGGGTACTGCAAGGCCTTGGTCGAATTGCGGAAGCTGAAACCTACTACAAAATTTGACAAGCTACCTAAGATGGCTAAATCTGAGAAGGTCCTAAAACAGCAGAAGGAAAATAAGGGTTTCATGAAGAGCATTTCTGATGGGAGTCATCCTTTCGCCCTGCTATCCCATCTTGCTAGTCTTTCTAGTCTACTTTCTACAGATGAGTTGAAAGAGTGTGCAATTGATCACCTTTAGGATCTTCCACTTAGCTCTCCCACTTCTGAGCTTCGTATTCCTGAGCATTCGTCTAATACAAATGATGATACAAACCTTGGAGGTGATTTGAATGGCAAAAGCTCTGATCAACACGTAAGCAAGGAGGGTTCAGTTGTTCTTGTCCGCACTTCATCCACTTCTCCTTCTAAAGTTAGTGAATCTTAGCGCTACGGTCTTTAAGAAGTCTTTTGTAATTTAAGAAAATATTCTGAAGTATGTCTGTGCTATTTGGTATCATCGAAGATGTTATTATTTTGGTCGTCTTTTCTAATTTGATAGGTCTCTTATATTTATTTATACGCAGGGATTTGATATTATGGTTGATAATAAATTTTTGAAAAGTGTTGAATATCTGGGATATTAGGTTTATTTTCCTCGTCACCCTGGGTTTTTGTCTCCCCGCTTATGTTTCCCTATTAAACTGAGTGAAGATACTAAGTGTATATTCAAGGAATATCACCAACTTATTTCCTCGAATCGCTTGTCTCGTGTGGAGTCCATTCCTTTACATATTGAGTGGGAAGCTCCTACGTCTTCATCAAATCCATCTTCTTCCAAAGCATGTCCTTGCAACAAGTTTATTCCAGATAGTTGTAGTGTTGAATCGCTTGGGAAGGATATTATTCACAGTTTTATTGATCTTGAATCTAGAGGTGTGTACATATGTTTTCTTAACCTCCCAGCATATGTCCAAGAATGGGAGTTATTTTTAGGTATTCGTCTGAATCATATGTTTTTGGGTATTAGTGATCTCGAAGCGAAGTTGGAGAAGACTGTAAAAGACACCCATGATTATGTGCATGAATTAAGAGGGTTTTGCACTGAGCAAAACAGTCTTATTCACTGTCAACAGTTGACTATAGTGAAGATGCTTTGACAACAAGTGGAATCTAAAAGTTTTGCTACAAGTAAGACTCGTGAAGCCCATCAGGAGACCTTGATCATTGATAAACAACATACTCACATCAACAACTTGTTGGATCTGTTGAAGTAAAAGCAAGATGAGTGTGATCACCTTTCATCTTCTGCAATCGGTTAGCAAAGCAAGTTTGACGAACAGTTTGTTATAAATACGCACCTGCGAAATGAAAATGGGCAGATCCACGCTCAGTGCAATCGCCTTGATTCATCTATGCATCAACTTGAATCATCTTTTGTTGATTACAAAGATAAGTTTTAGGCTCTCCCTTCGTTATCTCGCAGCTCTACTGGTCGTGGAGATCTTACTATGGAAATTGGCGGGCAGAGGATTAACTTTTCTGAGGCTGTCTGATCGCATATTCGGTGTCTAGAGGATGAAGTAAAAAATTCGATGGCTGAGAATAAGAGGTATCAAGAAACTGTTGTTGTTATGAGTATGCAACTGGATCACATGGAATATGGCCCTATAACCGACTTCCAGGTATGTTATGCTAGATATCTTGGTCATATGGAGCGAAGGGGTCTAATACACCATCTTGCTTACTTACAAATGAAATGGCGATACGATCATATAGTAAGTGAAACCCGGTGTGGGGCTGAGCTCTCCTATCGTGAGATTGAGCACACTCATCGTTGTGGTGGTTCGTCATCTTCTGGATCATCATAAGCATCTAGGCATAGATATTTCTCCTGTTTTATACTGCTTTGTCTTCCTTGTAATGTTCTAAATAATTTTGTTATGATTTTGTAAACTTAGTGTTCGCTATCACTTAATAAGTTGTATTCCTCTGACGCTTATGCGGGATATCACGCCATTTTTGCAAGTTGTATGAGTTATGTGACTAAGTTTGCAAAGTTGCAAAATCTATAGCTTGCTCGTATTGCATTTATTATTTTGGTTTTGTAGGCATGCTTTCCTTTTTGAAAGATCTATAGCTTGCATAGTATGTATAGCGAAGCTGCAAAATCTATTGCTTGTGAATTTAAGAGCTTTGGATTTTACGATGTGCAAGATCTATTGCTTACTGGTGTCATTTTTATGAGCATATCTACTCTTGTGCAAGATCTATAGCTTGCAAATGTAAGATTTGCGAAGTTGCAAGATCTAACGCTTGCAAAATCTGGTAGTTGTGCAAGATCTATAGCTTGTGAATGTAAGATTTGCAAAGTTGTAAGATTTGTAGCTTGTAGCTCAATGTTCATTATGATATGCATGATTATGTTTGGCCTTTGATAATCGAAAGACCTTAGTGCATTGGTTGTAATTTACTATAGATGTGTTACCATCTAAAATTTGCAAGTGGAGAATTAAAAATGTAATCTTGCCCTAGAAAAATGGTTTTTAATATTTATAATGTACAACTGTGATAATGTCTCCTCAAATACAAAGGAACGAATGAAACCAATGATAATCTCATGGTTTCTGTACAACTAGGCATTTCCTATCTTTTTCCTCGAATCTAGACATAGAACTTTCTCAGATTGATCACGTGCCAAGTATTGGAAACACTGTTGCCGTCTAACCTTTATAGCTCGTAGCAGTTGGATTTGTGTGCCTTCGTAACCTTGTAGGGTCCCTCCCACTTTGGGCATAGTTTTCTTCTTTCTTCTACCAGGCTTGCTTCGTTCTTTCTCAACCCAAGATCTCCAATCTGAAATCGCATCTCTTTCACCTTCTGATTTTAAGCTCTAGCGATTCTTTCCTTATACTTAGCCTCTGTGGTTGTTTCCAATTCTCTTTTTTTTCAATTCGTTTAAATCCAACCTCATCACATTTGGATTGTCAATCTCCTTGTAATTGTCTACTCGGAGACTTAAATTACCGATTTCCACCGGTATCACTGCTTCATGACCATAGACCGGACTGTATGGTGTCTCTCCCATTGGTTCTCGAAAAGTTGTTCTGTATGACCATAGGGTGTTGTGTATCTCATCCACCCAGCATGTTTGCATTCCCTCTAATTGCTTCTTAATTCCTCGAACTATGGTCATGTTTGTTACTTCCACTTATTCCTTAGCTTGAGGGTGCACTACAAATGTAAACTTTTTAAGAATCCCTTGTGTTGAACACCATTCATTGAAGGTACAACTTGTGAACTGTGTACCATTGTCCGTGACAATAGTGTGTGGCACCCCGAAGCGACACTATATTCTACCAAACAAATTTTCTCGCTACCTCATCTGTGACTCATCTTAGTGGCTTTGCCTCCACCCACATCGTGAAGTAATTGATTGCTACAATTAGGAATTTGGCATTTTTCTCGCCCTTTTGGAAGGGTGCAACTAGGTCATTCCCCCATTTATCGAATGGCCAAGCTCCATGTATCCCTCTCAAAGCAGCTTGCGGTTTATGTGACAACGAGGCATTAATCTGGACGCTTTTGAATTTGAGCACAAAGTTATGTGCATCGTTAAACATAGTCGGCCAGTAGTATCATGTTTGGATGCTGTTCTTTGCCACCATTCTAGCTCCCTGATGTGTTCCACACTGCCCTTCATGCACTTATCTTAGAATTTCACTTTCCTGTAATGGACCTATGCATTTTATCCATGGAGATAAAAAAAATCTTGTATAAGACTCCTCCTTCATAGACGTAGTTGTTAGAACGCAATTCCAACTTCTAGGCTTGCACCTTATCTGCTGGCAATATTCCCTGCGCAAAGTATTCTAGTAGAGGTGTCATCCAGTTTACACCTTCCGTTTGAATTGTTGACATAGTTCTCATTACCGTGCTTCTGACTAGAATGACCTTCACTATCACATCTTTATGTTCGACCAAAGATTCAAACTCAGTCATCGCTAGCTTGCTTAGTGTGCATGCCTTTGTATTTTAACTTCTTGGTACGTGCTGGATGTCAAAGTACTCGAGTTGGGCTATGAGCTATCGTACCCTATTTAAATACTTCACCAACTGCCCTTCTCGTACTTCGTAGTCTCCTCGTACTTACTAAACCCTGATCAGTGAATTGTTGAACCCCATTCTTTATGATGGTAAGGTCTATTCCACATATCAAAGCCTCAGATTCTGCTTCATTAAATGAGCAGAAACTCAAAGCAAAGAGACTATTTGTGCTCTCCATCTTTTGGGTTGACCAATAGTAGTCCTACACTGCAACCCTCTTTGCTAGACGTGCCATCAATGAACAATTTCCATGCGATATCTTCCCACTTTGATTTCCCTTTGTTGATTTCTAGATTCTGGTGCTTGTTCTTGTCTTGTGCATTCTCCCTTGTCATTTCTGCAATGAAGTCTGCTAAGGCCTGAGCCTTGATCGTTGTTCTTGGCTGGAATTGGATCTTACATTGGCCCAGTTCTAAGCCCACTTTGTCATTCTGCCAGATGATTCAGGCCTGCTAAAGATATTCTTGATTAAGAAATCAGTGCAAACAACGATGCGATGACTGTGAAAATATGTTCTCAACCTTCTTGCTGAGTATATCAAAGCCATGGTTAGCTTCTCGACTAGTATATATACATTCTCTGCCTTTTGCAATATTCTGCTGATGTAGTACACTGGCACTTATTTTTTGCCTTCTTGGCGTACCAAAACTAAACTGACTGCATTTTGCAATATCGCTAAATACAAATATAGGGTTTCTCCAATAACATTTGACTTTAACGTTGGTAATGTTTGAAGTTGCTTCTTCAGACAGTCTTGTGTTTTCTGACATTCTTCGATCCAGTCAAACTTTTTTGTTTTCTTTAAGACTTCAAAGAGTGGGAAAAGCTTTTCCGCTGACCGGCTAAGTGCTGCCAGCAATCCCATCAATATTTGCACCTCCTTGACTATTCATGGTTGGGGAAGATCCACTATAGCCTAGATTTTTTCTGGGTTGGCTTCGATTCCTTTTAAGGATACCTTATATACCAAAAACTTTCCTACCACTCCAATTACGCATTTTTTAGGGTTAAGCTTCATCTCAATGCTACTCAGTGTGTCCAAGGTTTCTTTTAAATATACAGTAAAGTCGCCCACCTTCCTGCTCCTGATAACTATGTCATCAACCTACGCCTCAACATTTCATCCTATTTGATTACAAAATGCGTTAACAACCACTCTCTGGTATGTTTCTCCTGCATTTTTTAAATCCAAATGGCATTTTTACATAACAAAACATTCCAAATCTTGTTATAATTGTCATTTTCTTCGCATCTTCCGGATTCATACGGATTGGTGGTATCCTTTATATGCGTCCAAAAAAGCTAGACCTTCATACCCCAAAATTTCTTCGAATAGTTGATCAATTTTTGGCGAAGGATAGCCGTCCTTTGGGCATGCTTATTCAGGTCAGTGAAATCTATGCACATTCTCCACCCCGCATCTAATTTTTTTCACCTTTACTGTGTTCTCTAGCCTTCTTGGATATATAACCTCTTTCAATAAATCGACTTGAAGTAGCAATGTAACTTCCTCTCCGATCACTTTTTGCCTGTTGCTAGCGAAGCTGTGTTGTTTTTGTTTGATAGGTTTGACCGAGTAACTGATATTCAAAGAATGGGTAGCGATGGTTCGACTTCTCCCATGTTCTGAATGCTCCCTGTAAATGTATCTTTGTGACTTCACGAGATTTGTAACCCTCTTCTTTTCCATACATGAAAGATGTTTCCATATCTTTACGCACTTGGAATTTTCTTCATCATCCAAGATAACCAGCTTTGTTTCTTCCCCCAAGTCTTCTGCTTATTCTGACTGCTCTAGTGGTCTACCGTCTGAGACCGTGCTGACCATCTTAGTCTTTTCCACACTTTTCCCTGCCTTCATCGCAATGACCGTGCATTGCCTCGCCATTTTTTGGTTCCCTCTTATCGTCACGATTCTAGCTAGAGTTGGGAATTTAATTACCAACTAGTAAGGGGACCATATTGCTTTTGTTGTGTTTATCCAGGGCCTTCAGATAATGGCATTAAATGGCTCGGAGCATCCATGACCACAAAGTAACACATGATGGTACAAGTTCTTCCACTCTCTCCAATGGTGAGGGGAAGTTGTATATTCCCCGAAAGGCGTTTATGCTCACCCTGTGAATCCTACGAGCGAGGATGTGGACTTCTTTAGGTTTGTTTACTTGAACCCTAGCCTGTCGAAGAAATCCATGAATAGTATCTCAACCTTACTTCCATCATCCATGAACACACTATGAACCGTTGCATTCCCAATTTTAGCAATGATAACCGTGAGATCGTTATGGGGAAAAGTGTTAGGCACTACATCCTCCTCGCTCAAAGTGATCGTTTCGCTTGAACGAAGTCTTTTGTCAACAAGCTCTTGTGTGTGTGTGGGGGGGGGAATATCTTGCTTTATCCTTCCAAGCATTGTTTGAAAATGACTCTATGGATCAATGTATGAATATGATCACTTTTTTCAGAACTTCATCCCCTGCATCATCATTATAATCCACCGACGTAGTAATTTTTTAATTTTTGGCTAGTGTGCTCAGCATCTTTTGGTTTCTTCCCACGGGGTTGAGGGTTCCCTGCTTTGCTAACCTCGCAATACTGGCTTCCTACTTCTTTCCTATATTTCCCCAAGTAGACATTCTTCAAGTTTTCTTTAATTTGTCTCCTCAAATATCTGCAATACTCTATGCCATGTCCATGGTCCTCTTGGAAGGCACAATAATACTCTTTGGACCTCTTTTCTGGAGGCGCAATCATAGGTGCCGGTTCACAAAATAGCTCCTTGTTCGCTTTCCATATTTCTTTTCTTGATTTTGTCAGAGGCATTTCCTGGAATGGTATGCCTTTCAACCCTGGTTCTCTTCCCTTGAAAGGGATGTTTCCTTTCCTTTTTTTTATGTACCCTTTTTTGCAAATCCTCCATTGTTCCCTTTTTGTCTCAATCCCGCTCTATCTTGCGATTGTTTTCTTCTTTCGTTCACACATGTTACTCAATCATCTATTGTAGCTCTCTTGGGTTTTCGGGCATGTTCTTCGTAAATTCTTCGTAGAACTCTCCTGATCGCATGCCTCCTGTAAATGCCTATAAGGAAGATTGGAATGAAAAGTCGCGAACCTGCTCTATGTGACAAATCTATTATGACACTCTGTAAGACTTTCGTCCCTTTGCTGAGCTATATTGTTCAAGTCTGCGATCGTTTTTGTGAATTTTTGCTTTGATAAATGCGGTCCAAAAACATATCCAACAACTGTGCCCAAAACTTGATACTTCCATTTTGGAGATCCTCATACCATGTGATTGTTATTCCCGATAAGAAAATGGGGAAAGCAATGCAAACCAATTCAATGTTCCCGTTGCGAAATCTCAAGCTGTTTCTATATGAGTACAGGAACTCTTTTGGGTCTGTGGTCTCATCGTAGATTTTAACATGTAAAGGAAATTTAAAGTCCTTTGGCATTTTAAAATCCCGCTGATGTAGTGCTAGGGGTGATTTGTCTACATCATCCTCTGCAACTATGTCCCTTAATTCTTTTTCATACTTGAAAGTCTCACACGCTTACCTTACTATTTTTTCCATTCTCGGAGTGTTTGGCTTGAGCGTGGTTAAAAATTGGTTTTACAAACTCAACATGTTTGCTTCTAAGAATAATGTGAATGCCCTCCTTCTTTTTCTTGGTTCGTGTTGGGAGACTTTGCTTCCTCTTCTTCATACTCTGTTTCTTCTTTATTATGCTTCTTTTCTCTGATGGGGATGTATTCGTGGTCCTGGCTAGGGTGCATGCTTATGTTGCGTCTAGGCGTGTGTTCTTGTCTGGTGGTTATGGCTCTTCTCACTTCTGGTGAACACCATTGTTTACCTGGAGAATTTTGAAACAAAAAAATTTCCCGGTTCCCCACAGTCGTCACCAAATGATGTGGTAATCCGGTTAGGCAAGCCAATTGTTGTTCACCTCGTAAAGCTCCCCTTCTGCAAAACAAGTCCCGAAAGTGAGTCGGAAGAAAGGCTCTGACGATCTAGTCAATCTCTCTCTTCAAGAACTGGAATTTCTTTGTATAGTGACGCTTACCTTAGCTCGTTATGAGCTTCTTGTATTTATAGGTCATTGTATTCGTGGTTCCATGTTTTTAGCGTTCATTCCTCGCTCCGTATTTCTCGGCTCACGATCTATCCCACAACTACACAGTTCCATGTATGACTTTTCTTGGTCGATCTGCACCTTGGGCTGAAATGACTTCATCTTACTATGAAGTGAAGTTGGGTTGGGCATAGAGGCCAACAGCTTTTTGGTCGTTGGGCTGGATATGCACCACTACTAGACTAGAACTTTATTAGTAAATAAATGAGAATTGAGCTTAGAATTCATTAAAATATATTTGGGATAGGCCCATATAGACTTTGAATTAGGGCTTCATGGAGTTCTATTTTGTATTAATAAATATTTTACATGAATAATCAGAATTATAATAATTATTAGAAACATGCAGAAACTAATCTAACAATTTTATAAAAAAAAACTAATCTCACTTTCAAGAAGAAGTAATAGAATGCCTAGGTCTTTGCTTGTTGAATCATTATCTAAGTTGACAACAGTGTAATCATCACTCCAATCATGATGTGTTGATACATATAAGGGATCACACATGAGATTCTCACCTTCATAGTTGATTGAATCCAACGATAAAACACGCTTCAAAGGTAATTTAAACTCATAATATATTCGAATTAAATACACACATAAGATTCGGGATTAGATAATTGATATTTCTTAAATTAGATCTAATGTTTCCAATAGTTATATCAGAGCCTCTTGCATATTTGGTTTTATCTAGATTTATGTAAATGAGATTCACATAATTGATGTTTAGATTTGATGTGATATTCTTCTAATAAGTAAAATAAATCACTGGATGATTGTAGTTGATTTAATAAATCAAAAGTTCATATTCCCAAGGAAAAGACACTATTCACATCGGAGTTATTAATCCCCAAGTGGACTAATCACATCAGGGTTCTGTTTACCAGCAGTAGCTGGGACAGTTCCGCAGCTAGCGGCAGGAGACGCTTGATGCGGGAGTTAAAATTTATGGGTGGGCTAGGTTGATAAGCCCAACTCTTGGCACTGGACCAGGTGGTGCTCTTGGAGACCAACCAAGATTGTTGCTAATACTCGTAACTTAATTTGGGTGACTTGGTTCTGTGCATATACTCAAGGGTAAACTAGTAAATTGGGAAATCAATTTCACATTAATATTGGCTGGGTAGCTCAATGAACAATGGTGAAGGAGCGAGTGAGAGCAGCAAGTCTGTTGCTAAGAAATTAGGGTGGTTTTCGGTTAGGATTTCAACAGAAACCAATAGCTATATACGTGAGGGATGTTGGAGATTAGAGGTATTGGATTATTGTGGAAAAAAACTAATCACAACATGTACCCATTCTTCTCATCTATTCCCTCTTTATTCACTCTCATCTAAATCTGGGAATTCATAGCTATTTTGCTGTAAATTTACCTTTCTGTAAATCGTATCTGAAGAAAGATTTAAATTCAGAGAAGAAGGAAGAAGAAAGGAGGCTATGCTTTCATTCCATATGCATTCGTACTACACAGCAAAAGAATGCATCCAAGCCTTAAGGTTGTACAGCAAAGGAGATAAATGGGAAAGCCTAATCAGAGCACGACACGTGTCTAGGCTATAAAATAAGAAACAGAAAACCAAAACTCTAAAGCCTGATGTCATTTCATCTATTTCAAACTTGAAACCGGAAGTCTGAAGTTGGCGCCATTTTTGAGCTGCTTCCAACTTCAAGCTTGGCGCCATTTTCCAAGCTGCATAGTTTCATCACCCCCTCCTCAAGCTCAGAGTGGAGAGAACAAAAACTGAGCTTGGACAAGTTGGCAAGAAAAGAAGCAGTAGGCAGGGATTTGGTAAGTACATCGGCCAGTTGCAAGCGAGAAGAAACAAAGGAAGGAAGGAGAAATCCCTCAAGATAGTAGTCACGGACGAGATGGCAATCAATATCCAAATGCTTGGTTCTTTCATGAAACACCGGATTGGCAGTGAGGTGCAGGGCAGCCTGATTGTCACAGAAAAGGGGAATAGGAAATTGCACTTGGAGGCGAAGATCTCAAGCAATGTAGCTGATCCATTTTAGCTCACAGGAAGTCATGGAGAGACTCCTATATTCAGCCTCAGCAGATGACTTGGATACAGTTGATTGCTTCTTAGATTTCCAGGAGATCAAAGCAGATCCTAAGAATACTGCATAACCTGTGACTGATCTTCTGGAAACTTTGCATGTTGCCCAATCAACATCACAATAGGCATGAAGTTGGAGATCATTTGCTGAAGAATAGAATAGGCTATGATGTGGATGATGATTAAGGTATCTGACAATGTGTAAAGCTCCACTAAGATGATGATGAGTGGGAGATTGCACAAACTGACTCAGTTGGTGAACAGCAAATGTGATATCTGGCCTAGAGTAGTTGAGATACAAGAGTCTGCCAATGAGTCTTCGAAATGCACTGGGATCAAGAAGAAGAACTGAGTCCTCATCATGAATAGTCCAAGAGCTAGGAAATGGAGTAGCAGCAGGTTTACTATGAAGAAGACCACAGTCTGACACTATGTCCTTGATATATTTTTGCTGATGAAGATGAATACCAGAAGGGGATCTGTGCAGCTCCAAGCCAAGGAAGTAGTGAGCAGGCCCCAAATATTTTATGGTAAGTTTCTGATGCAAAGATGCATTTACTACAGCAATGGTATCAAGGGAATATCCCATGATCAGAACATCATCAACATAAACAACCAGAGCCAGAAAATAAGAAGAAGTGAACTTCAAGAAAAGACAGTGATCATGGTAAGATTGATTAAAGTTCAGGCTTAGAAGATGTTGTGTAAACTCCTTATTCCATTGCCTGGAAGCTTGCTTCAATCCATAGAGGCTTTTAGTAAGCCTACAAACTAGATGGGGATCTGTGGCATGATATCCATCAGGAAGTTTCATGTATACCTCCTCATCTAAATGCCCATGTAAAAAAGCATTGTTGGTGTCAAGCTGATGAATATGCCAGTGGGAAGCTGAGGCTAGAGCAAGGACGATTCTGATAGTGACTGTCTTAGCCACTGGTGAAAAAACTTCAAAAAAGTCTATGCCTTCTATCTGGTTGAAACCTTTGGCAACTAGGCTAATCCAAGCACATAAACCTATGGTGCCACTATTAATGGAATGGAGGGAGTACCCATTCTTCTCGTCTATTCCCTCTCTATTCTCTCTCATCTATATCTGGAAGTCATAGCTATTTTGCTGTAAATTTACCTTTCTGTAAACTATATTTTGTTGTTTTGTTACATTTTGGCTGAAGCATACCAAGTCTGGGTTGAATCGTACTGATCCAGTTTTGTAAAAGACTTTTGATTTTGAGTTAGGGTTAGAGTGAGAGGAAGAGTAACTAGTGGAGGACCATGCGCGTAAAATTAATTATAGAAGTGTAAAATTAAAATATAAGCATAAGAGTTTTTATTAACTAGTGGAGTACCATGCGCGTTGCGCGATATCATTAATTAAAATCATATGAGTTATGAAGTAAAATAATTAATTTAGTTAGAAACCGTTAAATATTGAATACATAAAAATTAATTATTATTATAATGTTTCATAAGAAGGGAAAATGTTGGGAAAGACCGTATTTTCATAGGTTTAAGGAAAGACGTGGTTTAATTAGAATAATAAAAGCTAAAAGGTCTTAGTTGCAATATTAAAAATTTACTATGCAATGTGTAGTAATTATAAAATTTATAGCCCGATTCATGCAACCCGAAAATTATATCGTCATTTCTTCTAATTTTCACTTTAAACCTTAGTCTCTCCATGACTTATGAATAGATTGTATTTCAAGACACGGGCTCTCATTCAAATTATTTAAATAGTTATTATTTATATGTTGAGATTCATTTTTAAAAGTGTATCATAATTATATGTATCTCATTGCAATAAATAAAAATAAATGTCACATGACCTTATTAGTTTCACTAATTATAAAAATGTTCTTATGGGAAACTCTCGGGAAAGGTGGCCTTTCCATAAGCTTATGGACAGTCCTCAGGGGCATTTGCCTTAAATGTTGTGATTTTTATAAAATTTAAATATTGCATTTTATAAGTTAAAACAAGTAATAATATGTATTTGAAGGTGAAAATATAAAAATATATCATATAAAAAAATATTTTCAAAAATTTTAAATTTTGTATGTTATTTAAGAAATGCAGTGTATAAGGTAAGAAATAAGTGGTCTATTCATAAGCTTATGGACAGGTCGTCTGTCAGGAGACCCACTCCTCATATATATATATATATATATATATATATATATATATATATATATATATTACAATAACATATTTATGGTTTTAAATATATTTTTAGAAGTTATATATGTTATAATTAATTATATATAGTGAAAAATTAAAACTAGTAAACAAACTATAATGTTAGTATGCTAACAAGTTATGATTTTTTTTTTAATAAAACCATCCAAGGATGGGGGAATTTATATTAGGCCTTCCCAAGCCATATAAATACAGCAAAAATAAAAGCAGGATAAGGTGAAGCCATGTCTTAGTTAATATGTACAGACGTGAGCCATCAGCTCTTGAAGCAACCATTATTGCATCCAAAATGAGGAAAAGATATGTGGCCTATAGTTAGAGGATTACAAAAACTGTTAAACTGTTTGTGAGATCGTCGAACTTATTAGTGAATCATATACACGAAACACAAGACAGTCAGACTCTCCACAAACAGTTTAAGAAACTTATCCTCTACTAAATTGAATAAAGTTAGAGCAATGATCCAGCAAGAAGAAAGCACTAGGCAAAATTAGCTGTCTATCCATGTGCATCCGTATGTCGTTGTTCCAGCAATTTGATGATGCCTCCTTCATCAGCCCATCCGATGCCACAGTGGAGTACACTCTCATGATGCTGCAAGTGAGTCTCTGAGTCCTAATGCATCCAGTGCCCATCGGACATGATGCAGATTCCACCTGCATAAATCAGCACAATTGAGTAGCATCCATTCAATAAACCATCCTAAGAGATGGTGTACCTATCTGATCTAGCCTAACCAAACCTTGAATAGTATTAGAGAGCATAGAAAATCTGTCAACAGAGGAACCTATCTGAGCTTTGAGACAGTTTTTAGCAAGTAAATCCGCCACCAGATTAGCCTGTCTATGAATATGTACTAAGCTAATATCAGTCATAAGTTGATGAATGTCATCAGAAAGTTGGTACAGATTCCAGTGTGCATGTAAAGGATCTAACACAAAATGTATTGCGGTCAGACAGTCTGATTCCATGAAAACCGTAACATAATATCCAGCACACTTAGTTAACGTAAATCTAATAGCAAGCAGCTCAGCTTCCAGAGGGGATTTGGCTTGTGTGTAATCAGTATAAGCCACAATAAAACCACCTCTAGCATCTCTAATAATCATACCAATTCCACACATGTTAGAGTAACAGCACCAAGCAACATCAACATTAATTTTGTATCCTGTAGCTAGCTTAGTCCATGCAATCTTAAAAATTTTTGGCTTTGGTGGAGCTTTCATCAAAGGCAGATATGAGTGCTCAGTGATGCCTAAGTCAAAATTGGATGCTATAAGCACAGGTTTTGCACTGAACGTGTAGAAAATTTGATCCTTTATTTGATTAAGCACAACACTTGTTAATGGAATGGAAGAGTCGTATAAGCATTTATTCCTCATCTTCCAAAGGTTCCAACATGTAATTACAGCTGCAGTTCTAATCATTATTGAATGTAAGGCACTCAGTCCAGGATAAGTAAGATAGAATGATAATCTTTCCCATAAAGATGAGAAGGATCTTTCACTAATTCCCATGAAGTGATGTATCTTGTCCCAGATTTGTTCACAAAAATTGCCGGAATTGAAAAAATGTTCCAGTGAATCTTCATTATTATGACACATACAGCATATGGAAGGAAAATAGAATCTCAATTTTTTGAGGACATTATCAAAAGGCAGAAATGAGTTTAACAATTTCCACATAAATATAGATATTTTCTTTTCAATTCTAGGACTCCAAAGATGTTGGATAGAATCAATAGTACCTCTTTGTGTTCTGAGCAGTTGGTATGTGGATTTGAAAGTGAACTCACCTTTTATTCCAGGCTTCCATATCAGCCTATCTTCTCTGTGTATTGAAAGCTTTGAATCCTGTAAAAGAGAGAAAACATGAGAGGGTATGAATGGAGAGATCTTCTGAAGCAAAACTGGTTTTTGAGAAATAAAATCAGAGACAGTACAAGCTGTAGGGATATCAACCATATACTGATCACATAGATCCATAATAGGGCCTATATCTAACCAATTGGCTGTCCAGAAGTTCCAGTCACCTCTACCTACTATCACTCTAGTATGAGATTCTGCCCAAGCATTAACTGAACAGATCCTCTTCCAGTTAGGAGAGGATCTGGAGGAGGGAGGCAGTGATGCAATAAAATGAGTCCACAATGCCTCAGCCTTTTCATATTTCCACCATAATTTAACAGAGCATGTATTTATTATGGTGGTGATTGATCTAAAATCTAGACCATTTTGATTGATTGGAAAGCAAAGGGCATCCCATTTTCTCCATGTTCTCTTAGGTTTCTGATCAATAAACCCCCAGAAAAATCTACTAAGTTTTTTTTCCATTATAGAGATGATCACTTTGCTTGGTTTTATGACTGACCATATATGCTGTGGCATAGAATAAATGCGTGAGTGTATTAGAATGATTTTTCCCCCAGCAGAAAGCCACTTATTTTTCCAGCTACCTATTTTACTGTCTATCTGCTCAAGAAGTGGTTGAAAAAAAATCTTTTTAGCAACCCCAGTATATATTGGAACTCCCAGGTATGTGAACGGGAAACTCCCAATTTTCATACCCAGAGTCTTTTTGATGTTGTTAACCTTATGAACAGAAGCATTTTTTCCTATGAAAATGTCACTCTTACTGTAATTTATATGTTGACCAGTGACATCCTCAAATGTGGACAAGAAGGCTTTAAACCTAATCAAAGTCTGCTTTCTAGCTGATAAAAAAATGACAGTGTCATCTGCATAGGATAAATGTGAAATTGGGAGAGAATTACCTGGTAGACCATAATATGCTAATTTACCAGTCTGGAAAATGTATGCTAAGCTCCTAGTAAAAGCCTCAGAAAGGATGTTAAACAGAAAAGGAGGGAGGGGGTCTCCCTGTTTAATTCCCCTCGAAGATTGGAAAAATCCAGCAGGCTTACCATTTAATAGAACAGAGAACCAAGCTTGTGAAAGATTCTTCATACTATAAAAAAATTAATTTAGCATGAAATCTAAATTTAGACAGGATACAGTTAAGAAAAGACCACTTAACTCTATCAAAAGCCTTCTTAGGATCAAGCTTAACTATGCAGTTTGGTTCCCTTTGCTTCCTATTTAGAAACCTTACCATTTCTTGCGAGTAGATGACATTATCCGAAATATCTCTACCTTTGATGAAAGCTGTTTGGTGTGGTGAAATTATTTTTGGCATTATAGGTTTAAGTCTTTCCATTAGGACTTTGGAACAGATCTTATTGACTACATTAGAAAGACTTATTGGCCTATAGTCATCAAAAGAAATAGAAATTTTCTTTTTAGGAATAATTACAATCCAGGTACTTCCAATACCTCTAGGAATGTTATTTGCAGTTAGAAAATCCTGTACAGCAGAAAGCAAATTATTTGCAATTATGTCCCAAGATTTAATAAAAAACTTAGCCGTGAAACCATCCGGTCCAGGGCTACTGTTTTTGTTAAGGCTAAGAACGATATCCCTAAGTTCAGGCAGTGAAACAGGTTGCAGCAGACTATCATTATCCTCTCGAGTGATCAGTTTAGGAATCCGGCTCAAAAAATGTGATTGGAAAAGATTGCTATCTGGGGGGCTGTCATCAGTTAACAGTACCCGGTAATAGTGAATGGCCTCATTTTCAATTTCCTGAATATTATCTAGCCACTGACCATTAGAACTCTTATTTTTTGTAATCTTTAGCCTACTATTTTTTTCCTTAACCGAGTTATGAAAAAAACTAGTATTATTGTCCCCTTCCTTTAGCCATTTAATCTTAGCCTTGTGTTTCCAGAAGCTTTTTTGTTCTGCTAGAGCCATCACTACCTTAGCTTTGGCTTTCTTAAGTTGAATCAGATTATCAGGAGAAGCATTAAGGTCATATATATGTTCCTGAGCTTGGAGAGCATTTTCAGCTTGCACAACATTATCATGTATGTTACCAAAATGTTCCTTATTCCAGATTTTTAGCATCTTTTTTAATCTTATGAGTTTAAGAAAAAAACCTAGCATTCCTGATTTATTAAGAGGAAGATCCCAGTTTTGTTTGATTAAATCATTAAAATCCTTCCTTTTATACCAGGTGTTCAAAAATCTAAATGGCCTAGGGATAGATGGAATGTCACTGCCAATGGTAAGGAGCATAGGATTATGATCTGAAGAAATCCTATTCAAAATATGAATAGAGGAAGCAGGAAAAGTAGAAGGCCAAGTAGGATTACATAGCCCTCTATCTAATCTTTGAGTTGTGGGTTTCCTTAATCTGTTATTGCTCCAGGTAAAATGGTTACCCACGGTGTTAATTTCTTCCAGACCCATTGCAGTTATAAATTCATTAAAGTCTCTCATACTGCCCAGTTTAGGGTTAGAAGGGCCTTTATATTCATTTATAGAAGTAATGGCATTAAAATCTCCAATAAAAAGAGACTCTGAGTGGGTATAGGATTTAAGATCCGACCAGAGATTTTTCCTACCATTTCTAGTTCTAAGACCATACACAAAGAAGGCATCCATACTTGTATTCAAAGATAAACTTTTTAATGTAACAGCAAGAAATTGTAAGTTGTCACATTTAACTGTCAATGATATGTTAGAATTCCAGAATAGCCAAATTTGACCATTATTTGCATTGACACAGTTATCATAGTGTAACAGTTGTCTATACTTGTCACACTGTAAATTATCATGTTTCGGCTCAATTAGACATATAAGCTCAAACATGTGTCTATTGATTAAGTTGTGTAGTCTAAGCATCGAAGTATCCATACCCCTAATATTCCACACCAGAAATTTAATCTTAAGGGTTGAGCTATTCATAGGGAAACATTATTCAAGCTTTTTGATCTAGTCATGATAGTATTTAACTGAGTTAAATAAGTCTCATTACCATGATTAGTTACTTTTTCTGATTGTTTCCCTCTCCTCATCTGGCTTTGTTTAGGGTGCAAGTTAGTAGAGCTTACCTGGCTTGCCTGAGTAGATCTATTTTCCGTGCCATTGGCAGACGGAGGTTTCTGCTGACTAGTTAGCACCTTCGTGGCCTTATCCATACTAGGTTCAGATGTTGCCTGAGGCTCAGAGTTCTCAGCAGTTACTGGAGTGGCACTTTCTTCTTCACTTGATGTTTCCTCATTTTACAAGGGTAGGAATCTGTTCTGCCTATGTTTTTGCTGAGAGAAAATGAAATTTTTAGCTGCAATGATGGAATTAAATGGTGAGAAAGATTTACCTCGTTTGCTAGGAATATCATCCTTGGCAAAAAGTTTTTTTGATTTGAGATTTGGTGGAGCAGATAGAGAGTGTGTAGTCCATTGGGTAGAAGACTGAAGTTTTGGGAGTGTACCCTCTGCATGATCATCCTGGATAACTATGAGGTGATCAGGTATGGTCACTTCAGGAGCCTGCACCACTTCAGTATCCAGGATGGTGGCCTGAAACTGAGTAGCTGGATCTATAACTTGCTCTACAGCCAGGGTGTCCTTAATCAGGTTAGTAACCTTCTGCTTTTCAATTGAATTCTCCATAGGGGGAAGTAAATCCTTAGGTAACTCAGCTACCTGAGGTAACTCATCTTCCTTATTTTTTTCCGACATTCATAGCTGATACGCCCTGCTTCTTTGGAACATATCTGAACTTTTGTAATGCCAAGGTTTTTAGTTTCTCTGGTGCGGAGACACCAGAGCCCTCAGCCCTATTACTTTCAACATGCATAGGATTATCATTTTTGATAACTAGACCATCAGAACCCCTATGGTGATCTCTGCTCTCAATATGGCTAGTGTTGAGTTTATCTGTCCTATTGTTCCTTGCTCTCTTAAGTTCTGGGTGCAGATAAATGCAAAGAGTATCATCATGACCAATAGAATTACAGTGATGACAGTACAATGGTAGGTCCTCAAATTCTAAAGGCAGTTTAACCACATTGTACTCCACCCCTTCCTCCTAAATCCCAACTCTAATGAATGATGGGAGCTTTTTTTTCAAATCTATTTCAACGCACATCTTAACTACTGAGGATCTAGAAAGAGCCGCAGTAGCAGCGTCCATCTTAATATACTCTCCTGTTTGATTCCCCATAATTTCTATCATTGCAGTATTGTAGAAGAAAATTGGGACTTGGGGGATATTGACCTATACTGGAACTATGGAAGACTCTACCTCAGGCGAGAAATTGATTGTCCATTTTAGAACCTTCATCGGAGCATGATTGAAAATCCAGTGCCCTTTGAGCCATAATCTCTGATAGTCCTCCTTATCTTGAAATCGAATGAGGATATGCCTGTAGTCGATGGATCCGAGCTGGAATTTGCCTTTGAATCCCACCGAGTTGAAAGCTTCATTGAGAGTTGACATCGTTGGCTTGCCTCTTGCAAACTTGCCTACCAGAGCGTTTTGATAATGGGTGGCCAAGGCTTCAGCATCCTTACGGGAAACCAGACAGGCTATATCTCCCTTATATTGGGTTTTTGGCACAATTTCTGGGTTAGAGAGAAGGGAGACATGAAGTGGTGGGAGACGATTGCCTAAGGCTTGAAGGAATATTTTGGCCGCCGTGGTACCGCCGCGGCCCGGCGGAGGAGCCGCCATAGAGAGGGATGAAAACCAGAATCTGACCGTTACAGGTGCAGAGACGGGCGAAGAAGAGGAAGAAGAGAAAAGAAACGAAAAAGTAAGTAAAGTGTGAATGTGTGTTTTTCGCACTTTTTTCGCACACAGGAACAGTACTCAGGGAACTCGTTTAACAATATGGGCAGTTGACTATTCATAACAACAAGTTATGATTGATTATATATAGTAAAAAATTAAAATCGGGAACATATTATAATATTAGTATGTTATTTTTAGACAACTTGGGTTTAAGTTTGTCAAAATAACTTCAATATTCTCGGTTGATAGCATCCAAAAGCAAACAATTTCTATTATATGGTGATTGAGATTAAAGCATAAAATGCGTTTGATTATAAAATTTTAAATATTTATGAATCTAGAATTATAAAATATAATGAATAATAATTATGATTAACTAAGTTCATACTACGCAACTAACATTTACTAATATGAATCCAGATGCTGAAGGGGTCATGTTACCCATAGGGATAGTGCCACTTGCATGGCGCGTCACCCGCATGGTTCGTGCCTTGGCTAGATCAAAGATTCAAAGGTTATGTTCGGATTCACTAATTGACGTAGTTAATCCTATGAATAGGGCAAGAAAGAAATTTAGAGATTCTGCATTAAATACTTTGATTGATCATATTCATTATGAAGAGTCAAAGGGTAATTTGAAATTGTCTTGAATTAATTGTTCAAGAATTTTGAAATAATGAAGACAACATAAAGAACACTATATGTTCTTTTCCTCTGGGTCTTTTAGTGAGGTAGAATGATCAATAATTTTAGTTTATTTTTATTTTAGAATAAAGCCTTGGATTCAAACATATTGGCTTTGAAAGAGTCCAGTTCAGCCATACCTAGTTTAGGGTTTAGAATATTCAATTTTGATTTGATTAGATTGGATAAGATAATATTCATTCAATACTTTATCTTGATGAATTCGGCCATGATGAGATTAAATTAGGAATTCTAGTTAGATATGGTTTTAAGTTCTTAAAACTGCCATAAGTCATTCCAATTTCTGACAAGAATTACCAAATCTTTTTTTCTTTCTGTTTGATGGCCGAACTATATCCCCTTAAATAGAAGGATTCCATCAACAAATTACACATCATTTTATCAAAAATTAAGTGTTAAAATGACCATGACTTTAAGATGAAAGTGCCAATATAACCCTACAATTTCAGAAAGTGTCAAAATAACCATTGACTCTGCTGACTTTTAAGTCACCAATTGTTTGGCCGGATTCTGATGTAACGACAATTTTTCCTTTGCCTTAAAAAATAAAGACTAAATTGTTTTTTAGTCCCCTACAAAGTATCTTATACCATGTTTTGGTCCCCATTTGCAAATCAACCCTTAGACGGTACCCAACAAATTCAAAACAATTTGTTTGGTCCCCAAAGGTGATATTCAGGGAAAGTCGATGGTAAACTTAGTCAAAATATGTAAAATGGCCATTATACCCCTACGTTTAAAAAATTAAAAAAACTGTCTGTTCTACGCTTCTCCGCCGCTTCGATTTCTTTGTCTTCTCCGCCGCTTCTAATTTGAATTCACCAGGGCAATCAACATTCTCCGCTGCCTGGTGATTTGTTTCTTTCATCCAATTTGAATTCACCAAACCGTTGTCTTCTTCTACGCTGGTTGGCCACAGACCTTCACATTAAGCTCATCCTCCGTCGCCGCCAACTTTCAGTCCATCGTCGTCAACGAGGGTGGCACAAAATTGCATTCTGGGCTTGAAGGAGGTGATGGAAATTGAAGGCAGCGGCGGCAGCGGCTGAAGGTGCGGCGGTGGAAGAAGGCTGCGGCGAAAAAAGGCGGCGGCGGCTGAAAAACGAGATCTCATCGGCAAAAAATGAGCTCTCATCGAGTTGATCCTTTTGTTGTGGTTCTCTGAAAAACTAGCTCTCAGTCGGAAAAATGAGCTCTCATCGGTGGAAGGCGGCAGAAGGCAGTTGCGGAAGCGGGAGAAAATTTTTAATTAAGAATTTTAAAGGAAATTAGGAATTTTTAATTGAAAATATTTTTAAATTAGTAAAATTACCATTATACCTCTGACTATACCGGAAAATCATTTTGTCTTACCAGAAAACCACCTTTGGGGACCAAACAAATTATTTTGAATTTGTTGGGTACCGCCTAAGGGTTGATTTGCAAATGGGGACCAAAACATGGTATAAGATACTTTGTAGTGGACTAAAAAAATAATTTAGTCAAAAATAAAAATGTAAAAGAGAAAACCCTTTTCTTCCCCCTTTCATTCTCACGTCGCTGGTCTTTCTCGTTCGATGGCCAAACTGGAAAGTTGGTTGACGGGATTCATTGATTCAACGGGCCCTAAGAATTGGCTGTGGTAAACGTGTTGGATGTGGTTGGCTGAGTGGGAAAGTTAGTTGACATGGTGGTTGTGGGGTGGCTGTGAGGAGGGGCTGAGAGGTGAGCGAGGAGAAGGAGGAGGGGGCGGTGGCAGTAAGGGGAGGGAGAGGGTGGAAAAGGTGGAAGGGTGAGAGGGGTTTCCAGCATTAGTTTAGGCAAGGGAATGAGGAGAGCGTCGATGAGGGGGAAGAAAGAGGGTGGCGGATGCGAGGGAGCGGAATGGTTGGGTCTAGGGTTTCCGGCGGCGGCGAGGGTGGAGGGGAGACAGTGGTGGGCGGTGGCAAAGGGGAGGAAGGACGGCGGTGAGCGGCGGGGGTGAGTCGCCGAAGATGGCTAAAAGGATATGTGGTTGATTTCCTGTCTATTAATCTTCATGATGTTTCACTTAATCCGGAAGCCTATTCGTCTCCTTGCATTTACACACAGGTTCGCTCAATTTTAGGATTTAATTTCTTACTTCGGTTTCGGGGAGGGGATGAGAAACGGCGGTGAGCGGCGGGGGTGAGTTACCGGAGATGGCGCACGGGGGCTCTTTGAACAGAGCTGGAGAACTGGTTCGTCGGCAATGATGCAGCTGGGAGCTGTTTCGCCAAGGAAACATGAAGGTTTTTTGTGTATTTTGATTTTTTTTAAAAGAGGGGTAAAATGAAAAAATTCAGCTTATGTCGTAATTCATTTGGTCAATGCCAAAATTAGGGAGTTTGGCTATATTAGCACAAATTTTTCGAAAGTTAAGGCTAGATTGACACATATAATAATTAGTCAGGATTAAATTGACACATTCTGAGATTGCAGTATTATATTGGCACTTTCAGCCTAAAGTTATGGTTATAAATGTATTTATCCCTTTTATCAATCATAAATTCATAACTCTATCTATTTGCTTATTAAGCGTTTAAACTGTCACTACTGTAGGATAGGGGTAATTGCACTGGTAAACCACCTTTCGCACCGGGTATTTGGCCCTCTGAAATACAGGGCATAAGTATAGCGGTGTACCATGAGAAGTTATAGCCACCGGTATACCGGTGTTCATTTTTAATTAAAAATTAAGAAATCGAAATATTTATTAGAACACAAAAATTGCACTAAAATATATTTAAAAAACGTGAATTGAATTCAATGAATACTCAACACTACTATTCAACTAAGGTAGCTAAAACTAACTCATATCAATCTACACAAATATAAAAAGGTGCTTATAACCAAGGTAGCTACATCGATTACAAAAAGTGAATTGCTCGTAGCAAGCAGTGTTCGAGAAAGTCGGAGACTTGCTTCTGTCTTGATCTCCATATCCACCCTACTTACTGAAAAGGCCACCACTTCATTAAAAACCTTCTTAATAAAATTTAATAGAGTAACACCTTAATATAAAATTAGGAGGAGTTAAGTCGAAATCCCCACACAAAAAATAATAATCCATGGAAGAGACGGCAGGCTAAATCTGGTATATTAGACTATGTAGTGAGAAAGCAAATACAAGGCTATAGATATTGAGGAGAATTGTGAATTCTGGTTTGACTGATATTGTAAATTTAATGCCTTCTTATGTTCTTGCACAGGTGAAGATGACATTACTGTTGATCATGAATCCCTTCAGTATAGCTTGAGTGAAATTGAAACTGCCACTAATAGCTTTAAAGCAGTATGCATTTAAACCTATAATCCAAATAACCAGTACATCCAACAGCTAAACACCGAATCTTAGTTCCAGCTTATACTGGACGATCTAAAATTGCATGATCTCAACATAATCCAAAAAAAAAAAAAAAAACCTATCTAAAATCCAAAATATATTCAGAGCTCAAATATATTTACATAAACTGATCAAGCAAAATGAATTGGAACCTTTAAGTGAACAGCAGCCTTGTCCCGTCAGTGAAGACACCAGTAGACTCGACAACAAAGTAAGCTCTAACCTCACCCCATGAGATCTCCTCAGGGTTCCTAACCATTCACCAAACATCAATTCAGCATAAATCTCCAGTTCTAATTCCAGAAAATACACAGTAGCTAACTAGATAATCATTATCACGCAAAATTGATTCGCACCTGCATCCGAAGACCTTGACGGCTGATAGAGGTTAAGTCCAAGAAGGTCACTGGGCCGAAGATGTGGCAGCCCAGTTAGGAGAATATTTAATACCCTAACATAATTACCGCATACGTGGGTAATTAAGGGCGATAATTAAGGAGAACGTTATTTAGAATACGGAGTATAAATACAAGGTACGCATTTACTTATGATTCACTCTGTCTTAATCATATCAAACGCTTGGGGTAACTTAGGCATCGGAGTGCTGACCCCTGGAACCCCCAGGGACAGTTTTATTGCAGGTTAGTTCGAGAAGAACTCAAGCCCAAAAATAGGTCAGTTATTAGAGACGCATCAAGTGGCACCGACTGTGGGGATGACTTAGCCGGATCAAGGGTTTTGGGAGTTTATGCTCACCAGTGTTCGAAGGAGTGAAAGGTTGAGGTTAATATGTATAGGGGCTAGATCTCCGCCAAGGTTAACAATGGAGAATCCAGGAGTAGGAAACAACGCCCGTGTCGAGGACATCAAAATGGCTAACTTTCAAACGTCAGGAACGGAGTTGCGTACAGAGCCTGTTATAGGCGTAAGCCACGGAGGGGCAGACCTCAAAGGCATTTGGAACAAATACCCTGGCACCAATCCAGAACAATGTGTCGGGACCCTCGAGGATGCTGGAAATGATGGGAGAGCAAGAACAAGGAAACCCTGATTCCCTGCTCGAAGGGGTAGCCGATCCGAGGGACGGAAGGTTTGCGGAGGTTTCGGGAGATTCATATATGGAAGCCTACGGTCAGCACGGGAAAGAAAATTAGAATGTGGGGAGTGCGACCCCGAATCAAGAGGTAGAACGAGCAGCTCGGGTCCTGGCTGCGACCAGCTATCAAATCACCCCTCTTTCGATGGATGACAGGGTCACGCACGGGGTATTACCACCCTCACCTTTAGGAATTACTGCTAGGTGGACCTTTCAACCTCCAATAGCTTATCCTTATCATGCATATGTTGTAGAACCATTACAGGCTAGGCCTTAGCCTTCTATTCCTGGTTATTCCCAGGGTCCAGTATATTCGCTACCTCCGCTAGCCCCATCTGCTCCTACCCTCAACTTGGCCGGTTTAGGAGCAGCATATGGAGTAATGCCCTCTTCTTCCATGCAAGGATATGGAAGTAAGGGAATTAGTCATGGGATTTACAATTTCTATGTCCAACCACCACCATCACTAGCATACTCGAGCCTCGGACAACCTTCTTTATATGCCACGGTTGGGTGGTCACGACAGGGAGCTGAACCTACCAGGGGGCAACAGGAACTCCCCTCGGATGCAAGTGAATCATTAAAAAGGAAATTGGATAGGTTTATTGGACCTTGGGCCAGGATGCAGGGTCTTCTTTCAGCTCGGTGATCTCTAGGGTTCGATGGCCAATATAAGTGAAGCCTCTGAAAGGACTTCCCACGTACAATGGTGAGACTGAACCTTGAGAATTCATCCAAACGTTCCTGGGTTTGATTAGTTCGAGGGATATTGATAAGAAATTGACTTGCAAGCCAGTAGGTAGCTACATGTGGGGAAAAGCACATGAGTGGTTCAATAAGTTGCCAAGGGGCTTGCTTCAATCATATCGAGACTTCAGTAGAGCATTATTGAAACAGTACGCACAGAAGAAGAAGTTTACCAAATCTCTGTTAGAACTCTACCAGACGAAGCAAAACAGGGGAAAGCACGGAAGCCTTCTATCATTGGTATGTGGATGAGAGCTTGGGAGTGATAGAAACAATGGATAATAAGGTAATCCAAGGGTACTGGGGATACAAGACTTAGAATTGTATTAAAAACTGAGTACTAATACCCCTAAGACTTTACAAAACTTCAGGAGGTTGTAGAGCACTATTCGGGGGTAGAGGAGGCAAGTAGAAAGAAAATAGATATCCTTATAGAGAAAACGAGAAGAAATGTAGAGTATAGAGGAAAATGGCTGGTCAAACCCATAGGAAACCATTCTAGAGGTACACTCCATTGCCACCAATGCTCGGAGGGAGAACCCCTACACAAATGTTAAGTACACATAGAGAGTTGTTCAGAACACCCCTACCCTTGCAAAGTTTGCACAACTCGATCACAGCCTGGAGGGCAACAAATCGGTAGTGTGATCATCACAGGGATTACGGCCATGACAGAAACAATTGCATGCAGTTAAGGATGGAGATCGATAGGTGTGAGCAGGAAGGATGGTTTTGAGGGCAAGGACATAGGAACCAGACTGCCCCCTCGAGGCACCGAATGAACCAATGGTAGCCTTATAGAAGGAACAATCAAAATAATGGGGGTAGAGGAGATAGAAGGCCCCGAGAACAGAAATTTTGAGACAGGGGGCAAGAAGGAAGGTAGGATACACCCCAGGAGCAATAGGGGGGAAATCAAGATAACCAAAACAAAGAAAACCCACCTGTGCTAAGGGTAATTAAGGTCATCAATGACATGGTGGGTGAGAAATCTTTGAGCGGCGTGATAAGAGCAACGGCTCAAAGGGTTCCGGGGAAAGAGCCCAGTCACAAGAGGTTTTGACCGGATGAGACAATCACCTTCTCGGAAGCGGATGTCGTACCATACCAAACACCTCATGCGGATCCTATGGTAATTTCATTCATTATTGAAGCATCTTTGATAAGAAGGGTATTCTTTGATGATGGAAATTGGGTAGAAGTGATGTTTGCTGAGTATTTTAACCAGTTGGACATAGGGCGCGGCAATTTGAAAAACTCCGCCTCCCCTTTATCTGAATTCATGAGAAACCCAATATTTCCCATAGGAGAGATAACATTGCCCATTTGGGTAGCGGATGGCAACAAAGGGGTGACCATCAGGTGTAATTTTGCTGTCGTGGATGCTCATTCCCCTTATAAAGTGATTTTAGGAAGACCATTGATGTACCAGGCTCGGGCGGTCTCCTGATGATGAAGTTCCCAACTGAGAAGGGGGTGGTATCCATTCGAGGAGATCAAACTATGGCTAAGAAATGTAATCTTACGGTAGTACGGGAAGCGAGAAGGCAAAGGGATGTAGCGACGGTACACATAGATGTGGGATTAGCTGATACAATACAGATGGTTGTTCGGAATACAAGGTCAGTAGTTGTTGGGAAGCTAATTCCTGAAGATGTTAAGGGGAGACTGAGATACTTGTTAGGAGAATATGGAGACGTGTTCTCGTGGGATACCTCTGACCTTATGGGAGTACCTTGAGTCTCGCACTGCATAGGCTGAATATTGACCCCTCGATTAAACCAATGAAGCAGAAGAGAAGGGTGTTTGATCCCAAAATAGTTGAAGCAGTTAAAGAGGAGGTGAAGAAGTTGTTGAGGGAAGACGCCATCGATGAGGTGTTCTACCCCGACTGGATTGCTAACCCGGTCATAGTTCCAAAGCATAATGGAGCATGGAGAATGTGTATAGACTTTACTGATTTAAATAAATGTTGCCTCAAAGATAGTTACATGTTGCCGCCAATCGATAAGCTCGTGGAAACCATAACTGGATATCATATTTTGGCGTTCTTCGACGCGCATAAAGGGTATCACCAAATTCTCATGGCGGAGGAAGACGGGGAAAAAATTTATTCATTACCGATGTAGGCACGTACTGCAATAAGAAGATGCCCTTTGGTTTAAAAAAATATTGAGGTTACCTACTAGAGGTTGGTTGATAGACATTTCAGGGGGCAGATAGGGAAGAATATGGAAATATATGTGGATGACATGGTTGCCAAAAGCAAAAGTTATGAAGAATTCTTAAGAGACCTGGAGGAAACATTCAGTAGCCTTCGAGGGGCTAATTTGAAGTTGAACCCGTTTAAGTGTGTTATTGGTGTGGGGGCAGGAAAGTTTCTCGGATTCATGGTCTCAGGGAGGGGGATTGATGTAAACCGAGAAAATATCGAAGCTTTGAGGACAATGAAAACCTCACAATCAGTAAAGGATGTACAGAAGCTTACAGGGTCTCTAGCAGCATTGAGCAGGTTCCTATTGAAGGGGGAGGAGAAGCACTTACCCTTCTTCGATGTCCTTCGAAGGGCAAAAAGGTTAGAGTGGAATGGCAAGTACGGCAAGGCATTCAAGCAGTTGAAGGAACACTTGGGGACATTACCTACCTTGATGAAACCAGACGAGGATGAGACGCTATACTTGTAGATTTCTGCGTCGCCGTTGGCAATCCGTACGGCCCTGGTAAAAGAAAAACAGAAGGTTCAGCATTCGATTTACTTTGTCATTAGTGCCTTGCAGGGGCCGAAGATGAGGTATACTGTTCTCGAGAGGTTGATTCTAGCCCTCGTACATGCAGCCAGAAGATTTAGACCCTACTTCCAGGGAAACAAAATAGTGCTGCTCACAAACCACCCCATTCAACAGATACTGCTGAGGCCAGAGATTTTAGGATGAATGATGAAGTGGGCAGTGGAATTAGGAGAGCATGATATCCAATATCAACCCCGAGTTGCGATTAAGGGACCGGTGCTGGCACACTTCATAGTGGAAACTACTGAGCTCCTCGAGGTATGTTTGAATCCCATTCGAGAGGTGGAAGCAATCCAAAGAAAGGTATGGAAGTTGTATGTGGATGGTTCATCACATTCAGGAGGAAGTGGAGCCGTGGTTCTATTAACTAGCCCCAATGGAAGAGATTACCCTTATGCATTGAACTTTGCATTCAAAGCACCTAATAGTGAGGCTGAGTATAAGGTACTGATCACTGGATTGCGCCTCGCAATGGAGCTGCAAGTGGAGGAACTGGAGGTTTTCAGTGGCTCTCAAATTGTGGTTCCAGAGGTGAATGGAGAATTTGAGGCCAGAGAGCGTAACTTGCAGAGATACCTCCAGGTAGTGAAGAACCTATTAAGAATTTTCAAATCTTATACTTTAACGCGGCATCTGAGAGAAAGCAATCATAAAGCAGATGCTCTAAGTAAGCTCACTTCTTCAGATTTGGGAACCCAATCCCAAAAGCAACTACTCATGGAAACTTTAAGCGGACAAAGTTTTGAAGAATCTTTGGTTATTGAGGTAGAAGTGGAAGACTCTTGGATGACACCGTTCGTGGCATATCTTCAAGAAGGTTTCCTACCAGAAAATGAAGTAGATGCCAAAAAGATAAGGTTAAAACTCCAATGTATGTCTTGCAGGAAGAAATGTTGTACAGAAGGGGGTCATTTACAGCCATTACTTCGATGCGTTAACACTCATGAGGCCAATTACCTCATAAGAGAGGTCCACGAAAGGATATGCGGTAGCCACCATAGAGCCAGGTTCGTGGCGAGGAGGCTCATTCGAGCAGGATTTTACTGGCCGACTATGTTCGAGGACGTGAATCGATATATTCAGGCTTGCCACCAGTGTCAGAGACATACCCCTATAACACATGTTCCACAGGAAGAGATGAGAAACATCTATAGTTCGTGGTCATTTGACAAGTGGGGGATCGATCTAGTGGGCCCTTTTCCATAAGCGCCGGGAAAATTCAGATACTTAATAGTGGCTATTGATTATTTCACAAAGTGGGTAGAGGCTGAGCCCCTGACAAACATAAGAGGAAAAACAGTCATCTCCTTTTGCTGGAAAAACATTGTGTGCCATTTTGGAATTCCAAGAACGATCATTACGGACAACGGAACACAGTTTGCTCAAGATCCCATTAAGAAGTGGTGCGAGGAATATCATATTAAGCAAAAAGTGACAGCAGTTTACCACCCACAAGCAATGGACAAGTGGAAGTGACCAACAGAATGATAGTAAATGGAATACAAGCAGGCCTCAAGGGGGCAGAAGGTAACTGGATATGGAAATTACCTAATGTGTTATGGGCATATCAGACAGCTGAGTCTTCCACTACTGGGGAAATTCCTTATAGTCTAGTATATGGCTCGGAGGCAGTATTCCCTACGAAAATAGGTGTTCCTAGCCAAAGGATGATGGCTACTGCAGATGAGACAGTCAATCAGTAGAACTGATGTCTGGATTTGGATATAGTGGAGGAGAAGAGAGAGTTAGCTTCTCTACATGAGGCTAAAGTCAAATAACGGGTCAGAAGATACCATGACAGAAGGGTAAAGAAGGTGTTATTTAATCCGGGGGACTTGGCAATGAGGAAAAATGAGAAAAGTAGAAAGGAACTTGAAGGGAAGTTAGCTGCAAAATGGGAAGGATCTTAAAGGTGATCGAATCGCACCAGGGAGGAAGTTATATTCTCGAAGAGATGAATAGTGCTCAAGTGCCAAGGAGGTGGAACATTACTAACTTGAGAAAATACTACCAGCTATGATGAATGGGTTACTTTTAAGCGGCACTCTAGCTGATGTTCAAGACGGTTTCTTTAAAGCGGCTCTCTAGAAGATATTTCTAGCCACGGCTGATGTTCGAGTGGTTTGCTCAAAAGTAGCACTCTAGATGATGTTTGAGTGGTTTTCTCTAAAGCTGCACTCTAGATGATGCTCTAGTGATTCGCTCTAAAGCTGCACTCTAGATGATGTTTGAGTGGTTTGCTCTAAAGCGGCACTCTAGATCATGTTCAAGGGGTTTTCTCCAAAGCGGCCCTCTAGATGATGTACGAGTGGTTTTCTCTAAAGTGGCACTCTAGATGATGTACGAGTGGTTTGCACTCTAGATGATGTTCGAGTGGTTTGCTCTAAAGCGATACTCCAATTGATGTTCGAGCGGGTTGCTCTTAAGTGGCGCTCTAGGTGATATTTCAGCTATGGCTGAGGTTCGGGTGGTATGCTTTTAAGGGGCACTTGAAGGCTATTTTTTTAATCTTGGAATGATAAACTAGTGGACAAGATTGGCAAGATGTAGGTGGAAACACCGAACCTAGGTAAAATGTGTGTCACTAAAATTTTCAATTTCTACTTACCAAAGATATTCATACTATGCTTTGCCTAGGGAAGTTGCGCCTAGCGTTCATATTCGAGGGGTAAAATATTTGAGATAGAATATAACAGGCTATTTATTCAAACTTTTTCAATTATTAGAAGTACAATTTTGATACTAAAAAGTACATAAACTTATTTGTCTAAATGTATCCATCTAGTTGGATGAAACCCTGCCCGAAACAAATCTTTGGTGGAGATAGGTTTTCCCAGCCCTTTCACTTTTGCTTCTATCGCTTCAAGCTCTTCAAGCTTTATACCAGCGGCTCTCTAGATGTCCTTCATTTGTTCTTCTATAGGATATTCAGAAGGATCAAGGGGAGCAACAGTCTTACACCGCTTCTTTGTGAAAGGTTTGAACGGGCCCTTCGAAGAGGACCCGATGCTCTTGCAAAGTTTTGAGGTAGATCCTTCGGTAAATTTTCTCGAGGGTACAATATGCTTGTCAGCTTCTTTAATGGCAGATATTTGTGACTGAGAAGCAGAACGATAACTCGAGGGGGTGAATCCTTTTACCTTCAGCTCCGCTAACCAGTCAAGAATAAGGTCAAAAGCCTTTTTCTTTTGAGAAGTTCCATTCCCATAGGCGTTAACTTCATCCACCCAGTATCGAGCAGCTTTGAGTAGAAATTTCAGGAGCTGATCATTGCTAATTAAATATGAGGAAGGAATGCCATGAGAAAGCATGTAGGCACGAAGGCTTATTTTGTGTGCAGCAATTTTTTCTTCAAAACCAGCACTAGGCTGCTCCACTTTTTTGGCACGTACCTTCCAGGCCTCGATCGCCCCTGTGAGTCATGCATTCTCGGACAAGAAGGATTCTACCAAAGAACTATCTTCAACCAGGGGGCTCCTTTGAGGGGCTAGATGAGGTTCGCTTGAAGAATGGGGATCCTCGCTAGCATTCTTCCAAGCAAGAAATTCCTCTTTAAGGATAGCTACTTTGCACTAAGCTAGTAGATGTTGCTCAAAAAGTAACTCCCTTTAGGCTACTAGCCTGGGATTTTTGCCCATGCAACCAATTAGGCGCCCTTCCACTACTGGAAGCCTGGTTGCAGTAGCAATACAGGACTTCAGAGAACCAAACTTTAAAGAGATTTGACACATCAGCTCTTCGAGGTCTTTATCTATGGAATTATAACCCTCGACCACCTCTAAAGGATATGTACCATTAAATTCTTTGCTCACAAAATCCTTAACAAACCCCTTAAGGGTTGGATGGTCTTTAGACTGCCACAGCTTCATCTCAGCTTCGGGTTGGTGGATCTTATCCTTCAAGGACTCCTTCTCTCGATTACAATTAGATAGATCATGGGTGGCCTTCAATAGTTATTTGTGTGTCTCACTCAACTCTTTTTGGGCAATCAAAAGCTCCTCACAAGCGCCTTCTAACACTCTCTTCAACGAGTTAAACTACGAAAAGAAAACAAAGGAAAAATCAATAAGTCATGGCAAAAGACATATTCTTATATTGATACCCAAAAGAAAACCGTTAGAATTGGGGGCCCTAATTGGAAAAGTTACAATCGGGGACAAACCCTAGAATCATCTTCTTTTGAGGTGGAAGCATTCATTTCTTCCACTCGGACGGCGGTTGAATTTTTCTTAGGGAGGCATCTGTAGCCTCTAGAAGAGGTATCGCTTGAATCACCTAAGCAAAGAAGAGCTGTCCTTTGGACTTAATGAAATCTATCATGGCAAAGCGAAGCCCGTCGTTCTTGATTGCCTTGTCCCATTTGGCATCGAGAGTGGCTTCGATCTCTGGGTTGACTAGATTTTCCACCTACTTAAAAAGATCTTCAGACAGGGAGGCAGACACTTGTGGCTTCAAGAATTCCTTAGCTATTTCGCTACAGCCAAGATTTTTGGACACCCTCAAGAGGTCTACAAATAGTTGAAGCAGCTCAGGGCTGTTCAAAAGTTTTTTGTTTGAAGGCTTCGAGTAGTTGAACTTGTGAAGCCGGATCCTCAACCGCTTGAACCCTCTTCTCGAGGGTATCATTCTCCAGCACCCATTGAAATCTCTAAACTTCAATGCTTCGCCTCTCCCCTTCTAGAATTCTTTGTTTTTCCTCGAGGAAAATTTTTTTCTCCTCGAGCACCCTATCATTCTCCTTGATCACCTTATCCTTCTACTTGATCACCATATCCTTCTCCTCGAGGGCTTTCTTCAACTCGAAAATCTCAGCATCCTGTTTGCTGAGCTTTTCCTGGAGGGAACTGCGGCCAGAGGTACAAGTGAAGGCGAAAGCCGCCATCTTCTTAGTGGCCTCATGGAAAAAATGGGAGGCCTAGCAAAATGATTCAACTTAGATTGATGCAAGGAAAGAAGACGATAAATAAATTTTGAAAAGGAACGGAGGAAAACCTCCGGATCAGAGGCCATCCTCGAGAGATGATGCTCATATGGACGCCGCATCATTCGAAGGGGGTGGAGACTATTGATGGATGTTATCACCACCATGTGCTCCTATTAATTGTGTTGGGGAGGTGTTACCAACATTGTTGCCACTCGCCCTTAATTTTTGGCAAAAATTCCTAGTGTGAGGAGGCTCGCCATCACCAATGGTCGGAGTAGGCCTTTCACCACCTACTGTAAGAGGGGAGGCCTGGTTTGAGAGAGGGGAGGCCTAACTCGATGGAGTGGAGGACTGATTCGAGGAAGCAACAGTCCCTTTGGGAGAAGCCTGACCCTGCTTCGTAGGCTTCTGTTTCTTTAAGCCGCTAGCAAGACCACTGGAAAAAAAAAGATAGCATCAGTAACAGTAAACTCAAAAATATAACAAACAAGAGAAGTAGAATTCTATTAAGGCACCTTCGGAGGCTTCTGAGTACCTAAAATCACTAACGAGGGTCTTGAGGGGAAGGCCTTCTTTGGGCCTCAAGTTATCTTCTCCTCTTCCTGATATTCTTCTAGAGCACTTTACACACATACTCCTTATATATTTCGGGAGGGAATGCAAAGCCGCCAACCCTAGAATTAGGATTGTTGAAGTGGCTGTAGTCAAGGAGCTGGAAAGCAGCTTTTGCATGTCCCTCTCAAGGGCATCCAAACAAATATACTCCCCAGGTTTGAGAGACTCGACTCGCACAGCCTAATTCCATAGGGGAACTCGATACCTCCTGCTATAAAAAAACCCCTTTCTTCCAACTTCTCCATTCACCTGATTTACCGGGAACTCCAAAAACCTTGTGATGTGCTTCTCGGCTAGTAAAAGTGATCATCATGTCGATCAACTGCCCACTATAAGATAGGGAGTATAGCAAGAAAAGTAGCTTATATCTGGGCTTGTTACCAAACTTATCATGTCGAGTCAAGAACATCATGATGATCACTAAGACATTGGGATGGACTTGTGCAGAGCTCACTTGGAATTGTTTAAGAAGTTTGGAAAAAAAGGGTGGAAAGGGAAAGGTGAGCCCGCAGCGGAGATGTCTGAGGGAAATGGATTATCTCCCTTCAGGGAGGTTATAAGGGGTATCTTCCTCTCGAAAGGGTTAAAAATCGGCATATGGGGCTATTCACTTGCTAAGAGGGATTGAGTCCAAAATCTTTGAGATAGTGGTCCCCAGTACTGGAACCGGGGGCTCTCTCCCTGAGTCCCTTAGCCTTAACCTTCGATAAGTCCTCTTTTCTTCTTTTGAGAGGCTTTAGCCAAAGAAAATAGCTAAGGCGCTCTTCAGGGTGCTTCCTCCCTCTCGAGGGACGTTCTCTCTCTTAAAAGAGACGTGTTCTCCTCCTCCTCTATGGCCTCGAGAGGCATTTCCTTGCAAACCAGAGATGTATTTTTGACCCCCCTTCCAATTCGAGCTCTGGATTCGGAGGAGAGTAGAAACCAATTTTTCCACTTGTAGGGGATCTCCTTATATAGGCTTGCCCATGCCTGGTGGCCAGTTATCAACGGGCTCTCGAGGAGGCATATCAGTCACTGGGAAAACCCTCGCTTCCCCAGGATCGTTAGCAATCTGATCAGGCATGCCTTCTCCAGCATCTGAATCATATTGGAATTCTTCAGAATGAGTGCATTCCGAGTCGCTAGTAGATTTTCCTGGCGTAATACCTCCCATCCCGCCTACCCTAATCTCACCGGGAAATTTCTCGGAAACGGAACCCTCATCAGAGTGGGGCATGATTGTAAGGTGAGGAAACAAAAAGATTGGAATAAGAATAGAGATGAAGTTCTTACTGATTTTCTAGGAAAGAAGATGAAAGTTAGATCGCTCAAAGAGAAGTAGAGAAAAGATGCTTGTAAGAAAGTTCATGCAAATGCAAAAACAACGGATAATAATTTCCTTGGAAATATAAAAAATTTATAGAAAGACACAATTGCTTTTCTATCTTATAACAACGCACTATTTGGGGAGCAGTGACTCGCGCGGTTGTATAGCACGCGCGCGCCTTTTAGAATCCTTACGCTAGAGTTGATTAGAAAACCAGGTTCCCTCTCTCAAAGGCACGATCAACAAAGTGCAAAGTTCATTTTGAGTCTTCAAAGTCCTTGAACTATCCCATGCATTCAAGACTCGCAAAACCTTCATAATGTTCCAGCCTTCTAAGGTTGAGAACCTACTATTCTGGGGGCTCTTGATAGAGGTTAAGCCCAAGAAGGCCATTGGGCCAAAGATGTGGCAGCCCAGTTAGGAGAATATTTAATACCCTAACATAATTACTGCATTTGTGGGTAATTAAGGACGATAATTAAGGAGAACATTATTTAGGACATGGATTATAAATATAAGGTACGCATTTACTTATGATTCATTCTGTCTTAATCACATCAAACACTTGGGCTAACTTAGGCATCAGAGTGCTGGCCCCTAGAACCTCCATGGATAGTTTTATTGCAGGTTAGTTTGAGAAGAACTCAAGCCCACGAACCGGTTGGTTGTTAGAGATGCATCAACGGCCTTCTCTCCGAAGAAGAGAGCCTTGTCATCCTTGACCTTGAGGTCGAAGTGCTTCCATTGTCCATGGACAGAGTCATACTTGAACATGTAGGTCTACACAAACAGATAAGCAAAAAATAAACTCAGATATATATATTCCTCACTCTACAATCAAAATCAACTACTCACAATTGAGTTTCACCGCTACTCACAATCGAGTCTCACCGCGACTCACAATCGAGTCTCATCGCTGAGACCTATCACCGAGACCCAAAGAGAACTTCACCGATGAATACCCCACTCAAACGACCGCATCTCTTTGTAAATCCAGCCACTTCCCCGGTCTCTCAAGCTCTTCCGTAGCCGTCTGCAAATTGCGTCGCCGGTCTCTACAAATCCATTCCATCACAATTCGTAGTGATTAATAGTGATTAATAATGAATGTAGTCATTAGGGGCATGGTGTTCAGGGGCATGGTGGAGGTGGAGAGAACTTTTGAATGAAATCCCTCCTTCAACTTGGAGGCAGAAAATCACAAAATTGAAGATATCAAATACACAATTAAATAAGATGCGATTGTGTGTTCAAAATTTAGGCTACAATGGGTAAACAGAAGCACCTCTAATATATTTATAGGACATTATGCTATGACCCAAAAATTCGTTATGACACTATCCTTCTCTAAAAAACACGACATTTATTATTCTTTTATAAATATAGAAATAGAAAGTAAATGATTTTTTTGGTGAAATGTTGGAAAGTGCTAGTACATGTTCTAGAGTAACTTAGAGTCGATTACTTTGAAGTAAGAAAGAGAAATCAGAAAGGATTACAGATATGTTTTTGTTCTCGATTGTTGATAAATATTTTGTCACGAACTTGAAAAATACAATGGGGGTGTATAGGGTAGCATCACGCTCAAGCGGATTTCAGTTTGGGGTTACGAGTAAAGTGTTTTACTTTTTGCACTTAGGTCCATCCAAGGAAGTTGGAGTTGTCGAATCACGAAATTGGCAACACCAAAATGCAATTCATTAATATAAGATTTCAAATTTGCAATTTGGGCATGTATGGGAGAACGAAAAGGGCCTCTAAATTCGACATTGATTATTTCTATACAATTTTGGAAAGTTACACAATGGCCCAAATTTGTGTTACAATGTCATTCATTGCTCCAAAATGTATGCTTTTTGTTATTCTTGCCAAAATATAGAAATATTAAATAAATAATTTTTTTTGGTGAAATGTTGGAAAAGCGAGTACATGTTCTAGAGTAACTTAGATTTGATTAGTTAGAAGTAAGAAAGGGAAATCGGAAAGGATTACGGATATGTTCTTGTGCCTGATTTCTGTTAAATATTCTATTACGGATTTGAAAAATACAATGGGGATGTATACAGTAGCATCACGTTCGAGCAGATTTGAATTTCAAGTTACGAGTAAATTTTTTACCTTTTGCAATTAGGTCCCTCCAAGAAAGTTGGAGTTGTCGAATAAGGAAATTGGCTATACCAAAATGCAATTCAATAATGTATGATTGCGAATTTGTGATTTGGGCACGTATGGATGAATGAAAGGGTCTCTAAAGTCAACATTGATTACTTCTACAAATTCTTGGAAAATTACACTATGGCCCAAATTTTTGTAACCCTTTCATCCATTACTCCAAAATATATGATTTTGGTTATTTTTTCCAAAATATAGAAATATAAAATAAATAAATTTTTTGGTGAAATATTGGAAACCGCTAGTACGTGTTCTAGAGTAATTTAGAGTTGGTTACATAGAATTGCATTTAATGCAGGTATATGTCATTTATCCCTATACCGGTGTAAAAATTCTGCCATTTTCCCCCATTTTTTTACACACTAGCAAAATATATAACCCGTTTCAAAAAATTAGTGCCAGAATTAGACAACTTAACCATATTCATACACCAGTATTTTTGTTACCAGTGCAATAGTATATAATAGCACTGGTAGTTACCACATCTATATATTTAACTGGTGCAAACATTACAAAAACGTATACTGGTAGACCTTATACAGGTGCGTATGTATTCAAAGGCACCGGTATTATGGTAAACATGAATTTTATCTGTGCAATAGGGTACTTGTACACCAGTATTCTATACTCATGAGTTTTTACCGGTGCGTATGTACCTGTTTTCCAGTAGTACGTAATTTTGTTTCCAATACAAACTAGTACTTAGAACCGTTGGATTCTTTGTGTTAATTCGGTGCAACTAGTGCTTGGCTTCGTGAATTAGTTCCTTGTGTTAGTGCGGTTCATAAAGTTGTATTTTTTACTAGATTTCGTCTATGTCTTCTTGATTTCAAGAGGGTGATACGATCAACCTTCGTTAAGAGCATTTCTCAAAACTCCGCATCTAGAGTCATCGCAAGAAGATTCATATCAGTTGGTATCAGAGCAAAACAAAAGTTCATGTGGCCAAAAATCAACAGGGGTTTCGAGTTTTGCTTATTTTAATATTTTAAAATTTTTAATTGTTAATCATAAACTCTTTGGTGTCATATTCTAACTGTTTTTTGTTTGATCTTTCTTACTGTGAGGATTGAATCCAAAGTCAAAGGACAACAAGAGTTAGAATACTTTGGTATTACTATCCGTCTTCACCTCCATCTTAGAGTCAGGAGGATGTCGAAGGGTCTAAGCGTAAACAAGTATTATCTGTTTTCACATGCCGGTCAATTTCATAGTTGTAGAGGTTAAAAAGTTTATGTGCTTCTAATATTTCTATCCACTGTGCTGAAAATTATTGCATGCTCGTAATCGTTTTTACTTTCTTTTATCGTATTTTGATTTCGTTGATATTGAATTCGTTCTTGAGTTCTTGATTACACCATATAAAAAAAAGGCCTTTGTTTTCTTTACCGAATAAAGTGAATTCTTGATTCCTATGATCTTGAATAGCTTGAATTTCATGTGAACAGAGAGGAAGTTTAAAAAATGTGAACTTTATACATGAATTGTTTTTATTGTTACTTTAGACTATTAATATGATTAATTAAGTCTTATAAATTAGTATATGTTATAACGATTAAATGTGAATAATAGAATTTAACTAATTAATAGACTAAATCAAATTAAATGTGCTTAATTTAATTTAGTACGATTAATTTGATGATGTGATTAAGTGATTAATATGATTTGTTTTGAGTAAAAGTGATTAATATGATTTAATCAAATTAAATGCGATTAATATCATTTAATAATGTGAATAATTTGATTTAATTGATTAATATGATTTAAATAAATTTAATTTATTAATATAATTCAATCAAATTAAATATGATTAGTGTCAAATATATAAAAAAAAATTATAAACCACTATTTGGAGTCCACAGCACGTTGCGCGTGGTGTTTTTAATTAATTTTTTTGATTTAATTAACAGGTGATATTTACATTTTGCATCTTTTGGTAAAATTTTGGGAAAGACTGTTTCTATAGGCTTATGGAAAGACGATGTTTAATTAGAATAATAAAAACGTAAAAAGTTTTAGTTGCAATATTAAATTTTATTATGCAATGTGTAGTAGATATGAGTTTATACCCGATTAATGCAACCCAAAATTTTATCTTCATTTTTTTCTAATTTACAGTTTAAAACTTAATATTTCCATGACTTATGGAAAGACCGTCAATAAATAGACTCTTTAAATTGAAACGAATTATAAATTGTAAAAAAAAAATCATTTAAAAATAATTATATGTGTAATCAATTAGTGAGAATTTAATAAATAATGAATAAGATAAAATTACTGATTTTATAATCTAACAATAGAAATAAAAGGAGTTCTCTTGACATGTACCCATTGTTAATCTATTGACAAACCACTATATTACTTTTTTGAGTTAAGTGCTAAAAATAACCCAAACTTTAGGTTGAAAGTGCCAATATTACCCTGCAATTTCAGAAAGTGTCAATCTAACTTTTGACTCCGCTAACTTTTTGTCAACATTCTGAGGATCGGATTTTGTGGAAAAGATAATTTTGCTCTTGAATTAAAAAAATAAAAATAAATAAAAAGATGAAAAACCCTATTTTCTTTCTTCCCCGTTTCTTTCTTCGTTTTCGCCTGAGCTCGGCCGATTCCTCCGCCATCGTTCTCCGACTTCTTCCCCTTTTTCTTTCTTTATTTTTTCCTGAGCTCAGCCGATACCTCCTCTATCATGCTCTAACTTCTCGATGTCGTGCTCCAACTTCTTCCCTGTTTTCTTCCCCATCTTTCTCTTCGTTTTTGCCTGAGCTCAGTCGATTCCACTGCCATCGTGCTTCGACTTCTTGACATACGTCGCATCCGCCTGAGCTCTAGCTGATTCTTCCACCGCGTGCTCCAATTTCCCGTGGTGTGCCGCATCTGCTTGGCCTTTAGTGATATGAATCTCCTTGCGAAGACTCACAATTTCGGAAGTAATATCTTTGATCTAGTGAAGGGATCTCGCAAACACTCACTATCTTGCACGAAATTCAGGTGTCTAGCCCTTGGGGTTCGCCTCACTTTGACTTGCTCTCTAACTAGCACTCAGGATAAGATTACAAGGTTTATTGGTACTTAACTAGCCATCGGGGTTAAGCAACAATGGAAGAAACTCGCAAGCAAAGAGTATGAACTCAAAGGGTTTTATATTTGATTAATAAAAGTGGTGTTGTAAAATCATGAATGACCTCCCCTATTTATAGGGGATAATTCGGACAGTACAAATAGAAACTGGAATGACTTATGGCAGCTTTAAGAAGATAAAACCATATCTAACTAAAATACCTAAAATAAATTAATATTGCCTTATCTAATCTTCCCAAATCTAATTCTAATCAAATAATACCTAAATATTCTAAACACTAATTAAAATATACCAAAACTCTTCTAAGCCAACATGGCTGAGTTAATGGTCATATTCTAAAATAAAATAAATTACAAATGATCACACAACCTCATTAAAAAAATCCAATGGGAAAAAGAGTATAGTGTCATCATACTAAAAATAATAAGAAAATAAGAAAACGGTAAATAAATGATATTTTGACATCGTATCATTCCCTCCGAGATCAAAAAGTTTCATCCTCAAAACGTAAACAATCTTCAATAGTAAATGGAGATAAACGTCCCACGGCATCCCTGCAAATTTCTGCTAATAAACGTTGACTGTGCGCAGACTAGGCAGTGGTTGGAATGCTGATGTGGCAAAAGCTCCTTGAACTCACGTTAAAAAGAGAGCTGGCAAGAAAATCAAATTAACTCGCGATATATTAATCAGCTCACGATATAATCATCATCTCGCGGTATGAAGATATGATCTGTGACTCGTGCGTGTGCAACACGCGCCTTACAACGTCGTGTGCGTGAGATTCACGCGTCTAAGTGGGTGCTTGCGCGTGAAGACCACACGCGTATTCTTCTTTGATGGAACCTCTCTGTGCGGACTGCTCTTCCCCGGAGTTGCACGGACCTTGTAGTTGTAAATGGAGAGTACTGACACCGAGGATAATCGATACAGAGAATAAGGCTTGGAGAAAATGGCGGCGGCAAAGCTACGCTGAGAAGAATGACAGTACTTTGACGGCAAAGATTCAGTCAGGGCAACGATGATGATTTGAGCGGCGAATGGAGCTTTCGTAGATGGAGAGCAGAACGATGGCTTCAGATGGTCGGTCGAAGATGGAGCTGGAGGAGGTGGACCCGCCGGAAGTGGAGATCAAAGCTGAGAGGCGAAGGTAAATATTTTGGCAGCGGCGGGATCTGGAACTTAGCGGTGACAAATTGTCTAGCGGCGGAAGTTTTCGATATTTTTTTGTTTTTTTTTTCGAAAATAAATTCAAGCAAAACTCAAAATCCCTGTTGATGAACTTGTCCAAGAATCTTTGATCTAGTGAAGGGATCTCTCAAACCCTCACTATCTCGTACGAAATTCAGGTGTCTAACCCGGGGTACGCCTCACTTCGACTTGCTCTCTAACTAGGCCTCAGGATTAGATTGCAAGATTTATTGATACTTAACTAGCTCTCAGGGTTAAGCAACAATGGAAGAAGCTCGCAAGCAAAGAGTATGAACTCAAAAAGTTTTATATTTGATTGATAAAAGTGGTGTTGTAAAATCATGAATAACCTCCCCTATTTGTAGGGTATAATTCGGCCAGTACAAATAGAAACTGGAATGACTTATGGCAACTTTAAGAAGCTAAAATCATATCTAACTAAAATTCCTAAAATAAATGGATATTTCCTTATCTAATCTTACCAAATCTAATTCTAATCAAATCAGAACTAAATATTCTAAACACTATTTAAAATATACCAAAACTCTTCTAAGCCAACATGGCTGAGTTAATGGGTCTTACTCTAAAATAAAATAAAATATAAATTAGCACACTGCCTCATTAAAAACTCAATGGGAAAAAGAGTATAGTGTTATCCTACTAAAAAAATATTAAACTAAGAAAATGGTAAATAAATGATATATTGACATCGTGTCATTTAGCTGATTCCTTCACCGTCGTGCAAGTTTAACCTAAAGTTCTAGTTACTGTGCAGATTTAACAAGTTCATTTATTTTATTTTATTTCCTTCTCTCTCTGGTTGATGAAAGAATGATTTCCCGTAACAATTATGATTAATGATAAAGAGTATAAATAGAGTACAAAGTAGACTAGTTTAAATATAACTCTAGCCCAGTCAACAAAAATAAAATCTTATCTAATCTTCTACTTGATTTAGTAAAGCGTCGGATGCTCACCGACACACAGCTTGGAATTGAAGAACTCGAACATAAGACGAGAGAGCCCCTTGGTGAGCGAAATGGGAGTAGCCTAAACCGTGAAAACGGGGAGCAAAAGGAGGAATCCGCCTGAGGAGGGGCTCGCGTCTATCTCTCATTTTGTTCTAGGTTCTTTTTATTCATGTGGGTAAGGGCTCATGCAGCTCCAATTGAAACAAGTTCTTGCTAATGGAAAAAAAGGGGGGTTTGGATGTTCGTAATCTAAATAGAATCAGGACATAGGCAACGCGCAGTTTGCTAGATGTCACCAACTCACGAAGAAAATGATAGTCAATGTCGATATGCTTTGCCCGCTTGTGTGCCACTAGATTCTGAGCCAAGAAGATAGCAGTGTTGTTATCGCATAACAGCAATGGCGAACCAGAAAATGAGAGCCTAAGGTCACAAAGCAAATGAGTGATCCAAACCACCTCCGAAGAAGTGTCAGAAAGAGCACAATACTCAGACTCAGTGCTAGAGTGAGAAACAGTGGGCTGTTTCTTGGCTTTCCAAGAACCCAGATTCCCACTAAGATAAACAGCATAACTATAAGTGGACCGTTGAGTCTCTAGAAAGTGGGCCCAGTTAGCATCAGAATATCCTAACAACTTAGGAGTACTAGCAGAACAAAAGCTAAGACCAAAATGAAGGGTGTCACGAACATAACACAAAATCCATGTCACTGCAGCGAAATGGTAATTTTTGGGATCCTAAAGGTACTGACTCACTGTGTTGACCGAGAAAGCCAAATTTGTATGAGTGATGGTAAGATACTGAAGCGCCCTAACAAGAGAACGATAAAGTGTAGGATCATAGAACGGAGGACAAGTCAAACTATGCAACTGAGAACTGCGATAAATGGTGTAGAGATCGATGCAGTATCAGACATACCGGCCCAAGTCAGAATATCCCGAGCATACTTTGCTTGACCAAGAAGTAACCCTAAGAAGGTAGGCGAAACATCAAGACCAAGAAAGTAATGTAGAGCACTAAGATCCTTGATCGCAAACTCTCTGTGTGTCCGATCAATGAACTAGTGAATAAGAGTCGAGTCGTTTCCTGTAAGAATAATATCCTCCACATACACAAGGAGATACAGTAACGACGAACCTCTCGAGAGAACTAATAAAGAAGTATCGGCTGAGCTGCACTAAAAACCAAGCTGTGTAAGATAACTGCTGAAGCGCTAGAACCAAGCCCGAGAAGCCTGCTTAAGACCATAGATGGCCTTCCGCAAGCAACAAACATAGTCTGGATTAGCATAATCCTGATATCCTACGACTGCTTCATATAGACTGGAGCATCGAGAACACCATTAATAACAGTGTTCTTAACGTCCAGCTGATGAAGCGGCCAGGAATGTATAGTAAAAATGGCGAGAATTGTCCAAACAGTAGAGGCTTTGACCACAAGACTAAAAGTGTGGTCAAAATCAAAACCCAAAATCTTTGAGAAACCCTGCCCCACAAGTCTGGCTTTGTGATGCTTAATAGTGTCATCTGGTCGATACTTGAGCCTATAGACCTATTTGGAGCCAACAATGTTAGCATCTGAAGGCCGGGGCACCAAGTCCCAAGTGTGTTGACCACGAAGAACGGCCATCTCATCATCTATAGCTGAAACCCAGGCTAGATCCTGAAGGGCAGAACGATAACCAGTAGGCTCCATCTGAGAAAGAAGTGCAGCAGTAAAACCATGAGCAATAATATCCAAATAATCCCTGCATTGGATATCATCAGTGGATGACCGAGTCGTCATCCGATGGGTACAAGGCCGCGGAGGTGAAGCTGGAGGAGTGGAGCCACCTGACGATGTCGAGGCCGATAAGGTGACCGATGAAGGGGGTGAGGTGGCCAGAAAATTGAATGTGCTGGTCGGTTAACCAGGTCTGCTGGTCGGTGAACCAGATCTGCTAATCGATGGCGAGATGGGCGGAGCAGGATGCGTTTGAGTGGCCACTGAATGGTTTGAATCGTCAAAGCAGATAGAACATGGTGTCGTAGTTGGTGAGAATGATAAGATCAATGAGCCATGAGGTCTGGAAACCGAAGTGACAAGTCGAGCAGGAGGAGATACCACTGTGGAAGAAGTAGGAATATCGGTTGATGTATCATCGGGGGTCCAAAAATGTAGAGACATCCAAAGAGAACAGAGATACTAAAGTAGAACCATCGGCATAAGGGAAGAACGTATCGTCAAACCGAGCATGTCTGGTGACATATATCATTCCAGATGTAGGATCCAAACATCGATATCCCTTGTACTGAGAGTCGTACCCAAGAAAGATGCAGGGTAAACTGCAAGGAGCGAGTTTGTGAGCTGCATATAGACGAATATAAGGGTACACATGACAACCAAATACATGAAAGTTAGTGTATATGGGAACCCGACCATTAGCAACTTCATATGGTGATCGTCCGCCAAGAACCGGAATGGGTAGCTGATTTATGGTATAAGTGGCTGCAGCAAAGGCGTGAGGCCAGTGGGAGAGAGGAACATGAGAGTGGTACAACATAGACAAGCCCATCTCAGTAATGTAACGGTGCTTGCGCTCTGCCCCACCGTTCTGCTCAGGAGTATACGGACAAGAAATCTGGTGATGAATGCTCTTTGTCTGAAAGTGATAGTGTAAGCGACCGTTTACGAACTCAGTCCCCCCATCACTTTGAAACACTTTAATCGTGGAAGAAAACTGGTTCTCTACAAAAGCCTCAAACTGGCGATAGACATCCCAAAAATTATATTTACGGTGAAGTGGGTAAAACCACGAGAGTCAGGAATGATCATCAAGGAAAGGGGCATAGTAGGAGAAACCATTAGCAGATAAAATAGGAGAGGCCCCTATAAATCACAATGAACTAGATCAAGTACCCTAGCCGCACATTTATGATTTGAATGAAAAGATAAACGCTTCCCTTTAGCCTTTTCGCATGCATCACAAAGGGTGGGTTTGGGCAAAACCGATGAGACAGATAAAAATCCAAAAGCTCGCAAACCAGAGATAACTGAATGCGGAACATGACCAAATCTAGCATGCCAAGTTCCAAAGGACGCAGGCGACTTATTTGACTTCACAGTAGATAAAAAAAAACAGAATGCGCCATAGTCTAAAACATAGTCTATCTTCAATATGACCATGACTCAATGTTTCCTTAGTGATTTTATGCCGAATAATAAATGAACGATCATCAAATCAGACAACATCATTTAAATACCGAGTTAACTTGCTAATCGTCCGCAAATTTTTAGTAATATCAGGCACAATAAGCATACCATGCAGGGATAAATATTTCGAAATCTAAGAGTCGCCAATATTAGTGATAGGGAGTTGAGAACGATTGCCAACATAAATGCAGACAGAACCATTACAAGGTTTCACATGATCAACAACAGTGGGAGATGACGCCATGTGTTTTGTGGCTCCAGAGTCTACAATCCATCATTGTCATGGGCGGATCCAGGAGGGGCGAGGGGGTGCTGGTGCCCCCCCAAGATCCAATAGCGCAAAAATTAGGTCTAACCTCCATCGGAAAAATGGTTTCCGTCCCCCGTTGGATGGCTAGCTCTGCCCCCTGTTCATCTTCTCGCCAAAGAAGATTACTGGCCTGCCTTTTATTTTCTTTGCCTTCAGACATCAAAACGACGTCATTTTGATTAAAAGTCTGAAGGTAAAATATTAAAAACCAATTGGGCCGTTAAAATGAAGCCATGGCCCCGCTGTCAAGTTTCTTAGCCAAGTCTTTGAAGCCCGCTGCTTTTATGGAAGTCAAAATAGTACTGCTAACAATAGTTTACTGTAACTTTATATTCGTATAATTGTTTGTCATTTGTGATATTTGGTATTTTGCATTAAATATGATTTTGTTACTATAATTAATTAAGATGAGAGGATCATAAGAGATTCTTTATCTCATTTTTAAATTAATGCTAATGAATATGGTAATTTTTTTAAATTAAGAAAATCACAATAAAGCTATATATTTTCAGTTGTAATTTTACCAAGTTATTAAACTATTTAATTAATTTTAGACATAAATTGATTTCATTTAGGTATAAACTGATTATACATGTGATTTGCTCACTAATTTTATTTTTATAATCTTATTTAAGTTATTTTTAATATATTAATTAACAAGATCGAATAATTGTAAGTGTGATTTATCGTATTTGTAAAAATTGGATTATTTTAGGGTAATATGCAAATATAACCCTATATGTTGGAGAAAGTGCAAATATAACCCAGAGTTATTTTTTAGTGCAAATATAACCATAACTATTATACATATGTGCAAATATAACCCTAAATATTATACATATGTGCAAATATAACCCTAAAGCCATTATTTCTGGCATTGACTGACCAGGGTTATATTTGCACTTTCAATTATGGCAGGGTTATATCTGCACTTTCATTATTGCAGGGTTATATCTGCACTTTCATCAATTATATAGGGTTATATATGCACTTTTCTCATTATTTTATAAACACTTTATTATTGAAGCGGATTTTGTTTGAATATGTCAACTTGTATTCAGAAAAAAAAATCAGTGTAATTCAGCGCCCTAAAAAAATTACCAATATAATATAGTGTCCAAAATTTTTTTTTACCAATATAAGTAAGCCCCCCTAAAATATTAGGATGGTTCCGCCACTTATCATTGTGCTTGCAATTTTGAGAGTGCATATGAACCGATGCAACTCACTGTGTTGGTCTGTCAAAATCAACTCGAGAAATCATATGAGCCATGGTGATTAATTGACCAAAGCAAGCGCGCGAGGCGCGACTGAGTGCTAAAAGAATTGCCAAAATACGCTCGAGGCGCGACTGAGTGCTAAAAGAATTGCCAAAATACGCGCGAGGCGCGACTGAGTGCTAAAAGAATTGCCAAAATACGCGCGAGGCGCGACTGAGTGCTAAAAGAATTGCCAAAATACGCGCGAGGCGCGACTGAGTGCTAAAAAGAATTTCCAAAATACGCGCGAGGCGCGACTGAGTGCTAAAAAGAATTGCCAAAATACGCGCGAGGCGCGACTGAGTGCTAAAAGAATTGCCAAAATACGCGCGTGTCCGCACGCGCGTAGGGGGAGAGATCTAAATCAGGGAGCGTGTGACCTCACGCGCTGGAGTTGTCTTCTACGGTTGGCGCGTGAATCTCACGCGCTATCAGAGATGCCTTCGTTCAGCTGCCCTGCCGGAGAACGGTGACTCGCCGCTGGAAATAATGAAATTACGGGCCTGAAGAGTTGCTGATGACGCCGGAGATGGAAATTTGAACTCGCCGAGAACGAAAGCCCGACAATTATGCCGCCGAGACTCGCTGGAGAAGGCCGTGAAAATAACTGATTCGTCGTTGGAACTGGAACTGGAACTGGAGAAGGCCGTGAAAACAATTCACCAGAGACGATGCCGTAGAGAGAACGCCGTAGAGTTGCTATTGTCGCTGACGGATCTAGAAATACGCCGAAATTTATCGCCGGAGAGGATGACCTGCGGTGTCGCAAACTGACCGGGACTGGGCGGGAATCGATCGGAAACTGGCTGGAAATTGAACAGCGGGACCAGTAATGAAGAAAGAAAAAGAGAGAAAAAGAGGGGAGGAAAAAAATTTAGGTCTAAAGATCATTCCATGAAAGAATAATTTATCGTAATGATTCTCATTAAGCAAAGTCTTGGGAAAGATGATCTTTCCATATGCTTATGAAAAGATGGGGTTTGATTAGAATAATAAAAGGTAAAAGGTCTTAGTTGCAATATTAACATTTTAGTATGCAACATGTAGTAGTTATAAAATTTATAACCCGGTTCATGCAATTCAAAAATTCTATCTTCATTTCTTCTAAATTACACTTTAAACCTTGGTCTTTCCATAACTTATGGAAATACCGTCTTTAAAGAGACGAACTCTCCTAATTAATGATAAAGAGTAGAGTTAAAGTATAAAGTAGATTAGTCTAAATATAACTCTAACATAATTAATAAGAATAAAATCCTATCTAATTTTCAAATTGATTTATTCTAACAGTGGAAGACGTGGGTGATGGGCCATTTTTCTTTTTGTAGGTTTCACTTTTACCAGTTTAAGGAGGAATATAGTGGGTGCGAGTCCTTTAGAGATGATAATAATGCAGATTTTTTAAATGTGGCATCTGGGGAGAATTTGGGGTTTGAATTGGACGATTCAGGGAGAGGGGTTAGCAACCTAGCAAGGGCCTCGATAATATTTGTCAGGACTCAAATTTGTTTTGCTTTCGATCAACACTACCTGGTTTATTATCCCCAAACCATGTTGCTGGGCCTCAATCAGCTGAAGTTTTTGGGGCTTGGACAGTTGCTACATCACCGGTAAAATCAAGCCGCGATTTTAGTGGAGAAGAAGATAAGGGTATTTTAGTTATCAATTTTAACTTCTTAGTTAAGGGTATTTCATTATTTCAATTTTTTTCATTGTTGAAGTTTTCTGGGTTATCGTTGAAATTAGAGAGTTTGACTATATCGGTACATTTTTTTAAAATTTTAGGATAAGATTGACACATATAATAATTAGTTATGATTAAATTGGCACTTTTTCAGATTGCAGGGTTATATTGGTACTTTCAGCCTAAAGTTAGGGTTATAAATATATTTATCCCTACTTTTTTTATACACTGTATTTGTCAAATTACACACAAAATTTAAATTTTTAAAGTTAAATATTATTTTTTTAAAGGTGCTTTTATAACCCTACCTAAATCACATAAGTGCCAATATAACATTTTTATAGTTGAAAGTGCAAATATAACCCTAGATAGTTTGTGTAAGTGCAAACATACACATTCCACAAGATTTAGGCCGGAATTAAGTAAAAAGTTGATTCTGTTATAAAATATATAGTTTTTATAATAAAACAAAGCTAGATAATTAAAGGATAGGGAAATGACAAGAGTGATAAAGCATTCAAAGGAGGGTGATTCTACTTTCTTCTTTTCCTTCAATTGTGTGTCATTATAAGAAAGTATAGGGTGCTATTTATACATCCATGTCGTGTATCTTTAGTTATGATACACTAATTCAAGATACTAAAAGTATCATGATAAATGCATGATTTAACATATACTTAATACACCTTTAATGAACATTCACAACACACCATTATTAATGGTTCATAACACACAATTTGTTAATGGTTCATAGCAGATTCTACCCCTCTAATTTAAAAAAAATGATTTTTTTAGAAAATTACATTTATACCCTCTAAAACCCTCTTCTTTCTTCTTCTCAGCCATTTCTTCTCCCACATAGTGTAACTTTCTCCCAGTGTCATCTTTCGCTGCCCTTATGCCACCACCAACCCCACCAGCTCACTGCCTTCCCGCCACCACCACCTTCTACCTCTGCCACCACCACTTAAAGGATTGATGACGAAGAGAGGATCGACGGCGAGTGCAAGTCCGCTTGTAAAATTACCATGTTCCACCACTTCACCCTCGCACTCTGTGGGTCCAACACTCTTTCGAACACCCCTTTACTACCATTCTCGATGTATGCGATTGGGAAGGGAAGAGCACCTGCTTCATTTTTCGACGGTGGTGGTTGATGGGAAATAAGGATGACCTGGCAGAGGCCTACCATTTAAATCTGTGGAGTGAAAAATAAGAGCGCCTACCTGGGTTCATAAATATCATTCAATCGGGACCTAATTCTGCAGTGTTCGCTGGTACCAGATTGGGGTTTAGCATGTGTAAATTAAGCCTCGACTAAATTTAAATGGCAAGAAAGCTTGGTCAGCCAGAAAAGGTGCCCGTGACATTGATATAACAAAAGAAGTGAGGTTTTCCATTGTTAAAAGCAACTGCAGTGGATCAATAGATGTGGATCTGACTGGGGTGGTGGCGGAGCCCATGGAGGGGTGGTGGTGGTGGCCAGTGGAAAGAGTGGGGGTGACCTGAGGGCAAATTTGTCCACACTTTTATGTTTTAGGTCAAAAGGCATTTAGTCATTTTAGGTGCGGTCAATGAAGGAAATAGTGTCTTAGGTTATATTGGCACTTTCATCAATTAGTTAGGGTTTTCTTTGCACTAAAAATTATTAGAGGGTTATATTGACGCTTACTCAAGTATGTAGGCTTATATTAATATATATCCCTTGTATATTTTTTTATGTTTCACATTCAAATACACATTATTAAGGGTGATGTTTTCATGATGTTGTTCAATGCACATAAAAGCATAAGCACCCACTCCAATCCTATTCCAAATACACCATGAGGTGGTACACCGTACGCTACTGCAGGATATGGGTATTTGCACCAGTAATATAGGCCAATAGCAATAGTAATTTGGCCACAAAAAACCAAACACCAACAATATAATTCTAATATCATCAACCATGAAAAATAAATTATCATCCTATTACGCCGTTCTTATCATCCAAAAGATTCAAGGAAGTGTTCGCCTGATGCTGGTACTCATCGAGCCAAGCCTCACACCATCTCCCAGTGATACCTTGAATTTCGTACACATGGTACGACTCTTTGCCCTCTGGGAAGATCTGTCAATTTCGAAGTTACAATGTTAGTGAACAATGTTACGTGTAATAGAAATTGATAAATACAAACTTTGAGACGTAAGGTTTACCTCCAAGATATTGCTTGTCTCCGAGTGATTAACAAATTCTTCCATGAAGAGCATGATGGAGTACCCACATTGCCACGAACCATGCTGGGTTCGAAACTGCACAGGAAAGGTAAATGTTATTACTAACTTTTAACATAATGAATGGTGGGATGAAATGACATAATGACTTACCTTAATGTTATTGATTTTCCAAGTGTAGTTAGGTTTTGGCTCCGTCTTTCTCTTCTCTCTTTGGTATGTGCATGCAATCCTGTAAAGAAAGTAAATGGAAATGGTTACTTCTTTTTGTGTGTAACTAAACTAGGACTTATTATTTCATTGATTGAAATACCTGGAAATGACCTTGAGTTTGCACAAGTTTATTTCTTTGATACCCCCTGTTAAAGTGTCCAATGTGAAAACCTCCTATGTTCTGGGATGGATAGTGATGAGGTACCAATGATCGTTGTCAAATAATTAGGGTATTGAATTACTGAAATGGAAGTGGTTTGAAAAGTAAATGTTAAATCCACCAAGAAATACTTACATTATAATGTAGGGGACAATGTAGAAATCAGCATATGTTGCATTCATTGTATCCCAGATGAGTTTGAAATGAACTTCGACCTCCTGATCAAAGTCTGTCAAGTTACCACAGTTGCAAGGGTAGAATTGGATGCATCCTGCATTATTTTCCCATATTTGCTCCCAGAGGTGCCTGTAACGTTAATGATACTTAAAATGAAATCCTAATCACTTTAAAACTTAAAATAAAAATGTAAGTTCTGAAACTCACCCCATCCACACATCGATCTGTGCACTATCGATCCAGGTCGTTGAATGCATGTTCCCGAGTCTCTTCCCGAACTCGACTAGATCATCTATTCTAATGTCGCGGGTGTAATGGTGTTTGAATGTCGATGGTCTGAAGACTGGGAAGAACATATTGTCCATAATATTTATCATTTCCAGGATAGCGGCATTTTTTCCCGTATTAACCGCACCATGATGGGCCAATCTGCCAGGTCTCATTTGTTGGTAATCTGTGGATGTAAAGTTATATAAATTGATCAGTTAATTACATGGAAATGAACTGTCGTAGTCAATGAATAATAAAGGTACATGTTTTAGTAAAGCACCTGTTTTGGTAGCCTCTTGAATCTTGGTTTTGCAGATGGCCGGTAATCAGTGCTCGAGTGGGATTTTTTCTCGGCATCACCCTGTTACAAGGATTAATGAATATGGTCATGTAAATGTAATTTGATGAATTGAAAAATAATGTGTTACAAGAATGTGCATCATCATCGGTGGTGAGAATCATAACCTCCTCGTCGTCGTCTGTATCCACGCTGACATTATTGTCATCGATGTCACTTGGTTGCTCGTCTTGCTTGCTTATCAAAGACACCGGCCAATCCACGATGCTAGTCAAAGCCTCTCCAACATTATCGAAGTGGTGGTCCACCGAGGGAAATCCCGTCCAAGGACGGTAGATCGGCTTGCATACTCTAACACGAGCCACACTTTCTTGTTGAGCATCCCAACGACGATATACCTGTCGCAACCTATGCGCAACCATTTTCTACTTCCCAAAAATGTCTTTAATGTACAGAGTCACGTGTTCTCCATCCTGTTCGTAAATTTTTTTTATTAATTTGATAAATTTATTATGGAGATTTTAATATGTGAAATTCAATGTAAACAAAATACATATATTCATGAAGGTGTACCTCCTTATCTCCTTCTCCATCGCTTGGATTGACACCGAACTTTGTAGCAGCTGTAGCAATGTCATCCATCGCCTTCTCGATAAACTTCTTGGGATCATCAAGGCCTGGCAGAATCTGAACACCGCTTGCATATGCAATGCCCTTCACCGATTACTCGAGGTATGATACCATGGATTTCACGACCGGTTGATCATTGGATGGTCTCCTCTGGGCGGTTTGCTTGCTTGAGGAATTTCTACCACACTTGCTGCGGGAAAGATGAGAAACAACAAGTGATGTGGGTAGACCTGTATGAGTTCCCCCTGTACCTCCCTGGGTGATCCTTCTTCTTGGAGACTTTTATGAGGAGGTCTTCACCCGGCTGCAGTACTAATGTTCCTTTTTCCTTCAGCTCATTCAACTTCAATTGAAAAATACATAGGAAATCATAATTCTATAAGAATATTATGACAAACGATATAAAAATTAATATAAGTTGTCGATTTTTGCGTAACTTACAACGTCCGGTGCAATCTTCTGAACCTTTTTTTATGTGTACAACACTTTCTTATTCTTTTTTACCTCAAGGTGGATAAGAGATCTGTCCTATGTGAACTCTTTTTGACTGAGTTGTGTCTCAATGTCCCCCCAGTAAATCCCTTGGCAGTCAACCTAAGTCTCTTCTTTTCCTTCTGCTCCTCAGTCAATTTGTCGAGAATGTATCAATTACCCTTTCTGCCAGTGTGGTGTGACTAATTTGTGCCCTCATTGCACTTAATATTTGCCTCTCTAAGCTTCTGATATCGTTATCAAAAATAAAATTTTATTTTAATAGAATTTATGGGCAACATATTTCTTAATACGTATTATATTTTTTTTATCATACATGAAAATCAGGATGCCGACTCCTCTTCTCAAACAAGTACCATTCGTCTTCATCCATCCACTTGTACTTCTCCCATGATGGCACTCCTAATTTGTTGATACCTTTGTCCACGTCATGGATGAACCTGTTTTCCAGCTTTGTTTTCCAGTTCCTATGTTGGTCTTTTGCCCTGTCTATACATTCCTTCTTCAGTATCTCAACTTGCTCGTTTGTCACCGGGGTTTCAATTGTGAAGCTCTCCTGAAATGAATTATATGAACAGGCATGCCATTAATCATGTCTTCACTATGACAATTCTAAAGCCAAAAATTTTAAACTCCAATCATCTAGAGCCTTACCAGAACATCCTTCCATGACTCTCCTTCACATCTTCAGGGACATCGCATCAGTGTTCGCAATGGCCAAATCTGATGCGGCGCTGAAAAGCGTAATTTCCATAAGTGTGCCACGCTGACCAATTCTTAATGCATATTACTTGCCTGTTTCGGAACTCAAACGCAACAGGGGTTGGTTTTTTATGCTTTTTCAACATCACAGAATGGCACGTGCTAGTTCCTCTTCTTCTCATATAACTTTTGATCTCAAACTTGTCCCATCCCTCTCCATTTTTGCCTCCAGTCTTTGACAAGTCGTTTTCCTCTTCATTAACAGTTGGTCTTGCTTTGACGATGCTCTTTCCCTTTCTCTTTCTAGTGGGTGGTTTGGCCACCACATCACTCGCATTTTCTCCCTCATCACCTGCAATCACATCACCATGTGGTGTGGGTTCTTCCTTCTCTTCACCAGTTGAACTATCTTATTGTGTTGTTTCTTTCTCAAACTGTATCTTCAACGGGAATCCTTTTTGGAGGAGGTTCTTGTTCCGCCACATCAACCTCATCATTGACCACATTCTCCTCCTCCTTTTTTCTTACAGATCGCTTCCTCTTTGTGTTTAATTTCCCTCTTTTTGGTAGCATACACAACAATGGAATAGAAAATTCTCAATCCAAAATAAGTCAACTAACCCCCTCACCTCACAAATTTATACAAAACAATAATTGTACTTAAAGATCAACATTGATAGATCATAGTGTAGAACTTGAACAACAAATTCATAAAACTTGAGCAAAACATGGCATAGAAATTGCACAAAACTACATAAAACTACATTTTATATGGCATAGAAGTTCATATCACATGACATAGAACTTGAACAAACAAGGCATGAAACTTGATATAACATGATATGGAACCTTATAAAAGTTAATAGAACTTGATACCAATCTTATTGGATTAAAAAAATACGCCTACAATCGAGCATGTATCACTCTTGCCCAATGTGACTATCAACATTGTCACCAACCAAAAAACTCAAGTACTAGAACATATTTCCACAAAAAACCCAAAACTTTATATCCCCGCATTTGTATAATCATCCCATGCAAGGGTATCATTTCAATTTTTATAGACCTAATGGTTTTTGTTCATAGAGGCATTTTGTCGAACATGTTTTGTGCATAAGGGTTTGAATGGTTGTTTGAAGATAAATTCATATGAAAACACATGCTTAACTAAACACATATCACTTAACTTCACCGATGAAATGATTGCATTGCTTCTCCCTTCGCTTGAACTCTCCAAAGAACAAAATGGATGAACCTTTGGAAGTTTTTTTCTCTCTTGTGTTGTTCAAGGGTTGTGTGTTGTTCAACCTTTTATAGGACAAATGAGGGGATGTGTTAGGGTGTTATAAAGGCTGATGAGGAGTTATGGTGGTTGAATGTAGTGGAAATCGAAGGGTAGAAGTGGTGGAGTGTGGTTATAGAAGTGAAATTAAAGGAGTTAAATGAAGAGATAGGGAGTTATGGTGGTTATGGGCGGCTGAATCGGGTGTTTTAAATTTATATCTAACATTTCTACACCAAAATTTTATAAATACTGGTGCGTATGTTCAGCACCAGTACCGGTATCAGTGTAAAAAAAAAGTCCTTAAAGCAGCTGCTAACTGCCGCTTTAAATACTATTTTGTCATATCGAGAGTAACATGTTCAATTTTTTTCTATCTATTGTACACCGGTAAGGATACCGGTGTAAAAATGCCAAAAACCAGTTGCGTGAGATTTCTTTAAATAATATCATGTCAAAAAAAGGATGGCCCTCGAGATGAAGTTTGAAAAAAACATTCAAACGTTTGTACACCATTATGGTTTTTGGTTTTACTGGTGTAAGAACTTTCCCACCATGAAAAATAACAAAAATTTGAAATAAATTACGTGCGCGCTTGAAAATGTTTTAATTTGTACACCGGTATTTGTTTAAAATTATCGGTGTACTAATTTTTTCTAGTCAAGAATTTAATTTTTCTACTTTTTCATTTTCCTCCCCAATATTTTTTTCACAAATCCAATTATTCAAATTGACGCATAAATTATGTAATTAGACATTTTACTATTTGTTTCATGCTAACATTGACTAAGCATGGGCCCTGTACGTGGACTATTCTATGCATTGTTTAATTTTATGACATTTACATTTTTACCCCAAACATTTCGGTTCACCCCGTCAACCACTAATCCATGGGCCATAAAATGATTTAATAATAAACCAAAGTTAATAAGTAACATTTACGTACCTTCTTGGTAAGTACGAACCCGCAAAATTGATTTTTTATGTTTCTTGTGATTAGCTCCCTCCAAATGTAACATGTGATTACGATACGCTGGAACACTATATAAATAACCAAATTTAATATTATAGGCTTAAATCATATTTGAAACATAATTGTGTCCAGGTGGTAATTTGATCTAGTATGTGATGTAGAGTAAACGACAAAGGTTTGCTTCATAGTTTCAATGTGTAATTTGAATATATTCCAAACTAACTACACGGTCCGAACCCGTTCATTTCCCCACATGTGGAACTTGAAAATGAAAAATTGATGTTTGGGGTACCATGTGGTTCGACCGGATCTCAATTTCGATGAACGAGTAAACTTTTTACTTTTTGCACTTTAGTCCCTTCAAGAATCTTGGAAGCATCAAATTTTGAAATTGGATCCACATATATGCAATTCAATACATTACGATCATATTCATGAGTTTGTAGATGCTACGGATTTACGGAAGGACTTGTAAAACCAATAGTGAATGTTTGCACTATATTTTCCAAAATTGCACTATTGCCCACAAATTTATATGGGGAACCTCCATAGCACCTATTCCAAAAAAATATTTATTCTAACCATTCATGTAATATGACCTATAATTATATAAAAAAAACCTACATTCGGCCTATAATTTTTGTATTCGAGAGTAATTTGGTGCAAAAAATTTAAACAACAAAGACTCAAAAATTTTAACTCAACCAATCATTGGCCAAGTTATTATCAAAAGAACAAGTATCATACAGTCTAATTTCAACAGAGTGAATGTTTGGTACATAATCTTCCCTGTTAAACTACTACTACAAGTTTCCTACAAGTAATAACGAGAAAATGGTTCGACATTGTCATCTTCTCTTATGGTTTCACCATCACGGTTACTTGTACCAACATCCATGTCCTCCATATCGCCTCTGTGGAAGGTAGGGAAATTTTCAACTGCTTCCACGACATTAGGAAATTGATACGTTATAACCTTAGCCATATGGTCGAACCAGAATCTTTGAAACTTTGATCCTTCAAGTTTGCTACACGACCTCCAAGGCAGCAACTCTGGATTCAATAGTAGGGACAGACATGTCAGGTGTTTGTCTGTAGAAGGAGTCCACACAAATATTACCCATTGGTTTCCTATAAACGTTATGTGGACGGGACTTAATTCTCGCTCTTGAACAAAGAGCATAAATGATATTGCAATAGGCATAAGATCCCATTTGATCTCATTCCCTCTGCAACATTGGACAAATTCGACGACCAACATTCCATCGAAACTCCTTCTTTATTGCATACAAGGGTGAGGAAAAGTTTGTGGACTTCTGTGTTCACGGAGACTGAGTGGATTCTAGGCGCCACAAAGTGATACCACCTATTCATTTCTAGAGTTAGAGCCTTCTTAAGTATTTTGATCCAACCTGGTTTGACCAGCTTATCTATGTCGGTACATGGCCTAGTTACTGTCCCAACGATCTCCTTCTCAGTTGATTGTTGTAGAACGTAGTTTTCGTCACCTAGAAAATATAATGCAAGAAACTCGTAATCGTAGTTTGGAACATCAAGCAACCCAAACAAGCCATTAATAGCTTTTAGTGTGACAGGGACATTTTTACCTTTACAATACACCTGACCATAGTTTGGGCCGCACTTCAAGTTTACATAGAACTCACTTACAATGCTCAGGTTGAATGGATGCGATGTCTCACGGAATGTTTCCCACCCAAGCGTGCAGATGGTTTGTTCAAATGGGGGAAATGCTTCAATTCCCCTCTCTATGTGATGACATCGTCCTTTGTATCATTCATGTACCAACCTAGCCTCCTCGAACACGAAGTTACCATCCGGGTAAGTGTGCGACGACACTTTCGACATAGAAGGAGATGGTGAATGGTGTATCATTTTCAAATTGGATTTGGGAGGCATTTCCTAAAAAACACATTGAAGCATTTTATCAAACACTTTACATGGAAGTCAAGGTATTCACCATGTCACATTCTCAATGAATGTAGTTAAGATCCCAATGTTAATTAATCATATGGAAAAGTTATTGAAGTGATTTACCTGACTCTATCAGCACCTTCGTTGGATTTAAAAAAATATGGCCAAGAAGGAGATGGTATGGAGTGAGAGATCTAAAACTCCTTTTCTAGAAATGGGGATTTGATAGGGATTTAAAAGAATCCCATTTTTTTACACCGATAAACTAATTATACCGGTGTAAGAATTGGCCTAAAGCAGCTGCTTTGGCTGCTTTAAATGCATAAACAATTCAAAAAAATTTGACTCGAGAGTAAAACTCACGAAAAAAATCTAAGTATCCAGCACCGGTATATATACCGGTGAAAATGCTCCAATAAGGCGGCTATTTTAGCCTGCTTTAAATGAAAAAAAACACCATGTCCAGACCCGACAAGAACACCAGGAAAGTTTTTCAAACTGTCCAGCACCGGTATACATACCGGTGCAAATTCCTTACAAAAGCAATTGTGTTAGCCTGCTTTAAATGATAAAATAATCACCATGTTCAGACCCAAGAGGAACACCATAAAAAAATTTCTAATTGTCTAGCACCGGTATACATGCTGGTGCAAATTCCTCAGAAAAGAAACTACTTTAAGCCGCTTTAAATGGGAAAAAATTTACCATGTTTAGACCCAAGAGTAAAAAAATATAATAGTTTTCTTAGTATCCAGCACCGGTATGAGTACCGGTGCGTGTGTACAAAATAGAGTACCTCTCTGTTTTTCTACACCTGTATCTTGATACTTTACCGGTGTAGAAACACAACCTCTTTAAAAAAAATTAGCATATATTGTAACACACTTTCACTGATTCAATTAAAAAAACAAATGAAAACACGGATCAAATAAAGCAATTCTAAAATAGTGAGAGGTCCAAATACATTACACGCTAATTTGTTTCATAATCAGATGATTTTTACACAAAATAATGGTAGAAAAACTGAAAACGACGTGGAACTAACATCTATCGCTTCCGCTTCAACACATTGTCACCACCTATTATTTCACATCTCTCATCAACCCAGTGTCCATCACCATGAGAACGTTGTCCCACCACGGGTCCCCTAACATCTTCCAAACCAGAAAATACTGATGGAAACTTGGGACTATCAATTATGACTGGTTGATCAATTTCCTTTTCAAAGTAAAACTTCTTCCCATGCAACACCACATGATACTTCTTATTTGAGGGGGCCTTGATATAGAAAACCCATCGTACCTAGGCAGCTAAGATGAATTTGTCATCTTCATATCCTACACAATTCAAGTCAACCAACGTGAAGCTCATGGGTTTCTCAACTACATCACCAGAACCATGTTCCACCCAACAAAACTTGAATACAACAACCTTGAACCCTACATAATCCAACTCCCAAATTTCCTCAATCACCCCATAGTAAGGTTCCACAGTAACAACCAGATGTTTATCTCTCTTGCTTGCCTGCCACATGGATTCAGATTCAATATATACACCACTGTTTTGCGTCGTGCTATTCTCATCCTTCTCCAAAGTTGAGAAACTGTCATAACCAAGGTACCATCTTACTGTGCAGTTTGGCTTCCTTGCAAACGCTTGTAACACCCTCGGATCACAAGGGGCAAAAGTTGTTGCATAAGGACATAAAAATCGTGTGATTTCAAAGCATTAAGACGCAATTCATCATTCACAAACCGACTAACATTAGAGGAGTAACCAAACAGTACCTTCATTCCTTGGATGCTCTCACACACCGATCTCCTCTCAGCAACTGACAAATTGTAAGGAGCGGGAGGCAAGTACGTTTGATTCCCTCTTACCTCTGGGGCCAGATCCAACCGAATACCAAGTTCTACTAAATATTTCTCGCATTCAAGCTATCCTTAGTCTTCCCGGGAATGTTTAGAAGTGTGCCAATCAGAATCTTATAAACGTTTTTTCGATATGCATCACATCAAAAAATGTTGAACCTCCAAATTCTCCCAGTATGGAAAATCAAAGAAAATTGACCTTTTCTTCCATGGTCCGTCTACGATCCCATCGTCCTTTGATGACTTTTTACCAAGAACAATAGTCAATTTCCTCACCTTGTTGTGAATGGCTACACCAGTCAATGGTTTGGGTGCCTTTCTCCTCTCCTTCCCACTAACGAATGCAACCTTTTTATCCCGCAACTTGTGCTTCAATGACAGGAATTTACGGTGACCCAAATAAACAGTCTTACGCCCATTTTTCAACTGATGGTAATCTGTCTCATCTTCACAAACTAGGAAAGCCTTGTGACCCTTAACTACATACCTGGAAAGGTTACCATATGCCGGGAAATCATTTATGGTATAAAAAAACATCGTCTTTACTGTAAACTCTTCGCCACTAAAACCATCAAACATTAAGGTGACAACCAACCATAGCACCTTCAAATCTTCGATCAGAGGGACAAGATAAGTGTCTATGTCATTTTCAGGTTGTTTCGGGCTTGAAATCAAGATGGGCATCAGTTGATATTTTCTCTTCATGCACAAGTGCGGGGGGGATTGTAAATGACAAGCATAACTGGCCATGAACTGTGTTTTGAGGACATATTACCAAATGGGTTCATACCATCAGTACACAAAGAAAATATCAAATTCCTTGGTTCGGATGCAAACTTTGGATACATCATATCAAATTTCTTCCACTGGTTGCATCAGCCGGGTGTCGAATCATATCATCATCTTTACAACCTCCCTTATCAATGTACCATATCAAGTTCTTTGCATCCTTATCATTCTGAAACAACCTTCTCAGCCTCGGAACAATTAGAAGGTACCACATACATTTGGCGGGCACCCGCCTCCTAACCAACACAACTTCATCAAACACGACATAACCGTCTCTTCCTTCTTGCAACCGGGATACAATGGTCTATCCTTCTCACCTAGGAAGTTAGCCAAAACCATGGAACTCCCTCTAAATTCATTAACAACCTCCTCACACATGTCATCCAACTCAGCATCCCCAAACACTCTCCCTCACTACTAACTCTCACTTCCGGTGGTGATTTTCCCCATGAAAGGTCCACACAACATAATCTTTCGCAAACCCCCAGCTATACAATTAGAGTTTCAGCATGTCCTTCTTGTCAGTGCGATTTCAATTTCTACAATCACGACATAGACATAATATTCGCTTCTCACGACTAAATGCATACTCCAAGAACTCATCCACGAACATAATATATTAATCGCTCACCCTACTAACGTCGGCATACACATGCTTACGCCTCTCGATGACACGATACAACTCTACATATTAATAAATGTCCAATAATCAAACTTCAACACATTTAATACAATAGAATTTTATGACAACATCCTAATCATGCAACATCATAAATGCACAACATACACCAATATTCCACATTACAATTACAACATTCTTAACATGTCCTACATTATAAAAATCAATAGCCATAGCATTATAACTACATCAACCTTTAGAACAAATTACAAACTAATATCAACAATTCTACCTCTATCACCATCAAATGATCAAACACACAACAAATATATTTCTACCAACCAAAATCATATATGAAATCATTAATATCCATAAATGTAATTCAAAAAATGGTACCTTCAAGGGTCTTCATTGTTGATCATTCAATGTCTTCATCAACCAAAAAACACCATTAATGAAGTCGCTCTCCCAAAAATCTCATTTTTAACCCGCCAAAAAAAGGTCGCATGTGAGTATTTAATGCAAATTTATAAATCGGTATTAATATTATACCGGTGCATATGTAATTCCAATACCGGTACACAAAGTCACCGGTGTAGATATTTAGCCTTCTGACGGGTTTTTTGGGCATATGCACTGGTAAGTTCATATTACCGGGGTCAAATTTTTTACTTTTGGTGTCAAAATACTAAAAAATCCAATTTGTATACACCGGTAATCCAGTACCGGTGTAATAGTAAGCAACATCACCGGTCATAACAACCTCCACATATATTATCAGTGCAAAATCAGGATTAATCTACACCGGTTGGCTGTTTACCGGTGCATGTGTATTCAAAAGCACCGATACTGATATTCACATAATTTTTACTGGTGTAATTGTATAGATTTGAACCAGTGTCCTAAGCTCAGAATTTTATACTCGTGCGTATGTACCTATTTTCCGTGGTACCTGTCATAACCAAGGATACATTAGATACACAACTAAATCTGCTCCTAAAACAAGTTTTGTAATACTAATTCTAATTCAATACTTGCTAATATATAGTTAGTGGGGTTTTACCGCGCATTGTGTAATGTCGTTCATTAAAAAATTAAGATAAATTTTATGTATTTTAAGCATCTCACATGTAAACTGAAAAAACAGTTTTACTAAATTCTAAAATATAAACATCGAAAAATAATTATATGAATGATGAAAAAATAGTTTGGTAACAAATGGGAAAAAAATGTTATTTTCCCCAAAGGCAAAGTATTGGAAAAGACCTTCTTTCCATAGGGTTATGCAAAGACGGATTTAATTAGAATAATAAAAAGGTAAAAGATTTAAGTTGTAATATTAAAATTTTATTATGTAACATGTAGTAGTTATAAAGTTTATGACCCGAATAATACAACCCGAAAATTGTGTCTTCATTTCTTCAAATTTGTAGTTTAAACCTTGGTATTTTCATAACTTATGGAAAAATCATCTTTCAATAGACAGACTCTTCCCAAAATCATCCAATTAGTAAATAGTTAGACATCTAATTTCAAGTATTGCGAGCAATAATTTTTTTAGAAAATGATTTACATTAGATTACCACCATACATTCTCTTGCTCAAAATAAAAATAAAATGTAGTGATGTGATTCTGAGCAGCATAAAGCATTGATGGGATTCATCAATTCCACAATTGAAGTACTACAGCGAGCATTATGTACGAGAACATTTTGAAGTTTTTGTAATTTTATTTATAATAAATTATATTTCAACGTAAAATTTTTTTAATTAATTTAATATTACATATTTTCTTGGCAAATTTTTTGAAAAAACCGTATTTCCATATATTTATGGAAAGACAATGTTTAATTAAAATAATAAAAAGGTAAAATATTTTAATTGCAATATCAAAAAATTATTAGACAATGTGTAGTAGTTGTAAGTTTATGACCCGATTAATGCGATCCAAAAATTTAATCTTTATTTCTTCTAATTTATACTTTACACATTGATTTTTCCATGAATTATGGAAAGACCGTCGTTTAAGAGACGGACCATATTTTCTTTCAAGTATGTAATGAAGATGATGTTGTGATTAATCATTCACTAAATTCAATTTCCTTCACTAATTCATTGTTGTAATTAATAGTTACCTACAAATAGAATATCAAAGGTATGCAGCCCAGGAACATTATGAAAAGATATACACTTTGGCATACTTTTGCATAGGAAAACACATAATAATTCGAGAGTTCTGAGATGATAAGCGCCAGCACTGATACAAAGAAGAAACGCCATAGAAGAAAGTTGAAGAAAATCTGCATAGTATGATTACGTAAAATGGAAATAAATAGTACAACATGGCTTTCCTCGACAAGTTTAAGATGTGTGGAACGTTAGCCATTTGGCAATAAGTTATATCTTCAAACTATTGTTTCATTAGAGGTTTTGGTCTGCATCACTCTAATCTACCCTGTGAATGTATACAGCTCAAGGGTGTCTGTGCAACATCATTAGCAGAATGGAAACTTCAGTTTAAGTTCAGCATGTCAATTACTTAGAGAAAAGAAATCAGAAGTCCCCTCATTTAAACATTTGTGGCCTCCCATTTTACCTAATAAAATTATATACATGAATTGGAAGGTTTTAAATAGATTACTGGCCTTCCCATATGTGCTAGAAGACTTTGGTTTTAATATACCATCAAGATGCTGCATCTGCTTTAATTCAGAAGAGAACATTCATCGCAGTTTTAATAGATGACAGTAGTCAGGCACATATGGGATCAGATACATTCCCTATTTAATCTCTACTACTCCAATTCTGATTATCTCTGGGACAGATATTTCTTCTTCTGGAACTTCTCTGATAATAACACAATGATGATTGAACTCATAAGGATCATTTCATGTGTTGTTGGTATATTCGGTGTGCTAGGTGCAAGTATCATTTTGAAGGAGTTAAACCAAACCACATTTACATATATAAACAGGTTTGCTCCAACTCAATTGAAATTTGGTTTTACCAAAATTTTCTAATCCTTATTAGTATGTTCCAACATGACTTATCTAACCAAATATGCAATAAATTAAAGTAGTAACGACACAAGACTTGGTTACGCAGTTCGGTGAAATCCATCTACATCTACGGGGCCTGGCCTAGTTCAAAGTGAATCCACTAATTAGAACGATACAGTACAAAGTACATCATACAGAATACTTATCTTTACTAACTATAACGTGTGAATTCTGCAAGCTCCCATTGCTACCTATCCACCTTGATCAGACTCCCTCTGACGTCGAAACTCGTCGACACTGGATCTCCTCCTCCCGAGGAATTAAGACACATAATTCTGAACTTTGAACAGCAGGTCAAGTATGTTGGAACATAGAATTCTGCTCTTTGCAATTCTCTTGAAAGTAAAAAAATCTGTGTGCAGATTTTTTTTCCTCTGTTAAATCCGTAAACAATGCAGCCGTGGTTGTCCCCTATTATATCCATGAGCAGATCGGAATACTCCCTGATTATCTCCACAATATTCCTATTCCAAATCTGCTTCTTGAAGCATATCCAAATCTCATAAATAAAGGGATTGTCCTTCTCACAGTATATCTCATATATTCGCAAATCTCAACTCCATATATGTATGAATTTTCCATAAAAACAACTATGCTTCCATACGCCTAATATATAGCAGAATATATAGATTTCCATAACTCACAAATACCATAATATTCTGTCTTCTTTTTCCATAAACATCATTGGCGTAAATATGCTGTTTTTGCATGTTCCAACATGGAAAGTTTTTTGTTTCCAAATATGTTCACAAAAACTGTCAATTAAATATTCAATGCATATTTCTTGACTTTACAATCTCCCTCTTTGGCATTTTGTGGACCCATAACTTTTTTGGACATTAATTACACAACGAAAAACTTGTCATCATACACATAGGTCTTCCAAACTCCACCTATGTTGGAACATATGCACAATATACACAATACTAAATCTGAACAAAAATTGAATACCAGAATTCTCATAAAACATGAATACCGAAAACCGAACACCAGAAATCCAAGAATTCCATCAAAAATTAAACTTCAGATTACAGAGCCATTATAAAAAATTCTCCCCCTGGGACCACACGCATGCCAAAGGTAAAAAACATTTTTAAAAAATACAAGCATCAAGTAAGCTCCCCCTGACTTTTCCTCTATGTTGGAACATAGAGAAGAAATCCAGTTCAGGTGCAGGATTTCAACCGTGCTTTCTCTTCCTCCATATTTGATTTTTCTGCCTCTAGCGCTGCCATTTGAATGGTGATTGCTCCCAGTCTAGCATTCAGGGCTACAAGCCTAGTCTTGTTTTCAGTCGATGAAGAAGTTGACCCAGAAGTACTCCATGGTAGATCATTCACATGTCTCAACCCAAATGTCTTCTTGTTTGGCCTCAGGAATTCCGAGTCAATCACAACATCTTTTGCCTTTCTTTTGACCTTGGCGCTTTTAGCCAGTGCTGAGATCAACCCCGGATAGATAATAGCATGTTTGGCTTTAGGAGCAGTGGCCTGACCAGGTTTTGGTGAATAAACAGTCCAAGATTTACAGGCTTTTGTGTTCCAACACAGTATAGCAACTTGGCCATTTCTCTTGTCAGTGCAGTAGTATTTGAAGATGGCATCCAGCAGTGAACTGCAATCTGATATAGCCCAAAAAACCTTGAGGACAAGCATGAAGCTTGTGAATAACTTGTTGTAGGCTACTCTGTCTTGTATCCTTTTCCAGAATTTGATCATCCGTGACTTCCAAATCCTCAGGAAAAACTCCACCAATCTCTGGTGTTTGAATCCCCAATACCTTGTTGATTCTGGTAGCAGACAAGTCTATAATCCTTCCCCTTACATAAATCCTTCCAAACCAAGGGGAATCGGCTTCCAAATTTCCAACCATTAGGTTGGAGTATACATCAATGACAACATGCCTGCTGTACTGGAGTTGAACAGTGGCAGCTCTTTTCATTCCTATTAACTCCAAAAAGTCTGAAAAACCACTCTCCCTGTATGCTTCTAAATCTACTGGTCTCTCAGGGATAAATTTCCTCTCAGCAAAGACTTCTCCCATTTCTTCACCTTTTAAATCAAAGTAAGAAAACGAAAGTGCATCACTTACTGGGAGGGGAGGGAGTACTTTCTGCTTGGTGTGTTCATGTCTCTTCTTGGTTCTTTTTGTTTGTGGGGGTACCTCTCCATCAGTAGCCTTCCTCTTGCCCTTGGCTGACTGAAAAAAAATCCTCCAGCACTTCATCACTTGAATAGTGCAACTCAGGATGTTCCTGTGTTGGAACATACTGATTATTCTCTTCTCCTCCAGTTTCAGCAGTCTGTGTTTCCATATTCAGATCATCTCCTGCTACTGATTCTTCACTGTGATCTCCTTCTTTGTCATCTTATGCATCACCAGATATATTAACCTGGTCTTCTCCTCCCATATCAACATCAATCTCCATCTCTTCACTGCTTTCATCCTTAACTGCTGTGTTGGAACATATGCACCATGTTCCTCTTCCTCACTGTCCGAGAGGTCAATTACTATTGGTTTCCTTAGTTCCTTCATTCTCTGTGCAGCATTTGAATCAAAGAATCCAACAGGTAGTCTATTTGTATACTTTATAACCTCCCTTCCTGCAGCTTCTTCATCACTAATCTCCCTCAAAAACACATAACTTGGACACGACATACGACAATACACATGAAAATTTTCCTTTCCTCTGTACTCCTCATACTTCCCTCTTAGAAATTTAACCTTCCAGTTTTCAGTACTCCACATATCTCCAATATCACCAGTCACTAATTCTTTAACCTTAACCGACAAGTATTCCCCTTCTATACTTTTGATTTTGGTTAGGTCAAATGCAACTCTATTGGCCTCTAACCATTCAAATATGTCATCTATACTTTTAAAATCCATTCCCATAAATTTTAAAGTAGGGGGATCAGGACCAGTTACCTTCCTATATAGACCCTTCCTTTTGGCGTTGGAGTGTTCCTCCTGACCGTCGCCATTGTCGCCTGAACCATTGGTCTCTTCCTTTTCTTCACCACCATCTGTTACCTCACCTCGACATTATCTTCACACTGACCGTTGTTTTCTTCAGGATGGACTTCGGCCTCTATATTGTCAGTCCTCTGTTCATCCTCCATAACTTCTGAAGGTTGAGAGGTTCCTGAAATTTCTTCTTCTAGTGTGGGAGATTTAGGGCTAGAAGTCATTCTTCCACAGGGATTTGATGAGTAGAGGAATCGGGAAGTAGTTTTGACAAGAGGATTCAAAGAGAAATCGGGAGGAATATGAAAGTGGCCGACAAGAGGGGGATATGGAAGGATTTGGACAACTTATAGACCAACACCAACTCTTCACATTACTTCCTCGTTTGCCACATAAACCTTTTTCCTTTTCCTAGATTTGCAATGATTCTTTCTTGTCAACTCAAGATGACCAACTTCCAACATACCATAACTTCCAACTTTTATTTTTACACCTTTTCTTCTTTTCAACTTTTTTTTTGTTTTTTTTCTGAATTTTTTCGATGGAAAATAATAAACAAAATAAAATATTTACAGTGAACTAAAGCCAAGGATTACCTCAAATTTGACAAACGCCTAAGTGTTCTCTGAGACATTCAAAAGGAGTAGTGTCCAACGGCTTTGTAAAGATATCAGCAAATTGCTCGTGTGTTGGAACATAGACTACTTCCACTTCCTTCCTTTCAACAATATCTCTAATAAAGTGATGCCTTATGTCAATATGCTTCGTGCGAGAGTGCTGAACTGGATTTTTTGAAATATCAATAGCACTTGTGTTGTCACATAAGATCTTCAAAGGGCCTTAATGAATTCCATAGTCTTTCAACATCTGTTTCATCTATAATAATTGTGCACAACAGTTTCCTGCTGCAAGATACTCAGCTTCTGCAGTAGACAAGGAGATCGAATTCTGTTTCTTACTATACCAAGACACTAATTTTGTACCAATAAAGAAACATCCACCTGTAGTGCTTTTTCGATCATCACCATTACTAACCCAATCGGAATCACTGTACCCAATCAAATCAGAATATTGATTCTTAGAATACTAGACACCATACTCAGAAGTTCCACTTACATATCGAATAACTCGTTTAACTGCGGTGAGATGAGACTCTTTTGGATCAGCCTGAAATCTTGCACATATCCCAACGCTGAAAGATATATCTGGTCGACTGGCTGTTAAATACAATAAACTTCCAATCATGCCTCTGTATAATTTCTGATCAACTGCGACTCCTTTCTCACCCTTTACCAGTTTGTCAGACACGCCCATAAGAGTTCGAACTACTCGAGCATTGCTCAGACCGAACCTCTTAACTAAATTTAGAGCATACTTACTCTAATTTATGAACAAACCATTCCTTCCTTGTTTGACTTGCAATCCCAGAAAGTATGTGAGCTCTCCAACCATACTCATTTCAAATTCGGCTTGCCCCTCGACGATAACCTTTCTGAAGAAGAAAGTTAGTAAGTCGTTCATACCATGCCCTGGGTGCTTGCTTTAGACCGTATAGAGCCTTCTTGAGACGATACACATGATGTGGATAATGAGGGTCCTTAAAGCCTTTAGGTTGTTCAACATAGACCTCTTCATTCACCACTCCATTTAGAAACGCACTCTTGACATCCATTTGATACAACATAAAGTTCATAGAGCAGGCAGTAGCAAGTAATATTTGAATTGACTCTAACCTGGCAATTGGTGCGAATGTCTCATCAAAGTCGACTCCTTCCACTTATGTATATCCTTGAGCTACTAGTTTGGCCTTATTACGAGTAACTTGGCCATCAGCATCAGACTTATTCTTGAAGATCCACTTTGTGCCAACGACTTTAATGCCTTTGGGGCGAGGAGTAAGATACCAGACGTCATTGCGTGCAAACTTACCTAGTTCTTCTTGCAGAGAAGCAATCCAATATTCATCCAGCAAGGCTTCTTTGTAGTTCTTGGGTTCAATGAGAGAGACAAAGCAGTGCAATCCAGCTAGCCTTCTGCAATCCACTCAAGGAACCGATCGAGTACTTCGTAAGATTGATTCAGGTTGGTTTTGTGTTGGAACATAGGGTTCGGTAGCGGGGGATGATGTTCCAACATGCTCAGCTTCAACAGGTTCAGCACCAATCTGCTCAGATGTTTCATCATGTCGACGAGGTTCAGCTTCAACTAATGAATCTGCCTTGTTAGGTTGACGCTGCTATGTTGGAACATGAGTGTTACCAGGTTCTTCTTCTACAACATCTGACTTTTGTTTTTCCTCTGAATCATCCACAATAACATTTATAGACTCCATGAGAGTGTTGGTTTAATGATTATAAACTCAATGGGCACGGCTGTTACCCAAGAAAAATTCCAGTATCACTCTGATTGTTGAATTTTGCCAATTGTTCTCTGTCTCCGAGAATGTAGCACTTGCTTCCGAACACATGGAAGTATGAGACATTAGGTTTCCTGCCCTTCCAAATATCGTAGGATGTTTTGCTGGTGAATGGCCGCAGATATACTCGATTAATTGTATAACAAGCTGTATTAATAGCTTCTGCCCACCATTTCACATGAATTTCTTTCTCAGCTAACATAACTCGAGCCATCTCCTGCAAGGTTCTGTTTTTCCGTTCTGTAATACCATTCTGCTGAGGGGTGATAGGTGCTGAAAATTAATGTTGAATCCCGAGTTCATCACAAAAATCACTAAATTGAGAATTCTCAAACTCTCTACCATGATCACTACGAATTCGAACAATCTTTCCAACTGGACTTTCATTTTCAGTTTGTAACTTTATTACCAGACTTCTAAATACTTCCATCATATTAGATTTATCTTGTAAAAAGGCTACCCACGTAAATCTGGAGAAATCATCAACACATACAAAGATATATTTCTTTCCACTTATACTAGTTGTATTGACTGGACCCATCAAATCCATATGTAATAATTCCAGATTTCTAGAGGTGGTTATTGGAGAATGGGGAAATCGAATTTGTTTACCTTGTTGACATGGTCCACACACAATTCTGTCCTTGCTGGTTAAGATAGGCATACCACGTACAGCTTTTGCATTTGCAATCTTCACCAATGTTTTGTAATTGATGTGACCGAGCTTCCTGTGCCACAGAACTCCTTCGTCTTGCTTCGAGATAATACATTGTACTTCCTGTTCCAACAGATAGCAATTATCTGAAGATCTTATGCCTGAAAGAACCTTGGTTTCTCCGTGTCTCACGACGCATTTATCTTTCTGAAATTCCACCATCATATTGTCATCACACAATCTTCAACAAATAGAACACTAGTGAATACTGGAAAACCTTCAATCTTAAATTCACCTTTTCCAATCACTCTATTCTTCTTTCCATCACCGAAAGTCACATATCCGCCATCGTATAGTGTGATATTTGTGAGAAATTCTTGAGTGCCAGTCATGTGGCGAGAACAGCCACTATCAAAGTACTATGAATCTCTGGAATATGATATAAGCGAAGTATGTGCAACCAGAAATGTGCCTGATCGTTTGAAAACCCATACCTTTTTGACCAATTTTGTTTTCTGGACCTCGCCTATGTTGGAACATACCAAGAGTTGTCGTACTGACATTTGATCTCTGATCAATTTCCTGCATTGTTCCTCTGAATGACCTTGATATGAGCAGTAGTTGTAGATGAGCGGTTTCCTTTGGTGAGGCTCGCCAAACTTCCATTTTACCTCTCGAATCTTGTTCTTGAGAGTTACTGGACTCTTAAGTATCTCGTGTGCATCAGCCTTAAGGGGGTTGTAATACCCAATACCGTGTCGATCACCAAAGTTCCTTCCCATGTCCAAAATATCGACAAGCTTTACTTTTCCAGAGTTCATCTTAGAAATTACTGCTTTATATGTCTCAGCTCTCTTGATTGCTAATATTAGCTAACCATTTATTTCTTCGTTCTCCTTTCCAAGTTCGGAAATTTTCAATCGCAATTATCTTTCTATTTCCATCAACTTCATTTTTCTTCCTTCAACTCTTTGTTTGTGTCAATTACTTGAACCACATAGCATATATCGTTTCATAAGTGTTGTATATTTCCTCATCACTTACAGAAATTCCATCTTCTTCATCACTGGGTGCTTCATACGGATCTATGTTGGAACATACGGCTTCGACTTTGTCCAGTGTGTTGGAACATCCATCCTTCGATGCATCATGAATTTTTGCTCCAAATGCCACATAGTTGCTTGTAAGTTCCTCTTCGTCTTTCTCATTTTCTTCATCTTCACTCCATGAGGTGACATATGATTTTACCTGTTTCTTCCAGGTATTTGCACATTCAGCCTGAATATGACCATATCCTTCACATTCTCTGCATTGAATTTGTCCAGGCTATTTTGGTTCGCTACTTTAAATTCTGAAGAACTGCTGATTTCCTTGCTCAAACCTCGTTCCACGTTCATTTCCAGAATCCTGTGGCCTTGGTCTATTTCTACCAAACCTCTCCTGAGATTTCTTGTTAACTACCTTCTTCAGCATCCTTGAGAAGTTCTTCGTGATAAGTGAAAGTTTTTCAAATTCATCATCACTATCAGACTCGTGATTTTCCTTTCATGAAGATGTTTTAAATGCCAATTCCTTAGGGACTCTTTTTGTAGCTTGTTGGAACGTCATCTCATATGTCTATTATGATCCCATTAGTTCATCTAGGCTCATAGTGGCTACGTCTCTTGCTTCTTCTATTGCCGCAACCTTCATTGCACATCTCTTAGGAAGTGATCTCAAGGTCTTTTTCACCAGATTCATCTCTTTGTAAACCTTTCCAAGTTGATATGCCATGTTGGAGATGTCCCTGAGTTTTCCGTTGAATATAGCAATAGTGTCATCCTCCTCCATCTTGAGTTCCTCGAACTTTGTAGCCAACATCTGTAGTTTAGACTCATGAACTCGACTAGTTCCTTCATGAACAGTTTGTAGAATATCCCATGCTTTCTTAGCTTGATGACATGTAGAGATGAGTTTGAACTGGTGTTCATCAACCGAAGTTAAGATTGCATTCAGTGCCTTTGAATTCACCAGAGATGCCTTGAGGTCATCAGGAGTCTAACTAGCTTTGTCTTTGAGTTTCTACTCCCTTTCACTTGACTCTCTTTCGATCGCCTTAGAGCTTGTATCTTCCGTAGGGTGATTCCACTCGTTCTCAACATAGAACCACGTAAGTTCATCCAGTGAGTTGATGAAAACTCTCATGCACGCCTTCCAATAGTTGTAGTTGTTGCCTTCTAGCAGAGGTGGACGAGACACCAAAGCTCAATCTTTAGTTGCCATGGTAAAACCGGATCACACTTTCCTTGACACAACCAAGGGAATAATAAGTGATTAAGCTCTGATACCAATTGAAATTTTGTTTTACCAAATTTTTCTATTCCTTATTAGTATGTTCCAACATAACCTATCTAACCAAGTATGCAATAAATTAAAGCAGTAATGACACAAGACTTAGTTACGCAGTTCGGTGAAATCCACCTACATCTACAGGGCCTGGCCCAGTTCAGAATAAATCCACTAATTAGAAAGATACAGTACAAAGTACATCATGCAGAATACTTATCTTTACAAACTATAACATGTGAATTCTACAATCTCCCCTTGCTACCGATCCACCTTGACCAGACTCCATCTAACCTTGAAACTCGTCGATGCTGGATCTTCTCCTCCCGAGGAATTAAGGCATATAATTCTGAACTTTGAACAGCAGGTCAAGTATGTTGGAACATAGAATTCTGCTCTTTGTAATTCTCTTGGAAGTATAAAATCTGTGCAGTTTTTTTTCTCTGTTAAATCCGTAAACAATGCAGCCGTGGTAGTCCCCTTTTATATCCATGAGCATATCGGAATACTCCCTGATTATTTCCACAATATTCCTATTACACATCTGCTTCTTGAAGCATATCCAAATCCTATAAATAAAGGGATTTTTCTTATCACAATATATCTCATATATTCGCAAATCTTAACTCCATATATGTAGGGATTTTCCATATAACAAATATGCTTCCATATGCCTAATATATAGCAGAATATACAGATTTCCATAACCCACAAATACCAAAAATTTCTTTCTTCTTTTTCCATAAACATCCTTGGCGTAAATATGCTGTTTTCGCATGTTCCAACATGGAAAGTTTTTCGTTTCCAAATATGTTCACGAAAACTGCCAATTAAATATTCAATGCATATCATTTGACTTTACATCAATGATATCATTCTGGCATATAAACTGAATTACAATTGGGATCTTACTAGAGCACTTCCAAAACCGATTGCAGTTTCTACTGGAAAAGCTAGAAAAACAATTCAGATAGTCAAATGGACTCCTCCCATCAGTTTTAAACTAAACATAGATGGTTTTTTTCTCATTGATGGTTGTAAAAGTATTGGTTAAATTATTAGAGATCAAGCAGGCCAGGTTGTCTCAGCCATAGCAAAGATTGTGGATGCCTTCTCTCCACAGCAAGCTGAAGCTAAAGCCATGATACATGGCTTAACACTGGCTAGGAACCTTGGAATCACTAGGTTGGAGATTGAGACAGATTCACAGGTACTTGTGAAGATCATCACCAGAGTTAATCAAATCCCATGGAGAAGCATAGACCAAATCAGAGACATTTGGGAACAACTGAAGCATTTCGACTTCAAATTATCCCATGTTTAAAAGAAGCTAACTCTGTTGCAGATTCTTTAGCTAGGATGGCATCATTCCAACAGGTAAATGATGTTTTTCCATTGAAAGTCTCATTTATCACATAGAGAGCAGAGTGAAGTTTGATGCAGAATATTTTCCATATATTAGAACAGGCTTGTAATCTCAGGTGTTTGAACATAGATTTAGTGCTAATGCTTATGGTTGGTTTACTGCTGCTATTATTTTCTTCTGTAGAACATAATATTGTTGGTGTTTGGCTAGTTATGATAGGTACTGTTGGAAGGCAAGCTAAAATCGATTCAATTTTGAAATAGACCAGGGTGACACAACAGTTACTGCTCGGATCTGCAACAGGGAACCTAAATATTACATGGAATCCTGGAGTGGTATTACAATTCTGCAATCTTCAAGAACAAGGAGTAACTCTCTTCGGGGGGAAGAGTGTTGCAAGGGACTATTATGGAAGGTCACCTCTTCTTGTCGACACAAGGGTGTGGAGGAAAGAACGTGGAAGGCCATAATGGATCTCGACATGGGTTAAAGGCCATATTCTTCATTGAGTTAGGGGTTGTAGATGAAGGATAAGGAAAACCTCTTGCTGTAAATATATTTCCATGTTTAGCTTATCTAGATGTATATCTATAACTCTCATATTGTACTATTGATATCTATTATGGTCTAGGGAACCTAATATATACCCCCTCACTTAGGTGAGTTTTAAATTAAAAAAGACTTATGTGGCCCCTCAACTATCACCACGTCCACCTTTGGCCCCGTATTTTTTAACATTTTTGACCCCTCAACTTACAAAATAGCTTGATTGTACCCCTTCCGTCAGCTTAGTCCGTTAAGCAAGGTTTTCAGCATTTATTTTAAGGGCAAAATGACATTTCACAATATTTATTTTTATTTTTCCCATTTTCTTTTTTCCTTTACCTTTTCCACTTTCCCTTATCCTTCCCCTTCCCTTTCCCCTTCCCCCCGCTCCATCACCATCCACCTGAAACCGCAGCTGTCCCCACTTGAAATTGCCACCCTCCACAACGGGAACCGCCACTAGTGGGGGAATAGGCATTTTAAGGCAGTTTTATCGGACCAGAGATCTGGTTGCACCTTTGATCGCATTCGATTAAAGGCGGTTCAAAAATGCCTTAAAATAGTCGTTAAAGGCAGTTTTAAACCGCCTTAGAAAGGGAGGAAGAATTGCCTTGAATAACTTCCAAACTCAGAACATTAGTTCCCCCCGCTGCCCGATGAGAACCTTTCCAAACTTGGAATAAAAATTAAGGTGTGTCTATACCTCCATGGAGAAGTCAAAATAACTGCCTTAAATAGCTTCCGAGTTTGGAATCCTTCATTACTCTGCCCAATGTGGGAGGCATATTCCGATTTTGTAACCTTAGTATTTCCAAATTCGGAAGCAATGTTAGACAGAAAACTGCCTCAAATACAAATGTGCGTCCCTAATCGGATCCACAATTCGAACCCGCACGGTATTTTGAAAGCTTATGATTGTTGCATCTGCTTTAATTCAGAAGAGAACATTCATCACGGTTTTAATAGATGACAGTAGTCAGGCACATATGGGATCAGATACATTCCCTATTTAATCTCTACTACTCCAATTCTGATTATCTCTGGGACAGATATTTCTTCTTCTGGAACTTCTCTGATAATAACACAATGATGATTGAACTCATAAGGATCATTTCATGTGTTGTTGGTATATTCGGTGTGCTAGGTGCAAGTATTATTTTGAAGGAGTTAAACCAAACCACATTTACATATACAAACAGGTTTGCTCCAACTCAATTGAAATTTGGTTTTACCAAAATTTTCTAATCCTTATTAGTATGTTCCAACATGACTTATCTAACCAAGTATGCAATAAATTAATGTAGTAACGACACAAGACTTGGTTACGCAGTTCGGTGAAATCCATCTACATCTGTGAGGACTGGCCCAGTTCAAAATGAATCCACTAATTAGAACAATACAGTACAAAGTACATCATACAGAATACTTATCTTTACTAACTATAACGTGTGAATTCTGCAAGCTCCCATTGCTACCTATCCACCTTGATCAGACTCCCTCTGACGTCGAAACTCGTCGACGCTGGATCTCCTCCTCCAGAGGAATTAAGGCATATAATTCTGAACTTTGAACAGCAGGTCAAGTATGTTGGAACATAGAATTCTGCTCTTTGTAATTCTCTCGAAAGTAAAAAAATATGTGTGCAGATTTTTTTTTCCTCTGTTAAATCCGTAAACAATGCAGCCGTGGTTGTCCCCTATTATATCCATGAGCAGATCGGAATACTCCCTGATTATCTCCACAATATTCCTATTCCAAATCTGCTTCTTGAAGCATATCCAAATCTCATAAATAAAGGGATTGTCCTTATCACAGTATATCTCATATATTAGCAAATCTCAACTCCATATATGTATGAATTTTCCATAAAAACAACTATGCTTCCATACGCCTAATATATAGCAGAATATATAGATTTCCATAACTCACAAATACCATAATATTCTGTCTTCTTTTTCCATAAACATCATTGGCGTAAATATGCTGTTTTTGCATGTTCTACATGGAAAGTTTTTTGTTTCCAAATATGTTCACAAAAACTGTCAATTAAATATTCAATGCATATCTCTTGACTTTACAATCTCCCCCTTTGGCATTTTGTGGACCCATAACTTTTTTGGACATTAATTACACAACGAAAAACTTGTCATCATACACATAGGTCTTCCAAACTCCACCTATGTTGGAACATATGCACAATATACACAATACTAAATCTGAACAAAAATTGAATACCAGAATTCCCATAAAACATGAATACCGAAAACCGAACACCAGAAATCCAAGAATAACATCAAAAAATAAACTTCAGATTACAGAGCCATTATAAAAAATTCTCCCCCTGGGACCACACGCATGCCAAAGGTAAAAAACATTTTTAAAAAACACAAGCATCAAGTAAGCTCCCCCTGACTTTTCCTCTATGTTGGAACATAGAGAAGAAATCCAGTTCAGGTGCAGGATTCCAACCGTGCTTTCTCTTCCTTCATATTTGATTTTTCTGCCTCTAGCGCTGCCATTTGAATGGCGATTGCTCCCAGTCTAGCATTCAGGGCTACAAGCCTAGTCTTGTTTTCAGCCGATGAAGAAGTTGACCCAGAAGTACTCCATGGTAGATCATGCACATGTCTCAACCCAAATCTCTTCTTGTTTGGCCTCAGGAATTCCGAGTCAATCACAACATCTTTTGCCTTTCTTTTGACCTTGGCGCTTTTAGCTAGTGCTGAGATCAACCCCGGATAGATAATAGCATGTTTGGCTTTAGTAGCAGTGGCCTGACCAGGTTTTGCTGAATAAATAGTCCAAGATTTACAGGCTTTTGTGTTCCAACACAGTATAGCAACTTGGCCATTTCTCTTGTCAGTGCAGTAGTATTTGAAGATGGCATCCAGCAGTGAACTGCAATCTGATATAGCCCAAAAAGCCTTGAGGACAAGCATGAAGCTTGTGAATAACCTGTTGTAGGCTACTCTGTCTTGTATCCTTTTCCAGAATTTGATCATCCGTGACTTCCAAATCCTCAGGAAAAACTCCACCAATCTCTGGTGTTTGAAGCCCCAATACCTTGTTGTTTCTGGTAGCAGACAAGTCTATAATCCTTCCCCTTACATAAATCCTTCCAAACCAAGGGGAATCGGCTTCCAAATTTCCAACCATTAGGTTGGATTATACATCAATGACAACATGCCTGTTATACTGGAGTTGAACAGTGGCAGCTCTTTTCATTCCTATTAACTCCAAAAAGTCTGAAAAACCACTCTCCCTGTATGCTTCTAAATCTACTGGCCTCTCAGGGATAAATTTCCTCTCAGCAAAGACTTCTCCCATTTCTTCACCTTTTAAATCAAAGTAAGAAAACGAAAGTGCATCACTTACTGGGAGGGGAGGGAGTACTTTCTGCTTGGTGTGTTCATGTCTCTTCTTGGTTCTTTTTATTTGTGGGGGTACCTCTCCATCAGTAGCCTTCCTCTTGCCCTTGGCTGACTGAAAAAAAAAATCCTCCAGCACTTCATCACTTGAATAGTGCAACTCAGGATGTTCCTGTGTTGGAACATACTGATTATTCTCTTCTCCTCCAGTTTCAGCAGTCTGTGTTTCCATATTCAGATCATCTCCTGCTACTGATTCTTCACTGTGATCTACTTCTTTGTCATCTTATGCATCACCGGATATATTAACCTGGTCTTCTCCTCCCATATCAGCATCAATCTCCATCTCTTCACTGCTTTCATCCTTAATTGCTGTGTTGGAACATATGCACCATGTTCCTCTTCCTCACTGTTCGAGAGGTCAATTACTATTGGTTTCCTTAGTTCCTTCATTCTCTGTGCAGCATTTGAATCAAAGAATCCAACAGGTAGTCTATTTGTATACTTTATAACCTCCCTTCCTGCAGCTTCTACATCACTAATCTCCCTCAAAAACACATAACTTGGACACGACATACGACAATACACATGAAAATTTTCATTTCCTCTGTACTCCTCATACTTCCCTCTTAGAAATTTAACCTTCCAGTTTTCAGTACTCCACATATCTCCAATATCACCAGTCACTAATTCTTTAACCTTAACCGACAAGTATCCCCCTTCTATACTTTTGATTTTGGTTAGGTCAAATGCAACTCTATTGGCCTCTAACCATTCAAATATGTCATCTATACTTTTAAAATCCATTCCCATAAATTTTAAAGTAGGGGGATCCGGACCAGTTACCTTCCCATATAGACCCTTCCTTTTGGCGCTGGAGTGTTCCTCCTGACCGTCGCCATTGTCGCCTGAACCACTGGTCTCTTCCTTTTCTTCACCACCATCTGTTACCTCGCCTCGACATTCTCTTCACACTGACCGTTGTTTTCTTCAGGATGGACTTCGGCCTCTATATTGTCAGTCCTCTGTTCATCCTCCATAACTTCTGAAGGTTGAGAGGTTCCTGAAATTTCTTCTTCTAGTGTGGGAGAGTTAGGGCTAGAAGTCATTCTTCCGCAGGGATTTGATGAGTAGAGGAATTGGGAAGTAGTTTTGACAAGAGGATTCGAAGAGAAATCAGGAGGAATATGAAAGTGGCCGACAAGAGGGGGATATGGAAGGATTTGGACAACTTATAAACCAACACCAACTCTTCACATTACTTCCTCGTTTGCCACATAAACCTTTTTCCTTTTCCTAGATTTGCAATGATTCTTTCTTGTCAACTCAAGATGACCAACTTCCAACATACCATAACTTCCAACTTCTATTTTTACACCTTTTCTTCTTTTCAACTTTTTTTTGTTTTTTTTTCTGAATTTTTTCGACGGAAAATAATAAACAAAATAAAATATTTACAGTGAACTAAAGCCAAGGATTACCTCAAATTTGACAAACTCCTAAGTGTTCTCTAAGACATTCAAAAGGAGTAGTGTCCAACGGCTTTGTAAAGATATCAGCAAATTGCTCGTGTGTTGGAACATAGACTACTTCCACTTCCTTCCTTTCAACAATATCTCTAATAAAGTGATGCCTTATGTCAATATGCTTCGTGCGAGAGTGCTGAACTGGATTTTTTGAAATATCAATAGCACTTGTGTTGTCACATAAGATCTTCAAAGGGCCTTAATGAATTCTATAGTCTTTCAACATCTGTTTCATCTATAATAATTGTGCACAATAGTTTCCTGCTGCAAGATACTCAACTTTTGCAGTAGACAAGGAGATCGAATTCTGTTTCTTACTATACCAAGACACTAATTTCGTACCAATAAAGAAACATCCACCTGTAGTGCTTTTTTGATCATCACCATTACTAGCCCAATAAGAATCACTGTACCCAATCGACCCAGAATCTTGATTCTTAGAATACTAGACACCATACTCAGAAGTCCCACTTACATATCGAATAACTCGTTTAACTACTGTGAGATGAGACTCTTTTGGATCAGCCTGAAATCTTGCACATATCCCAACGCTGAAACATATATCTGGTCTACTGGCTGTTAAATACAATAAACTTCCAATCATGCCTCTGTATAAATTCTGATCAACTGCGACTCCTTTCTCACCCTTTACCAGTTTGTCAGACACACCCATAGGAGTTCGAACTACTCGAGCATTGCTCAGACCGAACCTCTTAACTAAATTTAGAGAATACTTACTCTGATTTATGAACAAACCACTCCTTCCTTGCTTGACTTGCAATCCCAGAAAGTATGTGAGCTCTCCAACCATACTCATTTCAAATTCGGCTTGCATGATGGTGACAAAATCATGTACCATAGAAGATGAAGTGGATCCGAATACTATATCATCATCATAAATTTGAGCAATCCAAAATTTTGATGCCTTCTCCAGCATAAATAAAGTGCGATCTACTCCCCATCGACGATAACCTTTCTGAAGAAAAAAGTTAGTAAGTCGTTCATACCATGCCCTGGGTGCTTGCTTTAGACCGTATAGAGCATTCTTGAGACGATACACATGATGTGGATAATGAGGGTCCTTAAAGCCTTTAGGTTGTTCAACATAGACCTCTTCATTCACCACTCCATTTAGAAACGCACTCTTGACATCCATTTGATACAACATAAAGTTCTTAGAGCAGGCAGTAGCAAGTAATATTCGAATTGACTCTATCCTGGCAACTGGTGCGAATGTCTCATCAAAGTCGACTCCTTTCACTTATGTATATCCTTGAGCTACTAGTTTGGCCTTATTTCGAGTAACTTGGCCATCAGCATCAGACTTATTCTTGAAGATCCACTTTGTGCCAACGACATTAATGCCTTTGGGGCGAGGAGTAAGATACCAGACGTCATTGCGTGCAAACTTACCTAGTTCTTCTTGCAGAGAAGCAATCCAATATTCATCCAGCAAGGCTTCTTTGTAGTTCTTGGGTTCAATGAGAGAGACAAAGCAGTGCAATCCAGCTAGCCTTCTGCAATCCACTCAAGGAACCGATCGAGTACTTCGTAAGATTGATTCAGGTTGGTTTTGTGTTGGAACATAGGGTTCGGTAGCGGGGGATGATGTTCCAACATGCTCAGCTTCAACAGGTTCAGCACCAATCTGCTCAGATGTTTCATCATGTTGACGAGGTTCAGCTTCAACTAATGAATCTGCCTTGTTAGGTTGACGCTGCTATGTTGGAACATGAGTGTTACCAGGTTCTTCTTCTACAACATCTAACTTTTGTTTTTCCTCCGAATCATCCACAATAACATTTATAGACTCCATGAGAGTGTTGGTTCGATGATTATAAACTCAATGGGCACGGCTGTTACCCAAGAAAAATTCCAGTATCACTCTGATTATTGAATTTTGCCAACCGTTCTCTATCTCTGAGAATGTAGCACTTGCTTCCGAACACATGGAAGTATGAGACATTAGGTTTCCTGCCTTCCCAATCTCGTGAATGGCCGCAGATATACTCGATTAATTGTATAACAAGTTGTATTAATAGCTTCTACCCACCATTTCTCGTGAATTTCTTTCTCAGCTAACATAACTCGAGTCATCTCCTGCAAGGTTCTATTTTTCCGTTCTGCAATACCATTCTGCTGAGGGGTGATAGGTGCTGAAAATTAATGTTGAATCCTGAGTTCATCACAAAAATCACTAAATTGAGAATTCTCAAACTCTCTACCATGATCACTACGAATTCGAACAATCTTTCCAACTGGACTTTCATTTTCAGTTTGTAACTTTATTACCAGACTTCTAAATACTTCCATCATATTAGATTTATCTTTCAAAAAGGCTACCCACGTAAATCTGGAGAAATCATCAACACATACAAAGATATATTTCTTTCCACTTATACTAGATGTATTGACTGGACCCATCAAATCCATATGTAATAATTCCAGATTTCTAGAGGTGGTTATATATTGAACTAAAGAATGGGGAAATCAAATTTGTTTACCTTGTTGACATTGTCCACACACAATTTCATCCTTGCTGGTTAAGATAGGCATACCTCGTACATCTTTTGCATTTGCAATCTTCACCAATGTTTTGTAATTGATGTGACCGAGCTTCCTGTGCCACAGAACTCCTTCGTCTTGCTTCGAGATCATACATTGTACTCCCTGTTCCAACAGACAGCAATTATCTGAAGATCTTATGCCTGAAAGAACCTTGGTTTCTTCGTGTCTCACAACGCATTTATCTTTCTGAAATTCCACCATCATATTGTCATCACACAACTGACTTATGCTCAACAGATTTGTCTTCAGATCTTCAACAAATAGAACACCAGTGAATACTGGAAAACCTTCAATCTTTAATTCACCTTTTCCAATCACTCTATTCTTCTTTCCATCACCGAAAGTCACATATCCGCCATCGTATGGTGTGATATTTGTGAGAAATTCTTGAGTACCAGTCATGTTGCGAGCACTATCAAAGTACCATGAATCTCTGGAATATGATATAAGCGAAGTATGTGCAACCAGAAATGTGTCTGATCGTTTGACAACCCATACCTTTCTGACCAATTTTGTTTTCTGGACCTCGCCTATGTTGGAACATACCAAGAGTTGTCGTACTGACATTTGATCTCTGATCAATTTCCTGCATTGTTCCTCTGAATGACCTTGATATGAGCAGTAGTTGTAGATGAGCGGTTTCCTTTGGTGAGGCTCGCCAAACTTCCATTTTACCTCTCGAATCTTGTTCTTGAGAGTTACTGGACTCTTAAGTATCTCGTGTGCATCAGCCTTAAGGGGGTTGTAATACCCAATACCGTGTCGATCACCAAAGTTCCTTCCCATGTCCAGAATATCGACAAGCTTTGCTTTTCCAGAGTTCATCTTAGAAATTACTGCTTTAGATGTCTCAGCTCTCTTGATTGCTAATATTCGCTTCCCATTTATTTCTTCATTCTCCTTTCCAAGTTCGGAAATTTTCAATCGCAATTATCTTTCTATTTCCATCAACTTCATTTTTTCTTCCTTCAACTCTTTGTTTGTGTCAACTACTTGAACCACATAGCATATATCGTTTCATAAGTGTTGTATATTTCCTCATCACTTACAGAAATTCCATCGTCTTCATCACTGGGTGCTTCATACGGATCTATGTTGGAACATACGGCTTCGACTTTGTCCAGTGTGTTGGAACATCCATCCTTCGATGCATCATGAATTTTTGCTCCAAATGCCACATAGTTGCTTGTAAGTTCCTCTTCGTCTTTCTCATCTTCTTCATCTTCACTCCATGAGGTGACATATGATTTTCCTTGTTTCTTCCGGGTATTTGCACATTCAGCCTGAATACGACCATATCCTTCACATTCTCTGCATTGAATTTGTCCAGGCTATTTTGGTTCGCTACTTTAAATTCTGAAGAACTGCTGATTTCCTTGCTCAAACCTCGTTCCACGTTCATTTCCAGAATCCTGTGGCCTTGGTCTATTTCTACCAAACCTCTCCTGAGATTTCTTGTTAACTACCTTCTTCAGCATCCTTGAGAAGTTCTTCGTGATAAGTGGAAGTTTTTCAAATTCATCATCACTATCAGACTCATGATTGTCCTTTCATGAAGATGTTTTGAATGCCAATTCCTTAGGGACTCTTTTTGTAGCTTGTTGGAACGTCATCTCATATGTCTATTATGATCCCATTAGTTCATCTAGGCTCATAGTGGCTACGTCTCTTGCTTCTTCTATTGCCGCAACCTTCATTGCACATCTCTTAGGAAGTGATCTCAAGGTCTTTTTCACCAGATTCATCTCTTTGTAAACCTTTCCAAGTTGATATTCCATGTTGGAGATGTCCCTGAGTTTTCCGTTGAATATAGCAATAGTGTCATCCTCCTCCATCTTGAGTTCCTCGAACTTTGTAGCCAACATCTGTAGTTTAGACTCATGAACTCGACTAGTTCCTTCAAGAACAGTTTGTAGAATATCCCATACTTTCTTGGCTTAATGACATGTAGAGATGAGTTTGAACTGGTTTTCATCAACCGAAGTGAAGATTTCATTCAGTGCCTTTGAATTCACCAGAGATGCCTTGAGGTCATCAGGAGTTCAACTAGCTTTGTCTTTGAGTTTCTACTCCCTTTCACTTGACTCTCTTTCTATCGCCTTAGAGCTTGTATCTTCCGTAGGGTGATTCCACTCGTTCTCAACATAGAACCACGAAAGTTCATCCAGTGAGTTGATGAAAACTCTCATGCACGCCTTCCAATAGTTGTAGTTATTGCCTTCTAGCAGAGGTGGACGAGACACCGAAGCTCAATCTTTAGTTGCCATGGTAAAACCGGATCACACTTTCCTTGACACAACCAAGGGAATAATAAGTGATTAAGCTCTGATACCAATTGAAATTTTGTTTTACCAAATTTCTCTAATCCTTATTAGTATGTTCCAACATAACCTATCTAACCAAGTATGCAATAAATTAAAGCAGTAATGACACAAGACTTGGTTATGCAGTTCGGTGAAATCCACCTACATCTACGGGGCCTGGCCCAGTTCAGAATAAATCCACTAATTAGAAAGATACAGTACAAAGTACATCATGCAGAATACTTATCTTTACAAACTATAACGTGTGAATTCTGCAATCTCCCCTTGCTACCGATCCACCTTGACCAAACTCCATCTAACCTTGAAACTCATCGATGCTGGATCTCCTCCTCCCGAGGAATTAAGGCATATGATTCTGAACTTTGAACAGCAGGTCAAGTATGTTGGAACATAGAATTCTGCTCTTTGTAATTCTCTCGGAAGTATAAAATCTGTGTGCAGTTTTATTTCTCTGTTAAATCCGTAAACAATGCAGCCGTGGTAGTCCCCTTTTATATCCATGAGCATATCGGAATACTCCCTGATTATTTTCACAATATTCCTATTACAAATATGCTTCTTGAAGCATATCCAAATCCTATAATTAAAGGGATTTTTCTTCTCACAATATATCTCATATATTCGCAAATCTTAACTCAATATATGTAGGGATTTTCCATATAACAAATATGCTTCCATATGCCTAATATATAGCAAAATATACAGATTTCCATAACCCACAAATACCAAAAATTTCTTTCTTCTTTTTCCGTAAACATCCTTGGCGTAAATATGCTGTTTTCGCATGTTCCAACATGGAAAGTTTTTCGTTTCCAAATATGTTCACGAAAACTGCCAATTAAATATTCAATGCATATTATTTGACTTTACATCAATGACATCATTCTGGCATATAAACTGAATTACAATTGGGATCTTACTAGAGCACTTCCAAAACCGATTGCAGTTTCTACTGGAAAAGCTAGAAAAATAGTTCAAATAGTCAAATGGACTCCTCCCATCAGTTTTAAACTAAACATGGATGGTTTTTTTCTCATTCATGGTTGTAAAAGTATTGGTTAAATTATTAGAGATCAAGCAGGCCAGGTTTTCTCAGCCATAGCAAAGATTGTGGATGCCTTCCCTCCACAGCAAGCTGAAGCTAAAGCCATGATACATGGCTTAACACTGGCTAGGAACCTTGGAATCACTAGGTTGGAGATTGAGACGGATTCACAGGTACTTGTGAAGATCATCACCATAGTTAATCAAATCCCATGGAGAAGCATAGACCAAATCAAAGACATTTGGGAACAACTGAAGCATTTCGACTTTAGATTATCCCATGTTTATAAGAAGCTAACTCTGTTGCAGATTCTTTAGCTAGGATGGCATCATTCCAACAGGTAAATGATGTTTTTCCATTGAAAGTCTCATTTATCACATAGAGGGCAGAGTGAAGTTTGATGCAGAATATTTTCCATATATTAGAACAGGCTTGTAATCTCAGGTGTTTGAACATAGATTTAGTGCTAATGCTTATGGTTGGTTTACTGCTGCTATTCTTTTCTTCTGTAGAACATAATATTGTTGGTTTTTGGCTAGTTATGATAGGTACTGTTGGAAGGCAAGCTAAAATCGATTCAATTTTGAAATAGACCAGGGTGACACAACAGCTACTGCTCGGATCTACAACAGGGAACCTAAATATTACATGGAATCCTGGAGTGGTATTTCAATTCTGCTATCTTCAAGAGCAAGGAGTAACTCTCTTCGGGGGGGAAGAGTGTTGCAAGGGACTATTATGGAAGGTCACCTCTTCTTGTCGACACAAGGGTGTGGAGGAAAGAACGTGGAAGGCCATAATGGATCTCGACATGGGTTAAAGGCCAAATTCTTCATTGAGTTAGGGGTTGTAGGTGAAGGATAAGGAAAACCTCTTGCTGTAAATATATTTCCATGTTTAGCTTATCTAGATGTATATCTATAACTCTCAAATTGTACTATTGATATCTATTATAGTCTAGGGAACCTAATATATACCCCCTCACTTAGGTGAGTTTTAAATTAAAAAAAGACTTATGTGGCCCCTCAACTATCACCACGTCCACCTTTGGCCCCGTATTTTTTAACATTTTTGACCCCTCAACTTACAAAATAGCTTGATTGTGCCCCTTCCGTCAGCTTAGTCCGTTAAGCAAGGTTTTCAGCATTTATTTTAAGGGCTAAAATGACATTTCACAATTTTTATTTTTATTTTTCCCATTTTCTTTTTTCCTTTACCTTTTCCACTTTCCCTTATCCTTCCCCTTCCCTTTCCCCTTCCCCCCGCTCCATCACCATCCACCTGAAACCGCAGCTGTCCACACCTGAAATTGCCACCCTCCACAACGGGAACCGCCACTAGTGGGGGAATAGGATTTTAAGGCGGTTTTATCGAACCAGAGATCTGGTTGCGCCTTTGATCGCATTCGATTAAAGGCGGTTCCAAAAATGCCTTAAAATAGTCATTGAAGGCAGTTTTAAATCGCCTTAGAAAGGGAGGAAGAACTGCCTTGAATAACTTCCGAACTCAGAACATTCGTTCCCCCCGCTGCCCGATGAGAACCTTTCCAAACTTGGAATAAAAATAAAGGTGGTTCTATACCTCCATGGAGAAGTCAAAATAACTGCCTTAAATAGCTTCCGAGTTTGGAATCCTTCATTCCTCTGCCCAATGTGGGAGGCATATTCTGATTTTGTAACCTTAGTATGTTCCAAATTCGGAAGCAATGTCAGACAGAAAACTGCCTCAAATACAAATGTGCGTCCCTAATCGGATCCACAATTTGGACCCGCACGGTATTTTGAAAGCTTACGATTGTTGGGGTACTATATATTTTGCGAGTTTGGAAGGGAAATCGGGTAAGAATTGATTGAGTGGATGAAATGGCTTCCGAGTTCGGAAGAGCTATAGCTCCAATGGTTAAAAACACAATTTACATTCATTTTCATGGCTCAAAATTTTGCCTCGTTCAATAGCCAATATTGCTAACATAATACATAAAATCATTCTACAAGCTAGAAAAAATCTATAGAAAATGCTAACTAAGCAATAATCTATAGATAGGAATAGAAATAAACACATTTCTATTCCAAACATAAGTGTCATACTAAATTAACAAATATGTGTTACTCTACCACATTAGGGTTTGTGAGCGGTTGAGAATGAAATGCCTAGCCAAGAAATTCCGAACGTTGTTGATGTCTTCCTTTGAATAGGCCCTCGTTGCCTTCGGATGAAGCTGTGACTCAAAGAAAATAGGTAAACGTTAAAGACAATTTGAAGACACGAATAATGTTTAGTTGAACCAAATGCATGAATACCTTGTCAATTTCAAGGGAATCTAAAATCACGGCTTCTATGCACTCTATTGCGTACAACATTACGTAATAACCACATTCCCACGTTTGTGCTTGTTTCTTGTGCTGAATTGAAATAATTTCAAATTAGAGCTGAATTGAAACACAAAACAAAAAGAAGTAATTGAACTATAATTCATACCTTGATTTCGACCACATCCACTTTGATTCTACCATCATCGCTAGTGTCCTACATGGCAGACTCCCAAATCTTGACAAATGCTTCCGATGGTTGGAAGTGCAGTGGATCCATTCAATAAATCCATTTTTTCTCTGGAATAATCATGATCAATCGCTAATGGTCTCTAAACATAAAACACAAGCAAATTTCTGTTGATATCATTGCATAAATAACGTTTGGAACTAGTAACTATAACCTTTCAATGTATGGCATAATGAATAATTTCTTTTCCTTCCTCCCAATGTTTTTGAGAATGTAGTCAACTCTCTCTTGGTTTGTACAACCAATTTCTTGGGTCAACACCGGGCACATGTATCCAATCCATGCATCCTTTAGATTATACAAAGAATAAATGTACCTTAAAATTTAAAAAATACTTGAACATTAGTCGTAAAGAATGACAAGGAATGATATGAAAACATAAATTAAATATATTGATATTGGACTCACAAGGTGTAAATGGACATTAGCGTTTAATTAACTTGCTCACTCTTTCAAAGGTCTTCAAAGTCACTCCATAGGGTGATGATATCCCATTTTGCACCAAACACACAATCGTTTCCATGAAATCTGTAAGTTAAGTTGTGTTCATGTGGTTGAAGCCAATTGTATAGCACTTGCACGTAGGGAGGTGAGTCATTCGGGAGTTGTTGTGCCGTTGGTACCGGTTGAGGAATCTTGTCTGGTGTTGTTTGGACTGGTTTAAGTGCTCCTTCAACCTATTTTGGGGTAGCTTGCTCCAGTTTTCTTCTAGCTACGAGGTCCTTAGGTGTTGTTGGCTAGTTGAGTTTCAAATAGCAGTCTTTAATGGGATTGGCATAAAATAGTCAACGAGGCCACAATAGAAACATTCCACGAACGGCACCGGCGGTCTTGTATTCTCCTTCTGGAAATGGTAACGTGGGACCCCTTACCAACTCCTTCACTAGAGATACTCTTGACAATTCTTCTGGAATTGGTATGGTGTGATGATGCCTCGTTAACTCATGTAAAGAACCATCGGCAACGTGTAGAAGTCTACCACCTATGTCTTGATCAATGTATAACTCACAAACATGGGAACCCTAATCATTAATGTTATGTCATACACAAAGTTCCTATCAAAGAGTTGGTATACTGAAACGTGTACCTTTTTATAACTTGCGAGTAAGGCTTTGTCGTGGTTGTCGCCTTCATCTCTAGGACTTAGGATAATTTCCTCCCGATTAACCTCAACTTCTTTGGGAGAGTGGTGTGATCCTCTTGATGGGGGAGTCCAATCCGGTGTTAAATTATCCAAATTTTCAGGAAGAGGTAGGCCCGTATATTGGATCAACTTCCGAATTAGAATGTCTTGTTGCTCAATTAGTTTTTTTGTTGAATGGCACATTTTAGCAATGTGTGGATCCGCAATGGTTGAGCACGACCATAGTATCGGGTAATTCCAAATACCTCTCGTGGTGTCAAGGAGCCACCCACTCTCCTAACATGCCCAGCGTGGTCCGATTTATTTGTTGCCTCACAAAGAATTTCATGCTTGAAGGTGGGTATGAATTTCCCTTCTAATTGACCATTCTTTAATTTTTCCTAATTGATTAAATTTGGGGAAAATGTTAGCTAAAGTGAATGGAAAATATGTGAATGAAAAAATAGAACGTCCGAATAAATGGTATACCACTCATTCTGCAATTTCTCTTATATCCTCCTCCTCGTATTCACCCTTCTTGTTCTGTCGGCCTTTGAGGAAAAGATCCCACCTATCAATGTCATCCACATCCATTGGTAGTACCTTTGCACGAGCCTCTTCTTCGGTCATCCTGGCTTCGATTACAATCTGAACATCTTTCTCAAGGCGTTCTTCTACTAACTTTATTGCAGCAAATCAATACCCGCCGCAGCTTAAACGATGAGGCATTTCATTCAAACCAGCAAGGCGTTGTTTTTCTTCCCTTGTACCCTATGTTAGGTTGTTAGGGACATTTTAACACTAAAAAATAGTTCAATTTAAATTTTTGCATAAAAATTTATATAACTTTACTAATGTTAGAATCATTCTCCAAAGCCCTTCTCTTATTGATCTCCCAACTCTCCGGTTGTATGTGTGTGTACGTCATCCACATCACCTTTTTCCAAAAAAAATATGTACTCCCTCAACAAAGTATATTTGTGTTCCTGCCAACTTTTGCACATCATGGTCGTTGCCTTCTTCCTAATATATGTTATATCCGGGGATTCTATTTCAAAGGGTCTCTATGAGGATTTAGAGACGATGGTAAGTTTAAAATATTCGATTAGTAAAATATTTTTGTGAACACACTATGACCATTAATGTTACCTTGCTCTCCATCCATAGGGTCTCCTTATAGTCTTTTGGTACGTTATCCCAACTATCAAACCGAATGTCAACCCTTATTCTACCGATCTTCATGACCCAACTAGACCATTTCGGACGGTCTTTCGACAAACACTTGCCGGACTTGTTAAAAACTAACAGAGTTAACTCATTCCTAGCCATCCTATGTTCTAAAGTTCTACAGTAGATCTTGGCTATTCCTACCTTGTAGGATCCGTCATTGTAATCGGAACCAAATCCCATAGTCTTTCCATCGCTACGTTGCGAACCTAACGCATTATCACGGGGTCGTTTCTTAGACATGTTTTTTCCTACAACAAAATACACGTCATATTTATAAACTACACATACTTCATAATATATGTTTAGGCCGGAAATAATGCCACATAACTTGGGATCCCCTTCATATTCAAATTCTTACAATATTATACTATTTTTCATTAAGTTTTCACAAATCAGCATGAAAAATAGCCACACTCAATAGAATATCCAAAAATAATAACATTGAACACAAATAATATCATAATTGCCCCAGGTTAAACAAAAAACTCTTTAACCCACTAAGGAGAACAAGAATTTTTAGGGTTTTGCAACACTAATCTTAAAAATAAAGTAATGGGAGGATTAAATTGATGAAATCTAGCTCTCCCTAAAGCCTTCTTCCTCGATGATCATCATCCCCCTCAAAAATGAGATAAAAATGTTAGATGAGAAAAATGAGAAGAAGATTTAATGATTCTTAGGCATTGACACCAACCTTTCATCAACATGTAAATAAATCATGGAGAATAGATGAATAAGAGGATGGATATAAAGAAGGAGATGATGATTTTTGGAGGGGAATGGAGGAGGGAAATGGCGGGTCTTCTTAGGTTATTTAATAGCCTTTGAAAACCTGCTTTAATGGTTTTTTTCCCGTCAGATTGTTCTTCCGAACTCAGAAAATATTTGTCCCAATTTTAAAAACCTTCCAACTTGCTTCCAAGTTTGGAACCTCATGGACTTATCGGTCCACCCAAATTTGGCCTTGAAATTCATCATCCTCAAAGTCGCACTTAATACTGAATGTTTACAACCATTATACAATGGCATCTCATTGTCGTCATGTAAAGTTTGTAGCATCTTGGGTTTACCATTGAACTCTCTAGCAATATCCTCAACCATTTTGTCAAATTCAACATTCCCATCCAACTCATCTTTCACATTTTTCTTAATGTTTTCACTCGCATGAGAGTTTGACCTACTTCCCCATGCCATACCCAATAAGTGTACGTTCTTTGAAACCCCCTCACTATTAGATGTTGCCTCAATTTCTTCCTCACTAAAAATACATCATTTCTACTATCTTTACACGGGCATTAGACTCGCAAAAAACCTTGTTTGGAGGCATCTTAAAATGCTACCGTTAAAAAGGTTTCTATCAAGGGCATTTAATCGGGTGATTTCCTAAGATCATTACCAATGAGCTCAATCTGATCCATTATGCTACAAGTGAATTACAATGCAACCCATTAGTATTCACACAAACATAATCATAACCAACCACAAATGACCACTACACAAGCCCTAATTCTACATTTATATATTTCAAACCCCAATTTCAAGTAATAAATTCATATACAATTTACCTTCACCAATGTGAAATGATGCACTCTAATGTATTAGATTTGCTTCTCCATCAATGTTTGACTAGAAATGGAAGAACACCCTTCTTCAAACATGTTTAGGGGGAATTACAATTCATGTCCCCCTGATTTTTATATATAAATACGGAGTGGGTTCCGAACTCGGAACTCACTGCAATTTTAAAAACTACGCAATTTTTTAGAATTTACAAACTCGAAATGGTTATCTGACCCCATTTCCGAGTTCGGAAATCATCCCTCTCATTGACTGTGGTGGAAGAAGACATGCTTCTGGACTTGACAGGCTTCTCGGCCCCTGGTTACGAGTTCGGAACCAAGGACACTTTAAGACAATTATGTTTAACCACCTATAATTAATGTTATTTAAAGGAGGTTAATTAAATAACCGCTCATACAGTAAAGTTATGGACTCGGAAGATTTTTTGGATTGCTATTCCGAGTTTGGAACATCGTGACATTCAAGGCGGTTGTGTCTAAGCTCCTTTAGTTAGTGTCAATTTTAGGCAGTTTTATGAATAACTGCCTTTAAAGGATTGTAATTAAAGGCAGTTTTCAAATAACCGCCTTAATTGAATTTAAAACCTCCTTTAAACAAATTTGACGAGATACAATCCCAGGTTCTGAATTTGGAACCTATATTTTAAGGCGGTTCCGTGTCTTTCACTCCAAGCCACCTTTTATTGCAGCCTTAAATGGCCTGGCCTCTACTAGTGCTTCCCCACCACTGGAAACTGACCTCCACCACCTAAAACCCGCCACCCTTGAAAATTGCCGCCACCTGAAAATCTTCACCCCGCCACCTGAAACCCTACACTCTGCCACCTTAAAACCTTCAAAAAATAGTTAGGGTTCGCTGAGTTGCTGCCTTCTCGGAGCCGAGTCAGGTCGAATAACTCAGTCTCCTGCTCCATAAGGATTTTAACTCAGTCCCCTGATCCATGGCCGCGATCGAGGATAGACGAGACCTACTTCTCACCGGCGAATGACATCCACTCTGCCACCGTGAAGGTCAACTCATGGAGACCTTCTTATTGCCACCGCAATGTCCACTTTGCCACTAGATACGGACGAGTTCCCTGACGAAGGGAGGATTGTGCGAACCAAAATCTGACTCCGATAAGGATTGTGTGAACCTAAAACAGACTCCGGCGGAATGGGGACCCAAATCGAAGAGAAGGAACGCCGGCGATTCAGGCACAAGGGAGGGGAGGTAGGTGTTAATTTAAAAAATAAGGGGGATGGGTTGTTATTATAAGGGGGCTAATTTGTAAGTTAGAAAGTTAGGGGGCTAGGTTTGTAAATAAAAAATGTGAAAAATCAATGTTACCCTCAACTAACGAAGGAAATTTTAAGGTTAATGGACTAACCTGGCGGATGGGCCACGATTAAGCTGGTTTGTAAGTTATGAGCCAAAAGTGTTCAAAAAAGGATAAGGGGTCAAAGATGGACGATGGTGATAGTTGAGGGGTCACGATGGTGATAGTTGAGGCAAGCCCTATTGAGGGATGTTATGGCCCCCAACTTTTATCAACAACCGATGTGCATAAAGTATCCATTGGTTGGACCAAACAGACACTTTCAGCTCAAGACCGGGTTGATAAACTTACTACCTATATTCCTTGGTAGGAAAGAGAAGAATGCCACCAAACATCTCTCTGAGTTCCACTTTATTTGTGGTGGTACAATTCCATGCAAGGGATTGGCTCAACTACCTGCCACCCAAAAGCATTAAGACTTAGCTTGACATGAAGCAAGAAATTTCTAGCCAAGTACTTCCCAGCCTCAAGGTTCACCGATTTGAAGAAGAACATAAGCAACATTCTTCAATGGCATGAAGAATCATGTTTTGACTATTGGGATAGGTTCAATATGCTTCTCGCGAGTTTCCCTTACCATGGCTATTCGAAGGGAGACTTTGTATACTATTTCTACAATGGTCTTCTTGATGAGGAACAAAGACTAGTGAGGAGCTCTTGTGGTGGTACCCTTGGGAACAAGACTTCAATGGAGGCTATAGCTTTATATGAAGAGTTAGCCAAGGAGTCAAGGAACTTTAGTTCGAGGGCCGATTTGAGAAGAAGAAATCCAAGTCCACAAGTGATTCTTCCACTAGTGGAAAACTCGAGGACCAAGTCTCTTCCCTTACTTCTATGCTAAAGTATCGTATGACCAAGTATGGGAATGTGCCACATGTACAATCATGTGAAATTTGCTCATCGGAACATCCTACGGATGCTTTCCCTACTTTGCAAGATGGTTATGTGGAAGAGGTGAATGTCATGGGTTTTCAAGGCAACAAAGGGTATCAAGGAAACCAAAGCTATTAAGGTTATCAGGGTGGGCAAGGTTTCAAGGTTATCAAGGGAATCAAGGCTACCAAAACCGGCCTTACAAAGCGGGTAATCAAGATCACCCAAATCTCCAGTATGGGAACCCTCAAGGAGGTCAATATGCTCAACCTTACCGCCCTTCTCAACGACAATACTTGCCTCCATAAAATAATTTCCCAAGGCTTCAAGACAAGCCCCAAGATCAAGGGGAGAGCTCGGGATTGTTGAAAGATGAGGTGATGCAAGCCATTCACAGGCTAAGTATGTGTGCGGAGAAAGGAGAAAAATTCCAAGATGAAGCCAAGGAAATTATTAAAAACTTGAAAACTTAAATGACCCAAATAGCACAAGTCGTGAATCGTATAAAGGCCCGAGAAAAGGACAAACTTCCCTCCCAACCGGAAAGCAACCCTAGATAAAATGTGAGTGCAATATCATTGAGGAGTGGGAAGGAAATTAAGAAGCCTTAAGGCAAGGTTGTTGTTGATCAGGTGATTGAAAATGAGGAAGATCTTATAAAGAAGGTCGAGGAATTAGTCAAGGAGAAGGAAATAAAATGGGAAGAAATTGAGGTGGAGACCTTCGTTCCAAGATCGGGAACAAATCCCAAGACCTCATCTCCACCTCACAAGAAGTCAAGAAGGGCGGAGATCCCTATCTATGTGTCAGAACCACCATTCCCGGAGGCATTGAAGGATAGGAGGACCAAGGAAGACAACAAGGACATCTACAAAGTCTTTCGTAGATGCGAGGTAATTATTCCACTCTTAAATTCTATAAATCAAGTTCCTAGGTATGCTAAATTTATTAAGGAATTGTGTACCGTTAATAGGAAACAAAAATTGAAGAGTAAGAAAAAAAGTGTAAAGAATGAGTATGTCTCCACCATGTTTGATGATGTAATGCCTCCTAAATATGATGATTTTGGAATGTTTACAATCCCTTGTAAGATAGGAGGAAAATGTGTTAACAATTCCATGCTAGACTTAGGTGCTTCCATTAATGTGATCTCATATTCCTCATATGAAAGTCTAGATCTCAGCACTTTGCACAAAATCGGGGTTGTTATCCAACTAGCCGATCACTCTAGCGCATACCCCAAAAGGTATTGTGAATGATGTGTTGGTGAAAGTGTGCGCTTTAATATTCCCCACAGACTTTTATGTTCTTGAAATGGAAGGTGGTAATAGTGCTAAACCTATTCTCTTAGGTAGGAATTTTTAAAGACCTCAAGAATAATAATTGATGTGCATAAAGAAACTTTAACCATGGAGTTTAATGGGCGGAAGGTAGAATTTGACGCTAATAATTTTATAGATCATCCTAGTAGCTACCATTCTTGCCAAGTTATTGATGTTGTTGATTATATAGAGCAAGATATATTTGAGCCCCATGATGGTAGTTCTTTGAATGTTGTCATAGATGATGCTTTGGGTGATGCTTTGATTGCAAATGTTGTTAGTACTAACTTGAAGGAAAAAAACAATGGTGAATGCCCTCTTGGGAAAGCAACTTCCAACACCTTTTGTGTGTTCACAGGTAAGCCAATAAGGGTAGGCTTCCCTCATTCTCTTGAGAAGACTCTAGTGGAAGAGTGCATACCAACATCAAAAGTTCTTAAATGTTCATCCCTTGGATAAGGAGAGAAAAGGTGAGGTATTAGGAATGTTGAGGGAGCATGAAGAAACCATAAGTTATGTAAGGAAATTTTTGTTGGGGGATTATGTGGATCCTGGATGTTTTGACCCGGATAGGGGAAAAGAAACGAGCACTTCGGCTCATTTTGTGAATAGGCTTTGAGAAAGGGAGTAATTCGTGCCAACGACGTTAAATAAATTTGGTTTGGATTATCCGGATCATCATTTATGAATTTTCGTCAATGTTGTTTGATGTTGAGTTTTTGTCATTAATTTCATTATTTTGCTTTGTTCATTTCATGTGTGTATTTCCATTATTATTTAGCAATTTGAAGATAATGGAGTTGGACTTGTGCAGAAAGGAAAGCAATGAGAAAGGAAGGAAAAGCTTGGACATTCGTAACGTTGAAAAAAAAATCCAAGTACCAGGCATGTTGGTCATCGTGAGTCGTGACCACTGCATTGCAGCTCGTGACGAGATTAGGAATTCTTCACAAAATGTGAGCCCTCGGACTCAAGATATCGCTACTCGTAATGGTCCTATTGCGACTCACGATGGTCCTATTGTGACTCACGATAGACCATCGCGAGCCGCGACTAAATGAGGATGAAAATGGAGAAAAACGAGCTCACATGACCAACTTGTCGTGAGTCGCGACAATCCCATCGCGACTCACGAACGTAATGCTAACTTTTAGTGTCCGTTGACCTGCCCATCATGAGTTGCGATGGATACATCGTGACTCGCAATAGCTACACAGCAGATTTAAAAATGGGCAGAACAAAAATCCTTTCTCCATTACTGTCATCCCTCACACACTTCTCTCCTCCATCTCCTCCCCTCAACACCACTCTCCACCTCTCCTGCCACCAATCACCACCGCTCCAACCTAAATCAACCCCAAAATACTCCCCATATCCATCCTCCCCAATCTCTAACCACAAATCGGCCCTATTCCTTGAAGAACACAAAACCCAAGAATTTGGGGGTTTTGTGATTTTGAGCAACCTAGATTCAATTTGTTTGTGGGATTGATTCCTTTTTCTTCCTAAGCATCTAAGTGGTACATTTCTTCACTCTTGTGCTTGAATTGTGATTATGTTGTCGACTTGGTTCTATTGGATATTGTGTGGATTATATGTGATGCTTTATGGATTTGGATTGTTAGAACTCTATAGATTTTTGTGGTTATGGGTTTACATTGATGGAGATTTTGGCTATAAGTGATAGTGATACACAATTGTTAAGATTTGATTATGTTGACATAATAAGCCAACAAATACAGTGAATGCAAAATTGGATGATAGTTATGTCTTAATCTCATAGTTGTAATTGTCAGGATTGGTTGAGTGTAACTTGTGGCTTATGCTATATATGGGGTACATTGTCTTGTAGCACATAGTGTGATATTTATACGCAGTTGTGGTAATGCTTGAGGTAGTTTAGCTATGGAACGTAAATGCTAGCATCTTGAAAGTGTTGATAATAGTTGAACTACTTAGGCATGATAGTGATTATGGGATATGGCACATTGGATATTTAGCTATGTGACAACCCCAATGAACTTGAAATTGTTTGCATGTTAAATATGACATGGATTTTATATTCAGTTGTGGTTTGGCACTTGAACTAGTTAGCTTGGACTTGATTGTTGCATCTTGGAATTTGTGAGGTTGGCTAGACTAGTTTGTAGTTGATTGTGATTTTAATTTCTCAAATATGTTTATATTCTTGTGCATTTGACATGTTTGCTGTGGTTGACAGACATGGCCCCTACCAAGAGACCTAGGGCTCCTCCACGAGGTGCGCGCACCGCCGTTCCACCTCCACCTCCGCCACTGGCTCCAGGGCCAAATCATATACCTTCTCCTCCAGACCGGTACACAGGTTTGACTCTGATCACTGCGTCATACGCAGATAGGTGGGACATCTTGGTCACCCGAAAGCTCCTGGAGACGAGCTTCATCGATGAGATGACACTTAATGCTCTCAGACTGACAGAGTTGATTTGATGCCTCCTCGCCAAAGGAGGATTGGATGGTTTCATGGGCAAGAGTGCCCCCACCTACCGATGATATGCTTTGGATTTCTTATCCACCGTCCGATTATACAGCATACGGAATAATGAGCCATTTGAGAAGTACATCACCTTCCACTTGGATGATGTACCCCACGAGAAGATAGCCTCGCAAATAGAGGCGTCTTTGGATAGGACACGACATAGATCCAGGCAAGGTTTGACCCATGGGCCCCGTAGCACTCGATTGAGGAGGATATATTATTTTGAAGCATCATTGACAGGAGGCCAAAGAACTCCCTTGATAAGAGAAGCGTCATTATCCATCCTGCACTCTGTTTCGTGCACAGGTTCTTAGCGGGCAAAATGTTATGTTCGTCAAAGCCGAATAACGTGCCTGACAGTGATATTCCCTTCCTCTGGCATCTGATGAGTGAGGGGAGGGATATGGATTGTGGGCTGAGTTATGGATGAAGAGAGTTTTTGAGGCGGCTGAGAAGCCAACGAGCAAGATTATCATGGGGGGTATGATTACCCTCCTAGCAGAGCACTTAGGTTTGGTTACCTTTGATGGTTTCCTACGCTTAGGTAAACGTTCTTCATATATCATCACCATGGAGAGGGTGAAGAGATTTTGCATGATCGACACCACAGAGGTTCAACGAGTGTCCCACTGGTTGTATGGGTGAGGAATGTCATCCTTATGACACTGCCTCAGCACCATAGGACCAAGCTATAGTTGGACACACCGGTCCATGATTTGGCAATAGCACTCGATACTTTATGTAGGGTGGGTTTTGAGTGAGAGCTCAAGAACCTAACCCCACCTCCATCTCCGACTGACGAAGGTGCCTTACCATCCACTGAGCTGCAGGGTGAGCAGCATCCTCCATCACCTCCACCACAGACCAAACCGATGCAGGATGATTATGTGCCACCTCATTTCTCTAAGCCTTTGCCTGATATTTACAAGCGCCTGATGTAGACAGTCTATCACGGCTTTCGTGGACAAGTTGAGCATAACTTGTTCGTCTCCCGGAGCCTTATGGAAATGGATGAGGAGATTGACTATCTTTCCTCTAGGATTCCAGAGTTGCAGTTGTAGAGAGGTGGTGACCCAGGTCCTGACTCTAGAGCAGCGAGGCAGAGAGATAGTTGTTAGAGCAATGCCGATTGGCTGGCATAGTATTAGCAGACTTATGGCAGAAACTCCGACGATGGTGTCGGGCCATCGCATTTCTGAAGTGAGCTTATTGTTTTGCACTCCCCACGGTTTGATTTGTATTTTTGGCGATGTTTTGTCTACATTGAGGGCAATGTAGCATTTTAATTGTGTGGAAGGGTAGTCACTGTGTTTACTATTTTGCTTTGGATTTATTCTCTTTAGACTTAGATGTTTTGGGATGTTTTTCTTTGTTTTGGGATGCTTTTCTTTGTTTTGGTATGCTTTCATGTGATCTATTTGGATCTTTGTTAGCTTTGACATGTGAAAGCGCTTCGCTACCTTTTTTTATTGGAAAACCATGAAAAAATGACAAAATTGAAATTTTTTATTAAAAAAATAGAAAATGAAAAAGAAATAAAAAATAAAAAGAAACCCGCTAAGTTAAAAACCCGAGAGGGCAACTTAGGCAACATTGGGGGCCTGGAGAGGTCAAAAATCTAAAATGACGACCTAGGCGAAAATGAGAGGCTAAATGTGCGAAAAAAGGGGAGATGTGAGCTAAAAAAATATGATGTGTGGCTAGGATGAAAACTCGAAAGGGCTCCTAGGTAAAATGAGAGAGAGAGAGATAGAGAGAGAAAAAAAAAAGGAAAATGCTTTGGTTTCACTCATTTGTCGGCGTTGGAGTCATAAGGTTGCGGTTGTCATATGGATGGATCGGGTAGCTTACCATCTTGAAACCTCTTAGGATTGGGTAATTTTGCGGAGAAAATGAAGTAAGTTATGAAATTCTTGATTGTTGATATACTTCAATTTTAGGAAGATATGTTGATGTAAAGTGAAGTATGTGTTTGAACTTCGTGCATGTTTTTTACTTCACTTTGTGCCATTGGATTTGGGATTGTCAATTCGGGACTTAGAAATATTTTTATGGATATCAATGAATTGATAGGTTGATATGGTTTGGGTAGATTTAGGAATGGGGGTTGTGGGTAACTTCTCATTTGATCTTAACTTTGGTATGTGTGATATTAAGAATTTTGTGGGTATTGATTTGGGGGAGTAGTAGTCAGGATTTGGATACGTGAATTCCTTCGTGTGCTTAAATATTTTCTTACTCGATGGTGAGTAGGGTTTATGCGGGGAGGTTTGATGTGTCCATTTCATGTGCATATTTTAGGACCCTTTGGGATCATTTTTGTGCTCTTTTGTTATCAAGAGTTTGGGTTTTACCTTGAAATTCTCTTAGGAGAGGTAAAAGCAAATTTACGCTCTTTTACCTGTTCGAAGGGGATTTTGTGTGACAAGGAAAGAACATCGAGACTTGAAGATCGGAGGCCATTGAAGATCATATTTTTAAGACTTTGAATATTTGAAGACTAGCTTTGAATATTTGAAGACTTGAAGGAGTTTGTAATGGATTGAGGGCTAGAAGACAAGCAGAAGAGCAAAATATGTTCTATTTTGGGCACCCGTCGCGAGTCGTGACACCCGTCGCAACTCGCAATAAACGGGTGGCCAGAAATCCACCTTCTTTTTCTTGTACTATAAATAGCACCTTATCTCTTCTCTTTCCTCACTTCTCTTCCGCAATTTCTATAGCAAAACCTTAGGTTTCCCCTCTTTTTCATCTTATTTTATCTTTGATTATGATTGGATTGTTTTTGTTGATTATTATGGATTTTAGTAGCTAAACTAATCTCTTGGGAGCAATTTATTGAAGCTTCCAAACATATGTAGTGATATCCTTGATTTTGCTCATTTATGAACATTTATTGGGAAGCATTTATTGTGCCATTAATGCTATATTTTATTTCATTTATATCATGGTTTGTTTTAGAATAGGAAGTGTTTGTATGATTGAAGAGTTAGGGTGTTAGGAAAGTGGTCAATTTCTTCACTCTTTTGGCATGAAAATCCAAGAACATGAACTTAGAACTTCTAGTGTATAATGTGTTATGATTCTTGCTAGATAAGTATGTTAATGTGGATTGTTCTCATATTTATCCTATAGATTCAAAGAAAGGTTGAACCTTGAATGTGGTTTGTTCTAGGGTTAGCCTAATAAATGATTTGTTCTTTGAATGGGAAGTGATAGCATTCCCCATAGGCAATAAATGATAATGAATGAGTGAATAAATCGATGATCTATAAGAAGTTTGGAAGTGAAAGTCAATTGTCCCCAAGGCTCCATTAATTGTTGTTTTAATCATCTTTTAAGTTGTCATTGGATGATTAGCATTGTTTTCTTACTTTGCTAGTTACTTGTCTTTCAATTTCGTAATTTAGGAAAAATCAACCAATCCCCCCCCCCCATTTATGTGCTTTTATATGTATGTGCATATCTATGCCTAGTATGTTTTCTGCTCTATATGTTCAAACACTTGAAAAGATTCATCTTCTTCGTGGATGACCCTGACTTGCCCTTATCTAATTAGTTGTAGATAGGAAGAATTGGGGCTTATAAATTTAACTTGAGAGGTACGGCGCGACCTCCCACACCCCTTATTCTTAGAGGTCAAGGAGAATGAACAAGTAGTTGATATTACAGCTATTGACGTTACAATATATACTACTACTCTTCAAAAATGTGTATTGGATACCAATGTAGTTCTCACAATTTTCAAAATATGGAAAGAATAAAGTAGGAGTTTAGCTAAATGAGAGGTCAACCTACACGAGTAAAATGAAGAGAGAGTTGATGCACTAACTAATAGAACTTACAGTTTGTCAACCGCCTTTTGGACTTACATTGGATCATATAGTAGTTATTTTTATTTGAGTGCAGCCACCATTTTTTGTGTTGGGTATAGAACGTTTTTTATTGTGATAGAGAGCAATGTTGTTCTATTTTTAATGAATGTGTTGTGGTTTTGCAAAATTAGACAATTGTATTCATATGATGGATATGGATGAACAAATTTCTAACGTAAATATCAAAAGAACTAAGACAAATTATCCGAGTCTGACTTACCCTCAGATTTTTGAAATACATTACGGATGAAGCCTTTGAATTTATTAAATACTAAAGAGGAGATGGTGAATGGATTGGCCAACCATCCTATCAGGTGCCTACGCGACTCACTAGCAAGTTTCATTTCCGTCGAAAGTAGCCCCTCTTTGTCGTTAGTGTGCAGGTCATATGGGCTTCCCCACTATGGTTCACCGTTAGGTTTCACAGAGCCGCCGTAGTTCACATCAGAGAAAATGCCAAATATGATTCCGAACAAAATTTTGGGGAACTTGGAAAACCAATCAAAGTTAAACTTGTCTTGGCAAAGGACAAAGTTTCGAATGTTATGGTTGGGGAGGAAAAGGAAAGCGGCGCTGACTTCCAGGCAGAAAGGAATAATAGGTCAAATATCTTATCTAATGCAGGGTTGAAGAATGGCACCCCCAAAAGTGTGAATGGTGATGAAAAAAGGCCATTTCAAGAGATTGAGCCAAAAAGGGGAGGAAGGCCCAATAGATGGAGAAGTCTTTGGAAATAAAAATATTTCTATAGCAGATGCTACCCAGGAAGCAAAAAGAAAATGTAATCAACTTGGGAAGCTGAGCAGTGGTGAAGCGAAAAAAACCAAAAAATGATGAAGTGCCGACGGATTACCTCTTTCCTTAGGGATTGACTTTTAGCGTGGGATCCTCCACACATGGACCAGGGCAGAGACAGGAAAAAGCCAGTCAGTTGGAACTATTAGGGAATGTCCTATCCTCGAGCAATTACAAATTCAAAAGGCTTTGTTCGCAAATTTCAACCTCATTTTATTTTTCTTTGTGAGACAAAATGCTCTTATATTTTTATGTCAAAATTAAAAGACCAATTGAACTTTCATGGAATTTTGGTTGATTCCAATGGAAATTCAGGAGGCCTTGCTTTATTTTGGAATAAAGATATCGAATTTTCAATTTTGTCATATTCTTTTAATTTCATTTATTTCACTGTTAAAGATCTGATTACATTATCTATTTGGCATTACACGGGTACCTACATGGAACCGGATACAAGTGTAGACAATTTTGGGAAAAAATTTCAAAGTTAAGTGCAGCATCAACACTTCCTTGGCTCTGTATAGGTGGTTTTAATGAGATTCTACATCAACACAAACTCGAAAGCATTAACGGAAGGTTGGAATGGAAAATTGAGGTATTCAGATTTGGTGACCGTAATTTAAAAGATTTGGGCTACAGTGGAACAAAATTTACTTGGAGTCGTAATTGGAAGAGCCCGTACACGGTTAGAGCAAGACTTGATCGAGTTGTTGCATTGCAAAATTGGATTGATCTTTACCCGGCCTCTCAAGTTAAACACTTGTTCAACCACTGATCTGATCAAACACCCATTTTTTCTGGAAATACGAAAAAATCTAACTCCCAATTAGGGTGCAAGATTTAAACGTCAAATCTGTTTTGAGAATTTGTGGATGCAATCACCGGCGTGTGAACAGATAGTAAGAAATAGATGTAAGGACGATAAATTGTAAATGGATATTTTGAAAACAATTCAAAAAATTTCTTTGGAATTGCAATCGTGGGCTTATAAGGAATTCCATAACCATGAAAAGAAAATAATGTTCTTACCAAGGAAATTCAAAATTTTCAATCTGGTTTAATTACTGTCGAAACTCAAATAAAGATCTCAAATCTAAAATGGGAATTGGAGAAAATCTTGGATATGGAAGACATTAAGTGGAAACAATGAGCTAAAAAACATTGGCTCCAGAAGGGAGACAGGAATACGGGATTTTTCCATTCTTTCGCTAATAAAAGAAAAAGGCATAACACTATCCAAGGGCTAAGAGATAATCAGGGAAGATGGTGTACACAAGGGAATGAAATGGAAAATATAATTCTCCACCATTACCAGGCTATTTACATCTGATAACCCACAAATTAAGGATATCAATAATTCGATTTCAGGAATCCGACCAATGATAACAGCTTAAATGAATGAAATCCTTTGTAGGCAGTACTCTCTGATAGAAGTGTTTCAAGCACCGAAGAAAATGGCCCCCAACAAAGCATCCGGGCCAGATGGAATGCCATCATCGTTCTTCCAAACATATTGGAACATAGTGGGACAGAAAGTCCCTTCCTCGGCTTTACAATTCCTTAATCATGGGAAAGTGATGGACTCAATCAATAATGCAACGCTGGTTCTAATCCCGAAGGTTGAAAAGCCTAATGAAGTGATGCATTTCAGACCAATCAACCTATACAATTTTATTTATCGAATTATCTCAAAATGCATCTCTAATAGGCTAAGGAAAATTATTGGAAATATCAATTCAGAGTCGCCGAGTGCCTTCATACTGAAAAGACTCATATCAGACAATATGTTAGTGGCACATGAAGCGCACCACTACATTAAAGGAAAAAATTGAAAGAAAGGGATATATGGCTATCAAGGTGGATATGAGTAAAGCTTTTGAAAGAGTTGAGTGGTTGCTCAAAGTCTTATAAAATATGGGCTTCCATTCGGAGTTCATAAATCTCATTCAAAGATGCATAACCTCGATTGAATTCTCCTTCATGCCAAATGGAAAAATATTTGGAAGACTCAAAAGGACAAAAGGAATAAGACAAGGAAATCCACGATCCTCTTATCTATTTATTATCCATGGGAAAGTGTTATCGAATATGCTTCGGGAAAAATTAAGGACAAAACATATTTCAGGCTTAAGGATAGCTCAATCCGCACCTATTCTATCTCATTTTCTTTTTGTTGACAAAACATTAATATTTGGAGAAGCTACATCAACTGAAGCCACACATTTGAAACATATTTTGGAAGAGTATAAGAAAGCATCTGTCCAAAGAGTAAACTTTGTTAAATCATCAATTTCCTTCAGCCCTATTGTGGATAGAGATATAAGACATAGCCTTATAAACATTATGAGTATGATCGAAACAGAGGGACTAGACAAATACTTGGGACTACCAACTACTTTTAGAAGATCAAAATCATCGTCGCTTGAAAGCATAAAGACAAAGATCTGGAAAAAAAAGTCTGAAGCTGAAAGCATAAGCAGTTATCGAAAAGGGGAAAGGAAGTGATGATTAAAGCAGTTTTACAAGCCATGCCAACATACGCAACGTCTTGCTTCAAACTACCAGAGACGCTTACTGATAGTGTACATCAGTTGTATGCAAAATACTTGTGAGGAAGCACTGATGCTAAAAGAAAAAATACATTGGAAAAATGGCTTAATATGTGTACCCTAAAAGGAATGGGGGGCTTAGGCTTCAAAGATTTAAAACATTTTAACCTAAAAAAGCTAGAGAAACAAGCTTGGAGGTTACTAAGGAACCTAACATATTCTATATCAAAGCTATTGAAGGCTAAATACTATCCAAGAACACCATTGGTAGAAGCAATGCTTGGTTATTGCCCACATATGCGTGGCAATCAATTATTGAGGGTCGTAATCTATTTCTAAAAGGGATAAGGAGAAGAATAGGAAATAGTGAAACCATAAGAGTAAAATCTCATATGTGGGTACCAAGACAAAACCAAACAAAGCCAACATCCCTTCCACTAGACTACCCGAAAAATGCTATAGTTAACAGTCTCATGGAGGAAAATGGATCGAGGTGGGACTCGGAACTTATCAGAGGAATCTTCAACGAAGAAGAATATATATTAATTCTCTCAATGTTGAGGCCACAAAATCAATATGAAGCCATTTGGACATGGAAACCAATGGTGGACGGTAAGTACTCAGTAAAATCAAGATACCAGTTGCCTATTAAATTGGCATTTTTGCAGGATATATGGCAATCAATAGTAATGAACCATCGCTCCACTGGAAGACAATATGGAACTTAACAATACCACCGAGAATCAGAAACTTCCTAAGGCAAATATGCAAAGATCAACTACCAACATCATCGAAACTCATACAACAAAAATGTCCAGCGGAGCAGTCATGTCTTACTTGTACCTCAGATGATGTATCGGTTGAACACATTTTCTTCCACTGCCCTCTAGCTCATCAAGTATAGCTTGCTACGGATTTACACGACCAGATCTATAAATATCAGCAACATAGATTCTATGGACCATAGACCTAATCATGGAAGTACACAAAGACACAATGTCTTTAATCGCCACATTACTCAACCAATTATGGTATTATAGAAATGAGTTACTTCTTGGTAAAATTCATATGTTGGTACCTTCTCAAGTTGTCCACCAAGCGCTAAAACAGTCCTACTCTGCAAAAATTGCAGAAGCATTGGTGTTAACTGCTCCTTAAAGGGTTGTGATACCCATAATCTACCCCCCAAACATAATCATGGGAAATGCAAAAATAGCCATACACGCTATCCACAATATAGAGAAAGATAGATCAGATTTTGGTTTACTTATAGAGGACATTAAATCTGAGCTAGCTATTGTACAAAATTGAATTTTGAAATGGATACTTAGACAGGAAAATCTGAAAGCCAATAAATTGGCGCAATTTCTTAAATCAAGTCCTTCGGACCTTTTATCTTGGAGCACAACTCCAAGTTTTGTAACTCTTCCACATGATTATGATAAAATTTTCTTTTTTCAAAAAAAATATATAAAGCGCATGTAGTGAATACAATAAGAGGGAACTGCAAAATCATTTGACTTGGAGTTAATTGACTCATGCAAATATTGTGACGGAAAAATGATAAAATCACCCTTCATGGTGATGGGTGATGGAGCATGTAAACCATTGGGTCTTGTTCACACTATTGTTTGCAGACCAACATATTCAACTACAAGAGGTGGTCATTACTTAATTACCTTCACCGATCATTTGATAGATATATTTTTCTGCTTGATGAGAGGCAAGTCAGTTTCCTTTGAGAAATTTAAGGAGTTCCAGAATAAAATTTAGAATCAACTTGGCAAGAAAATTGAAAAACTTCAGTTGTAATGAGGTTCTGAAATTTGAGCCACAAATCCGTTAACCATATGAAGGAATGTGACATTATTTCGTAACTGAATAATGTTGGAACATTGCAATTAATAAATTGGTGTGTAGACAAGGGGAAATAGAGTCTTATTGGATATGATTCATTCATTAATAGATCACGACAATCTTCTAGTTTCCTTATGAGGGACATGTTCTTCTAAAAGTAGAGTTCACACACCCATGTATGACTATAACCTGCCCCTAACGTTCAACCATATTTTTCATCGTGAAACTATGGACAAAATGGGATCATGGGCAAAATAATGGGAATATACATCCATTGGGCTAAGCTTGGAGTCTGATATTATACTAGAGTTGTGGGTTTCTATCATAAAATATAATTAGTGCTATGTATAGATGATCCATAACCTAAAATATTGAGACATAACTTAGTACTCCACCAATATGGGACTCTAATAGTAAAAATACATGAATAATCCCTCTCTTAGTAATTTCTAAGATAAAATCCACCCATCCTATGTGGGGATTATGCTGATCTACTGTTACTAGTTGTCGTGGGGATGTTCTCTAACAATGTGATTATGGTGAGAGGTGAGGATGGAAAAATGGATGATATGATGAGGCCATGCAAATTTCAATTTCTCATCTTCAAAATGTTCTACTTTATATTTTAAAATTTGTTTATGCTGTACAGGGATGAGCACAGGTCTAGGACCAGACCCACAAGATCCTGCGTTGGATCGGGTATAAGTCCAATTTTTTTAGTCCCGCCAGGTCTGAATTGAGATCTGAACTTTTAAATATGGGCCTGAGTTCGGGTCTAAATTATTAAGAACCAGACCTAAACCTGGCATTTTAATATGTTTTGAGGTTGGTAAGGAGCGCAAGTTTTTTTTGGTTTAAAAATATAATTTCTGGAGGCGGTGTGGGGCTTCGTGTTTGACGTTGGATGTTAATATCGAATTTCTTGAGTTTGTGGGTTTCAATTTCAACTGAATTTTCCATTGTTTGCATAGGAATTATAGCTTACGTTGTAACTAAGTTAACCCTTTTCTCTTCGTAGTTCATACTATTCTTCTTAGATAGCTAAACTTTAGCATATCACAAAATTGCTTGTTTCGAATCTCAATGTGAAAGGTACGAAAGAAATTAAAATACTACATAATGCTAATATTTAAATAAAAATACACCGCGCACAGTGCGGCCTTACTGGTTATATTTAACAAAAAAATAAAGTGTCAGGAAAGGCGGTCTTTCCATAAACTTATAGACAATATAGTGATTTTTACCTTAAACGTTGTAATATTTTAAAACAAGTAATAATATGTATTTGAATGTGAAAATAAAAATATAATATGAAAAATATTTTCAAAAATTTTTAATTTAGTATGCAATTTAACAAATGCAGTGTATAAGGTAAAAAATAAGTGGTCTATCCATAAACTTATGGATAGGCCGCCTGTCAGGAGACCTGCTCTATAGGAAATACATTTTATAAATCATATTTGTAAGCACGGTTAGTTGTTTAAGTGCCTATATAACCCTATATTTTGGTCGAAAGTGGCAATATGACCCTGTAAAGTTTAAGAGTGTGATTATAACCCTATGTATTGGTAGAAAATGCCAATATAACCGTAATAACATGAAATTAGTCGGAATTTAGTTAAATGGAAAAGGTCTTTTTTCCCTTCCCTCCTCTTCTTCTTCCCTATTTTCTTTTATTTTCTTTTATTATCTCCCCTCTTTTCTAAACCCTCGACTCCAGACTCTTGCCTCCATATTTTTCTGATTCGTCCCTCTTTTCTGAACCTTGATTCTATCCCGATTTATCTCCCGCTGGTAGCGTTGCACATAATGAACTCCACGGAGGGGATCCCAAACTCCAACGGAACCGCCGGATCCCACGTCCGGAGCAAATCGTAGATGGCGAGATCCGGCTTCACGGTTGAGGATGCGGCGGAAGGCGGTGGATCCATTGGTGGTGTGGAAGTGCTACGGGAGGTCAATCGTGGTCGCGCGGAGGTGTAGCTCCACCAGCTTAATGGAGTGGGAGAGCTTTCCGGTGATCTTTGACGAGGCGGAGCTGAGATTCGCCAGAGTTTAGCAGAGGTGGATTTTGAAGTTTCTAGTGGTGAGTTTCTTGACGAGTTCTAGGCATGGAGACACGACGATGAAGACGTTGCGGGACGGCAATGGTGGGGTACGGCGATGGGAGGCCCGCGGCGATGTTGGGGGAGTCTTCGTCTTCGTCTGCTGCTGGTGTAGCAATGGTAGAGCTAGGTTCCGCAGCGGCGCTTTGGTAGGGTTCAACTGGGTAGGGCGACGGCGCTCTGGTAAGGAAGAATTGATTGGGTCTTCCCTAGCTACAGTAGATGAGAATTTAATGGTTTTTATTTTGAATTTTTGAGTAATTGGATACAAGGTAGCCTCCATCCCTTTTTAGCATAGTTAATTGGCAGGTTAGTTTGGATCTAGATGTTTTGGTTGATGTTGTGCATCCAAATTTGTTGCGTGGTGTTCTAATCTTTTTTCTCGCGGATTTGTTTTGGTCCTGGTGTTTTAATTGTGTTTGATGGCTTGGAGGAACTGAGTGATTTGGTTTTCTTTCACTTTGTTGGATTAGAAGAAAATGGTGAGAAGACTGTATCGAAGCGGCGGCAGCGGTGCTGGAGCAGCTGTGAAGAGGATGAAGAAGAATCTAGGGGTAATTTTGTGATTAGATTTTTAGGTTTAAGACTAGGGATATTTTAGTCCTTTTAGGTCTGGTCAATGCCGTAAATTACAAAGTCAATGTCGGAATATTGCCTAAAGGTTATATCGGCACTTCTGATGCAAAACATAGGGTTATAATTGCATTTTCTGACTTCATAGGGTCATATTAGCACTTTCGGCCAAAACATAATTAGTGAATAGTAATTTAACACTTCAGTGGGGATTAAAAATTGGAACATTAGAAAAACCTAGTAGTTCTTACATTCCAATATCAACTGAGACCTCATCTCATCAACAGTTTTTTAATGTTATTAATAAAATTAATATGGAAAAATGGTATTCATTAGTTACAATAGGTGTTCAAAATTTTAGTACAACTATAGTAGCATTAATTGATAGTGGGGCAGATCAATCCTGTATTAGATCAGGAATTATTCCAAGCAAATATTCAGAAAAAAAACAATGAACAATTATCAGCTACGAATGGTACTCCAATGATTATTAAAAAGAAATTATCCAATGAATTTATATGTAATAATGATTATTGTATTAAACATTCATTTTTAATATTAGAAAAATGTATCTTATGATGCAGTATTAGGAAATCTATTTTTATATCAAATAACCCCCTTTAAAAAAACTCAAGAAGGAATTAGTACAAAAATATTAGGAAAAAAATTATTATTCTCTTTTATTAGTCCTCCTGGCCAAATCGAGCTACACTTATTACAATCTAATTCTATATATAAGAAAATATGTGTTTAAAATAGAAAACAGAAAGACATTCTATTTTTAAAAGAAGAATTAAGTTATTTAAAAATAGAAGAACAATTGGACAATAAAGTAATAAAAGAAAAAATTAAAAAATTAGAACAGGATTTTCAAAATCAAGTATGTTCAAACCATCCCAATGCCTTTTGGGATAGAAAAAAAACATATTGTTTCATTACCCTATGACAAAGAATTTAATGAGCAACATATTCCCACTAAGGCTAGACCTATTCAAATGAATACTGAATTAATAGAATTATGTAAACAAGAAATTCCAAGTCATTTAGAAAAAAGATTAATAAGAAAGAGCAAATCTTCATTGAGTTGCTCGGCATTTTATGTAAATAAAAATGCAGAAAAGGAAAGAGGAATACCTAAATTAGTGATAAATTATAAACCATTAAATAAAGTTTTACAATGGATTAGATATCCTATTCCCAACAAGAGAGATTTGATTAATAGATTAGTTAATGCAAAAATATTTTCAAAATTTGATTTAAAATCAGGATATTGACAAATTCAGATAGATGAAAAAGATAAATATAAGACGGCATTCGTAGTTCCATTTGGCCAATATGAATGGAATGTCATGTCATTTGGATTAAAAAATGCACCATCTGAATTCCAGAAAATAATGAATGACATATTTACTCCTTACTCATCATTTGTAATAGTATATATTGATGACATATTAGTTTATTCAAATACAATTGATAGCTATTTCAAACACTTATATATTTTATTAAAAGTTATGAAAGGAAATGGTTTGGTCATATCCGAACCTAAAATGAAACTATTCCAGACTAAAGTTAGATTCTTAGGATTTGACATACATTTAGGACAAATTAAACCCATTCAAAGATCAATTGAATTTGCAGATAAATTTTCAGATGAAATTAAAGATAAAAATCAATTACAAAGATTTTTAGGATGTGTCAATTATACTTCTGATTTCTTTCCCAATATTAAAATTATATGTAAATATCTATATGAACGATTAAAATCCAATCCCCCTGCATGGTCAGAAAAACACACTAATTTAGTAAAAGAAATTAAATTAAAAGCCAAATCATTACCATGTTTACGTATTCCAAAACCAGAAGCATTCATGATAGTCGAAACATATGCTTCTAAAATAAGATATGGAGGCATATTAAAACAAATGCATCTAGGAAAAATATCCATAGTTAGGTATTATTCAGGATTTTGGACAAATACACAAAAAAAATTATTCAACATTTAAAAAGAAGTCTTATCCATAGTGTAAATCGGCAAAAGACATTTTGCAAAAAGATGTTAAAATTTTAGTTTCAAAGCAGATTTTTGCCAGATGGCAAGCTATTTTATCAGTATTCGATTTTGATATTCAATTTATCAAAGGAAAGGATAATTATCTTCCAGATTTTCTAACAAGAGAATTTCTTACAGGTCATCATGAGTAAAAATTCAAGTTGTTCTAGTTCTTCTAATTCAAGATTAGCAAAAGATTATACTCCCTCCGTTTTTTTTTCATTGGCACACTTACTAAAAGTGGTGTTTTTTTTAATTGGCACTTGCTATTTTGGGCAAGTTTAAGGTTTTTACATCCACTCATTTTACTTTCTCTTCTTTCAATTCAATTTCATCCACTCATTTAGCATCTCCTCAATTCTAACACCAAAAGACAGGTGTCAATGAAAAAAAAACGGAGGGAGTATTCCAAAACCATTGACTCCAATCACTCCTTCTCAGGATTTTCCCCCATTGACATATCCCACTATAGCTCAAACTCCCCATTCCAGGTTACATTCTACATCAGACTCCATCCCTTCCAATTTAACTTCAAATTTCACACCTCTACCCAGGGCATATACTCCATTACCTAGTACCAAATCATTTCCATCAGGTTCCAAAACTGAAACTTATTTTGATAAACCCAATCCTGAACATATTATAGTTGCTCATTTTGAATCTGAACCACATATTCCACAACTAAAAATTTTTGTTTCAAATCTCTTTTTACCATCCTCTCCCTGGATGGCTGATGACATCCATAAGACTCAACAATATTACGAACTTATTTTGGTAGATACCCAGTCCATTGATATCCAACATATTCCAAATAAAAACAACCCTAGTAGGATAGATTACTCAAAAATATATATCAAACAAATCCTTAGTCCTCATCAATTCTCCAATATGCATTCCCTTAATACTTTTTCAGTTGATTATTTCCCCCACTGGATTTAATTATGCTGATTATATGATAGCCTGGTATAGAGCTTTCTTTATCAGGTCATTTGACCATTCATGGTTTAGTATGGTTCATTGATTGGTGGTGCAGATTTGGGCCGTCTACGGACATATACCCAAAGCCCATATTAGAAGGATTTCAAACATTCCAGACTCTAAGCACTAAAACACTAAGCAAAATCAAACCTTTCGAAAAAAGACATTTTATTTCATGTCATTTTTCGAGTTCCTTGGATATTTGCTTGGAGCTTCCAAATCAAACCTATTCATTCAAATAGACCTCTCTCCTTAGTTAGGCAGTATAAATTATATGGTGGGGTAGCTATAATCCAAAATTTTGCTCTCCTAAAGCAGTCACTCATTATTTCCAAACAGGAGAGAAACTTAGAATTCCACCAAAACAGGGTAGTACTTCTATTATTCCAACCATCATTCAACCAACACCAATTCAGCAGATTCCTTGCCCAACACAAGTTCAGCAGATATTACAACCACAGCACATTCCAGGATCTCCAATTCCAGCAATTGAGCAAGATGAAGATCTTCAAAAAAATTTAGCATTTTACAAGCAACTCAAAAGTCAGGAGAAAACTATTAAAACTGAAGACAGACAAATGTATGATCAAGACAGTCAAGATCCATTTGAGTGAGGTAAGCAATGACGTATTCCAGAAGATAGTGGAGGGACCTACACTCCACTACGGCACAAAGCAGCAGACAAGCAAAAGTGGTGGATCCCAGTATCCACAGAAATTGAAGCCAATAATTCAAAGAAGCAGCAGAAGTGGATCCCAGCTTCCACTATCTTCAATCAACCAGATAGAAGAAAGTGGTGGGCTCCAATCCAAAGCAAAGGCCCAGATTCAATAGAGAAAAGCAGAGGACCAGATCATTTCGAACTTCAAAATTTTATCCAATCTTATGTAATAGATTAGAATCTCATGCCTATAAGTAGGAAGTTTCATTTCATTCAAAGACACGCTTGAATTATCGCCCTTATTGAAAATCTTACAACCTCTCCACTCTGAGCTCAACGTTTATACTTAAGTTCCCAACCTTGTAAACCTTGTAAATCTCATCCATTCCCATTCCATATGTAAGTTATTCCAAATTGAAAATTTATTCATTCCAGTACTTGATTGCTCTTTTATACTTAATTTTGTTACGGTTATACTGTTCACTATTCACTATTCATGATTACTATTCACTAATTACGTTGGTATCAAAGCCAAGTTTAATTGTCTTTTAATCCCCACTAAAGTGTTAAATTATTATCAATTGAGAAGTTTAGTGTTTGTATTAACTTGTATACTCTTAGCGTTGGTTTAGCACCCGGAGCCTGTAAATCGGTTGGTCAGCCTAAGGCGAGGTGGCCCACGTAAGGTATAGGTGTGGTCCCGTTAAAATATACGTGATTAATACAACAATACACTGATCAATTACTAATAATTTAATATGGGAGAAAGGATAAAAAGATTTTTATTCGGCAACTCAAGTACTACAAGTCCAGGAACTAAATCATCAAATATTTTACAAAGTCATGAAATCCAACAAATTTTACCCAATAAAACTATTAAATCAATTTATCAATATGGTATATTAGAATTCAATAAATTATACTCCATTAAAATTCATGAGGAAATATTGCCAATGAATCAGGAAGTACAGTCAATCCAATTATTATCATCTAAGGCTATTCAAAAATATAGAGAACAAAATTACAGGTTCTTGCATTTTGGTCTAGTTCAAATTGCATTACATCCATTAGTCAGATTAGGAATAGATACTCCTATATTCATGGCACTTAGAAACGATAGATTAATAAGATATAAAGATTCTATATTAGCAATGGTACAAACTAATATATGTAATGGTACAATAAGATTTGATTGTATTCCAAACTATTCAGTTAGCTTAACAGATCCACATATAATGGATTCTTTAAAACTAGATATTCAATTAAAACAAGATAGAATAGTTAATGATACAGAACACTTTGTATTAATCTACAGAGTATATTTCAAACTAATTGCAATCAATGATTCCATCAGCATTAAAATTAAATCCAACAGAAAAAGAAGAATCATTATATGTGACAACAAATTCAGATAATATTCAGATAGAAACACCTAAATTATTAAAATGGAATGAAATTACTATTCCTGAAGGGATATTGGCAGAAAGACCGTTAGGAATCCAAAGAAACATAAGAATTACTGAACTATCAACAATAGAAGAACAGAATGATGGCAAAGTATTAATAAAATTTAACAAATCAATGTCCGGTAGATTTTCTCAAGGCCAATCATCTAGATATTCAAATACAGATAGTTATAGAACTCATAGGTATTCAACATCGGATATCCCTATACACTTTAACGATGCAAGAGTAAGATATTCTACTCCATTGCCAGAAGTTATTCCAGATACTAGTTCTTCAATAGGTTCTCCAACTCCTAGTCAAATGAGACAATCTGAAATCAATATGATGAATAGCATAGAATAATTTGTAATTGATAAAATATTTTAAACAATGATTATTATAGTACAGGAAATATTACTAATAGATCTTGGTTTGAAAAACTTAGTAATGAAACTAGAGAAAAATTAAAAGAAGAATTTTATAAGGAATTATCAGAAAAGAAAATTAAACAAATGAAATTTTTTATGTGGTTATAATATTATTTGAAAAAATAAAGAATAATAAGAAAAGATAAATTCATAGAAATTCCAGTAATAAATGTCCAGCCAAATTTATACAAAAAATGGAAATTCAGTAAACTGTAATTAGTGAATAGTAATCATGAATAGTGAACAATAAAACCGTAACAAAATTAAGTATAAAAGAGCAATCAAGTACTGGAATAAATAATTTTTCAATTTGGAATAACTTACAAATGGAATGGGAATGGATAAGCTTTACAAGGTTTACAAGGTTTGCTTTACAAGGTTTACAAGGCTGGGAACTCAAGTATGAACGTTGAGCTCAGAGTGGAGAGGTTGTAAGATTTACAAGAAGGGCGACAATTCAAGCGTGTCTTTGAATGAAATGAAACTTCCTACTTATAGGCATGAGATTCTAATCTATTACATAAGATTGGATAAAATTTTGAAGTCCGAAATAATCTGGTCCTCTGCTTTTCTCTATTGAATCTGGGCCTTTGCTTTGGATTGGAGCCCACCACTTTCTTCTGTCTGGTTGATTGAAGATAGTGGAAGCTGGGATCCACTTCTGCTACTTCTTTGAATTATTGGGTTCAATTTCTGTGGATACTGGGATCCACCACTTTTGCTTGTCTGCTGCTTTGTGCCATAGTGGAGTGTAGGTCCCTCCACTATCTTCTGGAATACGTCATTATTTACCTCACTCAAATGGATCTTGACTGTCTTGATCATACATTTGACTGTCTTCAATTTTAATGGTTTTCTCCTGACTTTTGAGTTTCTTGTAAAATGCTAAAAAAATTTGAAGATCTTCATCTTGCTCAATTGCTGGAATCGGAGATCCTGGAATGTGCTGTGGTTGTAAAATCTGCTGAATTTGTGTTGGGCAAGGAATCTGCTGAATTGGTGGTGGTTGAATGATGGTTGGAATAATGGAAGTACTACCCTGTTTTGGTGGAATTCTAAGTTTCTCTCTTGTTTGGAAATAATGAGTGACTGCTTTAGGAGAGCAAAATTCTAGATTATAGCTACCCCACCATTTAATTTTATACTGCCTAAGTAAGGAGAAGGGTCTATTTGAATGAATAGGTTTGATTTGGAAGCTCCAAGCAAATATCCAAGGAACTCGAAAAATGACATGAATAAAATGTCTTTTTCGAAAGGTTTGATTTTGCTTAGTGTTTTAGTGCTTAGAGTCTGGAATGTTTGAAATCCTTCTAATATGGGCTTTGGGTATATGTCCGTAGATGGCCCAAATCTGCACCACCAATCAATGAACCATACTGGAATATGATTATTGAATGTTTGGTGAAAATTAATAAACCATGAATGATCAAATAACCTAATAAAGAAAGCTCTATACCAGGCTATCATATAATCAGCATAATTAAATCCAGTGGGGAAATAATCAACTGAAAAAGTATTAAGGGAATGCATATTGGAGAATTGATGAGGGCTAAGGATTTTTTTTATACATATTTTTGAGTAATCTATCCTACTAGGGTTGTTTTTATTTGGAATATGTTGGATATCAATGGACTGGGTATCTACCAAAATAAGTTCGTAACATTGTTGAGTCTTATGGATGTCATCAGCCATCCAGGGAGAGGATGGTAAAAAGAGATTTGAAACAAAAAAAATTATTTGTGGAATATCTGGTTCAGATTCAAAATGAGTAACTATAATATGTTCAGGATTGGGTTTATCAAAATAAATTTGAGTTTTGAAACCTGATGGAAATGATTTGGTACTAGGTAATGGAGTATATGCCCTGGGTAGAGGAGTGAAATTTGAAGTTAAATTGGAAGGGATGGAATCTGATGTAGAATGTAACCTGGAATGGGGAGTTTGAGCTATAGTGGAATATGTCAATGGGGAAAAATCCTGAGAATGAGTGATTGGAGTCAATGGTTTTGGAATATAATCTTTTGCTGATCTTGAATTAGAAGAAGTGGAACAACTTGAATTTTTACTCATGATGACCTGCAAGAAATTCTCTTGTTAGAAAATCTGGAAGAGAATTATCCTTTCCTTTGATAAATTGAATATCAAAATCGAATACTGATAAAATAGCTTGCCATCTGGCAAAAATCTGTTTTGAAACTAAAATTTTAACATCTTTTTGCAAAATGTCTTTTACCGATTTACAGTCAATTTTTAATAATTTTTTTATTATATAAATCATCCTGAAATTTTGAAATGCATAAACTATGGATAACACTTCTTGTTTAACTGTTGAATAATTTTTTTGTGTATTTGTCCAAAATCCTGAATAATACCTAACCATGGATATTTTTCCTAGATGCATTTGTTTTAATATGCCTCCATATCTTATTTTAGAAGCATCTGTTTCGACTATCATGAATGCTTCTGGTTGTGGAATACCTAAACATGGTAATGATTTGGCTTTTAATTTAATTTCTTTTACTAAATTAGTGTGTTTTTCTGACCATGCAGGGGGATTGGATTTTAATCGTTCGTATAGATCTTTACATATAATTTTAATATTGGGAAAGAAATCAGAAATATAATTGACACGTCCTAAAAATCTTTGTAATTGATTTTTATCTTTAATTTCAACTGGAAATTTATCTGCAAATTCAATTGATCTTTGAATGGGTTTAATTTGTCCTAAATGTATGTCAAATCCTAAGAATCTAACTTTAGTCTGGAATAGTTTCATTTTAGGTTCGGATATGACCAAACCATTTCCTTTCATAACTTTTAATAAAATATATAAGTGTTTGAAATGACTATCAATTATATTTGAATAAACTAATATGTCATCAATATATACTATTACAAATGATGAGTAAGGAGTAAATATGTCATTCATTATTTTCTGGAATTCAGATAGTGCATTTTTTAATCCAAATGACATGACATTCCATTCATATTGGCCAAATGGAACTACGAATGCCGTCTTATATTTATCTTTTTCATCTATCTGAATTTGTCAATATCCTGATTTTAAATCAAATTTTGAAAATATTTTTGCATTAACTAATCTATTAATCAAATCTCTCTTGTTGGGAATAGGATATCTAATCCATTGTAAAACTTTATTTAATGGTTTATAACTTATCACTAATCTAGGTATTCCTCTTTCCTTTTCTGCATTTTTATTTACATAAAATACCGAGCAACTCCATGGAAATTTGCTTTTTCTTATTAATCTTTTTTCTAAATGACTTTGAATTTCTTGTTTACATAATTCTATTAATTCAGCATTCATTTGAATAGGTCTAGCCTTAGTGGGAATATGTTGCTCATTAAATTCTTTGTCATAGGGTAATGAAACAATATGTTTTTTTCTATCCCAAAAGGCATTGGGATGGTTTGAACATACTTGATTTTAAAAATCCTGTTCTAATTTTAAAATTTTTTCTTTTATTACTTTATTGTCCAATTGTTCTTCTATTTTTAAATAACTTAATTCTTCTTTTAAAAATAGAATGTCTTTCTGTTTTCTATTTTAAACACATGTTTTCTTATATATAGAATTAGATTGTAATAAGTGTAGCTCGATTTGGCTAGGAGGACTAATAAAAGAGAATAATAATTTTTTTCCTAATATTTTTGTACTAATTCCTTCTTGAATTTTTTTAAAAGGGGTTATTTGATATAAAAATGGATTTCCTAATGCTACATCATAAGATACATTTTCTAATATTAAAAATGAATGTTTAATACAATAATCATTATTACATATAAATTCATTGGATAATTTCTTTTTAATAATCATTGGAGTACCATTCGCGGCTGATAATTGTTCATTGGTTTTTTCTAAATATTTGCTTGGAATAATTCCTGATCTAATACAGGATTGATCTGCCCCACTATCATTTAATGCTACTATAGTTGTACTAAAATTTTCAACACATATTATAACTAATGAATACCATTTTTCCATATTAATTTTATTAATAACATTAAAAAACTGTTGATGAGATGGGGTCTCAGTTGATATGGAATGTAAGAACTACTAGGTTTTTCTAATGTTCCAATTTTTTATTCTAATTCTAAATCTTTTTCTTTTAAAGCATTTAATTCATCTTTGATATGATTAATTTCTGATTTTTTTAAATTAATTTCTTTTCTTAAATCTTAAGAAGTTGTTGGATTTATTATTGGGTTTTTTTTCTAATTCTGAATATTTTTTAATTGTTTTACTTAAACTGAAGGCTTCTGTTATTCTTGGTTTACTTTCTTCCAATACTAAATTTTTCAATCTTTGTATATATTCTGTTTTATCTTCAGAGTCTCCTATTTTATCTATCATATCTAGTAACTCTTTTCTTTTACTATTTGTACTATTTAACATATTACTGGTTGGAATGTTACATTGGCATATACCTTCAGCACCACTTGAAGATTCTGAACTGGATTCATAATTTGATTGTTCAGTTTCTGAATTATCAATTAATATGAATAATAATTTATTTCTTAATTCTTGGTCTTCTAAGGCATTAATTTTCTTTTCTGTTTTACAGTAATTTGCAGTATGACCAAATTTTTTACATTTAAAACATTGAATATTTTGAAACCTATTGTTTTTATTGAATTTTCTCTGTCTAGGATTTATCTTTTTATAATTATGATTATTCTTTTTATGATAATATTTATGCCTCATAAATCTAGGATTCCTCGCATGTTTATACTGAGATGATGGGGGTTTGATTCCTGTTATACCAAATTGTTGGTAAAATGAACCCATCTCCTTTCTTTCTGAACCATATTTATGTTGAATTTTTAAATCTTGACATAAAGTTAAGGCTTCTTTCTTTACAAAAGCAAAAAATTGACCAAAAGTTAGTGTATTATAATCGATCTTATCTGTTCCTAATGTTTTTTGTAAATTTGTTATTATTCTTTGAGAAAAAAAGTTTGGTAATCCTGTAATAAATTTTTCTTTCCAAAATGGAGAGTTTGAATCTGTTCTTTTGAAAATTTGTGTCAAAAATATATCTTTATACCACTTAAAATCAGTTAATGTTGGGCATCTTAAATTAGTTAAACATATTTTTGAACTCTCTAGTGCTTCTTCTAGGTTTCCTACAAAATACATTGATATGGCCTATAATAAAAATGCGGATCCATCTGGAACCATTACAAAATTTATTTCATCTCCTTCTCCCTGAACTTCTTCAATTTCATGGTTCATAATGTTTTGTTTATCTGATAAGGTGAGATGATTATCCCACTAACCTTTTAATTGACCAGTAAATCCTATTACTAATAACATTACTATGTTTGGTTCCGAAGTGTTTAAATTTGCTTTGTAGGCCATTCTGGTCATGCCCATTTCTTGTAATATATTTAATATTTGATATTCTGATAATCCATCTATGTTCCATTGATATATGGATGAACCATCATAACTATTTAATGTTGGATTTCTTTCTTCATATTGAATATCTGGAGGAGTAGGTCTAGGATAATAAGCTTTTGTATTATGATTTCTCCAATTGTTGTGATATTTGTGAGTTTTTAATTTATTAATTTGCATCTCAGTTTTATCTTCTAATTGTCCTTGAAATTGTTGTTTTATTGAACCAATTTGTTTATCAAAATAATCTTCTGACTCTTCTTCCGATATTTCAGAATAGGAATCATCTGAACTCCCTAATACTTGTGGATTTACTTGGGATATAACTCCTATTTGTTTAGAACTACTAGCCTTATCCTTTTGTTTTAGTGATAATGATTCTTCCATTTGTTTTGAAAAAGGTGATACCTGAAAATGAGGTTTAGAAAGTTTATTTTGAAATGTCTCTGGCTTGTTATCTAATTTAGTAGAAATAAAATCAACTTGATTTGCTATAGTGTGCAATATTTGATTTGAATAATTATTCAGTTGATAAACTTTTTTAAGATCTCCTAAATTTATAGATCCTATATCTGCTCCTTCTCTTCCTGATTTTAGAGGGGAGGCTGTTATTGTAATATTATCAGTGGTAATATCTAATGACTTGAATGGTGGGTGTATAGAACTAACTACTGTATTATTTTGTAATTTCTATTTTTTGTATAAATTTGACTGGACATTTATTACTGGAATTTCTATGAATTTATCTTTTCTTATTATTCTTTCTTTTTTTCAAATAATATTCTAACCACATAAAAAAATTCATTTGTTTAATTTTCTTTTCTGATAATTCCTTATAAAATCCTTGTTTTAATTTTTCTCTAGTTTCATTACTAAGTTTTTCAAACCAAGATCTATTAGTAATATTTCCTGTACTATAATAATCATTGTTTAAATATATTTTATCAATTACAAATTCTTCTATGCTATTCATCATATTGATTTCAGATTGTCTCATTTGACTAGGAGTTGGAAAACCTATTGAAGAACTAGTATCTGGAATAACTTCTGGCAATGGAGTAGAATATCTTACTCTTGCATCGTTAAAGTGTATATGGATATCCGATGTTGAATACCTATGAGTTCTATAACTATCTGTATTTTAATAAATAGATGATTGGCCTTGAGAAAATCTACCGGACATTGATTTGTTAAATTTTATTAATACTTTGCCATCATTCTGTTCTTCTATTGTTGATGATTTAGTAATTCTTATGTTTCTTTGGATTCCTAATGGTCTTTCTGCCAATATCTCTTCAGGAATAATAATTTCATTTCATTTTAATAATTTAGGTGTTTCTATCTGAATATTATCTGAATTTGTTGTCACACATACTGATTCTTCTTTTTCTGTTGGATTTAATTTTAATGATGATGGAATCATTGATTGCATTAGTTTGAAATATACTCTGTAGATTAATACAAAGTGTTCTGTATCATTAACTATTCTATCTTGTTTTAATTGAATATCTAGTTTTAAAGCCATTATATGTGGATCTGTTAAGCTAACTGAATAGTTTGGAATACAATCAAATCTTATTGTACCATTACATATATTAGTTTGTACCATTGCTAATATAGAATCTTTATATCTTATTATTCTATCGTCTCTAAGTGCCATGAATATAGGAGTATCTATTCCTAATCTGACTAATGGATGTAATGCAATTTGAACTAGATCAAAATGCAAGAACCTGTAATTTTGTTCTCTATATTTTTTAATAGCCTTAGATGATAATAATTGGATTGACTGTACTTCCTGATTCATTGGCAATATTTCCTCATGAATTTTAATGGAGTATGATTTATTGAATTCTAATATACCATATTGATAAATTGATTTAATAGTTTTATTGGGTAAAATTTGTTGGATTTCATGACTTTGTAAAATATTTGATGATTTAGTTCCTGGACTTGTAGTACTTAGCTGCCGAATAAAAATCTTTTTATCCTTTCTCCCATATTAAATTATTAGTAATTGATCAGTGTATTGTTGTATTAATCACGTGTATCTTAACGGGACCACACCTATACCTTACTTGGGCCACCTCTCCTTAGGCTGACCAACCGATTTACAGGCTCCGAGCGCTAAACCAACGCTAAGAGTATACAAGTTAATACAAACACTAAACTTCTCAATTGATAATAATTTAACAGTTCAGCGGGGATTAAAAGACAACTAAACTTGGCTGGGATACCAAATATTCCCAGGGATAATAAACAGTAATAAATAGTAACATTACTATTCACAATTACTATTCATTAATTATGGTTTATTGTTACAGTTCACTAATTACTGCGCTGTTACTATTCATTACTGTTTATTATCCCTGGGAATATTTGTATATATATTACTTTTTATTTTTCACACTTTAAATGCGTCTTTTGGAAAGGATATGTAAACTAATAAAATTCACTAAAAAATGAATAATGTATCTCTTGAAAATGACAGCCACTAGAAAATTATAATCAGACATTTTTAGGGTTCGGAGTATATCATTTTCCATTCACCGTTGAAACGCATCCGGAAGCGTACGGGTTCCTCTGCTTTGTTGGTAAGAAATATGAACACAGTTTCCACCTGTGAATTAATTGGTCGCATTTGTAGAGCCCAAAAGTAACCATCATTAATGTGAATCCAAGAATTGATCTGTTTTTTCTTCCTATAGTCGGTCTCTCGCGATGAAGAAGTTAAAGGAGGATCCCTTGAATTACAGTCTTCCACTTGATGTTTTAGTTGATACTCTGTCTAGGCTCGATGTTAAGGCTCTTTCGAGGCTTAAGTGTGTTTCCAAATCCTGTCGCGACTTCATTTCTGATCCATCTTTTGTTGATTTGCACCGCCAACAATCGATGAAGGATGTCAAGCTGCTATACTCTTCATCTACTGTTTCTCCTGATGCCAAGAACGATAAGGTTCTGTCGTTCTATTCCATGAGCCGGCGAAGCAACAGGTTCGACAAGCTATCTAGCTTTACATCAACATTTGCCCATCATGTTTGCCCTGTTTCATGTGATCTTGTCTGCTTTACAAGTCATAGTAATATCTATGTCTGCAATCCTAGTACACATGATCTCCGTGTTTTGCCCAAACCGTCGGCTTATCTAATCTTCAGCAGTCTTGGATTCGGGTATTCAGCTCAAGTTGGGGAGTATAAAGTGGTTCATTTGTCTTATAAAAGCTCTAAGGTTGTTTCTGAAGTTAAGGGAATGGAATGTGAGGTGTTTACTCTTTCAAGTCACACAGAGATTGCTTCTTCATCGTGGAAGCCTTTGGCGTGCCCGCGAAGTGTTTGTCCCCAGACTATCTCCACAGATGGAAGGATCTACTGGCTGATTGATCAGATGGCGTCTTTTCGTTGTTTGAAAACTGAGGAACTGATCCTTTCCTTTGACATTGCTAATGAAACATTCAGCACCTTACCTCAACCCTCTACTTGGCCGTCGGAAGCATATAAAAATTCATGGCCGATCGATAGATACAAGAATTCAGTTGTATTCATGGTTATGGATGGAAAGCTTTGTATTGCAGACAGGAACAGTATGCAGAAGAATGCAGTTTTAGATGTATGGATGCTTACGGAGGATTGTCTTTGGACAAAAGTATATAGCATTAACTTACGCCACTGTAGAATTCATGAGGGTGTAATGTTGCGTAGGAAGATGATTCATCAGTTGTGCCCTGAATGTTTGCTTGGTGGAAAATTTGTTATTAAGCAGGGCGATTTTCGTGTTTGGTTTTCGTGCTTTGTAGAAAGCAGAACTCTGCACAAAATTGACATTCCAGATATAAGGCTTGTGCAAGGCAATCATCTCTGCGAAATTGAGATTCCTCACAGAAACTTTGGTATATTCTGGGAAAGCTTATTTCGGTTGCAATGAATCTACACCATGTTAGTTCAATCTGCTTGCTCATTTGTCAATCATCATAATGTCTCTCATCCTGTTGTATTTTCTATCTGGTGTATGAATATTAGTATTGCATTATGTGTTCAGTATAATGTCTTCGATGCTGGTTATCATCGCTTATTCGTGGATCATCATTTGTCTTAATTAACCAAGCTCCGTTGGTTACCATTAGTTAGAATTCTATACAGTTACAATATCAGTGAACTGTTGCTACGAACTAGCTTGAAGCTTTACCATTGCCTCTCTTGTTTCCCGTTTTGCGTTGTAAATGTATTTATGGTGCCATTGATCAAAATTGTCGTCGTCCCAGTGACCGTGCCTACAGTGACTGACAAAACAACAGTTGTGTGTAATGCCAGGCACACATTAGCCTGATTCCAGATTCCAGTTCATTCGAAATTCTGGTGCAAAAAGCATTGAGAACCCATGGGGGTAAAAGTTTGCTTTGTTCATCCTTTTTGTGGATATATGGCACTCTCTCTCATTAAAGCATGCAAAAGGAAATTAAACCAACCTTTGGATTTGGCAGATAACCTGACAGTAGAACCACCATATTAACACTGCCTTCCTAGGAAAACACAGTCAAACGTAGTACTGGATGTTGATACAAATGCATATCATCTAAAACAAAATTAGGACAAGATTAGCCAGTGTTAGAAACCAGATCATGGTTGCCGAAAGGCGCCACAAGCAGAGCTTGGGAAAATCGACTACGCTTGTTTTGACCTGCCAATATTGATTGAAGTTGTTCAAATAGTAATTTAGTAATTATGAATCAACTTCCCCTTTTATTTGTCCTATAAAAGTGGAAGAAAATAGGCAGATTATTTGGGAGGCTTTTAAACTTACCCCGTGTGGTCTAGCCCCCCTCCCACGTGGCGCCTCCTCATTCGTCCTTTGCACAAGTCTCCAGAGAACCCACCCTTCCTCCATCGTGCGTTCTACGTTTTCCTCTTTCGTCTCCCTTACGTCGTTTTCATCCTTCGTCTTCCTCCGGCGGCTCCTCCTTATTGGCACTTCGCACAAGTGGAAAAGAGCCCACCCCTTTTGTCCTTTCGGCTCCATCGTGGGTTTCACTGTCCAATTTTTGGCGTAAACCATTTTCTTCCATCGCATCACTTTGTCTTCCCCGTTTCTTTTCCCCACCTAGCCTAGTCATGCTCTCCGGCGTCCTAGATCCATGAGAAAGGCACGATTGAGTTGAGCCGCCACGGAGGAGCGAGCTTCAGCAGTGAATGGCGCCTTTCTCCGGCGGCGACTTCTTCCCGGAGCTCCGACCCGGCGACAGCTTCGCCCGCGAAGCTGACGGCGAAGGCAAAGGCAGCACGAGCTTCATCAGTCAATGACGCCTTTCTCTAGCGGCGACTTATTCCCGGAGCTCCGACCCAGCGACAGCTTCGCCCGCGAAGGCGAAGGCGAAGGCGGCCTCCACGGCTCCGACGGGCTGGATTTCACATTTCTGGGACTGGGGAAACTAGGCGCATGCAGTTGTGCTAGGTTTTCGCTGACGGAGAATCAGTGCGTGTTCGTGTGGATTTACGTTGGTAGACTGATTGATGAGTGTGGAGATGATTATCAGGTGAGGAAGTTTGGAATGCATTGAATTGGTTCATTGTTTGTGGCGGTGGTGTTTGTTGTTTAATGGGTTTCGGTTGTTTCAAGCGACACGAAGCTGAACAAGATTTGAGATGATGAAATACGGGTCTTCTTATTCAAGCACCCTGGTTGTTGAATGTTAAGGATGCAGAGTTTACTTGTTTCTGTTCCTACACAATGCTCCTCGTGAGCTCTCTCTGATGTTAGAAAATCAAAGTTGGGATTTTGCAGCAAATCATGCAGGATGAAAGGTTATAAACAATGTATCCAATCAAAAATCACAACTGCATTTCATCTCTGCGCTGTCTTTATCATCTTGTTTGTCCTAAACAGTTTCTTTATCATCTTGTTTATCCTAAACAGTCAGTTGGAACAACTAACGTTGGTGACACGCATGTCAAGAAGTGTGCTGAATGTGAAACTTTTGCAGTAGGAGAGTATGTTTGGAATGTTACATAAGCAGGCAAATGAATGGACACCTCAACCTTGTACAATTGGAAAATCAGTTCATAAACAAATCTAACTTCACACTCGAAAACATATCCACATCAGTTCTACAGAGTCGAGATCATCAATAATTTGTTGGAAAACTGACGACACTTTTAAATCCCGGTGAATGCCTGGTATTGCAATTCCCAGTGCTCCTTTGCCTGCTTAACTCTTTCAATCCTTTCTGTATGCATTCTCTCCTTCCAATACTTGTGACCACTGCTCAAATACGCCATTTTCAGTTCAAATAAATGCGCAATTCCAGTAAGTATAGGGTTTAACATCGGTGCATTAGATCAAGAAGTGCATACCTTTTACCTAACGGAATGTTTACTCCTCCACATGCACAGCACCTTCAAACGTGTCTTTCTGACAACATTGTGCGCACTTTAAGCATTAACGGTCTCTAACTCAAAAAATAAAAATACTATCTCAAAGATTGAATGAAAAACATATCACCTCGCAGCAAAGGGGACATTTTTCCTCTGGATTAGCTGCCTTTAAACCTTCCACAATGGTGACTGATGCAGCCTTACAAGCACACATATAGCAGAATATGTGCCCACGCCAAAGATACTGGATCAAAGACTGCATCCTGTTGGAGGAAATATATTCAGTACTAAGACTTGCAGTTATTGAAAAGCTGCAAGGGCACCTGAAGATTTGTGTTTGCTCAATGTTTAATAATATAAATACAAACTCCTTCTGTTCCACTTGAAGGGTAATACCAGCTTTTGACAAGGAGGGTAAGACTAAAGTGCTTTACTTACAAATATCAGCTATTCACTATCATGGCAGCATCCACAGCTTCCATTTTCTTAACCACAGCTTCCATTTTCTTAATCAGCAGTCTCTTGTGAGGTGGAACATCTCGTGCACTTGGGGAGACATCAGCATCCATCATGATGGAGTCATCCTCATTGAGGCCCCCCTTCAAAACTTCCAAAGCGATTTCATTATCAACCAACTGTTGGATTGTGCGCTTCACAGGCCGAGCTCCAAAATTTGGATCGAATCCCAATGTCCCCAACAGATTAACTGCTTCTTCAGTGAAATGGAGCTCTATTTTCTTCTGTTTCGGCCTCTCTTTCACACGGATCATCTGCACACACCATGTTCAAATTATAAGGATTTTGACTAACCCGGAGCAACAGCAGAAGAATAACAAAATAACCAGAATCACCAATTTGAAAAGAATCACGTACCTGTAGCTCCACAATTTTGCAGATCTGTTTGAAATCCAGGGGTTGGAACACAATATACTC